>OX596357.1:2805000-4207500 GCA_951394395.1 Colostygia pectinataria | reverse complement strand
CGTCGCGACAACACGTTAAAATTGTCGTGAGCAGTTGTAACGAAAGCTTGTAACGAATACAGCAACTAAGCGAGCGAGTGATCCACGAGCGGGGTTGTATGGCGGCAGGCGAGGATTGGGCTATGCGGCACTCTGCGGCGGCAGCGTTCCTCATACTGGGACCACTTGTTATTAAGGTTCAATATCCCGTGTCTTTAGATGCTACTCAGCACTTTGTTTTGGTTGAAAAGCATTAAACATGCACTTTAGTTTTATTGACTGTAGACTTCGATGCATCTCTTGCTCCGATGGTTCAACCTCGGGATTGTAGATTTGTTACACTGCATTTTGTTGTAGTAGATAAATGGTGTCGAGTCTGCTGTTTAGTTAATGCTAAACAAAATAACTGAAGTTGATGCCGTGCCTTATCAATGACTAAATATGAATTCATAGTTCAGTTTAAATAATGCTACAAATGAAATTGACAATAAAAACCTTATTTTTTTGACTCTAGCCTTCGAACTTTAAGGTTCATTTTTCAATACCCCATGCCTGTAGATGTTACACAGCATTATGTATTAGTAGAAAAATACTATCTACTCATTGTGTAAAAATGATAGTTGCTTGTTTTTGATAAACCATTACAAGATGTCCTAAAACAGTATGTAAAAACGAAAGGAGATTACTCTAACATATTTTATGGGACAACCAGTGCATTGTTTTTGGTTGTATACATTTTAGATTATATTGTATGATAAGAGCTTGTATTTCGTAGTTTTTAATATTCATACTCCCCAATGATTGACATAAATATTTCTATTAACTCCCGTCACCAGAATTGGCCACTTATTACCTCAATACGACCTTAATTTTTACAAATATTCATAAATCAAAATTTATTTCATTAAAAAGACATTATCATCAGGACCACAGTTACAGTAGTTTTTGAGTAGATATGTAGTGTTATTAGGACTTTTTAAACTTGCGCGATCAGAACACATGATAATATTGTTATAATTTTGCTTGCATGAAATAGACTGTAGAACAAAAAGTCTTATGTCACTCAATAGAACCCAATTATTCACTTTATTATTTTCGTTTTGTTCTAGAGTTTTGATATTGCTAAGATAATATTTGACAAGGGCTGCCTAGAGGGGGCCGAGGAATGGTTTGACCACAACCTGTTGATTGTAGCCACGTCTGCTGTTTGTACCGCTTTTGCACAAGTAAGTTTGGTTTGTAGATCACACTCACTCATTCACGTTTTTTAATGTTATGTTAAATTTTAAAACTAACTTGTAGTATAGTATGTCCATATTTACTGAGCTTACATTTACATTTATGTTACGTCTACTAGTAGATACATACCTAAGGGCTCTATCTAACTAGGACACCATCGTAGCGCCACCGGGGTGTATGGAGGGTCCCTCAACTGCCCCTTGAATACAATACTCTGTTGGCGACCAATCTCCATTGATCTCCATCTTAAACTGTCTTATAAAACAGTAAAACTATGGTCAAACTGTCTTATCTGTCTGACAGTTGGAAACTGATGTCCGCTTGATTGCGCAACCATTTTGGTGACGGCGATCAAATCACCCACCGGTGGCGCCACCATGGTGTCCTAGTGAGATAAAGCCCTTAAATAAAACGCATAGAATTGGTCATGCGCTGTTATTTAAATAGTTTTGATTTGACGTATGCGTTATAGCTCTGCATGCCTTGTACCATATTCGTTAAATAAATAAAGTGAATCAGCAAAATACTATCGCGCAAAGATTACTACGTAATTTTGCCACGATTCTATTGGTCAATGACAAAGTAAGGCAATACCTAGTAAGCCGCTGAAACGATAGTTTTTCATGAATAAGGCTGCGTTTCCACCAGAGATGTGCGTGGATGTGTAGCGAGGGATGTGTTTGTTCGAACCAATAAAATCACTTCATTGAAGCTGTCAGAGCGAGACTAGGTAAATGAAATGATTCTATTGGTTCTTAACAAACACATCTCTCGCATCTTCGCACATCTCTGGTGGAAACGCAGCCTTAGTGTGGACATAACTTTACAGCCTGATATTTACAGATACTCGGAATCTGCTTCGCGCAGAATTTGCGCGCCGACATATTCGCGCAGAAGGCAAAGTGGCACTGACAGTCCGCGTCTCCTGCCGCCGTGTGAACTATCGCACCCGTGACCCGTACGAGCTTCATGACGCCGACGCCGCCGCCGCCGCAGAGCGTTTGTACGTCGCCTTTCTTTACTGACCACTTGTTTCGCAGCTCCGGATAAAACTTGGCACTTGCTTCTGAGAATTTAAAAAGTACAAGCAGGAATATTTTTGAAATTCGTAACCGTGATGCGATTGTTTTGTATGAGATGTTGTGCCCGTTAGGGAAACGAACTACCAAAATCATATACATATTGAAAGCTGGACGATACAAAAGTTATGATCGTTAGCTAGCAGAAATTATTCAATAGAGACGAAGACTAAAAAAAACAAGCAGGAATATTTTTGACTTGTAATTTTATTTTATTTTATTTATTGGTTTACTTCAATTGTTACACAAAAACATACTTAAAATAACAATATTATATCTAATAACTAAGTGTACAATTTACGACATTATACGACATCATATTATAATAACAATTTTTACTTATTTTCTTTATTGTAATCGTATCGTGACGTGATAGATTTGTATAAGATTTTGTGCAGCGCCTCTACCGTTCGTGATATGAACTACCTAAATCCTATACGAACTGACAGCTCAACGATTTGACATCTAGCTAGCAGAATTCGATCGAGGCGTAGAAAACCGTCTCTGTCATTGTCTAACATTTTGTGAAATTCACGAGCGTAAGAGGGTGTGAGTGTGACAGAGATAATGCGGTACTCTGCTGGAATCGAAACAAACTTATTTCGGGCATTTCGGATACGAAATTCTCAGACAGTTCTCAGATTGAGCAAGTGCTAAGTTACTTGTATTTATCTGACCTCTGATAGTATTATTTGAGATTTGTCCTTCGCGTTTCATTCGTTTTCCATTTTTTTTTAACTTAATTGTTTTAGTAAACACATGCACCTTTCTGTCTGCCCGCATTTAGCCTTACCGCATTGTTTATCCATTGTTAAGTCTGTCTACCCTTATAAGCCTCTAACCTTTTTTATACGAGAATATACTATTGCCCTTTGCTATACAGGGTCTTTGATTATTAGTGCGCAATATTCTAGGAATATGTTCCACACACAAAAATAAAAATACATGTACTTCCTTTTTTTTTTAAACTTTTTTTTTTAAATCTCGATTAAATCGATTAAATCTTGATTAAATCGATAACGTTTTTTTGGTTAATTATTATTTATCATTGTTGGTAATCGCGTAATAACTAAATATTCGAGCACGCGCGCCCCGTAGCAGTTATAGGGGGGTCATTTACACGCGCAGGTCATTGACGCGCGGGTTATTAACACGCGGTTCATTGACGCGCGGGTTATTGACATGCGCCACAAGCTCCCCTTTCGATTTCCAACAAGGATAATTAATAATTGACCAAAAACACGTAATCGATTTACTCGAGATTTTTCAGTCAAAATGTAAAAAAAAATTTTTTTTTTTTGTGTGTGAAACATATTCCTTGAATATTGCGCACTAATAATCAAATACCCTATATATTTGACCGATTTGTTTAAAAAATACAGGATTAAGATAGGTAATTCAGACGCTCAGTTATGTAACATTTATTGATTCATTACGTTGAGATTAAAAGCAGTGTTGAAACACTGAGTGTGACTTGCACAATAATTTAATTGTGAAGCAAAAAAAAAATTATTTAGAATTGTTCTAAATAAATCTGACGTACATATTTGTTTTCTATTAAATAATAAGCGAGTTGATCACAATTAAAATATTCTTGTGCAAGCCGACATGAACAGACAAACGAAGTTATTATATAAAAACACTGTTCAATACGTATTTACATGACGTAGATAAAGTTGACCCTTATTCATAAACGAACTATAAACCTGTGTACGATGTGTCAAATCTATCACCGTCTTTGTTCATTGACATAGAATGACAAGGAATACTTAGCGACCTGCTAAAATTACAGTTTATTTTATGAATGAGGGCATCGATCTCAAAGCTTACCCTAACTGGCAGATATTTTTAACATGTTAAATTTTGTTACAATAATGTTAAAACATGTTTTAGAGTAGGACTAAAACAATATACAGAGTCATTCATTATCAACCTGACAAACTTAAGGGATAGGATCCAAACATAAAAAAAATATATGTACCTATAATTATTTTTTTTATGTATATTTTGTCCTAAAAACCCAAGTAATAGTAAAAAAAAACAATAATGAAATATTCGAGTGTGCGCGCCCCGTAGCGGGTCAAGGACACGCGCAGGTCAAGGACGCGCGAGTTATTGACCCGCGGTTCATTCACGCGCGGGTCACTGGCACGTGCCGAGCGCTGCCTTTTTGATTTCTAACAAGAATAACTAATTATTAAGCAGAATTACGTAAATTGTGGAACCTACCCCTTAAGTTTGTCAGGTTGATGAATAACCTTATATAAATTGTTGCGTGTGCAAATAATGTTTTAAAGATAGACTTACACCTTATAATCAGAGTCGTGAGATTACTACGTTTTCACACTCAACTGACTAAATTTTACTGTATTCTGACTGTCAAACTAAGCTAAAACCTGCAGGGTGAATATGTTATACGGTTGCAAATTTGCAATAGATTTCACTGGGTTTCAATATTAAACGGACGTATTTAATATGAATGTATTGACAGTTCGCTGATTGATTCTGATTTCAATCAAGTTGCGTAATCGCCCTACTGAATTGGGAAAGAGTTGTAAATGGCTTCAATTCACGAGTTCAATTATTATAGTGTTATTAAAGCATAAGAATCTCATTTCGTCTCGATCTATTCCTTCAATCTCTTCTTGAATCTCCTTAAAATCCCTTTGGCGTTTCCCAAACATTTCTTCTTCGCACTTAATATCTTAAGCCTGAAATTAAACTACTGTATAAAGTATATAAACTGTTGATGTACTTGATGTAAGAAATCTTTGCGAAATAGAGTTGGTGCCAACATGTAATCCGGACCTAAACCCCTTTGCACTGCCAAGCTTCCTTAAAATACGAGAATGTTGGTGCCAAGTCTATTTAACTCAGACATGTGTTCAAATCGCCAATTAGCCTGAACGGGAGCTGTGAGATAGAAGCATAAATATATATTTTAACAAATTAAATAAATGTTACAAATCGCATGTAAAAATTATTCGATGGACGCTCAAAAGGGTTGTTACTGTTTTGGTTTTTACATTTTATATTTTTTTGTGCGCTGAAATAATTAGTCCAGGATTGGTGCTGTTTTTGTGACAACCCTATTTCGTATTACTAATATTTATTGTTTATTTTTTTATTATACTTTGAGCGCAATTCGGGTCGTGTGTTGAGCAGCAGGAGAATAATGGATGAATATATTTATATGTAGCTGTAGTATTAAATAGACTATTTAAGTAGATTTACAGTATTGATTTAATCAGCGCGGACCTATTAATTTGAATGTGTAAACAGGTGCAGCTCTTGTTCTAATATCAGATCCTCCGGATATAGATAAAAAATCGATTGTCACACCTTGACTGTGGTTTTTAACAACTTTTTAAATTGAATTATGGTTTTCAATAGACGAAATATAAAGTCTCATAAATTAAAAAAATAAAGATAAGTACCCCGACACTCTGATATCGTAAAGCCGGGGCAGGCGGCTAGTAGTTTATAATCTGTACATATTATGCATGATGACAGTAACCAAGAATCATTAAAATCACGTCTTAACCTTATGATACCTTTTTCAAGGAATATAAAAACCATATTTTCATTTTACATTAGATGCTAGATTGTTATTATTTTTAATAAAATAAAACTACAAAATACAGAAATCAGCTACAAGAGGTTGAACACCAATCAGAGCCTCTTGGTTCTCTGATTGGTGGCATCAAAAAAATTGCAGAATTTTGATCCTTATTGGTAAAATTATTGAAAACTGACATAATGACGTCACCGCTGTCACTCCGCGACTCAGCGCGTTGGCGTGCATTTTAAAATTCAAATTTAAATAGCATTTTTTACTATCTAACCATTAATTTCTGGAATAATTAGTTTTTTTTGCATAAAAGTCGAGATTTCAGAACACAATAGAACAGTTTTTCAAAATCAGTCATCATGTCTATTAGGTATATCCCCGGGAATGTAAAGTGACCACAGTATGTATTGAATGACCTTAACTGAGACAACTTTTGCAATAACTAACGTTATGAAGTGAGCTGATTAATTTAATCTGTATTAATTTTAGTAGCCTATACCTATTTAGTAACGCATAATAATGAAAACATAATTTTATAAGAATACTCATAATATAATTTTGATTAAGTTTACAAAATTTGCCGTTTTTAGGCGTTGCGTAAGTTTTAATACTATTGCATAATTTATTATTATAATTAGGTACTTAATGCATTTTGGCTGCTTTAGTTGTTGTTTATATTTTATATTAACAGTTGTACATTATTGACTAAAGTAGTAGTGTACTAATATTTTGTATTTAATCAATTCAATTTAAATATTTACCGTAATATTTTTTTAAATTATACAGTTATGTTATTTTAAATTTAATGAATTATGAAATTTTATTTATTCAACAAGCAACTCTAAAATTGATGAATTATGATTCTACAAGTACCTATTTATTTTCCTTTTTTATCAATAAAAACGTGTTAGACGTACGCACGATCACTTGACATTGACGACAAGCCGGATGACCTCAGGTGTCAATTCGGTCTCCTTTTGAATGATTTCAATTTGCGTGTGCGTACTTCGTTTCGCCATGTTATTATTCTAAGATATGCTCCATCTTTGCGTATAATTTTATAATGATAAAAATTAGGTTGGTTTTTAGTGTGGCTTGCACAATATCTGCTTTTATGAATTCTGATAAAATTTACTTCGTTTAATGATTTCGACTTGACTTATGAAAATTAAAATAATTTTATGTAAGCCGACCTTAATTAAATAAACACGTGTCGTATATACAAACACTGCCTTAGTATTTACATAGTTTATTTAATTTTATTGTAAGGTAAAAAAAGTATTTGAAACCTGCCAATCTTGAAACAGTATAAATAAGTAGTAATGAACTGTAAACATAGGTCTGTCGAAATTCTGTTGAGCTTGTCATATGTATGTACCTATTTATTTATATAAAATGAATGTACTAAACTCAGTATTTCTTTCCGGCCAATAAACAAATAGAATTGATATAACTATTGATGTTAAAATTAATTTGTATTGTTTTGTGTAAAAAGACTACGAAAATGTAAAGCAAGTATTATTTACATAATAAAACAACTGAGGTAGAAGTTATGTATTGAAAATTGATATTTATAGAATAGGATTAGATTATTATTATTTATTAGTATAGACACTTTATATAATAATGCCAATAAATTATTAAAATTGCAATATATTTATTTTATTTGTCCCCATGCTAGCCGTTTCTGTATAAGCCTTCAAAGAACATCATACTAGCAATAATGCTGTATAAAATTCGTAGTCAACTTTAGATGATTTAAAAAACTACTTTGACAATCGTAAACGTTAGCAAATCGTCCGGCTGTCAATTTGTATGGGATTTTAGTAAATTCTTTGCACAAAAGTGGCGCTTTGAATGAAAAGTCCGATACAAATTGTCAGCTGGACGATACGTTAACATTTGCGATTGTCAAAAGATTATTCGAATTCGATTATCGACAATTGTAAACGTAAACGTACCGCCAGCTGTCAATTTGTGTAGAACTTTGGTAGTTAATTTAACGCAATAAAGAGGCGCTGTTAAAAATCCTTTACAAATTGACAGCTGGACGATACGTTTACATTTACGAATGTCAAACGAGTTTTTCGTGCTAAGCACTCAGATATGGCTAACTTTATACAACTTATATGATTAACTGTTAACTAAGTTCAGAGCGTTCATAGATAAGCTGCAAAACCTGACACGGTATCGGTTTTGACGTAGACTCAAGACTGTACAATAGTCGTATATATCGTTTTTTTATATATATACAGGGTCATTCATTATCAACCTGACAAACTTAAGGCATAGTTTCCACACATAAAAAAAAAATATATGTACCTATATTTTTTTTTATGTATATTTTGTCTTAAAAATCCCAAGTTAACAAAAAAAAATCGATAACGTTTTTCCGCTCAATTATTTTTTATCATTGTTGGGAATCGAGTTAAGCGACGTAATAATGAAATATTCGAGTTTGCGCGCCCCGTCAAGGACACGCGCAGGTGTAAGACGCGCGGGTTATTGACCCTCGGTTCATTGACGCGCGGGTCACTGACACGTGCCGAGCGCTGCCTTTTCGATTTCTAACAAGGATATAACTAATTTTTTTTTTTTTTATGTGTGAAACCTACCCCTTAAGTTTGTCAGGTTGATAATGAATGACCTTATATAGGTACACTTGTCCGGTTACTCATCAAAGGGCTAAGGCACAAAGTGTAGGTCAAAGCGCGAGCGAAAGTGTGCTATCTCGCTCTTGCTATAATTGGGTGGGGCCAACCATGACACTCATACAACGCCACCGTTTGCTTTCACAAACCATGCATGTGGTGATTGCGACGCGTTTGCTTCATACATTTTATTGAAAGTGTCCCTTAGCTTCAGCCTCCAAAAGTGCCCTCGAACTCAAGATCGGAGTGATGTAAGTAAAACAGATGGGAGATGGGGAGCATTAATAATGCTGGACAATCCACACAGCATCGAGCTGTATTATAGGTACTAATATTTAATAACAATGCAATACATAGATAGATATTTTTTATTATACATAGAAAAGACCCAGAACACCCGGAACAAATATTTGCAGATTCTACAAACATTTGTCCCAAGGCGGGAATCGAACCCGCAACCTCCGCGTCGCAGGCGGACATTCTGTACACAGTAGGTACTAATATCTGTTCTGTGTCAACGGCACACTTTATTAAGGCTGTGTTGGACACATGCCGCACGTATCCCGCGTAAACAGTGATAAGTCGGACAGATATTGTGCATTACTTTCTATTAGGTGCGCACCGCAAATGGACTCTGCCACCGAATTGTTACTTAAACCCGTATTTGTGACAAAGTTAAGCTACATTTTGCGAGTAGACAATAGGGTTTGCATGCTTACTCAGAAGTCTTGTATTGTTTAGCTTCCAGAAGGGTTTCAGTAGTTGCGTCATCAAACAGCTTTAGTATAACTACTCAATCGGGGCTGGATATATACCTACATAATAGACATCGACCTACCTGACATAGAAATAAAAAAAAATAACCTTGCGCAATGCTATAAACAACTTTACTGTTGGCTATGTGGACAGGTGTTTCAGTGTGCAGGATTCATGATATAGACGACTTACGCGACAATAAATCTATAATTATTGTATTTGCTAAGATCAAGTTCTTGTGTAGCACGAAACTACAAATCTAAGTGTTGCGTAGCATTCTGTTCCTGGTCAAATTTTGCGTAGCATTTTGGCTACGAACACTTGCGTAGCATCCCGATTGCGGAGATCAAAGTTTTGTGGTAGTATCGTAGGCGCACGGAAGTTTTGCGTAGAACCTTGGTTACGAAACATTGCGTAGCACCTTGTCTCTGAAGATAAAGTTTTTTGTAGCATCCTAGCTACTTAGAATAGAATAGAATAGAATAGAATTATTTTTATTTGCAACAATACACCACAACATAATCATAATAAAACGAAATTAAGGAGGTGCTTATGATAACAAAAGAAATAGTAAAGAAACAGACGAAAAATCTCTAGTACTATTCCGCTTAACCTTTTAATTGATGAGGTCACACAGTTACCACAGTTAACCTCAAAAGAAAAATATCGACACGTGTTTCATCCCTCCACGGGACATCCTCAGGACCATCGACTTGTTCTCCGGCAGACGTGTTGCTCCGTCGAGCGCTGGAGCCAAAGAAGCTGGTTAAGCGGAATTGTACTAGAGATTTTTCGTCTGTTTTTTTATTTTGTAATGGATTTCCGCAAAGTAACGCCTGAATCTATCAATTATAAAAGAAATAGTATCTAACTAAAACAATTATGATACTTGACCTACTCAAGTTAACAATAAGGAAGTTATCATAAAATAGGTAGTCGTGATGCTGCAAAATGGACACTAACTCAGCATAATGCGGATTGTTAAATTACAACCCACGCTGGTCTTCCGTTAGGACCGATTCTGTGTAGCGGACATGTTTTTTTTAGTAAATACTTACATACTTAATAATGTGTTATAAAAAAAAGAAGCAATAATAATAATATAAAAAAAATTATGACAAAATTTAAACAAAAAAATAAAAAAACAATACATAGGTACTTATGAACAGCTGCACTCATATTATCATTGTATATAAAACTATACAAAAATAAACATACAAGGAAAAGACAAATTATATAATACTAAGTTACATAAGTTATATATTATTATTTTTATTATATAGCACTTATATCATGTAAAAGTCTTTTCTGCTTTTTCTGACAAAAAAAGGTACATTTTTAGTTTTTTTTTAAACCCATAGCTACTCTGCAAGTTCCTAATCGGCGGGGGTATGTTATTCCAACACTTCGATGTAGCGTAGCGGAAACTGCCTGTAAAAGCAGTCGACCTATGCCGCTGTGTTAAGAGCTGCATCGAGCATTGTCGAAGTTTGCAGGATTTTGAGTCGGACACCCTCTTTAACTTCTCATAGAAATATCTGGGCTCATTCTGCTTCAGAACCCCAAATAGAAGGCACGCCAAGTGAAGCTTTTGACGATGCTTCATTTTCAGAATGGAATGCTTCATTTCAGAGCGTTTTACGTGACTTCTGAACGGAATGTCGAAACAAAAACGCGCACAGGCATTTTCTTCTGTATAGGAAAACTAGTTTTACGTACCTATTACCTACCTAAAATCTACGAACCTAACTTGCGACAATGCATGTTATTATATACTTATATCGTGATCAAGTTTTGGGTAGCTGGCTACGGCTTACGAAAAGGGCACAATACAGTTCTATGGTTTACTGGTTTGAACACTGCCAAAACAGCCCTGTCAGTAAACTGTACAAATTAATAGCAAGACCCGCTTTAATAGCTTGTTAGCTGGTGTTCGCGCTTTCCAACAATACGACGATGATTTATGTCGCCTGTCCTCAATCTTTGTACCCTTTGATGCCTCGTCATTCTTCAAAGCCGGTGCCGCAGAATAGTGAACTACGCAATTCGTTAGTTGCTTATTTATGTTTTGAAACTTGGACATCTAGACTAGTTTTGCCTTGCTCCATGTGTCTTGCCTTATCCGCCTAGTTCGTGCTTTGGAGTGCACGGGCTTCATCATCATAATCATCCACAGCCTGACTTCACCCACTGCTGGTAGCTTCCTTAGTTTGTGCCATCTACCACAATCTTCCGGCTTCCGAGCAGCCTTTTAAGCTCCAACTAGCAACTGCCTTACTTACCCGTCTCTCTTTTAAAATAAATAAATAATGCTGGACAATACACACAGCATCATCTAGCCCCAAGCTAGCTAAGCTTGTGATGGTACTAGATGACTGATATAACTTATACAATACTCACATACATAGATGGTTTTTATTATACCGACATAGAAAATACCCAGAACGTCGTCCGCACAGACACGCGTGATTGATTTATCTAAAACTAGTTAACCCACGTTGTTTCAAATCTCGTAATTTTCCATAATTTCTCATCGTCTAAATAATAATTAACATATAAATTAAATTGTTTATTACAGGAATTTGAACATACTACGCACACCCATATTACATAAAAGAAACATAGAACCAAGAATTGCAAACACAAAAAATAAAAAAGTACTTAGGTGTTTTAAAAAAAACTGTCAAAAGACATTGTCCGCGTTTTAAACCTTCTCTGGACTCTTACAAACTTTTCAAGAGCAAAATAAGCCAAATCGGTCCAGCCGTTGTCGAATTTTAGCGAGCGTAACGCACAGCAATTCATTTTTATATCTATGAAGATAAGATAAAGAATTATTTATTTATTCATTTTATTTTCCCAAGCGCTGCATCTTTCCATTCTATGTGTAGCTGTACCTACTCTCTCTTACCTGTGCATTAAGAACTGTGCAGTAAACTGTGACCGTGTCACTTACAATATAATATTTATAGCATCGTCGTGATCGATTAGTTTTGTCATGTTTTGGGCTGAAACGTTTTGTAAATGTTTTTGGGATAAAGCTTTTCAAATGGTTTTTGTTGTAGGAGTTTTTCTACTAGTCACTTTGATGACTAGTAGAAAAACATCAACAAAATAATCAATGGAACGCTTAAAACGTAGCTGGCTAAGTTGTACCTAACAGATCAACGAAGTTAAGCACTGTTTCGCGTAGATACCATTTGGATGGGTGACCGCTGTACTATTCAACTGAGCGTTCCCGTTCTTCGGAGGACACGTTAAGCAGTCGGTCCCGGCTTTTTCAAAATTCTTAAGCCATGACAGAGGCCTTCGGGCGGCCTAAATACTCTGCACCTGAGTTGGCCACTGACTCATACAAACTTACTTAGGTAGACCTATGCAGGACTTATCAACAAAATAAGGTAGTTGTTTGTTTGATAAGTAATTCCATTTAAATTTTATCAAAATTGGTTCAGTACTTTTTTTTGGGATTTATCAAATATGATATATTAGATAAATCCCAAAAAACATGTCAATAACTACAATAGTACATCGTAACACAACAATCTATCGAAACGGAGTCTGTTTAAAACGTTGGTGCATGACTGGTATCGCACAAACGACCGTATGATTGGAATGCGGGGTCCAGTAGACAACCAGTGCCTTATGTTAGGTTACAGTAAACTAAGGTCATTCGCCAGATTTAAGATTACATAAACTTAAAGCTCCCAACATGCAAGGCACGGCTGACTTTGTGAGTCGGACAAGTCGGACAAAGATTCCCGCTGAAGTGACAAATGACGTCCACATATCCGCGTGACACGGCCGCGACACATCCGATCCGACATGTGACGTCACGTCACGGCGCGGATCTAATACGACACGTCCGTAATCGAATTTAGGGTACAGTAAAAGATCTTTTATTTATTGCAATGCAGGGAAATGGTTTGGTGATTTGCCGCGGGTTCTGGAGTTTTCGTTTGAATCAAGATTTTTTAAATTGAGTAAATAATTTGTGATTTAATCTTGCCACTGTAAAATAAAAACAGCTAAATAGAGTAAAATAACTTCAATATAATGTGTACCTAATATGATGTTTATGTGCCTGTACTCGGGCGAGATATGCAGCTCTATAATTTATATTTTCCACATAATGAATACTGAATAAACCTACTGAATACTGAATACTGAAAGGCCTTATTCATACTAGAAGAAAAACTTCTGTTAGCAATGTTTCTTTCAAATATAGGTATAATTTAAATAAAATATGGGGGTAGAGGTGTGTAACAACGTTCCTAAATTTTATAGATCATTCTTAAAGTTCGTTCATATAAAAAGCTCTACACCCCAAAATAATACAGTGTTAACGTTGAGTGAATTACGAGGTTCCTACTTACTGCAGAAATGTGCAGCAGCGTCGGAGTTGACGTGAAACCGGCTCATTTAAATAGACCCATGGCCTCACGCTTTGCACTGTTGCTTTCGCAGTTTTATGAGAGGTTTGACAGATCAGGGTATGCTGGCTGGCGTTAAGACCCGAGGACGCGAGAAGGGTCTCTTTGTCCGCGGCACAGAGGCCGTCGCTCATTTGCTGAAAGCCCTGCTGTGAAGTGTCGTCAGAAACCC
Source organism: Colostygia pectinataria (assembly GCA_951394395.1). NCBI lineage: Eukaryota > Metazoa > Arthropoda > Insecta > Lepidoptera > Geometridae > Colostygia > Colostygia pectinataria. Next base: position 4,193,620 of record OX596357.1, on the reverse strand, counting down.
GGCCATTTTCGTATCGTTCTGTTGGCTGTAGTTAAAAATGGAAGCTGTTGGAACTATTATAATGAGCAGTGATTATTTGCAGACTTTTCAGGAAGACAACGTTTTGTTGAAACTCAGAGCTTGAGCACTTTTTTGGTTTGAATGGAACATAAAGCCTGTGCTGTGGGTGAAAAAGAAACAATAATAACCTTAAAATTATATTACAGCAATTTTAATACAGTCTAACCAGCTTATTTGTAAAATAAACTTATAAATAGGGTCCCAAAACCTGTAATACTATCTCGAAACTACCACATAAAATCTTGCAATCGTTTTGGTGAGTATTTTAATGCCTTCTTTTAGTTATAAGACTAGATAAAATTATGATAAACATTCTATGACTTAAGTAACCTAATATCTTGTGAATCACACTACCTAATGATACACTCGTTTGTGTGATAAGGTGAGTAAATATTTTTCTATCAACTCTGTGAATAAAACATCGACACATCGGCTATTTTCCCATAGACATGGCACTTCCTGTAGAGTGTAGGATAGTACAAGAACTGCATAACCGCAGGTGAAACCGCGGGGCGCAGCTCAATAGTTTATGTAACCCAGCGTGGGTTACATAAACTATTGAGCTGTATTTTTAGTATTTTTCACATTTTCCTTTACTATTTGTTTCATTTCAACTTCCTGCCACCAACAATACTTGTCTGTTGCAAAGCATTTACCGAGAGCCATTGAAATCACAACAATCATCTTGCGTAAAAATAGCCTGTCTTGTTCATTTCCATGGTTGTGGGCGATGCCCCGCTGCGCTGTCCTGTCGTTGGCATGAACATAGAGATTCCAATGAGCCTTATGACGATTCGAAGCATTTTTATATCTGGCTTGACTTTTTCCGGTAGCTTTACTAAGTTAGTAATACTAACTGTTTTAGATAAAATATATTTAGCGTCTTCTGTATTACGCTTGTAGCTGTGAGCCTGGCCTTAGTGGCGCGAAGACCGATTATGTAATTCGGTTGTAATTGATTTCATTTGGTTTCAATCAAAAACTGAGTAGGTATTTTGTATGAATATGACATTTATTGATAGTTTGCTGATTGAAATCGGATTGCAACCGACTAGTGTAATTGCCCAGCTGGTACCTATTGGAAACGTCGATAAGCTACGGTGACCACTTGCATCATCAGTATGCTTGTTAGCCACCAAAGTCGTTTATATTAAAAAAGGTTTGACACATTTTGGAACGTCGGAAGAACTTATATTCGCATTAATAATAACAGTTGGATAAACCCGAATTAGTATCAATAAATTCTCATATTTATTGCTTTAAAACTATAAAACATGACACGTAGTTTCTGTGTCTGTTCAATAATCTCTGATCTGACCTATTTTCCCTATAATTTTGATGAGATTACTTATAGTCGAGATCGTAAAACGTACGGTTCTCTTCCGTCTGGCAAGGTTAGGATTTAAACTTCTAGTTAAACTGACTAACATTACTACTTGTCTAGTAAGTGCCAATGAGCTTAGCAATAAATTAAATTGGAGCCTCTCTTCCTTGTCTAAGACTTTGGACGTATTTAGAAATCTTTGAGAAGTTTATTCATGAATTAATACGAATATTGACGGTAGATTAAAATATTAACAGCATTTTAAATTGAATTCATCTTTTATTAGAATGAGCTGAATTTTACAAGTACTTACCTATTTCATAATATTATCACAGAATCGAACCTCCACCACTACGCGAACGCACCTCGCCGTACACCCACGTCTACCCTTTATCCTCTGGAAATTATAAAGGCGGAGGCACGGGCCGTCCCGTCAGTGTTTCTTTACCGGTGATAAATCTAGTCCGTGCCATGTCCGCTTGCTAGCTCATTAGTCTTAATAAACGAAAATGCGCGAGGCATTTATATCAATCTTGGTGCTACTGGCGGTGACTGGGCCTACCAAAATTAAATGCTCGGAGATAGGCAAAGACGGCTTTAATTTCTACAAAGGTACTAAAGATTTTTGACTAACCTTGTGTTTTGCTTTATGTGTTTTTAGGGTTGATTTTATTATGATATTATGAAAAATATCTCTGAGTACAATTGAGTAATTTACGTACCATATTAACCTGTTATATTCATTGACTGTGAATTTATCAAACTGGTAGCTAGCATCTAGATAACGACACATATAACAACGATATAATTCTAAGTTAAAACTAAATCTTGTCGTAAAAGAAACTTACCTATCTTGTAATAGGTGATATTTTCTCAACGTAGCCGTATAGATAGTTGAAGTGAGATTCAAGATAGAGCATAAAGTGAAATGAGGGTCTGTGATGGGCCATCGGCTCGCCGGTTTCGGTGGCAAATATGCTATCTCTTGGAAATATGCCTGTCGATCACCGCTCTTTCAAGACTTAGCTAAGGTCTATGATTATAGAGTTGGATGGAATGCTTGCGGCAGGCTAAAAGCCGCTTCATCGCTTAGCATCAACAGCGTTTTGTTTTGTCTAGAAATCGTACATTGTTAAAACGTTGATGGTTTAGCTTGCCTAAATACCACATAATAGAATACAACGCATACTTTATATACTCAGAATTATCGGTAAGCCAATCCTTGAGTTACGATCGCCATTATTACCATTCGTCTTACGGAATAAGAAGACTAGTCCAACTTTTTCAAATTGATAAGGATATCAAAATAACTATTAATAAATCTAAATATATAAAAAGAGGTATCTAAAAATTTTTTTAATAAACATTTACCGAACCGGCCTAAAGTTTCAAGAAAATTTCAGATTTTTTTTTCAATTTTTTTAAATTCTTGAAAAGCAAGGAGGATTATTTTTGATATCACGCTAAAATTTTTCTAATTGAAAAGAAGTAAGTAGGTACCTAATGATACTTGAAGCTACGATTATATTTTTGTATTTGTCGTGAGCCTATATACGTACGTAGGTATATACGAGTACGTCAGCATAATTGCCGTCGCCATCTGCAGTTCATCTTAAATATAGTTAAAGCATCATTACGATAGTTAATTTCTCTATGGGCTCATACTTTACTTAAATAATTTCTTTGACAATGCAACGCAGCGAAGTGCTTTTGCCATTTTGCCACATAAACAAAACTTAGTATACATTTTTTTTTGTAAGTACTTTTTTTTAAGAAACGATCTTTGATCCTAAACCTTATAAAAATATTGCAGATTACCTGCGAGGGCGTTCTGATGACGTAATAGATGTGGGTCCGTTAGAAGATCGAGTACTCTGTAAGTAACTATTAAACTATTTAAAAATTACAAACCTTTCTCATTCACAATAGTCAAGAAACATAATCAGTTGACCAAGATTTGTTTACATTCCCATCCACCGATATTTATCTACTATATTAGATATGTTAGTAACTATTAAACTATTATTTAATTAAAAAAACTTTATTGCGCATCAAAACGGCTAACTTCACGACATCCAAGATCCGCTGATAGTACTATAATAGATACTATAATTACCTAGGTTAATAATGATAGTTTAAACATACTATAATACAAAGTTATATCACGTTATTATCATTAAGAACACATACAAAACCAAAATTGATTTATTAAATTCAAACCAATTTATTGAGCAGTGTTCTGGGAAATAATATTTCAATCATGCACAAAATAATAATTGCTTTGGCAAATTCACTTTAAAATTGAATTATCACGAGGGTCACTGCCTTTGGGAATATCCAATTAAAGGTCTCACCACATAATATATATCGGAAAGGAATCGGCTTAGTTCAGTCGGAAAAAGCTACGGCTTTTTGCCGCGATATTTCAGTCACAATGTCCATAGCCTAAAGGTGACCGATGAGGAGCGGAGCCGAACCAACCAATATAACCTTGCCATTATTGCGTTACGTCAATTTCTTTTTATTTGACTCGGGTCTGCTCTGCTGCTCTCTGCTTCGGTGGATGATCGCCAATCTGCGCTTTTCCGTCACGTCGTCTACCAGTCGCGTTGTCCTCATAATGGAGCCGAGCCGGTAGGTACGACGAAATAGTTTACACCTGATAGCAGTAAACAAAAAGGTTCCTAATACGTTGTGAAAATAAAACATACCAATAAGGTAGGTCACGTCTCTCGTGTTATACAGTTAGGTGTTTTGTTAAACGTAGGGTAACATAATTTTATGAGAATCCCCTAAGGCACTGGGTCTCTTGTCAGTTCACCGAGTGCTTAATTAATTTGTAATTTAATTTTGATGAAGTTGACTAAAATTACCGTACCTGGAAATTTATTTGCAGCTTATAAGGTTCCAAGGTTTCTGTGGAATAAAAAATTACAATTACAAGTAAACTGTAATAATCTGTTGCATAACTACGATTTATTGAAGTACTACTATAGTGCTTGCTAGAGTTTGGTCCCACCCTTAGTCTGGGAATTACCCACCTGAACTCAGATAAAAATGTTTTTAGATATAGAAATGCTCATGTTTCTGGTTGTTATTATTCCATCAGATTTCTACCGCACCCCTCTGCCTCTTTATTCCGGCATGCTACCTCCTGCGCTAGAAGCAGAGTATAAGAAGAGGACTGGAAATGCTTTCAAAAGTTAGTACAATAAACTGAAAAGTGTGTGTATCTTCCCAATCGTTCTACTTAGTACTAGCTGTGCCCCGCGATTTTGAGGTTTTTATGCTATCCTACAGGGGCAGCTTTTTTTCCTGAAGTAAAAGTAGCCTATGTGCTATTTCAGACTATGATCTATGTCTAATAATATTATAGCCACATTCAGATACACTGAGCCGTTTTGAGGTGAACAAACATATCCATTCCTTTATCCATCCATTCATCCTAACTTTTGCATTTATAACTTTAGTGTGACAGCGCGATTAAAATGTGTTTGTAGACTGTGTTGTTTTTATACATCACGTTATAGTTTTTATGTCTGAGAACATAGTCTGGCTACTAAAGTTAATGGCAAACGCGTAGATTTAATGTATAGAATTGCCGTCTCTCCCTGCTCGTTCATTACGTTAATTTCGCAGATAGCATCTCCAACGTAAAGTACAACCACTCAGACTAATGATGACATTGTCTTTTCATTTAGTAAATGCAGTTTTGCATAATGCAAGCAAGTGAAACAAGTAACTGTCCTGTCTGATGAATAAAATGCTCATTCGTCTGATAGTTCACAAGCTAAGCAAGGAGATATTTGTGGATCCACCAGTGGGTTAAAATACCTGGCAGGACCACAAGCAAAATCTCATATTATTATAGTTTATGAACAGCTTGCACAATAATGATTATTTTGTAATTAGTAGGTAATTTTGAATAGACATGGCGTACTTGTATGCTTTGTTAACTCACTTGTAATTTTATTTGCGAGTTAATCTCAATAATTAGTTAAAATATTTTTGTGCACGCCGGCTTTGAGCTGGACTGATAATTATACAAATTTGAATAAATTAAAATATTTTTTATATTATTATGTTCATTATTAAGGTAGAAAGGCTTCGGATAATTACATAGAATTTAAATTACGACTGCGACGATAAATTATTGATGAATTGTTAAAGGCTAACGCATCACTGATTCTAGGAAATATAATAAATAGAGGAGAATAATTAAATACGAGTTAAGGAATATCGATTCAGAGTATTTGTGATGTAACTATACCTAGATGATAATGCAGGCTCCACTGAAAACCAGCGAATAGTAAATAAGTATTACCCTTCAAAGGGGATTTAGGGAATTTTTTTGTTTAAAAATCCCCTTTAGACTGAGCTTGAAGCTTCAAAGGGGATTTTGACAATAAAACTCCCAAAATCCCCTTCAAAGGGGATTTTCAAAGAGAATTTTGACACTAACCCGTAAATCTGTATGCAAATGCTGGAGTGGTACTTTTTTGTCGTCGTAGCACAGAACAGATATCAGTAGTACTACGGTCATAGTGTAAGGCGTAATTATTTTTTTTTCTTATTTCTATTCTATTAATACTAAAAGTATTCACACGTCGCGGAGCAAAACAGAAATGTGTGAAATTAACTAATAGAGTCGTAAAAAATTGCATTACGTTAACTATGCGCGGTAGTATCGGTTTTATTTTGGTTGGATTTGCTTTGTTCAATACCCGCTAGATGGCCTTCAATAAGTTTTTTATTATTTGACAGATCACATGCTAAGCAAAGAGATGTGGGACGGAGCACCGACTAAACGGAGCTCGAAGACTGCTCTTTCCTTTTTGATGCAGGGGAAACACCCATATATTGCGTAAGTTAATAAGATGATATCTACAATTCTACATGGACGTAATATGTTTTATAACGTCCATGGATATCTACGAGTGTCCTTCTGAATTGCGACAGTTCTTTATTTTGACAGTCCCAAACTTCGAACAAACATAGTTCAATAGTCATTGTTTTGACTGAACATCGATAGTTTGCCGTGGTTACGTTTGCACCATTGACTCGCCCCATTTAACCACATTTAGTCTGGAATCATTATACCCTTTATTTTCTATTCACTTTTTTCATTCATAGCTAATTTTCTCGTGGTTGGTTCTGATTTACCTCGAATATAAGAAAACTAGTTCTTAATTTCATTAATTCTGCTTTACGCGGTACTACATTTTGTAGCAGAGTTCTGAAAACTCGTAGCGCTCTGCTACAACCGCTACGGTTATACCGTGAAACATGGTTTTGTTTGATCTTGACATTGATCCTAACTTAACTTGCACTTTCCCATAATGTTATTTATGTATTTTATTTAACAGGCACGAAGGACGTTCTTGTCCTTACGGCAAGTAGTGGAAGGTGCCATTTACATTTAGGTAATAAGTTTCAGTATCTGTCACATCATTTTTTTATCATCATGGTCAGCTTTATAATGTTCCTACTGCTAGGACACTAGCGTAGATTCAAATGAATATGCACTAATTATAAAACAATAAACTTTAAGTAGGATAATTGATTCATGCACGACCGGGTTTGAACCCACAATCGGAGTTTATGTGTTAAAAATAAATATACATTTGTCCCTATATTTGGAAGTCTAAAATATGTTTTTATTGTTTCAGTGCTGATAAGTCTGTGGAAGTCATGGAAGAGCCACTAAATTAAATTACGATTGACGATAGCTGTATGGAATGATTGTCAACTTTACATAGCATTTTTCTGTTCATGTTATAAAGAGTGGCTTAATTTAAATACAATTATAATACTGGTTTTAATAAATGTATGTATGATGTCGTGCACCAATGGTCGTATGAATCATAAAGATAACGCACATAACTGGGATTTATGTCAGAGCAATTTTCCACTTTTAAACACGTACTACACATTATTTCAGTTCCGAATATATATTATAATACTTATACTCTTACTACTACCTATATATTTACTCTAAGGCAGGTTTATCAAAATAGGCAAAACTATTATAACATTTTAACAACCTAATTAATTCATTATTAATTGAGGAAACAAACCTACGAAACAAACAGATACTTACGCCAAATTATGAAAGCTTTTTAGGACATTAAAATAATGATTACTGATTTCAAGATTATTATCTGATTTTAAGATTTAGATTCAAAGCATCTCTGTGAAAGTAGTATCTAGGTAGATTTTAATTGTTACTACTTTATATGAGCCACCAAATGTATTATATTAATAATGTATGAATAAACGGCTTGGTTTTTCGATCGCTAGTCGCAGTCTTTTGTTTTATGTATAACTTCCGTAATACTAGAGGTACTGCTAGAGTACCTCTAGTGGTTTACCCTATAGGAGCTTTTTAATATATTTCTTAAAGCTGTTGTACGACAGTGAAAATAACATCAGAAGGATTTATTGAAGAAACCTGTGATAAGGGAGAAGCAAAAATCTCATGAAACGAGTAGATTCCCTTGAAGTGCCAGTATTTTGATAAATGGTTACCTATTTGATCACTGAACAAAAAACCAGGCCTTAGTTGTTGATGTAATGAAACTGTTACAAAACTAAACATTAAAATTAAATTAAAAATGGGCTAGAACTTTAGCGTATTTGCCCCCTTATAAGAGCTTGTTGACTTATTTTTTAAATTCAATCAAAAAGTCCTCAGGAAAATTAATTGATGTAAGAAGCTTTTTTACCTTCAAATTGATTTAAGCTACGTAACATGAATGTTTGATTCGCATTTTGATTATTTTGTTTTAAACTAAATTGTAGAATGTTATGCGCTTTGTTTGTGAGTTTTCATTCCATACAAACTTCATCTTCCTACCTGCTGCGTTCTTTAGGAAGGAATTTCTTTCTTGCTGCACATAAAAAAAAAATATTATTTGCTACACACCCTTCAATCAGATAAAATAGAGCCCTGAGTTAAGCTACTTCGTAGCCTAGCCTATGAAATAGATTAGGTAATTTGAATAAGGAGGTGCTAGTTCTTAGAGAAGTTATTGAGAAACACGACGAATTTAAAAAAAAGAAATTTCGAATTCACAGACTTTACACATGAGAAAATCTCGAGACAAGCTTATAATATGTCTATAGGTTTTTTTTTTGAAATATTTGCAAAAGTATATATAGTACGTACCTAGTATTTCAATAAAATAAACCAGTTTGGTAGTATATATATTTTTTTCTGAAAACACCAAACATTATTCAATTGCAGTTATGAGTTTTGTTTCAGACAACAATTACGCTGTTTTCGACTTTGAGTTTTCAGTCTTATTTCTAAATGTACGAAAATTTAACAGAAGCAGCTCGTACATAATAGCAGCTACATTAAGGAGCAGTTAGATAAGATAAGATAAGATAAGATAAGATAAGATAAGATAAGATAAGATAAGATAAGATAATTTGTTTATTTGCAACCAAAAAATGTAATACATACAGAATAGTAGTTACTGCTAGCCGGTTCACATAACATGTTCAACTGCTCGTTTATGCATTCACAGTCTTCAGACAATGTTATAAACTTTCAAGTGCCATCGAGCTACTTCCCCAAGTTAAGCGGAGTCAAGCGGAACAAAAGCGCTATTTGATTTCAATAGAATTTCAAATCCAAATGCGATCCAACATGTTCGAAATGGATGGGATTCCACCCCGTTCGTCTTAAGCCGCGGTAACGTCTTGACCGCTAGTCCACTTAATCGAAAACACATTCGTGCGATAATCCTGAATGCTTTCTAGAACCTTACTATCGTAAACCCCAACCGATAAAATTATATATTTTTTTTACGATGGCTTTGACATGCATGTAACCTTGTAAAAAAAAAATATTAGTAAAAACGGCTTATAACTACAGAAACCATTCGACTCCGCTCGCTGCTGAGGATTATTATAAGCCTTAAAAACGCTAGGTAATTACACAGCAGGTCTTAGAACCGTAAGCGGATTCAACTGTTAATAAGAAGACTCGGCAATCTAACACATAAGCTCCGCTTATTTGGTATTAGAGAATTTTCAGAGAAAATGCTCGGGGTTTCACAATGATGACAAAGTGAAAATACATTATTCAAACCCGATGTCAGAAGTAGGTTAATAAGGTTCAAAATCTCAAACTGACTACGTTCAACTTTTGTTTTATTTAAGGCCGCCCGACTGAATTCTCATTGGCAAAATTTTTGCCGAACATTTCAGCATCAAAAACGAACCCTACCTTCGAAGTACTGAAAGTGTCTCAGATGACGGAGTTTATAGGCCGCCCAAACGCTTCTATCGTGGTCGAACGACACGTGGCTGAATCAGTTAAATATCGCAACCGCATTTATATACCGAAGCACAGAACAGATATTAGTACTGCGTAACCGAAGTCTAACATTATATAAACTTACCTTACCGGTAAGTAGAGGAAGTTACCAGAAATTTAAAACGCAACTTATAAGCACAATTTGCAATCCTAAGCTCAAACTGGAGTTTTACTGTGAACTCGTACGTATTTAATTATACCTACCCTTGAAAATAATAAAAGATGTCAACGTTGGCAAACCAGTTGGTAAGTTCAGTGATTCTGAGTGAGAGTGAACTCGAATGCAAATTAGGCAAGCCATATATACATAATTAAAGTATTGTATCCTATAATATGAAAGGTATAATTACATAGGTAAACAAAGTTCGAGGGCTCTAAGTATCTTTATAAGAGTAACAGAAGAAAAGTACTATTTAGGGACGCCGCTCACGTTCATAGTATTAATTTTGGGTTTATTGAATAATACGTGACCCACATGGCCAATCTGGTCCAGCGTCCAGATACTTGATAGTTTAGCCACAGAATTGCGGCCACTTGGGTGATTGAGATCACTTAGGCCTAATCAGGTCTGTGCGGTAATTATATAACATTGTTGTAATCGCACTTTAGTCGGTTTACATTATTAAAAACAATCTTATTTGGTTTGAATAATACCTGTGCCCGGTTAGTAACAGATTTTTTATTAAAGCTGATTGCATCCTTGTTGTAAGTATTACCGCACGAGTCACATTGTTTTGTCAACCAACCGTCTGCCACTCGAAAGTGTCGAACAAAATTTTCCGAATTTGATAATGTGAATTTGGCACTTTATGATGGCTCTGTGCACTGCGTAGTCCGAATTAGACAAAAACCGAAACGTTTCTGTGACGTTAGCACAATCGCAATCCTTGTCGGAACAAAAGTGAAATTAATACATTTATCGCGAGGGTGCGCGTGTTATTTCAAACTGATTTACCGAGACCGGCAAACGAAATTAATTTTATGATATAGGCACTCAATTATTTTGTTCTTGGAAAGCTAACAGTTAAACCTAAGGTATTTAGTAAATGGTGAAACCATGAGCCAAATAAGTTACATTAAAATGATTGAACTGACCCTCGACTCATACGTCTACCTACAAAATCAATTAGGATGGAATCTGGGAGGTTTTAAAAGGTGTTTCTTTCTAAAAGGTGGGATTATATCGATACTTACTGAGTTAGGGGCCTCGACGGAAAATTTACAGACAGTAAATAAAGGAAATCTCTTGAAAGGTTATTGGTTTTTTATAGTTCACCATCACTAATGGAAAACGTAAGGCCATAGTGTCCCAGCAGTGAGAACATTAAAAGGCTGTCATGATGATGATGAGTCGAGGACCAGGATATTCTGCTGGTTACATATATAGTCTGCTTGAATTAATCTTTGAGATACCTATTGTCTTTGGCTCTACAGAAGGGAAACATCACAGTTATCATGCCTGTACAATGAGTAAATTTAATTTAGTTGGAGAGGACCTATCAATAAATGTTTAGAAAATTTTGTGCTAGCTACAGGCATGTGTACTGACGCTTTATCGAACTGTCAACTGCATCAGTATATTGTTGGTATTGTTATTGCGAAGAAACAAGTGCGTCTGGTATAAAGCCAGGGTTAATTATTCTGTCGTGGAGTGTCGTGACGCGTCATAAGTATATCGTATCCATACATTTACAGAATGCGTCACAACACACTGCGCTTTAGTAATATAATACTACCCATACAAAATGTATGGACACGATAGGCTTATGACGCGACACAGTCACGACACGACAGAATAATGTATAGTTCTCCCGTCGGATCTAGGCTTCCATGAAGATAGCCGTTTGTGATGCGCAAAGACAATTTAGTTAGAAAAAGCTCTATTGCGCATCGAAATGGCTAACTTCACGGAAGCCTAGATCCGTCGAGAGAACTATAAACGCGGCTTAAATTACTGCGAAACCCTGTACTGCGTGCTGGTCATTTAAACTCACATATAATGTTACTTTGTATATCAAACCCTTTATACACCTAACGAAATGATCCTTAAATGCTCCACCGAATTTGCATATTACGAAAAATTTGGACAAGGGTTTGAAACATGCCCCGTTGTGTACTGTAATGACGTTAAGCGGCGCCGAGCACGACAGGGTTAAAACCTTGTTTCGTAAAACCAAATTGACGACAACAATGTATACGCCGCTAGCGGTCAAAACCTCCTTGAGTTCAAAGGATGTTTGTTTTTTCAAATTTTGTTATTTCAAAAACGATGGCCTTTTGTCATGGAAACACTTTTTTCTTTTCTTTGTCAACGAAAACCGCCATAGTTAGAAATAGAAAATGGTGAAATCTCTTTTTACATTTGGCTTCCTATCAAACCGTTATTATTGAAATTTATTAAGTACTTTTGATTCCGATATTCTCCTAATCATTCTAAGTACCTACCGAGATATTTTATTTTATTTCATTTTTATTTCACAGGAATACATACAGTCGTTAAAAAATAATAATAAGTAATCTAAAAATACAGCTATAGACCATTTAAAAGTTTTCTGTGTCATTGTAGAAATAGTTAAAACATTTCGTGAGAGACGAAAAAGTAAATTGCTCTGTCGTTAGTTTACACATACCTACAGAGTGCTAGGCCGAAACAATTTCGGACAGTATGGAAATTACCAAAATTAAAATTCTCTCGGGTATTTTCTGTAGCAGATATTTGGTGTGTAACTATGTAGCTACGTGGCACAACTACCTACAGAGAAAATTAATATTAGTGCAGCGTTTTTTTCGGCATAGTCCAAAATAATTTCGTTTATAAATGCATTAATTTGCCGTCTTTATCTGTAGAGCTAAGAAATGCTTAATTTCGTTATGATGACAAGAGAAGCTAAGTACTGTCAGGAAACGACTGAGTATCCGGGTCAGCGGCTCGTCTCGTGTAAACATTATGACTTGGACATGTTTGGCTAAAAGCTAACGGGGTTCGGAGTAATGAGGATTAACACACGTTACAGTAATGAACGTTACAGAAAATTCAATGATGATGAGAGCAACTGATTATTTACGGCATTCTTATGACCTTGACCTAAGAATGCCTTTTGAGGCATTGTGAAAACAGTCGGAAAAGTCTTATTTATTTTTCTTTACCTATCCTGTAAGCTGATAATGAAGTGACATAAAATTCATGAGATAAGGACGTTTTAACTATAAAGCACTGTTCTGATCTGACATGTGAATGGAGGTATGAAGAAAAACCTTAAACGACCTTATTATAAAGGCTATAAAATGTTCCTTACAACAATTTTTAGAAAGAAGAACGTTAGTGATTATTAGAAGAGTCAGCTAAGGGTTGCTTTATGTGGAATAACCTTGGCAATGCTTTGGTCGCTTTAATCATATTGTTTATTTCGATTACATCAACATTAACAAGTTAGGTTTTATCCTTGTATTTTTTAGTCGATAAAAAAGTGGAAGCATTTTTATCTCTACATAGTATTAAACACAGTCACTTCCTACCATCTTCTGTCCTTCTGTATGTATGTATATGTATGATGGTTGTGATCTTTTAAACTATACAACGGATTTTAATGCTTGGTTTTCATCAATAGATAAAGTTATTCAAGAGAAAAGTCGCGAGCAACTCTAGTATTATAATTATAATGTGTTGTTATACAAAAATGTTTAGCTATAGATCTTGGTCGGTCTAGGCAGTAACTAATTATGAATCCCTTTCTGATTAATTAAGGGGTTACATTTAGTTAGTTTAGTTACAGTAGAACCCGTTACAGAACGCGAATTGACCTATCAATTCGCTGTCGTTGCGGCGCCTATAAATTATACTGAAGTGATTGAAACTAATTGCTGCCAAAACCCGATGGTTCATCCTTTGTTTCAATGTGTGGGTCTCCTTGGTTCGAAATTACACAGATTTCCCTAGGAAATTAAGTCTGTCTGTAGCATTTTTTAACTATTTATTATTTTGAACAAATAACTTTATTATCCAGACCCTTGCCAATATTATGTTCTTATTAACCGACTTCTAAAATAGAATAACTAGAATAACTTTATTCATTTCTTAGTGCTATTACAACTTAGTGCTAATTTAATATTTATCTAAAGAGCTAATAAAATGTTTGATATGCCTGAACTAGGAAAACCTGTATATCAAGCAAAAAAAGGCTAAAAAATACTAAGAGTACTTACATAATTAAAAACTAAAAATATCTAAACCTATACATATTTAATACATACTAATTATTATCAGAGATTAATCCTGCTTAATAATATTATCAGAGATTTCTCGTCAGTCGCTCCTCCTTGTAGCGACGGTATACGACTCCGGTTGACCAGAAGTCCGACTCGAGGAACATGTCCTTGTGCTTGGCAGCAACCCGGAGCACGTAGGACTTGAAGTTAGTAGCCCTACTCGAGTCCAAGCGCGACAAGCACAAGACCTTGATTGAGCCTTCTCCGTCGGGTCCAATCGGGAAATGTAAATCCCGATGGATGGTGGATGGGTTCCACCACCTGCAACGACTGCAATGAGTCGGACGCGGTTCCGCGTTGGTTGCGGGAGCGCTTCGGAAAAAGGAGTTATTATGGTTTTATGTACATATACTTATACATATACTTTTTTAATTTTTTGTTTTACACTCTTTTAGACATTGTATTGATACCAAGGTATCAATGGTAAGTTTTACGTATTATTGACTTCTGATGAGGTACCTAATTGATTAATCTGTATAAAAAAGCAGATAGTAAATCTCGCACAATAATGTTCATTATACACAAAATGTGGGAATTCAATTAGCTATAGCCAATAATATTACCGATAATGGGAATAATTAATAGGCCTAAGTGACTAATATTATATTATTAGCTCATTGTACAGGTTAAACCAAATCAATGTTTCGAGTTGAAATGAAAAAGAAAGAAAAAAGAATGCAGTAGTTAATCTATTTCTACAATGTTACTATGTTAATGATTTAATTTCATTTTTATAGTGGTTCTATGTATAAAAGCGGTATATGAAACCGGAGTTCTGAATATTGCTGTCTACACCCACGTAAATTCCCACTGTCCCCATTAATGGGGACACGGTTAATGGGGACATCGGGAATACACGGTTAAAACCACTATCATTTTTGTTGTCATATTATTCTAAATAACCTATTCAGTCCATCCAAAGGTTGCCTAAAAGAGATCGCTTTTTAGCGATAAGGCCGTGGCAACAAAATAAGTGGCCCACTGCAATATATTTTTAATTTTATTTTATTCTAATGTTTATAATTTTGTTCCATCATACTCACAAACCGTAACTAAATTATTGCAAATGCGTCAATTAAAACCATACAAAATAAAGAATACATAGAAAAGAACGAATCAAAACTAAAAAAGAAAGATATTTATCGTGACCTAATTTGCTGGCAGCATCCGCAGGTCAAATGCCATCATTAATAAAATAGCCTGCCTTATCTGCGCCCTCACACGGCTTTTCATTCGTTTACGGAACTTGAAATGAACGTCATCGGTTTGAGTGGCTCACGTATACAGTATCAATTTGCTGGAACGTGATCTAGGTGGCAAATGGCAATAGACATGCCGCTATTACTGCCCTATTCTTTGCGATGATCACCGTTTAATTAAAGTTGATGAGCTGTGGGCGTTATTACGTGGATAGAACTCTAAGAAAAGGAAATATATAAAATGTGCCATAATGTGCAATTTAAAATAATAAAAACTCATTTGCGAGGTCGGGCTTATACGTGGCTACATTATTTTCACATTTCATATCTCTTTGGTCGAATATTATTATAATGACGGTTTCACAAAACTCCTAAGCGTCATAAAGTTACATCATTGGCTATAAGGATATTAGCAATGCAGAAATAGGTTGAGTTCGGACATGAGATTGGATATGAGGGAATTTCCCAGGGGTGTACAGGAACATATTTGAACGAAACTTATTTGGTACATTTCAGCTGAATAAGTTTTTTCAAAAACACCATTTTATTGTTGTGATCAGTGGACGTCTACTGACTGATATGATGATGATGAAGTACCTAAAAACTAGAGGGCTAGTAGGCCACAAAAAACCTAGCCTAGGTTATAGCCGGTCCGCACAGACATTTTGATTTCTGTACTACCCTGTCCTGGAATCTTATATATGTTAAAAACAGATTTTAGAAAAAAAAAGCGTGACGGTACTGCTACCTCAAAAACTTAGCCTTTTCAACAATAAAGCGTAAGCACACAAATCTGCAACAATGATATGTAGAGCCGAATACGGTTGCCAATTTCAACTTCACTGAAACTACTTGCAAATGAAAACCACTGTTTTTAATTAAATCACAGAACTGCAACTCAACTTCATTATTGCGAACTGTATCTAGTTCAATTTTGTGGGTATGTTCCCAATTGGAAACCCTGTTAGCGTAACCTCAAAAATAACGAATCGTTACTCTACCGCGCTATCCATCTCGACTTTGGGTGGCCATCAACTCAAACTGATCCATAAATGAATTTCATTTAGGTACTTTCATATTTTTATCGTAATATTATCATCAAAGTCTTCGGGTCTTATTATCATTAGTGGCCACATATTATCTTGAAATTACAATAATTCTATTTTCAGCATACCTGGTTAACATTTGTGCTGCTAAGCTCGAAATCAAATATTGTCGAAGTACGATGGAGTTGAAAGTAGGTACAGAAGTTTGGTACCTAGCGTTCGTAGGCAGGCTTTACCTTTACCAAATCTAATAGATTTTCAGCAAATCCTATCAAAGGCAATCACCAATGTCTGCAATCTCGTTGCTTGTCGAATTGATCTGTCTCATCAAGGGATTGGAAGTACATCTACTTAAATAGCTAATGTTACCATGAAAACATCTATAAAATTAAAGGTTTTTGCGAAAAAAAAAAAATCTTGTACTAATTTATAACTGTTCTATAGTCAACCGTAATAGGTATTACGGTTGGTAGTACAGTTATAAATTACCCACTTAAAATTCTAACAGGTTAAGTAAGTGACCTAAAACATAATATATATATTTTTTGTTTGTAAGTGATGGGACTGTCAGTGTCAAGTCGTATATGTAGAATAGAATAGAGTAGAAAAATATTTATTTAGCGCCACACAATAATATATTTAAGTGCTTAGCACGAAAAACTCGTTTGATGTTAAGCTCCACGCCTTGGCCTTATCATAATTATGCTGCCACTCAAAGCTTTAAGGTTTTCTTGACAGTGCATTGTGTAATCTACCCGAAAAAATTACTTGCGACAGTACCTTTCAAATCTAAACACAGTTGGCACATTACACTGTTGCACCGGTTAGATGCAGAATATTTCGCGCTGCAGTGATAAGAAGTCTGACTGAAAAGTCCAAAAAAGCCATTATTGCAGTTGTATTCTATAATAATAATGATAATGATGAAATAAAAAGAAGTCCTCAAAGGGCTTAAAAGTTACACCAGCATTGTATTCAGCTTGATCAAAATCTTGAGTTTAAACCTGGGACAAACGACCTCAACCTACCTAAGAACAGATAAGAAACTTCCTTTGGTAAGTTAAACTTAATGCTTTCTGAAAAAGCGGTCCCGATTGTCACTGACGGATAAACTTGTTTATGGGGAAATCTGCTGAAGCTAGGGGAATAGAAAATGTATCAATTCGACTAATTCTACCACATGAAGATAACGGTGATAAGGTTGAAACGTGTTGAACTACTAGATCTATTACGTTTAAGGATAGTATATCTGTTTAGTCCATTTTAGTCTGGTAGGTAGGTATTCATCAGCTATTCAGCTAAACTTGCTGAGACTTAAAAGTGTTGGAAGACATCCACCAGGTTTCATTTTAATCCTTGAAATAATATAATAAAGAATCTTACGTGAGTAAAGTAATTATCAGGCTAGCCACAAAATAAAGCGCTTCTAACGGTCAATTCATAATGTACTTACGAAAGAGTACGATGTGAGACAAGGAACGGAATGCAAATAACGGTCACCGCTTGTTTAAAAACTAAACTTTATAGGCTATATCTCAAACAAATGATAATAGCCACAAAGACATCGCTATAAACATAAATCTTCGAAGAAAGTCATCGTTTCAAGTAAGTTTCAAAGGTAAAGGAGTCGTGACGTAGCAAAGTTGTTCTTAACAGATCAACAAAGTTAAGCAGTGCTCTGCAGAGTCACCATTTAGATTGTTGACCTCTGTGGTTTTTTTTTTGTTTTTGTTTATGTTAGGCCAATGACGAAGGCGTTCAGATTTGGAATTGAGCTTATAATTAGTTTAGCGTACGACGAAAATCTTATTGAAAACTTAAACTTAAATACTTTATTTTTATAAAGGTACATACAATTCATACTACGCTAAAAGCGTTGCCTCTATTTAGTTATGTACCTACTAATTTCATGCGTCAGTCGTCATTACAAATTCCTCAGTGGGCTTATAATTTGGAAAACAAGGAAATCGTATAGGAAAAGTCTAAAGACTGGAAGGAGTAATGTACGTGAAATATTAATTCAAAGTATTTTTATTAGGGTAATACAGCGAAACTGTGCCAGTTTTTTTTTTCAAATCACTACTACCTATTATAAATAGAGACTTAGGATATTTGATACTACAGTTTTATGTATGTTATTCATATCTGCTAATAGAAGTGACAAAAAAATGTTTGCTTAATTTTAGATTAGGTACCTGAGTTTGAGTTTCCCTACTCACTCACTGGTCAGTTGCTCGTCCATAAAATCACTCATATATAAACGCAAAACCGTGATTTTTAAATACCCGCAAGAGTGACTCGCAGATTATCATGCATCTGATTTTTGGGTCGTCAAGCCTAACCTAGTGGATGTGAATGACCAAGTCACTCTCGATCGAAAAGGCCAGTGCACCAGAAGTAGAAACACTTGAAGGCTGACCATTATACAAGCTTTCCGCTTTGCCTTATTAAATGCTTCACAAACTTCGAGGACCTAAAAGCGCAAGGGTGCCAAGTTGTGATTAATAACTATCTTATTTACAATGGCAATGCTTTGAAATGGCTTCGCCGTGTTCAGGAAAATTTAATGGCATCGTAAAAGCTTGAATTACGGTTAATCTGATTATTTAGATGCCGCATTTCGTTGGAAACATCTTAGTTCTGTATTATATTACTGTTTATTTTAGAGATGAAATAGACAGGTATCAGTTTCCTTTGATTTTTAGAATATTATTTGGCTCTTCGTTGTTTGATTTGAGTAGTCTTGCCTGTTTGATCTTTTTGTTGTTGGTTATATAAAGAACTATTTAGTAGGTAGATACTTAGTGGATATATCTGAGGATACAAATTCCAAGGATACCAAGGATATCCTTGGAATGTACAAACTAACATTTTATTGGGTTGAATACGTTTTTTGTATTTTTTTCATTTTTAATTAGGTATTTGTAATGTTTACAATAACTCTATACTATTTAAAAACATAGAAAATGTTTGAACGTCATTTAGTTATTTTATCTAGAAATAAATTCAATAAAAAATAAATGTATGTAAACATTGACAGACGCCTATGTTTCTTGGCATCTTGGACGGGTATCTACTAGAGGCAGCCTCGTGTGAAGCGGCTGCCTCGCTCCGAGGCCGTGCAAGTGCAGACGCTGCCTCAACTTGAGGTTTTTTGCCATGCTCAAAGGAACCTCAGTCTGAGCCGTGCGTTTAATAGAGACGGACATTGCAACATCTCAGATTGCGGATCAAGCTCAGACATGTTGCCTCGAGCTGATTTGTAACTTGCTACAAGCTTTTGCCTTAGAGCGGGCTTAAAAATCTTCTTGTACAAATAACTACTACAGTAAAGGCGACAAAAAATTTAATAACTAACAAACTGAACGATGGATCAAAATTTTCATCAAAATCATTTATCCTAGGTATTTTATGCTAAAGACAACAGTGTCTTAGAATTTAACTCTGTTGACATGAAATAATCAGCTAGAATATTACAAATCATATTTTATTACCTATTACCAATTAAAACCGTAGTTTACTCAGATGGCAAATTAATATTCACGACTGATGACGGTACCTATACGCATCGGTTTTATTTGACATAGGCTTGACATTGGTTATACCTCAGGTAATACAATTTAATGATGCTCCAATTTAGTAAAAAAGATCGAATAAATCAAAAACAAAATTAATATATTAATTTTAATTTATATCAAAGTGAGTAGTTTAACATTTAGGTTTTAAGCATTTGAAATTAATAAAGCCTACTCCACAAAGGACACTGAGAAACGATGAATATATCTACATTGTATCGACGCTGGGCCCAGAGCCTAGTGAGTGCATGATGCAACGTAATAGCATGTTCTATTTGAATATAGCCACAAAACTACCTACCACTATAATCACCTCTCTCTAGCCTCAATGGTTTGCTGGAAGAAAACTCTTTTTAGGGGTAAGCTCGCCTTTGTATATGTCTTTTCTATAAATTTTTTTAATGTATTATTTGTGTACAATAAAGAATAAAAGAAAGAATAAAGAACTAAAACTTTACTTTATGCAGTATTAGTGTGATAAAGCGCCCAATAAGAGCTCCCGATGCTGGAAATAAATTTTAAACGCCTTCATCCGAGTAATTGTCGACAAACGTAAAGCGTAATACTACACACTGCCTTACAAACACTGTCTAAAATAGACACTTACACGGGTAACTTTAGAACCGTTTAAGGGGAAGCTCTACACAATGCGATGCAAATGTTGACGTGCGGTCAACAAAGAATAGAATAGCATAGAATATAATAGGAATAATGTATTTTGATTACACTAAAGATTACACTAAATTAGAGATAGATAGAGCTTTAAAATATTCTAAGTCAGTAAGACCTATTAGTATTATAATATTTATTTTAGTAGTTACATTTAAATATTATTAAAGTTTTTACAACAATGATGATCATTCGTTATTTTTAACCAACTTCAAAAACGGAGATTTTTTTGTATGTTTGTTGCGCTATTTCCCCACAAATTAAGAATTGATTTTTGTGATTACTTTTTTGTTCGCAAAAAAGGCATAATCGTATCACTACAATCGACATTTTTGTTTGAGCCTGTTGTTACTAGTATTTTTATATCAGTTTGTTTGTTAGTCTACTCGTACAATGCTATCACGTGGCTGCTGCTGGTAAGAATGGCGTCGATCGAACCGCATCGTTTGCGCCCGACCTAACGCCCAACACCTGCAAATGTAACCTACCGGAACACTACCTGCCGGGAATATATCGCAAGATTCGCAAGTCTTACAGGATTCCGCGCTGGCAAATTATTTCAATTACGCATTGCAGAACATTTCCTTGTGAGAAATGTACGAGTTATAAGGAACATAGTAAGTAAGTACATAATTTGTCAAGGCTTTTACAATGAATTATTGCGCCTTTATACCG
Source organism: Colostygia pectinataria (assembly GCA_951394395.1). Classification (NCBI taxonomy): domain Eukaryota; kingdom Metazoa; phylum Arthropoda; class Insecta; order Lepidoptera; family Geometridae; genus Colostygia; species Colostygia pectinataria. Next base: position 4,172,480 of record OX596357.1, on the reverse strand, counting down.
CCTACACCTTGACAAATCTTACAACCAAGCTATTTATTATGGTTTTATTTACATTTAATAACATAAATTCTTACTGAATTATAAAGAGATAAGATTTGTGTTTTTGACCCGTCTCGACATCCAACAATATTGACATAAATTTGATTGATAAACTTTATCGATTTACTCGAGATTTTTAACACAAAATGTAAAAAAAAGGTAAGCAGATACAGTGTGTACACACAAAAAAAAACCTTTGAATATTATTCGCTAATAATGAATGACTTTGTATATTTGATGGTATCTATAACATGGTAAGAGGCAAATAAGATTTCGATCACAAAGCCTTGCTTGCTATTTTATAGTCATAACTGATTGAACTGATAATTTTGAATACAAATACCTCTCAGATTTCGTACAATATTGGTCATAGTTCGAAAGCTGCAGTCTGCAGTTTGTATTGGTACTATTAGGAACGTATGGTTTCAATGTGGAATATTAATTTTACTGTTACCTATTTAATTGGGTACCTTTAGTAATAAGCACGTATGCTGGTAATTGGTTTGCGCTCAGATAATTGGCACTGATCTCGTTGCGGAGTGTTATTGTTATTACATTCTGATGCAGTACCTTTTATACTTAAACTAACTGTTGCCCACGATTTGGTTCACGTGGAACTCGGGAACCGTACTTTTTTTGAAAATAAAAGTAGCCTATGTCCTATTCTCGAGTATAAATCTATGTTTTAAATTTAAGTCAAAACAAACACATTCATCCAACAAACATCCAAACTTACGCATTAATCATATTTTATTTTCGTTGAAATATCTTCAACACATGAGCCACAATAGTGTTCGAAACTTCACGGGCTACAAGAAAATTCAAGGATTGTCAAGGATAGGGCTCTTAATACAAACAAGTGCAAGTGAGACAAGCTCTTTGAGGGTTCCGCATTGTAAAAGATAGCTCAGCTAGATACTAGATATATTTGGGCATTATCATCATCTCCATTCAGGGGAAAAAGTAAATAACTAAAGTAATAAATTCTGACTCAGTGGCCAACTCTAGTAACAGAGTTAATAAACCGCCTGTAGTAGGCCTTCGTTATGGTCTAACAACTTTGAATTTCACTTGAATGCATCTTTGTGTTTTTTGTACAATTAAACAATTGTATTCGTATTTCAGGCTCACACTTATGCGCTGCGTTCTACGCACGTAACATTGATACGTTTATACGTTGATACGCTATCTGGTTCAGCACTTAGTTCTGAAAATAGACAGCCGCGGTACAAAAATGAATCGATACACGCGAAACGCGGTGTACCGCGGTGCTGATATTTAAATATACCTTAACAGACGCGAAAGTTCAGAGATGAGAGCGCTTGAGCGTGGAAGAGTGTTTGTTTAAATGTAATTTTTAATGTAGCTTGCTCAGCACGGTGGAATTATTCCGATGTTTTAATGCAATTATGTGGGGCCGAGATAGAAATAGGTCAAGATGAGACTTAATCATCATCATCATCATTTCAGCCTGCTATCACCCACTGCTAGAGCCTTTCGCTTATGCCATTCTTCTCGGTTCTAAGCCAGATGAGACCACGTATTTTAAATGAAGAAAAAACTTCCAATTATGTGAGGTGTAAACTTATTTATGTGGGGCGTTAGTTATGCTCTGCATAGTTGGACACTAAAGTGAAATGATGGTGCGTAAGTAAGTAGGCAAAGTCGCGTATATTTAAATAAGCCTAATTCCTGATTATTTCAGCATATTTATTTGCGTTATTACTGTTTAATTAAAGCATTGCTTTTACTTTGCAAAGGTTAACAAAGCAGCACGAAAAGATTGCTTTTAAGTAATTGAAAGGGAGGTTGAAATATTTTTTCCAGGCTTTTTGATCAAAAGCTTGGCAAGATATAGAGCGGATGTTACAGCAGATGTTGAAATTTGTTATGAAAAAAATATTGAGAAATAAACAAAATTGTATACTTAGCGAAAATTAAAAAAGTAGCTGTGTGTTAGTCCCAAATATCCAAAGTGAAAATTAATGTCGTTGTGTACAGTCGAGCTCAGCTAGAGGAACGCGTCACGTGCCCCAACAAAATTTGAAACTGTAATGAGAATAATAAATTTCGGCCCGAAAAATAAATCATTTTAAGTTAAGCAATTATAAAAAAGAAAAACATGAGCCCAAGGAGCGTAAAAGTAAGAAGCACCCCCATTTCATTAGTCATCCGAAAAAATAAATATAATTTAGAAGAAAGCTACAATTTTGGTAATGAGTTGTTATAGAAGAAAAACCTTTGAATATTACTTTAACTTATCAGAGGAAATATATAAAAGTCACATTTAGCTGATTACGGCAAGCCCTACTTAATTATTTTATTTCGGAGTAGGGTTCTTTGTATTTGCAAGATAACATCTCATTCATTAGAGAGAAAAAAGAAATACCCGTTGGTGCAAAGCGTGATGGCTTGGGTGTTGACACAAAACAATCTTTTGTTAACAATGAGTAGACCACTCATTGTGTCTACTAAAAATAGACGCTTTTGTCACTTCTACGAACAATTAAAAGCAATCGAAGTCGCCTTTTGTATTTGGAATGGAATTGAAATATGAACTAAATAATCTATTTACCTACAAATACAAATATAAAAATATCTGCTATAATTGTTCTTGTAGCTTTGCAAGCTGAAAAAAATATGTTTTTCTATAAACGACCTCGGTGGCCCGGTTGAGAAGCGAAAGGTTTTGAGCTCGATCCCCGCTGGAAAACAAATGTTTGCATAATCTGCAAATACTTGAGGTTCAGGTGTTTCTAAGTATTTACAAAAATGTACATGTGTATTCTGTCGTTTATCTGGTTTTCATAGTACAATAAATAAGAACGACATTGTGATTAAACCTTCTTCATCCGCTTATATTTTGATGTTATTGTTATATATTTAAAGTTAAATCTTTATTGCTCTGTAATAGAGCTAACATGTCACATTATAGGTATATTATAGATAATATTGTGCATACCTATACAACAGGTTATTAACTTATTGGCAAATAAAATATTGCCACATGCATGCGAAAACGTTCCTGCCAAGTTCAAATGCTCTTTGTTTGAGTAAAATAGCTGAAGTGCCTTGGAAAAGTTACAGAAACACTTGAAACTTTTAAAAGCTTGCGACTTTGTCGCGTGTCGATTTTTGAGTAATCTTTGAAACGCTAAAAAGTTTAAAGTGTTTGCTCGAACACTCATGTCGATTACGGTTTACCCACAAAAATAAGTTTGGTTGCACTGATGAGACTTTTTTTTTTTATACAATTGAAGTGGCAACCAAGCGTACGGCCCACAAGATGGTAAGCTGTTACCGCAGCCTATGGACGCTTGCAATACCAGAGGTATCACTCGCGGGTTGCCACCTTGAGGCTAAGATCAAAAGCCTCATGTGCCAGTAATTTCACCGGAAACCATACCCATCACACCGGAACACAGCAATGCGAGCATTACTGCTTGGCGGCAGAAATAGGTATGGTGGTAGTCCTTCCCCAGACGAGATCTATCACAGAGAACTCTACTATTACTAGTAAATGAATAAACATTAACAGTAGATTCAATAAAGATCGTTACACATTTGACAAATCTGCGAAAGTAAGTTTGATGTCTTGTGTAAAATAAAATAGTGCACTTTTAAAGCATTTATTTTTGTACGATCGATGGTAAAAATTTATGTGTCGAGTGAACATTTGATTTAGTCATATATCAATAAGCAGTCAAGTCAGTAGCGTATCTTTGTTAGACTTGGGAAATAATATTCACACTATTTCAATAAAGAAAGAACTTTTAAAGCTTTCAAACAGTTATCGGAGTATGTGTAAGGAAATGTGTTTGTTTTTCTGCAGACAAACCTTGCGTAGAAAAACTTATAACTCATACAAAAGTACAAGTTGTATTAAAAAGTACGTTTATTGAAAAATGCCCTTTAAAGGTTTCAAATAAAAGTATATTTAAAAAATTTAAAGGGCTTCAATAAAAGCAGCGTAACCCACGACTGTGGCCTATTATTAACTCTGCTACAAGAGTTTGCCCCTGACAAATAAGAACTTTTTTAACAGTCCGTTGTCGGATTCCCTGGGGTGAGTACTGGTGCCTATTTGTCATCTATTATCAGGTTACAATATCAGCCACTGTTGGGTAGTACAAGCTGTAATGCCCACATTTACTTAAATATGCCAGTTACCTCGATTATTTGTCTCTTGCTAAAGTTTTGCCAGTGATTGTGATTTATCATATAAAAAAAAAGTGAGCTCTGCGCTGGAAACTATAATCTATAGTAAGCGATTTCGCCCAAAACTACAAGATTCATTTATATCGATGCAGCGTGATTGAGTGACAGCCAAACATCCAATATTTGCATTCAGGTAGAAAGGAGGAATCAGCTACAAATAACTTTAGACCTACTCGTAGATTACGAACGCTATCTGTCGGCTTTCGTATTTACAGAATATAAAGGTTTTACAGTTATCATCGTGAACGTGTTCGGCAACATCCCGAGCACTGGCATCTGTGCAAACAAGAATTCTTAGCAGTTATTTTTAAATTAAATTTTTCGCGAACATACTCGTAAGTCTCGTCGAGTGCGCGTCCGGAAATCCTCGTGGAAAATGGATTTTGCGGATATCAGGCAGCGGCTTTGTTTGAACACTGCGTAGATAAATGTTTATTTAGTTATTTTTATTATAAAGTGACTAACTAAGTTAGATTATGACTTAGATAATAATACTCGTAATATGCTCTCTGATGACTGAGTTATTACGACGTACAGAGGTTTCTATAAGTAAGTACACCTAAAAGTGTATTTATTATAATAATTTTATGTTTTATATATAAAGCGTCTTTCGAGTGCATTGCAATTTTTGGCATTTGTAATTTTATTATATATTATTATTATAGAGTTAGAGATTTGAAACGCTTTGTTTTTTGTTACACGCATTGCTCGTCGCTCAGTTTAGGCAAGAGTCAAGGCCCTTGAAGGTTTCGTCGCGCCTCTCGCCGCGTGTCATACCTGTTCTATATTAAAAAAAACTCTATAATATTGTTTTACCTCCAAAATCCAAAATGAAGGATATAACAACCGTAGATTTATATTTAGTGTGAAATTAGCTCATTAACCTGTTACAAACAATGTTTTATAAACTTGAGAGGATTCGTTTCCGGTTTCGAGTGCGAAATCGCCTAAACTTTTTGAGTGTTTTAAAAGTGCTCACTGTTCATTGTGAACAAATTGTAATCAGACTTGTGTTTTGCGTTTTTGATCAAAATTTTAAGCATTAGTTGTTGTATTGCAACAGTTGGGTGTTGGAACGTTCCAATTGCAATAATAGTTGAGAGGATTTACAGTAATACGAGATACATTGGTAGTGCTGAATGTGTAGTGCAAATATGGCTAAACAAGGGTTTAGATACTAAAGACGATTTATACAGTCGCATCTAGTGACAAGTTGGTTACTATTTTTTTTTTATGTCAGCAAGTGACACCACGCCTGACTATTACAGATGCAGTGCCACCTAAAGCTTAAAGTTTTTAAGTGTTTGCGTGGCACTGTACTGCGCTCATCTCCCCGAGACATTGTTGTTAAGTCTCTTTCGCCCAGTTATTTCACTTGCACCCCTCAAACCTAAACACAGTAATGATTGCACACTACTGCTTGGAGGTAGAATATCTGACACTGCGGTGGTACGCACCCACCAAGACGGACTCTTGCTGAGTCCTACCACCAGGTAAAAAACATTGTTAGCACGTTTGACACCTTTTATGTTTTGACAGCTGTCAAACTTCAAACGGCTATATCTAGGGATCTACTCATCCCAGACTAGCCGTACCTAACTCACACTGTTGCCCACACTGGATGTTGTTGTAGTGCCTGAGACAGGTTTCAGATGAAGTATACTAAATAGGCTTACCACAAAAATGCAAACAAGTTCACACAGTAGTATACTGACCTATTTATATTTTAATAATCGAGTTCAAGTAAACTCTCTCAAATATTACGTAAGCACAAAAAGGTCGTTGAAAACGGCTTACTATTTTATGAGTGGGTGTTTCTGTATTGTTGGATACTGCAGGGGTGGAGTACTGCGTATTGTATTTTGGAAAGTAAATGTAGTAATACTGGACTTTACCATTAAATACTTAAACCTACTCAAACATTAAACTTAATTATTAAATAGGTACCAAATAACTGTAATTCTAACTATGACCATAAATCAAATTAATCACTAGACCATCGGTGGTCTCTACATCGTAATACTTGTCCAAATCTGCAGTGAAAACTTTACCACCATCTCTACACACCAATACCTACTCATTTTATTTTGGTTCGTCTTTATTTTCTTTGCATTTCATGTGCGTATATTACTACACTTTTATGGACCCATTTATTTTGTCCAGATTTCGTGAGGCATTAAATTGGGTTTGCGGATGGCCGCAGATGTCTTCACGGTGGTATACTGTGAGCGCTCGTAGAAGCATTTCTGTCACTGTAAATAAGATCTCAATAAAAAATATCGTATATGTCTTTATGAGGAGGCCTAGTACCTAAGTATGCCGCAACGTCCGTACATACTATCAACCAAAAAATTGAAATGCTTAATATATGAGATAACCGTTGGGGAATAAAGGTTTTCGAGTGGCGACCACGAACTGGAAAACATAGTGTAGGACGGCCCCACATTCGATGGACCGATGACATTAAAGCGGTCGCAGGAAGTCGGTGGATGGTGAAGGCCCAAAATCGGTCGTCATGGCGCTCTTTGGGGGAGGCCTATGTCCAGCAGTGGACGTCTATCGGCTGATATGATGATGATGATGATTAATATATGAGTAAAAGCTTAGATTTTTATTTCTAAGCTCAAAAGACAGCACTCCGTTTTTTTAACAGGTTAAGATGTTGTGTTTATTTTAGCATCATCCAACCAAATTCTTGAAAATATAATGAGATTGAATGAATGCACGAAGAAAAACAAGTTGCATCTGCGAGGTAATTCATTTCCATTTATCACATTAGGTCTTCGGCGTCACACTCTCTTTATATTAACTAAACAGATTATATCATTACTGGTCATTATCATTTAGGATCATAAATTGTGAGAGTGATATGTCTGTGGATATGACTATAACATCTTCTGTGCCGGAAGCGTGCGGGTCCGGATTTGAATAGGCCTTCGCCCTCGCCTGCCCTCGCTCCTTCGCCTAACCAAGCCATTCCGCCCGTACAACTGTACATTCAACGCCAAATACATTTCATTTTAAATTCAAATTCTCCACTTAAGAATATTAAAATAAAAGAATAGTAACAGGGACGCAATAAAGAAATGCCCTTCTGAAAATCATAATATTTATCATTCCCTATATTAATATTTTAAACAATTCTCGTTTCACTCTGAATAAATAAGAAAATTGCTCTTCTGTTATCGAAATGAGGAAAATTCTGCTGAGAAAATTATTCGAAATTCGGCTAACATTTTTCGGCCGTAAGCGTACAATCTCCAGACATTTTTATGTATGTACTTATAAAGGCAATCCTATGATGTACGGCTCAGACGATACGCACCACAAAAGGAAAAGGAAATAGCGGTGCTCGGTAACCCTCTGAAGGGTTAATCGAATTCTTTTGATATTCCATTACTATGTTTGTTTGCTACTCCACAGGTACAGTTCCATTTTTATTGCATTTTCTGCATGAGAGTTTCGTTATAATTGACTACTTTAGACTTTGCTGTGGACATTTAGTACACCACAAGCACCGAACAGATATTAGTCCACAAGTAACGTTTTGTTACGCATTTTGGCGACAGCACAGATATTCTCCTATTAGCCGCAAAACAGGTAATAAGAAAAAACGATATGTTTGTTTTAGACATTAGCTAGCTGACCCGCGCTGCTTTATCCATGTTTTTGCAGTTTTTATGCAATCCCACAGGAACAGTCAATTTTTGCGGGATAACAAGTAGTCTTTGTGTTATTCCAGGACTTAAGCCATCTACATTTTAAATTTCATCACAATCGGTTAAGTCGTCACGGAGATACGTACCAAACATTCACACATAGCCCACACAGACTATCGCATTTGTAATATTAGTAGGATACCAACGTTATTAATTTCACACAAGTAAATAAATGCAAATGTGAACACCTTACAGTCCCTATGCGGTTAACAAACACTACAAGACCCATGACCAGTAGGTACTACCCAAACTAGATATAGAACAAATATTTACTGATCAGGGTTACACAGTGACTGGTCAAACAAACTGAATAGTAGAAAATAAATATCGATAGATTCGTATCCAAATAGACTAGTTATTACGGTAACCACAAACTACACTGTAATCATGACAGCCTTCTTATGTTCCCACAGCTGGGACACTGGCCTACTTTTAACGTGAGTGATTGGGTCTTAATCCACCACGTGGACCCAATGCGGATAGGTGGATGGCACATGTCTTTCAAATTTTTAGTTCTTGGACATTTCGGTTTCTTCGGTGCGAGCACTGGCATTGATCACATAAGTTTTTTAAAGAGAAAAATTTTTGGTGCACGACCGGGTTCGAACCCACGACCTTAAGATTGGAAGACGAGGTCACTACCACTAGACCACCAGTGCTCTAATCCACACTGTTAATAACGTTAAAATGTATAATATCCGAGTCCGTTCCAAAACATCTCTAAGTAAGTTTGACACCCTGTTCAATGGTTCAATGGCACCTCTACATAGGTACTACTGAGAATTGACATTACACACATTCAGTTAGCTCACTTAGCTTATCTCCGCCTGTTGGTGATATGAACCAAAGAAAAAAACCACATTGGAGCTACATAATCTACGCCAAAGTTATGTTGCTTGCGCTTATAATATGGCTGACTTGTTTTTCCTTTGCTTGAACTTGAACTGAACGACTGGCGCGGGTTGGGTCGGGTCAATGTATTGTCATCCTAGTCCGTCCATACAAATTAAACAAAATACACCCGCGACTGGCCCGCTGCGGGCCCTTGCCCGTTCTCTATGTGTTGCGCTTAACACCGATCGTCACCCCAAAACATAGTTGTCATTAGCAGTAATTTTCCTAGCTACTTACAGTTTTATACTAACTTTATTCTCAACCCCTTGACCTTTGTCCCTGATCGTCTTGACGTCACACAGTCAACTCTCATTAATATTAACTGTGTTTACTTCCTTAGCAAACGAACCAAACAAATATAATTAATAAACGTGGCGTCTAACTCTTTTACCGACTGTAATTACCCTGTTGTTTAGGAAAGACAAATTATCTCTGACTTCCTGCATCATGTTTACGACCACTGTCGCGAATTTATAAATGTTTCTTTTGTTTCAATGCGAAAATGTTTTAAACGTTTAAATTTGTTTAGGAGTGTTTGTTTTTTGTAGCTATAGCTAAATATAGCGTTTTGTTAAAATTATGCCTTGTCACACTCACGGCAAATCTGCCGCCGGTGTTTTTTGTTGTATTTGTACTGACGTCAAGGATGACAACACACTGAACGCGGGCGCGGGTCGGGTGAAGCGCAGCAGCCGCTCTTGCGTTCAGTGTGATGTCATTCTTGTCGTCCATACAAATTAAAACAAAAACTCCAAGGTCAAAAACAAGTTTTTGACCTTATTACACAATGAGTATTCTTAGAACAGAACAAATCTGGTCACAAAATAAAGTTTTTGACTGTACAGCCTTTATTATAAGAAACCATGACAAGACTCGTGATTTTATGAACGTTCCATGTCCATTATAAAATCTACTGTACCGCGAACAATACTCGGAGCACTAAGCACCGAAATCTGTCTCGAACACAAAGACTGCTTCCAACTGGCATAGTTCCTTAGTTAAGGCAGCGTCCCTGAAACCTGCAACCAGAGATGAATATTGCTTTAAACTTCTTACGTATTCTTGTATTGGCTAACTCTGGTGACGGAGTTAAAAGGCCGCCTGAAGGTCATAAGAATACTAATGATGGGATCATTGTCTAACAACTTTGAAAAAAACCAGGACGGAATGTTTAGCGTGCCATCCAAAACCCGGAAGCACTCAGTTGAAATCTAAAAATTTTATTTATTTTATTTTATTTATAATTGACACTGGCGGTCACTCATCCAAATGAAACGAAGAACAGTGCTTGACTTCGTTGATCTATCAGGAACAATTTAGCCAGGTACGTCATAAGCGCTTCGCGCTTCATAATAAAGAGTTTTTAATAAAAAAAAAATATTATGTATAAATCAAAGTATTAGTATTATAAATGCAAAATTTTGGAAGGATGTATGCTAGGTAAACACTATTTTTGTATGAAGAGTTTCATCGCTGTTAGTTTTTGACTTTTCATTATGTTATTCCACTTGCCTGCGGCCGCTAGTTTAGAAAGCGCAGTGAAAATGCAGATTTGTCAAACTGTCAAACTGAAATAATTTAGATTCGAAGGTTGTTTGGAAGAGATCACTTAGTTAGCAATAAGGCTGTCCATTGTACATCGTGTTTATTTTCTGTGGTCTTTTTTTATTTTATTATTTATCAAGTTTGTAGTGTATACACACTGTACATTACAATAAATAATTTTAATTCGACCATTCATTAATTCATTCAGTCATCGCACTGTCATTATTAATTAAATTAAAATTAAATTTTAAATTTAAATTATAAACGCGAAATGGAGGGATGTTTTTTACTCAATCATGCTAAAACGGCTCAATGGATCTGAATGAAATTTGACATAGAGCGATGGATTATAGTTTGAGATTGCACGTATACTACGATTTACCCCGGAAAAATGTACGGTTCCTGAGTTCCACGCGGGCAACATCAAGTAAAAAATAATAAGCAGTGGATCAGCTACGATTCGATTGTAATTTTTGTTAGTTTAAAATCATTTGATCTTGGTCGTTCACACAAAATCCATTACGTACGATACTACGCGTCGCATGTGTTAAAACAGCTCCTTATAAACCTCGAACATCGACGTCGGTAGCGGGCTTCGCATTCTTTGCCCTGATTTATTGAGTGGCCGCGGTATTTGATCTAATGTTAAACTCTACTATTACATTGCTAAGTTTTAATTTGTTTAACAGTTGCTGGTACTGAAATTTGGTATTAAAACAATTTCGTCGACTAACAAAATAAATAGTAATTTATGATAATATATTCAGGCGTTACTTTGAGGAAATCCTTAAATAATAAGATTAAAAATAATTTGCTTAACTTTATTTTAACGTGAAAGTAATTAATTATTTATTATATTTATAGATGGTTTGTAACGGTCTTTAGATGGCTCAGCTGTTTCATATGTATTTAGTAGGTAATGTAATTATGGACTATTTCAATTTGTTAATAAATGTTTAGAACGTTAAAGTCTTCGTTATAAGACAAACGCCACGTATAATTAAAAAACAACAAATATTACATATGTTTGGTGTATTTGGACATATTGTGCCTAAAATCTTAGCTTTTCGTTAACTAATGCTAATAAAACTAACTCATCGAGCTATGCCGTAAAGTGCTTGCTTTTCAAAGTCAAAACATACTTTTTTTGTTATAAAACATCCCTTTAATAAAAAATCACATCAAGCTAATAACACAAAATTTGGAAGTTTGTTTGGATGTTTGGATGTATGTTTATTCCTCTATAACTCGACATATAAATGGATAATTAATGACCGGGAATAGGACATATTGCTACTTTATATCCCGAAAAAAAAACGGTTCCCGAGTTTTACGCGAACGAAGTCTCGGGTAAATTCAGTAAATTCAAAAGAACCACCACTTACTTCGGTCGTGGCGTGTGTGCCGTAGCTTTGTAGAGCTACAGTTTTTGTAGCACTCATGCTACGAAGTTCGTAGCACTACGCTCGTAGCACTCGTGACGAGATTATCTACACGGTGCCGGTGGAAATCAAAGTAAGCACAGATTTCGTTCTTGCAACTTACACAATGGCTTTTGAAAAATATGGTTTTACTCTCTATATTATTTCGTTATTTTTTAGAGTTTTATGATGCTGACTTTTATATGGGAAGCTTTATTAAAGATGCTAGAAAAGATATCAGTTATTTTATTTGAAATCACTGTTGGAATCAATCATATTATTATGGGTAACTTTTTCTTATTCTTTAGCAACAATAATTAAACGCTATAACAGTTTTGTAAAGAATAATGTTTTTTTTTGTTTTAATTTTAACCAAGTATGGGTCGGGTCTACTTCAGTTTTTATTTGTTCTTATTTTAATATTCTCATATATAAACCGATCATCCGCAGCGTAACTCAAACCAATAAAAGCAAAAAAACTAAAAGCCCAGTTGCCAGTTTAACGACCTCGGTGGCGCGGTGTGTAAGTGCTCAGCTGAAGCGTGAAAAGCACAGGTTCAAATCCTGATGCAAAACAAATGCTACGGCAGATGCTGGTTTCATAGCGATATTTTTCTTCACCCTTTATAGTGGCATTGCACATACATATAATTAAATTGTTATTTTTTAGCGTGAGTAGCTCCTAATTGAGCCGTAGATGCTAAATAGTTTTAAGTTATTTCAAATTAAGAATTTATAAGGAATATTTTTTAAGAATTTTTGTTTTCTTGTTTAAACTACACACTTACCCTTTTTCTATAGTCAGTTACTCTTAAATTATTTTAGCGTAACATTGAGTCTCGTTTGATCATGCTATTTAAACATGTTTCTGGGAACTGAACTAGATCATAACTACTTACAACTTAAAAATCCTGTAATAATATTGATCTTTTCCTGTTTTGTTTACTGGATAAATAAATAAAATTAAATACTTTTTTCAAATAGAAATATCCATTGGTGCGCCACTGGGTTTGAATCCTCGACCTTTTCGACCATCGAAGATACCACCACTAGACACACCACCACACCACACCAGCAGAATGCACTGGTAGTGCATTCTGCAACTATATCTTGCTTAAAATGAAAATAAAGATCAACTAGCAAGCACGTAACTAAAATCAATACAAGCGTCGAGCTTTGGCAATAGTCGTGATTCTCTGTTATTGGACACATTCTTTGGTATTGACACGAGCGGCAACGGAAATGGACTTCATGCATTTGCTAAATTACATTGTTCGGCTTTCAGCTCAATTCTTAGCTCGGTCACATCCAATGATTGTGGTTTGGTTCCGGGCAATCTGCAATACAAATACACCAATGTGATTTGATCTAGGAAAGTCTGATAAATAGATAAGTGTATAAGTTGGGTTTATATTACTTACTATGAATATTATTACTGTGATCCGCCCTGTGTTTTTTGGGTGGGATTTCAAATAAATACTTTTCTCTCTTTTTATTTGATGAGGCAGTGTTATTACAATGCAATGACACTATTTATTTGATAAAATGTATTTTGTAAAAATGTTTGATCGTGCTATGCATAGACAGTGCAAACACTCATAGTTTAAAGTGGTACTTGAGCGATTGACACCGCGAGCGTTTCAAACCGCGGTGTAAATCGCCCAAGAACAGCATCCAATTGCCTTGACAATGACAACAATTAGCGTATCAAATAAACGTAAGCTTTGTGATGCTAAAAAGTACAAAGCCTTCTATTACAGACAATCAGCCAAAATCAACCTAAGCATTCGTGAAATTCAATTATGAAAATATGTAAAATCCATAAACCAGTTAGCAACAAACTGAAGGATTTTTTATTTTAGCAAAATGACTAGACAGTCAAGTCGTTCACCTGATGCAAGCGCAAAGACCCTAACAGCTGAAGTGTTACTCAAATATTCTAAAGTTCTGCGTGGCACTGCACTGTGCTCTTCACTCTACTGGATGAAACAGACAAATAAGTATGTTTCACCCATTAATTTCACTTACAGTGCCCTTCAAACCTAAGCAGATACATTTTTCCACACTGCTGCTTGCTAGAATTATATCTGACATTGCGATAGTACGGATTAACGACCGATGTGGCGCAGCGGGCGCAGGTCTGCCTGCGACGCGGAGGTTGCGGGTTCGATTCCCGCCTCGGGTCAAATGTTTGCACGATCTACAAATATTTGTTCCGGGTGTTCTGGGTATTTTCTATATATAATAAAAAATATCTATGTATTGTGTATTGTATTGTATAAGGTATATATCAGTCATCTAGTACCCATAATACAGCTCTGTTTATCAGCAGCTTAGCTTGGGGCTAGATGATGCTGTGTGGATTGTCCAGCATTATTTATTATTTATTTATTTATTTATTTACCCATCAAGATGAACTCTTGTTGAAGAGTCCTTACAGCAGGTAGTTAGCCACTATAACCTCCTTAGCCGGGAATTTAATTCCTACAATAAATTCATAGAACCTAACCGTAATACTTATATCATGCCACAAGTTCATGTAGGTTGTACAAAAAATATATTAACTTTTTACTAAAACGGCTTACAACCAATCAACACACTGATTTTTATCAATTAAATACAATATTAAATTATAAAATATTCTAAGGTTTAAATCCATGTTAACAAAGGTATAATTAGTTAGAATCACAATTAGGTTGTTAACGGTGAGTATCTGTTAAGCAATACCTTCGTTAAAATGGATTAGATTTTGTTAAACAATACGATAATGATCTGACAGTAGACGTTATCATAAACGTTATTGAAAATTGTCACGTTCGAAGTACAGTTTCTGTTGAAAATAGAAATTAACTCAGTCAGTATTAGAATCAAGAGGCACGTACAAAATCAATACAATCGGGTCGTAGCTTGATTTCCTAGTTAAGAGTATTCTTCGTTTTAATTCTAAAACATATTTAAAACCGCTATTTGTTATACCTTATGGGTAGTATATACTTTTATATACTACTGTTTAGACATTGTGATCACTATAAATGAAAATGCACTATAGATGCAAAAGTTAGGATGGATGGCTGAATGGATGTACGAGTATGTATGTTTGCTACTCAATCACGTCGGAACGGCGAAACGGATCTAGATGAAATTTAGCACAGATATAGATAATAGTATGGAATAGCACATAGGTTTCTTTTATCCTGTAGAATGCGGATATCGTGAGATAAATTCTCACACATACCTCAAAATTCCACGCAAAAAAAAGCCGCAGGCAGCAGCTAATATTAACTAATTATTGGTTCTAAGTATGCTGAGTTTTTATTAATTAATTAAGATTATGACACGGAGTCTCTCTTGCTACAAATGAGAGAAATTGAAAATGTACTTGACGACAACTTTGACGAAGGTACTGTCTTTAGGGAAACAAAATGAAAATGTGGATCGGTAGACAAAAACACATATAACAGTTAGTTGCACCCCGCGGTGTTACCCGCGATATTTACATGCTGACTGTACATGGAACTGCCGATGGCAAATCACCACGCGAAAAACATTGTGAATATTTTATTTGACGATGGCGAATCAAAACTCAAAGTATGGAACTAAAAAGTAGCAGAAAAAATGATCCGATGGCGAATCGCCACTAACTCAGTTATTTATCCCGTGGATTTTGTTTTTATTTTTAAATATTATTATAGACGAGCAGCTTTCGCTGATGTGTCTACGTCACACAGTGTTGGAATTGAAAGTAGGTATTGTCTTTGTTTAGGTTTGGTTCACTTTTTTAAGCACTTTTTTTTGTTTCGTACCAGTCATCGAGTTTGTTTTTAAATAAGTTAACAGAGGTTGCAGTTACAACTTCTTCTGGTAACATGTTCCAGTTGAGGACTACTCTATTGCTGAAGATGCAGTGAGTGTGTTGGCAGGAGCGCGAGCTAGTCTGAGTTGGTGGCCACGTGAAGGCCTCAATTCTTCTTTTCTTATGAAGATGTCTTGTATGTCAGGCAGGTTGTAAGTTTCGATGAGGTCACCGCGAAGGCGTCTTTCCTTAAGAGTAAGGCGTAATGCAAGTAATTTACCAGGATAAAATATCTGATACCTGTGTCTTATTGCAAACTATAATCTATACCTCTGGAAATCCGGTCAGCCGTTCTGGCCTAAGGCTTCCAACAAACATACAAACATCCAAACTTTCTCCTTTATAATATTGGTAAGATTTTACTACTAGATGTTAGCGTCTTGTGTTGGTATAGCTGCGCCTGTATAATAATGCGGGCGTGTTTTAATTGGGCTCGAATAATGTTCAGCGGTTTGTGCTTGTGGCATTGTCCCGACTCACAAACAATAGCATAAAGCTCTCTTATCATTTGCGGCACTGTGCGGCTTTGTAATCACATGAGCTGAGCGATGAGTATAAACGGAACCGGTTAATTATCTATAGTACATTTAAGTAGGTCACGTGCACGTAGCGCAGTCATGACTGATGTAATGAGTCATAAATCCATAGACTTATACATTAATTACATAATTGGCTTAACTATTACTGTTTGATTGTAGAACAGCATAAAGAGAAAGACACTCATAAATCTCAAAGGAGGCAATTTCTTTTGGGATCTATAGATAATGATGAAAAGTAGTGTTCTTTGTGATAGAGCACGTACGGAAAACTACTACCGCTATACCTATTTCTAACGCCAAGCAGTAATTCTTGCATTGCTGTGCATAGTATGGTTTTCGGTGAAATAATATCATGCACATGAGACTTTTGATTTACGTTTCAGGGTGGCAAACGATCATAGGCATAGTTACCGCATAACTGCTTACAACCAGTTGGGCCGCACGCTTAGTTGCCACTAAATAAAAAAAATATGATGAAAAGAATACGTAAAATGGATAGCAATTCTAAAATACAATCTCTAGTTCAGACAATAAAAAAAAATATGCGCATTGACTTGAAAACAATTCTGTTATTTTATCGGTTAAATATTTTAAAGTTCTTAAATACTGTCACTACTACTATAAGGTACTATAAGGAGCACTT
The DNA here is from genome assembly GCA_951394395.1 of Colostygia pectinataria. NCBI lineage: Eukaryota > Metazoa > Arthropoda > Insecta > Lepidoptera > Geometridae > Colostygia > Colostygia pectinataria. The sequence goes on along the minus strand of OX596357.1, from coordinate 4,155,609 downwards.
GCTAGGTCACTTCTCAACCGCTCTTCAAAAATATTTTTTTTTTACTATATTCTGCAAAACGCTCCGTTCATACTTTGGCAAGGCCTTATGGCAGTAAGGTTTTAATTTGACTTGGATCGCTTTGAAGTCACTGCCATTGACGCGTTTTTTCAACAAGTTTATGAAGAAATTTTGTTGGAATTTAAAGTGAAAACCTGATTACTTATAGAGTGAAAACCAAGTTTGGCAAACCAGGTTTTAAATAGCATACGATTAAATAACATAGATTTACGTTACACGAAGTATAGATTTATTAATTAAATGAATTTAATGTTTGTTATTTTATGCCTCAATAAAGTTTAATAGAATATTTTTATTGTAAGTTTCAAATCAGCTTCAAAATATACTTGACTTCTTTGTTGTTGAAGCGATCTTATATTCTAATAGCCATCTCTCGAGAATATCTTGAAACTAATTTACTCCGAAGTCCAATTTTCGTAATATTGAAAACTACTTAAATTTGAAAAGCTGTCTGGAGCTGTTAGAAATATTGTTTTAGTTTGTTAAAAGGGGTGACTATGCGGGTCATACTCCAATATCTTAAGTGCTAATGCATGACTGCTGAGAAGCCGTTAAATAAATAAGGCAAAGTTAAAATGACAGTAAGTTTCTCAAAAGGCATAAAGAAAGCTTTTAAGCTAAGCTGTCTATGCAGCGGTTTTTATTTTTTTGCCTCGATAGAAAGTATTTAGTTTTACACTGTCTCTTTTGTTAAACGTGAAACAAAACAAAACTACTGAAAAATATTTTCCTTCAGTTGTATGATCATTGCCATAATACCACCAAAATGCTTTTAAAAAGTCGCGTTGTTTTCAAGTGCTGCAGTTTACTCGCTCAAGAATACTAAAAGAATTTTAAACAATGACTGCTATTTTATTATAAGTTGCAGATCTCTGAATTCCACCCGTGTTCTGAACATAAAAAGCCAAAATAAAAGTCTGAAATTCATTTATGCAGCGATGCACAAACATGAATGTGTCTGCGTGCTATATTTTATTTATATTTCCATGCGAGTACTAGGAAGGCGGGAATTTGAGAGAGTGAGGCTAAGTAGTTCTATTCTATTATCGCACGGTAGCAGTGCGGTTACGACGTCGACTGGTAAACTTCCGCGGTCAGTAGAGATGGGTTTGGTATTTTTTTTTGTTCACAGATAAAGCATGCACACATTTTATTCATAATTTTTAAAATAAATAAAAAAAACGGGTTTGATAAAATAATTTAGTTTCCAGTTTGAGCCAAGATATCATTTATTATTAACAGTTGGTCAGTCGAACGTTATTAAGCTTGTAAAGCTGTTTGATTTGTAAAATTCCTATATGTAAATACCATATTCAATTTGGTTTTGTAAATAAAGACCAGATTTATTTATACATAATTTACAAACATTTTCATTCATTTTATTTACTGTTAATACGGGATTAAGTCTATGGTACAATGTGTATATGCTTTTATTTGAATAAATACATTTTCTATTTGTTTTTGTATATATACATACCACAACCAATTTTATATATTTTACTATTTTTGATGAAAGACTGTGCTGTGCGTGATACATATTATTTAATATGTTTCGGAATCATAATAGTTACTGCTGACTGACAACAAACAGTCAAGATAAGTTCTAGATACCTAAAATGATAGATTGATATGTAGAGGTGCACTAAGAAAGGTAATCTTGAAGTTGAACTCTTAAGGACGCAGAGGGAAGAATAGAATAATCAGTGCGGGCAAAGTTGCAGGGCGTTCCTCTAGTTCTTTCATAAATCTTCTCAAGTGTATCTTTACATTTTATTATAACAAGTTTACTGAATCCTCACTTTACTTCTGCATTGTCTGAGAAGGCTTAAGACATACAATTATATATTTTCTACGAGTAATATTTATTAAAACTACAATAACTATTAAGAGTTCTTATCCCAATAAACAACCAGTCATACGAGTTTATTATTTGAGCTTTATTTGTTATTGTTATTGATACTTCTTGTTGCTTAACAAATTATCGTTAGAATTTTAATGATACACGTTGATACGAGTAGCTATTGATTTGCAGGTAAAGCTATATACTATAACTATAATATAAAAAAAAACTATCTTGCATTGCTATATTGCCTTTTATGACTACTACGTGAGGTAAACTTCAAACATATTTACGTACTACCTACCTCTACAACTGGGCATACAAAAACATAATTATGAAACTTTTTGGTGCCGAATTTACTTATATTAAAATAAGTTTTTGAAATTTTACCGGCAACCATACCCTTTAGAGTCAAAAACAGCAATTACTTAAGGCACTGAAACACTACTGCTTGGCGGAGGAAATAAGTATGGTCATTTCACGAAGAGCTTATTTACTCTTAAATAATATATTGACACATGGCTAATTAAACGTTTGGTATAAGATTACAACACCTACTCGATTCCCATCAAAACATTGAAACAGTGTTGCCACTTACGTTTTCCGGATAAATCGATACCTATTGTCCAATTAAGTTCTAAATAGAGCAAATAATTGGTTGATATGGACAAGAGTTTTGTTAGAGTTTCCGTTACAGCCCCTTTGGAAGCTTAGGGATGCGAACAGCCTCCCCTTAGTTTAGGGATGTGTTAGAGGATATTATCGGGTTTTATTACGTTTGAATTTAAACCAACCAAATTTTATTAAAAGTAGAGAAAAACTATACTTTTCTTTGAAAGCAATTTATGTTATTTTTGACTGGTGCACACTGGTGAAACAATAGTAAAGTAACGGCGATGGTCTTTAAAAAAAAATCTAGTAGAGACTCTGTCTTTAAGATAAACCAACATTACTTCAATCACCTATTCTTTCTAAGATAACGAGTTATGTTAGATAAAATACCACCAAAACAGAATAAAACTTTAAATAACGCGAGGAAAACAAAATGGCTACCCATTTCCATCTGGCCTCCATTCCATCCATGTTTTGGCAAGATGGCGAAAGAAACTCACTTTCCAATGAAATATTAAAAACTGGATATGTCACAAGAACATCCCTAGCGCCCCGCCGCTTCATTAGCGACGTTTGTTCAACACGTTGCGCTCACTTGAGCCTTAGCTATGCACACTGACCTAAGGCAATTGAGCTTTACTTTGTCATAAATGTTAATTTAAAGTCAGGTATTCACCGAAAACCTTCTTTGACCTTATTGTTGAAGTACATCCTAATATTATACGTATTGTAACGCTGTAAATATGTTCATAAGAGTGAATGGCCAACTCTGGTGATGGAGTTAATAGGTCACATAAAAGCCTACAAAATGGTATGTTGTTTGTTTATACTAATTAAAAGAAAAGTGTTATTATTCGCGGAGTTGAGTAGGGACTAACAAACACACTAACTTTCACATTTATAATATTATTCATAATACAAAAATAATTGATTTTTTAATTTCCTAATTTATTTATTTTTTTGTAAACCTAGTAGTAAAGTTATATTAGTTTGATTAATGTGTTATAGTATCATTATTACCCTTAGCCATTTGTTGTACAAATAACTCAAGTATTTCACATAGATTTGTCCCCCGTTTAATGAGATTTATAAGAATGCGGTGGAACATGGTGTCATAAATACCAAACCAGGAACAGTTATCCATCCAAATAATGACTGCGCTGAGCGTAACGCTTAAAATGATCCGTTAAATACTACATAATAAAATACATAAATCATTAACTAAGCTCATAAACGTTTCAAAGCAATATTGCTGGAATTACAATAGGACCACTACCAGCTGAAACAATAAATAATCATTTAGCGACAAAAGGGGATTTACTGATTTCAGAACTAGCATGAACCTTTAGTTTGAACCATATTACAGTATTATTGACCTTTAAAATGTATATTACTATAGTGACATATCGTGTCTTTATTGCAGATCATGTAATGCAAGTGATGTTCAAACGAGCTTAACACCTTCAGTGATTAGTGAGTATTAGCGTTAAACGGTAAAGCCTGGAAAACTCTGGAAGGGACGCTTTTGTCCTGCAGTGGGATAGTGCAGGCTGCCAACAACAAAAACAAAAACAACAAAAATAGTTCATGATAAGTATCCCAAAAAGTTTTGCTTCAAGCGGGACTTGTTAGAGCATGCTCGTATCAAGCGGCAGGTTCTTCTTCTCTTTCTTGAGATGAAAAAATGGGATATTTTAAACATTAGTATAATCACTTTCCATTACCACAGGTAATGAAACATATAAAACAACCAACAACAAAAAGTGAAAAGTCTGCCACTTCGTTGAAAAAGTAATCGATTAAATAAAAAGGCATACCATCAATAGAGCAAAATCTATTCATGCTATAGATGGTGTGTTTTGACGTTGTATTTTGCGTATAGAATTTTTAATTTCTTTTTCGGCTGATAGCTGAGTGACAAGGGTCGGCCTCTACCGCAGTAGGTACATAATATACAGGGTGTCTCATAAGTTGTATAGTATCCCTAAAAGAGGTCATTGTGTACATAGTAAGAAATAACCAGTTATTTGTTTAAAAATCCGGAACTTATTAATAAAGATTTGAAGCTCTTTTATAAAAAAAAAATATTGCAACTTTGATTTGATGATTTTTTTAAGTACAAGAGACAGGTGGTCTTTGCTGGTTTCACAAATTTTTCATTAATAAATCTGCCTAAAAAGGCAAAAAAAATGTGGTACAATATAACGAGCGGGATTTTTTTCCCCAATGGGGACAAAACGTCTTTTGAATCCCATGACAATTCCGATCCAATCTCAATTTCAATATACTGCTGTCAACTTTTTTTACTCTTGAAAACAAGGTTGAATTTGGCGCTAAGTTTGCACTCAAAAGTACGAAAGTCATATTCCAAATTTGTCCAATACCGATCGCGTTCATAAGTAAGTCCCTAAGGTTTTGGACACCTTATAGACATAGATAAATCGACAGGCTATTTTGTAGTCTGCGCGAACCGCCAGTGTGAAGGCTTGTCATCCCAACCTCTCAAACGCCGGAAGCTGGGTGATGTATAGGGTGCCTGTTTCGTGCCGCCAGAGTGAAATCGTCCATGATGAGCCACTGACCGCTTCACGATGTCATAACGTACAATATTGCCTTACCAAGGAAGTTAGACCCGACGTTAACCTATTTTATGTAAGATTCTCATTAGCAACCACCCGCGGCTTCGTTCGCATGGTAGGTACCTGATCAAAAGTTTCCTATTATTTAATCCAAAACATAACATCCTACAAATATTATAACAATAATTATTATTAGTCCTAAAATAACACATCCCCCCATTTTATCCCCGAAAAATTGACTGTTCCTGTGTGTGCATAAAAACTGCAAAAACGCGGGTGAAGCCGCGCGGGTTAGCTCTTTACGAATATATTTATACTACACAACATACTAAATGTAATCGAATTAACGAAAACTTAATTTTTAGAAAGTAGTAAAGTTGTTTCTTTTTAGCTCGCAGGGGGAATTAGTACCACCATACATCTGGTATGCCATTACAATCATCCATAGGCTACGGCAACCGCTTACCATCTATTGACTGCTGGCTTGTTTGCCATTAGTGGTTAAAAAAACGACATGATTGAGTAACAAATATCCAAACATCCAAACTTTCGCATTTATAAATATAGTAGCTACGATGATAAATAAAAATGTTGGTAGACTTTTAAATATACAGTACCTAGTAGGTAATAAAGACATTATTTGCTAGTAAAATAAATCAAAAACGTACAAAGCATCATAAACGACCTACCAAAACAATAAAGGCAGGTGAAATTACATAACTTTATAATTTCGTATTCGAAACCAGACAAACGCCTTAGAAAATTACTTGGAAACTTCAACTATTTTGCTGAGGAAAAGTAATACAGGTAATAATTCAAGAAAGCCATTTGGGGGCAAATAAACGTTTGTTCTCCAAGGCGTTTTTATTTAGAGTATTGTGTGGCGCCCACCGCCCGCACACATATGCAATTATCAGCGGCTTTATACCCGTCTTCGAACGTATCTTCCAAAGTTTGTACGCTATGATGATACTTATTTCGTAATTTTAAACACAACATGTATAATAGATTGCATTTCGTTGTCAGAGTCTATAACGCTCTACGTATTGCTTAGTTCGTGTGAAATAGACTTAAAGCAAGCTTTAAACCAGTACGTAAACGTTTAACGCAACAAGCACCCATGGGTTCTATGCTCGAACAATGCAATAAATGACATAATGGTAATTACGCAGAATTTGCGTCACATCTCGGGCGACAACATGCTCCATGTAGATTTGGAGTCATCTCTGACAATGTTGTAGAAATCTCAACCACATAGAACATAAACAAAAGAAAAATTAGAAGTCATCTCTTCCGATTTCTGTCGAGCGCCCTAAGACCCCAAGAACTAGAGAGGACGACTTGTGTTTATTTGTAAAGCGACTTGGGCCTCCCTCTTTATGGCAGTAATAAACCGACCAGCAATAAAACTTTAGGTTTACGCCGTTTGCTTCACAGCTTTACAAGCTTAGTGATGTAATGAGGGACCGTTCTAGCGAAACTATTCTAGTGAAAACATTTTCTTTTTCTTTGACGCTCGTCTCCAAGCCTATCTGGCGTATCTTCTCGTTTCTATATTCATTGTCTTGACCTTTCTCGTCACCGCCTTTAGCTTTTATTTTGAAGTCATATTTTCTACTCTAGTAACCCTTGTCAGTGTGTCTTGTAGTGGTTACATTGTGTCCCTGCTGGACCCAATTGTAAAAACACACTTATAAAAAAAAAAAAGAGTTGAGTGATGGACATACCAAGTAAGTAAGTTTATCAAATACCAATTGCTATAAAATGCGCTTGTGGTAACAAAATAATATTTTTTTAATGATCCAATATTTCAAGAGAGTTTTTTTTAGTGGTAGTGATCCTGGCATGCTTGAAAAATTTGACAGACATGTGCCATCCACCAATCCGCGTTGAGTTTGCGTGGTAAATTATAACTCAAACACTCTCGTTCGAAAGTAAGCCTGTGTCTCAGCAGTGAGAACTTTAGAAGAGTATCAAGAAATAATGTTACGAAGAAATGTCAAACTTCATAAAGCATGGCAGTTATCTTAGAAATATCGTAGCAATGGCTGGCGCCTTGATAAGAGCTACGTGCCATGGAGCCGCGAGTTGAGTGTACGTGCGATAAACGCCTAAGTATAGTGAAATACCGAGATAACAGGAAACAGAGAGTGATTTACTTTTCCAAACTTTCTAAGAGTATTGATTGAAAAAGAAGTTACGTTTTCTCCACAGACTATACTTTTTAGAACTTTGGTATGTCTTGAGTTGTATTTGTAGTCTGGTATTATACATAGCAATTGTTATTATAGCGATAGTAATTAGGGGTTTTGAATTCGAGATTTAAAAAAAAAAGTAGTTCCGATCGCTTTGACAGATGGCGCTATCTGCCCTACTGCCATACTGAGAAAGGTTATTAAAACAAGAAAAAAGTTGGTAACTCCGTTTTTGTTTCGTCTCGTGTCAAGCGGAAGGTTGTGGGTTCATGTCCTGCTTGAGGCAAAATAATTTAACTCCACCGACGTTACAATTACAACACGACCAAAGTTAATGTACTACGTAGTACGTACTATGACTTTGACACCATCCAGAGGTATGACAGACAGTGACAGCAGGAGCAACCAATGTTGAATTCCCTACACATTCACCATAGCTCGCCAAACGTAGTGCTTACATTCTCTTGGGCTCGCCAGTTGAGCTACCGCCATCTAAATAGACAGCTTTTTTTTTAATAACTTGAGACGAAAAGGCCCCATGAAGCGGTAGCCTTGAAATTATTGGTAGCGTCTTTTACTAAAATGAAAAAAAAAACAGTTATAAAAGAAAAGTAGGAGAGAGCTCTGTCACGCTTACATTTAAACTCATAGTTTTTCTGTTCTGTGTTTATTCATATATACGTAGTAGAGCATACAAATTTTAACAGTCTTATTATTTAAACTAAGTGTAAAAATAGGCAATTGAAGTTGAACATTTCGCTTATCTTGAATAATAATATATAAAAGTAGGTAGCTATCGACGAAATGTAAGCTGTTTCTAAAAATGTTCCAAAAAGCTGCTTTTTCTTTTATTCCAGCCCATTTATAACCTATTGGAGACAATAAAAGAAAGTTTCTTATAGAAATAAGCGTATTGCGACATAAAAAACAAATGTGCGCATCCTTCGAAATTGAATTTCATTGAAAAGATCCGAAGGAAGATTCTGCAGAATACCCGGGGGTAGGATTTAGAGGAATGCTTAAAGTGGCTTACAGTCCGCGATTGCGTGTGATAAGCAAATCCTGCGTTCGTCTTCAGAGCAATATAAAATGGTTCTAATACGGCGCTTTGTGGTATGGGCACTTGGTCTGTCGCCGTCGTCGTCGGAGCTATTATCCTGAGAGACGTTATCAGTACATTTAAGCTAATGTTACTGGCTCCATCATAAAATTGAAATGACCATTCAAATTAAAGGCGACTTAGTGGGGCAATCACACGCATTCTCGATTGCATAGCTTTGGCGGTTGTACCGATTTAAAAACTGTCGAAACAATCCCATCGTCCAACGCGATTAGCTTATTTATTTTATTCTGCAGACTTATCAAATTGTTTTGAAGTCCAATTATTAAAACGTAAATATAAAATAATCTTCAACAGTGTGATAAAACTGCACTGGTTATGATGCTTTTCTACCAGAGTAAAGCCATTGTTATTTTGTCGAGAACCAAGGTAACGCATTACAACATTACTGCGGGTTCCATAATAAAAAACAACAAAAATATTACGACAAAAAGTCTACCAGCCATACGTGCTGACAGCAAGATTTATCATCTGCAGGTTTTTTTATGTTTAGCAACTGTCAAAGGCTCTACATAAATTAAATTAACCTAAATCTCGTGGTTTCAGGTTAGTAGCAACTCAACGGCACGTCTGGTAAGCCCGTAACAGGTACACGAAACACAAAAACTCCGGTAACTTCGTATCCCTCGGATAACTCAATAAAGAACCAAATGAAATAATAATTATATTCGTCGGAAAGAGCGTATTTTTTCAGTGTTATTTAAGGTTCGATGTTCCCATTGTTAAAGAAATTATGACACGACTGGGAAATGTAATGAAAAAGAGAACATTTTTTCGGATTTTTGTTACTAGCTTATTATCGTACTGTAGGTACGTACCGGTAACGACTTTTACGACTATGTGCACGGTCAACCATTTGATTTGTATGCCTTTTCACACAAAGCCTACCTCACAATGCGTCATCGCTGGATCTGTACCTATGTATTATATGCTTATTATTATGTGCTTCATGTATATACGAGAAAGACCTCGTTTTGAGAACTGTGAAGATTCGGGTTCGATTCTCCCTGCACGACAATTGTTTTTATATTTAGGCTGCTAATAATATTATAGTAGGATAAATTGTGTACTTACTCTTAGTAGGTACATAATTTTTGCCTAAATGACGTCATAGTGCGTGTAGATACCACAAAATATTATATCAATACTACTCGTAATAAAATAACTCGATGTGGACAAAAGAGAACACAACATCCATATGCCTAAAGAATATTTCCGTAAAATACATAATTCACTAGAACCTTCTTTGTGACGTAGGTTCTGTTCATCTAATGTATCAAGCTTTGTTTACATAGGATCTGTTAACATGGCGATCGATAGTTTTTATTTGTTTTAGATGTGTGTCACTAGTTATTTTTCAGTCAACCACTTTTTTACATAACTTTTAGAAATACTGTGGGAAATCATTTAGATGCGCATTTATTTTCCTTTTCGTAAGCAAACCAAAAAGACATGAATTCAATCAAAAATGTCGGTTTAGTCTTTACTTCATCATCATGCACAGCTTGACTTGTTTGCTGGTAACATGCTCGAGAACTTTATTGCGTGGGATACTTGCAGAGTCCACGTGACTTGAGATAGGTATTTATTGAGGAGTAGTCTAATAATATAATCTGGTACCACCAGTACTAATAAAATAAAGTACTATTATAATCTACGGCCAGTTCCTGATTTCCACGGCACGAGACATTTTGTTAGAGTTCGGGCATCGGAATACTTTGCCGTAACTGTCGGATGTTTATTATATTCATCTTCATATTTTCGCGTCACAGCGAAAGTATATGCCAACGAAAGTTATTTAATATTCCCGGCATCACACAAATGCATATTAAACCAGCGCAATATCAGCTTGTTCACATGTAGCGAATTTCGATTACTGTGCAACGGGCGGAACAAATCATGGCGGGATTTAGTTTGTTTCTGTTGTTGTTTTTGTTTTCTGTTGTTTTTTATTTGTGTGTAATCTTTAGTTTAATATAGGCTCCTCTCCATTCAAAGGTTGTCTGGAAGATATCACTTACTTAGTGATAAGACGGCCCATTGTACATTGTCTTTCATTTTTGCAGTCTTTTATTCTTATTGTTAATCTAGTTGTAAGGTCTGCATTTTACAATAAAGAGTTTTAATTCATTCATTTTTTTTTAGCTGAGTTTGAATTTATTTTTTTGGCTTACTGCTTACTACGATACAGGCAGTTACAGTTATTGACTACCGCAGCAATGAGCCTTGCATTTAAAAACTCAAATGCGAGGCTCACGCGTGGCCGTGAGTCGCCGTATGATTATGTTTCAATCATTCTCTCGAGAGAGTAGGCCAATAGAAGGCTGACCATGCTGATCATGCACGACCGCGCTCCCGCGTTTTAAGTGCGATTTACATTGGGTCAGTGACTGACTCATTGTATGAAGTCAGTGCTGACTTTGAGAACTGACTTTCTCTGTTTACACAGGGTCACGTGAGAAACCAGTACTGACCCGAAAGCGTTTACATTGGGTCAGTAGCGGGTCAGCACTGACTTTGCTACTGACTCAATGTAAATCATACTTTACACCCAGCTGTCACCCCGGTTACCAGCTGCCATCGTTAGCTGTATTCTCAGCACGATTACTAATACAGATATCATGAAGCACGATTAATTAATATCTATTCAATAAGCCAATCTACTGTTTGCACTTGAATCACTACCGCTCATTGACTAAGCTAATCTATACCGTTGTTTGATTAAACCAAACCCGGTCATATCAAAGTTGTATTGATTAAGATGATGTTAAAATAAATAAATGTAAATTGAACCTTTTGGAAGGAAATAGATAAACACCATAGAAAATTATTTAGCTCAGTCCAAGAACATACTAATAATAAAGTTTTCAACATGTCAGTTTGTGTTTTTAATTAATAATTATTTTGTTTCGGTTTAAAGAACTTTATTATACTCATGAAAAACTGTTAAAACTATTATTAAACTATTATTTTGTTTTCATATCATATTATTCATAATATAGTATCTGATATAATTTCATAGTGGGAATCTATAAAGTTCAGTCTAAAAATATTAAATGTTGTAAAAATGTTTTGCTAGCTTTAAAGTCTCTGCGACTGAGATAACTTTTGTGGCTTAAAACCGCAGTTGATACACTTTCCTTTCCAAAACCAAGTTTTTTACATAATATTAGAAGACGAACTTTGAGATTGATTTAATATAAAAGATAATTAATATAAAATCCTTAATAATAAAATATTGTTTTATTAAAGTTTATATCTATTTATTTTGCAAGTATATGAACTGCTTTAATAATCAATATTGCATATTTACATTTACCATAAAAGTTTAGGTAATATACAAGAGTATAGCAGACGTCTGATAGACTCCACGTCAGTCAAAAATGCAGTCACCTCAGATGCAGAGGGTTTGTAGATTTTATAGAAATTATTAGGGTGGATTCGACCAACTTCTAGGATAACTATTCCGTGTAATAAGAAATTTCAAAAAGTCAAATACAAGTAAACTGTCAGATTACTCGCGAATAACTACGATTTATTCGGAGAATAGTGCCTATTCGAGTTTGGTCGAAGCCAGCCTTAGACATTATTATCTGAACCCCACTATGATAAAATAAATTATAATGTTAGTGCACGGAGAAAAGTAACCGAGATTACAATAATATAGAACGAACGAATATATATTATTGTATAGAGGTACCGGCCATGTTTTTTTCTATTGGTGGATTATTTCTACGACATCACTTTGCCTGAAAACATAAAAAACCTATTTTGAAAATGGCCTTGAGTGTCTATAAGTGGCATCAAGAGATCTACTTATACAGTTTGAACAGGAAGTTTTAAATCTTCAGTGATATCATTCTGTAATGTAAAAAAAATGAATTGTTGAACAAAAAAATAAAAAGATTATTATTAAAATCAGACAATTGATAACAAAAGGAACCCATACGCTATTTCAGGTAGTAAAAATAAAGTCTTGTTATATTTAAGCACCTTCAGCCGTTGCAGGCGTGAGAACCTAAAATATATTTTTCTAGAAATAGTCATAATATATTTTTCTAGAATAGCATAAAGGCTACTTTTGCTATCTAGGTAACACGAAAATAAAGCTGTAGGAAGAAAGGAATCAAGATCTATTTAAAGGATCATTATTTTAGTAAGCTGTAAGCAAAACTAAGACTGAGACTGATCTTACCGGTCTAACTCGATATTTGTTATATTCTCTGTGGGCTTGTATTTTGGTTCACATTATATCCGGGTCTCCTGCATTGAATAGAACGGGTCTCGTGCAAGGCTATTCAATTGGTATTCTGTCTTCCATGCAAACTGAATGTAAATAGGCATTCAGCTACACAATAACTTTGTTCTTATTGGATTTTTCAGTACAGTTACAATCACGGTGTCTTATATATTTTATATATTTTATTATCTTTTTGTTTATATATATTATCACATCATACCAATCACACTATCACACTAATATTATAAAAGCAAAATTTTGGATGTTTGTATGTTTTTTCCTCAATACCTCGACAACCACTAAACCGATTAGGCTGAAATTTAAAACATAGATAGATAATGACCTGGAATGGGACAAAGGCTTTTTATCTTGGAAAAAAGCTTCCCGAGACCCACGCAAACAAAGTCGCGGGCCACAGTTAGTCTTTATATAGTGCGCCTTTACTATTATATAGAAGGTTTGATTTTTTAGGAAGATTAACGTGTTAAAACACTTAGTATACATAAAATATATACATAACTAATATAAACAGAGGTTGAGTTCTTAACGGAGAAGAGTTTACCATCGAAAATCCACAAAAAGGAAATGAGAACAATTATTGACTCACACAATAAACAACCCCAGAATAATCCGGCACCTCATCGCCTGAAGCAATAAAACAATGATTCGTAAAATTCGTCGCGCATCGACGAGGTATCGACTGATTTATTTCGCTGGAAGTAATCCTCTTAAGCCCTAACAATTCGCTAACGAGAATGTTGTATTAAATTAATGTTGCCTATAAAGTAGAAATTATACAAAATACCAGCGTTCTAAATGTTTTTATAAAGTTATTACTATCACAAAAGGGATCGCAGGGGTATATTGAAGTTCTATGAAAAAACTCGCGAGGCGTTCTACTATTTTCTACTGTAAGGTTGTGTAGTGTCAGTCAAATAAAGGCAAGCTCGCACCACAAACCTGTTTTTGCTTTGTGAGAGCTGTAAACTAAAACTGAAGTTTAATTGCGTGCCGCAATTTCAAGTATCGTCTAAGATAATCTTTATTCGGAACTTAAACGTATCACGAGCATTATCATTTATTTTATATTTAGTAACTAGCTATCGACCGTGAAAGAGCGTGCGTGTAATATAGAAGTTGGAAGGAAACGGAAATTGGCGGCGTGCAAACATAATTGCATGGTTTTGAGCGTATGTGAGCTACGAGTATTAGTGTACGTGTTTAGACGTTGCATGGAATCGAAAATTGACAGCGTTCAATCATAGTTTCACGGTTATAAGCGTATGTGAGCTATTATAAGTTGTACAGTTCTTTGTGAACTCATCTAAGGATGTACCCAACCATACGGTATATGTCAGCCACCAAGCAGTAATGCTTGCATTTCTGTGTTCCGATTTAAAGTGTCTGTGAAATTACCGGAACATCAGTTACCATCGGTAACGCGATTGGTACTATCAGGCCTTGGGTTCTGATATTAGGTGTTTACAGTAGTATCACGAGGGCTGTAAGCTTGTTCGACGCATAGTCATACAAAAAAGTATCAGTTTAATCATGTTTCTCAGAAGTTTACCATACCTACAGAGTCACAGTATATTTTTCTGTGCAGAAAATCATGCTTATGGTACCGGGACGTGTTGAGCTGCTTTGCTTTAAACCAATTTACATTTTTATTATATTTCTCAGAGCGGCGTTCGCACTGTCACTAAAAATATATTTAGCAAAGCTTCTGTTGCTAATTCAAGTTTGCATAATGATATGGTTAGGACGTTCTCTCTCGAGTTAAAAAATATACAAACATTTTTTCAACTCTCGTATTTTTACTTAATACTAGCGGTTGCCTGCGGATTCGACAGGTAGAGTTCATTATTATTTTTCCGGTCAGGGGCGTTCTATAAGTATTAAAATATTTCTCTTTTATAGTAACACTGCAAGCTTTGCTGTATTCCTGTTCTAAGGGTATTGTTGCAGGTGAAATTAGCGTCGTTTGCAGGAATATGACAGATCTTTGTTTGAGTGTAGCTCAGCTCCGGTATTGCATGTTTTCATAGTCTATAGTTATCGCGTACCATAGGTCAGTATTTCTTGTGTGCCACTTTTGATTGATTATAACAAAAATTCTCTTTTTTTAGGATATTTAAATATAGGAAAAGGTTGTCACCAAAATGGGAAAGTGCCGAAAAGGAATGGTTGCCGTTTATTCAACCAGCCAGTCCAGCAACACTGTAGCTAATTCGAATCTGCATTATAAAGGGTGTAGTGTAGCGCTGAATTTAACTCAGCTAAAAGATTCATAGTGTCATTGAACTTTGTGACAAGTTTTACGTAAATTAAAATGTACTCGTACCTTTTTGGAATTTCTGAAAGCACGTAAGAGATATAATAGGATAAAACTTTAATTAAATGAAACACAAAAGCAAAATTATATAGCATTGTGCACGTGGTACATGTTCTCAATTAAATAGGCTTTTATGCTTACCTTTATTTTATTTTATTTTATATTACTTTTATGTTATTATCTTTAATCCGTAATGTAATGGAGCGCTCGTGACGTAGCTGGCTAAGTTGTTCTTAACATATCAACGAAGTTAAGCACTGTTCCGCGGGGTCATCATTTGGATGGGTGACCGCCAGTGGCAATTTCAACTGAGCGCTCCCGTGCACGTTAAGCTGTCGGTCCCGGCTTTTTCAAAGTTGTTAGGCCATGACAGAGGCCTTCGGGTGGCCTAGAAACTCTTTCACCAAAGTTGGCCACTGACTCACACGAACGAACGAACGAACGATCTTTAATCCGTGAAACCCATACGGATTATTTTGTTGAAACAATGTAAAATTTGTAAGAAAACTACAATATCTGAAGGTCAAAGAAGCTGTGAATTTTTCTTCATGACACAGATCATTATTAAAAATTTCAAGAATTAAACCAAAAATGAATGATAAAATTCTCTTCTGTCAAAATAAAATATATGCTATCAAGTAAAACAATTATCTCAGTTCATAAACCAGCAAATGAGCTAGCTGCATGATAGTGGAGCCAAACATCAAGCTGGCTGCCCGCCAACTGTTGATACCAGGCTGTTCCGCCAAGCTATAGAGGGCGCTGGGAGTTTCAAGATTAAGCTGACTTGCATTGGCACTCGGCGCCGCCGCTACGGACAGTTGAAACAAAACAGTTAGAACAGGTGGTCACGAGCTGCGACATTTAATACTTCAATTGGATTCAAATGGGTCCAAAGCGCATTGTAAATCGAGGATCATAAGGTTGGTTAAAAATTAGATCGTCATTGTAGCATACAAAAAAACAAAGTGCATAAAAAAAAACTAGACAATCCACACAGCATCATCTAGCCTCAAGTTAAGCAGAGCTTGTGTTATGAGTACTAGATGACTGACCTAATTAATACAATACAATACATAGATAAATATTTTTTATTATACATAGAAAACACCCAGAACACCCGGTACAAATATTTGCAGATCGTACAAACATTTGTCCCAAGGCGGGAATCGAACCCGCAACCTCCTGCGTCACAGGCAGACCTTCGCCCGCCGCGCCACCATCGGTTGTCGTAATGCTATAGTTTTAACACGGTAAGAACATTATAGGGAACCCTATTTGAAAATGTCTGAGTAAAAAGGATCGTTGCCGAAGGAACAATGTAGATATTTTACAACATTTTCTTAAAAACAACACACTTTTTATATCGTGCAAAGTTCACACTTAACCGGCTTGAGTGCATCGGGGACTGATTAACGAGCCAGCGTCTAAATACAACGGCTAGAGCAGCAAGGCAATTCCTGTTCTACCCTCGTGGGATCTTTAGCTTTTTATTCTGACCTACATTTACTGCTTGTAAGAAATACAAAGGAATTTTATTAGTTAATGAATTAAGTTTTTTGATTTGCGTAAATTCATAACGCCTCATAACGCAGCGAAATATTCTATGCAATGCGAGTTTGTGGAAATGAAATTCGCTTCACGCGCGGTTTCAAAATACATTTCTTGTTGAGCGTTTCGGGTCTCCGTACTACGCACCAGTGGGCATTTACTACTCATCACACTAGAAAAGTCAAACTCTATCACACTTGCAGTTGGTACTGACAATGCCAACTGGAAATTATTGCAGTTGGCATTGTCAGAAAAAAACTGAAGAGATTGTTGTCCTACCAAATGTTCTCTTCGAGCTATTTTAGCTACTATTTCGTCTATCATTTAGTAAGTAAACCAAGTTTTTTTATTAGTTACTAAGCAATTTACTAAGCGGTAAATAAAACTTGATTCATTGTTTAAGCCGTTTGAAATAGACGTAGAAGTCAATGATGATGATGATGAAGTGGTATTAAAGATCTCTCGGTTTTGAGCTGTTGAAAAAAGATTTGCAATAAAAATGTGCACAGAGCTTGGACATGGTTTTTCACTTTTATGAAAAATAGTCTCATAGTCCTAGCACAAGCTTTTCGCGACTGCTCGTCGGTCAAAATATACGTCTCGAAATATACGAAATGGATATTAAATTGGTCACCCAATTAACAATCCAATTATAAACTATTGGAGCTGAATGATTCCATTACTCAAAGAGGAAGTCTTTGAGTCAAAAAATCAATTAAAACTTTTTATCACACTTAATTTTTTTGCGTATTTGAGTGTGAAATGAGAGTGGCTCAATTAAGCAATAAGTATTTCCAAATGGAAAATGTCACACAGAAAAACGAAGCGACATACAAAAATAATTGGGTCGACAGACAGATGTGGATTGGATTAGAGAAAAATAATTAACTGGGTTTAATAGCTTTGGCACACAACGCGATAACGGAAACTAAATCATATTATTGTAAGGCTATGACCTAAAGCTAGTTTTTAATCTTTTTTAATATTAGATAAAATCGTAGGTGGCCCTCTCAAAATCTGGTTCCTACACAATTCTTAAATAAACTGAGGGTCTTCAATAACTTATCTATTTATATATTATTATTTTAGTTGCTGTAGATTAAAAATGCCAAATACTAAAGAACCAAACCCAACCAATATTAGTAATTATTTTCGGCCTGTAGTAATCCACTGACGTCAATGTTTAGAAGTCTTATTAGTTAATATTTCTAACCTGAATGTCCACTGCTGAACAGAGTGCTAGAATTACTGATTTTGCGCCTTTACTATCCACTGATAGTCTCCGACCGCTGTCTATCAAGGACTTCATACAGTTTGTATTTATTTCAGTTAAAAATCTTTATTCTCCAGTAGCCATTGGTTCTGCAAGTTTGGCCTGCAAATCCATCCAACTTCGAGCTATAATGGCCTCTACATCCAACTTGCTTATTCTAAGAGCTACGTGGTCATGACACTAAAGCACACCAAAGCACAGTGTGTTAAAGCCTTTACTAGCAGTCAATTTATTTTATCGGAGCAAGATGTAGAGGCATGTCGGGAGAAGGTTTCGCTGTATCGTTAGTTTGAGAGATTAGGTGCAGTAGATAAGACGGATTAGAGACTTTTCATTTTCTCGTAAATTGTTATTGGAAAGTGTAGAAATGTTTATAGCTTGTTACTCTTGTTTAATAAGCATATTTTTATTTTAAAATGAAAAGGTCACTCCCCGAAACCTGCGAAGACCCCAGGAACCCACGATCTAGGATTAATAGGTTGCTACTATTGATCTACTAAGGTTTAAGGTGGATTATAAGAACTAACCAATTTATCTCCTTTTTTCACAGTTCAATAACAGCACGTTACGAACCTATATTTTCCTTTAACTGTCGATTCTTGGGTTTAAATCAAAATTAAGATCAAAGCGGGGTCATTGGCCTTTATAAGGTAGTAAAACTCTGAGTAGATTAATAATAGTGGTTTTCGGTTCACAGGATATAAAACTGTACAGCCAGTCGTGTAAGTGTCAACGTGGTGTCAACCTTTTTATTCTATTAGCGATTGCCTGGAAACGTAAAATGTGCTGGTTTGATTTCCACAACGGGCAGATATTTGAATCATTTGTAATAAATTTTTGTAGGTCTTAGGTGATTATGACTTGACTTAGAAACTTCTAAAGTTGATGATAGTGTATGTAAGTGTACTAAGATATTTACAAAAAAAAAATCTACTCCCAGAAGACGCAGAGGTAATATGAAGTTTGTATAAAATAACTCAACGCAGAGAAAGTTACGGTGCAAAAACATTTATTTTTATTTTTAAATGAGGGCCTTATTTCTATCAAAATCGAGCCCGTGACTCCTATAAACATTTTTCCATAAAACTGTTTAGATTTTCCTCTCAGAAGGCGGTCGAGAGTACTCATCCTGTATAGTGAGATTTTATAAAGAACATGGTACCTTATAAGACTATGATAAACGCGAACGCGTAACCTCGTTGCCCTGTAATTGACTTTTCTTGTATTCTTTGAGAGGTTATTCCAACACTGTTAAGTACTTTGTCCGTGCTTCTCGTGTTATTATAAAATTGTGGAACAAAGCTCGATCTACCTACCAGCACGTAGCTTGGAGAACTCGGCACAGATACTAAGATTTAAAAAAACTTAACTACTAGTAGAGTTTTTTTGTGTAGGTACAGCTCATCCGGGCTATCCAGGTCATACCTGTTTCTGCCACCAAGCAGTAAAGATTACATTGCTGTGTTGAGTGTTCTAGTCTAAAGATACTGACGTTTGTTCTTTGATATAGGTGTTTGATATAGGTGCTTCTTTGATAGGAGAACCGCCTAAGGCAGTCTGTTATATTTACATGTTGAACTTTGAGTGCATGGTTTTATTGCAGCAGTTTCCAAAATCGTTATTGCAACTATATTTGGTACAGTATTTAAGTCCGGTTCAAAATGAAAAATATTATGTAAACGATAAAAATAAAAACTTTTTCCAAAGCGCGTTACTTTTTTGCAAATTACACAAAAGCCAGTATAAAAAATAAATGTTGCTAGGGATTTCGTTATTATTAGAGCATGATATGCTGTTAGTCTATTTACAGTTGGTAGACAGATTTCCTTTTCAAAATATTATACTATGGGCCTTTTTCATAATCATCTATCAAATCTAAAATTATCGTATTTGTTCAATGACATAAAAATTACAAGCAAAGATAGTTCTTTAGCTAGCCACTAAAATGACAGTCTAGATTAGATAGTAAGTAAATAAGCTCGTGTGAGTCAGTTGCCAACTCAGTGGTCAGATGAACAGGGTACCACCTTAACTAATATCACTTGCACCCTTGTATAATAATTAATTGGTTTCCAAAAAGCAAATAACTGACGTATTCCACGATTTACTAAAAATATAGGGTTTAAAGTCCTGTGGCAAATGTTTTTGACGTTTGTATAGAAGTTCTACAATGTTATACAGTCTCACAATGGTAATTCAAGAGAACGCGAGTTCGCAACTCGCCTCATGGCTGTATTTAATAGGAAAAGTTTGTGTTAACATGGTATTTTTTATGATTTTTTGCCGTTTTTCATGTCGGTTATGCTAATCTACTTGTACAACTTTTATGACGTTTCTGCTTCTGAGTATAAATCTGGTCATCTACCAGCACGCACCAATTATATTATAGAACTGTGAACGAGAAAGTAGAACTGATAGGGATACTTTTCCGGCCACAGACGCCACAAATTAAAAGAAGGGATACTTTTATAATTCTGTTATAATGTAGCTCTTTTATTTAATTTTGTTTTCTGACACACTAACGCATCCGCTTGGTGGTATAAAAGTCACTCTCTTTCAAAGGGCGACCATTTACCTAGCAGTGAAAATATTATTTGAACACGCCACGATTATATACAACCTTATTTTTCTTTTTGCGTAGAGTTTTGGCAAGATTAAGCGATATTAAGAAATTTTTACCAACGTTTACAATTTTCTTCTCGGCGGCTATCGCAGTTTTTGTACCATTTTATGGTTTTGTCGTCGTGTTTTTGTTACGAATAATAAATAATCCCCAATCGATGTGACGGCGGCACCTGAATAACTCTTGTATGACTTCGTATTAGTTTATAATATACTAGTAGTCCGTCCCAGAGTCGCGCGGGTGCAATGAAACCGTACCCGTGCGAAGCCGGGGCGGATCACTAGTAATAAATATGGCTTATGTTACTTAGGGATAATGTAGCATTTTAATGGTGAAAGAATTTTTTTAATCAGACCAGTAGTTTTTGAGTATATTCGTAACAAACAAAAATACAAATATTACTCTTTATAATATGGTATAGATAAGACTGCGTAATAATACATAATTATAATACTTTAGGTAGTAATCAAACAAGCTTTTCCTCCGAACGTAAACCTAAGGCATCTCTGCACTTGATGTAGTATTGTTTGTTGAAAAATGCAGCGCTTTATCACGAGTCGAAAGCTACTGCAGTTAGTAGGTACTATTTCTACGTAACTGAATGGGCTGTAAGATTGCTTTTACGAATGAAGCGTGTGAACATGCTTGGCTGAACATTTTAGACGGATATGAATTCAGTTACTTTACAATTATGGTGTTTTATTCAAGCAACTTAAAGATCTTCTTGCGTTTATTTATTTTATAAGGGGTCTTTCCAGTTATATAAGTACTTGAATTCGACCAACTTCTAGAATAACTATTCTGCGGAATTAAATAAGTCCTAAACTGTCAGTTTACTTGCGAAAAACATAGAGCCCATTCGAGTTTGGTCGAATTCATCAACCATATTCGGAAGCTTTTTTTATTAATGATTGAAGTTTTGTTATAAACAACCAATGTGGCAACCAAAGCATACAAACAAACCACCGAATGGTAACTGGTTACTAGTAGCATAAGGACATTGCCGATACAGACCACTGAAAGTTGCTCATTTTGAATATCAAGCTATTGCTCGGTTTTCTTAGTAAATGCGGTCTGAAGAGAGATTAAAATTATGACCCAGCCTTGCAGTTTAAATAATCTTGACTGCAATAAAAGTCGGAGCGATATATTGCGAGTACATCGCCGTTGGAGGATGCAGTGCAAACACCCTCGCACTAATGGCCTGACCACAAGTAAACTCAACACTTCATTGGAGATGTTAGTGGTTTTACGTAGAACTTAATCTACCACTGAGTGCACTACTAGTCTATAGTGTGACACCAATTTCTGATCCTAATGTTGTGGGTTTAAAACCTGTCGTGTATCTGTGCGAAAAATTATGTGCGCAACTCAAAAGATATTTAGCAACCACCAAACCGCATTGGGCCTGCCTGGTGGATTATATCAATTATTATGAGTTGCTGTCGATTCGAACGAAATTTATTAGGACACAGTGTCCCAACTGACACTTATTATCCACAATCATATTCGTTCGTCATTCATTAGAAGGCTGACCATGGTGATGTTAAACCTCTACTACATAATCGTTTAATGCAAGGAATTAGTAATGCACTAGTGATGGTGGATATTAAAAAATATGAGAAATTAAATTTACAACAGCACTAACAATGCTCAGTTCGTACATTCGTATTTTTTTCAATGAAAGATTTAATTTACCTTATTCACACATTAGCTGTTGCCAGCGACTTCGTTTGCATAGAACTCGGGAACCACACCTTTTTCCGGGACAAAAAAATGTCATATTTCCGGTCATAAAAAAAAACATCCAAACTTTCGCACTTTTTGGTGTCATTACTTTACTACCAGGTAGTTTTTGTATGTAGGACTGGCATCGGCATGTTCATTACAAGCTAATTTGATAACTCATACCCACATCAGGCACAGTCAGGCCACCACACCCGTGTCATGACCGTAAGACATGTCGCTGCAAATATTTGTTCCGGGTCTGAATGTTTCTATGTATTAAATGACCGTGGATTTATATAAAAAAAGGATAATATAATAATATGGTTTGTTTTGGGGCAAAATGACACTGTGCGAAAGTGACCACCATGTAATTTATAAAAAATAATAACAATTACAGCAAGCATCGGGCGGGGCAGCGCAAAGTCCGTACTATTTTTTAGCCAGTGGCCAGCCCTTTACGCGCGAGCACAAAACACGCGCTTAACTAAGCAATTGTCGCATGTCGTTATTGTGGTAGTCAACTTGAAAACAGTTCTTACCTTTTCAGTCATCATCATCATATAAGTCGATAGACGTCCAGTGCGACATAGGCCTCCCTCAAAGAGCGCCATAACGACCGGTTTTGAGCCTTCACCATCCACCAACTTCCGGCGACCGCTTTAATGTCTTCGGTCCATCGAGTAGGGGCCGTCCGACACTTAGAACCTTTATTCCCCAGCGGTTATCGGTTCTGCGAGCTATATGGCCTGCCCTGTCCACTGCCACCTCAACTTACTTATTCTAAGAGCTATGTCGGTGACCTTGATTCTTCTACGGATTCGATCGCGTAGTAAAACACCTAGCATTGCTTTTTCCATAGCTACCCTTTCAGAGCCTCTTTTAAAAAAGAGAAAGTCTTAGTCTATCTCGTAACAAGGCAACTCTACGAAAAGGTTGCATACCGTACGTGCCGTTAACTTTGCGAGCACTAGATTATTTGTGGCTGTTTGCTGTCTGAAACATTTGATTTAGGTTTATCGAACTTCTAACTTTGTTTACGTTTAGTAGGTTGGTCTCCAGTTTAGTTGCAAACTCAGTGTAATCTAGCGTATACAGAGTTAACTTTGAGGAGAGAAAATGTATCGGCATTTAGCCACTTGGGTTAGATTTAACCAAACTTGACTTAGTTATTTGCAAGGAATTTAAAAGTAAACAGTTCCATGGTTATTTGCGAGCAAACTGACAGTTTAATTGTATTTGACATTAATTCTTATTCCGCGGAATAGTTATTCTAGAAGTTCGTCAAATCCATCATAGTGCTTTCATAGGCCGTCCACCAACAGATTTATACAATTTTAAAAGAAGCTGTACCGTAGTACCTACCGTATTTTATTTTGAACTAAACCTTTCAAAGGAAAAAAAATCTCAAATCAAAGGATCCCTTTTTATCAAACGTAAGCTGTATCATAATGCGTCTTGATCTCAAGTTAAATGAAACATCGGTAACTAAGGGAGCTCAAAGTGCTCTAAAACGGGTCAAGTATTTCCGCAAAAAAATATTGAGTCGCGGCTTTGACATATTATCGTCTGGCCTCAGGCACGATGAATCCGTTTTGTCAATGTGGATTATGGATATAAGCGGATATAAATAAATACTTATATGGGGTTTTGTAATAGGTAGATTTATAGATGCAGTAAGCTGTTTATTAGAAGTTAAAAGAATATTTACAGAGAAAACAATTATAAAATAAAAAATCTTCTTTACAAGTTTTTAGTTTTCAGCCAAGTGACAGCACTGTTATCTTTTCTTTTTCTCGTCACCATGGAGATTAGTTTTCCATGAAAGAGATCGCCACAAGTTCCCCCTGGCCAGACCGTGACTACGGGCGATAAAAATCAGGGAACCGTACTCTGCGTCCCGATCTGGTCTTTTTCTCATCTGGAGAAGTAGCTGTAGCGTGGTTTGTTGTAGAAGTTGTCATCTCTGGATTTGTAAGCTTGGTTTCTTTTAGTCCATACGCCGGTTTCAGTCTGTCGACAGTAACATCGACTTTCTTGCCTTTAACGTCGAGGGTGAAGAATTTGGGCTGTCTGTCTATGACTTTATAAGGTCCAGCGTATGGCGGCTCTAGTGATCGGCGTACGTGGCCTTGGCGTAAGAACACGTGAGAAGAGTTGTTGAGATCTCGTGGAAAATAGAAGGGTGACGCAGTATGCCATGCAGTAGGTTTTGGTGTGAGCTTTTGTATATGCGAACGAAGACGCGACGCATATTGAGTGATGTCCGCCGTAGTGCAGTCATCGGTAGGAGATAAAAATTGCCCAGGTAAGCGAAGCGGCTCACCGTACACCAGTTCGGCTGCTGACGTCTGAAGATCTTCCTTCCACGCACTGCGCATGCCAAGAAGTACCAGTGGGAGAGCTTCAGTCCACTGAGAGGTAGAGTGGCACATGATCGCTGCCTTGAGTTGCCGATGGAGACGTTCGATGATGCCATTAGCTGCAGGATGATAAGCTGTGGTGCGGAAGTGACGCGCACCAACCAGAGCAGTGAGAGATTGGAAGAGGTGACTCTCAAACTGGCTTCCGCGATCAGTAGTCACGCGTGCAGGGCATCCAAATCTGGCAAACCAACCAGATACAAGGGCAGCAGCGCAGGTTTCAGCTGTGATGTCTTTGAGTGGAATCGCCTCAGGCCATCGCGTAAATCTATCGATGACGGTGAGACAATATCTGTAATCAGAAGACAAAGGTAACGGTCCTACGATGTCGAGGTGAATATGAGAGAACCTCGATGAAGGTGTTAGAAATGAGGAAAGTGGAGCTTTGGTGTGTCGAGTAACTTTGCATTTTTGACATTGCAAGCATTGCTTAGACCACTCTCTACAATCCTTGCGAATCCCTGGCCAAACGAATCTTTGCGTAGCCAGTCGCACAGTAGCTGTAGATCCAGGGTGATGTAGTTCGTGTATCATCTGGAAAACTTTTTTCCGGAGCTGAGGAGAGATGTAAGGACGAGGTTGTGCAACAGAAGTATCGCAATAGATTTGTACGTCGCAGTCTAGAGGCTTGAGTTTTTCAAGTTTTAAAGTAGTGCCGTGAAGAATCAGATCTTGCAGTTCTGGGTCTGAGTCCTGAAATCGTGCAAGAGCTGTGTAGTCGATTGTAGAAATCTCCTCCACGCGAGAAAGGGCATCAGCGACAACGTTATCTTTCCCAGGTATGAAACGAATTTCGGTAGTGAATTGAGCGATGAAATCTAAGTGCCGAAATTGTCTCGGGGAACATTTCTCCTTGTTTAAAGAAAACGCAAAAGTGAGAGGCTTGTGGTCAGTAAAGATTGTAAAGGTACGGGCTTCCACCATGTGTCTGAAGTATTTGATAGCCTCGTAAACTGCCAACAGTTCTCTGTCATAAGGACTATATTTCTTCTGAGGGCTAGAAAGTTTGTGCGAGAAGAAAGCTAAGGGCTGCCAGTCATCATCTTTGCGTTGTTGTAGAACAGCACCGATAGCTGTGTCAGAAGCATCTGTCACGATAGCTAGTTCTGCAGAGACATCTGGGTGAGCAAGAAGTGTAGCTTCTGATAAAGAAGTTTTGCATTTCTCAAAAGCTTGCATTAGATCTGCTGTAATCTCTACTGGATGTGAACCTTTAACCTTAGGACCGGATAGTACGTCGTTCAATGGCGCTTGAATTTGAGCTGCGTTAGGAATAAAGCGACGATAGAAATTAAGTATTCCAAGGAAACGTCTGAGTTCTTTCACAGTTTTTGGAACAGAGTAATCTTGGATAGCCTGGACTTTTGTATCCAGTGGTCGAGTTCCATCAGCGGAAACTTGATAACCTAAGAAAGTTACCTTAGACTGTCCTAGTATGCACTTCGATGTATTCACCAGTATACCGTACTGCTTGAGGCGCTCGAATAACAGCCGTAGATGAGCCTTGTGTTCCTCTGGCGAAGTAGAAAATATTAAAATGTCATCAATATACCCGTAGCAAAATTCTAATCCTAGAAGTACTTCATCAATGAACCTCTGGAACGTCTGCGCAGCATTTCGGAGTCCGAAAGTCATGTAAGGAAAATCAAAAAGTCCGAAAGGTGTAGTAATCGCTGTTTTCGGAATATCGTCGGAGTTCATGCGAATCTGTGTTGGCAACCTTCATGCGTTGGTGGCAACATTGGTGTTTTCTCCGAGTAGATACCGAGCGAACGACGCCGACGCGACGAAGGGTAGACGAAGCTGAACGAAGCCGGCCGGCGGCGCGCGAAGAAAAACGAGAGAAAGGAAGATGGAGGCACTGGGACTTTTTTGGGGATGGCATTTTGCAAGCGCGATCGAGTAGATTTGTTTGATGAGAATATAGTTGTAACTTATGCTTCACAATATTTTGATTATACGGATTAGTTTCCTAGACGTCCGTAGTTTCATTTAAGTTGTTTACATCAGAAGTGAAAACACGTAACTCCACAAAATGGGTAAACGCAGTAAGCGCAGTAAGCGTAAACGAGCCCGCTCGAGTTCAAGTTCTAGTAGCTCCAGTACCAGGACACCGTCACCTCCACCTAAACGAAGGAAACAGGTATCCAACCAAGGCAACCCAACTGTAAGTTCAAACACGTTCACACTCAACAATATTATTCCTGAGTTTGACCCTCTGAGAGACGAAATAAATGCATGGCTCAGCATTATACAATCTTATACTCAAACCTTCGCATGGTCCGACGAAATGATCCGTTATCAAGCTCTTAATAAATTAAAAGGATCAGCAAAAGTGTGGTACGATTCATTATTACGTAGTGAGAGTTTGTGGCCTTCATGGAAGTGGAAGGATTGGAAACGAAAATTGGCCTCCAGTTTTCAAATCCGCCGAAATATGTACGAACTCCTAAAAGAAATAATCGATAAAAAACCGATAGAAAATCAATCTCTCTACGAGTTTTACTTTGAACAAAAGTGTAAAATAGACAGGTTGACTTTAGGTTTTTCAGAACAGGACGTGATTTCTATTATAGTAGGAAATATAGGAGATAGTAGCATAGGAGCGTCAATCGAAGCTAGCAATTTCGTAACGTGTGATAGCTTAGCAACTTTTTTGCACGGTCGCATCTATAAATGTAAAAGTGTTAAATTTTTAAATTCACGCGACAGTCAAGTAAAATTAGGTACGCCAACGCCATCAACAAATACGTCAGGACAGCTTGCTTCTTCTACCTTGGACGTAGTTCAAGGACAAAATAAAAAACAAACCAAATGTTATATCTGTGGCGGCAACCATAAAAAAAGTCAATGTGATTTAAATAAATGTGATTTCTGTGGCAAACGTGGCCATGTAGAATCAGTGTGTTATAGCAAAAAAAATGCAGTAAAACTGGAGAAACAAGAAACAAAATTTGTAACCACTACTGACCCACGGAACAAATTTGTAAAAACAATATTAATCAATAATGTTGCACAAGAAGCGTTTATCGATACAGGCAGTAGTTGCTCGTTAATATCCGAGTCACTCGTAAAAAAATGTTTGTTCACAAACATTCATCTACCTTCACCGGTTTTACTGCAAGGCTTCTCGAAACAAAGTTCTAAAATGGTAAACCATAAAATAACAGTTGATTTAAAAATCGATTCCGTGTGTTTGGCGAACATTGACTTTTACATTATTGATGATTTGGCCGACTGTGACATATTAGTCGGTAGAAATGTCACTGAACGAAGCGACCTAATGTATTCACGCGTGGGAAACTTGTTAAAATTCGACTATGCGAATAAATTTACTGAGTTTTGCAATAGTGTAGATGAGTTAAATTTTGACACAGATTCTCACCAGAATGAACTATTAACGCTTTTCACTAAGTATAGGGACTGTGTTGCATTTAACATTAAGGAGTTAGGGAGAGTACCTAATCATGAGATGGTTATTAATGTAACAAACTCTCAACCAATTCAATGCAGACCCTTCAGAGCTTCAAGTGTAGATAGAAAAAGTATTCGAGATATGGTGAATGATCTTCTAGAAAATAACATCATACGTGAAAGTCATTCACCATATGCGAGCCCTGCGTTGCTCGTAAATAAAAAAAATGGTGAAAAAAGGCTCTGCATTGACTATCGAGCTTTAAATAAGGTTACAGTCAAGAATAAATATCCAATGCCGCGCATTGAGGATCTTGTTGATAGACTTCAGGGACGCAAATGTTTTACTAGTCTAGATCTTAAAAGCGGATATTACCAAATAGCAATGCACGCCCAATCCATAGAGAAGACTGCATTCATCACAGAAGACGGGCATTACGAGTTTTTAAGACTCCCATTTGGTTTGGCGAATGCACCGTCTTGTTTTCAGCATGTGATGAATACAGTACTAGGAAACTTGAGGTTTGATAATATTATACTCTACTTAGATGATATCTATTTAGTGACAGAAACAGTAGAAGAAAATTTTAAATTATTAGAGCAAATCTTACAAATTTTTCGGGATAATGGTTTAACGTTAAATTTGATAAAATGCCATTTTTTTTAAACTGAGTTAGAATTTCTGGGATACAAAATTCAACCGAATTTAGTAATGCCAAGCGATTGTAAGTTAGTGGCAGTCCGCGATTTCCCAGTTGATGTACTGTTTTGGAATCAGGAGAGGCCGATAAAAATATGGAAATTTTCACCAAGTACGACTTGTTAGGCGGTAAAGTCTACAGAAGAACACCCCAAGGCCGCAGATGGGTGGTGCCAAGAAAATGCATTTTGCAAATAATTAAATGTAACCATGATGATTTGGGGCATTTTTCTGTGGATAAAACGGTAGAGCGAATACGATATCAGTATTGGTTTTCTCAAATGCGACATGTTGTAAAAAAATATATTAAGAATTGCTTAAATTGCATCTATTTCAAAAATAAAGGTGGTCCTAAAGAAGGTAAACTATGGTCAATACCAAAGTATGCCCAACCGTTTCACACACTTCACCTTGACCATTTAGGACCATTTGTGACAACTAAAAATAAAAATAAATATCTTTTAGTAACGGTAGATGCTTTTACAAAGTTCGTTTTCATTTCGCCGTTACGATCAACCAAAACATCAGGCGTCATCAAAGAACTAGAGGGCATTTCTAAAAATTTTGGGAACCCCAAAAGAATCATTGCAGATTCTGGATCATGCTTTACATCACTCAAATTTACCGAATATTGCACAGATAAAAATATACGTTTGCACATAATCGCAACAGGCATGCCTCGCGCGAACGGACAAGTTGAACGATTCAACAAAACAATTTTAGAGGCATTAAAAGCTACTGGTGCTAATACATCAGATGATAGATGGGATGAATATGTAAAGATTCTACAGCAAGGTCTAAACAGTACAATACATAAAACAACAAAAGCTGTTCCCAGTGAAGTTTTTTTTGGCTATAGACTGCGCATGGACTGTGATAGTTTAGCCCCCGAGCTTGATGATGGACACATTTTGGATGTGACAGAGTTGCGCGAAAAGGTGGATGCAAATATAAAATCGAATGCTGAGTTGCAAAAGCGTGAATTTGATAGTAGTCGAATGACTGCACGACCCTATACAGAAGGTACATTAGTTCTTATCAAAATACAAAGCCAAAGCAATGATGGGCAAAGTAGAAAACTGATGCCAGTCTTTAAGGGTCCCTTCCAGGTAAAAAAAGTACTAGCAAACGATAGATATGAGGTGACGGAGGTCAAAGGTAGCGAAAGGTGCGCTAAAAGGTATACTGGCATAATAGCCGCTGAGAATATGAAACCTTGGATACGCATCGACGATTGGGAATCATACTAATAGGTACAATAAATTGTCATGATTTATACAATTTATTATTTAGTACATAACTATTTCATTAGCTTAGCTTGATAGATGGCTAGGGGATACTGTGTTGATTGTCCACCATTACTATTTTTATTATAACTCCGTGTTGGCAAATATTTAGCAGTCAATATTTTAAAATAAAATAAGTAAGCAGATTTTAAAATCAAAATATTTAGTTAATATAATGCATTGACTATTTATATTTTAATTATACATCTAGAATGGTATGCGAGTTAAGTTCAAATGTTGTAATAGTTGATATTAGTTCATTCACAGATACACATCTTATTAATTAATGAAATAAATGGGAGTAATAATGGTACGAACTTGGTACGCTTAAGTGTGGCTAAATGCCCTTTGAGTGCAAGCGGTAATTTGAAAGGTAAACCTGGTCTTTTAAGTGTGGCCATGTCCCTTTAAATACAGGTGGTCTTTATCTTAACCCATAGATTCAACTTTAGACAAAGCATGTGTATTCGTGATGAAGTGTGGCTAAACATCCTCTTTGTGCAAGTGGTAATTTGAAAGACGAGACGAACCGGTCGTTTAAGTGTGGCCATGTCCCTTTAAATGCTGGTGGTCTTTTTCTTCCACTTTGATCAAAGGATGTTTATTCGTGATGATAGAATTCGTCCTCCATTTTTTAGAAAAATCGTACGTGATCAAGATTAAATAACAATCTTATGTTTCAGCATTTTTACTCAACTCGTGAGCTGCCTGGGACAGACAGCAAGCAGAATGGCCGTGTTGGCAACCTTCATGCGTTGGTGGCAACATTGGTGTTTTCTCCGAGTAGATACCGAGCGAACGACGCCGACGCGACGAAGGGTAGACGAAGCTGAACGAAGCCGGCCGGCGGCGCGCGAAGAAAAACGAGAGAAAGGAAGATGGAGGCACTGGGACTTTTTTGGGGATGGCATTTTGCAAGCGCGATCGAGTAGATTTGTTTGATGAGAATATAGTTGTAACTTATGCTTCACAATATTTTGATTATACGGATTAGTTTCCTAGACGTCCGTAGTTTCATTTAAGTTGTTTACATCTGGTTGTAGGCTTTTACTAGGTCAATCGTTGAAAATATAGTACATCCTGATAGTTGGTAAGCAAAATCCTGGATGTGACGAATAGGATATCTATCAGGAATAGTTCTACAGTTGAGAGCTCGATAGTCACCACATGGTCTCCAGCTGTCGTCCTTCTTTTTAATTAGATGTAGCGCAGAAGACCATGGACTTTCAGAACGCCTGGCTGTACCGTTTGCTAGCATGTCTTCAAACTCTTTTTTAGCGGCATTGTGTCGAACTGGATCGAGACGTCTAGGCTTGCAGGAAACTGGCGGTCCTGGTGTCGTTCTGACTCCAGATCAGAAGGTTGCGTGTTCAGATCACGTCGGGGTCACCAGTTATGGGGTTTTGTAATAGGTAGATTTATAGATGCAGTAAGCTGTTTATTAGAAGTTAAAAGAATATTTACAGAGAAAACAATTATAAAATAAAAAATCTTCTTTACAAGTTTTTAGTTTTCAGCCAAGTGACAGCACTGTTATCTTTTCTTTTTCTCGTCACCATGGAGATTAGTTTTCCATGAAAGAGATCGCCACACTTAGATTCGGGTAGAATTTACTCAGAGCTGGATTTGACTTAGCGCTGTCTCATCACTCTTGTGCTATTCCATAAGTTGTCAAAACTGTTCTTAGATTTAGCATGTAGTGTACGTACTACTAGGTCATTCGTATGGCCTCTCTCTGCAAAGCTGATACTCCTTGATTAGAACGAAGTAATGCATTACTAATGTGACACGCAATGCAAGTGTTCAATAAAGAACTATAAAAATAATCATTTTTATCTGGTCACAGAAAAATCATGAATTTTATCGTACAGTACTTGAACAGCCTCATTTTATACACTTAAATGTATTTTATAAAAGCATTGAAATAATATTGGCATTGCGTCTACTTTTTATACAAACCAGAGAAAACACACACCGTATCACAAATAAAAAGTAGTTTCCAAACCAGAAAGTTGGGTCGACACAGCGCGAAATCCATTTTTTGCGCCCCAAAAGCACTCTACTGTTTTAGCAAGCACCGCGCTCGAAATAATTTGTAGAGAATAAGCACAAAATTTACTGCTCGAGAGACTGTAGAGTTAAATTTATAGGACGCAGCGATTCTAGAATTTTAAGCAGGGTGACCCGCACTGCGTTGAGGAAGTTTTTGAAGGGTACGTGACGATTGGGAATAGAAAACAAGCATGGGTATCTGGGGTGGGCCCACGTATTGTCTGTCGCTGTAAATCTTTATAGGGACACAAGACAGATAATCCGGAAACATGTACACCTAAACGCGTGTTTGTCTCTCTGTTTATTTTGTAACTTTTTCGACTAAGGAACTAAAGAAGTATGTTTGTGTAAATCAACTATACCAACTCTTGGTGATGAAATTTATATGCCGCCTGAATACCGTCATAAATTAAAAACTGATAAAGTCACTATTATCATCATAACAGCCAATAGACTTTCAGTCAAGATAAAGGCCTCCCCCAAAGCTTTCCATGACGACTTAGACTGGGTGGTCATATACTTCGTTTTCCAGATTTTGATTTTGTTAGCGTCTGTTGTAACTGGGCCTGACAATGGCCCTTCCAAATAATGACCCTTCAGAGCATTGCTAAACTTTCTTGATTTACCATATAAACTTGTTTTTAGTTTCGTAAAATATAACAGTTAATTTATTAGTGTATGTTATTATAAAAACTCTGTTGGCAAACAAAAACAGGCTGGCGAGGCAAACGTTTATAAAAAAAATTCAAGTTACAAAGCATTCTTCACATAGTTATCTCTATTCTGAGTAAACCATGTTATGACATGAAGGATGATTACCCTTACTACCTTTTGAAATTGCTCACTACTTTTTAACTATTATGCTAAAAGGGTTGCTTCCTTTTAGTTTATTAATAGTTTAAAGCCTTACCTCCAGGAAATGACTCGACCATTCCCCGTAGCCGACATTACCAGCTGGTTGAGTTGGGCCGCTATAAAATAAATTGCTGTTTTTGCACGTCTCCTTCACATCCAGCGCGTTAAACCCTTCCCATCAAAATATATAAAAAGTCCCGCTACTGACTGACTAACTGATTGACTGACTGACTGATTGTCTGATACGCACAGCTTTATTCTAGCAAACTCACATTAAATTAAATGATTGAAATGAAATGAGTTCAGAGGTGAAATGAAATGATGTGTGCTCTTTTTAGTTTGTAGTTTGTAAATGTGTACTAGAAAAGAAATTCCGAAGTGCATCTTCTTAAGAAGGTTCTTATCCAACTTAATTTCTAAAGGAAGCAGCGGGAAGATTCATAAACTATTTCACAGTACGGAACGTAAGTATACTTTTACACAAAGTAAGAATCTTGTAGCTATAGCACATGAGAAGATTTTATAAGAAAAAAACAATGCAGACAAAGTCGCGGGGTATTCCACTAGTTGAATATAAAAGATAGGGTATAAGGTAGACAGAAATGAAACTCCTGCACTCATTTGTTTTGGTAATCTTACTTGACTGATACCAACGTAACAGGGGATTTTTGATTTGAGGTCCGAAAATGTCGGGTGATTATTTTTAGTTTTGAGAGAAAGAAATTAAAGTTTTTATTTTTATTTTTTTTATATCTTACTTTAAACAAGGCACAGGTCCATATGTACTGTGCTTTTTGCAGTGCAGTTAATTCGCAGTATTTCTTAATGGGTCATAGATTTTATTATTTGCAAATAAAACAGAGCCTTGATTTTAGAAAAAAATCTTAACAACCCCAGTGGGATTTAACAGAGGCTCGTTTTCCCGAAAACGAGCCTCTTGATACAGTTTTACCAACGAGTTTTACATCTATTCTCTATTGTCTATTCTATACCTAACTCCAATTTTACGCTTGTAATATCCTAAAGCTAGAATTTGGTTTGATAATGGCTAACAATAAACTGGATTGTGGCTTGTCGCCTTACTGCCGCAACTCCGACTCGACTTTGATAATATCTAGCACTTCAACTAAATCATTTTAATGATGTAGTTGTATTGTTTAGAAATACTTAAATGGATGTCACTCCAGCATTTAGAATCGTCCAAGTAATTTTACCGTTAAATCGTTATTGTAAAATCAAACAAAATACCTAACAGTCACGTACATAGTCTAATCAATCAAGTGATATCTATGATGTTGCATGCGTACATAAGCTACGGTAACCGCTGACCATCAAGTGGGCCGTACGCTTTATTAGTATAAATAAAAAAAAACCCACATTAGGTATCACAATACCCAGACGCAGAACGAATGTTTAGAAATTTGGGTAAGTAAGTTATTGCATAAGTAGTGTTATAAACCATAAGTTGGCTCGACTATGCGTTTATAGCAAACTGCGTCGCAAAAACTTGCATTACGGCCATAGAACAATTTACTGTAGATATACACGATATCGTAAATCTCTCCTAATGAACAACTAATGAGGATGTCTGTTCTCTGCCGGCTATTAGAAAGAGATATAACCTTGATAAACAAACGTAGAACTATTACCCCATTTGGAGGTCTAATGCGACGCGTAACATACACGCTTGGTGATATTGCCAAGTTTAGGTGCTGCAACAATTTACTTTGTGTCTTGGTAGTAAACACATAAAGTATATTTTTTGTTTTGTTACAAATATAATATATTTTTATGATTGTACATGCCCATTGTACATTGTCTTTGTTTTTTTGTAGTCTTTCATTCTTATTGTTAATCTAGTTGTAAGGTGTACATTGTACAATAAAGAGTTTTCATTCATTCATTCATTCATTCATATTTTTATGATTTGTGTAAAAAAAAATTTGATATAAATCTTGATACCATCGTATACGGCATAATAACTCGCGTGGTTGATTATGATCCAATTACTCTCGTTCGAGTGTAGGCCAGTGTTATAATAGTATAAAGGGACATTCAGTCTGACCAAGATGATAATGTTAATAAAGAAACTATTATTTGAAACTATTAATATTTATAAAAAATGTGGCATCATAGAAATAAAAATACAGTTAAAAACAAATTCTTATTTTAAATACCTCAAATCAAAATTAATTACAAATCAGTGAACCAATGTTGTAACTCGATACCCATTATCTTGGCTATCGAGTGAATCGAGACGTAATTATCGGAACGATCTCGTTAACAAAGCAGTTTTTAATCGATTTTGCAAGTTTTAATGTATTTAACTGAATCAATTTACGACTTTTGTTACAAACTGTTTGATTAAAGCGTCTCTTGCTGTTTAATTGCCAGTTTTTTTGTCATCAACCAGACTAAACTTTATATATATTTTGAGTTTAAATACAGACCTATTATAATGCGTAGATATGTAGGTATCGCAAAACTTGAGACTTAAAAATAATAAAATTGAAAGATTTCACAACAAATACTTTCACTTTTATTACAGCAGATATTTTATTCGAATAAATATTTATTTTCTTACTAGCTGACCCGCGCGGTTTCACTCGCGTTATTTTTCAATATTTTTTCACCATTAAAACCTTCGCTGGACTCCTACAAACATTTCAAGACCAAAATTAGGCAAATCGGTCCAGCCGTTTTCGAGTTTTAGCTAACGCACAGCGATTTTTATATATAAGAAGATATTGCTTGCTTGCCGTTATTTCAATTGCCTTAACCTCACAGAGGATATGCTACCGTAGAACTACACACATTAATTCGAAAGACGTTTTCTAACAATATACGTAGCACCAAGTTATGAGAAGTGCAGGCTTATTGTGATGATAGTTAATGTACCGTAAATGCTTTAGTTACAAAACAATAATAAATACTACTTATTATGTATCAACTGAATCAATCAAATTAAGTAGGTAAGGGAGGAAATGGTAAAATTACCACGGTCGAGATAAAAGTAAAAGTAATAGATGCATTTCTTTGTATACATAGGTTCTTACGTACAATAAAATAGCTACACATTGATAGCGGTAGGTCAAGGAATTATCTTGAAATTATCTGCAATGCTGGAAAGTGCGATCAGCATTACACCAAAATAAATAGCCCGGTCGGAATATGCAAGTAAGTTATGGAGCACGGCCTCGGGGGGAAATATTGTTTTAGCGGGGCAGTAACATAACAGATATATTTTTAGATCCCGCTGCTGGGATGAAGTTTGAATGCATTTTATGTTTGGGGATGTTGATTTCAGAATTTGATTCAAGAGCAACAGCTTTTGAGATAGCCAACAAAATAAGTAAGAATCGGTACGGCGATAATGCGTCAAAATCTAAGAACTCTGCGGCTTTATTTCCGTTGTAAAACATATATTCCAAAGTTTGGGCGCACTTGTTTTTCTAAATTCGAACATTAAAACCCTCATCACTACAGCTTTTTGTTCAGAGCTGGAACACTCTGACTTACTCTCGAGCGTGATTAGGATAGTGTACTCGATGCGGATTTAGTGGATGACTCATTTCATTTTGTGGATGTCATTCGAATTTTTAGATCTTGGACATGTTGGAGACTTCTAGCATTGGAAACTGCAAACATATATTGTTGAATTAAAGTTTAAATTAGAATACGTTTCTCTATAGCACTTTATGACAGCTATCCGAGATCTAAAATTAAAACTACTGAACAGATAAACTAAAAAGTTTTCATGATGAACTACCAACCCAATTTTTTTTTATAGAAACTAGCATTTTTTATTCTCCAACCTCTTTTTGGATTTAGGCCTCCTCCAGTTTGTACCAGTATATTTTATCTTAGGAACCTGATATTCCAGTTCGTGTAGCATAGTAATTATTAGCCATTTATTTAATTATTTCTGTTTAGCAAATAACAACCCATTTATTTAATAAATTCTATATTCGGAAGTGCGCTCAACTTCAGTTCAGTATTTCAGTTAGCTAAATATAATCAGTTTCTACCTAACTAACATTTTGACCTAGGTATTTGAACGTTACGTGCATATGCTTATCATTTTAATTAAAAATAACTAGTATCTCGGACGTATCGAAGTAAAATTAATATAGTAATGCACTTATTGCTCGCTCTTGTAGTTACTTGTGTACTGAATTTATCGTTTTGTGATATACTGGACAATGAAAGTGTGTATTATTAATATTATGATATCTGTAATATTATTTAAAAGTGTTGGTTGATTGGCAGCTAACTAATTTCTTACGGATTAGGTTACCTTAGCGTGATCAAAATGGTTAGGTGATTGCTTGGTGGCATTATGCGCTAAGCTTTCGCTGTAAACACATTTTTTATATTAGTTGCTATTTGTTTATTATTTAAAAAGACCAATGACAAATAAAATAGACATATTAGATCCTTATAAAAAAAAACAATAAAAAACTTATTTGCTGATGAGCAGCTAATCCTGTTTTGTATTGATAGACTTGAAAACTTAATCACTTACTGTTAATTTTCGTAAGTTTTTATAAAACCCCAACAAAAATAGCTCAGGCAAGTCTAGTCACCCTTAGTTTAAACGTGAATTCTGTTAAGCTACAGTTTGGATTTATTATAAACTGCAGTATTATTTTAATAACAATTAGTTAATTATTTAGCACGTTATGAACAAACAATTATTTTTCTAAAGGTAATGAAAA
Source organism: Colostygia pectinataria (assembly GCA_951394395.1). Classification (NCBI taxonomy): domain Eukaryota; kingdom Metazoa; phylum Arthropoda; class Insecta; order Lepidoptera; family Geometridae; genus Colostygia; species Colostygia pectinataria. The sequence continues at coordinate 4,118,008 of OX596357.1, read as the reverse complement.
TGATAACATTGAGGAACAAACCACTGAAACAAACCTCATGCTGGACCACAGTTTCGTAGCGTTAATAGAGTAAGTTACGTGTCACTTATGCTGTAACCATGTTGTAATACAATTTCATCCGAGTTATCTGAAATTCCTCGATATTTTGAACTGGCATGACATGCTTCGCACGTTTCAGGTCACATCAGGTTAAAGTATCAATGTTTTAATCCATGTCATAATATATCTATCTATTAGCAGACCCTGAATTTTTTTCAAACTTCCCTGGACTTACACAAACAATTTAGGAGCAAAATTAGCTAAAGCCAAGTGTTCTCGAATTTTAGCAAGACTAACGAACAGCAATCAATTTTTATATGAAATAAGGTCTGAGATAGGTACACAATTTTTTTAAAAATCTATTCAGATTTTCTGACGTAACATAATTTTTTTGTTAAATTTGTTGCTCTGAGTTTGAACTCTGGACTTGAAAGGCTGCTCAGAAGCTTTGAGTAACATGGCTTAGCCAGTCATTACATGGCAAAGTATTAAAAAATGTCAAAGTGGTCAATAATAATTAGTTATATCGCCTATCTAGCGCCATGTTTTAGTTTTAGCGTATTTTCGTGCACTTGTTGCTTAGAATAAGTATTGTGGCTTTAGTATTTCTTTCTGTTTCAGCATAGTTTTTACTGACGGTTCCAAAAGAACTTGTACTGGGGCTATTATACATGATAATGTAGTGATTACAGCTGCACATTGCTTGTAAGTACTTTGTTAGATTCACATAAAAGTAAGATTACTTTGCTTTACTTACTTTTATTTTTTTAAAGTATTGTTTTGCTTGTATTAGAAAATAGGCTGCTAAAACGATACTATGTAGAGTAAATACGCATTATCATACCTTGACGTGGTTTATTTTGCCAGAGAGAACGAGAAATTAAAATGCGTTTTTGGTGGTAAAAAACGCAACGTTAGTCAACGATTTTATGTTCAAAATTAGAAAAGAAAAACGTTTTTGTTTATGTGTATACAGTTTTATTATAAAGTAAAGTAAGTAAGTAAAAAATAAAAAAAAGGTATTGTACTTTTTTGAAATAATATATGTATATGATATATAGATATAAAATAATATTTAGATCAGAATAATAAAAAAATAGCACCTACTCCAAGTACGTAAGCTGAATTCTAGATGGGTTCTTGACAGGTTTCAAATGTAGATACTTATTGCAACAAAAATACGTAGACTACAGCTTTGCTCGTATATCTTAAAGAACCCTTAAAGAACAAGTTCTTAGAGAAACCTCTTGAAAACTTCGAAATGAAAATCTACACGAACTGTAACTTCAAATTAGAGTCCAACACAAACGCAGACCTTTGTCAAGAAGTTAACTGTAGGTACAATTAGAAAATATGGGCAGTTCTGTTTTAAACGCTTACGGTTTACGTTGAATTAGTAACTAGCGCTAGTATAGGAAGTCAACGCAGAGTTTTGTTTTAATAAAATATATTGTTAGTGGTACCGATTTAGTAGAAAGTCAAAGTCAAAGTCAAAGTCAAAGTATATTTATTGCTAGAAATACATGTACAGATCAGATGGTGGGAAAGATAATAAATGGAAACAATGTATTCTGCCTCTATCAAAGCATGCAATATAGAATAAAACATAACAAATTAAATAAAAAATAAAATAATCAATAGGTAAATGTCAAAAGAGAATTGATGTAAAAAATAAATAAAATAATTAAAAATAGTCGAGCTTCTAGTAAGAGAATAAAATGATATCCTTACAACAAATTAATAGAATTATACAAGTTCAAAATAATCATTATCTAATTAATTAAAAGAAGAAGAAAAAAAGATTGACAGGAGTTTGTTTTTAATTTTTAGATACGGGTACCCCGTTATAGTATTGTCTTACAAGCCTAGGCTTTGAAGTTTGAACATTTTTTAGACGTGACGTGTGCAAAGAAATTAAATTCGAAAAAAGCATCATTCGTTGTAAAATACCCGTTTTACGTAGACACGTTGTGGATGGATCGAAAATTTTTAAACAATACATCCAGTATTGTTTAAAAAAAAAAAAATCTTTTTTACGTCGATTTCATCACGATCTATTCCTTCGTTTTACGATCTTTGGATTGGAAAGCGTAAACTACTAGATTACTAGTGCTCAGCAAAATGTGTAGCTACTAAATAGTTCTAAGTCTAGTCAGTTACTCTCCTTTTGCACTCGGTGTGTGTAAACCTAGAAACCTAGCGGAAGCCTCGTCAACACGTCCTCTAAATAAAGCGAACAATGCAATGTTAGTTCTGTATTTATCCAATTAGTCAAATTAAAATTGATTCTATGTTTGTTTATAATAATGACAATTGGCATGTTTTTGAATAAAATAATTTGTTGATAACAAACATCAATAACCTTTATACATGCGTAAGGGCGATCATCAACTGAAGCGGTGTGGAGCTGAGACAGCCATTAATTAGAATCCTGTCATAATTGCGTCACTTCAACTTCGCGCAACTTTGACATGCTTCTATTGATTGATTTGACTTAGCACCGCTCAACGCTTTGGTGGACAATTTGTCATGTCATACTATTGCAATTTTTATAAATATCTTTTGTTATAAAGTATCATAGTTTTCAGCCTCAAAAAAGTTAGGATTATAATTTAATAATTTTCAGCAAAATAGAAAAGAAACCATCCATCAAACCAGAGATCACGGCGTCTTTCGTTGTAATCGGCACCAAGAAAATGTTCGACACAGATTACGAGCAATATCTCCCAATAGAGAGGGTGCTAACGCATCCTAAGTTTAGTGGGTTAGTAGAAGCCAAGCAAAAATATAACATTATTCTTATCTGGTGACTGGCCGGCTGAAAAAAGGCGCGGGTTTGACTTCCGCTCTAGTACAAAATGAGTTCCGTGTCTGGATTTTCGGTAGTTTTTGATGACACAAGGAACCCTAAATGTAGGGCGTATTGTACCTATACTATGAGTACTACACAGTCGTGTGGATACTTTTGTCACTTTTAGCTTTATCGAAGTGTTTCGAGTCAAATTGTTACGCTCAGAAAGTGCCTGAAAAGGGCAAATAAGTTCTAAGTGCCATATTACTTTTAAGACCTTTTGTAACACTTATTTGTGCAAATAAATATCTTGAAATCTTGAAATCTTGAAATCTTGAAATCAGGTATATATTACTTGTAGCAGAAATAAACTGAAAGGAAGCAAAAAAATCACTTCATTCTAAGAATATATTATTATTCTTATAATGAAGTGATTTATTATATTATTCTGTGAGTTTTTTTTGAGAGCTCATGACAACTCGTCCGGAGAAGTAAGTAGGTATACTACCACCATACCTATTTCTGGCGCAAATTAGTAATGCTCGCATTGCTGTGTTCCGGTGTGAAGGGTATGGTTTCCGGTTAAATTACTGGCACATGAGACTTTCGGTCTACGTCGGTAATTCGTGAGTGATATCTCTGTTATGGGATTGCAAGCGTCCATATAGGCTGCGGTAACCGCTACCTTACCCTTACCTTAGGATCAAAAGCCGGGGTCACTACCACAGTGCCTACTTCACCAGTGCTTGTGCTTATGCGTGTACACTGGCATACTCTCGAGCGAGAATGATACAAATATTACAGCATTATTATTCAATTGCTAGGTGGACTGGAGACCTTTCTTTGGTCTTCACATTTGCGGGCATGACTTCGGACAAGCCAGGAACCATCATACCACTAGCGGGGGAAAAGACATCCACGCATGTTGATGCAAATGTCACTGTACTCAGTTGGGGACGTATGAAAGAGATTGACGTAAGCTTTTTATCACTATCACAATACCTTCTGGTAGGACTCTTCAGCAAGAATCCGTCTTGGGTCCGCAATGCCAGATATTTTGCCTCCAAGCAGTGTGCGAGCAATAACTGTGTTATGATTTGAAAGGCACTGTAGCACGCCAAATTACTGGACGAATGAGACTTAAAAAGACCCGCCTCGGGGTGATGAGCGCAGTGCAGTGCCACGTAACTGGTTTATCTTAGGTGGTTCACCAATCTAATAAACACCAAATGACGTGACTTTTACAACCAAGAATTTACACAACCTCTTTTTGTAAATGCATATTCCGATCTCATTTAATAAAATCTACTTCATCACTTTCACTGGTTTCTTTCACAATTATTACGTTTTATTACGCAATTATTCCGCCAATTTTACATTTATTTTTATGATTCTTTGTTTTTGTTTCGCTTACCAGTGTTTTTTGAAAATATCAACAAAAACAAAAAAAAAACGCTATGGTTTTTGATTTTATTTAGCATTACTTTATGTAGCCAAAAATAAAAAGATACGTGATCTTCATTATTTTAATTATCTTTTCTACTTATGTAGAAACACATGTAATATTATAGATTTGACGAAGTCAGCCTTGTCTTATTCAAAATAATTATTACTGGAGTTGGTTTACCTGTCTATCATAACCTATTACAGACATGTTACAGGTAAACCAACACAAACACGTTACAGGTAAACCATTTTCAGTAATTGTTTATTGGAAAAACGTAATTTTTATTTCTAACTTGGTAATAAGATATCATTAATATACTTTTGTGGGTGATGTAATTGATATTCAATATATTTTAGCAATCTCAAAAAGATTGGGTAACGTCTAAACAAGAAAACTGTGACTCAACATCGCAAGAAGACACGGTTGATTGGGACAAGGTGGGTAAATATTAAATATTATACTTATCAATTTATTCTTTCAACAAATTATAATGTACACACTTTTCCATGTTACAGACACATAAGGTTCAGAATGGTAATGAAAAAGCTAAAGTGACTGCACTGTTACAGTATAGAATCAAGCAAAGAGCTGTTTTAGAAACGACGCCAGTAAGTACCAACAGGAAATCATTAGGGCAGACATTCACTAAAGAGAAGTAAAAGAGTTCGGGATTTTTCGATAAATTTGTATCAAGCTCGGGCTTTAAAATTTAGAATTTTCGAACGCTCAGCCGTAAAAAAAGTTTAGTTTTAAAGCAAACTTGTACGAGGGCACTACTTTTTCAGATTTTTGAACAGGAAATAAAGTTGCTAAAAAAGAGAGGAAGAGAAAATAGTTACAATATTCTAAAGAGTGTAAGACAAGAAACACAAAACAACAAATACCTGGCTTCGTTCTGGCCGAAGTCGAAACTAATCAGTCGATACCTGTCTAGTGAAGAGAGGGTAACTAACTTTTAAACTATTTCAATTTGCTGCGCGGTCGTCTTTCGCTTTTTAGATTCTCAAGTTTCACTATAGAATCTTCTGGTAATAAAGCTGGTAAAGTACAAAGCCAGCTGGATGACTTTGCAATGCAAAGTAGGTAGGTATACTATTTGTTATGCTAACAACGGTAAGAAAATGGTTTTAACGAATATTCATTCACACGTTTCGTCTCTCTCGGTTGAAACTGTTATTGAAAACGGTTTGTTGAAAATACAGTTTTCAAGTGTTTTGTTTATTGCTTTTCGTTTATATCTTGTATAACTGATAGCTGTATTTGTTTCTTTGATGAATTAATCGACTAGAAAAAATACCCGCTTTGCGTTCAAGTCCTTATATTTAGTTTGCTTATCAATCAGTCAGTTAAAAAACTACTTGAATTTTTTAGATAACTATTAAACCCAGTCCAACTCGTCGTCAGCACAGTGAAACACCAAGCACCGATGAACTTGTCTACGAGTATGGCGACGAAGAAACAGTTAGTGTTTTTACTAAATGAAAATTATTTGACCCACTCTTATTCTCTTTTTAGTAAATTTGTAGATACTAATTATAGGCTTCGTATTCCAGACAAAATCAAACCAAAATACCTCAATACACAACCTTTCCGTAACACAATCAGGACCAGACAGCAACTTTAAAACTTATTACAGCAATTGGCGGAGGCAGATGGGATCTCAGGTAAAAAAACGGGATAGCCTAGAAAATAAACAAAAGCCTAATTTTTTGTATTCGTTACAGAGTGCTTAGCACGAAAAACTTGTTCAAACGTAAATGTAACGTATCGTCCAGCTGTCAATTTGTATAAGATCTTTAACAGCGTCTCTTTAGTGCGTTTAATGAACTATCAAAATTCCATACAAATTAACAGCTGGACGTTATGTTTACGTTTACGATTGTCAAACGAGTTTTACGTGCTAAGCACTCAGTTTAGGAAACATAGTCTAGTTTCGTCCGTGTGTTGTCAGAAATTGTCAAAATATCTAATCTATGTGAATGGAATCGATAAGGGTATTCATCAGTGTTACTGATTTCAGCAAAACCGGTTATCTGTAGAAACTTTTGGGTTTGTCAACGTTCAAGCTTGTAAAAAAATGGTTGAAAAAGCAATGCCGCCGCGTTATGATATCTGTAAGTTGCCAGACATTGTATTTATTGCACTTTGGTGACCTTGATTAGGTTTGTTTATAACTAACCTGATATTAGTGGTTGAGATGTGAGTTTGAGATGAGAGGTTGGTGTGTGTTTGCATGCGAAGTTGGATTTATATATCTTTGATTCCGCCGGGAAGCCGGAATCACGATTATGTTACTTTTGATTACCATAAATAATATACACACAAGCAGAACCGCGGGCAAAAACATGTAATTTATCCTACTCATACTAAAAATGCGAAAGTCTGTGTGTATGTTTGTTACCACGTATCTCCGTGACGACTTTACCTTAATTGTGATGTGATTGTGGTGTAAAACTGTCAAATGAAACAGTTAGTTACTGAATTGTTACTAAACTTTCAGCGGCTGGTAACGATGTTGTATGCTATGCTGCTGAAGATCACTATATATCAAGCGTAAGTATTATTTTATATAAGTACTTAGGGAACTAGATTACTGATAGAATACGATATTGTTTTTTTTTTTTTTGTAAACAATACATAGAAACATCCAGACATGTAACAAATAATAGTAGAGTTCTTTGTAATAGAGCTCGTTCGAGAAAGAACTACCACCATACCTATTTCTGCCGCCAAGCATTACCATTCTGCTAGCTTTAACTTGGCAACGCGCAAGTAGTATCTTTGATATTGCACGCGTACATAGGCTATGGTACGCTAAGTTGCCACTTTAGTGGTATAAAAAAGGTAAAAAACACAAATGGCTAAGTAACCATGGATATAAACCGAGCTAGAGTTAAATGATGTTGGAATGGATATGCAAAGTAATGTTTTCTAGGAGGATTCCGGAGCTCCAGCGGTGAGGCGCGGTCAGCTTGTGGCCGTGACGGTGGGCGGCGCTGAGCTCGAAGGAGAGCACGTCGCAGTGGGGATGAAGATGAGCTGCTACTGTAGCTGGATCGCTGATAACTTACCGTTAGTAGTCCTATCAGATTATATTTTGTTGTTGATAAAAAAAATCTATAGGCCACTATATTTTGACGACCAGCAGGACCGCGTGGATTAAGACCCAATCACTTTTTTTTCTTTTTTTTAATGGCAGTCTGTCAATATTGCCAGTGTCAACGTATAGCAAAATATAAACGAACCAAGTTCGGACTTTGAATTTGACGAACTTAAGAATAGGCCAGTGTAGGAACAATAGAAGGCTGTCATGATGATGACTGATATTCAAAACTAAATTCAACAGTAACAATGAGAATTATTATATGCGTGCTTTTTTTATTGGGATGGATCATATAATAATTATATAATTATATTATACATCCCAATAAAAAAGCACGCATGTCAGAAAAATTAACAGTGCGACGTCGCGTCAATTTCATGTTTTTTGCCCCTTAGCGACGACGCCAAACAGTAGTGTTCGCATTGCTAGGTTCAAAGATTCTGGATGCCAGCGAGCACCTATAGGCTGTTATTGTCTCAGGATAGGAACGTTCGATTAGTTTTTTGTATTTCCAGCTTTTAAACTACGGTAACCAATTTACAATTCATATTAAACATATTTTGTATCACGACGAATTTGAAATATTTCGATCACTTTCAATAGACCACTAGTGATCAAACACAAAATAAACTTATTTGTCATGTTTGAATAAGCAAGCAATCCCAATACAGCGAACCAGTAATGTAAACAGCGTGGTAGTTAGTTAGCTTAGTTTGTCATAAACCTTTGACTGTTTACTATTCGGTCACCGCATCTGTGTATCACCGCATCTGTGTATTACCTGTAGAGTAATATCAGTTTAACAACAGTTTATTTATATAAGTGCATAACTTAGTATTAAAAAAAATATTAAAACGTGTGAATGGGCCTTTACTAACTGGCTTACAATCACGCAAAGCTAAAAAAGTAATTTTTAAAGTTGTGTGGAGAAGCATGTATGAAAAAACTCAGTGCGGGTAAGTCGCGAAGCGTTCTAATAGTTTATTATTATTGCTGCAGTGTATGAGCGGAATATAGAAACAGCTGAGTTTAAAAATACAATTAAAACGACCACTCCTAATGAGGCTGGCTCAGCGATCTACACGGTGAAACCACTTGAAATGACAATGACTTCTGCATCGACGCTGCTATGCCATATTTAATATCTGTTCTGTGGCTATGCAGTGGTTTATATTAGATTGAACGTAGCTTTAACTCTATAAACTCATTTATAAATTTGTAATCTAAAAAGAGAGTTTTTCTTTTTACGAGTAGAATTACTCTAATAAAAATATATTTGAATCGTTACATTCTGCAAAAATTGCGTCCGGCAGTCCAGTTACGGGTGAAGGCTGGATTTCCTGTGAAAGGACGGGATGAATCGTGTTATCCAACATACCTATTCCGGAATTTGCAACAGCTTTTTACGATCTTTAAACTTCACAATGTGCGTAGACCGCTACGAGCAGCGTCGCAGACCGAAAAAACAGTTGTTAACACCAGGAACATACCGCAACTATACCAAGAATCAATTTGAATAGTAATAATACTAAAACGCTTGTTCCTCGAGACCAACCTTAAAAGATACGCATACAGTTTGTTCAAATATAATTATGTCGCATTAAAAAATTAATAGAACAGACTGCACTACTCGTCAACTTGCACGGTAGTGCAACGATTCGATTAATCAAAAACTGTGGTCTTCGGTCAGTCTTCTTTATGTTTTCATTATTCCGTCTAATGCCAGGACATTAGCCTATTCTCAAACGAGAGTGGTAACCACCACTACGGACCCGGACCCTATTGACGGATATGAACTGCCCTGTATTAATACACCGTGATAGAGTCCGGTGCAATCCACTATTGTAGGTATAATTAGGAACATTTGTGTATTGATTGTTCAAAAACGATCTCAAATTGGTGACAATGCTATCCTGGCACGACACGGGTACCAGAGTAACACCGCGGCTTATCACAGTGACGCCGTCAATTACATGCTGTTTTGTACAAAACGTTGCATCTCTTGTTCCGCTATTATGTCCAAAAAATACAGCATTTGTTAGCGCTCGGCTTTCCCGCTTCGAAAATCGATTGGTATTGTTCGGAAATTAGGTTGACAGCTTTGTGCAATGCAGTAACTTTAAAACTTGGTTTATTACTTATTTTTAGTTTTAATTAAGCTGCAAAGCCTTTAAACTACTGCAATAATTATATTGTTAATGTTGGTTTGATAATAGTTTTCAACCAACTTCTAGTTTAACTATTTTGAGATTATAATAATGTGAAATACAAGTAAAATGTCAGGTTACTCGAATTGTGCTTTAGACGAGTTTGGTCGAATCTATCTAAGCTGTAAAATGATGTTTAAAATAACCACACCACGCAAGTTTGCAGAAGTTGTGAACATTTGAGTTGTATTAGCTTCAACTAATAATTTCCCTTTTACTTTTCAGTTCAAACAATGGCAAGTCAGTTATACATTGCTGTAAAAACTGCTGTGATGTGAAACACAAGGAAGAAATTAAAACTCTTAGATCATCCAAATATAAAAAAAATAAATATGTGATTAAAATTTAAAAACATTTTTAACTTTGACAGACTTTGTAGGGCCACTTATTAGTTTTCTAATGAGGCATCATGGATATAATCACAAAATCTTTTAAATTTAATTGTTCATTCTGACCCAAATTTAAAGCCATGCAAATAAGCTTAGCCTGGTGTCTCGTATAATAAGATTTATGAGGACAGCGTAATCCCTTCCAAATCCGATTTGTCCGTTTAACACCGAATAAAAAGCGCTATCTTATAAAAAGTCCCAAGTTTATTGGATCTCTCTAAAATTATACATTTTATCGTTTGTTTTTATAACAGTAGTGTATGTATTTGACTTGGCTTGGAAAGTGTAGAATAAGATCCAGAGGGAGTGGAATGTTTTAAAGCAGCCATACTAAGGTTAAAAAGTTGTTTGTGGTGGTCTTTAGATGTGTCATGGGTATTTTGTAATATAAACACAGTATTTTAAAAAGAAACCTGTACTTACATATTTACAAACTTGCTCAGACAAACATAAAATCCTAGAAGGCTTTCGTGTTATTGATTAATGCCTTAACCGTCCACCGACTTTTTGAAGCCGTCTTATGGAAGACCTATTAGCAACATAAGTGCAATAAAAAAAATTGTATTTGTATACTCAGTTTTCCAGTTCGCGGTTACTATTCGAGAACCTTCATTCCTCAGGTTCTGCGAGCTATATGCGTGCTTGCCCACTGCCACTCCAACTTGCTTATTCTATGAGCTATGTCGGTAACCTTGGTTCTTCTGCGGATTTACTCGTTACAGATTTGATCGCGCACTGAAACTCCTAGCAGAGCTCTTTCCATAGATCGTTGAGCAACATTGAGTTTGTGATGTGAGTTAGACCAAAGAACTATAAGATACAAATACAAACTCACAAGCAAATTCTAGCAAGTTACTAAAATTCCAATTGGCCTAGATGGCCCTTAGACGTATTATTTAATTTTGTACTAGTTATTTTCACATATTGTCAATTTTTATAATTTTCCATATACTTTCTACTACTTTTATGTCAACCAGTATTATTTCTTAGATTTATTTCCTCAGAGTTTATTGCACATGAAGTTTCAACGGTTGTAAACCAGTGTACTATGTTCTAAATTTTAGTTACTGCTTGTTTTATCGACTCACATTATTTTCAGAGCTTACTCGGGGTGTAAAGACAAGTTTACTTCTCCGAGTCGTTTCCCGTCTAGACATCAGATCAATACAGTACTTACTCTGAGGTTCTATTTATTGTAACCTTTGTGTAACACTCTTTTTATTGACACTAACAGTTCAGGTGTCTGGTACAATTCTAACACAAAATATAAATAGTTAATTATACATTATAGTCCCTTTATTTATATCATTATGTTTAAAATCAGCCGCCATCTTTGTTTATTGATATTAGCTGAACAAGGACAGACTGCACCTTATTGAGTATAAGTATCTAAATGGCAAAAGGTTATGAATTAGCAGTTTAGATGAGAAATCAAACCAATTGACTACTTTTGTATTACGTACTTACTTACGTATCGCTATGAAACTTCATTGACTCAAAGTGATACTGATATTTTCACACATGTACAGCTATAAAATATTCAACAAGGAAGTTCAAAGAGAAAAATAAAACTCACAAATATCCAAGACAACCCTAAAAGTATGAGAAAACTGTATATTGCTCACCATGTACAAAAACCATTGCATACCATCCAATTTAGCTCGTTATACCAACATTTGCATTTACAAAGTGACTGTTATGTTGAAGCTTTATCAAATAAAAAGTTAGTGCGAAAGGTTTCCTATATAAAAGCTAGGCCTCACACACGCGCTTGGTTTCTCAACTGTAAGTGAATATCAAAATACATACTTACTCTTTTCTTCCATTCATATAGTTAATGCTACATTTATTAGACTTACTTATTTGTGTAAAAAATAAACAATGCGGAGCGGAAATATTACGAGTATGAAAATTATTACGATACTACAAACTGCATTTAGTGTCTCGGGACTACTTCATAAACTTAAGTTGGTTAACATAAAATACAAACCATGTCTTAGGTCAATAAAATATATTAGTTAGTATTTGTTTGCGATCGTCCTAAGATATTTCAACAAGCGTGAGGGTTGTCGCCCAACTACGACGACAACCAAGCGTACGACCCACTTGATGGTAAGCGGCTACCGTAGCATATGTAAGCTTGCAACATCAGATATATCGCTTGCGCGTTACTACTTTGAGAAGTAAATCTAAAGTCTCATTAGCCTGTAATTTCACCGGAAACCATACCCTTTGAACCGGAACACATTGCAAGAATTACTGCTTGGTATGGTGTTAGTTCTTCTCTGATGAAACTCTTCTACTCTTGTGCAGTGTCAAAATTTGAGTCATACAATTTATTTATACCATGACATGTTGGTGCAGGTAGGTGTCACATCAGAAGAAACCAAGCTTGCTAAATGAAAATAGAGCAGTGTCTATCGATTTTGTGTCAGTCATGATTTCGTGTCGAGAATGTCACTTTGGTGATTCCTATGTGGGCGAAAGTTTCGTATTGTGTTGCTCGACATACAGGTAGGCACTTACTTTCTGTGTCACGCAAGAATGCCTGTTGTTAGTAGTTTGCAGGTTTCAAAAGCATCACGGTCTGCAAAAAGCTATATTCCCACGCAATTTCTTTAACCAGACCTTTCACCTACCGGCTATTACTTTTTCCAAAATTTAGACAACTTTATTGTGGGTAAAAAATTCAATTCCTGAGAGGCAGTACAAAATGCCTTTGAAGAGTTTGTTGCCTCCCGTCCAGCAGATTTTTACAAGAAGGGCATCAATAAACTGTCAATACGTTGGCAAAGATGCGTCTATTGCATGGGTGATTACTTTGAATAATAGAAATAAAAAAGTTTAAAAAAATAAGTACTCTCACTTATTCTATACAAAACGGCAATTTCATAGGTAAAGACCAAATTATTAATAATAATTATGTGTATGACTTATACCTACTTCCTTCCATGATTTGTGTTATATGTGTATAACTTAATATGTATTGTATTCAAGATTTAAAAAAACAGGTAAGGGATAAAAAATATGAAGTCTCCGAAAAATATTTTCCAATTTTTTTTCAATTTAGTTTCAATTTGAACTTTTGTAACCGAAATGAATTCGGAGATTCATTACGGGGGAGTGATTCTCATTAACTTTCCAAAAACAAGGGCGAAATCACGGTAAAGATTATTGCTATAAACCAGTAATCTGCTTAATTTTAAACTGTAATGTGCGTTACAATTGTGATAAGGTTTGAAGGGCGTAGCAAGTCAAGTCATTTCACATCCGACTAACGACTTAAACACAAAATAGCAGATTATGATTTTTGTTCTATTGTCACCTTTTGTCACGTCTCTAATTAAAACTAGTGGTAATTAGAGTTTTCGATTCGAGATAAAAAAAAGAGTAGTTCCGATTGCTTTGACAGATGGCGCTATCTACCCTACTGCCATACTGGGAAAGGTTATTAAAACAAGAAAAAAGTTGGTAACTCCGTTTTTGTATAGTCTTGTGTCAAGCGGAAGGTTGTGGGTTCATGTCCTGCTTGAGGCAAAATAATTTAACTCCAGTACGACCAAAGTTAATGTACTACGTAGTACGTACTATGACTTTGACACCAGCCAGAGGTATGACAGACAGTGACAGCAGGAGCAACCAATGTTGAGTTCCATACACATTCACCATAGCTCGCCAAACGTAGTGCTTACATTCTCTTGGGCTCGCCAGTTGAGCTACCGCCATCTAAATAGACAGCTTTTTTTTTAATAACTTGAGACGAAAAGGCCTCATTGTATAAAAACTATGGGCCTGGCAAGGTTCTCACACAGCGTTGATTTAAAATTGCCATGAAATATACCAAATGTGTTAAATCTTATTTAAAGCACCGGTCTTTACTTGGCTTCATCCGAGCATAAAACAATCGTAAATCATAGATGGCACGATTAAACTGGATAAATGAGATCGTGCGCTACCGTACTTAATTTTATCCATGAACTAATGAACTTCCCGTGGCGTACGTCTGGGTTATTTTCTTCCAAACTTTAACCCCTTGTAAAAGGAATTACAGAAACCCCATTTTTTGTATTTTTATTTTATGGAAAAATTACTCTTTGCAGAAAGGAGCAGTAATAAAAAAAGAACACACTGTGTGAAGTGATAATATTATACAGGCTAGAAATAATCGTAGTAATAAAACACGAGTGGCGTAGTGATGGCATCCCCCGCCTTCCGATCCTATTGTCGTGAGTTCAGGATTTGGCTTTAATTCTTTTTTCTACTCGAAAAATGTGTAGTGCGGAATGAATGCAAGGTTTCTGAAATGGTAAGAGTCAATAACGCATACACCGGCATATTCAAGACCATAAATAAAAAAACATGACCCATCTACCAATAAGATTTGCGTGGTGGATAAAGACTGAATTAGTTGAAAAAAAAAAGTAAGTAGGTACATCAAGGATAACATAGAGAATATTATAAATGAGCAGACCCGCGCGTTTTCACTCGCGATTTTGCAGTTTAGGTATATGCTACCACAGGAACAGAACATTTTTCCGGGTTAAAAAGTAGCTTATTTGTTATTCCAGGACTTAGGCCATCTACTATCCAAATTTCATCACAATCGGTAAAGTTATTAATAGGAGACACTGTTCACACACGCACACAGACTTTCTCCTATAAAATATTATACAAGACAAGCCAAGTATTTCTACTGAAGATACATATATTTTGCTGGGATGCTTATTGGAAAGTCTAAGGTACCTACGAGTACTTGCTAAGCTCTTGTTTATTTGATTTCAATTTCTTCGTCTCCAATTTCCAGAACGAAAATAGTAAAAGGGTGTTTGTGAATTAACATTTTCTTATTGTATACAATATAAAGAACTCATAATTCTTTATAAAGAATTATAAAAAATATTTTGGATAAAAGTGTAAAAATTTTATTTTTAGGCACGAAAACAAAATAATAAAATAATAATATAATATTCATGTTACGTAATTAATTATTAAAATTGTGGCTTATGGTATGTCAATAACTGCGATGTAATTGAAGCCTGTCTAAAATAGCCATTCAATTAAAATTTATCTTGCGTTCGAAATTGTGTTGTTATGAAAGTTATCAGAGCGTTTATTATCTACTACCGGTGCTGAAACGGGATATTCATACCTTGGTTTTGATCAATAACTTTTATATTTTTTTTTTACCCTGTACTCTCTGTATAGGTTTGAGATATGTTTTCTTCAAATATGTTTACTAGACGGCTTTTTCAAAGTTGTTAAGCCATGACAGAGGCCTTCGGGCGGCCTAGAAACTCTGTCACCAGAGTTGGCCACTGACTCATACGAACTAACTAGACAATAATGTACTGTTCTTGACATCACGATTTAAGTAGATACGTAAAGTAAGTATTTCGCCGATTTCCAAATATTGCAATTGGTCTGAGAGTCTTCACTGTGTTTCAAGGGAGCTTATGTAGAATGTAATAACAGAGATACCAAGGATTTTCCGTACGGATTCGACTCACGAAATACGGCCAGGCGTATCCTGCATAAGTTAGTAAATTTTTAGGAAAAAGTCATTGACCCCAAGCAGGGAATCATAATTTAGCTCTTGTTGGAATTATTAATCAATAAAAAAATATCCATGTAGGATATTTTTTATATTCTTTGTAGTTGAAATGATGCGTTTTATATCTAATAAAAACCACATAGTTCAACGTCTGATCCACACTCCTTGTTAAAAAAATATTAATTAAATCAAGTCACAACGATTAATTATTTAAGTGACGTTGTACAATACCAATCACAAATTATCATAATTATGATGCTAGTACAATAATAATATGATGACCAACTCTTTTTTAACTTTTAAACGTTATTTTAGATCAGAAAAAGAGAAGAAAAACTTACAAAAAAATAATTCAGTGCAGTGCGTTCAACACACAAGTGGATGAACCGTTTGGTTCGGTTGTCTTAAAAAAAACAAAACAAGTCTACAACGATATTGCAAGGTATAACGATATTATTTATCATGACAATTGTCATGGTTCAAATCATACTGGTTATTGTTTTTAAAACTATCATGGTTATTAACATAGATTTCACTTAAAACGGGATATTTCCCATGATTTGTGAGTTTTATTGATTCCCGATATTTCGGCGCAGTTACATGTAACTGCGCCGAAATCAATAAAACTGGGAATCAATAAAACTCACAAATCATGGGAAATATCCCGTTTTAAGTGAAATCTATACTGGTTATTGATTTGAACTGAGTTGCCACCGATATAAATAAATGACACAAATATAATTTGTTTCTTTTAAAAGTAGATGTACAAGGGCTCAAGTTGCAAGAGCTGTTTTTGTAAAATTGGCAGAATTGTGTGGTCTAGTATCACAAGTTATTCCCACTGGTATAGACTCGGCTTTATTTAAAAGTAAGTGGGTTGGTAAAACTCGTAATGCATTGTTTAATTTAATTCTCTAGCTAAACTCTGCAATGACCTAGGTACGTATACACAACAACCTTATTTTAACGAGAACCAGCATAAAAGTTTGCTTAATTACTGCAATCTGAATTACTTCCAGTTCAGACAATGAAGTTAAAAACTACCTTTATTATGCCATATTATATTCATAAAATTCACAAAATATAGCAAACAAAACCTCCAAAGTTCGTTATTTGTTTTAATTTTTTTTTTATTACATTAATAATGGTCAAAAGTCTAGTGTTTTCATTTATACACTCGGCTTCTTTAAAATGAAGTGAAAACCTCCGCGTCATCCCCGTTTCAACCCTCCGCACCCCTGTAAACTTGCAGGGTGTCGTCTGAGTTATTTGGTTTGTTTATAATTAAATACTGTTTCTGATGCAATAACTTTTTTTATAATTTTTTTTTTATTTTACAACAGGTTGACCAGACCACAGGGGTTTTTTAAATAAACAGCTTGTTCTAAATGAACTCTTGATTTTGACACTGTTGTTTACGGGTCGAAGCTAAATAATACTTGTTTATATACAAATTTAATATAAAAGCTTCTAAGTTTAACGTGCGAACATGTGCGTTTAAAGTTAAATTTACGTCTTGTACGAGTATAATGGCGTACTTACACAACTTGAAGAACCTTAGAGTAAACGGCAAAACGGTGTAAAACTTTTTGCTTTTTATTATATTATCTCTAGAAGCCTGATCAAAAAACTGAATATTATATCCACTAATCATAATTAATATTATTAAAGCAGCCCTACTATAATAATGAACCATAATGCTGTTGTAAGAAGTTATCCTATTAATCCTACTATGTAGTATTATAAATGCGAAAGTCTGTGTGTGGGTGTGTTTGTATGTTTGTTACCACGTATCTCTGTTACGACTTAACCAGTTGTGATAAAATTTGGAATGTAGATAGCTTGTGCCCTGAAAAAATTACTGTTCCTGTAGGATAGCATAAAAACTGCAAAAATGCGAGAGAAAGCGAGGATCAGCTCGTTAAAAATAAAATAAATAATAATAAAATATTATATCAAACATTACAATAACTGCAGATCACAATATTTTTAATACCGAAACGATGTTAATCTAGAGAATAAAAATTAGAGATAATTTAATGCCTGTAACTGAGATTACAAAGGTTTTTGGCGTTTGCTCCGGGATAGCTCTTAACGAGACAATAAATTTTCACTCTTTTGTTTAATTGGTCAGTTAAACCTGATTTTTTTATTGTTTGAGAGTAAATACATAAATACCTATCCTGTTATTAAATATAATATAATATAATGGTCTCGGCCAGATAACATTTGTTACTAAAGGCATAAATACGATTTTCAAGCAAGGCTCTACTTATCGTCAATTAGCTTAAACGCATCAGACAGGGCACAAAATATTTGTAAAGGCGCTGATAAAGCCAAGCATTTCCAGTTTTTTATAAAAACACAAAGATGTGCATTTATTTCAGAAAAAGTACCGAATGTTCTGTAACGAACGCTTTTGCAGAGACATGGAGAAATGCCATAAAATAATTTAAGGAACTCATTAGAAAGTTAACACAGGTGCGTCTTCGGTCCAGATTCCGTAGGCTTAGCGTAATTTATGAGCAAACTTGCTTGTTTGGTCCGACCGACTTGACTTAGCTCATGAACAATACTTACTATTATTTTATTCTGTAACAGTACATCGCACCTACTCCTACGGTCCTTAGTAAACTTATCCCGCTGTCAACTCATCCTACGAGTTGACTATTTTATTTATTTTCATTGGTCAACTGATCCCGCTTTTATGATAGAGTTTACTTGACATAAGATCAAGCGTAACAAAAATGCAACCTTCCCGGATAGCATAGATAGATACATTAGTAGTAGTAGTGATCCTACAATAGAAATACCTGTGTCATGGATAAGTAAATAACTAATAATACTAGTGCCGTACAATCATGTTGGTCATGTCTACTTGTGCAGTTCTTGAGTGCGTCCATTTTTGTTCGCCTCAGGCTATTTCTGACAAAATGGATTTTAATCTCAAGCTTATTTTCCGAACCTCCATACTGTTGTTAACAAGATTCAGCTTCTTTGGAATGTTTCAACTCAGCGACTTATTCGGATCAATTTTAACTTTTTTAATTTGTGAAGTATCTTTTCTAGCTGCAATTCTTACACAGCTAATTAACTGTGGAAAGTTTGATGAAGCTGCAAAATTAAAACGGATAAGAAAACAAAGTGATAGCTCGCGCTATTTACTGTTGAACTAAAGAACGTCAAAAACAGCACATAACATTCTTAATAAGTTTACAATGTCCCAAAAAAAATTGGAACAAGTTGGATTTGAACCTACAATGTCATCTTGTTGTTCTCTCAATGGCTCTTTTGGTAGAGCACCTGCGTATCATGTGGAAATTTGTGGATACAAGTACCGCTTGAGGCGATTTTTTTTTTGGGGAATTATTACCTTTAGTATTACCAGTGTTGTTGAAAACTATACTTAAAAAAATCAAATAACAAAAACATAACATTACCTACTTAATATCCAATAGTCACATTGGTCATGATGTGCCAAAAAAAACACAAGAAAATCGATAAAATTTATCTGGTCAATCAATAGTTATCCTTGTTGGAAATCCAAACAGGCGGCGTGTAAGGATGTCGCTGTGTAAATGTTAACCATTATTTATAAGTGTTGTTACATAATTATTATCATAGTCTCTGTTATGTGTAAGCATTTCATGTATTGATAAAACATAATACTATAGGTACTATACGTTCGTGTGATTTACATTTTCCTCCCTATCACACGCAATGAGATGCAGTGACGCGTGCTATTGCTGAAAAATTGCTCCATAAAACGCCCCTCTTATAAATTGCTGTGTTACGCTTTCATTACGTGTTTTAAATTGCTCGCAATATTGAAGCCTGTAAGGTGAAGACGTCTAAGAGTATCTAGAGTAAGTAGATGCTTACTTACACTTTTACGGAAATAACTACATTATTTTTAGTTCATTGTACTTCCTTTAACTGAATCTGCCATATTCAGAATCTGTCCTCAGATCTGATTTCTTAGATCGATTAGAACTTCACTGAAGATGATTGAAAAGGTAATTAATTTTTAGAATAAAACACAAGTATGTAATTATTTATCTTTCTTACCGAGGGGAAGTCATTACAAGCCGTGCGTTTTCGTCATCGCGATTCAGGATTGTTCTATTTGGTTTTATTTTACTAGCTACATCCAGTTACAAATTGCCTAAGCTAGTGACACTTTATGCTCAAACAGAAACTAAAAAAAATAATTATGTCAGCAAGTAACAAGACGATCAAGGTGCCTGCTTGATGTTAAGCAAGCCTAACCATAACAGATGCTGTGCCACCCAAAGATTAAAGTGTTTAAGTTCTGCGTAATACTTCACTGCGCTCATCACTCTTTCGCCCTGGAATTCACTTAGTGCCTTTCAAACCATAACACAGTAATGCTTGCACACTACTGCTTGGAGGTAGAATATCTGGCACTGCGGTGGTACCCACCAAGACGGATGCTTGCTGAAGAGGCCTACCACTAGATAAAGCTGGAGCTGTTTTTTATACTCTGTTGACATCAAGTTTAAACGACACCGGACAAACAAAATTAAATTAAGGTAGCAATAGCTTGAATAAAATAAATAAAACCTTGTTTCATGGAATTGCTTTGCACCATTTTGTTTTATTGCTATGTGCTGTAACGAGGCTGGCACATTGAAAAACGTGTCGCGAATGCAAAGGCAGCCGGCAAAAATTTACAGCAAACAATACTTTTTTCAAATACTTTTTAGCTTTACCTGGTACATAATTTGGTCTTTAACTCCCAGAGTTAAGTTTACCAAATAAACTCTTTTTTATTTTTACCTATTACTCCTAGGTACATACATACTTATCAATTTATCGAAAACACTATCATGCAAATATTATCTATGGATTTTCCCTAAAAAATAAGGAAAACTTTTACTTAGTTATTATAGTTAACTTCAAGGTAAGAGGTGAATTGCGTAAAAAGCAATCCGAGTAAACGGTTTCTAACCTATCCAATTTCCGGATCCATCGTTTCTCGACAAAATATCAGTAAAATCATTACACTGCGTATTTTTTATAAAAATACTCCTACGCACTGTCAATATTTAAAAAAATTTGAAAGTCGTATTAGAATGATTAACTGGAATAAGTATGTATTTATAACGTAGGTGTATATTTTTTAGGTTGTCTAAGATAATAATAATTTATGCTTTTGTAAAATGTTTTATCTACTTGAATAACTAAACTAGGTACTTAGATGTTAATTTTCACAAAAATATTGCAGCTGAATGATGGAACTTCATAGTGCTTTCGAGTATTTATAGCAAATAATACCTTTTTGGGTAATTTAGAATAATCTATAATCTTAGATAAGTGAATAAGTAATTTCTACCATCAGAGCCATAAATATTATACATATTTTCTTAAAACTTGTATTACACCGTGTAGAGGTATATTATTACATAATTATAGTAATAGTAGGTTAGTAAGACAAAATAAGGTATCAGCTTTTCTAAAAATAGCTCTGAGACTTTGGAGCATCTCTATAATCGATTTACGAAGACATAAATGTTGTTCACAGACAATTTGCACTTCTCCCAAAGATAAACTCAGTTAGTGAGAGGAGAATCAACAGTGATTTAACTTACAAGACGTCTACTTGGATTTGATGAGGGCTGTTCATAATATGGGTAACTCCCATTTTAATGTTACGCTGTGATTAAACAAAGATAAGAACAATTATCGTTTATCCAAACATATTGATTTTATGCATGAGTGTATAGTAAATAAACAAGCAATAAATTGTAGTTTTCTTTGACCGGATGGACCGTGGGCGCCGTTTTGTTTACATAGGCACCTGAACCTACTCATTTGTTGAGCATCTGCGCTGGATAAGATATTAAATCTACACTCAGAAGTAGGACTAAACAAAGGTTTTTATACTGGAGGTTTGCGTGGCAAAATACAGCCCCCAGTACAAAGATTGTAGTGGTGTTGGGCAAATGTTTCTTCCATTTTCCACATTTGTAAAGCTTACCTAATACTTCCTACCAACCGTTTGGGATAGCATCGGTGACAACACGATTCTTAGGATAGCCTCTCTGTTTCATTAACGGTTGATAAGTAATAAAATTTCTATATGTTATTAATTAATTATATTTTGCTAAACCCTTCCATGTTAATCAGTACCTAATGTTGTAGACAAAAAGGTAATTGAAAATGGCGCTTTTCATCGCACGGTGGGCCGTTTACGACCCAATTTTTCACATCCCATCCCTTCATTCTCGGCATCCTTCGATTTAATATTCCTCTTTTATGGCGGGAAGTGATTTATTAGCATCGGCAACAGCCGCATGTCAGATAACAGGCATATTGTGCACCTGAAGCTGGGAAAATAATATACCCGAGCCTTATACAAATGTTTATAAATATATATACCTATTTTCATGAACATTTTTACACAGCGCTATCAAAGCTACATATGGGAACTACATATAATTTTTTATGTAAATACAAACTTATAAAGCATAAATAAAATAAAAAAATAAATTTAAATTATGATTTCGTTTTACTTTGTAAGTTATTCATTTACAAAGTCACTGATATAAAAATAATTCAACATGTAATAGACTGGGTTTGAATATTTAAACTGGTTTTTAAAAGTGAAAAGTAGATTCTAATCAAAATTTCAACTTTCATGTCGGTCTGAATTAACTTGCTCATTTCATTTTTAAATTGACATTCTCACAAGGAATTTTTAAAAACCTTGTTCTCTTTAATTTTTATTGCGCAGACAAACTCAATTTGTGGAGTTTACAAAGTTGTTTCTAAAGTTAGATTACACGTGCGAATGTTAGTATCCAACATAAGGACAGTAACAGTTTAGCCTCTGGACTCAAACTTTGTCTTGGAGTTTATGAATTTAACAACAAACAATTTAAGTGAGGACTGCGCTGCTGAGATTAGTTGACTTGTTTTCAGTACTGAAACCATATTTATTCATGTTTTTCTATCAACAACATTTACTATTTTGAAGGCAAAAAAAATCTAGCAGCAGTTTTATAGTGCCTAAAAGTACTAGAAATTATTATTTGTGTGTTTCATAAAGTAGCGTATAAAAGCTACAATAATAAGAATAGTAGAGTTCTTTATGATAGAGCTCGTCCTGGGAAGGACTACCACCATACCTATTTCTGCCGCCAAGCAGTAATGCAGCATTGCTGTGTACCGATTCGAAGGGTATGGTTTCCGGTGAAATTACAGGCACATGAGACTTTCCATCTAATTTCTCAGGGTGGTAACACGCAAGTAATATCTATGATGTTGCATGCATACATAGGCTACGGTAGCCGCTTACCATTAAGTGAGCCGTACGCCTGGTTGCCACTTTAGTGATATAAAAAAAAGCTATAAATCTCTCTAACAAATTATAGGAGGATGAATCATAGAGTGTATTTCCTTGACCCATATCCAACAGAAATATTTATCTCCCATTGGGATAAGACGATAAAATTTTCCAGTAGACATTACGAACTGATATGGCGTGTCATCTGAAAAAACTTAATTTTGTAATTTTATAGAATGACCTTTTTTCCAATTTTATGTAAGAAATCTTGAGCATCACTGCTGTTTCCACAAACGGTTCTTAGTAGACTGTAAATAGTTATCACCTGTGAATCGTATTTTATCCAATTGGGTACCCATCCCTATCTAAAATACAATTACAAGTCTAGACGAATGAGCAACGCTTGCCTTTATGTACCTACGTGGCTAAAGTTTTAATCTCATCCAAAAAGTATTTTGAACCCTAGTACGTCATTATGAAGCAAACTCAATAAGTGACAACGTGAAATGATCCTTTGAAGTTGAAAATAGACGAACGAGTCAATTTTGTGATCTCATCGACAACATACTTACGCGATTAAACAATATTTTAGTTACTCTGTTAAGTAACAATAACAGTTGATAGTACTTACTTCCCTAAAATAATGATTTGATTATTATTATGAACTTTTCTGTGAAATTATTTCAATTGGTCTGCTTCTACTGAGTTTATTTATGCACTGGGTAAATTATTTGATACACACCAAAATAAAACGATCGGTATAATAAAAGTACAGTAAAACACAATAGCAACACAAAAAC
The DNA here is from genome assembly GCA_951394395.1 of Colostygia pectinataria. NCBI lineage: Eukaryota > Metazoa > Arthropoda > Insecta > Lepidoptera > Geometridae > Colostygia > Colostygia pectinataria. The sequence goes on along the minus strand of OX596357.1, from coordinate 4,094,372 downwards.
TTTAACTGAATTAGAATGAACATAAACCTAAACAATATTAATACAAAATCTGCAATGTACATGTACAGACGGGTACATAATATGTGTTGGCTGCTATAAGTACTTAAGACCTGACACATTCATTACACTTAAATAATTTTGATTCAATAAAATACTGAACACTGCCTAAGGAACTACCTACATTAAATACCGACTGATAATTTCCATTCAGTATTTAAGGTAATCTGTCTGCGGTTAGCAAATTAACATCATGAACCCCCGGCCTTGTCGCGTATGTCCAAAATCTATAGCAAGCAAAGGTCACGTAACTGCTATTAATCTGGCAACAGCTGCTGCAGCTCTATTACAACCAGCCCACTACATCAGGCGGAATGGGCGTATGTAAATACGCGACACCGCCTCATTATGTATGGACGGCTGGTAACATATGAATGTAAGTGGCTTTACCGTGAAAGAATTCAGTGTAAAAGATTTCTGAGAGAAAGAAGATTCCGGCGAATGGTGTCTTTTGCATGATTCGCCGCTAAAGTATTTTGTGGTTATTAGACTTTGTACTGAGTTTTTGTTTTTGGTCTGTGTCTGTGATTGGAAGGTTATTCCAATGATACTTGATAAATAATAGAGTTTTTACTGTAATTCTCAAAGTTATTAAGTAATTAATATTCAATCAAATTTATATTAGGTATCGCACTCGGGGCTCTCTCAAAGACAAGACGTGTTGTCAAACGTAAGTTCCAGCAGTAAGCCGGCGCACGCGTTTCTAGGGGCGTACTTGCTATGGTCAAGATAGATCTGAGTCAATGTCGTGCTGCGACAGTGACGTCTTTGCTATCTTTTTCTATCAATTTGTACGCTCAGCTACACATTTCAGTCAGCTACTTGGTACGTAACATTGTATGTAACATTATTCACCATTTTTTTCTTAGTCGTTCTCTCCATTGCGCAAGGTCGTGCCCGTTCTAAAAGGTTTTATTTGAATTGAAGTTAAGATTGTTTTACGCTATTCTTTGTCGCCTTTGTCACGAGGTGACAAGACTTAAGTACTTATTAATTTGATACATACATACATAGATAAAATCACGCCTTTAATTAATTTGATATATTAATTTGATAGTTAAAAATATATAAATACACCGGTAAGTAAAATCAAAACATTGCGATGTCCTGAACTAGCACTACTTTATCTATATTTGAACAAAAGAAGCCATGAGTGGAAACCAAAATCGTAAAAATACCATTTTCATATCCCTGTGTAAAGTTATCCAAAGCTCGCAGTATTATCAAAGAAAACTTTCATCTTCGAAGCTCGACAATTTAAATCAAATCTCCAAAGTTTTTCGTGGTTCGGACCCAGTGCTTATTACCCTCACAGGCAGCGCTCGAGGCGCCGCCATCTGCCGGCCGCCCTATTCGAATAATTGCTGTAAAACTTTCCAACCCCTACATTCTAACTATTCGTTATTAAACATTCATGAATATTCGAAGTTAACGTACGTACGTGAGCTACAAGATTGATGCCGCACTTATCAATTATAATCGGCACCTAAAACTGAAAAGAACCATACATTAAATTAGTGCACTGATTGTCTACTGACAGTGATACTGCCTTCCGATCTCAAGTTTGTAGGTTCATAACCGGTCGTTTATAATAATGCACGAATACAATGAAAAATTGTGAGAAATGCCGTGCTCTCAAACGGTCAACAAAAACATTGATAGGAAACCAGCATTTCCAAGATTTAGTTCTTAAAATGACATGTTGCATCAACCAATCCGCACCAAAATCCAAAATGCATCACTCTTGGTTGAGAGTAGGCCAGTGTCCTAGTTATGAGAACATTATAAAGCTGGCGATGAAAAATTAGTAAGTAAAATAAGCGAAATTTTATTGTAAAGAATAAAAGTTTTTATCGCAATTTTTCTCATTATAAGTAATTTAGAAATGACAATACCAGTAGATTGCGACGGAATAAAGACAAAGAAGAATCAACCAAAATCAAATAAGAGAACCTAAATTATACAAATAGGTAAGACACAATCATTATTTTCTCTTTGTGAGGAGGGCATTTAGGTTAGCTCGTCACGAGTTTTTGTCAAATAAATAATAATTTAACCCTAGATTAATAACAATAATAATAATAATGCCTTTATTCTGAATCAAGTACTTAGATACAAGTTTTTCTAAAAAATGTTATGCTGCTTAGATTAGGTCTCTTAATTCAATGTGCCTATTAGCAAAGGCCTCCTCTAGCTCTTTCCAATAAAGTCTGTCTGATGCCGCCCTTCTCCAAAAAGGACCGGCTGTTTTATTTCGTCCTTCCATCGCTTGTTTGGTCTCCCCCTTATTCCCCAGATTAGTTAACCCCAGTTATTTTTAGTTCACCATAGTAAATAATTAGGACATTTAGAAAAAAAAATACCTGAAACTTAGTTTCTGAGATAAATAAAGTCTACCACCCACGACGAACGAGTTATTCGTCAACTCGCGAGATGTCGTACCGGGTCTAGTTATTACTAATTTAAAATTGTTAAAAAAATACATATATATTTTTTTGTGTGTGTGGAAAACATTCCTTGAATATTATGCAATATTAATCGTTCGTTCGTATGAATCTGTGGCAGAACCCTATGCAATAATAATAAAATACACTGTATACCGTGTGCACACGCAGAAAGCAAAGTGTCGGGTCAACAAATGACTGTAGTGCAGTGTGAAAGGTAAGCGAATTTTTAATACATGACCCAACTTGCCACGTACTGTACATCGGTGTATCTTAGACGAAACACGACTATCATGTAGGATATTGTGATAACGCCCTTGATATATAATTGTTTTTTTCTAACGCATAAATTATCTTTTAAACAGATTGTTACTTTAATCTTTTATTTCCGTTCTTAGAGGTTCTTTCGGTCTTCATTAGTCATACTTTGGAGAGATAAAATGATTTATTACTGGGGTGCTTTTACGGATCTGTGGTATAAAATACCAGCTACTACCTAATAGCTCTACCTACAGAAGCCTAGCTTTTACAAAGAAGGATGTATCTTGTTATTCAAATGGGTTCAGTTGTAATGATAAAATGAGACATTAAAACGATGCTTACCCTGCTTGCTTGAAAACATTAAGTACTTTCATATTAATTCAATTTTTTACTAGCCCGGTCATAAGCCTGTACAGCTTAACACCGTAGACAATGGTTTTATATATAAATAAAGCTGCGTGTTGAGTATCTGACTCTTCCTATTTCTCCTGGCTGGTGGGATGTTGATTGAAACGATGAACTCCTTGATACAGTTTTATTACTTGAAATTACAGTGGTTAGAATATATAAAAAATGTCTTTTGCTTTGCCGTTGCGGCTGATCACTCCAACGATTTTACAAGAAGTCCATGAGTTGGCAGTATTAACTAGCTGTCAAAACGTCACACGAAACGCGGCACTTCAAATTGTCACTGTCACGCCTGCTTGCACTATGATTATAACATTGACAGATGACACACGTACTCCTTCGGAAACTGAGCTCGAACATGTTCCCCCTTCTCGACGTCCTAGGGATCTCGAGGATACTCTTCGGCAGAATTGCCCATAGGTAGAGGGCTCAGGTTAGTTATCGCCCGACGTACGACGCCCTTTGACGTGAAGACATCAGCGACGCGTGATACTCCGTCCTGTCCAGGATACAGTTGTTGAATTCGGCCCATTTTCCATTTGAGTGGAGGTACATTGGTTTCCTTGAGAATGACCATGTCTCCTTGTACTAGCTTCCCTTGTTTGATACGCCATATTGATCGCTGCTATAGTTCGCTCAAAAATTATTTCCTCCATCTCTCCCAAAAATGTTGACGCATCTGCTCGATCTCTTGGTATCTTGATAACCGACTTGTTTTAACGTCGAGCAATGATGGCGTTGGCAGTGAAGTAAGAGGTTTACCGATCAGGAAGTGCCCGGAGTGAGAGGAAATAAATCAGTAGGATCAGAAGAAAGAGGACAAAGGGGCCTGGAGTTCAATATTGCTTCGATCTGTACGAACAGAGTCGATAATTCCTCATAAGTGAGGTGATTGTTGCCTAAAATTCTAGTTAAGTGATATTTCGCCGATTTGACGCCGGCTTCCCAAAGCCCACCGAAGTGTGGGGTGTAAGCCGGTGAGAATTTAAACTGTATGCCCTCGTCGGCGGCAAATGAAGAGACTGATTCATTGCATGTTTTCAAAATTTGAATAAGGTCATTGTTTGCGCCTACAAAATTCCGACCGTTGTCGCAGTACCGAAACATTCGGCCTGATGTTGTTTGATTATTATTATGATGTAAAGAAGAAATTAAGAATGATTGAATTATAGTTAGATTTAATTTCAGGCAGCTCTTTAATAGAAGAAATTACCTTATTTGGCAACTAGAAGCCGTGAGCTGCTGAACTTCGGCGACCCGATTAGTAACAAAGTTTTCAGGTCCCGTGTATACGATAAAAGCCAACCAATGACTACAGAAGAGTTCGACCAAAAGTATATGTTGTGTATGGAGAGTCTCAAAGCTTTTATAACTGTATGAGAGAGACGAGCAGCTAAGACGGCTCCCCATAGCTCTAAGCAAGGAATGGTTTGTGGCTTTAAAGGCGCGACCTTAGTTTTCGCGCAAAGAAGATTGATTGTTACCTGACCCGATTTGTCTATTGATTGTAGGTATATACAAGCGCCATAAGCTACCTCAGATGCATCACAAAATGTGTGCATTTCAATGGTCTCAGGCTCGTCGCAGAGAACAAACCTGAAAATTTGTAAAGAAGTTATATTTTTCAAATTAGTTATAAATAAGTTAAGCCATGACCTTTCTATTTCGGATGACACGGGATCGTCCCAGTGTAGATTAGAAAGCCATAATTTCTGAAGAATTTTAGGTATAATGGTACATGGACTCAATAACCCGAACGGGTCGAATAGTTTGGCTGAATTTGAAAGAATAGTTTTCTTTGTGGCCTGAGACGAACACTCCATATTCATGGAAACATTAAAGACGTCAGCGACTGGGTCCCATTTCAGACCTAGCGCGCTGGATACAAATGTAGAGCCTTTCGGTATTAAAGACCCTTTTTCAGCGATATGATACGGCTCACCGACACTTAGCGATTCGCGGAGAGGAAGTTGAACACCAAAACTACAGTAAGTAGTGTTGGTGAAGAGGGTTTCACAATAATCATGTTCATATGATGTGGGTATATCAACTGGTACCTCTTCAAGTTGTTGCTCTATGTTCCTACTGAAGTTACTAACTATGTGGTTTGATTTGCCGCAGTATTTCCCCCCTATGGGGCCAGCTACTATCCATCCAAGTTGGGTTTCACGTAAAAATGCTTTAGTGTTAGGACCTAATCTAATTTGTGAAGTACCAATGATTTCCCAGAAGACATCGGCTCCTAGAAGCATGTCAATATCAGCCGGGCAATAAAAGGCTGGGTCTGCTAACTGTATATGGCCTGGAAGGCCTAACTCCTGAACTTGGATTTCTAGTTGAGGCAACCTGTCTGTTATAATTGGAATAACATAGCAAGTGACAGGTGCACTGAAGGAATTGTATGAAGAACGAATCACAAGATCACAATGATCTGTAATATTAATGACTGCGTTGTTTAGGCCTGAAACGCTTCGCTTAATAATTTTAGTTTTGTCAAGACCTAATTTAGCAACTGCAGCCTTTGTTATAAAAGAAGACTGGCTACCACTATCGAGCAGGGCCCTTAACTTAAATGTTCTACCGTCATTCGTAACCTCGACCAAAACCGTAGAAAGAAGAACTTGATCGGAGGTGACGGCAGACAAGCTGACTACACCAGATGACACCTCCGTCTCTTGACGGGGTAAAAAAGAAGCCGAGTCATGAGAAGAAACAGAAGTAGTAGTCAGTAGAGATGTTGTTTCCTCATGACTTTCTTGTTTTTGTGGTTGTGTGTTTGTTGGTAAAGATGACTGCTTATGCAAAACTGTGTTATGTTTTTTGTAACAAACACGACAACCACCCAGCCTACACTGAGATGACCTATGGCCACTACGCAGACAGTTGTTGCACAATTTCCACTCAAAAACCTTTGAGATACGGTCTTCGATTGGCAAAGTTTTGAATTTTGTACATTCATATAATTTATGATTTTGTTTACAAATTAAACAATTATGGTTAGAAGCACCATCAGAAGCAACATGCGATTGGCTTTGAGAGGACTCAGATGAAGACACCATAAAAGACTTTGATTTTACCAAGCTGTTACGTTTTTCACATTTTGTTGATTTGCTAGCTCGGACCGTTTCTAAAACAGTGGCACGTTGACGAATAAAATCAAAGAAATTATCTAATGAAGTTGTGTCTAACTTACTTCTATGCTCCTCCCAATCCCTAGCAGTTTCAGGGTCTAACCTTTCAGAAGCCATGTATATTATAATAGTATCCCAACTTTCAGTGGGCTCATTCAACGAATTCAATGCACTTAAATTTTTAGAAATAGCATCAATCATGCTGCGCAAGCCTGTGTCAGACTCTTTAGCCATAGGCTCCAATGAAAATAAGCACTTGATATGTTCATTTATAAGCAACCGTTTGTTGTTGAATCTGTCACACAAAAGAGACCAAGCGATAGGATAGTTTGCTGATGAAACCGTTACCGAAGCTATGACTGCCTTAGCTGTTCCCTCTAAATAAGATTTCAAGTAATGAAATTTACTAACATTGTCGATGCTATCATTATCGTGAATCAGCGATGAGTAAGTATCTCTAAAATCTAACCATTTACCAGGCTCACCGCTGAATGGAGGGACCCTAAGGGTGGGCAGCTTTAGATGTTGATGACTATGAGCACAGTGGGAAGTTTGAGAAGCAGCTGACGGTTCATTATTTACCGTTGCTTCAAATATTTGTAACAATTCTTGTGTTTTTGCGATTATACTAAAAAACCTATTCTCAACTTCCTCCCTCTCACTCATTTGGTCATCAGCAAGGTCTAAGGATTCAATTTTTGATTGCAATTCATCAAAAGTGTATGACAACTCTTGTAATTTACTTAGCCGCAACGTTAACTCATTATACTGATTTTTATTCAATTTCGTTTCAAAAAGAGGCTTCACATGCCTTTCAAATAGTGTAATACGCGTTTTAACGCGGCCTCGCTGTGCAATAAGCTCCCTAAGCACCGATTCAGACATAGTAAACGCAAACAATGACACAAACTTTCAATAATGTTTGTAAGATGTAACGCAAAATAAAGTTCTTAATAAATTGTAATAAGCAATGAATACAACCTCGTTCGCGCTATACTGCACAAACCCTTCGATGGAGGATCAGCTCAGCAAGCGCGATATCACTGGCCGTCGACTCGTGCGCAGGCAGCAGCACCGGAAACGTCGGCGTCTGCAGTACGTTTTCCTCACCGGTTTTCACCCGGATAAAGCCTAGAACAGTCGGCGAATATGCTTTACTTGCTGTTTATAACGAGATTGTAATGCCTTGGGACTGAATTTAGAATATTTAAGAACTATAAAGACGATGACGTCACCCGACGCCACGTGAATTTTGTAAATGTTTTACGTGAAATTGGCGAAAGTTCCGGAAAATATGCACTAATATCGTTATAATAAGGGTAAATATGATGTCTGATAATGATTATAATAAGTATTTGCCAGGAAAACAGTGAAAATATATGAAAAAGTGCGAACGATATCTCTAATATCAAGGGTGGGTAGCTATAACCGGCACCGAAAAGATGAAAAAGATGTGAAGATATCGACTCAAGAACGCACAAAAGAAGCAAATTTGATACGGAAGGATGTAGATGGATGGGAATGGGGCTTACTTCCCTCGGATCCTGGAATGTTTCACCTCTCCTGAAGGATTTTTCAGCCTCCCTGCGATGTCCAATATCACGTCGGGGTCACCAATTTGTTGAGTATCTGACTCTTCCTATTTCTCCTGGCTGGTGGGATGTTGATTGAAACGATGAACTCCTTGATACAGTTTTATTACTTGAAATTACAGTGGTTAGAATATATAAAAAATGTCTTTTGCTTTGCCGTTGCGGCTGATCACTCCAACGATTTTACAAGAAGTCCATGAGTTGGCAGTATTAACTAGCTGTCAAAACGTCACACGAAACGCGGCACTTCAAATTGTCACTGTCACGCCTGCTTGCACTATGATTATAACATTGACAGATGACACACGTACTCCTTCGGAAACTGAGCTCGAACACTGCGCCCGCGGAAAATCATGTATTTATCCCATGGGAATTGAACATTTTTCCGAGATAAATGTAAACTATGTACTATTTCTGCCTTTGTCAAATTTCAGCCGTTCTGGCGTGATACTTACTCCCATGATAAACATACAAACATCTAAACTTTCCCCACTAAAATATTGGTAAGATGGTTTTCAACGTAATGTAATATGGAGAAAAACGTCAGGCACCTATGCCCGTCAGGATCAATGGTTTATAGGGTTTCTTACCTCAAGAAAATCGTTTTATATAACGTCGCATCAAAATATCGCGTCATAGCGTCGCGCTATTAACCAGGATGCTACGTTGGGTTGTACCACGTGTGTACGGGTGGGTTTTCGGACTCGTTCTGTTTGACCAATGCTTTTGTTTAACGCTACGTGTCTACAATAAATATTTGTAAGTTAAACCAAGCTGTCTTCGTAATGTAGCGCAAAAAACTGTAAGTGTCTAGCGCTGCACACAACACAATGTAGCGTTCTAGTGCAATGCTAAGAAATGATGCTTTTAGCGAGTCGTTCGTCAGCTCACACCATGAATCTTGTCCCAACTGGTGTGAGTTGAGGAATCGTAAATTAGCTATACTCTTCGTTTTGCATTTGACAATTGCCCCAAAATTTATAGGGTTGGTTTTCCAATGTCACGCATACATTTTCTTATATTGTTATGACATTTTATGAAGAAAGAAAAGTAAAGGAAAGGAAATGCCAGTTCAAGATTACTCTTAAACGACATATAAATTTGATAAGAGAGAATGAAGCAAAACAGGTACTATGTATGTCATGATGATCATAGCAAGTGGAAGTCCGTGGTTTCTGACTACTCCAACAAAATACGTAGTAAGTCAGGTATTAGAACTTTCAAAGACAAGCACATCGGTTTATATCAAACTTAGTTTTGTATTAAATAGGTGCCGTAAGAGCAGTACGTAGGTTCTTTTTTAAAACTGGTTGAAAACTTTTAATAAGCAAAGTTGATTTGCAAAGTTGCGGATCAAGAACAAAGTCTTGGGGTTATTTTAAAAATAAATTAAATGAATTATGTACCCAGTAGCAAAGATTATATGTTTAGATATCATTTCAAATAGGGTTTTTGTGTGGGTGTGATAATAACATACTCCTTTTGGTTAGTTAATAAAAATAGATTCATTTAATAACATTTAATTTAATCAAATATACTTACATTTAATTTGTAATAATATACGTAGACCAACTACCTCCTACCTACTTTTACCCAATATCATAAAGGCTTAGAAAACGGTATTGGTTGGTACTTGACTGGCCAATTATGACTACTGTTATTGCTTATTTAGAACGTGAAATATTGATAGCGGCTACAATTACGAGACGTGCCAACTGAGCAACTGATCAACGTCGCCAAAACTACAAAATATTGCAGCGCAAACTATACAGCTTTGTATAGGTAACGCGTTATCCTAGCAAACGTTATACGTCACACACAATTGAACATCTGGTACTGAATGGACAATTCGCTAACTTGGCGCTTTTCTACTTTCGAGCAGGCTTCAACGAGCAAGCGTGACAATATGCCTCAATAGCTCAATTTGTAAGAGTACCCGCGTCACAAGCGGAAAGTTTTGGGTTCAAGTCCCGCCTAGGGGGATATAAAATATTATAATAATTAGCAGTTCTCTGAACAGTAGACCTCGCAAGCACAAATTTGAGCTTTGAAAGTGAGCAACATACTGCATTTTGAGGAACTATTTTGCTCATCACGCTGAAGATCCTCATCAGATCTTACCAAATATCAGACAAACTTAAAGCTAATACTTCCCTTAAAATAAAATTAAAATCATCAAAATCAAATCACATTAGACGGAGATATCCAGTAGCTCCATTTTTACCTTTTTTAGAGAAAGTACGCCCCCATCAAAAATCCCCGACGACAATCAACTTCTATAGTCATAGAACTTGTATACCAAGTTTCAACCAGATTGGTTGAAAAATGCGACCTGAAGGCGAGAACACAAATTGACCGGACACACTGACTGACAACCAAAAGCATTTTTGGCCAATCTCAAAACTAAGACGCTTAGCTCGCTTCGCTCGCTCGGTCAATTAAAACAATTAAATATATTTTGATTTATTATGATTATAAAAATATATATTATAAGCTTTAGTATTCCCCTAGTGTAGTAGTGAACAAACAAACTGGATTCGATAGAGCGACGTGCTGTAAGGCTCATTGGTGATGATACACTAGTTGAAGCCAACCTTCAGAGCCTCGATCACAGACGTCGGGTTGCCAGACTATCGGTTTTCTACAAGATTCATTTTGGCGAGTGTGCGCAGGATCTTCACGATCTAATCCCACCATCCCCTTTCTACCACCGGACTTACAGACGTACGGCAATGTACCACCCATATCTAGTCGACATTCCACCATGCCGAACCAAACGCTTCTCTTCTTCATTTTTTGTAAGCACAAGCAAAGAATGGAACTCGTTGCCAGCTTCTGTTTTTCCGGTACGTTACAATATGGGGTCTTCAAGTCTAGAGTGAACAGGTTCTTTCTAGACCAGCGTGCTCCATCATCGACCACACCAACACTTCCCATCAGGTGAGGTAGTGGTCAAACGTTGGTCTATAACCAATAAAAAAAAAATAAAAAAAAAACTAGTCTTCAACAAGCTTGTGACGATTGCGCGCGGATCTTCCGTGGTCCCCGTTCTTGTATGACGTACCAGTTGTTGACCAGTTGTTGACGCGTGTTCATCATGTCAATTCATTTATTAGTAAATCTGTACCAAGCTTTCCAGTTTGGTGGTAAAAAGAAATCAAAAAGCATTTGCATTGAAGTTCGCTATTGCTTCAGCCTGTCCACTTCCGTTTTCCTCTGTTTCAAGGATAGTTATTAAACCATCGTTAAATTCTCTAACAAAGGTTTAGTTTACTTAGGACTCCGCTTGACTGCTCTAATGGAAAGATAACATGCTAAAACTGATTTCGTCTCCACTATTTTTTGAGAGTTTAGTAACTTTCCTGCTTTTATTAGGCAAGCAATTAATAAATTAGTAATTTAGTGGATATTTCACACAGCGCCTAAAAATAAATAAATAAATGACCAATTGTTTTTTGTTTTTTATAAAATATAAACAGTGCTCGGTTCGGCGGCGAACGAAGTCTCTGCGTAGTTGTTTGCATAAACCATGAAAAACCGACACACCATGAAAATTAAATTAAATTTAGCATAATTTATGACTGCCACAAAGAGGTTAGCGGGATGACGTCGATATCAGAAGCAGGAGTGAGAAACCACTCGACTTTAAATACAAAAATAAGAGGGCTCTTGGATGTCTATTGATTTTGTCATGTCGGTCGTCAACTTCTTCAAACAAGAAAGTTTTGTACAAGCAATCAAAAGAGAGCATCCCTAAAAACCACTCAAACAACCAGGTCAAGTTTTTAATACACTCAGTACAGGGGAAGTTTGCTGAGGGTGAGTAAGTATACACGATGATTGCGGATATCCGTTATCAAGATGTTGACAGAAACCCTTGGTTTGATAGCTACCACCAAGTTTGTTAAATCTTGGAATATGCTAACAAAAATATGATAGGCAATGGTGTTGTTAAATTGAGAAACGTGTGAGTACCTATGGGAAGGACAAGAAATGAACAAGGACTATAATATATTTGTCAAAATTAAGTCAAATAGAAAAAACTGTCATTCTAGCAGCTTGCTACGTATTCGTGTATATTTTATATGAATAAGGGCATAAGTATGTGCTTGTATATTGAGCACTATCATTACGATAATCTCGGTAGCGCAGAAATCAAATGGCTAGTCAAGAATCGAGAAGTTCCGCGTTCGTTTTCTACTGCGGAAAAAATATATGCATGATGCATGATCTGTTTTTCAGTCCCAATATTGTAAACCTTCTATTATTACATACTAGCTGTTGCCCGCGACTTCGTTCGCGTGGGTCTCGGGAACTGTACTTTTTTCCGGGATAAAAAAACCTGTGTCCTATTCCCGGTCAATAACTATTTATGTTTTAAATTTCAGCCTAATCGGTTCAGTGTTTGTCGAGCTATTGAGTAACAGACATCCAAACATCCAAACTTTCGCATTTATAATATTATTATTGTAATTAGTGTGATTAATTAGTGTGATAGTGTGATTAGTGTGATGTGATTTTGTAGTTTTGTAGGGATAACCAAACACACTCAGTCGGACATCCGGCTAGAATGGCTACATCGGCCTGGCGTCTAAATAACGCTTAAAAAATCTGGTGCAAATGGCGACGAGATACCATTGCACTATTTATCCCACGAGAATTATGGGAAGGTCCAATACGAATAATAGTTTGCATGGTGACTCGAGTGGCGACCGGTGCCCTTGGTTGTCCAAGAGTCAGGGTGTGAAATGTGCTATCGGCCATGGGACAGTAGGCAACCAGGCATCCCATGGTAACTATGCTCCTGAAAGAACGAAGATCCAACTATGAAGAGAGGCCTCAGTGATGAGGGAAAACTTCACATCTTAAACTACGAGCTCGAGCGATGCAACACCGACATCCTCTTGGAGACGCATAGCAAGAGCCGTCATTCATTAGGACCCACCCATAACCACGACCACTCTTCAAAGAAAGCCCGACTAAGAAAAAGATTTTGTAACTTGAAAAGGTATGTACTAAAGACACGCCTACATAAGTATTTGTGTCACATCACCGCAGAATACAAAATTATTTACTAACTACGTTCAGCTCCATCCAGATCCTGAGGGTCTACTCTTAACCGACAAACGTTAATCAAGGCAAATATGTTAGTTCAACTTAAATTAGTGATAACTAAGTTCATAGCACTCGGACATAAGCTGAACTTTGAAAACTGACACGATATATCGCTTTTGTCCGAGAGAATCTGCCCCTCTGCCCTCTGAGAATAGCCAGCGTCGTTTACCCTCACAAAACCGTCGATGTGAACCGTTCCCGATTCAATCGTTATTCCTAAAGGACGCCCCATTACCTACTCTGTCGAACTCAACTGCGATTTCAAATTATTATCCACATTGTGTGGATCTGTCCTACATGGATCAAAGTCTAGCGTAGTAGAGTATCTTTAGTACTAATCAATATCAATGTGTAATATAAAAAGCATGGCCAGCTTCATAAGTCTTCTCCAGTGTTGCTGAAACAAGAAATTGATACTACAGTACTTGTACGGTACCTCCTAAATATAACAGCAGTAGTATTATTGAACTAAAACCTACTTCAAGGTACTTGATTGTTGAAATTTCTTTGCAAAATCAATTTCAAACTTGTTTTACTTTATTCTCAAATCTCAAATCCGACCATTTTACGCTACATAATATTTTTTTGCTTCGCTTGCTCCGTAACCAGATAACGTAGGGCATCTACTCAAACGACAGAGCCCCAAGGCTACATTTCTGAGCGGTACGAACATGCAACTTTACTCAAGTCTCGTAATTACATTCATAAACGTTTGAGAACCGCCTTCATGGATAACAGAATTACTGTAGGTTCGTAAAGTACCTAAAGAGTTTGTGAACCAAAGTACCTGTTTTAGACATGTGCGCCTCCTGTAGGTACAGTATCCCACGCCTACCAAAGATAATTAAAGTAGGTATTAATAAGTACTTAAAGTATTAATGACTAATGGGAGACCCCCGTGAATTGATCTGCGCTGACTTTTCTACAGCAAAAGTCCGGTTTGGTATACAATATAAATATATTAGATCAGTATTTATTTTTTTATACAACTGAAGTGGCAACCAAGCGTACGGCCCACAAGATGGTAAGCGGTTACCGCAGCCTATGGACGCTTGCAATACCAGAGGTATCACTCGCGGGTTGCCATCTTGAGGCTAAGATCGAAATCCTCATGTGCCAGTAATTTCACCGGAAACCATACCCTTCACACCGGAACACAGCAATGCGAGCATTACTGCTTGGCGGCAGAAATAGGTATGGCGGTAGTCCTTCCCCGGACGAGCTCTATCACAGAGAACTCTACTACTCTTAATCACAGAGAACTCTACTACTCTTAAGTATCTATATAATATAGCTTCTTTATAGGGTCTTTCATTATTTCACACATGAAAAAATATATACTTACATGTACCTTGTTCTATATATTTTGATAAAAAAATCCTGATTATTAAATATTTTATTATTATTATATTAACTATATTAACCGACCAACCGAACTATTTCTTGAATATTATGCGCTAATAATGAAAGACCCTGTATTTAATTAAATAATATCATTATTATAAGGTCGCAACTCCAGATATTCTGTCTTCCAGCGTGCAAGCAATACCGGTTTTAGATTAAAAAAAGAACTATAGTAAGTGAAATTACTAAGCGAATAATCTATTAACTTTCACGGAGTGACGAGCGCAGATCAGTGCCACGCAGAACCGCTACCGACCCGTGGTCCAACAGCTTTGTCCAACAGTTTGTATTACATGTAAAGTAAAATTATTCGTGGTCCAGCCGGTTGAACAACGGGGCAGCAAGTAAAACTTCAAAGCTTAATCAAAACAACCAAATTAAACCTTGCGCGTATTTAAATAAAAATAAATTAAACACAATTGAAGTAAACAAAACACTAGATAGGTAGGTACTTGAGTTGGCTTCTTAAATAGAAAGGACGGGCGTTTAACTTTTTCGTTAGGCACCAAAAAGGATTCCCTCTAACTAAAGCAACCAAGCATTGTTTCCTGACAAAAAGCCGTTTAAAGCGGATCTACCTTATCACCGAGGAAACGAGTTTGTTCAAATGATTATGCAAAAATCCAGTTTGCTTAATAATTTTTGTAGTTATTTGTTGGGCTTTCTCGAACTCGCTATCTTCATAGTGGCGATATTAAGTTATAACCTAATGTAAAAATCATGAGTTTGATTACCGACATCGGTATTAAAATCAGACATTCTCTTTTTCAAGGCGTAAACAAAGCTACCTGATCTCATCAATAGCTTTCAATTACATAAATAACTTCCGCAAATAACATTCCAACTCATATAACAAAAACAATAAAATATAACCTTAAAACTTACTTTAAACAATTTACTTCTGAAGATTCTTATACCAGACAGATACTGCTGTCTAATCTGTGTTCTCTTTGAGGTGGCCATAGCCAGTGAGTAAGATTCCTGTTTCTTCCTCATCTGAAGAGCCATCTCAGCGCTATTCATTATTCGTACCTAGCTGGAAACATAGTACAGCTGGCACTTGAAGTATTGCAATTTGTGCAGTGGTACCTCTCTTGGGATGAAAGCAAAGACATATTTTGATGAAAGCTTCCTTTTGCTTGCCGGCCTGCCTGTAACATTATAGCTATACGTGGTTTTCTCTCGATATTTAGACGTATATCTCTTTCTAGGAATTTCATAAATCAATTAATAAGTTAAGTGAAAATGCTATGGTTTACAAAAAAATATAATATACTACGCTTTGTGTCACGATAAAGCGCTCGTTTAAAATAAAATACATGAAAAAGAAACAAACAAAAACACCCACTGATCAACCACTAACAGATGAACAGTGAGTCAGTATTATTATCGAAGTACTACATTTTTAATGTATTATTTAATATTGCGGTTTAAACACTTTACTACTCGTGAATATTTAAATGAGTTACTGCATTTTACAGTGCTACTTGCGATGAGCGAGTTGAATAACTTTAAGCTGCATAACACTTGAAGTTCATAGCTTGTTCCTTGGTTCTGTAGCAAACAAGACAATAATAACGATTTTCAAGTAGGTAATTGAGAAGCAAGTTTTTTTTAATATAAACAAAATCTCCATTGTTTATATACAAAAGATCATAACAAAAATCCCGCGGGTAAAAAGGGTTACTTGTAAAAAACTGGTGTATTAAGGGCAGCAACCTTTTTTTAAATAAATGGACAGATAGCTATCTCTTACGCGCTTTACCAATAAATAAGGATACACGGACTCCTGTCGATAGATTGCCTCATAGAACAGAGAATACTTACTGGAAGTGAAGTTTTAAAATATACCCTAATACGTAATAAATAATAATTTTTGTAACCTATACTAATGCTTATATTCATACTAAGAGTTCTGAGAAAGAGAGAACTGAAAAAAAAAACAGAACTTTGCCCAACTGCAGCAGTACGGGACCGTGCTTGGTCCAGAGATTGTAAAGATTATCGTTAAGAGGTAAAATAAAAGTTTAGCTAGACTGCCGTGCCCTCAGATTTTGTTACGGTATTTTTATTATGCTAAATGATTATAAGATGTTAATTAAAAATGCACGGGCGCACAAGAAACTGCCACACTAATTAGCAGTACCATAATAGTGTCGATTCTATTGAAGCATTTCCTAAACTTAACTAACTAAAATTATATTTACCTAAGGTTGAGACAGTTGGAAAAAACCCATGTCACTTCTATGTTGTGTTATCTCTTTTAGATGTCTTAATATCTTAGATACGATATCATCCGGGGCGTAAATATGGCTCGTTAGTCATGTGGGAAATATCGAATCAGGAGGGTCGTGACTTTAGTACAATAATCGGCTTGAACTTAGTTATAGCTTGGCCTTATCCATAAACCTAAACATCTGGCAACTAAAATTACTTTCAAATCTGTCGTTGTCATGTTTAATTAAAATAAATAATAAAATAAATAATGCTGGCCAATCCACATAGCCTCATCTAGCCCCAAGCTAAGCAGAACTTGTGTTGTGAGTACTAGATGATTGATATACATACTTATAATACATACCCAGAACACCCAAAACAAATATTTGCAGATCGTACAAACATTTGTTCCATGGCGAGAATCGTAACCGCAACCCCCTGCGTAGCAGGCGGAACTCCGCCCGCCGCGCCACATCGGTAGTCGAATTGTCTTAAAAAAGACAAGGAAAGACAATACTTAGCAAGTCGCTGAAATGACAGTTTTTTTAATGAATTAGGCCCCTAGTGACTTTTGAACTTCGTGTTTTAGATTAATTATTTGACCTCTCGTATCTTGGAACGCCCTGCAACTTTGTTCACGATCACGACAACTTTTTTAATGCAAACTTCTTCCTGCTGCGTTCTCTAGAAATTGAATTTCAGGAACTCTTTTCTTTGTTCATCTTTATACCTACATAAAATGTAGCACACCTTAAAAATTACAGGTCATTGAGACTTACCATTTCGGCTGTGCGTAGATTGTCAGTCAGACAAAAAACGCTACGATTTTATATATTTGGATTACGTCTTCACTAACAGAGTTAAATCATTTTTTCTCCATAGCTGGCAGTGCAATCTATGGATACTTCTTCTCGGGAAAGATTTGAAGTTTTTGTTTGAAACGAATAAACTCAAAAACAACTGGTCCGATTTCAAAAATTATTTCACCATTAGAATGCTACATTATATAAGGTCATTCATTATCAACCTGACAAACTTAAGGGGTAGGTTCCACACATACTTTTCTATTTTTCTAAACTTTTTTTTATATAAAAAAAAAATTACGTAATTCTGCTTAATAATTAGTTATCGTTGTTAGAAATCGAAAAGGCAGCGCTCGGCACGTGTCAGTAACCCGCGCGTCAATAAACCGCGGGTCAATAACCCGCGCGTCCTTGACCTGCGCGTGTCCTTGACCCGCTACGGGGCGCGCACACTCGAATATTTCATTATTACGTCGCTTAACTCGATTCCCAACAATGATAAATATTAATTGAACGAAAAAACGTAATCGATTTTTTTTTGTTTACTTGGGATTTTTAAGACAAAATATACATAAAAAAAATATATGTCCATGTACATATATATTTTTTTTATGTGTGGAACCTATCCCTTAAGTTTGTCAGGTTGATAATGAATGACCCTGTATATTTGAGTACCTAACATTTTATATTTATTACTAGTGACCCGCCTGGGCTTTGCACGGGTGCTTAAACTAAAACCTTACCTACGTATTGTTTAATACTTTCATTGCATCCGTGCCAAGCCGGAACGGGTTTGTTAATACGAAAGCCTATATACTTACTTCAGTAACATGCAAATTTGCTCATCAAATTATGAACTCTCGATGTGGATCGTGTTCGTACATTTCACATGAATTTGCATAATGAAATTGGCCACATGGCGTAAACTTTGGTCGTTGACTTTTGACACCACATAATAATGAACCATTTTAAACTGCACTTTTAGATAAAATAATCTGAAGTTTCACAGTCTACGTTGTTTCAATATGTCTCTTTTGATATTTTCATACTATCAAAAATTTAAATTAGTCATTCATTTTTTATTTCAGTGCAAGTATCGTAATTTCAATAATCAGAAAATTAATATTATCCTGACGTCGTCGCAAGTGAGTTTGTTAAATGACCCCTATAAAATAAAAGATTCTTTATAGAGAAGGCTCAACCATTTCAATAGGTGGCAAGGGACCTCCTAATAGCCTATTCAGAGCATTGGTGGTCCAAAATTTATAAGAGGGCTCGCATTGTTAAACAAAGAAAGACGATGACTATTTCCGGTAAAGGGAGTTACTTAAAATGACCGGTCAAGTATTAGCTGACTACAATTATAGAACTGAGGTAGCCGTAGTTGCTACTCCCGCTCATAGTCATAAAGAAAATCGATAACCAATTGACTTAAGACAAAATCGATGCGTTTAAAGAATACAATTTATTTGTACCAAGTCCTATTGTTTGATAAGAATTATAAAAACATAGTAAACCTACTTACTATGCTAGATAACGTACCTCTTTCCTTCTTTACCTGCTTGTTGCGTGTCCTTTATGTATTATCTTTTATGTAGAAATGTCAAATTAACTACAATAACTAAGGAGGTATTATGAACTCTCGCAATACCATAATAATGTTCCACACTGCTACATGCTCTATCATCAGTTATGTTAATGTCTAAAATTATAACACCAACTACTAACCGAGATGCACATTGCACTTCCGCGGGTTCATTCAACCCATTTAATCCATCTCCTCTTTATGTTTATGTATGTATCAAAGCTCCCCAGCTCACAGCTCGCCATCGTAAAATTATAAATCACGTCAACTGAAATGAACTACCGCGAATATTGTCGATATCCCGACAATGTCACTATTCATATCCGACATGATGCAAAGCACTGTAACCTTTATTTATATAAACGTTAAAGGTTAATACAGCAAGCACTTTGATACAAAATAATGATGGTTATAATGTATGAACAATAAAATCCCAAGAGACAAGACAAAACGTAAATTACCGAAACATGGTTTCATGTTCGTATTCTAATGCAGTTTTCATCATTAGATAGACTGATATTACGTAAAAACCTTACTCGTGAAGTGTCTAAGATTTTCACGTAAAATTACGCAATAGAATCAGCACTTTTTGTATTGAATGGAAATTATTTTAGCTATTCTATTCTAATCTAAATACTTGAATGAATTCTGTACTAAAGTCAAAACGTTTTAAAATAAAAAATATTGTCTGAAATTTTAATGTGTTGTTACTGATACCCCAAAACAAATAATTTGAGAGACTCTGAGATTTTCTCTTTGAGAAAAACCTTTGAACCTCGATTTTTTTCAACATAAACCAGACTATTTTACAACTTTACCTCTGAAGGTATTCCAACCGAAACGTGACCGAACCTTTCGCTCAAACAAAATATCGGGAGTCGGTACCTAAACCTACGCCTTTCGCTCGCAGATCTATAAAACCATACTGACAGGCCGAACATCAATACTAATATTTGTTTTATAAATGGCTCTATGCATCGGTGTCTGCTTATTTAGGATATTGTGGCTTCATCTTCTTGATTATTGTTTTTTTATGTATTTGTGCTAAAATCGACGGTTATTAGGTAAACAATATACCAAAATCAACTCAGTGAACAAAACTTTACTTTTTTTGTTGTCATTTTTCAATCCTTTTGCATTGATTAGAGATTGTTAAGAGTCTACTAGTTCTCTGTGATAGAGCTCGTCCGGGGAAGGACTACCACCATGCCTATTTTTGCCGCCAAGCAGTAATGCTCGCATTGCTGTGTTCCGGTGTGGAGGGTATGGTTTCCGGTGAAATTACTGGCACATGAGGCTTTCGATCTTAGCCTCAAGGTGGCAACCCGCGAGTGATACCTCTGGTGTTGTAAGCGTCCATAGGCTGCGGTAACCGCTTACCATCTTGTGGGCCGTACGCTTGGTTGCCACGTATAAAAAAAAATTGACGAAGACTTTTCGAATTAATTGTATAGGATTAACCTTAAATTGTTTTTGTATTACTTTATAAATCTCCCAAGCTTTGAGCATAATATTGCCATTATTCATACAGACATATTACATTACAAGAAAAAAACAAAAGGTTTCCTAATTTGAGCTAGCATTCTGATACCGACTGAGTGTATAAATAGTAGCCTAAGTTAGCGTTTTTTATGATTAAACATTCGTTTATATAATACTAGCGGACCCGTCCCGGCTTTGCACGGGTGCTATAAACCTTCCTCTTTATGTTACTCTAGCTATTGATGAAAACCGTAGATCTAAGCGTAGTACCTACATACGAGTACAAACATACAAAGGTACAGACGGCGAAAAGCGACTTTGTTTTGTACTATGCAAAGATTTTATGATATTTAATAAAATATTTATCGTCCACGTCATCACAGTTCAAATTCTTATTTAATTTCTTGATGCATTGTTTAAAATTTGTTCAAATACGAGTACCAGTACCTACCTATATTATAATTCTGTTTCACACGTCTCGTATATTTCAGATTTCAGGTGCAAAAACCCGAAAGGAAATCTTACTCTAACTAATTTTACCTTACTTTAGCCAT
This sequence comes from Colostygia pectinataria, assembly GCA_951394395.1. NCBI lineage: Eukaryota > Metazoa > Arthropoda > Insecta > Lepidoptera > Geometridae > Colostygia > Colostygia pectinataria. Next base: position 4,073,319 of record OX596357.1, on the reverse strand, counting down.
ATTATTTATCGATAGAAATCTATCGACGCTCATCAATCAAAATTATTTGAACTTTCTTGCAAAAATATCGAGCGGGAACATATCCGTAACAAGGTACGGTAGGTATGTACTTCGTTAAAATACCTATGTTTACACGAGCTATTTAGCTAGTCCTAGTGCTATTGGTACTTATGGCGATCGTTGATGGCTTTAAGCGACCCATTCTTTTGAAGCCCCATCAATAAATTGGCAGTCTTTTTTTCATCCTAAGTTCATAAAGCTTAATGGTAAACCAAACAGAACTTTTTAAATTTGGTAAAATGTACGCGTTTTTTCTTTTAAAATTATTACGGATGCTCTTTAAAAATTGTGAGAAAACCAGCATGACCAAAAACTAAATTGCTCTGTCGTGTGCCAACAAATTGCTCTATACTCGTAAATACCCGTGTAAAGCAACAAACCATTTGAGGCTTTCAGATAACGAAGTTTGCTAAACTTAATTGGAGATTATTAATATCAAGTTCGTGAGTTAAAGTTAGCAGAGAACTTCGCACAGACTAATCATCTTGTGTAGCACGGATTATTTAGTTGGCAATACGCGTTTATCTACTAACTAGCTTTTCCGGATAATTAGGGGAATATAGTTAAAATAATTTTGCGAAACGGATATATTTTTTGTTATTCTAGTCTACGCAACTAATCCCAATAATAAAATGTTCAGTATAATAAAAGGCGTCTTTTTATAAGGTATTATAATAATATTTATGTACCTAAAATGCTTTTACGACGCTCCACATAACTCTGTTGACATGTTTTTATAAGCCTGTCTTAGATCTCTATTTTTACAAACTTTACTCTTTGAGTGACTTGTGCCCGAATACTGAAACGCTTTTTAAATATTTAAAGATCGTATTAACTGTTTCAGACGTCGTTAGCTTTTAAATCGTACGTCAAAAAGTTATCAATTAAATCGTCATAAGTTAAGTAGTTTTTCAGTATTTAAGCGTTGGGTCATTTAAGCCTACGTATCAGCTAATTTTAATGATTACAGTATCTAAAAAAAACCTGCAAAACAAACAAACGCCGAAAATGATTTCGCTTTGCTTGACCAATCAAATTACCTAACAGTTCAATACCTCTGTTTCAATTTACGATACAGCTACGGCTATTTATCGTACAGTGCCAATACAGTCATTATCATATTTTCATAAGCTAATAATTTGTATCTAAATTGATATTACGACATGTTCATTCTGATTATTAACCGTAAAAGTTGCATCGACAGCTTATTATGATATGGTATAAATGGTGTTGCATGTAATTACATAAATTTTAATACTTATTATAAAGGGGAAAGTTTGGATAATTGTATCTTTGTGGGAGCATCACGCCCAAACGACTGAACGGATTTATATGAAATTCTAGCCGTTACCCGCGACTTCGCACGCGCTCCAACTCTACTTGGAATCCATAACAATAGCAAGGGTCATGCCAAAAAAGCGATAGGAACCCAGCCGGTGTTGTTGCCAGTTCTTTTACGGCATGGGCGCGTTGGAACTGGTGTAAATTTGCCTAGCTTGTAAGACGTTTCAAAGTGATCCTTGTGATTCTACTGAATATTTTTTTTTTTTTTTTTTTGTAGTTATTTGAGTCAGTAGCTAACTCTGGTGAAGGATTTAATAAGCCGTCTGAAGGCTTCTGTGCCATGGCCTTACAAAACTGAAATAACCGGGACCGTGCCCACCGAAGCGCGGACCTATTACTGTACGCTGATTTAGGCTTTGTGGATTAATATTGCTATAAGAATCTTTGTTAGAAAATACTCCTTTCTCTTCTCACAAAAGCATAGAAAGTTAAGCCGTTACACGTGTACGCAACAATACATTTTAAAACGAGGCTAAAGGTGGAACGGTCTACTGACACGATCTAGTGCAAAATAGAAGCTACATTGAACTCAATTGCTCTCACAAAGGAACTAGATATAAATTGAAAACTGAGAGGGAGTAACAGGAAAGAATAGTGTATGTATTGCACTGCATTGCAATATCATTTCGCTTCTGCCGATATAGCATCGTTTGTAACAGCGAACAAGTATTGGGGTCAAATGTTATGAGTAGACGAGCTCTACTAAATGCCAATTTTTTAGCTTAAACTATTATTATTAATATATTCATTATTTCCTTCAAAAAAATTTGCAATATTTTAATTAGAGATAGATTTGTAGTAGAAATTTTAGAGTAAGAAAGGTTTAAATTCGAATGCAGGGGTCATCCTACCAAAAAAAGACCTTAACCTTAATTTTTTTGTATCTACGTTATTCAATCCAGTTATTACGACCACAAGAATACGATCGTGAACAAACTCGCGGTTCAACTTTTTAGTGATAAATCACGAAATTCACTTGAATATTCAATTTTTGCTTTTATCTGCGTTTAGATCTCAATCGAGAACTTCCGAACAGCTGGAAGCACTGGAACAGACGTATGAGTTCTGAACTGCAATCGAAGTTGGCAATAAGTTTGTCTCGGATGACCATTTCACCGTCGGAACTCGGGAGCTCGCATATAAGGTACCTACGACGGGATTGCTTATTGAAATAACTGAAGTTATGAATGTAAATGTATTGAAGTTTTGATTTGGCTGTCGGGTAGATATTTATGAGAAACTGATATTGCAAGAAAAATAAAACATGTCAAGGTTTGTAATAAATGATCTTATATTGTTGCATTTTATCCGTCTGGTAATATTTAAATCAGAAGGGCAAATTTAGATTACAAACGAATAGTAGCTAAAACCGGATGCATAATTATATCGTTTGTATTGGTTTTAAACACAACAGCTACGACAGCTTAAACTATTTCACAATTATATATAATTATATATATATATATTTTTAAAGTACCAAATGTAATAAATTACGGACATGAACAGTATGCTGTTTTTGTTCTGTCGTCATGTCGTATTTCTTACAATGTTTCCATACATGATTTAAAAGCACAGGTATTTTATCCAGCACATACATTATTCAAATCTCATTGTTTTGAAAACTGTGAATCTTTTGAAAACCCATAACCTTTTTACTGCTTTCGAAAGCTATTCAAAGCTAACTATCAAGTCATAGTGCGGAAACGACCGAAGTGCAATCAAGACAGTGACACCGTGTGCCCGTAACGGCCACTTTGTGGCGCCGCCGGCCACTCGAGACTCATCTTGAACGCAGACATCTGTACTGCACATAAAATTGCCCAGTTCCATGTAAAAGGAAGGATTATAAGAAGGAATAGTGCGAAGGAATTAAAACTAACATTATGTATGAACTATTATAAACTATTATGTTTGAACGGTTATTTTACCTTACCTTTTCATATTTGCTAACTTTTCGAAACTACTTTGCAAATAATTAACTATAATATTATAAATATACATGCTGGGTACATTTCAGCTGGAGGCCAATAATAAATTTCCACATATAGGTTAATAATTAGATGAAAAACATACCCTAGACCTTACAATATCATTGGGTCGTAACGAGGAATAAAATCTTAACATACAGGCCGACTGAATAAAGCGCACCTAAACGGATGCGCTATGTGGAAGTAGGTACTTTGGTGCGCTTCGTAGCTTCAGCTAGGTGCGTTACGTAGAATGGCTCTAAAATGTGCTTTCATATAATTTATTTCAAAATGATTTCTAACAAAGCCACTGCCGATACCCAACTCAACTTGATGACGATGCTGTTGTATGTGAAGGACTTTTGGTATCATTTCTGGATTGATCCATTACCAATTTATAGCGATGGCAATAATACACCAAGATAACTCTAGTCAGTAGCAACTCTAGATTAGTTGACCTAAGCTTGGTAGTTTAACGTTCTTTGCTCAGTTAAAACCGATACACAGACTCCTCTATAAATAACACACGTACACTTATCACATAGTTAACTCCTAATGCACGTTAAGTTAACGATAAGTTTAGCGTGCTATGCTGGTTTTAAAAATACCCAGCTGCTTTTAAAGGATTCAGTGGTCAGTATGGTATAAAACCAAGGACTTTTTAAAGATCCCGTGTCTTGTATGAAAATTCATTGATATATTCGTACTTTTTAACACATGCTATTTTAATTTCGAGCATAAGCTTATTGAATTAAAGTAACAATTAGAATGCGTTTCCCTAATTGAACTGAATGGTAATGACGTGCATACTACGCGTATGCACATTGTTCCAAACGTTTCCGTTACGTAAACGTCTAGCGCCATTTCCTAAGACGTTAGGAACGTGACGTAAGGCTGACAGCACACGGGATTCAACGGCATAGTAGGCGTCTTCATGCGACATTTCTACTCATGTTTTAACCGACTTTAAAAAGGAGAAGGGTATCAATTTGAACATGTTTATTTTATAACGAACAAATAAGTGAAAAAATAAAAAATAAACTAGTCAATAACTACATCCTCTCGTATCTCAACAATACATCGAAAAATTTTATTCTCTGTCTGTTTTTTGTTTTTTTTATCTATAATTTAATCATTAAGTTTTATAATATTATAAGAGCAGTAGAGTTCTCTGTGATAGAGCTCGTCCGGGGAAGGACTACCACCATACCAAATTCTGCCGCCAAGCAGTAATGCTCGCATTGCTGTGTTCCGGTGTGAAGGGTATGGTTTCGGGTGAAATTACTGGCACATGAGGCTTACCATCTTGTGGGCCGTACGCTTGGTTGCCACTTCAGTTGTATAAAAAAAAATGCTTGAGCAACGAGATGCGGTATATTGTGAAATCAGATGACTTATAACTCTACAACTAGCTCAAATATGTGAAGAAATCTCTGCGTAATACCTACTGGTTACTATTGGTTCATTAGCAAATTCTAGTAGGTAATAGAGGCATAAATTGAAATCCATTAGCGTGCGTGTGTTGATGGCAATACTGTCCACTCTAAATGCATTTCAGTTCGTTGTTTATACTGTTTGCTATCAGCTTCACCTGTGCTATATACAGGGTCATTCATTATCAACCTGACAAACTTAAGGGATAGGTTCCACACCTAAAAAAAAAATATATGTACCTATATATTTTTTGTTTTTATGTATGTTTTGTCTTAAAAATCACAAGTAAACAAAAAAAAATCGATTACGTTTTTCCGCTCAATTATTATTTAAGATTGTTGGGAATCGAGTTAAGCGACGTAATAATGAAATATTCGAGTGTGCGCGCCCCGTAGTGGGTCAAGGACACGCGTAGGTCAAGGACGCGCGGGTTAGTGACCCGCAGTTCATTGACGCGCGGGTCACTAATACGTGCCGAGCGTTGCCTTTTCGATTTCTAACAAGGATAACTAATTATGAAGCAGAATTACGTATATATTTTTTTTAATTTTATAAAAAAAAAACGTTTAAAAAAAAAAAAAGAGTACAAGTATTTTTTTTTTTATGTGTGGAACCTACCCCTTAAGTTTGTCAGGTTGATAATGAATGACCTTATATATATACTAATATATTCTGCGATAGCATTAAGGTTCATAAAGTCCGTCAGCAGAATTTTAACTTACAAGACGCAAGTTGTACTTTAGGTCAATGATTAGTTTAGAAAGAACTTAACTATTTTTGTATATTATAAATATATAAAGCCTGTGGTTCTATCATGCAGAAACGGCTAAACCAATCTGAATAAAATTTACATTATATAAAGTTTGACCCGGAATATCACAGGCAAAAGCTAATTTAAATTTACAGACCAGACAATATTAGTTTATGAATCATGATACTTCTATAAGGTATTTCAAGAGAAGTATTCATTCAAACTACGAGAGCGAGTAGCGCATGTGACATGCTACTCATATGGTATTATACTTAGCAAATCAGATATTAATTTGGTTCATTTTCCAGAACATAAACATAATAATATGAACATTTGTCCTTGTTAGGTATTTGATTTCATAATATTTTGAGTATTCATGCTTTACCAATGATAATTAATAACACGAAACTTTATAAGTCAACCATATTTATGTACTTTATATACCTGTTCTGTGGGTATAACCTTGTCATTTTATCGTCAATGAACCAAGATGGCGTCTTTACCGCCATTTTTATTAAGATTTGCTTTTAATTATGAGGTTTAAAGATAGTTTGATATTAATTGCATCCCTATCCACATCATATCAGCATCTTTTACAAAGCAGCTCAAGCCTACGCTCTATTATTCCGGACTGACGAAAACTTGAAACAAAACCCTAATCAAAACTCAAACGAAGCATTTCGGTACCGCAAGTTCGCACAATACGCTCAAATTTGGTTTCACCATTTGCATGAAAGCTGTAATTAGTTGGCGTTTGCCAAATGATATCGTACCATTAGACTAAACGGTAATAGAAAGCCCGCGGCAATCTAGAGATTGAAATCTATATCTTGTTTGTTTGCAATGCTAACTACACACGCATTTAGTGGACCGATTAGCAATATAGAGATGACACAACACTATTTTAATACAAAGGCTTATTCAAACGAAAGCAATTTTGGTCAGTACCAACAGAATACAGCGCTTAGCGACGGCTTTGATGCTTTGACGCATAATTATTTCTGAACAATCCTGAGTTTAAATCCCAGCAGGTTCAAAGGTTGTTTGAAGGTAGTTTCGAAGTTGTTCATGATTAGCCCTGTACGGTTCCCATTATAAAGATCTGGCCAGCAAGAGTGCAGACCCAACGCAGTTATAGGTATACGGATGGCACTTGTCTGTTCTTTGACTTTCCATTTTGCACACAAATGTTCTATACCTAATCATAAGCTAAACATATTTCTTAACTATTACCAAATGTCGCATTGCCTAAATAAATAGAGCAATGTTTACCGCAAAACGTACAACTCTATGTACAAAATATTGATCACCATCAATTCCGCCAAGTAATCAAGATATGCTAATGGTGTCTTTGATATTCAAAGTCATGTGCAGATGCCTTTACCGCGCTCATCAGCGATATCTTGACCACTATGCGGCTGACAGTCGTAATTAACTATTGTGTGCAGGGCCTTATACTGCTACTAAGTATTCTCTTGTCGGCAAGTTTATAGTTGGGTTGCAGTTAGGAGATAGGCAAATGTTTAGATTGCTTTGGGCCTATCTGTTTTATTCCTATATCTTGTAGGTTTGTAACTAGTAGGATTTCGTATCTGTCTGTTTATACAATCAGTTTGCTTTCAGCTTAGATTCTATCTTGACCACAATTTTTTTGTTTGCTTGTTTATCTCATATGATATCGTAATGTACAATAAAACATTATTGTGAGAGAGAAAGACAAAAAGAAAGAGGCCAGTGAAGTTATCATGACTATTACTTAAGTTTATAATTCCATTTTACAGAAGCAGTTGCCTCCGTAGACATTTCAAATTTCCTAGTAGATAGACCTACATATAATTACTTAGTAAACCGTAATTTATATATTTTTTTGCCTTCGACTTTATTACATCCCATACCTGCGTAGTACTATACTTACTTGATAAAGGTATATCTTGTAGCAATTGACGTCGACAACACAGCTATAAATGGGGAAAAGATTATTTTTATCGGGAAAAATAACAAAGAGCTTAATGAAAACAACCGCAGGTGTCGTAAGAAAAGTCGACGCAGAGAGTTTACCAAAGAACATAATAACAATATAATTTATAAATATTTTCAAGAGTAATACTTTTACCCCTCCGCCAGATCAACAAAAAACCCAGAATGAGACGACAAAATAAGCTATATATGTAAAATGGCACTAAAATACACACAAGAGCACAACTCAGCAAATAAAACAAGCAACAATACAACATTATTGTAAAACAAATAATGAATTACCAAATCTTTAACCCAATTGATATTCAATTTATTTTACATCCGCTAAAACTACTACATAGTTTAACTAATACCTCCGGCTTCTAATTACATAAGGGAAATTAAATAGAACCTATCCTTTGAGCTCAATATTAATTGGCGTGCAAATTGTATGGCATGCTTCGAGTTGCTAGTTACCAATTGCGATATGTAAATTGACGTGTGTATTGGTGCACATCTATGTCTCAGTGAGAGCTGGCGAAGCGTGACGTATTAGTTAGTTACAGCAGTACCTAATCGATAGCATAATATAACAATAACAATTCCAACACTCACATAACATAGTCCTGACCCTTTATTAGCATTTCCTGAGTCGTGATTAAACATTACCAAAAAAAAACCCTATATTCTATAAATCTGAATTTTAAGGTTGTGGAGCAGAATCAATCAATAAAATTGAGACAAAAATGCTCAAAAATTACGTGACACAATTACGATGTTATTATTTAGTACCTAAGTTATTTTATACAACTAAAGTGTATACCAAGCGTACGGCTCACCTGATGTACCGCAGCCTATCGACGCTTGCAGACGTAAATCGAGTCACATACATTTTCGAAATCATTCATTTTGAACCCATAACCTTAGGATTAGAAGACGGAGTCACTACCACTAAAATACTAGTGCTAATGAGAGATTGAAATATGTTTTATTTTAAAAAGATAATGAAAATGTGGAAGTTGTTAGGGACTTGATACTTCAAAAGCAGAGTTCCTCATGTAATCCAAATGTTCATACATGGATTCAATTACTATTGAGAGCAGCATCCCAACCCTACGGTCCTCTAACCGCAGATTTCGAGAACAATCGAACAACACGAAAGAATCTGAATTGAAATGACCGAGTTCGTTTAAAAGCAACCATTCGTGTTTGTTGTTTCGAGTTCCGATTCGTATGCAAAACCGCATAGTCAAAACGAAGCGATTGACAATTTGCCAACAATTTCGCGAGCGGCCACATTTATATAGAAAGCTTATGTCAAAAATATTATAGGTATTTTAATGTTCAACTGATAAACTAAAACAAAAATGTTAGGTATTTTACTCAACTCGTGTAAATCTAAGACAGAACAAATAACTGAGACCGAAGAACTTGAGAACTTTCCTGTTTGACGATTTGATTAAAATACTTTTAAATCTTATGACCTTATTGATCGCATTGGCTAGCGATCAAAAACACAGGCGTAAATTTATTTGGATCTAGACAGGCACCAAAAAGTAGAGCTCATTTTTATATTTTGTTTTTCTCCGCATGTTGTCCAAATGTTGGCCACCACACAGTACTATTATCTGTCCTGTAACACTGATATAAATGTGGGAGATGTACTCGCAGGCTTAAAAAGAAATTGAACGTAGAAAATAATTCTATATTGAATTGACTTCAGCTAGTTTGATTTTCAACTTGAATGTGGCTGTTTTAAATGCTGCCAAGAACGTATAACGATTCTGTCCACATTGACTGTTTTCTTATTTGAACTTGTTCTTTCGTGGCGTCTTCTAGGGGTTAAATTTAGGGAATCATTTTCTTATTGTTCCCTAACACATTAAAAGAAACACACCATACAAGTTTCAAATCTCTATAACAGTCAGTCAGTCAAAGATGTATCTAAAAGTACAACACACACGGTAGCTATATATACCTTCCTACTATACAGCTATAGCTAGTGAGTTTATAGTCCAGCCCCCCTACCATGAACTCTTAGAGCGATTCAAATGAAGACTTAAACTAAGTTGTCATACAATTTTATACCATGACATGATTGTCTAATTGATATCATGGTACAAAATTTTTTGACAATTTAGTTTAGGTCTTCATTTGAATCGCTATAAGAGTTCATGGTTGGGCCCCTGAATAAACGTATTTTCTTTGTTTCTTTCTTTTTTTCTTACTTTCTTTGTTTCTAATCAGAAAAATCTCTAGACCAGCCAGGTCTTTGACAAATAAATAAAAACTAGGTATCATTAAGGCTCTTTAGTCGACTCATCCTGCTCTAAACTCATCTTACATGATGATTTGATGTGCCGAAATAAAAACGTTTATCTACAATAATATATCACTTATTAATATTTATTATTTAAATAAAATCTGAAAATAGTTATAATTGACTGATTTAAGACGTATAATTTATCTGTTGTAATTCAGTATAGATACCCCTGTTGAATATTAACTTAGATTCTATACCATTTGAAATTGAATCGTAGAATAAATCAGCAAATTTGACCAATAAGGCAAACTAACCTATTGGTTAGTCGAAATGTAATTACCAACATTTTCCGCATTCCTCCCGCCCGGCGAGCATTTCTCCTAATTGTCAATTAACACGAACGGCTAACCGCTCTAATTTTTAGGTTCTATTAGCTCCCTTCCTTAACCTGGTTTAGTCCTAATCAATACAGATCAAAAAAATTGTCTTCGTTAAACTTTTGTATGACACTGCAATTGTTATGATTAGGCATTGCGCAGGTGAACTTGACTTGACTGCATACGTCATTTTGCTGACTTTTACAAAATAATATTTCTAATGCTCGAATGTAGCTTTTTTTAAACGAGTGTTATCTCTGCATTTTATGAGTGTGTTTTAAGCTCTTCCATGGTGTTCGCAGTTTGATCATCCTTCGTTTATTGTTACTGTTAATTCAGTTGATGGGTTAATAAACTTTATAGATTTAGAAGAACAACGTATCATGGTGGTAGTCGTTTTAAAATTAATTAAACAAAATTATATTTTATTAATCCACTAATCAAATTACAAAATACAGCCTCAGACTATAATTTGAGTTCAGTTTCAGTTAAAGATCTTTATAATTAAAATCTTGACCTTCGTCTTTATTACCTTCATATATTTAAACTTGTTTAATAAAAGTTTTAAATTTTAGGTTTTATTTTAAACCTACATTTTGATATTCAGCTTTCACTCTAGTTGCCGTTCTGAAAACAGTCACGTAAACTTCTGGCTTAGAGCATAATTACCGGATGTCAGCATGTATGAAATACTATGAAAAGGCCTCTATAACAACTGAAAAACAGGAACAGGTATTACTGTAATTTTCTTTATGAAATGACAAACGCTACTTAAAAACTATAGACCCATCTTATTCCTGTGCCACGTCTACAAGTCACATACAAACATCTCTAAAGATGGTTCAATGAATGTACCTGAGGTATTTTTAGGCAATGAAAAATAACGGTTTGACCCCATTTATATAGAGTTGAAAGAAATATATGCCGTATTTTGTTCTACAAAGCACGTGTCGATCTACCAAGTTAAACTTGTATTTAGAAACCAGTAAAGTTCATTTTAACTTAGGGTTTTTTTTACTAACAATTACATATTTCTAGATTCAACGTGAATTCACTTTTTGTAATTAATTACAAGAATCGGGTATTACATTCTCTTTATATTATATATTAATTTCGGGTGAAGAACAAATGAATGCAATTGAGTGAGCCCATTATATTACCAAATTCAATTTAGCTTAGGCTACATAGAGTAAGATTTAAGCACATTAATTTATTAAACTTACCATTGTGCTATGCATGTAGGGGTGTTAGTATATAAACTTACCTGAGTGCATAAGTGACAACTTACATTTTTGAACTCATTTTGTAATAACTTCAAAATATTAAATTATATTTTACTTTCACTGGTCCACTGCTAGGTCAATATATTTCTACGTGTTTGTTTTTACTAATTATAATTATTACCTATCTTTCTCAAAAGGTTTGTCCGTCGTCACGCCAACAAGTAATTAACAATAATTAGCCATTTTTTAGGCACCACACCATTACAATAATTTATAAACAATGCATATGCAATAGATGTTGGAACTGGATCAATCTAAAAAAAAACATAATAAACTAAAAATATAAAATGTACAATAGCTTCTGAATCTTCTTTATAAATATATTACTTTGGTCGTAGTGATAATTTTGGTATTGTGCTTTGATGATGATCCAATTGAGGTTTATATGTACATTTTATTTTAGATAATTAAAATACTTTTAAATTATGAATCATTTAAGCAATCCAACGACCGTAACATCATCTACAGATAGCTCAGCTAAGACTAATCACTACTATGTAGATGGAAGCACACTTTATTTTTTTAATAATAAACTTATTATGATCTAAAACTTTTATACCAAGAAAATTATTTGATAATAAATTGTAACATTGTAACGTGTATTATTCTCACCCTGAAGTCTGTAACACGTAAAATCTACGTCAAACATCGCACGACAAAGGTTTCGTATCACATGCATTCACGTCACGTAGTTTACGTTTGGTTTTCCATACACGGCATAGAAATGAATGTAAAGCTAAGGTTTCCGAAAAGCGGCCGAATTATTAAACTAGTTGACAATAAAGTATTAAGGCATAAAATAATGTAAAGCATTCATTCACTCATTAATTTATTCATTCGTCCATTCAAACCACAAAAAAAATGTTGAAACATGACTGCCGTTTATTGACTCTTCATTTGTTTTATGGTGTTTTAAGACTATTTACTGAGATTAAAATCAAGAGATATTCTTGACTCAAGCTTGTTTCACCCACAACATTATCGTCTTTTATCAAGTCTTAGTGGCAACCACGCTCCCTCGACCGTTTGATGACGTCCACCACTTTTTACAAAACTAAGTTTAACTGTAAAACTACGGCGGGTTTCCCATTCTTTGTTTTAGGTGAGGCGTTAGCATTTTGGGTAGGTAGGTTTAGATAGAGGGTTTTATAGGACGCTGCGAAAACATTTGTGGGTTTGGTTTTTGCGAAATTTTTGTAGGAATGTAGGAATGTAGAACACCTAGATACAAGCGCAGCGGGTATTTCAGCTAAAGTTCTGTGTGTTGCTCAAAAGTTTACTCTAATGAGTCTGATACTGAATAAAAATATCAAAAGAAAAATATTCTTGTCACGAGATTGAGCGTGCCTCTAAGGGTGCTGAAAACTGCGGCACAGTTTTTACTATAAGCATAGCATTTAGAATTTTTAATAATATGAACCTGTTATTTAAGTATACGTAAAAAATGCACTGCCAAATGCCATAAACATTCAAATGAGTTGTTCTGTATATAGCCTTCAGTCCGAAGTTCAAGACCCCAATAGTCGTCACTCGGACAAAATGTGGCCTTCCATTTACCCTTCCGCGAGCCAGCCTATCTACTACGGGGCCCATCTACTACAGGGCCCATCTACGGCCCGTCCAATCTCTAGACGCGTTACTTTTAAATGAAATGCTTAGATGAAGCCCGGTTTTTTGGGTAATGGGAACTACACAGTTTCACGAAACAAGTTAAGAGTTTCTTGGTTGGTGTCAATATGAAAATAAATTTTTAAAACGAGATAATATAATTTTATCATCATTGTTTCACTGTGAGTGGTACACTTGCCTACTCTCGAGTGAGAATGATTGGGTCTAATGAATGATCTACACCGCGGACTCAATGTGAATTGATGGTTGGCGCATGACGGGTAATGGGGAAGAAATATTTCAGTCAGTGTTTTTAATACATACTTGTTTCAAAATAGAACGGTTATTTTATATATTTTTCATCAATCTACGGCTGATGATCATAATTTCATTAACCGTTTATGAGAATGCTATTGCGTGAATATAATATAATGTAATTGTTTCGAATTGAAAAGTCCATTGGTACACGACCGGTTCCAAACCCATGTTCTTGGGATTGGAAAGTCACAAGAACACCAACGCTTAGATATCATCAATAGACCATATTAAACTCTTCTGAATCATTGTGCTGTTTTAGCATCCCTAAAACTTAAAATATAATTGCCGAAATCGTAAAAACGATCACAATTATGATCGTTTTACATTATGGATGTTTGCTTTATAACGGTATAATAATTATTAGTAAACGGCACAAACAATACATTGTTTTTAAATGATATAAATATTACCTTGTTTATATAATTATGTCCTCACTTATTTATTTATACCTTATTTTCAATTATTTTTGCTTACGCAGTCATTTTTTTTAAGTAACCTTTTATTACTTTTCACATAAATCATAATATTATTACTATTTACCCATGTTCGTTTGAATGTATCAAAAATAAACATTCATTTCCAAACTCTATGAAGAGGAAGGTTACCCGAAAAAAACGTAACTTGTTTAGCCGTACTGTAATTGCGTCGAGGGTTCGCTGAGATAAACTCGTTTCTTTTTAATTTTCCTTCTGGAAATTACTTCAATTCCCTCGTTGAATAAATGTGGACTGCACCTCTAAGCTTTCTTTTAAATTTATTTCATTACGTAGCAGGTCTTCGAGCACTCGAGCTTACCGGTAGCTCTACAGTTTGATTAACTGGTTTCCGTATGTTGTACAGAGCGTATTATGAATGCAATGGATTGAAATGGGGTATCGATTTTGTGAGATAATAGACTTGCATGGCTGTAGATGCTTTAAACATCAGCAGTGACTAACTTTACTGGTCTTAGCAATAACCTATGTTACATTGACAATACTACAGCATTCGATTTTGTTTAATATACGATTGTAAAAAAAGTTACCTCTAACACTATTTAAAAAATTATATATCTAACAACAGAACTAAAGTTACAACAATACAATTGAATTAGTTTTTATTTATTCGGAAAAAGCCAAATCATTATTATACTACAACACAGTTACGTTTGCAATAAAAAAATGCTAATAAGTTTCGATCTTTAATATTAGATGATATTATTATGAATATTAGAGAGTACATATAAAATAGGAATATGATTTCACGGTTAATTTAAAGTTATGAATAAAATGTTGAACATTTTGATGGGCAACAGTTGGAACAAATGTTGGGTCGTCGGCGTCGTAGGAAAAATGCTAAACTAGACAGTGACAGCTTAAAAACGTAACATCTATTTCACTTTCCATAAAATATGAAAGCGCTTGATAGTAGATATCATTATTGTTCATAAACCGTCATAAAGTTTTGGTTATATATCACAATCGCTCCGAGTGGAGAGCCACTTCATTTTCTAGTTTATTTTATTTTATTTATTTTAGGTCCAAAAACAAACAAAAACATGAATTAAAATTTACCTCACAATTTTGTATACGATCACGACATTTAGTTTGTGTGTCACCATTCGAAACTCTTTTAATATGCCCCGAGTTCTACGGATTTCCTTAATTCAGATTACTATATCTCTCTACCGTGCGGTATCGGATCCACTAACTAAACTGAGTGATCTGTTTTAATGAAAGCTATGGCTTTATACTTTTTATGAATAAGACTTCTGAAGTGTTTGTAAGATCTTGGAATGTTTCTATTACATCCATAAAATCCAGTAAAATATTTTATCAGTTCAGAATTTTTTCGAATCTAATCTTGGCAAGTATTTTGTTTGCATTACTTATTTATTAGGAACAGTGCTCGGGCCATGTGTTTTTATTGTTTTAGAAAAACTTAATTTGAAGTTAACCAACACATCGAATCTTTCGGTTAATCATATTATTAGGCCTAAAGTCGCACTATTTTTCTTAATCTAAATCAATAAACTGTATACTTGTAAAATACAACACCAGCAAACGTTACGCTAAGCCTCAGCATGTCTGTATATCATTGCTCAGCATATCAATAGCCTTACAAACACTACGCTAGATGATATTGTGCCCGCCAATCTGCCCCTAGTGTGCAATACAAACTCGCATGGATGAGGAAGTATATCTATGATTACAACATACCTAACTGTATTGCTACAAGATAACAACTAAGCTGGCAGTTTGCGCTATTGGAATTCTGCTCCTGTTTATTGCCAAAAATGTAGTCAACCAAAATATATTTTGATTAATTGGTACCGACATGATAAAACTATTTCCCTGATATTAAGCCTAACCATATCAGGTTTTGTCTCAAAGTTTATTCAAAGGCACTGACTTTGCTCGTAAACCTTTTTCGTCCAGTAGATTCTGGCTACAGTTATTACTCTGTGCTACAGTGCCCTTTGAACTTAATTACAGTATTGCTTGCCCACTACTTCTTGTTGGTATAATGAGTTATGTTTAAATAAAAAAACTTGATTGGTACTTATAACCTTTATTTTATTGAAAGTATCAAGCATATAAACTTGGTTTTACCATGTCAGTGAGGTTCTATTTTATGTTTTACTACTAAACACATCACTCGCAGCTGTACTTCATTGTTTTTTTTATTGAAGACCTCGGTGGCGCAGTGTACGAGTGTCCAGTTGACAAACGAAAGGTTGCAATTTAGATCCCCGCTGCAGTACCAATGTTTGCATGATCTGTGAATATTTGTTCCGCGTGTGGATGTTTCATGTATTTTATGAATCTATTTAAAAAATGTTTGTATGTGTATGTTCCCACAGTAACATCTTTGCTTAGTTTTGGGTCTAGGGGAAAAATTTCTATTAATATTTATTATTTATAATATTGCTTATTGACCTTGCCTCGACTCAGTAGGTTTGTAAAACAGTAAATCGTCAAAGAAAGATGAAAAGTTTGTCTCAGTACCTTGAGACATGATGCTCATTGGCAAATGCTTAGCTTCGTGCGTGTACTTATTTTTAAAGCAGCTGTTATCTCGCCATATGCTCAGATCAGGACCATAAATATGGCTACAGGGTACCGGTGAGTTTCTGAAATAATAAAAATTTGCTTGTGAAACATGTAAAATAATGTTGCAGCAAATGTGAATTTCGAAGTTTTCGTTTGTGAATCGACAAAAATATTTTTTTTTTCTATCAGCTGATCGATGTGTACATTTTTCATCATTTTGACAACGTTATCTGCGAAAACGTAGAGTTTTCGAACAAATGTAAAAGTATTTTCTATTTTTGTTCTCCACGGTGATCATGCTAGCAAGGCTGCGGAGATCATAAAATATATTAATGATAATACCTAATGCGTAGCCTTCTAAAAGTGCCTGCGGCTTAAAATGCATTAGGAAAAGTACCTATCTCAACGGTATGGGTGGCACCACAAAAGACGCCAACAAAGTTTGAGAAGGCACCAAGTCATTTGCGTTCGTAATACATCACGTAGGGTATGTATACTTGACGACTTAAGCCATCTTTGGTGTCCTCATTTCAGTTACGAGTAGGTATATTCAAATCATCCCTTTTATTTCTCTTATTCACGTATACTTGATTACGTTTCATTCGTACAGAGAGCCATTTAGGCTTCTAATGCCGTTCGTCTTCTTTGTTCTTTCATTTAATTTGTTTTATTTTAAATGCAAATAAGATGGCACTGGAGTTTTATGGGTTGTTTCACTCAATATGATGTCGTGTTTTTTTATGGAGACGTGGATTAAGACTCATCATCATCATGTCTACCCTTCTTATGTTCTGCTGGGATAATGTCATAATCTTATGCCGTGACACACTTGGAAGCCAGTGACGACGATGGCACTCCAGTGTGCTATGGCTCTAAGAAAAGCTCACCACGCTGACCCAATACGGGTATGCACTGTCATTAAATTTTAGTTATTGAACTGAGCGGTTCTTTTTAAATGTTTTCTTTCACCAATAAATGTCTATTCGAATTAAAAAGAAAATGGACGAATTGAAAAGATTTTTTTGGTAAACTCATTAGTAAACAGTCAGTTTTGTACCCAAGCTTTAATGAAAAGTAAGAATTACCTTCCTAGACCATCAGTGGACCATTTCAGAACCATAGTATATAATATCTATACTGTTACTATATATCATAGTACATAGTAACAGTTCAGGACAGTCGATAAATCGATCTAATAATACTTTCCTTACCAATTTTTTTTAAATAAATAAATAATGCTGGACAATCCACACAACATCATCTAGCCCCAAGGTAAGCTGCTGTTAAACAGAGCTGTATTACGGGTACTAGATGATTGATATATACTTAATAATACAATACAATACATAGATAGATATTTTTTATTATTATATAGAAAATACCCAAAACACACGGAACAAATATTTGTAGATCGTACAAACATTTGATCCGAGGCGAGAATCGAACCCGCAACCTCCGCGTCGCAGGCTGACCTGCGCCCGCTGCGCCACATCGGTCGTCAAACCACTTATGGTTAATTATTCTGTTATTTTATTCGAATCCGCTTGGTTATTCAGTAGGTAGTTATCATGAAACCTAATAAACATTATCTGATGCTCATACATACCCCGGTTTAACATTCAGGAAGGCTTGTGGTTGAATGTATTTAATGCCTTCAGCATTGTCGCATGCGAGCCGCGCAATGTTAGTCTTTCTGATCTCGTGTAATTGACCTGTGGACGTTATTTTTCAATGAATAAAACTTTTTAAAATACAGCACGCTCAACTGGAAAATGGTTTTAGCTACGGCTATTACAATGTGAATAACGACCGTTTCGGAAAACTTGTTTAAACCGGAGCATTTTTATATTCTATCGTTGGCTTTGTTATTTTTAACCTTTTTTGGATCAGTTCATAGGTTAGTTTGTATGAGTCAGTGGAGTTTACAGGTCATTCTGAGGCTTCTTAACGTGGCCTACAAAGCATTAAGCTATCACGAAAAAACAACTACGTGCGGTCTCTCATCCAAATCATCCAATAGTTTCGAATGAATGGTAGTCGAGTCTCTTAATACTAAACAAGACTGAAATACTGCATGTACCTAGAAAGTTAAAAAAATCAAGTCAATTACGTACGTATTGAGAAACTGTGGAACTGATCTCCTCGTTCATACCAAAACCTGTCGGAATACCTAAATATTTGCAATTGTTTTGCCATGATACAATATAAAGTAGGTCCGACAAAGGTCCCATGGATTAAATTCTCACTCATGATACCAGCAAGTAAGTCTATGTCATCAACTGCTTCATAAAGGAACCTCAAGGTTTCTACTTTCTGTAAAGAAACATATTTTCACTTTTAGGATGTCTTAATTCTTTTATTTATCTGTTGTATGCGAATTCGTTTGTGTGAAACACAAGAAACGTGCATTTTTATATTGTAAAAAGTAGCAAATGTGGTTTTTCAGACTAGAACACAATAGGCGTGCATGGCCGCAGTGTTATATTAGCCACACCAATTTAATAAAAATATATCATCAGACTAAAATATGTCTTTGTACCAAATTTCATCCAGATCAAACAACCGTTCATCCATACATTCAAACTTTCGCATGTAAAATAGTGCTAAGATTTGCTTCTGCCAGCAGTTTCATACGTGCTATGAATATCTATAGATAAAAAGCCAATGATTTTGGTAATTATTTTTTACTGTTCCAAGTTTCATTCAAATCGGTTCAATTTTTATAGCGTGATTAATACACAAACATATAAATATCCAAACTTGTGGATTAATTATAAATTATAAGTCAAGATTAAAATTCAGAAGCTGTTTTTAATAAACAGTTTTGAGAAAAATGTTAGCAAAAGACAATAAAAGCTTACCTCAACATCCATAACATCTAAAAGATCATCAAATTGTTTAACTGCCTTTATGCCGCATAGATGCCGGTAATCGTTATAGCCCCGGAGACCCATATCTCTGCCTCTCTGAATATCAATCGCTGCTAAGTCGTGAGCTTTTTGCAAATCCCCATAAAATTTCTCTGAAATCTGACCGGAACAAAAATCAGTGAGAAAATTCAGGTCAATAGAATCATAATCCTTTTAATAAATTCTTGGGTAACCTCAGGGTCTTGAATGTCGTCAATTTTAGCAGAACTTTGAAAAAAAGTTCCACGATTGATTTCTTCAAAGTTTTTATATTTTTCGATAAGACCTTGTCTGTATAAGGTTTCGCTATGAGAGAATTCGCCCTTGTAGCGATGGTTTTCAGTGTATAATCTGAAATAAACATTCAAGTTTATTCCTATTTCGTTTTGAAGTTCAAATATCAATTTCATCATTTCAGAAATGATCACAAACAAATTTAAAAAGGTGGAGCCTAGACCTAAAACTTTGGGATATATTATATAATATCCGTCTTGCCTATTTTAAAGTTATATTGCGATTCTTTGGCACTACACCAAAAAGAAAACGCTTGTAGAATTCAAGGTTGTTGAACGAGGAGGACCTCGAGTATTTAATAAATCCTTATAATACTGACGCCTGCAGCTTTACGCGTGGTATAAAAAGTAGCATAATATGTAAACAGGGTACATACTA
Organism: Colostygia pectinataria; assembly: GCA_951394395.1. Classification (NCBI taxonomy): domain Eukaryota; kingdom Metazoa; phylum Arthropoda; class Insecta; order Lepidoptera; family Geometridae; genus Colostygia; species Colostygia pectinataria. The sequence continues at coordinate 4,053,345 of OX596357.1, read as the reverse complement.
TATTTATTCCGACCGTTGTGGCGCAGCGGGTCCGCAGGTCCGCTCACGACGCAGAGGTTGCGGGTTCGATTCCCGCCTCGGGACAAATGAATGTACGATCTACAAATATTTGTTCCGGGTGCTCTGGGTATTTTCTATATTATAATAAAAAATATCTATCTATGTATTGTATAGTATTGAACATATATCAGTCATCTAGTACCCATAATACAGCTCTGTTTAACAGCAGCTTACCTTGGGGCTAGATGATGCTGTGTGGATTGTTCAGCATTATTTATTTATTTATTTGAAGTTTCATTTAAATCTGTTTTCTAGTTTTGTAGTTTTCTGGCTCCCATAATACAAGCTTGACTTAGTTTGGGACTACATGGCGTTGTGTTAAATGTCCGCCAATATTTATTTATTGCCAAGAGTAAAGCAGAGCTCAGATAATTCACTTACTTGACTCTGCCGTCCAGTAGAGTATGGAAGTAGCGTATAGCAATTTCAAACTCTGCATAAACTAAGGGTATTACATCTTCGTCATATGATGTAATATGAGAAACGTGGTCTGACACGAGCTGATAGTTCAACATATGTTTGAAACCTGTTAAAAAAGATTTAATGATACTTTAGAAATTGGCAACCATACGCTGAAAAAAATGAATTGTCTCTTTTTTTACGTATACATATTAAATGGTAAAGTCAAGGTAATTAATAAACACACATCAAAAGTTTGACCCTTCACACCCCTAGGGTTCTCAGTGTCGTGGATATGATCTTCAAATACATACAAACTAAACAGAAATTAGTTTCTGTACTACAACGCTTACAGACCTGCTACTTATATATGCAGGTCATGCAAACATTTGACCCACAGCCCAGACCCAGAGCCCAAAATCTTTCGCATCTCAACCGGACACACTCGCTCATCGCCCATGATTTCATCAAACAAAGTAGTCAATTTGCTACTTTAACATAAACTTACTTAGTAGTAGAGGCAGCAGTTCATACATAAAGATATTAGAAGCCGTCGCTATGTTTATCTGCCTCGCGACTTTAAACAGTCTGTCATCTTTCCAACAAGGGTTGATTTTGTAAAGAGCTTCTGCCAATCGATTGTGTTCCCGCGTGAAAAATATTCCTAATGATGTGGTTCTCAGACCATAATTTCCTGCTTCTGGGAAACCTTTAAGAAATATTATTATTTAATTGGTAGATAAAAACATTTAATAAAACAAGCTGTTTACTATAATAATTTTGAGGCAGTGAATTTCTCAGACACATTATTATGATGAATCACACGTTAACTAATGTAACTGCAATGTCATCACTTACTTATTAATGTTAATTTCAATCAAGCGGTCGGTTTTTACATAATAACTTAATTTTGATATCTTATTTTACTAACCAAAATTATAGCACATAGTTTCATTGTCCATGTTTTGAATACAAATATCTTCGGACTTCAAGTGATTGGTTATGTTTGCTATCTTTTTAGATTCAGGACTCCTGGTTTCAATTTGATTTTCAGTTTTAGTGACATTTGCTTTTATTGTTTTCTTCAGTTTATCTTCTTTGCTTTTCATTTCATTTGTTTTTATTTCCTTTTCATCGTTTTTCTCATTAGAGTTGTTTTGAAGTTCATCTTTATTAGTATTTAATTGTACACTATAAATATCTTGAGGGACATGTCTTTGGTTCCTATTTTCTAGAATTATTGTTCCATGTTTACCTTTTCTTATCCTAGCGAGAGCATCGTCATTTACTCCATATACCGTTGACAAATCCAGCAAAGGTGTTTGGAAGTTAATCTGAAAATTCAACGCGTTCATTACAAATCAATATAGGTACACTGTAACTATTCCAATTTCTAAGGACATACTGGCAAAGTAGTTGTGTATTCCGTCCTCAGCCACAAAGATAAAGTCACGATTTAAGTTCTCTGATTATTTTAATGGTATTGAATTGGTACTTCAATGTGAGGTCATTTTTGCACGTACCATAAACTTAACAGGCAAAGTTGGCAAGTTGCTAACCTGTTCTGGGGATGTTGTTTCGGGTGTACAACCAGATTCTAGGAAAGTTTGCGCTCTGGAGAAGTTTAGACAGCGTATATCAGTCACTTTGAGATAAGGATCGTCTTTCGGAACACTAATTGGTAAGCATTTTGGGTTAGATTTACCCGCCTCTTGGCAGCAATAGGGTTGTCTATCTTTTAAGTAATCACCTGTAATATTATGTCATTTGATAGATTATTATGCAACATATAATATATAACATTAGCTCCATTATTTTGTTTACTGCTAGTGAGAAAACAAAACTCACAAATGCTTAACTTATTAAAGCGGTAAAAACATTTCAAATGCAGTGGAATAAAATATTAGTAACTAGTATAATATATAAGATCTGTGACTTGATAATTTTTTTTTTTCAAATCAGTATTTATCCTAGAATGTCAGTGATTTTCTCACAATAATATCTGCTGAGGTTGAGTGGAAAAACGTCTCACCTAACGGTTCTGAACGTACCAGCGCTATAATGATTACATTTTATTCAGATGACCGATTGCTTATTTTATGCTAAATAAATAAATAAAATAAATAATGCTGGACAATTCACACAGCACCATCTAGCCCCAAGGTAGGCTGCTGTTAATCAGAGCTGTGTTATGGATACTAGATGACTAATATATATTTAATACAATACATTGATAGATATTTTTTTTTTATATATAGAAAATACCCAGAACACCCGGGAAAAATATTTGTAGATCATACAAACATTTAACCCGAGGCGGGAATCGACCCCCAAATTCTGCGTCGCTGGCGAAACTGCGCCCGCTGCGCCACATCGGTCGTCAAACAACACACCACAACAAAGTGGCAAACAAGCGTTCTGACAAATAAAAGTGAGTGCTAAAAAGCTAATGCTTATGTTACGATCATAAATTCATAACAGATCAAGCAGCAATGTAGCATACAGTAGTCTAACTGTCATTTATGTAATTCTGTTTCTTAGAACGAGCAAAGACTTACTAGAACCATTGAGGAAGCTGACATCTCTATGAATGAACTCCAGGTAGTGCGCAGCGGCGACGGTTAACCTTGATTTATCGACTCGCCCTGTGGTCTGCAGCAAGGTACGAACTCTCCGTGCCGATGGTAATGGCTCTCCGCGCTTATTCAAGCGAATGGTACTGTCTAAGGTGAAACACTTTTAAATACATATAGTTGACTATCTGCGCCCCGCGTATTACAAGCGGTTAGGCAGATTTTTTTTCCACGAGAAAACGGGATAAAAATAGCATATGATTTCTAAACCATAGTCTATGCCTGTGCCTTCAAGCATATAAACAGAGATTATTTTCAATGTCTTTGGCCTGTGCCAAATTTCATATAGATCCGTTAAGCTGTTTGGACGTGACATACAAACATCCAAACTTTCTCCTTTAAATATGATTAGGATTAAGATTAAGTTTACGATTCTTCAGGCATTACCGTGTATATTTTAATGTATATATACTCATTACTCCGATAAAAATAGTCTGCAAAATTCCATTAAAATTTTGGTTTTGGAGTTCAAGAATTCCTTTTTGTGCACTTGATAAGAAAGATAATAGTATTCTACAACAACGAGTAAACTCGTCGTATTACGAATAGATTATGAAACGAACCCCGTTTTTTTACTAACCAGAGGTTTTTTGAGTTATCTAAACTGAGTTAAAATCTACCATTGTCTGACAATGACCTAACACACGACACGAAATAGCTGTGAAAGACTTAAATAAATAAACACTCAGAGTGTATTCCGTATGTCAGCTAATTAGAGGCCCTACTGAATTAAACAAAACCCAGATTGCACAATCTCGAGTTTAATGAAATTTTAATGAAAATATAGGTCAGCTAGAATATTTTTCCGTCTTAATTTGACTTCTGCAGTGAAATGCACTAACAAAGTAGCACTCTCAGGTACCGTGAAATAAGAAGCTTATTGGCATTTTCTTTGGCACTTAAAAGTATAAAGGAACTGCTTTGAGTGCTGTTGGCAACATTGTTGTACAAAATTAACTACCGTGGTAGAGATGTACATGCCAACCTATAATAAAAAGTTCTAGAAACAGCGACCAAAAGTGGTCTATTTTAAAAGTCCGCAAGCATCCGCGTATCAAACGGAAAGTTGACTGTGTCAAAAATATTTGAGAAACATCGGTGGCGATAGGCATTTGGGAAGCGAGAAATTGGGGGTTCAATCCCTGCTGCGGGGAAAATGTTTGCCTAATCTACACACATTTTGTTTTGGGTCTAGGTGTTCATATGTTTTAAAAGTATTAAAGTATTTATTTGCCAAAAAAGGATCTAAGTATTTTATCAGGTATAGTACAAGATTTGCTTAGTTTAAATAAGAAATGAACTATGTAAAAAAACCCGGCAAAATTTATAAAAACTTTAGTACTTACCTATTTGTTTGACTGCGGTGGTTAACACTTTAAGAAAACTGATAACCAAATAAATATTTCAGTTGCGTGCTCATAATAATTGCCCTGATTCTAATTGCAATAAAAAATATTTACACGCCACGCAACTCTATACTTGAAGAAATTGGTACACTAATTTCTGTTATTTACTATTTTACTGACCGCACGTCTCTGGAAATTATACTTGTGATTCATTATGAAACTTTTTTGATTCGGACTCACATTTTTAGTTCTTGGTGCTGATGCTCATTTTCTTACGATATTTTCTTCCACTGCTTCAGAGTACTGGTATTGAGTACGGTTTCAAACCGACGACCGAACCAAAGGCGCGATAAAAGTCACTGTCGTAATATGCTCTAGAATTTTATCAAAATGGTCGCAAGTCAGTAAGGTCCCGTAAACAACCTGAGGCCAATTGCATAACAAAGTACATGCTGTTTAGGAGTGTTTTTCATACAATATCAATAATATTATGCACTAGTTTTTTATTAAGCAATCAGCCCCCAGTTACTGTCTTTTTATCTCAAATATTTTCAACTTACTGTTTCCATAATCAGGTTTGAGTAGCCTCTGATAGGGCCCTCCGGCAGCACCACGACTTGGGTGCTTGTAGTTGTTACATGTACCATCGACCCGACTGCCCTCGTGCGGTGTACAAGTTCTTACGTCAATAGAACACCGCCTGTACAACAGATAAACAACCATATAAAATATTGTTGGCATTTTCAATTCGCACACAAATTTCATTGGGACTGGGGTAACGAAACAAACCCTCTAAAAACTTCAGTCATACATTTCGCTTTCAGAATTTGACTATCTTATATACACCAGGTTACTAATGAATTGACTGAGAATCAATGCATAACCAAAAATGACAAGTCAAAGTGTGTTCCTTGTATTGTGTTGGGGTCCCGCTGGCTGGCCAAATATTTATATCTGATTAGGTCGGCACAAACGAAGTCGCGGAGCGTGCCACTAGTTTTAACCAAGCAGGAGATAGATGAAAAGTTATAAAATCTTTCATTTAGTAATAATTTACCACTAGCAATTGTTATTTTAGTGCTACAATAACTTTAGTATTATATTAGATATTACAAACTCATAAATATTATTACTTAGGTACTCAAATTTAAAACAACATAAAGCTGATGCTAACAAAAAACCTTACTTGGTGGTGTTTTTCAACTGAAACTCCTTTAACAGCGCTGTGTCCAGTTTATTTCCGCTGAATCTGTCAAAGACTTCTCCACCCGCGCGAGATATAGCTATAAACACCAAGCTACTCGTAAATAAATAATTCATTTTATTTTATCGCTGTATACTATCGACTGGACGGGACGATACTCTTTGATACAGTTTATTGAGCAAACCGTTGCATTGCAATGTACGCGTGTAAACATAAAGTGCTGCCAGCTGGTTTGAATATATTAAAAAAAACATATTCACAGAATAATGAAAATATTTGTTTAAAAGTTTATATAATTTTGTTAGATACTAAGATTTGTATTTGTAATTGTAACATGCAATTAATTACAGATAATTTTAGTTTATTCTCCAAAGGTTTTTATAAGAAAACTTTCTTTCAACAATTATTTTATGCTGGTAAGAGTCGCATCGTAACTGTATCATGATCAATTCATGTTTTCACTACTGTGACACTGGTGTACTAGAGAGCAGAACCAATACCTGGTAACCTATGGCAATCTGTGATGGCAATCTATGACGCGGTAGGCTGGTACCTGGTTGAGAAATGAGATGTTGCGGGTTTGATTCCTACTACGGAACAAATTGTTTTTGTGTTTGTTGTAGTTTGCATAATTTGCAAATATATTTTATGTATGTAATTCTAGCTAGAGTATGTTGAAATCATTATTAATATAGATTATTATTTAGTAGATATTATTATAGCTATTCATAAAAATAACCAGGGATTCAATCAAATTCAATAGCTGCCAGATATAGCAAACTTATGTCAAGTTGGCTACATTCCGTTGAGTAACCGAATTTGGTTTCGTCAGTTTACGGTTAATTGACCATTTCCTTTCGCGGTTAAGGATGTCATGAAAAAAGGTTTGTTTTTGCGGCAGTCTCATTTACTGGTTTGTTTGTAATAGGTTTTAATTATAATGGTATTTTTGAAAACTTGTTTTTAATAGTAAAATTGAAAAAAATCCCTCGTTGAATTACATAATATTTTATCATCAATAGATGAGAGGTTAGTCCGAGTGCAGGATCTATTGTCATTTTCTATTTCTAACTCTCTATTTTTGAACAAAACTTATGTACATAAAAAAAAGTGACTAAATATAATAAATTCAGAATATAACAAATATAAAAATTCCGCTAGATGCCGCTGTTTAAATCCACTAGAGTGTGAAGAAGTATCAAACTAGCACACACACAAAAACTTTTACATTATAATCAAATATGTTGATGATTATGTAAGTTAATAATTACAATGTCAGTAAAACAGTCTAAAAACGAAAACGAAAGGAACGATGTATAGAACTCGATAGACCTCAGGTGGATGGTAAAGGCTCAAAATCGGTCGTCATGGCGCTCATTGGGCTTCCATTACCATATATGATGTATGATGACGCTATATAGTTAAAAAAAGAATTCAATTTAGCATTTATAAATATGCAAACAGGCGCAACAAACTGAAGCATTAAGTTTTTCTATCCGAGTTATTTAAGTATCTGCTTACTATTCCGCAATAAGCAGCTCCACTGCAGAAATATTGCATTCCTAACGACTTTAATTAAAATCAAGTTTGTTTGCATTATCGACCAACTAACTTTCGCCAACCGCTCTATGAAGTTACTAAAATAGCGATACCGTTACATAGATGATATAATTTTATTATGCAGCAGCAGATCAGATTAACAAAAACCATTCTTAGAGGTTATTATTTGGATGGGTGACCGCCAGACGTTATATTGCATTTCAGGCATTGCCAATGCTATAACTCTGTCAAAGTTGGTCACTGACTAAAACAAACACTATATGTGCCGTATTCAATAATAATACTTTGATAGTTCTTCATAGAATACTTTTGTCAAATCAATGCAAGTCACGATTCACATTCAAGTATGGTTTTTGAATACGGGCCTACTTTTATGATGCAGCCGGTGTCAGGATAAGGTTTTAGGCTGAGTTGCGTGGACATTTAGCATCAAGACGTTTCAAAGTGATCCTTAAGATTTTATTAAATAACAATAATTTGAATTTGAATTTAAGGTTCGACTGGCTATGATCTGTCTGTCTGATTCTGTTTTCAAAGTTGTAGCAACAACTGATTACAAAAAAGCAAATTTTATGAGTATTTTGAACGAACATTTTGATATCCTTCTCTTTCGCCATAAAACAGTGACAAAAACCGTTGCCATTTGAAGAAACTCTGTTTTATAATAAAACGTCAATTACGTATTCACAAAGTTTTAAAATAGACAAAGTTTTATTTACGCTGAAAAGGCGTCACGAACTCGCCTCAGTGTATACGTCGCTGAAAAAAAGTTTTAATGAGTTTCTTTTACTCGCAATGCAGGTGTACCTGACTGGGACATACCAGGACTCAAGACCTGTCGATTCAACTGATATTTTACTTAAAACTAGGCTTTGTACACTGATTCAGAAAATGTTGTAATTTGCTTGCTTTTTACCTAGTTATCCGAATCGATTGATTTGAAACCGGAGTCTGAAGTGAATTGGCAGTGTCAGCATCTTTTCAGTGAGCGTGAGCGTAGGACATTGAAAACTAATTGAAAGCCAATTATGAAATTAGCCAATCACGAATCACACCCAATGTAAAAACAATTTCGCAATTTCAAATCATGCTGCAGTGAATGGAGTTGTCTTCTATAAAGAATCGGTTTATGTGAGTAACTGACCTTGTAACATTGTTGACTATGCTATTGCAGATACCTACTTCTGAATTTGTTTTATATAAGTTAGTGACATTTTAATTTGTATTTTTCATATTGTATTTATTATTTCCATGCAGGTAATAGTAGGTATCACCTAAACATAAACATAATAATTTATTGTAATGTTTTATAATTATGACATATCCAAGAACATGTAACTTGTCGAAGGATAAATAAATAAAATGAAATTAAATGAAATGAAGTGAAGTCATTTGCTCGTATATTTTAGCAGTTAAAAATAATAATTTTGATAAATACCATGCAAAACAATTACAATTACGATTACGATTAGCCTGTTGTGTCCCACTGCTGGGCAAAGGCCTCCCCTTGATCTCTCCAGTCATCTCGGTTTTGTGCCAGTTGTATAGAGAGAATAATAATAGAGCATGCAAAACAAAAAAGGAAATAATAATTGGGCATGATGGACATGATATTTTTAGAACATCGTTATAAGAAAAGTTGAAAGAAAGAGAAATTAAGAAAAGGAACGCCAAAAATAAGTTACATGAACTAGAAAAAAGAAAAGGTTGCTGTCATGTCGAGAGAAAATAAAAGGAGGGAATTCATAGATTCATAGACTCTTTAATTAGATGATGATGGTCTGAATGACGAAATGAGGCATACGTTTTGCAATCAGAATCGGTTTTTTTCTCGCTCCTCAATGTCTTTCAATAAAGTCAATTAAATTACATAATTATCAACAGCTGAAGATTATCGCTGCTTTTTAGAACGTTTGCACACAAACATTACTGTATGCACTACTTAGCATTGCTAATCCGGTTTAGATACCCATTGCAACGTAGATTATCTTGGCTTATACTCACAATGGCACCGGTGGTGTAGTAATGGTACTGTGTGGTCTAATGTTATTAAACCCGCCTTATGATTATTATTATTTACTTTTTTTTTCATTATTTAATATTTATTGTGCTACGAAACTTTGTAACCTGTGATAAATTGTGTTATTAATAAATAAACAAAATAAAATATGTACCTAATTACATTACATTACAAAATACATATGAATCAGTTGAGCCATCTAAAGACAGTTACATACGACCTATAGATAGCTCAAATGATCCAAATCACTACCAGACGGAAGCGTTCCCAACATGCTGGCTGCATTGCCACGTTGAATAAATAAACTAAGAACTATGGATTCGAAGTCATTCATACGCCAGTGCTTTTAAAGGAAAAATAAACGTGTGCCATTCATTAGCCTCATGTTGGCATGGGGCATATAGTGGATTAAGGCCCAATCACTCTCGCTTGTGAGTAATCTCTTCTTCAGCAGTTTGAACTCTCTTAAAATGTAGCAATATGATCATTAAATATTGCATGTAATAGGTAGATAAAGACGATTCTACAGAATGTACTAACCCATTTGGTTTGAGCACTAGCCCGATAGAAAAAGAAAAAGGCAGTGAACCAGACCACTCATTGAGTGCAGATCATTGTATGCGAGAGAGCCTTCTAATGTACTTACTGAGTACCTACAGCTTAATATCTTCCTGGATAAATTGGTATCAATAGAATGCATTATCATAACAATAAATTTTAAAGCTTATAAAATAAAAATAATATCTCCGTCTCATTCAAAAATAATATTATATTAAAAAATAAAAAAACAAAATCAGACTTCAAACTAAAAAAACATTTTGGCAGACTGTGGTGACACGAGGCGATGAAGTTGTTTAAGATAAATTAAAAAATTAAGCATGAAACGATTTTCATAAAAAAAATATGGAGCTATCTCTGAAGTGAGTTATCAAACGAAAAAAATATCATCAAAATCAATTCTAAATTGGCGGAGATGTCACATATCAAATAAAAAAAAAACATACAGACGAATTGTTAACTTCTTTTTCGGTTAAAAAACATTAATCCAGGGATCATCCACGGCATACTAAACTCCACCTAAAATAAACTTAACCTAGAGTTGATAAAAAAATAAAGTTATACAATATTTTTCATGTTAGTTTTCAACCTTCAGAAAGTGATTTTGATTATCTAAGATTAACTCGATCTATTCCGATAACGTCGATTTAATCTTAGACTCCCAAACTTTAGTTAAGTTTGCTTTTTGGAATAAGGCCGACTGAGTTTTTGTCAAATTGCTCTCACCTAATTCTAACCACACACGAGAGTTTTTTGTCATTCGTGGGTATCACAAATTATAACTGCTATGTTGTCATCACACCCAGACAAGAAAATCACGGCAAGTCATTGAAACACACGTATTATAATTAAATAAGTAACCGATACGATATATCTGCTACAGCAACATGCTGTGACGTTTGATTGCTCTCCGAGTTTAGATAGAAGGATCGATGCCCTAATTAGTTAGGGCATCGATCCTTTATCGGAGGTTCATGTATATCGTGGTTTAAAGAAGACAGCTGGTACAATAGACAGTGCAATACTTATTTACTTTTCCTACTTCCTACTTCACTACAGTCGCCAATCTATGATAAATGCGAAAATATATTATTATATCTTAATAACTTATAAATGTACTGATTTATTGAGTTACCAGCAAATTTTTATATTTTATTTACAGGATTCGTCACATACGCTCTGATAGGATGGACACACACTGCTCTAGTATTAAACAGATTTCATGACCTTTTGGGTGACCTCATCATCATATTATCAGCCCACAGACAATGCTGGACACAGACAAAAGAGCGCCATGACGACCGATTTTGAGCCTACACTATCCACCGATTTTGCGACCGCTTTAATGTCATCGATCCATCATGTGGGGGGGCTGTCCTATACTTTATGTTAGAGTAAAAATATCACAAAATTGTCCCAAATGGTAACAAAATGGTTCCTTGTAATTTTGCTGCAAAGGTGTTCAGTAGCTGTTTCTTGGTGCGGATTACAAATGCGGGCAAACATGAATGGAATGGATTGATTGACGGTGCAGACTGGCGTATTCCTCGCTGTAAACAGATTGCTAAATAAAAGTCAAAACTCGGAACATAGCTTTTTAACAATGAAATGCAGTAGATATTTATAAAAAATGCTTGTAACAGCGTAAAATGCAAATTTCATTAATGTTTATTTTGTATTTTCCCCAGTAACCACAACTTTTTAGCCTACACCTTTTACACGTAAAGTTATCGGATTTTTAGCTGTAACTTTTTTACATAAAGTTGATATTAACTCGTAAATAAATACAGACATGCTGTAATTTAATTTAATTAGTGTTACAGTTTTTGGTAAAGAAGCCCATTGTAGTCAATATTCACATAATTTGTTTTGTGTTTCAACCGTTTATTGTGGATATATGTGTATATTTTTTGCACAATAAACTATTATTTCATTATTTCATTGTGATTCAACCAGGCTACACACAATAATTAATATGAAATAGGTTAGCATCAGCTAGTTTTAAAAAACATACCTAAATAAATTATTTTATTTAAAAAAATCCTTACTTACCTTACACAGTACGTAAGTACGGATTTCATCGATACTAATACGTTTTGGTCGATTTCACGCGGTCACAATAGAAAGAGTACTAACCGTAACAAGTAGGGTTGTGTCGTTTGTTGTATTTTTATTTACGATGGTTGTCAGTAAAAATACAACAGTAAATATTAAAAAAAAAAAATAAGTTTTACTACTTTCTTATTTTGTGCGTGTAGATATTATCAAGCTTATTAAAATAAAAAAACATGAAATGGCCACAGGCAGGCCATATAAATAAACGAAGTGTAAAACGGTCCGATGAAACGATGACATCAAATTCGTCCCAGAAAGCCACTGTATAGTAAAGATCGGTCATCATGGCAGTCTTTAAGGGAGGCATATATCCAGTATAGGACGCCTATATGCTAATAATGATAATAATAAAGTGGTGACCCTATTATAACGGATATTCAAGTGCATCAGGTCCACTTTGTGTGGTGTAAGAGCTAGCTGCGGACGACGGGAATAAGAGGATTGTCGGTTCGACCGGAGCGGAGTGACTTAACACAATATTGTGACTTTCTATCTTATGTGATTAGAGTCGGACAAAAAAATAAAAGCTACATTTTGTAGACTTTCTTTTAAATTATTGTGCTTTATTTATTATGTGAATCTGTGAAATAACTTGTTTTTGAGTAGTATCTTCTGACGTCTTATATGACACTTATTTTTTCACTGTAATGACAGCTCTGCGAATTGCGTAGTATTAGGTACGTAAAAAAATATTAAAATCAAAAGTGTTAGTTGGGACACTGTGTCTCAATAAATTTTGTCCGAATCAACAGCAAGTCGTACGAACAAGATATAAGAAAACAAAAGAAAAAACAAGAAACTAGATAGTAACAAAACAACATCAACATTGCGCGCTAAGTAACCTGTCAAATCAGCTTGATAAGAAATCCAATTGTTGCAGAATACTCGGGGTTGTTGCAGAAATTGCATCTTTTCCAACTAACTTGCTATCTACCATCTTACTTCAGCGGAATTAACATGAGACCTTTATCGCGATCCAAGCACTATTACATCTAAAACTGGGTTCCGCTGACTCTGTGCTGGCTATAGAAATGGGTTATTCCCGCTCACTCTACGTCTCGTCCCCACTGGGGCCCGAGTAGAAATCACATACATAAAACAAAAGTATGGTAAAATACATTCATAGCCCTGTGTTACTGTGAGTCTTTAATAGTATCACTTTTAACTTATACACTATTACAATTTAAAAATCTACCGACCTACGCGTTTAGTATGTGAAGTCCTTGTATTCTGAGCTACAAATCAGTATTCTCGGAAAACAGTAAACTGTGTAAAGTCCATCGTTGACTATCGCCTCTGCTTTACGCGTGAATGCGGCTGAAATACAATTCATTCCATTTTATTGCAGCTCTGCTGAGGAGGTCACTACGGGACGGTTCGGGTAATCGAATAACCCAGCTTTTTCGAGCTGAACTGTTGATTTTGTAGTAGCTAACAACAGAAAACCTTGAAATAGACAGCAACAAACTTAACCTACATGAAAAGGGTTTAGAGGATTTAAGAGGATAATAATTTCAGTAACAGGTAACTCTAGAAAATGCATCAAGTCTCGCAGATTTTTTTTTCTTCTAACTTTAGAACTTAAAGCTTTGCCTGAGACTGCAAGCATTAGAGGCAGGCGTAGCGCTTTACAGCCAGGCGAATGACACACACATATCATTATTTTTTTAACATCCCGCTACCCTGCAAAATTTGCAGAGACAACAAATACTTATTAATTATTATTTCCCATACTAAATATTCAAGTCACGCTGGTCTAGGCACCTATGCATTATTAGGGATAGTAGTTCTCTGTTTATTATGCATGCGGCGCCTTGGGGCCAGTCTTGGCATAAATGGCAGCCATGATTTTTGTATGCCTGCAGACTACTATGTCCACTCGAGTTCAGCTTGGATTTGTGAAGAGAAAGTTATTTTTTGGTTATATTTACGAAACTACTTAATAGACCTGAAAAAAGCTATTTTAGCACTTTATTGAGGACAAAATGTGGTACAAAATTACATATATTACTGACTAACTATAAAGTACAAAGACCGTGCCAATGATATCATGGTTAGCAGTGTTCATAATCACTTTCCCCTTAGCTTGTGTAATTATTTTTTTTAATAGCATCATTGAATTAAAGTTAAAGGATCTCTAGAGACCATGTCAGTATGTGTTTTATGTGTTACATGTTATAGGTTTAAGCCTTATGTTGTGATTGTCAAAAAGTTATCGAAAATATTTTATGCCTAAGTACAATATTATAGCAAGAACAAACAAACAAATTATAATGTAATCTATTAGCGCATTTTCAGCTGCTGCAATAAGACAGAACAGATATAAGTACTGCAATACTACAAAGTAAAGATAATCTGTATATTCAGATTTTATACTTTGTAGGACCAAGAAACCAACCCAGAGTACTTAGGAGGAACATAAACATTCTCCGTAGATAAGCGTTTTAACGTGTGTTCTGTTTTAGAGTATCCGCTAAACCTCGCGGCTTCACACTAACCTATTTAAAACTAGCTTAAGGAGCTTATGCTGGAAAGAGGTTAAGTATCCACTCGCTATAAAGGGAGCTACACACCACCAGCATAAATTAGAGCAGGCGACTTAAATAAGAAAATATGAACGCCTTCGCTTTATCGTCTTTGCTACAAGTTTTTAATTTAGCTTGCTTAAAATAGACTAACTAATAAAAACTGGTAAAGTTGAAGGGAAGAGACCGCTAAGTCGGAGCCGGATACGTTGGTCAGACCAGATCAGCACCACTCTTGACGCAAAAATTCACGAAGCCACCCAAGTCGCTGGCAGCAAATCTCAATGGCGCAAAATCGTCAAGAAAAAAATAATCCATGGAGGGGATCACGACCCTCAGCAGTGAGGTTATCGACGCGAGGAGGAGGAAAATAGAAGAAAAAAGATTTAGTTTCTATTCACCGGTATGATAACTTAATCATTAGTTAATTATACTTTAGTTTTTTTTTGTATGTAAAAATTGGCACAAACCAATCCAAACTATGTAAAATATAAATATATAAATATGAAAACGTTAGTTTATAATACCAAGTTTGGTTTTGTATATGATGCGGTATCCTTTCGAAATTCTGATTTATTTACACTACGTTAAATGAAATGCGTATGGACCAAGTTTTTTTTACCGTGAAAGTCAGAAGAGCTGTATTCCAAAAATATCATAAAAACTTTCACAAAGGTCCGCTAAAAAGTGTTTTCTATTTTGGTTAACTCTTTACAAATATATTTGCTGGGACATTTCCGTTTTTTGGAGTCCCATATTATTAAATTCGATAAGCCCTTGTATCTCAAAGGCACACGTAGGTGGTGGGGACACGTTTATACCCAAGGGTAACGCACGCTTTTTGCATATTTCATATCAGATTTTATGAGAAAGGCCTTGAAAATGTTTACCGCGCCTGTTTTGTTTCAAAACAAGTTAGGTGGTTTACTAAGGCTAATTTTCACCAAAGAAAACAGATTATTATTTAAGTATTCAGAGCTTCTTGGAATCTACTAGGTACGCTCGTATAATTTGTTACTTCTGTAAGTACTGGTGCACACTGTAAATTGCAGAAATTTAAAATTGTTGCCATGACGTTACAATTATATTGACTGACAAGAAAAATATCAAACAAGTTAGCAAATTATAACTTTAGTTAAATTATGTAGAGACATTTTAAACTGTTTTTTTTTTGCGGGTGAGATAACGGTGCTTTAACAAAAGACTAGATTTAGGTACATCATATTCCCAAAACCTTATTGGCGTGTGTGGATTCATCTTTATAAGGCGTGATGCTAGACTTTAAATCATTTATTAGCAAAATTAAACTTGAGGCAGGCAGGGCAGGTTTTATTCAACGCAAAGTTTTTAGGTTCTTATGTTAATAATAAAATATGATTTCTTACCTTATTATTTTTTTAGTCTACAAATAAATATTACTATTGTTAAGGGAAATATGGAACATTATATTAATGCTACACATAAAGTTTTACAGGCGTGTATCTGTTTAGCCAAGTTGTGATGTTATTAAACTTAGATCTTATACATTTCACTGAGGACCAACAAATACTAATGATGAACTGTTTAAAAAAACCAAGTTCTGATGCAGCATAACCAGTGTTACAGAACTATAAGAGACACTGCATCTGTAATTATAATCAGGCGTGACGCCTCGCAAGACTTTACCGTTTTGTCATTTTCAGACGTGGACAACTGAATATGTAGATGCCTATGTAGTTATAACAAATTATTCCATAGCATAGATACTCTGAGAATACGCTGCATATTTCATAACCCCTATATGGGTTTTCGTGGTGTCAACGACCAATATTTTGCATTTCTGGAAAAACATTTTTTGCATAAACAAAATTTTGCTACTGTGAGGTGTTTCGCATAAAAACTCATTTGGCCAACTCATTTGTACACCTAAGTATCGATTCTATATCGATAGTTATCGTTCAAAAGTCGTTCAGTACAAAGAGACTACGACCCTAGTCCCAAAAGATACAAATAATATATTTTCTACCACATTTATTTGAAGGGTCATTTATCATACAAACATTTTATGTTGGACTTAGAACTTAAATGGACGCTAAGGCAATAAAATGTGGTTGCTGCGCAAATAAAATAGGGTAAATATTTTATGTTTCAGTGACGTTTTAGATGGGTAAGTAACATCAACCCTTTCTGTCCCTCGTAAATTCAAATAGATGTATTTTAAACATGGGATTTTAAAAACAATAGCCAAACAAAAAAATCCCAGTAGTTCAACGGTACAACTTTTAGTCGAATTAGTAGTGGGAGTTATAATGAATCATGTGTTCGATGTAAACCGCTATCAAGAAATAAAGCTGGCTGTTCTATGTACATTATAATTATATCGAATCACTTTTGCGTGCGTGCTATCACACGAGGAACAGTAATGGGTTTATAATCTTCACCGAACATCTGCATAAAGAAGACATAACATCCGGAAAACAATACCAATGTAACCAGCTATTTTTGTTTAAAAAAATGAATGATAATGCAACTCAAGATCCTAAAAGGCTGTCTAAGAGGATAGTTACGTCGTGATTTTTTTCTTATGCTCACCTGTAATTCCTAACTTGAGATTCTCTTAGATCTCTAGGAATTCAAGATGGTTAAGGCTGTAAGAGGGGTAGTCAGATCTACGTCTAAACGTTCTTTTCGGTACCTACACGACTAAATTTTAAACAGTAGTTAGTTTATCATACATTAAAGATTTTGCCCATGGTAGAATACTGACTGGTTTCCTCAAGAAGTTTTGCTTCACCGTTTGAACCCTTACAGGACAATGAACGATGAAATTTAAATTATGAAACTACAGGCACATGAGACTTTAGATCTACGTCTGGTGGCAACGCGCAAGTGATATCTCTGTTAAAAGCGTACATGGGCTACGATGACCGCTTATCATCAAGTGGGTCGTACGTGGGTGCCACTTAGGTGGCAAAAAAAAGATTGATTATGTTTAAAACTAACTAAATTAACTAACTAACCCGCGCGGTTTCACTCGCGTTATTTTTTTCACCGTTTAAACTTTCCATAAACTCACACAAATAGAACCTAGACCAGAATTAGCCGAATAAATTGGTCCAGCCATTCTCGAGTTTTAGCGAGACTAACGAACAGCAATTTATTATAAGATTTATGTATGTTTATTAATAAATAAAGGCATAATATTATGAATATTGTTTATTAAAATATTAATTATTACAAATTAGGAGCACCTGTGGTTAAAGATATGGTTTGGTTTGGTATGGCCATGGTTTCCAATACTTATACTGTGACTTCGAATCCGATAATGATACTATTAATAGGTACTAATTCCAGATATTCTAGAAAAAGTCTAAAGGCATCACTAAACTTATCAAAGTAAGCACAAAGGAATTTCTTATAAAAGGTAGGAAGGAGACAGAAGGATCGTCATCTGTGTCTAATGATAATAGCTCACGAAATTCCGGAGCGAAGCGGAGAAAACGGATGGAGATGGAACACTACGGCTTATTGGAAACGATTTTGTTAGAAAAAACACTAATTGCATCATGGTTACTTTCCACTTTGAAGCTTTATGCAAAGACCTAGAACGTATATTTGCAGATCTTGTAAATGTGTATTTTTTCTCGTCACATTAGACCATGGTTAAACTTATTTCTTTAGGAGTACATAATGGACGGAGGTATCTCCGTAATGATTTAGTGACTGTTATTCAGTTATTTTA
Organism: Colostygia pectinataria; assembly: GCA_951394395.1. Lineage (NCBI taxonomy): Eukaryota > Metazoa > Arthropoda > Insecta > Lepidoptera > Geometridae > Colostygia > Colostygia pectinataria. The sequence goes on along the minus strand of OX596357.1, from coordinate 4,035,204 downwards.
TTTGATATTATTTAATGATTAATACTTTTCATGCCAAAGTTGATAAAAATATATAGAACTAGCATTATATTAATTATATCTTGTATATACCAATGTTTGCAGTTGAATAAATGAATAAAATTATATAAATATTGGAATTGGAAGAGCACTGGTGGTCTAGAGGTAGTGACCCCGCCTTTCGATCCTAAGGTCGTAGGTTCGAATTCGGTCGTACACCAATGGATGTTTTGCTACGAAATATTCATGTGCGTAATGCCAGTGCTCTCATACGGTAAGAGAAAGCATCGTGAGGAAACCAGCATGTCCAAGTACTAAAAATTCGAAAAACATGTGCCGTCTACCAGTCCGTATTGGGTCCGCGTGGTGGATAAAGACCCAATCACTCTCGCTCGAGAGTAGGCCAGTGTTCCATTCCCACTTTTATTCCTGATCCCACACAAGAATTCGCTATACGAGTATCATGAGTATCAGCAACTTCGAGTATCTACTATCACTTAAAGTCATAACAAATACTTGCAGATCATGCAATGCTAAATTGAACCCACTTCTTAAGCAGGCACTCTCCCAAGTTGTCAATAAAAACAAAATGAAACCAAATTATACCTTCAAGTTTTTGGTTGATGTTTAAATAACGAGAACCATTTTATCTGAAAGTCACGGCCCAAGACTTGATCATTATCATAATGAGCTCTTGGTATTGTCATTTGAAATATCTAGGAGTACCTATCTATATACTTTCCGTTATCTTGTTTTATCGAATATAAAAAAACATAGCCTGAAATTACAGCTAATATTACTATTACAACTTAATTATGTTTGAGTGGGTTGGTCTTGTCAGCCAATTACTTTGTCAACTATCGCCAACGGCGACCATTATTACCTATCGCTCATTATTTTAAATAAGAAAGTTTGGATATTGTGATGCTTACGTTATGTAGGTACTATAATGTATACTCTAGTAACACGCAAGCAAAACCGTGGGGTAGAAGCTATTTTTAATTTCAGTAATTTTGGGTTTGAGTTAGTTAGGTCTCGTATTTTTACCTCGCGTTAAAACCCCGCGTTAGACTCCCGATCTGAGAGCGTTTAAAAATCAACTCTCCCGCCCAACGCCCAACGCCGAAAATAGAGCACTGCGCGATAAAAATACGAAGCGTTTGAAAACGATGACGAACAGCGACTTGGCAATACATTTTTAACGCGCAGTAAAAATACGCTCGTGCAAACGAGGCCTTAGTCGCTTTCTCGCCGGGCGGTCGGACACCTGCCGTAACGAATAAACGGTAGTTTTTTAATTTATTAATTTTAAATTTTAATAAGTATCATACAATGATATAGCATGATAATTATATGACATCAGTGAGTAATTATTATATAAAATTTAAATTTTCCTACAGTTTTTTATTTCATTATAGGTAGACTTTTTTGGGCAAGCGCGTCCCATTGATAAAGTCCATAGGACAAACAGGAAAAGATCCATTAAGAGGCAAGCTGGTGGGACAAACGAGAATATTTCGTAGTTTCCATCCCAATGTTCCCAGATAAAGTGTTGCCATTTGCGCACCCCAAAATTTCCCAGAGATGGACGGTACGCAATAAAACTGAATGTTATCTCGCTAATTTTTTCCTTACCTCAAAACTCGTCCGCTCATCCGCTGTAACAGAAATCTTCAGGGATATTACGAGGAAGTTGCCGCGTATTTGGCGAGGAAAATCCAAATTTGCCGAGTCACATTTTCATCAGACTGATAAAGACACTTATTATCCTAACAAAATGGTTAATTTAAATTTGCCGTTTATCAATTTGGACGACCTATGTGGAAGAACAGCGGATTTTGAGACGTGAGAGGAATCTTAACATTAGAATGATCACCATAAAGGTTCGTGTTCTAATATAATACTGATGGCCGATGAAGACACAGTATAGATATTATACACGTAGACATATTAAAGAAAAGGGTTTAAGAAGCAGAAAGCCAAGTGTAAGGTTTTTTAAATTATTTGCCATTATGAATAAATCAAATTCTTTATGTACGGTGTACACAAACTAGATAAACAATGAAAAAAACTACGGACATTATTAAACTTATGTTGTTCTTTAGAGTCAATTACAAAATTAAAATACATTACGATTTAGTTAAATTTATTTGCACCACTTGTATGGCAGACATACATAATTATTATGGTAAGTGTATTAAATTTTCTGCTTAAATGAAAAAATACTCAAGATAATAAAGTAAGTAAGTTCGTATAAGTCAGTAGCCAACTCTGGTGACAGTGTTTATAGGCCGCCTGAAAACCTCTGTAAAGCCTAACAACTTTGAAAAAGCCGGGATCGACTAATGAAGATAATGAATAGATTATTATTAGGAAATCTAATATATAAATCTGAATTTCAACTAACGTTATAGCTGTTCGACTCCTGTTTAACAATAAACATTCTGTATTGATAGAACCCAATTTTATTTTATTGGATCCCAAGATAGGTACATACCGCTCCCTGAAAGTTAATCAGGAGGGACCGTGTTTCATGCAATTTGTAGGCCTATTTGACCCTTCATAACAGTCAACAGGGCCCTTAATGATGTTTTCGTTTTCCAAATGAGCATTGAATTTTGGCCTTTAAAGTATTTGATGCGAATAATGGCTCTGTTTTTTATTGACGATTAATTTGTCAAGGTTATCGTGTTCGCTGGCAATTTAGCTAACGACTATAACGAGCAACTGTTTTAGTTTATTGAGCTTAATGCCATTTTGTCTTAATTCATAGTCTCAGTAATTTGTTAGAACCATAATTTGTAATTTAAGATACAGTAAAATATTACGGTTTCCTTCACAAACATAATTATGTGTATTTATGTAGATATGATATTTGTTATGATGCACCCCGACCAATCTTCCATATAAAAATATACTCCTCTCCATCCAAAGGTTGTCTGGCAGAGATCGCTTACCTAGCGATAAGACCGCCCATTGTACGTATACATTTTGTTTTATCTTGTAAGTCTTTAGATTTAGTTATTAATTTTGGTGTAAGTACAATAAAGAATTTTCATTCATTCATTCATTCATTCATTCATTTATTCATTCATAAGTTTTAAGATTCACTGAAAAAATTTATATTTGTCCGAATTTAATTTGATTGTTAGTGTAAACTAATGTGTTGGTCATCATATATGTAATTTGTCGGATTTTTTTGTAAAGATTTTCTTTCAATAGTTTGACAAAATAAATCAAATACTTTTAATTGAATTGTATCTATATTATTAAAACACTCAACAGTATTGTGAGAAGCAAAAACTACGCTTACCTACAATATATTTATGGTACCCACAACATTGGAATCTAAATATTTGCAGATCTTGAAAAAAATTGTTGGGAATAGAACCCGCAAACGCTTGCTTTTTAATAGGGCACTCGTTTCCTACCTAGGTCGTTGTAGCGGAATAATATATACAAAATACATATGAAACAGTTGAGCCATCTAAAGACCGTTACTAACGATTATATAGCAACTATATAGAAATATAGCTAAACTGATCCAAATCACTACTAGACCGAAGCGTAATCAATAATTAATAAGTAAATTTTAGAGCTTCATTCTATAAACTTAGAGAACTGTATAATAATGATGAGGTAGGTAGTGCAGAGACTCATGTAACTGAGAGGAAGAGACATATCAAGCTTGATGACGCCACAAATCGCATAGCTAAAATCGCTCTCCCGGGTCAGGTGGAAGAATGTCTTCACTTGGCGACACTGGATCTTGTCTGAAATATAAAAAAAATCGATATCAGAAGAAAAATTGAAATAGTTTGCCTTATGATTTGGCGTTATAATAAATATCTGCTTCAAATGTTGTGAGTTTGTTGAAAACACTCATAATTTTTAGTTACATGGCTCAGCTTAGTTTTAGTAGCTCTATCTTCTGCACTGTAGGGTGTAGGTTCGATTCTACTGTAAATGTAAATGATTCGCTGTAAATGTTTGTTTGATGTCTGGGCGCACATAGATTAAATGCAAAAATATGTTTCAAGTTTATATAAAAAATAAATTTATAGTGTCTAGAGTGTTATAATATAACTGATATGATTACTTGTATCTCACTTACTCATTGGCTTAGTGTTGACGGCATCGTGAAGAATCGTGCGAATTATTGTAGTTTGAGCCGCGGACACGCTTGAGTAGTAGCACGGAACAATCACCAGAATTGTGTACTTCAGACATCTAAATACTACGTAGAGGGTCATCAGATGTATATTCTGTAATACGAGTATGCTCTGTATTAATCATTGTTTCTTCCAGAAGTATCGCCAGTCGCTAACATTTAATTTAACTCCTCCGCAGATGCAAGTTGTGACCATCGCAAAACAATTCATCTAATTTAAAAAATATATATATTTTCGAAACTCTAGTTATTGAATTGTTATTTTAGTTTAAATTCCACTAGCTCTAGCAAATTTTATGCTAAAAACTGCTAAATAGATACATGCTTTGGAGTATCGATAAATACTAACCATATTTGGGTTCTCCATTTGAACCAGTGATACTAATATCTTCAGTATTAGTATTGTCAACAACGATGACACAGAAAACATCAACAGCATCTGAAAAAAAAAAAAAAAAAAACATAATTTGTACGTAAGCTAGACGTTTTTATATTCAATAATAAATTTATACGCACTGGAATATTCATAGCAGAATTTAGTTGTTCTGAACATTGGTGTAGCAGTTCGTATACTCTGTGCAATGTGGCCACGTCAAGTTTCGTCTTTTCACATAACTTTTCAACTTTATTTAAGTTGTTTGACTTGAAATTCACATCAAACAGTTTCACTGCATAAGCTTTTACAATTAAAACTCTCAAGTAAACAGCGCTTAGAAACGTAACAAAAAAAACATGTTCAATATCATGAGCAGAAGTCATGACAAAAATGCCAAATACAAAAAAGATATGCTTTGGACGGTATATAACAGTCAGCAAGAACGCTTCAAAGCAGTTACATAACAGGTTTATTAGTGTCCAAGTGACTATTCTCTTCGTGGAGATAGCCAAATCATTCTGAATATTCAATGTCTCGTCGAACGTGCTGAGGTTGTTAAAGAATATTTTGAGTTGGTTCTTGCTGTATATCAAAGCATTCAACACGAGCAGAGTATATTCGATAATAAGTGTGTACATTTCGATTTTGTTCGTATCACCATCTTTTATAATAAATTGAAAAATGTATATCACAAGAACAGATAATATAACCAAGCTGTAACTTTTACTTAAAATTGTAACTAGTTTGTTGTACTGTAGCAGATAGACCCGATTGATTCCAAGCAAAGCTTCGGCAAATATTAAAAACACTATTTGGTTAGTAATATTCAATACATTATTGACAAAATTATTTTTTTTCGGTGGCTTAGAAGACGGAGTTACTTTTGACTTGGATATATAACTGATACTACTCATGTTGATGACTTTCAGAACAAAACTGATGGTGTCCTATGTTTTACAAAATGACTATAGTTTATTTTAATTTGATTAAAATGATAACATCTTTAGATTAGAGTAAGGTCACATAAGTAAAGCGTGTTCACGTGTTTGTGAATATTTTTACAGTGATTGTATATTTAGAGTGAATTAAATCGGAGTAAAACAAATCGATCGCGATACGAACGGCAAAAAACAAACGATCAAGGATCACTTCTAAGTAACGGGCTGACTTTTCCCATGAGATGGGTTAGTCAAAAAGTGAGATGGTTCTGGGCTCTGGAGCACCCTGCGGGTACACTGCTGCACTTTTTGTTGGGTTCACTTTAATGCGCCACCTATGGAACGATTCCCCCAGTTAGTTGAATACCCCTCTTTCCATTTCTGGTATTGCAAGCAGTATAGGCTACGGTAATGCTTAGCATCAAATGGGGCATACGCTTAAATGCCACCTTAGTGGTTTAGAAATAAAACATTTTATTAATATATTATTATATATCGGGAACGGGTTGAATAAAATGACATGTTGTATTTTTTATCTTTATTTTTATAGTGTAATTTCAAACATGATAATGACGAGGTACATTACTTGATAATTATCATACAGAAATGACAGCAAAGCTAATGGTTTATTATAATAAATGACTGTACATTTTTATTTTCGAGATCAGTACTTCTCTTCACGGTACTAGATGATTGATATACTCAATACAATACAATACACAGATAGATATTTTTTTATTATACATAGAAAATACACCCAGAACCTACCTAGAAGACAAGTAAAGCTAAGTCTTTATGAATACATCGTGAACCTGTGACCCTCAAATCTTTTCGTTTAAATAATTTATTCGGTCTAACTCTAGCAGTTTGCCGAATTGTAAGATGATGAGTGAGCACGTGAGGCAGAAGCCTAAGTACTCTAAAGGCAAGGTCATGTTAAGTTTGAAGATGCCGCATAACGCGTAGCTGATGTGACACTCTTTTGTCAGATAGTAGAATGTTTTCAGTTTGCGACGTTCAATTTTATCTGAAATAAATTTAATGAAGTATATATTCGAAGTTCAATTCAATTTATGTTTTCAATAACGAGGATACAATATTTATGTAATGTGACGGAATATGCATCACTACACCTTTTGTAATTAATAAATAATTTACAGGTCTAGAATATATAATTTTTGGCTCGGGTTTGAGACGTCTGGAGGGAGTAGGGGGAGGCCTTTACCCAGCAGTGGGACACTAACGGCTGATATAATATGAATAATATTAACAGATCGAGGTTAGGATCGAAGAGGAGGTGTGAATAAGATCAACTATCTGGTAGTTGATCTTATTCACACACATAACTAAAGTAGCAATACTCCAAACCTTGCTAGCACAAACTTTTCAACATGAGCAATTCAATGTATTTTGAGGAGATATTCTGCTCGTCACGCTGAATATTCTCATCAGGTCTTCGCCAGATTTGGATGAGACCAAATTAAAGATCATATGAGGCGGAGATATCCTGTAGCCCCCTTTTTGGAGAAAGTACTCCCCCAATCAAAATCGCTACGACAAATGGTATCTATAAATTCATAGAACCTGTATACCAAGTTTCAACCAGATTGACTGAAAAATGCGACCTGTAGGCGAGAACAGCCGGACAGACTGACTGACTGACTGACGGACAAAATCATTTTTGGCTAATCTCGAAACTGAGACACTTCGTTCGCTTCGCTCGCTCGGTCGAAAAATTCTTATATTAAGTTTTATTTTTCTAAGAGTTGAGTACTCACCTGCATCTAAACTATTTTGGGCTTCATGTAAAATTTTACTTAATTTGCATACTTGTTTTGAGGTAATACTGGCGTAGTAACACGGAAAAATTATTACCGTATTCGTTTTTATTACTCGGAACACTAAGTGTGGAAAAACAAAACTTGGAAACTGAAACCAGAAAATATTTTACGAGTAGATTTTATATCTATATAATTAGCCGAGTGGTACGCTTTGCTGGATATAGGCTCCCTATCCAATACTTCACTCTTTTCGGTCCAGCTTTATTCATTGTCGTCTGACCACGTTGATAAATAAATTATTAAATTAATATTAGCCTGCCATGGTGAAGGTTTAAGATCGGCCGTCATGTCACTCTTAGGGGAGGCCTATATCCAGCAGTGGACGTTTATTGGCTGATATGATGATGATGAAGATAAATGATGCTGTGTGGATTATTCAGCACTACTTAATAATCTATTTTATTTTATGATGATGCCTGTGATATCAGCATGCATGCAGCATTCAGGGCAAAGACCTCGCTATCATCCTTTTATATAATTTGGAGACAAACAAGCTGACGGCCTGCCTGATGGTAAGCAGTTACCGTCGCCTATTGACCTCAGCAATACCAGAGGTACTGCTGAAGCGTTGCCTGCCTTGTAGGACCTTTTTTATATTTTTTTTGAAGCTGTTCATATTGTACGACAGCGGAAAAACATCAGAAGGAAGTTCATTCCACAACCTGCACGTATGGGGAAGAAAAGATCTCATGAAGCGAGTAGTGCGAGACACCCACTTATCGATTAGGTGTGGATGAGCCTTGTTCCGCTGTCGTGAGGTACGATGGTAGAACCTCGAAGCGGGTATAAGGTTGAAAAGTTCCTCAGAGCATTCCCCATTATATAGACGGTAGAATACACTAAATCACCTTCTACAAATATATAAATACTTAAATAAACTATCATTCGGCTTCATTCATCAGCAGCTGTAACACAAGTTTTACCTAGCACAGCTGCTAAAATAATCTTAATTTCTCCTTGTAATTCCATTGTTTTCCTTTTTCATTTAAAATGTATTTATGTCTTTTTGTTGGGTGTTTTAAAAAAATATTATTATTATTAAATCTTCAATTTTGAAACATGCACAAACATAAAGATAAAATGTTATTTTTACATTACCAATTTAGAAGGAACTTTATCAGTTATCGAGTCAGAAAAATAACATATAGTGCTAGCTGAGACGGACGACGCCAGCAGATGTCTACGTAACTTGCCATTAAAAGGTAGACATACCGGTACATATTGCCTTGTTTGAAGCAACTGGTATATAATGATTGCATATCTTATCATCTCAATAGATGATACACCGGTAACTATGCACATTATTAAAATCTGAAAATAAATACAAAATGATTACCGTTACAATGTTAGCATTGATATTGTCCAAAAGAGGCTGATGTTTGTTTAAACTATAAAGAGTTTACAAACCTTTAGCTGCATATCATCGTTAAGTTTCTTTGCACATTTACACAATAATTCATAAGCTTCATGTAACGAGCTAGTGTCGAGCTGAGCATTTTTAGATAGTTTGCTAACATCGGTCGCCTCCTCGGTTTCATTGTGTTGAAACAGTTTTTCAACATGCGCTGTTAGTATGATAACCCTTGTGTATATGCAACGCATTAAACAGCTGTAGAATAAAATCTCTAAGTCATGCCCCAAATCGTTTATCCATAAACAAATATGATTTACCTCTGTTGATAATATGAAACCAGCAAGTAGATTATTTAGAACGTGGACAATAACAGTGAAAATTGTCCATTTTAGAACCTTATTTGGAAAGCAAGTGATTACCACATCATTCTCGATGTGCAAAATTTCATCAAACTTGCACAAAATTTCGTAAAAATTTCCCAGAGTTTTTTTACATGTTATTGTTAATATTAAACATATAACAAATTCGAGATAGATATTGTTTTCTAAAAAGAATTGCAATGTGGTATTTGCGTCATTATGTGATAATATTAGATAACTGAACAAACACATTAAACCTAAGCAGTAGATGTTAGACAGAATAAGTAAAAAAAATCGGGATTGTAGCAAATAAATTCTGTTAATTCCCAACAAAAATTTTATGAGTATCAAGAATTTAAACTGTTTTTTTATTCTCAATTCTTTTGCTTTATTATTTATTTCCTTTGTTAGATTATACGTTGTACTACTACTACTACTCATTTTTACAAGCTTGATCACAATACTGATTGTAGAAAATAACCAAGCATTTCAATATTAATATCTTTTAAAACATCGCGTCGTTTAATCATGAATAGATAACATCACGTCGTTGATGATACTAATCAAGCATTATTTTGATTAAAAAATAGTGAATGTTCATTTTAAAACTACCACTTTCAACATTGACAACAATTTGAGTTGTGTGAATGGTATATTATATGTGTATTAAATAATTTCTTGTTATTTCGACCCTTGCATGCAATATACAAAATTGCGAATACTGATGGCTGATGAGTCTATTTTAAATATGCGTAAAACTAATGAACTTAATTTTAAGTCATTTCAATTTTCATGTTACAATAGAGTTCTTTTATAAATAATTTTAAAGAACTATTGCATAACGATTTGCCAAATAAATCACCTGATTCTAACGGTAGATCGTTGAATTACGGTACTTATTATTAATAGGCTAACTATTCCCATGGGATGGGTTCGTTGAGAAATGAGATGGTTCTGGGCTTTGGAGCGGTGCTCCAAAGCCAGAAGACCATCTCGAAGACCCAACGAAAAGTGCAATACTGCTGAGAAGTACTGCACTTTTCGTTGGGTTCACCTCAATGCGCCTCCTACGGAACCATTCACCTAGTGGCGCGGTTTGCAACCTTATACTACATACCCAACCCAACCCAGTAGGGTTGAAATTCTTATAGGACCTATAAGTGGTGCGTTTTCCGCAAAATATATCTCTATTTTGTGGGGCTGGGCATGTCACTGTTGTACAGCGTAAAAGAAAGGGTTAGCTATGAGGACCCTGAGTTGGACGGAATGGGATCATCAAATTGATCACATAACTTTATTACCTATGTGATTTGTGTGATGTATGTCAATAACTCCATCTGTAACTGTCTAATAAGACAGTTTGACCATTTGAAATAGAGATCAATGGAGATTGGTCGCTAACAGAGTTATGTGATCAACCCGCAAAAAACGCAGCTTCCACGCAGTAGCAAAGGCTGCGTTTTAAATGAAAGACTTTTTCTATAGCTTTAAATATTCGTCAGTTTTAATGAAACCTGTAATAATAATTGATTTGTTGCACTATAGCATAGTTCTGATTGATTCCAAGCAAATTTGGGCAGATATTAAAAACACTGCTTATATTATTAGTAATTTGTTTATTTATTTTTAATACTCAGGAAAACAAACAGACTTTAAAAAAACAAAGTATTAAATTACTCTTAAACTCTAAATACAGCTAAAGATTTTTAAAAGTTTTCGCAGAATAATATAATAATATTCTATACATTGGTTTTTTTTTAATAGATAAGAATACAAGCCGAAGTTACCTTTACTACTCCTGTTAATGAGTTTTAGAGCATAATAGTAAAAACACATTACTAAAAATTAAACACATCATTACTTCCTGTTTTAACGATTATGACTAAAGTTTATTTTAATTTGATAAATATGATATAATCTTTAGATTAGAACTAAGATCACAATTTTTATAATATGGCTTGCATTTCTAAAAACCTTTCTATCTAATCTGATTTGATTCTGGGAAACCTTGTCAGTTAAACTTGAATTTTAGTATCATTTTAGAAATAATATAATAATGTTATTATCTTTATTGAGGACACAGCTATTATTTTTTTGCTACAGCATATTTAACATACATACTATTCCTACAATAAATTCAAGTATAAAACTAAGTTTATATTAATAAGGACACTGGAGACATCGTGAAATAAATAGTAAAATTCAAATCTTTATTAATTAAATTAATCTCGTTTCATCTCGTCTTTTAATAATCTGTCTAACTCCAGCAACTTAGCGAATTGTAAGATGATAAGTGAGCACGTAAGGCAGAAGCCTAAATACTTTAGAGGCAAGGTCATATTGAGTTTGAAGATGCCGCATAACGCGTAGCTGATGTGACACTCTTTTGTCAGATAGTAGAATGTTTTCAGTTTGCGACGTTCAATTTTATCTAAAACAAAAGTAACCAAGTATCAAGATTTGCCTCGTCAATTTCTTGCAATTGAAATGTTCGACGCCGTGATTACGGAGTCATCACATAATCACATAAATATTTAAAAATGAAAACAAACATTATGTTAGCTAAATATAAAAAAAAACCTAATAATTAATAATAAATGAAATTACTGGCACATGAGGCTTTCGATCTTAGCCTCAAGGTGGCAACCCGCGAGTGATACCTCTGGTATTGCAAGCGTCCATAGGCTGCGGTAACCGCTTACCATCTTGTGGGCCGTACGCTTGGTTGCCACTTCAGTTGTATATAATAAAAAAAAAAAAAATATTTCAGAACACAAACATAATAAACACTATTATAAGATTCAGGTATACATAACAAGAGATACAAATTAAATGTTATTACAATTAAAGGTGAAGACTGCATGCGCGACAATTATAGCGAGTAACAGTTAATCACCAATAATACTATGTTTTCAATCAGACCATAGGCGGCCACTGCTAGACATATGAGAGCGCCATGGCAACCGATCTTTAGCCTTCATCATCCACCGATTTCCTGCGAGCAGCCTGGTTACGACACGAGCATTTGACATAATGACAAAATGTTTGCCTTGCTCACAGTCATTTTGAGACCCAACCGTGATGGTATTGAGGAATAAGCGTAAATACAGTTATTAAAAGTAAGTTACGTTGGATTTGAACAAGTCGATAACTTAGAATATTTTGGCATTTACGTAACTTGTAATAAAAGCGATCGTGGCACGCTGGCTAAATTGTTCTTAATAGAAAAGTCAATCTAGGTTGCTAGGCCATACATGGCCTTCAGGCCTTTTCGTGGACTATTTAAATCCGTCTCCAGAGTTAATGACTGATTCATACGAACTTATTTTGTACTTGACATTACCGTATTCTCAGAATTCGTTTATTACGTAGGTATTCTAACCTCTGATAACTAAAGTATTACGTATTATAATAATAATTACGTATTCTAACCGGTGGTAACTAAATTAATTTGTTACTAAAATAGATTCTAGTACTTACTTAAATCTTTTTTTTTTCGGGCTTCATTTAAAATGTTACTTAATTTGCACACATTTTTTGTTGTAAGACTGGAGTAGTAACACGGGAAAATCATTACTATGTTCGATTTTATTAATCGTAAAATTATGTGTGGCAAAACATAACGTGAAAACTGAAAAAAAAAATTGTTATTGCTGTGGCCTGTGATGGCCCACTGCAGAGCAAAGGCAGTATAGCCTTTATTTCCCTCATATGAAACATTTTGGTAGGTAATACATATATAACTCAAAACGTATTGCATGCCATACATTTATCTCAAAATTTTCTTATTCCATTTATGTAATATAATTTAATTTAACTTTTTTCATTCATAGATTTCACTTTATTTTTCTATTTTCACTAAGGAACTTAATATACTTTCACTACAAGATTTTTCTTTTAGTAAACTATTGATAAATGAGAGAGCTATCATTGTGTGTTTCATTAAATTTCCATATTGAACGTTAAATCACTTTTTACCTATTATTATTATATCATCATCATGACAGCCTTCTAATGTTCCCACTGCTGGGACACTGGCCTACTCTCAAGCAAGAGTGATTGGGTCTTGATCCACCACGCGGACCCAATGCGGATTGGTGGATATGTCTATCGAATTTTTAGTTCTTGGACATGTCGGTTTCCTCACTATGTTTTCCTTCACCGTATGAGAGCACTGACATTGCGCACATAAATTTTTCGTAGCGAAAAATCCATTGGTACACGATCGGGTTTGAACCCACGACCTTAGGATCGGAAGGCGGGGTCACTACCACTACACCACCGGTGCTCTATTATTATATCACCTATTAAAAACTTGCTAGAAGCCGTACCCGTAAATATGCTTTTGACAATTGTTAACTTTAACGTCACCTGTAAATTTGTATGGATTTTTTTACAGCGCCTTTTCAGTACGTAAAATGAATCACAAAAATCTTATCTAGCGTTATCGTGTACGATTGTCAAACCATTATTCCAGACACGGCCTAAGGTAAACATACCAGCAGATGTTGACTTGTTTGAAGCATTTGGTATATAATGATCATATATCTTAGCAACGAAATAGAGTTTACTCCGGTACATATGAACATTAATATCATCTAAAATAAATAAAAAAATATTAGTCATCTCTAGTTAGTAAAATACAAAGTCACTTCCTGCGTCTGACCCTATGTATCTCCAATTGTCAGTTGTAGGTTCAATTGGGGTAACTGACAAAACACGTAAAAAAATCGAGTACCTATACAGTTTTTCTCAGCTTTTTCTGGTCTTTCGAAAGGTATCTTTAAAAAAAAATTCAAGCTTAAAAAAAAGTCAGTTACGCTACACATTTTAGCGATGAACTTATCAGTTTTCCATCAAATGATGTTGTAACTGATTATTTCATTTATTTATATAAGTCAAATTGGTGTATCTATGGCCGAAGAAGGTTCAATTCAAGCACGATGGGCACCGCTGTTGGTCCAGTGGACACCGCGGAGCCCCTTGGTACATCGAGGCTGGCCACCGGGGATTGGTTTAGTGAGACGTAGAGTCCGACAATCTCACACACCCCCATCGTCCCTTATATGACGGGATGTCTAGATGCAGATTCCTCCCCGTTAACAAAAAAAGGGTTATGGAAGTATTATGGAAATATAACATAATAATGTGATGGAATTGTTAATTTTTCGTCTTTTTAGGACTTCAAAAAAGGCAGCGAGGCGCGGGGCATTCTACATTGTACTCGTGCGAAACCGGAGGGGGTTGCTAGTAAATTATTATAATTATTTTTTTTGGTTTTTATTGCAGTTTAGTCGGCAAGTGTTCTCATTAGCTGCGATGTAAATAGTCAATAAATACAATAGAATAAAAAATAAGTAAAATCAACAAAACAAATACTTTTACATTGTGGCATCATGTGCCTTTGCACGAAAATTAAGTCCAATTATTATTATATTTTTATAATGAGCCGTTCCGCCTCCTGTAAAGTGTAGAATGGGAGCTAATTTATTATTATTGAAAAGTTTATTTTTATTCACATACTTACCTTTACCTGCATATTATCATTAAGCATCTTCGCACATTTAAACAATAATTCGTAAGCTTCATGTAACGCGCTAGTGTAGAGCTGAGCTCTTTTTGATAGCTTGCTGAGATCTGTCGCCTCCACTGTTTTATTGTCTTGAAACAGTTTTTCTATATGCGCTATTATTATGATAACCCTTGTGTATATGCAACGCATTAAACAGCTATAGAACAAATTCTCTAAGTCATGCCCCAAATCGTTTAGCCATAAACAAATATGACTTAACTCAGTTCTTGGTAATAAAAAACCAGCGAGCAAGCTTTCTATAAAGTTACCAAAAACAGTGAAAATAGTCCATTTTACCACCTTATTTGGGAAACAAGTGATCACCACGTCATTCTGGATGTTCAACATTTCATCGAACTTGTTCAAAATTTCGTAAAAAATTCTCAGAGTTTTTTTACATGTTATTGTTATGATTACTATAATAACATATTTGAAATACATAATATATTTAAAAATAAACTTATATAGTGTATCTGTATCATTATGATAAATTATTTCATAACCGAACAAACCCATTAAACCTAAACAGTAAATGTGAAACAGAATAAGTACAAATGTTCGCCATTGTAGTAAATCAAGTCTGTTATTTCCTAATAAAACTTGAATGAGTATTAGAAATTTAAACTGTTTTTTTAATCTCAATTCGTTTACTTTAGCAATCATTTTATGTAAAAAACCTTGTGTTGTATTCAACGTAGTGATATTACCACAAATTACAAGCTTTAACTAAATACTAAATTTCAAATACTGTTAGAGAACCGAGCATTACAATATTATTATCTTTTAAAACGTCGTTTAATCATGAATGGATAATCATCACGTTGGCAGTTTCGATAAAGCATTATTTTTATTAAAAATATAGTTGACTGAGCGAGCGTAGCGAAGAAAGTTACTCTATTTTAAGTCGAACGAAATTTGCTTATGTCTTCAGTTTGTTGGTACTCCTCTGCAGGTCGTATTATACACACGATCTAAAACAAACTTGGTTGACAGATTTTACGACTTTATAGATTTTTTATCCCTACCGACAAAATATGTCCTTTTACTTTCCCTAAGTACGAGTACGTATAATATACTTTCTCCAAAAAAGGATCTCTTCCGTTTATCTCCTTTGTCAGACCTAATTTCGATGGTTATTTTTATTGGAAAGGACTATAGGTACATGTATAAATGTAATGTCTTATAAAAAAATACTGATGATCTGATGAGGATCTTCGGCGTGATGAGAAGAATAGCTCTTAAATCTTAATGCTGTAAATTCCTCAATCTACAAGTTTAAGCTTGTGTTGTTTCTATTTCTCGCAGAACTACTAAGTAAATATTAATTTGAAAATGATCACACCATAATACATTTTGGAAAATAGGGATACTTTACTGTAATAATCTGAATTGCTAAAGAAATTATTTGAACACGGTCGTTACTAAGAAATATCCAAGTAGGTATTCTACGTACAAATTTATACTATATAAATACATATAAAAGTACCTGTGGGTTATAATAATTTGTTTTAACCTCCTCGTTTTTCTAATCAGACGTAGACAAGTTAATGATCAAGCACTTCACTTAGATTACAAACATTATGAATGATTAACTAATGATTTATTATAAGTACCTAATGTTCTACATGTACTTACAAGAATGATAAATAAGCGTAATGGCATACAAAATTAGTCTAATATTATTCTTCTTTATGCTCTTTACTAAATAAGGAACAGTATGTTGATATTTAACTAGGTAATCCGCATTGAGTCTGTGTGGTAAATTAAATAAATAGATATAAAAAACTTATTGCCTGAAACAAGCTTGTATTGTAGGTGAAAATTAGCTGTTGATATTTATATGAGTGAAGACTACCTACAAAAAATCATACAATGGAAATGGGTGTATGAATGAAACAATTTATTTACATTAAACAATTTAATTTTCAAAGTAGGAAAAAAAGACAAAGTAAAAATATAAGCACGCATTTCTTATTTATCATACACTAGCGACCTGTTCCGGCTTCGCACGGTTGGACATAAAATATAGACTATGTCACTCAAGTAGCATTCTAATAATGGTGAATATTTTTTTTAAATCGGACCAGTAGTTTTTAAGTTTATTAGTTACAAACTTTTCCTCTTTTTATTATTAGTACATAATATAGATATGTTTTATTATAAATAGAAAATACCCAGAACACCCGGAACATATATCTGTAGATCGTACAAACACTTGTCCCGAGGCGGAAATCGAACCCGCAACCTCTGCGTCGCAGGCGGACCTGAGCCTTCTGCGCCACATCGGTCGTCAAATTTAAAGGGTATTGTTGCAAGTAAAATTACAAGGCGAAAGAGACTTATTAGTGAATAGTTTGTAGTTACATCTCGGGATGATAATTGCAATGCCCCACGCACTTTAAAACTTAATTTATTGAGTGACACTGCTGCTGATATAGTCAGGCGTTGCGCTTAACATTGGTAAACGACTTAACCGTTTCGCTCAAAATGCTGTCATAATAAAAAGTCTAGTCAAGGAACTTCGTGAACTGTATAGATATTACTAAATAAGTGATGCATAGGCTTATGTATCTCAAAGGCAATGTCATGTTCAGTTTAAAAACTCCACACAAAGCATAACTGATGTCACACTCTTTAGTCAGAAGATAAAATGTTTTAAGCTTGCGTTCTTCATATTTACCTGAAAATAAAATTGAACTGATCATACTAATTAATAAAGTTCTATGCAATTATTGCAATACATTTTTAATTTTTAAACTACAGATAGAAAGAAAAACAGAGATAGAGATAACAAAAAACGGCGACGGCTATATTATAGTAAAACAAACTCTGTCAAACTTTCTTCAAGCAATACGTACTACTTACTACTTAGAGTGTTCATTTGTTTTTATTTTGTAAATCATATAATTTTTTAATCTACATGACCATTTTCAGGGGTTTATTTATGAAACATTTTGGTTTCGGTAACGACTACTCAACTGTAGTTATATAAATCTCAATTGATGACTTTTTTGGGTGGAACTGCAGCGGTTACCAGGCTTGGCGCTTAACATCAGGCAAATGACTTGACTGCCAAGTCATTTGCTGAAATAAAAAATGGTATTTTAGATATTTTAACAGCCCGAATTTTGTATGAAAATACGATCTTACCTAAAGTTAAAGTTGATTTGGCGTCGTACAGAATGTTGCGGATAATGGAGACTTGTTTCGATGTAACACTGGAATAGTAGCACGGGAAGATCAACAAAATATTGTACTTCAACACTCGGAACATAAGATAAAATACTGCTCCAGACGTAGTCTGGAACAAAACGTACAATATTGGCAAAGAAACCCGTCAATTTAACATAAAGTACCTTTTTTGCAAAAACTCTATAGTCTAAGGCGGGCCCTACACATATTTATCATTGCACCGTGTAGGATCTGTATTGCGCAATATTATTTAGTCTGTGCTTCGCCTTGACGAGGATCGGACGCTCGTGGCATGGGCGCGTTGGAACTGTTGTAAATTTTCCTAGCTTGTTGCTTGTGTTTCCTAGCGTTTCAAAGTGATCCTTGTGATTCTACTGAAATAAATAATTTTTGATTTTGATTTTGATTTTGTAGGTATAATAGTGCCTTTTCATGTTACCTACCAGCTTTATATAGTTAGTAGTTAGTATATAGTGTTCCTTGAGCAACACTATAGCTGCAGCCAAATCTTGGTCTGACATCTTGGTCACGCACGGAACACTTCCGTTTGCTCCAGCTTACGCGAAGAAATTGACGCAAATGAGTCAGAATAATAATTGATCATTTGATTCAATCATATTGCGCAATAAAAATATTGTGCAAACTTATTGTAGGTGTAGGGCCCGCCTAATACTTGCTAAGTATTCTCTGTCCTTGTCATTCTTATCATGTTAATTTATCAAAGACGTTGATAAATTTGGAAGAAACGTTAGCTAACAAAGGTTTATTAGTTTATTTTTGAATAAGGCCCTATAGTCCAACCTTAGGGCCTTATTCAAACTCCCTAGCTCATGAGCTTAGTTCTTTATATCAGTCTGGGCTTTTGGGACTTAGGTTGGATTCGACCAAACTCGAATAAGCACTATTCTGCGGATAAATCATATTTATTAGCAAGTAAACTGACAATTTACTTGTATTGATTTGGATCAGTTGAGCTATCTATAGGTAGTTTGTAACGGTCTTTAGATGGCTCAACTGTTTCATATGTATTTTGTATATTTTGTATGTACATATTTTATTTTGTTTAATAAAGGCTTTATTTACTTGTATTTGACATATCTTATTCCGTAGAATAGTTATTCCAGATATTGGTTGAATCCACCCTTTATAACTTTACTACTTATTATTTAAAAAAGGCTCAAAGTTTGTTGCTTTGCGGAAATAGAGGAAAAATCAGAGGGACAAGCAGCAAAATTTCAAAGATTAGATGTATTATAGAACAAACCGGATAAATTGGCTTTGACTGGAGGACTTGGTAAATAATTAACATGTATCTCAAACACGTTATTGTAGCTAACCCGGTTAGCGTAAATATTAACGACATCTGAAAATAAAAAATCTTATCAGACTTTTAATGTATGTTTTGTACACACAAATTAATAACGGATTTCAAAATACGTAAAAACGGTAGGCCATTAAAACAAATATATAAAATATTTAAGCTGATCCAGATCTCCAAGAAGGAAATATGCATTATAATAACTTTTTGACGACAGATGTGGCGCGGAGGGCGAAGGTCCGCTTGCGACGCGCAAGAGGTTGAGGGTATGATTCCCGCCTTGTAACAAAAGTTTGTTCGATTTGTAAATATTTGTTCCGTGTGTGCTTGGTATTTTCTATGTATAATAAAAAAGTTTCTATCTGTGTATTTTATTGTATTAAGTATATCATAACAAAAGCTTTGCTTAGCTTGGGGCTAGATGATGCTGTGTGGATTGTCCAGTATTATATGTTTATTAATTATTTATATATTATTTATTTATTAAATGTTCTGTTTTGACAAACCGGAAAATTCATAGCAATGTTGAGTTTCCCTGCACATTTCAACAACAATTCATACGCTTCATGTAGCGAGCTGGTGTTAAGTTGAACTCTTTCCGATAGCTTTCCAACTTTTGTCACTGCTGAATTAGATATATCACCTCGTCGATAAACTTTTTCAACATGCGCTTTAATAATTAAAATTCTCACGTAAATACAGCGGAGTAGAGTGAAATAAAACACCTGTTCCAAATCTTGCGTCAAAGAAGGAAAAAATAAAAAATAATTAAGCGGATCTGACACAACATATAAATAAAAGATCATTCCAAACTCCACAAGACTACAGAGAACAATTAACACAGTCCACATCAAAACTTTTCTGGAGGAACAAGTGATAGCCAAATCATTTTGTATTTTCAACATTTCATCAAACAATTGCAATAGACTATGAAATTTTGTCAATGTACGTTTACAGCATGTCATTGTTATGATAACAAAAATAACGTATGCAACAATAGGTATATTCTTCATTGCAAACATGGTGGTACTCGATGTAAATTCAGTTTTAAATAATAAATGACCCACTAAACACATACAAAGTAGACAGTAAATGTTGCATAAAACCATCGTAACCCTCCGGCACTGTAATAAATATAGGCGATTAATTCCTAAAACTGTTTCAATTAATATGAGAAGTTTTAACTGTTTGATTATACTAGTTCTTTTTCCTTCATAACTAGTTGGGTTTGTTGAATTTACACTCGACACCAAATGACGACTCATTTTGAAAGTTCTTTATATTGACTGAATATTCTTTGAATTTAGGACAAGCAAAACATTAATGTAATATGAAATTGTCGATTCAATCAACTACCACTTAGGTGATAACTTTTTAACACGCTTAATTCTAGTGATTAATTATAGTAATGTGATTAGTTGTTAAGTAGGTACTAACTGAAAATTGTAGAGCTAGTAGGTCGATGGAAAATAACATATAATATGTAGGTAATTGTCTATAAAACTTAGTTACAGTTTTGTGCAGCATCATGTGACAGCATTTATAGGCTAACTAAAATAAAATCACTTAGCCCGCATAGTCGGCACGCAGGTAAAACTTTTTTAGTATTATTTTTTACTGCACACATCGTGGTCTAAAATCATATTTAAAAAAAAAAAATATTAACCTTTATGTGGTGCATAAAAATAATATCATTATTATTTAAGTTGATGCCTGATAAATACTTGATAATGTTAAAACACTGCCCATTATAAGGGTACTTAAAGTTTATCTCAGAAACTAAATTTACGGCAACAAAAAATGTTTTCTTATTTTTCCACCAACAGATTAGAAGAGATAAAAAAATGGTCTGATTTACTGTGCTTCTCACAAAAATGCTCTAGTAGTAGTATGAGCGACGAGAAATTATTTTCATTTGCGACTGATTATTTACAAAATTTACTTACAGTTTCACTCTTATGTTATGCAGGATGGTCCAAACATAGACGTCAATAATAAAAATTTAGATTCCCAAGATTCAGGGGTATCCGAAAACATCCCATGTATGTTGCCCGATTTTTCTTATTTTTCGAGTTATGATTTTTTTATGTTTTTTTTAATTTAATTAAATTTTTTTATCCCTTTCAAACGTTCCGACCAAACATTCTCAAAAAAAAAACATAAAAAAATCATAACTCGAAAAATACGAAAAATCGGGCAACATACATGGGATACCCCTGAATCTGGGATATCTAAATTTTTCTTATTGACGTCTATGTTTGGACCAACCTGTATGTGCAATAATAATAAAATTTTGCCCATGCAAGCAGTCGCTTTCACCCACCGATTTTCCGTAGCCGCGGCAATCCCGTCAGTACATAGATTCCTCTATACTTTTCTATCTAGATTTTATTTCTTTCTAAGTGAAATATTTGTAGAAGTTCAATAATATTTACTGGCACCATGATGTGTTTATGCGAGGTCTACATTTAAGCCACCTTTGGGATGGATTAAGCCAAAATCCGCACTCAAATCCCAGTTCCCTGTTCAGCTTTAAAATGGAAATGCAGGATAACGCGGATAAGAGTGGCTTACTCCAGAGAAAAAGTTAAATGAGCAAATTCTCTCGGGAATATTATTTAAATTGCATCTGAGACTGAATAATTGAAATTATGGTCGAGATTCGTTCGATTCCGGCAGACCACGACTTTTGCATCAACCTGGATTTAATTAACAGTTCATCGAAAATTATATAGTGGTAAAAATAATTAAGATAAATTATATAGTGGGTATTCAGAAAAGTTAGAAGGGTAGCCTAATGGTCAGTATTAGTTTGGTAATGTACAAAACTTTATCGAATTATTAATAAGTTATGAACAAAGAGAAAATAAATCAGAGGTTAGATTTTGAAAACAATATTTGCAAATTTTATGTTACTATTTAAAAGAACCTTTCTCGTATGAAAACCAAGCCCTTGTCTGCAAAATCTTAGATTAACATAATGTAGGTAATTATCAAACCAAGATGAATAGAAAAAGAAAAAAATAACCGAGAAAACAAAAGCTAACCACGGCTAATGAGTGCTCGTTATAATAAAATTTCCTCGTAAAAGTTTCGCCTATACTTACGGATTGTTACGAATTCAGTTTGCTTAGAATATTCGATGCAGAGAAAAACGTGGCCACTGTAAATAAACAAAAAGGCACATGTTTATATTTTTTGTTTGTGGAATCTGTTCCTTATTTATGATAGATTATTAATGAAAGCTCTACCAGTGGAGGTACGTCATAACCATTAGTTTATGTGGTGTGTTTATATTATAACCACTGACCCATACTATTGGCTATGTTGATTACACAATAAACGCATGTTTAACTTCCGTCCTAAAATATCAAATAATTGTATGACGTACGTGTACGAAACATAGGGATGAATTGGGAGAGCTATGATTTCTCTTCACTTACGTTTTTGTTGTTTTTTAGATAGAAATGGTGTAATTTGAAAGTGAAAAAGGCTTCAGAGTTCGGCCAATAACTAGCAGATCGAGGTGTTGAAATGCTTAGGCATTATAATAGTTCTGCTACCTTATTTTTTTATTCCAAAATGGTCTTAAAGGTTGAGGTAAGATGATCAGCCATAAAAAAGACTAAAATAATAGTAGCAAGGTTGACCCCATCATCATAATGAGACGCATATCCAGAAAAAGAGAGAAACCCTGGAGGGCCAGAATCTATTAGAGTTTAATGTGAATATTGCGTTACGCTGTATGAAAAAAAAACTTGAGATTGATAATAAAACAACCATTAGAAAACGGCCCAAAGTTATGAAATAACCGCCCTTTACCTTTTCCCTAAACTAGGTTACGTAATTTGGTTATTGGTAAGCCAACACATTAATCGACGGTTCGTGTTAACTTTGGTTATAGGTCAATACATATTTCAGTCATAAAATAAAATATATCCTGAATAATTTGAACGTAAAGTTAATTTAGACAGGAAAAGGCGAGATGGTCAAGTCAATCACTTGGTCTAAAACGCCACGTCTGACCATTATTTCAGCTGTAGTTTCACCTATTAATTCTAAAGATTTGCCTGAAACTGCACTGTGTTCGTCAACCCATTGACTAAGTTAACAAAGTTATGAGTGGTAGAATCGGTTCACAGGTAAACATTATGTGGGTCAACAAATTAATTATCCCTTATTTTTTTACCCATAGGTGTAGATTAATTGTTTTAAATTTACAAAAGAACCAAATCTAAAATAATGTCTAATTAAAAAGATAAGTGGTCATATAAAATAGTTGGTGCCGTTTAGACAATTGGCACTAAAGCATTCAACTTCCAAATATTCATAATGTACCTGTTTAGAAGACCTTTGTTGCTCTGGAGTAATGCTATCAATCTTTTATATCCAGACATAATATCTGCCAAGGTTAATTTCACACACTGTTAGCTTTATAAATGCTACGGACTTGTGTAGCTTCGAAGAAAACAACTGGTTCTAGAAAAAGCTACGCCTAAAACTTTAGATAGCTTGTCAATCTTTTGAAGTATACGGTGTATTTAACAATAAATCCTAAAGTATGATTACGCACTTAGTAGAGCTCTTTTGGGAATAGTAAAGCACTATTGAATCAGTTCTTTTGAGAATATATTACCGTAGGAGGTAATAATGTATTCTGTTTCTGGGTAAAGATCAGCCAACAACGGCGTTAAATCCATAATGCAAGAATTCATAGAATTAATAGCATGTATCCATCTCTTGTTTTTCAGTTACCTATAGTAACAACGACAGCCACTAGATGGCACGAGAATCGCGCCAAGATTAATTTAATTATTGGAATAATTAATCTAGGTAGGGTTTCAACACACGCAAACAAAGTCAGTAAGTACACCGGAATTCACTCCACACACTTAGGTTTTTATCTTTTAATTTCTAGGAAAGATCATTTATTTCTGTAGTCGGACGTAGTATTTATAGGTTAGTTCACTTGACTGTTCAGAGTTTACAATAAACACTTCGTAAATTTAGTAATTTGAACACTGAGTCACATGAATTTATTTGTATTAGGTTAAGTAAACACTGTGATAGTTATTGAAGTGAGAGTTTACACTGAGAACGCCTTATTTATTTTATAAAACACAAACTTTAACGCAGGCAATGTACATCAGCTGACATCCGTGACGTCATCAAAAGACGTCATAAAAAGTTATCTCAAACTATGGCATTTTTAGGTATGTTAATAATGATGTGTTTATTTTTATTTCAATGTAGTAGCTTTGTTACAATCAACAGTTTTTTAAACCGATTGAACTATCAGAATTTGTTCCAATTTATTAGAAAGATTTAGCTGTTTACTTTGGTTTTGAAATCACGGCCAAGGCAGGATACACTCCATCAATCATAGCCACGTAGAGCTAAGCATAAATTGGTTCCCGAAAAGCGTGTGTGGCCGCTATTGTTTGTATTAAAGCGTGAATCGCGTTTTCTTAGCTGTGATAGACGTATGTTTTCATTTACTTTTCAAACAGACCAAAACGGATAAGAAACATGCGGAAACGTCTGTGTTTAAATTAACAGCATGATGTTTTGTTCTACTGAAATAATTCTCACTTAAATAAGTGTTGTGTGTTCTCAGGTGCGCGTAGGTGTTTCTTGCCATTGTTGTCATACAGACTCACAATTACAACATTTCTATTTCATTTCTATATTGTCTTTGCTGGCGTTGATTAAAAGTAGCCGTTACCAAATATCAAATCGGACGGACATTGTAACACACAGTAAATGAACGTTACTTTCGCATTTATACATACATAGTAAATATATGGGTAATAGTAGAACGCCATGCAACTTTGTTCACGCTGACTTTAATCATTATAAACTTATCTTCCTTCTGTTATGGAAGAAGATAAGGATGCATCCTTAGCCACATTTAAAGTTACACCTTGAAAGTTTTTATTTTTTCATATCTTGTGGTGACGTGCACAGTGCAGTGCCACGCTGAACTTAAAGTTTTCCAACGGGTGGAATACATACGGGTAAAAATTACTCATCCTCCTTGTATTTTGTTACTCATTTAAATAGGTACAGAGTTAGTACTAATCAACAAGAATAACAAAGGTTCAACCAAATAGAAAATTAAACTAAGTTAAGTACTGAAGTACAAAGCGAGTAGCATTTTAGCTTTACAATTAAATGTACTCCAGATACTTAGGTATCTATTACAAAGCACGTAATTAGTTGAGGAAAACCTGGTATAAGAGTAATGCAAAACAAGCTTTATAATTATGTATGAACCTAAGAACTGTAGAAATGTTTTGCATGGCTACATGGGCAATTGCAATATTTATTATGTGCGCATTGCTCTCAAACGGTCTAGGAAACCATCGTGATGAAACCCGCGGCTTAGTTAGTTCTGCACGTATTGACTCGTCTGTTTCTTCCTTTTTTAATCTGGCTAAGCTGATGATGTTAGTGCTGGTCATGCCTACTTGATCTAAATGCCCCAGGCACTACAGCATCTGCACTTCACACATCTACTGTGGGCAACTAAAATAAGGAACTTGCCACCTGACGCTGTTTTTATATTATTATATAATCATTAATTATATTTATTTATTTATTTTAAATATAACACTGCATCATAGGTTTTGATAAACCCTTTAAATCGAGGAAGATAAGAAAGCGACATTCTATGCTGATTTTCATGTCAACTTACCTACTCTAATCGTGGCCAACTCCGTGATGTTTTGACATAACGGCTGCAATGTATATACTCGTAGTTCCGAAAATCACTCCATAAATGACAACTACCAGTTTCGTATACCATAATTGCTTTAAAGTGGTCTATGTAGAGCATGTAGAAAACACTTATTACTCTGGTACCCCCACCGGGTGGAATAAACACTGAGTCAGTTGTTTTAATACCTTTATGGTTTCAACCGCGACGAATCTTTGTGTCCTACATAACATTTACGTGTGTGGTTTCTAGAAAATAATGTCAAAGCCTGTTTGTCTTTTCATTATAATTGTTGTAGAAAGATGTAGCTTTTTTAATGACTATAGAATAACAAATATACTCCCTGGAAGCTTTACAAGTGCGAGGGGCAATAGATGCAGATAAAACGAAGCTTATTCCTGAGTTCTGAAACGCTATTATGTAATCAAAATTGATGACATTTTACGTTTCTCCATACGATTTTTTAAATTAACGACCTCTTAAAATATACATAAATGATATAATATTTAAATAGTGATTGAGTATTCGAACATCAGGCTTACTAAAAAAGTACATGCCTGCAAGTTTCAAGTTATCTGTATCCCATCAATGAGCCAAAGATCGAATTTAATCAATTTAAACTTTAGTTGATTGGTTACTTTTAACTTTTAGATAACAATGGAAAAGGTTCGACGAACGAAGGATAATATAAATTCATTTTTAAACACGGGTGTTTTCACACTGGTGTTTTAAAATGAATGATGATAATATATTCACGATAGGTTAGTAAGATATGAATAATATATCTAAGGTAGCATTTTTTTCATTATAACTTAAGCCCACAGCAACTTGAGTAGGTACCGAATAAGTTATTCTTTGGATATTCTCGTCACATTATGTCATGCAATAACACGTCATTTTATGTCACGTCACATTACGTCACGTTATGTCACGCTATGCGATGTCTCGTCACTTCATGTCACGTTGCGTACCGTCACGTCACGTTAAGTCACGACACGTCTAGCGATGTCACATAAAACCGCAAAACCAATACAAACAATGACACTTTTAACAAAAGGCAGTTTGTATGAGTCAGTGGTCAACTCTAGTTAAGGAGCTTCATAATTCATAATTACATGTCATATTTTAAATTTCAAATAACTCTAAGTATCTGAATGTAAATAATTAAACATTTTTATCATTTAAAAACTCCTGAGTAGGATAATATGCTTTTTCTGCAAACAACTTTTTTAATTTCATTTTGAAAACATTCAGACTGGAGACTTCTTTTTATGGTCTCTGGAAGATGGTTGTAGACACGCGCAGCCATACAACGTTTACTTTTGTTATAGTGCAGTTTTATGGTTAGGAAAACCAATTTTATTTTGGTAGCGGTTACGTTTACGTTTCTTAAAAAGATATAAATTCGATCTAACAAATATTGCGATTTCATATTATGTAGAGACTAGGGTAGTGTTAGTATATTGAACTCCATAAAGAATGGCCTCAGTGCGAGGGGTAAAATGCTCATGAAGCAGGTCCACGCTACTCCTGCCTCTTTATAAATTTGTAGTGAGACATCTGAGATATTTGGTTCGCCTTTAGCAGATGTATTATTGGTCCCTCATTGGCCCATTGGCCCTTGATAATGTCAAACAAATCGACATTTTATCTTTTCTTAAATTATGTATTTTTGAAGAATTCTTATTAAAAATCTGTGGTAAATACCTCACCGCGTTTTCAATAAAGAAATAAATCATAATGCTTCAATAGGTACTTTTAGCATTGTAATAAAATACGACAAGGGTGTAGGCAGAACCCACTTCTGTCAACTATGACCTTCGTCAAGTGTTTATTGGCCGGAGTTGATGCGAGCTCGGTAAAATAAATGGCTACCCGCTAAACGGACAGTGAGAAAGGCACATTTTACCCAATTTTATTCATATGAAGTTTAAGGTTACGTACAGAATATGAGGGCGGACTGCAAAACATTGAGAAGTACCTACCTACCCTTGAATCTAGTTTACGCCTGCTGTTTACCTTTTGCCAGCTGGCAAAACCCATGGTTTGATTTTTGCTAATCAAGCGAAAACTAGATCTGGTACTACTAGGTAGTAAACTTCTAAAACTAGATTTTTTTGATTGATAGTCAGCGCACATCTAATTCAAATTGACAATGAGGGCTCTATTTTCAGTTTTATTCACTTCAAAAGCTCGACTTTTAATCAACTGGTTTCATTTATTTTTATCGCTTTTGTTGTTTTGCCAATGTCAATGTCGACAAGATCAATGTAAGACAATGGAAGATCTAAGACAGAAAATGGTCAACAGACTCAAATATTATTTTGTAAATAATTTTGGCATTTATTTTTTTATTTATTTATTTGACGACCGATGTGGCGCAGCGGGCGCAGGTCCGCCTGCGACGCAGAGGTTGCGGGTTCGATTCCCGCCTCGGAACAAATGTTTGTACGATCTACAAATATTTGTTCCGGGTGTTCTGGGTTATTTCTATATATAATAAAAAATATCTATCTATAAATTGTATTGTATTAAATATATATCAGTCATCTAGTACCCATAATACAGCTCTGTTTAACAGCAGCTTACCTTGGGGTTAGATGATGCTGTGTGGATTGTCCAGCATTATTTATTTATTTATTAATATTTAATTATTCTACTAATTCGTATCATAATTAAATATTTCTAGCAATATTTTACTCGTTTGTTTCTAAACAAACCCCTTAAGAATGCAACAACACTGACAAATGCAAAACATAGGTACTGTAATCACTCCTTTTTACTTAGCAAAGACATTATTAGCGTTTGATATTTTATCATCTCATATACAAAACCACTAAAACTAGCAGTTCTCCGAACAGTAGACCTCGCAAGCACAAACTTGTAAAGTGAGCTTTGAAAATAAGCAACATATTGCATTTTGAGGAACTATTTTGCTCATCACGCTGAAGATCCTAATCAGATCTTCACCAAATATCAGACAAACTTAAAGTTAATACTTACCTTTCATATAAAATAAATATCACCGAAATCAAATCACATTAGGTGGAGATATTCAGCAACCCCCTTTTTGTCCCTTTTTGGAGAAAGTACGCCCCTTATCAAAAATCCCCGACGACAATCAAATTCTATAAAGTCCTGTATACCAAGTTTCAAACAGATTGGTTGAAAAATGCGACCTGTAGGCGAGAACACAAAAAGACCGGACAAACTGACATCCAAAAGCATTTTTGGCCAATCTCAAAACTAAGACGCTACTTTCGCTTCGCTCGCTCGGTCAATGACAAAGTCGTGTGTTTTAGATCAACCGTGAATTGGAAACACTGAAAACTTTTCTCCAAAATCTGTTAAAAAAACTCAAACGAACTAAATTTTAATTAGCTTCGGTACAATTCGAGTAAAATAAACAAACATCCAGCCACAACAGAAACAACGATAGGTAGCTAAACTGAAACAAAAGAAGTCTCTAAAATGATTACGCGAGCATGAAGATAAACAAAGCTCTTTTACTCGGACAAACCTACTTACACCGCACACACTTATTTGCATAGTAAAACTCTAGAACAGTACTGCATAATATATTATGATAGAGTTACTTTAAATTATGTATACCCGAGGAAGGCAGACAGACCGACAATTGAATTTTTAAAAATGCGGTAAACATTCTTCTGTGAGACGTTTGAATTTATTTACCAGTCTGGCACCCAAAAAAGTACATTGTCAACAAGCGTACGTAAGCTACGGTAACCGCTTACCATCAGGTGGGCCGTTCGCTTATGTGCCATTAAATAGTTGTATATAATTTATCTTCTTACCTACGAAAACTATTATTTGCGTAATTATACTAAAAATAATAAAAAGTAGCATAACGTTAATCCACATCACATTCTAGATATCTAATCAGTTCAGCCGTCACAGCATTGAGTGGGAACAAACAAACACAAAAAATTACGCATTTATAATCAACGTGATACGAGGGCGGGTCAATAAGTCCGTGACTTTTGGAATAAAACACAGATTTTTTGATAAAAAAATCATTTTATTTTTCAACGTAGTCTCCCTTGAGCTCTATACACTTTGTCCAACGCTTCTCCAATTTTTTTATCCCTTCCAAAAAATAAGATTTGTCGAGGTCCTCAAAATAGGTCTTTGTTTGTGAGATGATTTCATCATTAGAGTCAAATCTTTTTCCACCAAGCCATTTCTTCAAGTTTGGGAACAAGAAGTAGTCACTCGGAGCCAAATCTGGAGAATAGGGCGGATGAGGGAGCAATTCATAGCCCAATTCATGGATTTTTGCCATGGCAACTGCACATGTGTGCACCCTTGCATTGTCTTGGTGGAAAAGAACTTTTTTCTTGGCCAAATGAGGTCGGTTTTTTTTCAAATCGTCATTGAATCGGTCTAATAAGTTGGCATAATATTCCCCATTGATTGTTCTTCCCTTTTGAAGGTAGTCAATGTGGATTATCCCGCGTGCATCCCAAAAAACAGTCGCCATGACTTTATTGGCTGACAAACCCACCTTGGCCTTCTTTGGCGCCGATTCACCCTTAGAAACCCACTGTTTTGACTGTTGTTTGGTCTCTGGTGTGTTGTGGTGGATCCATGTTTCGTCCACGGTTACGAAACGGCGAAAAAACTCCTCCATATTGCGGTTAAACAACGCTAAATCCTCCTGTGAAGTTGTTACACGATTGCGTTTGTGGTCGACTGCGAGCAAACGCGGCACCCATCTTGCGGAAAGCTTTCTCATGCCCAAGTGATCATTCAAAATTGAAACCACTGAGCCATGCGAGATCCCTACGGCTTCCACAATCTCTCGCACTTTCAATCTTCGGTCGGCCAAAACCATATCGTGAATTTTTTCGATTGTTTCGGGTGTAGAGACCTCAACTGGGCGTCCAGGACGTTCGGCATCTTCAGTGCTTGTACGGCCACAACGAAATTCAGTAAACCACTTTTTTACCATTGAAATCGATGGTGCAGAGTCCCCATAGTGTTTATCAAGCCTAACCTTGGTCTCGGTAATGGTTTTTTTTCGCAAAAAATAATGCTTAATAAGCACACGAAATTCACTTTTTTCCATTTTCTTCTCAGATCACCGGGTAGTCTGATAAAAATAGCTGCCAAACACAAACTAACTGACGCAGCAAGTTCAAATTTTGACAGGAGTCAACTGACAGATGCCTGTTGACAGGAGCAGTGTTGCTTTTTCAGTAAAGTGGTCAGAAGTTCAAAAAGTCACGGACTTGTTGACCCACCCTCGTAGTACTCAAAAGTAATTAGTCATTACACTTGTAATTCATAACGAACTCATCCAAAACTAGTTTATTCCAGAGCAGTTTATTTTGCACAAAAATACCCAACCAAGTTGTGTTATCAAAATCCTTTGGTTCCCATCTGTTTAAAAATATTTACAACCCTGTCCTTCGCCCCAGCCGCGTTTAATTTAAAACTTTATGTGGGACTAATCTAGTCTCTCGCATCAAAGGACCGCTGTCTCTACCCATGGTCACTGCATGGGTAATAACTACGTTTAGCATTAAAATTTCACACACACATACCAGCAGTAACCAACTACTTTTGACCTGCCTCAGTCTAATTACTTTGTTTGCTGGGAAATGCTTCAAGAGCTCACCCAGGGCTAGATTTTGCTTAACAGACTAAGGGTTAGCTTTACTTATTGTTTTCGCAGGCAAATCGTAGCTGTTAAATTTAAAATAATTAGGTAAATAGAATGAAAAATATATTTTATCCATCACACTCAGGTTTATAACGTTTATGACTGCTGGCACAATTTTGTAGAGTGACGACTGGTCTGTGCAAAGGGTTCAATAATTGTAATAGAACAAACGGCTAACGATTTAAAGCAGATATTTCTTTGTCGGCTGTCGAGTGATGTCACTTAATGCTTCTCAGATGGGCGAACTGGCTATCATGATAATATCCAACGTGAAAAGCTCCAAATAGAACGTAAAAAGCTCGAGACGTGTCTATTGTGTAAAGCTGTTCAGAAATCATGGGCATAAAAAGGCATCTCAATTTATTGGGCCTAAGGTAATCGCTGGCCATTTTGTATTTAGAGTGGCACCTAAAGGTGGGTAATAGAAAAGTAAGATACGTCAAGATGAAAATAAAATTTATTACGTTTTTATGCCCTCTGAGAAAACTATTATAGTTTGATTTTCGCAAAAAAGAAAGTTGGTTCGTTATCAGCCGGGGCACAGAATAGCCTAAAAAAGTCAGCAAAAATACTGTTGCGGATAATTCGGTAGGTAGTCAACTGAGACGCTTTTTTGAGGAAAAAAACTTGATAACATTTTTATCGATACTTTTTGTGTAAGCTGTAATAAGGGTCGAAGATAACAGATTGTGACACGGAGTTTTAGACATAACTACCAAAATATTATAATGGTAAAAATTTGTGGTTTTTACATAAACAGAAACTAGCTAAAACCAACTAAAACATTTTTTTATGGAAAATTAGTATAATTTTTTTCGCGTTGCGTTATAGCTATGCGTGGCAAAATTGTGGCAAACTCAGCCACAGACGCCATAAATTAAAAGAAGAATAGATTTGCGCTACAGTATGTTAGCGTTAGGATCAAGGCGTCATTCATAACTAGCATCACAGCGCCGCGCTAATGTGCTTTTGGTTCATTCTCGCGTTGACGACGGACGTCGAAAAAAAGTCAACTTCCCTAGGTAGCACGATTTGACGTCGCATTAAATACCCGTAGCATCGTTTAAACAGAACGAAGAGAACAGAAGAGTAGTAGAGTTCTTTGTGATAGAGCTCGTCCGAGGAAGGACTACCACCATACCTATTTCTGCCGCCAAGCAGTAATGCTCGCATTGCTGTGTTCCGGTGTGAAGGGTATGGTTTCCGGTAAAATTACTGGCACATGAGGCTTTCGATCTTGGCCTCAAGGTGGCAACCCGCAAGTGATACCTCTGGTATTGCAAGCGTTCATAGGCTGCGATAACCGCTTACCATCTTGTGGGCCGTACGCTTGGTTGCCACTTCAGTAGTATCAGTTGTGTTGTTCATTTTATTTACTTTATTAAATTATGGCAAAAATATTGCAGCACCCTATGTATCAAATGGATTTTTTTGTCAGACTATAGTGGGACCAGTCTGTTTATTTGTCCCATCATCGTAGCTTTCTAGCGCGACGCTATGGTGCGATGCTAAAGCCCTTTATATGTATTTGGATAAAAATCACTCAATGTTTTTAGGTTTTAATGTTTATACAGGGTCATTCATTATCAACCTGACAAACTTAAGGGATAGGTTCCACACATAAAAAAAATATAATATTTTTTTTTAATGTATATTCTGTCTTAAAAATCCCAAGTAAACAAAAAAAAATCGATTACGTTTTTCTGCTCAATTATTATTTATCATTGTTGGGAATCGAGTTAAGCGGCGTAATAATGAAATATTCGAGTGTGCGCGCCCCGTAGAGGGTCAGTGACACGCGCAGGTCAAGGACGCGCGGATTATTGACCCGCGGTTCATTGACGCGCGGGTCACTGACACGTGCCGAGCGCTGCCTTTTCGATTTCTAATAAGGATAACTAATTATTAAGTAGAATTACTTTTTTTTTTAATTTAAAAAAAAAATGTTCAGAAAAAAAAGATACAAGTATTTTTTTTTATGTGTGGAACCTATCCCTTAAGTTTGTCAGGTTGATAATGAATGACCTTATATGGTTGGCACGATAACAAAATAGCGCTTCATTAACATAAACCTACATACATCTAGTGATGTACCAAGTGGATTGTTAAAAACTTTTACGAGCAGTGCATTCTATCGAATTAAAATTATGTTTTGTTTTTTCGCTGAGATTAAAACTTATTGAAATTTTCTTGAGTAATTTTGATAATTTATCGTTCATGATAATATTAAAAAATTAAAGTACGAACTAAAGCAATTACATAATAAAATTATCTGGTCGCTGGTGGCCCTTTACAATTTTTTTTATCTTCTATGCATAACTTGTTTTTAACAGTGATGTTTATGTCGTATAGTGCACCTTTATACCCTGAGAAGAAGAACTCTAAAATTGTGTTTTAATTTCATTACATTTGGTGACTGTGTTTTTATTATCCATTACCCAGACAATTTTACATAATATTTACTTTATGAGCTGAAATGATCTTGAGTGTTTTCATTTTCATTCGATTCTTTATATTAAGAACAGGAATCCTAAAAATACAACCCAAAGGCGAACTACTAACCACTAACGACTGGAAATATACCTTACACCTTATTCATAAAACACACTATCAATTTAGCGACTTGTTTGTATGGTAAAAGTAAGCTCGTATGAGTAAGTGGCCAACTCTGGTGACAGAGTTTTTAGGCCGCCCGAAGGCCTCTGTCATAGCCTGACAACTTTGAAAAAGCCAGGACTGACTGCTTAACGTGCCCTCCGAAGCACGGGAGCGCTCAGTTGAAATTGCCAAAATGAAATTGTGAAAATGAAATGTTGAAATCCAAATGATGACTACGCGGAACAGTGCTTAACTTCGTTGATCTGTTAGAAACACTTAGCCAGCCACGTCACGAGCGTTTGTAAGGTATCGCCTACGTTTGACTCGCAGTCAATTCCGTAGGCCGATAAACTCGCACCAAGGGCTGATCTGCCTATGTTTGACTCGCAGTCGATTCCGTAGCCAAAAAAACTCGTTGCAAGGGCTGATTTGCCTACGTTTGCCTCGCAGTCAATTCCGTAGCCCAAGAAACTCGTACCAAGGGCTGATCTACCTACTCTGATGTTTTAATTATACGGCCCGCCGGCTCCGTATCACGGCGAGAATGTGTTTTATTTCTCCTTGTTTCGCATTAATTACGAGCTTCACGTGAAACCCACCCTTTTCGTGTTCAAAAAGGAAAATACCTATACGTTTAGTCGGATTTAACGAGAGCCAAAGATATTGAGCTCACAGGCATTTGAATCTCTGAACTATAAAACGTACCGACCTGTTTTAATATCTACCTAGAGAAGTAACAGTAACGGCTTTAGTGGGCTATGCTATGTTTTTCAAACGAAAGTCCTACAAGAAATGGAAATTGTGAGATCAATAATTTTTTTACAAGATCCAGTTGCGCCTTTTTTGCGTTCTCGCTCTGATGAAAAATTTGTAATAGCAAGAATAGTGTAATTTTATCTGTATAAGAATATAATATAATTCTTTGGATATATAAACCTCTGTTTATCCTCCTGGGACCGGTTTTGTTTTAGAAAATTTTATTATAAGTTAATTTTCTAGAACTACATAATTCGCTTTCTACAAATACTTATAAAACTCATAAAAACGTGACTGCGACGCTTCGTACGGTAATACAAATTTTAGTTAGCAAATTATTAATTAGATAGCAAATTGACGACCGATGTGGCGTAGCGGGCGCAGGTCTGCCTGCGACGCGGAGGTTGCGGGTTCGATTCCCGCCTCAGGTCAAATGTTTGTACGATCTACAAATATTTGATTCGGGTGTTCTGGGTATTTTCTATATATAATAAAAAAATATCTATCTATGTATTGTATTGTATTAGTATACATCAGTCATCTAGTACCCATAATACAGCTCTGATTAACAGCAGCTTATCTTGGGGCTAGATGAGGCTGTGTGGATTGTCCAGCATTATTTATTTATTTTATTGATTACAGCAACACTACTCTATTTTTTAGAGGCCTTATTTAAATCAGTTCAAAGAATTTATTCATTATATATACAAAAGAACAGAGTTCACTTAAATTAGCTTAAATTAATGTTATAGCTAATTAAATTTAAGTTTTTTTTGGTTCCAGAGGTGCTTCTTATAGTATTTTATCATAAATTTATTCTTTTAGTTTTTTTTTAATTAAACATTGATTCACAAGCTTTAATATTGTCAGGTGGGCTGTTATAAAATTGTGCTCCTTCATACATTATATTATATTCATACTATAAACCTCTGTTAGTTGATGTCTTTTATATCTGCCGCTAAATTGACAGTTTATAATAAATAAAGAGTTGTAAGGTTTTGTTTTAAAGTAAATAAGTTCGTATGAGTCAGTAGCTGACTCTGGTGAAAGAGTTTTTAGGCCGACCGATATCCTCTGTCATGGACTAGGTTTGTTTTGATTATTTTATATATATATATATTTATTAATTATATATATTTCTTTATAAAGCCGTTTTGCTTTGCAGAGTAGGCAGCCTGTTGGTCATTTAGGAGTTGTCACGCATTACGTCTATGTGCACGTGCACGTCACTCAAGCAGTGTACCATGTCTCACATTTTCATATGTACATTTAAATGCAGCCAGTGTGATTTGGTATTATAAATCAAAGAGTAGTGTCAAATTATCTTTATTATCATGCTCGTGATAGGCTTTCATGTTCACATTTCACCAACCTAATAAAATAAAGCAAATAAAACAAAACAATAACATTTTAGACAGTACAAAATAAAAGGCCAATTTCAGCGGTTGTGTCGTAAATCTGTACTTACAATCGCAACATCGCGAGCCCTTCTGGGCCTTCTGTCATGACGCTGTCACTACAACAATAGGCAAGTGTTCCACATAAAAGCTATTCAATGCGGCGTCGAGGCGTAGCCTGCTCACAGAATAAGTACCTACTGTACAGATTCCAAGCTTTATAGGTATACATCTAATCGAACTTTTATAAATCGAGTTGCTGTCGATTCTCACTTTCTGTGGCAAAAAATGCGAATTTCGTGGTTTTCTAATGTTATCATTATCGGGACACTGACTGGCTACTATCTATTGAGGTTGATTGGGTCCTAGCCCACTAGGCAGATCTAATGCGGATCGGTGGATTGCACATATCATTCGAGTTTTAAGTTCTTGGACATGCCGGGGTTTTCCTTCACCCCGCTTGAAACTCTTCTGGCAGCTTAAATAGTCCGTAATGAACTATTGGCAGTCGAAGCCGAGACCGACAAAATAACGTGCACGGAATTAAAATATATATTTTTGCTAAAATACTTCCAACTGAGCCTGTTTACGTTTTACAGGTACTTCGAAATCCTGTATAAGTTTGTTTGCTTGTATTGAAGCTGAAAATTCGCAATGCCAGTGCGCATTTTCAGCTTCAATACAATCTAAATCTATTACGGTGGTGAAGGAAAATAACGTGAGGAAACCGGCATGTCCAAGATCTAAAAATTCGAAAGACTTGTGAAGATTAAAAGGCTGTAATGATGATTTATTATTAAAAATAAATCATTATAATGGCGTGTGCACATAGTGTAGGACGCTTATAAGCACAAAAATAATTGAGCACGCTATCAAGCATCGGACTTGAAGCTTGGCCTCTGTATTCACTGTGGCAAGCCATGACGCTAGGGTTGGCATAAGTGCCGCGTCATAAAACTAATTGGCTATTACGAGGGCGGTTATCGAGAACCCGTTTGTCGTAAAATCGCGCATGCTGATCAAAGGCGATATGCAGACGAGGCTTGCACGCACATTGTACGCATGGGATTTGTATATACTTACAGCAAAAGGGTCGGGGAAACCTTAATATCTTTCCAATACATGAAGGTTCTGTAGGCATCACTGCATACTATTTACTTAATATTTAAAGTTAAGGTGCTTACCCGAACACGTGCTATCCTAATTATTACATAAAATCTAAACAGTAACAATTTTAAGTAAATTAAAGCGACATAACTTTTTACTCATCTGAACACAGACTATTTAAATGCCACGTTGTCAGTATGAATGTCTCATTAGCATAATAGTATGAGTAAACATGACTATAGTTGGCAAACATTAGTGCGCAAAGATAAAAGTTGGCAACCCTGCGGAGTAAATCGAGCGTAGATCGTATCGCGTTCCTGCCGGGCGGGTCATTAAAATGAAATTTGCTTCCATATTAGCCGTGGTTAGGGTTGGATCGATAGACGGACAAAATCTGCATTATCGCTTCTAAAAAGACCGGATAGTTAGCTGATCTGTTTTTCTAATCTATCATCGTCTTTGTTTATGGAATGACAATGAAAGACAATACTTAGCAAGCCGCTGATACTTGGTTACGTAGACGCACTGGAGACGTTTTTTTATAAATCATCACCAAATATCAGACAAACTTAAGTTTATACTTACCTTTCAAATAAAATAAAAATCATCGAAAAAATGTTTGTCCCTTTTTGGAGAAAGTACGCCCCCTATCAAAAATCCCCGCCGACAATCTAATTCTATAAAGTCATAGAACCTGTATACCAAGTTTCAACCAGATTGGTTAAAAATGCGACCTGTAGGCGAGAACACAAACTGACCGGACAAACTGACAACCAAAGCATTTTTGCCCAATCTCGAAACTGAGACGCCTCGCTCGCTCGGTCAACTACTTCCTAGCACCTAGCACATCTCTGGTGGAAACGCAGCCTGAAGCCGGTCATCTGGCAACACTAGCTGTGGTAGAACAACACAGCTCTGAGATCACGATGCCGCTAATGTCACGCTCCATTATAAGCCAAGTTCTACGCAAGCCTGTGCCACTGCATGCGAGGGAATTATATTGTTTCATGTATTTATTATATTTTCCATGCAATTACAGGTTTTTAGAGCAATGAGTCATGAATTTGTTTTTTTAGACATAAACTTTATTATCATAAAAACTACTTAATTTATTTTACATGTTATTTCGACAACACAAAACTGCTGCATCCGATAAGTTTGCCACATCACGTTATATTTTTGTTAACGCATTCATTTTTAGGTTGTAGATATTTATATAGGTATGATATGATATGGTAGGTATTTTTATAATCAGGGAATTATTTAACTTTTTTGTTTCTTTTGTTTCTCTCATTTTATTATTTTATTCTTTTAAAATAAATAAAGCTCTGTATTTTATTAAATCAGACAGATGTACAAAGCGATAAATTTTGTATTCGTCTGTAACGTGCTGCTTTGGTAAACATGCTGTTGATTCTGTTGTGCACTTTCCTTAACTTAATTTGACAGTTCTAAAAATGTTGCTCTCATGAAAATGGTAATAACGAGGACCGCTGCTGCATCTTTGGAACTGTCAAATAAGGTTTAGTTCTTAAGTGAAAATGTGCGACAGAGTCGACATCTATAAGTCAGTTATAATATTTTCGGCATCCTTCAGTCAATAATCAAGACTCAACGACGTTTCAACGAGATAAATAAATTAAACCGCTTCAATAGTCTGTGAGCGCATTGCAAATCCGATATAAATAAAGTCGCCTGGTTTGAGCCACGTCCGCATTGTCATTGCATTCGAAATGAATTTACTTGTAAATGAATTCGCTGTTCATCATTTTTCAATCGCGTTACCGTATCGTATATTTGTATTATTAACTTTTCTTATGAAATCATTTACGTAATAAAGTAGACAGTGTACCAAATATTCCGAACAAATTCTGCAGATTTTTCGTATTTTCCTTTCGTTAAACTACCTAAGAAAATGAGTAAATTAGGATGTTTTTCCTTATCCAAACTTTGGCATTTATTGTTGACTGTTGCTTTACTCGCGAGTAAATAAATAAACACCCAACTGTCACAAACAATGTCCGAACCTCTACAAAACTAGTGTGTTAGTTTTCTCTGTTGAGGGTGCGTGGGTATCAAAATCTACGAGTGCCACGGGTACTGGCCTACGGGTACCCGGCCCCGTATAAACACAAATTTGCAATTTGAATGAATGTAGCGCATCTATAAAACATAACACTTCTGGTTTTAATCGTTTTCTCATTATTGTAGCCTCATGGCCAATGCAATACAAATTAAGTCATGTAAATGTAATTTCGAAGTAACTGAGCAATAATTAGGCACGATAATACTATCTAGTGCTGGAATTGCCCACTATAGTAAGCTTTAACGCTTTTGCAGCTTTGTGGTAATGGCAATTATTTGAAAATGTTGCCATTTTAAGGATTTTTTAGCCACATTTAAAATGCATTTGCTATTTCAGAAAACCATTACCTACCTACCCAGAAAACATTATAATCATGTTTTAAAATTACTTCATTATTTGGTTATGACCATAATCCTACATTTTATTTTTTCAGTTAAAAGGTTAAGCGGAATAGTGCTAGAGATTTTTCGTCTGTTTTTTATCTTATAATTCATGCAAGTTATTGTACCCTGCCTATTTTGTTTGTTTATTTTTGGGTCTTACAAAAGGATTCACGATTTTATTTACCAGCCTAATGTTCTGCTGAGACACTGGTATACTCTTAAACAAGAGTATTTGGTTCTTATAGCTGAAATACATACCCGCGATGCGTCGTCGCACCACCAAATAGGCGACGCCCTTCTACGTCATAGGGTCGTAGCGGCTCGCCGATTTTGACCCATAATACATCAGAAATCAGATCATGGGACTAAAACTACACTCCAGTGCTCTTAGATTGCATGGGGCTGAATTATGCAGTGACCATGGCATATCCCAGCGTTTTCCCGCCATGTTCGTTTAATGCTTATAGCTAAGACGCCGAACTACAAGGGGTAATTGCACAGCCACTTACCAGCGAGTGCCGTGCTAGCAATGCCGTTTATGTTCCCAACGTTTCAAAGCTGGGCCGGTAGCTAAATTGCTTGTAGTAGTGCTTATGACCTGTTGTGACCTACTTGTACTTGTTTATAAGAGCCACAGCACACCGACTTCGTAGGCAGGACGTAGACGTAGTAACGCACAGCACATAATTAAGTCTAAC
Organism: Colostygia pectinataria; assembly: GCA_951394395.1. Lineage (NCBI taxonomy): Eukaryota > Metazoa > Arthropoda > Insecta > Lepidoptera > Geometridae > Colostygia > Colostygia pectinataria. The sequence goes on along the minus strand of OX596357.1, from coordinate 3,994,657 downwards.
GTACGTAGTCTGTTTGTATAGCATATATTATTGCCCTTTCAAAGATGGGGTGATAGTACCTAGTAATAATCTATTAGAAGGTGTGCAATAAACACTACATTATTATGTAAACAGAAAATCTCCATGTATCTAAATGGCCGTCTAATGACTGCTAGTGCTCAGGCTGTCATTATTTATGTTATGTTCGAAATTAGAAATGTATCTATTTAATCGTCTGAACGTCATATAGTTTAAACTTTGGAAAATACGATTGATGACGGCATTAACTACTACTCAAAACTCGTGCGAATGTCGTTTCTCTTCATTGTTGCCATAACCTGCATAAACATAATTTTCTTCAGTGCAAAACACACAACCCGCCCAACCGTTCTACCTTAAGGTTTATGTACTTAACGTGTAGAAAATCACGCGTTCTGGGTGTGTATGGCAACACTAGTGACCCGTCCCGGCTTTGCATAGGTGCTTATATGCTTAAACCCTGCTGTGCTTCATAGCTGAGTAAAATAGTACCCTTTTATCAATCATTTATGTCTTGTTAAACGGATCGAAACTCTTTTATAGGTATTAAGGTCATCAACCCTTTTCTTTTGAGTCATCGGTGATCACCTCGCTGTCTCAGAAGTATTTTTTTGCTGTCAGTGGTTTTTAAATATTTTTTTATATTCAACAAACTGGCACTGGCACTGGCACTGAGCACTGGTGGTCTAGTGGTAGTGACCCCGCCTTCCAATCCTAAGGTCGTGGGTTCAAACCCGGTCGTGCACCTATGGATTTTTCTGTTTCGAAAAAATTATGTGCGCAATGCCAGTGCTCTCATACGGTGAAGGAAAACATCGTGAGGAAACCAGCATGTCCAAGAACTAAAAATTCGAAAGACATGTGCCATCCACCAATCCGCATTGGGTCCGCGTGGTGGATTAAGACCTAATCACTCTCGCCTGAGAGTAGGCCAGTATCCCAACAGTGGGAACATTAGAAGGCTATCATGATGATTCAACAAAAACTAGATCATCTGTATTATAGCAAATAACTACAAGTATCTAATACTAACGCTCTTTTTGAAACTGTACTTTAACTTTTACGCGATCATTCATAACTTCATCCATTTCACTAACTTTTTATGTTATCCTAGCCACTAGCTTAGGGTAATCTATATCTACGAGACTGGGATGAACCCATAACAGTTATCAATATTCATTAGACGTGCCTTTGCTATCAAAGAACTTATCCTCTTGTTTTCTTTCTCGCGATACCATTTTTGCGCAAAAATATGTATTTTCCGGATTGATTTCTGTCTTGGTTATCAAAACACGTCTGCGTACCAAGTTTTATTTGCGTGTAAAACTGAGAGAGCACTTGGAGTTGTCACGTACACACAAAATAAATAAGAAAACGTAACCAGTTCCTATTTTGCCATTTGGCTTCAAAATCTTACGATGTTTGCCTTCCCTTCAAAAAAAATATAAAACTTTTTAACAATATACTCTTTTTTTTTTTATAACACTAAAGTGGCAACCAAGCGTACGGCCTACTTGATGGTCAGCGGTTACCGTAGCCTATGTACGCATGCAACATCATAGATATCACTTGCGTGTTACCACCCTGAGACGTTAGATGGAAAGTCTCATGTGCCTGTAACTTCACCGGAAACCATACCCTTCAAACCGGAACACAGCAATGCGTGCTTGGCTGCTTGACTGCTTGGCGGCAGAAATAGGTATTCCTTCCGAATAGGTGGTAGTCCTTCCCCGGACGAGCTATATCACAAAGAACTCTACTACTCTTGCCCGTGTATCTTCATAACTTATAATTTCAAATACAAACTGAAACAATTTAAAAGTTTCTAAAGTAAGTAAAATATAAGTATAGTCATCGATACGAATATTTTATTTTATATTATGTTCTTGGCAAAAGAAAAGTGCCTACGTCGATCGACAGCATGTTACATTCGTTGCTGAGTAAATTGATAAAAGATTTATGAGATGAAATGGATCACCTTGTATTCGATGTAAGGGTGACGATATGATTTTGCTACCTAAACAGATTTACCATGGTATGATTGGAAGCGAACTTCCAGATTAATAAAAAGAAAAATTGCTTTTGCTTTTAAAAAAAAAACTATTTCTTACAAACTAATTCTACACATGAAAGCCAAATTTCCCTTTTATCATGCCCACCATAAGCCGTTGTCGTCAGCGCTAGGACGCTACGCAGCGCGTAGGAATCTAAAAAAAGGAAATCTTACCATAATACGAGATTTATAATGCTACGCGCGACCGAGCGTACCCGACGTTTGTTAGCTTTGAAAGGAACGCGCAGACTTATAATAAAAATTAGATGATAAGGCTCCAGGGTTCGCATTGTACTAATATAATTGCAATAAAATTGCACTTGCATTATAGAGTTTTAACATTTTTGCCAGGCTGCCAATGTCAAAAATTAACAGTGCTAATGTGTAATTTTAACGTCATTGTAGATTTATTAGTAAATTTTGCCCATCCATACAACTAATAAGTACTACGATATTTTGCCATAGTTAAAATATTATAAATAAACAATGCGAATGAAATTTTGATGTCATTGCATTAGTAGAATTGGTCCTGTGCTGTCACTTACTATCAAACAACAGTAAGATTTTAAGACAATTGCTTGTCTTTGCCAAAATCTGTGATATGAGACCAATAACCTACCTAAAACCAGCAATCTGGGTTGATATCAAGAAAACGAATATATCCAATACCGTACAATTCTTTCAAATCGTTGGGCACATGAGAGGTGGGATTATTTTTATGACAGTCTTTTGGCAGATAAAGCAAAATAAATCGAAGACAGCTATGTTACTTTGTTGGAAAAGGATATCGTTGATCTTCTGTTGAACGTGTACTATGTTACCGAGTAGTTTATGGACAAAAAAAAATTCGCACTATCCAATCAGCTCTTTGGCACCCATTGGCTTTCTCTCTAATACGCTACTTCGGTCCTGTGCCAGCCTCATCCATTGTCATCCGACCACATTATAGTAAATTTCTATTAAAAACTATTATGGTTAACAACATAATTTTAGGCTTACTTACACAGCCACCTTTGTAGTTTAATCCAGAACTCGATTATGCATGTTTTAGCAAAGCTTTTTAAGTTACTTAAAATTGTATTGTACCTATCATAACTTTCAGATAATCGCTGGGAAATAAGGATCCCCGTTGGCAACCGCGAACTGGAAACGTCTGCTATAGACCGAACATTAAAGACAAGTGGTCGCAGGAAGTCGGTGGATGGTGAATGCTGAAGACGTCATAGCGCTTTTTGGGAGAGGCCTATTTCTCATATACATGATAAGAGTAGTAGAGTTCTCTGTGATAGAGGTCATCCGGGGAAGGACTACCACCATATCTATTTCTGCCGCAAAGCAATAATGCTCGCATTGCTGTGTTCCGGTGTGAAGGGTATGGTTTCCGGTGAAATTACTGGCACACGAGACTTTCGATCTTAGCCTTAAGGTATCAACCCGCGAGTGATACCTCTGGTATTGCAAGCGTCCATAAGCTGCGGTAACCGCTTACCATCTTGTGGGCCGTACGCTTAGTTGCCACTTCAGTTGTATAAAAAACAAGATAAATAACTGATATGATATGGTTTTACTATAACTTTCTTTTATTACTTAATTATTTGAGCAACTCACTGCTGGGACTCATTATAGGACGGATATTTTATACTTTAATATTTTCAATAAAATAAACTTTATCCATTTCTGTGGAAACCACAGTTTCTTAAAACTCACCTGAGATTTGGGGATGGATTAGGAAGAGGTAACTGGGTTGCACGTGTAAGTAAATGACTGACCTACTTATGAATAAAATAAACAAAACTTACCATTATCTTAGGTTTATTCATGTGCACGATTAACGAGTAGCATTGATTTTCTTTTTACAACTTATTTACTAATATATTTTTGAGATTATTAGTTTTGGCTAAACTAATGAAATACATAAATTAAAAAACAATACATCATACACATAATTACGTAATACCTACATGAGTTAATTTTGAAAGAATAATCTTTTAAAATCCAACAAAATATTAACGATCACTTTATTAAAACTATTTCAAATGTCACCTTATTTCTACTATTTTTTCAGTATACCAATTACATAGTTTGGTTAGGTAACCATGAAATATACATACCTACAAGATAAAAATGCTAGTCAAATTATTATTTACAAAACCACGATTGTTTACACTGGTTAATATTTTTAGTACTTACTTCTACATTTAACCTGGAAGCACACAGAATAGATAACTATTATAGATACATAACCATGAATTTTTATAATTTGCTAGTTCTGCAAACTGACAACGAATAAAACCGGAAAAACAAAAACAAAAAAAAATATTCATTTGTGTTGCTTATTTATTAGGTACAATTTATTAAACAAACCTTGCCCAAAATGTGTTGAAACTAAATTAGTTGTAGAGAAAAAGTAGAATTTTCTAATGGATGGTTTTTCAATTGTCATGGTATGTAGGAAAGAAATAGTTCAATAAATATAATAATCCATTAGTTTTTAATACAGCTTACGTACTTCCATTTTTTATATAAAAAACAATAGACATTAACTAGCTTAATGAATAATAAAAATGCCTAATTACTTTGGGGTATTCGTTGACGCAAAATTAGTTTATAAATTTTATCACACCTCTTTAGTAGAAATAATAAATATCAATAATAATTTACACTAATATACTACTAAGGGTGAGTTGCACCATCTAACGTTAACGTCAAATTGCTCGACGACGATTGAACAATTTGACGTTAACGTTAGATGGTGCAATTCACCCTTAGTATAACTAAATAATATTGTATCGGTAGAAATTCGAACATAATTTATTACACAAGAAATTAATCAGCTAGTCTATAGAAAATGTTATGTTTTACTGTACATTATTAACTCGAGAACAAACACATGTTTTATTTACCAAAACTTTAAAAACTATGAAGGTTTATATGTTTATACTAAACTTAGAATGTAACACTACGTAATTTGTCGTTTTAGCTATGATCAAAAACTCCCAAAAACAAGTATAAATAATTATCGTAACATATAATTTCAAACATGCGCTACCATGATTTTCTCTGAGCTCTCATCCCGGCATCTATTAATAACTCATATGAGTCGGTGACCAACTCTGGTGATATTAGTAATAGGACCACCTAAACCAATTCCAGGCCGTAGTACTAATACCTGTTCCGTGACAAGGCTTCAATAGATTCAGAAATATTGCTCCCCAATAAAATTTATGTATTGCTAATCCACAGTTTATAACGTTCTCAATATAAAAGGATATTAGAATTTAGTATTCATAGGTAAGTTTGTATGAGTGGCCAGCTATGGTGGATTGGTGGGTGACTCATTTATTTATTAAACGCAATATTGCCGAACCAACTGAGCTAACTTTATTTATGAGTAAATACTCGTAATAACGAGGTTTTATCCTACCTATTACTACTCGAGAGAAGGCTGGTATCCCAACTACGGGAATACTAAAAGGCTGACCATGATGACAGTAGAAAGCACTTTATAAAACCTCATACGAATTTTTAGTAACGATACGATACCGAAAATATTTATGACTCAATCTCAGATTTTGGATGTTTTGGTGTGTTACAAATTACATAATTATCATAAAAAAACTTGAAAATACTCCTCGTTATATACTTTGTAAATTAGCTTCACTTTTAGCTTATCAGATTTACTATCGAAACTTTCCATTAGTAAATTTTTGAGCAAGCTGGTACTCGGGACAGTGGCTTAGTTGGTCATACCGATAATGGCTTTAAATCAAAACTGTTTGGAATGCGTTTTGAAGTGAGCTGTTCTTATTAAGGGTTGTAGCGTTGTAGGTTGTTTATATTTTCTTAAACTAATTACATCAGCAAACAATTTTACTTCATTACACTAAGAAACGTTCAGCGTATTTTGCAAACAATTCTGGAAACCCCTTTCATATAGTTGAATGGAGTTTTAACGAGCGCGGCACAAAACCGCCGATTCTATCGTTACGTACACCGGTGTAGGAGCATTCAAATGAAATTTTCGTTCATTCAAAAATATACCAACATTCGACAAAACTACCGTAGCGTCGGTTTAGAGTCTCAATTTACTAAATTTAAGCCTTTGACATTTGAAATTAGATTATTTACAATTAAATTGTTAGCAAGTAGGATTATTTTACAAAACTCCGTCTGTGGGTACCACCACAGTGCCAGATATTCTGCCTGCAAACAGCAATGTGCAAGCATTACTGTGATTAGGTTTGCAGACTGAGAAATTTCTGAATGAAAGATACTAAATAACTGTCTCGGAGTGACAAGCGCAGTGCAGTGTCACGCAAAACTTTAAAAAATAAACATTTGGGTGACACTGCAACTTTTAGGGTCATGCGCTAACATCAGGCCAGTGATTTATTTTACTTGTTTATAAATATTGTTTGAGCTAAAATAATAACTAAGCAACCGACTTCCATTGCTTGTGCTTTATAGTTTTACAGTAAATACAAATGCTACAAAAATAAAGAAAGTTCTAAGCTAGAAAGAGTTGAAAAACAGTAAGAGAAAGAACTTCTTTACTCATTCTCTTAACATAATTTACCTATTTCTCAATAAAAAAGCAATTCATTCAGACTTGTCACAGGATTTGATAAATTGAGACTCAAAGCCGATTCCATCCAATGTTCCTCCTTACCATATCAAACCGATTATTGTCACACATGTATACATAACATGTATTACGTGCCTACTCGTCTGGTCCTCTCGTTCCTACTTTGTCGCGGATATGTTTTGTATTAACAACACTATACACATATAATACATATTTACTCGTGGCTTAATGTTCTTGTTCACGTAATTGGGGTACAGGAGCCTTCGTAGCACTTGAGGCCTGGCTCGCAGGTGCCGCTGAAGCCCCCACATTCTTCACCAAACGTCCGCGCGCACACTTTACAGCATCTGTTGAATGAAAATGTTATTAAAATAATATCTAAACCAGCTGGTAGATAACCAGCTGGTTATCAACCAGCAAAATTATTTTTAAGAGTAGTAGAGTTCTTTGTGATAGAGCTCGTCCGGGGAAGGACTACCACCATACTTATTTTTGCCGCCAAGCAGTAATGCTCGCATTGCTGTGTTCCAATTTGAAGGGTATGGTTTCCGGTGAAATTACAGGCACATGAGACTTTCCATCTAACGTCTCAGGGTGGTAACACGCAAGTGATATCTATGATGTTGCATGCATATATAGGCTACGGTAATCGCTGACCATCAAGTAGGCTGTACGCTTGGTTGCGACTTTAGTGATATAAAAAAAAAACATAACTCTGTTAGCGGCGACCAATCTCCACTGATCTCCATCTCAAACGGCAGTTTATTAGACATAATAAAACAGTTTGACCATTAGTTTTACTGTCTTATCAGAGAGTTTGACATGGAGATCAATGGAGATTGGTCGATAACAGAGTTAACCCGCAGTTTTATTTATAAACCTGTCTATAAAATTTAGATTGCTTAGATAGAGTTTAGATTTAATTTCAAAATGAAAATTAAGTAACAGGGATTAGCGCAACCGGTTTGAAATTTATTCAAACTTGTTAGGCACGCGCCGAACTGTGACGGTCAGAGGGGATGATGAAGAAAACACGAGTGTATTTGTGTTTTTAGTGTTCTGTACATTCGTATTCGTAGTGAAAATTTTAAAACCTCTTGGCTTTATAAAATTACTAGCGTATTTTTCCATGGGTCCTGGTAACCGAGATTATTAGTATTATAAGTAATATACAATCTTATTTATTAAAATAATTTGAAATATTTTTGCATCTGTTTAATAAAAGATACTAGTGAAACGCTCTGTGTCTTTGTACGCGCTGACTCTTTTTCATAATATACACGTTTTCTTACCGTTGCTTTTTCTAGAAGTTGAAACAACACAACCTTATAATTTTCAGATCTCTGTACTTACCGTTCTGGTTGTACGTTGATTGTAAATTCGGTCAGTAACGTAACGATTTTATTCATTTAGATATATTTTATTTTATTTTATATATTTGTGTGGTGTTTATGCGTACAATATTATTTTAAGGCTGCGATGTAAACTGATGTTCCAAGATATAAGTTTTCAAGTAATTGCATTAGTTGTTTCAACCTCCTTATTTTGAAGCTCAGGAGTAAAGTTTAGAAAGTGGATCAGTCCCTACAGGCAGAAGTTTTTCAGTAAAAGCCGACACTAATTACCTGTAGATAGAGATTTCAACTTATCGTCCAATTTCAAAGTCTTTAATTTAAGTTTGTACAATTAGTGTAAGACAAACTGCTCTTCAGACATTTTGGAGGCTCGGGTAAATTAATTAGTTTTCGTAAAATATCACATGGCTTAAAAAAAGTTCATGACATAGGCCTTTGGGTGCCCAGTTTACTTCGACATCAAAGTTGTCAAAGTTAGAAGTACAGTGGTTTACAGTGATCCACTGTAACTGTCAACTGTCGCCGGCGATTAGCGTCTGCTTATGTTTTTTTGAACCCTCATTTAAAATTGTTTTTTTTTATTATTTTATTTATATATTTCTTGAGTTATAAAAACTTACCTTATGCTATTTAACATTAACTTAATCCACTACTTATGTATCTATTGCCTGCTACTTAACTGAAGGGTTTATAGTTTAAAAGAAACTAAATAAAACAAGCAAAAACGAAACATCTAACACATTACGATGACAAAAATTATTGAGGTAAGTTTGCAAAGAAGCCATTGTACAGTCAAGCGAGTACCCTCCGTACTAGTTTACACTGTATGACGGCAGGGCGTCGTTGCTCTTCCAAACTAGGCACTGTGCAATTCACATTACCGGCTAAGATAGTGTAACCGAACCAACAAAGTATTTTGTGTATAGTGTTTGGATTATACCAGATAAATACACGACGTATATCAATCTCAGTTAATTTATTGCAATCCCTTTAGTACGCGTACATAACCAATATTCGTAACCAGCTACGTGGAAGGAACTTTTATTATTATTTCCAGTATTTATTTATTCACATGCAATTAGTTGTACCTAGTTAGTTGTATTTTTCGAACAATAATCTTGTTTGTATCATATTTATATTGAGCTACAAAGTAAATAAAATATTATTAGATAGTTTATATCAGCTTGCATCTAGAACTGGGTCGCCGATAGATAATAGAAAGGTCAACTATGGTTCGATGCCGGCAAGAATTAGACGTCCTATATTTTTATCTTAAACTAATTTTTGCTTGCGTCTTCGCTGGCGTATTTTGAACAGAAACTGCACAAATTTATGGTCGTATAGTTTCTGTTTCTGTTCATAAGGCAATAGATATATAAATTGTGAAAACTAACTTTTATGCTCTTGTATTTACTTAGACGTGCAATATTTCATCCAAAGCCGTTTAAAATAACAAAGGACAATGACCAAAAGTCGTACCAAAAAATCTCATGCCTCAAGATCAAAATATTAAAGTAATTTTTTATTTTCATATTTTTTAAGAAATTTACGTGACGGGGGATTTGATTTTTGAACAGGGAATTTAATTTAAAATAAAAAAGTGTTGAAATTGTTTTTTTCCCTGTTCCATTTCAAGTAAAATCTTGAATTTTGAAAGTGTCATGATCACGTCTATCCAAAAAACATGACATAAAAAATATACTTTGGCAATTCTTCTGGAAAGTATATATTCTTAATCGAGTGTCTGTGTTTTTATGACTGTAGCAGACCTAACATATATCACATGTGACCATTTATCTATGACACGAGAATCGCAAAATGTTTTAATTAAATCACACGAATAATTTGGGAACGTCAGCATAACAATCTCTATTGTGTCTTATACGGAGGTCAGGCTTATTCACTACAATGACCCGTCTAAAATTGACCCCACCCATTTATACAAATGACCCCGGTTGTAGGTATCCATTGATTGAATTGAAACGCAACGCTCGAGCGCGCGCTTGACCAATCTAGGTCATAGACAGCCATTGGACGTTTCAGAAAACTTCATTCATGAATTTTGTAGATAGATATTTATCAATTGAAATTATTTATTAATTTGCGCCCCTCGAGTTAATAAATTCAATTCACATATTTGTTTGCTAGTGTTTGTCTTGAATTGAAACAATTTGGTTTTTTATTAATTTCAAATATTAAATAGAATTTGATATTAGCTATCTTCATTCCAAATTTTATCACAATCGGTAAAGTTGTCACGGAGATACGTGGTAACTGATGTAAACGACAAGATGGCTTGTTCAAGACTGTTTTTATTCATAGGTACTCTGCCTACCCACATAATAAAGATCACAATACAATAAATCCAGTACCGTAACAAACATTCATATACACCCACACAGACTTTCGCATTAATAATATTAGTAGGACTTACTTGCAAGGGTCCCAAACTATAACCCCCAAGCCAGGACACCCACTCGGCTCGAGCACGTCACACTCGCGCGGGTCACAGATGCAGTTGAGCTCCGTCGCACCCACCAGAGCCAGCACCGCCAACATTGCCACCCACTGGCTACTCCTGAGCATAGTGTCACTCACATCACCGGTTATTCACACTGTCCTGAGCACTATACACATCTGGATTATGTTCGAACGCAGTGATATCTGGAACAAAACAAACAAACAATGACAAAACTTATTTTTACTTTTGTAACGTAGATATAGTACCTACGTTATATTACTAGGTTCGTCCATTTAAATATATAATAATAACAAGAATAAATTCTTATTATTTATTAACATCTAAAAGTAATTACCTTATTAATAATTAATTAATTACAAATCTATACCATAAATAACTATAGACTTCAGTGATGCTGCAATTTCGTTCACTCGTCTAGTCATAGACTTATTAGCGCGCCTGTACCGCTGAGAACATTCCTCAATTTAAAAAGTGGCCACAGCTTAATTCATAGTGATTACTACGACGACAGTTGGCTCGACCTTGCGTGACCGCGGGATTCGCTAACGGCCGTCCCAGTGTTCGCACGTATAAAATTTGATTTTAAAACATCACACATAAAGGTCTTTCGTGTGCTAATAATTAAGTAATCTAATTTACCTGCACATCTCTGCAGGCAATATAAATTAGAATATCCCCGTTAAATCGGGTCCAAAGTTCGGGTCAGTCTTACCCGCCGCGCCAACTTGCCTTGTGGTGCTTTACGTGTGGATGGTGGACCTTCCTACGACATTGGCTGCCTTCGCATTTTTTTCCACCGGAGCCTTAGCGAGAACTTCCCAACCCTAATCGCCGCCTGGACTTCCATCCGAGGAGAGTATTCGATACAACTACCTAATCACAAAGCACCATAAAATCAGTGACCGGGCAAAATTGAAGAACCTAAATAAAATTGTGTATGACTCACAGATTGTTTTTTTATTATCAACCTCAGTTAGACGTCGCACTGGCGCCCAACGTGGGGCCAGTGCGACGTCTAACTGAGGTTGATAATAAAAAAACAGCCTGTGAGTCATACACAATTTTATTTAGGAAGGTCCACCATCCACACGTAAAGCACCACAAGGCAAGGTGGCGCTGCGGGTAAGACTGACCCGAACTTTGGACCCGATTTAACGGGGATATTCTAATTTATATTGCCTGCAGAGATGTGCAGGTAAATTAGATTACTTAATTATTAGCACACGAAAGACCTTTATGTGTGATGTTTTAAAATCAAATTTTATACGTGCGAAGGCAAAATTGAAGAACCTAAATAAAATTGTGTATGACTCACAGATTGTTTTTTTATTATCAACCTCAGTTAGACGTCGCACTTTAGAAAGAATAATATGGTTCTTTCATAAATATTTTTTTTATATATTTTATTTTTATAAATTTTAAATAAGGCTACAACTACATCGAGCAGGCTCGTAGCATCACTGTGTTCAAAAACAAATTGAAACGCTGGCTTATTGAGCAAACCTTCTACAGGTATGATAAATTCATGGCATTCAGACCCTAGTTATTTATCCAATTTTATTGTGTGTAGATAAATATTATTATTTATAAATTAATTCATAGATTTTGACATTGTTATAACAGTGCGAACGTGAACTAGCTAACTTTCTTTTAGCAATAGTTTTATTTCAGGTAATACGTTTTGCGATAATTCTACTTCACTAACCTACTTCAAAAAAGACAAAAAAAACTGTGCCTGGTCCCTTATTATTGCAGAAAAACAAACTCTGAAACTAGGCGAAAACGCTTTTAGCGTCCAAAAACCATCTAAACCAAATTGCATTCTGCAAATATTTTCACCCCGTAAAATAACGATTCGCGGAAAAATTGCCGAATTCTTTAGCTTGGCTGTAGGCTGTTTATCAAGCTACATTTTTACTGGCCCCATCTTACCGATTCCCGACGGTCAATTCTGATGGTCGTCTTCCACTTCTCCTGAATTGAGTCATTTATCTGGCCTTCACTTTGCTGAGGAATTCTCGTCTCTATTGATGCTTTGTGTGGGGTCTTATACGTTCTATTGTATAGCCCGGGCTGTTTACATCAAAGCCTGTTGGCGCATTGAGCATGAAATCGAATTAAGATCGTTGCTTTAAATGACTTTATAAAATGCTTGAGCGATTTTCGGTAATAAGTTTGGAATTTCTAAACTAATTATAACGTTCTTGACGTCTTTTTTCAAAAAAACAAACTATTCGAATTAAAAGCTTCAGTATTCGTTTATTTATGTAATGCATGTCATAAAGAATGAAGCATCTCACATGAAACTAAAATCACAAAAAATTGCTTTGTTAGAAACCTGAAAAATCTCTCTGTATATTGTTTTATTTTAATACAATATAAGTCTAAAATAATACATTATAATTAATATACCCTCTATACATTTACAAACTAATACAACTTACTCATGTGTGTACACCACAGGGCCAATCTGTTCTGTGACAGGGCCAAGGAACATAACTATTGGACAGGGCTAAAAATGACAACCTTTCTTTTTTATGTCAACCCACAGAAAAACAAAAAATAAATTGGTATATAAGTTGTCTTGCTTCGATATTCAACACTAGTATTAACATAATGTAAAAAAAGTATATTACTTGTTCAGCAGACCTCAACCATAAAATAGCTTTATATTATCAAAATCACCACATGACTGAAAACCAACAAACCACAAGGACATTTCGAAGTCCTAATTGAGTGCAAATACTCGTAAATCGAGCACCGGCGTCGCGTCGGTCGGTTCAAATCGCATCTGACACTCGGTCACCCGTCTAGCCTAACCTCATTTAGCTGCGCATGGTTTTATAAACAACATACTTTCCAAAACAACGCTTTAGAAAGTTGGAATGGAATAAACACATGAGCCATTTTGTTGTTCTTTTACCCAACTTAAAAAAATTAAAATCCTCTGTCTTTCCTGAAAGAGATTTCTTGTATGTTGTTTTAGACCGACTAGACTGTCTAAGGCATAGGGTAATGTCGTTTATCTAAGAGAATTACTTTCATAAAGTGTAACATAAAGCATGTTATTATATACTTTACTGTACAACTGGCGACTTGCCTCAGCTTCGCACGGATGCAATGAAAACTAAAGCACACGTGCGAAGCCAGGGTGGATCGCAATTAATAAATATAGTCTATGTTACTCGAAAATAATGTGGCATTGTACTGGTATATATATTTTTTTAATTGGACCAGTAGTTTTTACAAACAAAAATACAAATCCTTCCTCTATTTAATATATTTGTATACATTAAGTTTGTAACTGTATCAATCAACACTAGGTGTGCGGTGATGCTGCTTTACGGTTTTTTTAACTTTTGTAGACTCATCGTTCAATCTGTATTCCGTATGAAAATTATAACTTGAAAAATAGCTCAGCTTTTAATATTTTTTTAACCAGTGGCAATGGTTTAATCAAATGTCAGTTGGGGCACTGAGTCCTAATAAATTTTGTCTGAATCGACAGCAACTTGTTTTGAACCGGGATCAGACTCATGTAATGTAAACTAATATATACTAAGATTATCTCACTATGTATAATAATAATTTGTCATAGCATACAAATACGTTCAATTGATCAAAACCACAATTAGTGATTCTAGTGCAAGCCGCACTTAGAATAGTATCGGAGTGAATCAGTTGGTCTATTCATAGGCACCATATCCGTAGGCAATCAACCACCCAGCTAATAAACATGCGCAATGCAAACTACCCGATTGTAATGTAGATGAAAGTTCAGTGAAAATGCTCAATTTGCTGAAAAACAGTCGTGGCGCAAGACCGCACTCATCTTACTATTTTACTTATGAAGTAAAAATTTAGTGCACACTTAAAAATGTTGGTACTTATGTTAAGTTGTGTGTGAGTTGAGTTGACTTCGGTGGCGCGGTAGGCGAGTGCCCGGTTAAGAAGCGAGAGGTTGCGGGTTTGATCCCCTCTGCTGGACAAAGATATGCATGATCTTCCAATATTTACTTACTTACTTACTTACTATTTATTCCGGGTCTGTGTGTTTCTGTGTGCAATATAATAAGTATAATATTTTAAAAAAATATGTTTGTGTATTCTATCACTATATCGTTATAATTATTATGATGACGACCGATGTGGCGCGTGGGGCAAAGATCTGCCTGCGACGCAGGAGATTGCGAGCTTGATCGTACAAACATTTGTCCCGCCTTGGGACAAATGTTTGTACGATCTGCAAATATCTTGGTGTTCTGGGTATTTTCTATGTACAATAAAAAAATACATTTCTATGTAGGTATTGCATTGTAAGTATAACAATCATCTAGGACCCATAACACAAGCTCTGCTTAGGTTGGGGCTAGATGATGTTGTGTGTAGTCTAACATTATTTTTATTTTCATTTATTTTATTATCAGGTATTTGGTTCCCATATATCGAGCTTTGTTTAGCTTGCTATGATGAGGCTAGATGGCGCAATATAAAAAAAAATACTCATTTATTTAATTTCTTTACTTTATTCTGCCAGTGGAACTATTCATGCAAGCGTGAGCGTGTGGGAGGAAAACCATAAGTAAGTAAGTAAGTTCGTATGAGTCAGTGGCCAACTCTGGTGACAGAGTTTCTAGGCCGACCGAAGGCCTCTGTCATGGCCTAAAAACTTTGAAAAAGCCGGGACTGACCATAATAGTTATCTTTGTTATGCAACTTGGCAATGCATACCCTGTTAATACCATCATGTCTTGTCGTATTCTCTATTACAATAGAACTAGGTATTCAAATACAGTGAACCAGGCGAAATATAATACTTAGGGACAGATGACGCAGTTTCGTGTAGCATACATACTGCATAATGCAAGGTCTCTAAAACAGGCACATACGAGTAAGTTCGCGTGTCTGCATAACGAGCTCTGAGCTACGTCATATCGCAATACTGGTTATTAGAATCTGTTTATATAGAACCATCGTCAGGTGACTTTTATTTCGTTGGCATAAGACTCGAAATGGATTGATTCACGACGGTTCTCTTAATGAACAGACTACTGTTTTTGTTGATACAAACTGCTAATGATATGTGTAATCGAAGCAGAATCATTGCTAGGAGTCCTACGAGCTTGTTACATTTTACATTTACAGTTTGGGGCTAGATGGACAAAAAAAAAATTCCGTGAATATCTATATATTTTTTTTAATTCATTGTTTTTACTTTTTTATTGATCTTACGTTCACTATGTTTTTTATTATTATTTTTTTAATTTAAAAGAAACACATGTAAATAGTCAGTGGTTATAATTTAAGAATAAGTAGTTATTATTTTTTAAGTCGTTAGGTACTTACCTACAGTTTGTGTTCAACTAAAAAACGAATAAAAATTAAAAATTTGAGCGCGTGTATTACTCCGTTACCCTGTGACTATGATCTGTGTCATCGAAACAGAATCATCGTGACTACAAATAACAATAATTCTGCAGCTCTACGCCGTAGCAAGCTCGTAGCACTGTGCTACATAGTAGAGCTTGTGAGGTAATAACGTTTTCTTTGATACAATAATTAACTTTGTGTGATAGACTCGTTTAGTGAGTACTTGCAAATTGTTATGCTGTTCATTTTGAATTGTAAGGTTAAAGGCTAAGGCAGTTGTCTCACCGCGGGCGACAGGCGATGGGCTATTGGAAGAATCTGGGGAGGCCTGTGCTGAAAAGCAAATCAATCAAATTACTGATGCTTAGAAAATATTAACATTTAATATTATAAAAATGTTTTAAAATTGTTAGTCTAAAATTTTTTTGTTGCTAGTAATTTATTTTTAATTGCTAGTTTAGAAATTGACATTATTATACAAATATTTCATAAACTAACTCTCTTCTTCAATCTTTTTCTCATTACAACCCGCCATAACGAGCTTACAAAAAGGTAAAAATAAACCCTTACGCAAGATATTAACGTACGCACAGGCTGTTGGTATTTTGGTAATGTCAGCGCTGGAATCACACCCACTCACCCACTCGCCGTCACAAGCTCGTTCCACACAACCACTCAACTTTAGTCTATTTGGCGTTGAGTCAATCTTAAGGATCAGATTGCTTTGATCCAAGGCAAAATGCCAACAAGTTTGAAAGGTTTAATTTTCAACGACGACTTGAGCTTTTTAATTAACTAAATGTAAATCAGATTGTCAACAGAATACTAGGGAAATTAATTAAGTTGCGTTGTAATATCTGGTTTTCTGTTGAGTGGTATTATTCATTATGTTAATAAAGAATAGCTAATTGTCGTAATACAGTATGTTAGTTGAGTAATGGACAAACGGCGCAGCGTCCGTGGACGGACAGTCATCCTGTTACATTAGTTTTTCAGAAGCGCAGAGTGTGTTAATGAGATTGTTATAAGACTAATGGGTTTTTTCATAATGTATTAACATTAGTGGTTATTAACCAGAAGTACTTTTCGGAAAGGATAAAATGATTGTAATTAAGTAGAGAAAGTCATCAATTTACATCACAGTGAACATAATACTATAATTTACTAGTACAATTCCACGCAACTTCAAGAGCAAGTGACAAGACAATCAAGGCACCCACCTGATCTTAAGCACCACGCCTGACTATTACAGATGCAGTGCCACCCAAAGCTTGAAGTTTTTAAGAGTTTGCGTGGCGCTGCACTGCGCTTATCACCATGAGACATTGTTGTTAAGTCTCTTTCGCCCAGTAATTTCACTTGCTACAGTACCCTTCAAACCTAAATACAGTAATGCTTGCACACTACTGCTTGGCGGTAGAATATCTGACACTGCGGTGGTACCCACCAAGACGGACTCTTGATGAAGAGTCCTACCGCCAGGTCGTATGCCTAATGTTGTTTTCTATAAAAAACTCGTGTTGTTTAGGCGCTGAGTTTTGGAAATTTCTTTCCGTGCAAATATACACACGGCACACAGCAGTTACAAACTTTTGTTATATATTTGGTAGATAACATTTTATCACAAAATGTTGCCAAAATGTTAAAAACTGTCATAACTTTAGCATTGTTAAAATCGTGTTACACAAAACACAGTTTAACAACAATGTGGGATAAGTGCTTCTTTGGAACTCTTATTTATTACTATCCCCGTAAACAATCTTTAACTTTGTTCTAAAGTTCACAAATAATAATTCAGACTACGAAACTGAGAAACCAAAAAGCGTTCCTTCAAATATTACAAGCGCCCATAGGCTGCGGTAACCGCTTACCATCTTGTGGGCCGTACGCTTGGTTGCCACTTTAGTTGTATAAAATATATATATATATATATATTTAACGAGTAGTTATGTACAGTTTGTGTTACAGTTTATGTAATCCAAGTGTTTAGCAAAATATAGTTGGTTTAAACGGAAATTTCTTGTAACCTATCCTATCCCAAGTGAGAAAACAAGGCTGCTTGTTAGACCTTGGGTCATGTTACTCAATTTAGTTTTCGGTGATAAATCGTCTAACCTGTTGTAGACAGTAACGTGTAGGTACCTATTGAGTGGCCTAGTTGTATTGTTTTGGGTTGAGTTTCCTTTACATAGTTATGTACAGTCAACCAATTTAATTTGTAGGCTAATGCAGTACCTTTACACACGAAACATATTACGCAACCTGCCATAATTCACTATGTATTACGAAAAGGGTGACATTTATTATATACTTAGATTTAGGAGGTTACGAAAAAGGTTAAAAACCTGGTTGACCGCACTTTATGATGAAAATAAAGTTGTTGCTCCATTTCAATATTTTTTATGAAATGATTTATACCTTTAAAGTACGACTAATGTCCAATTATGAAAAATGACAAATACAAGGTATAGTTTCATACATTTCGTCTAAAAAAAAAAATGTTGTATATTTTATTTACATATTTTTATTAAATTGTCACAATAATATTGTTCGGGTAATAGGTACCAATATTTAAAAGTATGATAATTATAATCCTTATTACAAAACCGACCTAAAAGAAAAGAAATCATAGTTCTAAAACAATTTAGCTATCAAAATGCAAAATGTTAGACTAGCGACAAACTTGAGTTAGACTAATGCAAATTATGTGTAAATTAGACGCCACCCAGTTCCGTTGTATCAAATAGAAAACGTTCCAAACGCGCCTTAGCTGATCCAGCAAAAAAAAATACAACAGGAACGTTTGCAACTTACGCTAACGACAAATCTAAGAAAGTCTTTGGCTAATCTAGCTGCTAGCCTAAAACCTGAGTTTATCTCAATTCAAAGGCCAGTCAAGGTCATCACCAAATCCCAGAGTCAGCGAAAACTTGCTCCTGTGGTTAGCCCGACCGCACCCTTTGTCGACGGCGCGTTACAGTAATTATAAAACTCAGAGCACTTTGAAATGTACCTTGAATCTCCGACATTAATTAGAATCACTAATTACTGGGCCGAGGGTTTCTGTCCTCTAAGTCACCATTTGGTAATTAAAAATAAACGAGGTCTTATTGACCTGTAAATAGGTATTCCTGTGTTTGGTTTTTAAACAGTATGTATTGCCATAGAAAAATGATTGGCAAACAAGGCTTAGTCGCAACTGGAAATAGATCCAACACCTGTATGCAGAGTCGCGAGGTAACTGCATTGAATTGTTACTTTCGTCATGGTAAAAGTAGTTTTTTATGTAGGCTTTGGTCGAAGAAAGGTCAAATCTATCTATCTATCTATCTGACACCTGCAAGTTTAGAAAGGCTTTTCACCTTATGACTAAAAAATCATATCCAATTATCTTTTTAGCTTCAATCTGTTGGTCGTACCTTAGCAAGTAAGTTAAATAAAGCAAAACAGGCTATTCCGGAACCGAAACCGGTTGTTTTTAATAAAACAATTATTCTCTGTTAATCTTCTTAACAACAAAAGCTCAGTTAATATTCGCGTTGAAAAATAAAGCTGAACACAAGTCAGATTACATTTCGAGTTCGTTAAACTTTCATCGGACGAGGTGCGAGCCTGATTGGTATTCTCTCTATAGAGCTTTTCTAACTCCGCAGCAGTGGGAAACAATTTTCAATGGAAATTATATACATTCTTTATCAAGAAAATATTTACTAGAATTTCTTCAGTTTTACAAATCTATTTTAACTGGTTTAAAAAAAATGTTGATTGAGAAAACTCGCCATCAATGTGTATTTGAGAATTATGTTAAGGTACGTACGTAAAAAATAATTAATTTATAGAATAGACTTTCAAGATTTTCATTTTTTATGGAACTCTGGAATCATTATAAATACAACAAAAAACCTACAATTTAATTGAAAAACACTAGAAAGTTTGAACACTTTTTGTTTTTATAATTAGACTGCGTAACGCTTTCAATTTACAGGAACAAGAATGGCAAACTTACAAGAACAACTATAAGAAAGTTATTTGTACCGCAGTACAATTCCCGCAGTGCCTTGATAAAGATACCTACTCATGACAACGTGTTATAATAAAAGTCCTCATCATCCCCCACGGGAAGGCATTGTGTGGAAACGGGCAAAAACTTAATGGGAAAAATAATAGCGTCCTTGCGGTATGAGTTTCCTATATAAATATATTATAGTAAGCTTAATATGTTTTTTTAGGCAGATTGGGATCATAATATATTTTATTTGGATGATTCATGAATTTTAACCGTCGTTGTCATAGATAGTTAGGATTATTAGGTAAATAATTAAGAACAATTAGAACCAAAGATGGCAGCGGCACGAGTCTGGTAGTATTATTGCTAGGAAATTATAACTTCATATTTTAGTTACTCTATTATTTTTCTAAACTTATTTACTGAAATAAGTTTAAAAACTGGTTTTTTAACGGGTCGCGACTCGTGGTCCCACTAATTTGACCCACTGGTGGGACAGTGTGTTGATTTAATGGGCTCGTGATCCCACTGTTTGGTGGGACCATCAGTCAACGTAATGCAGTCGCTCTTGGTCTCACTGATTTGGTCATAAGGGCTATAACATAACGTATGTACTTATCTTTTTTATACAGAAACCTTTTAAAAGAACCATGAGTGTTTGTGACACCTTAATAAATGATTAAGTACAGTCAACTCCGAAAATATTCTCAAGAAAACGTATTAATAAAAGCTTCGTACAAAATTTAGCTAAATAACAAAAAGTTAGGGAAATTCAGATTAAGAATAACATAGCTAAAGTTTCCTGAACAACATCAGTAAAAATACCTTAGGGTAAGCGTTTACGATTTTACCATAATAGCTATGAAAGTTTTGTGAAGATTATTTAGTTGTATGAAACCTTGGCTCGTCTTCTTAGAATAAGAATATTTTTAGAATTGACTGTGCTACTTATACACATAGACACAAAAATCCAAGAATAGATTACGAAATATTACCTCGTAATTTTCGAACTCGCTAAAAGTGCTTGCGATACACTCACCAACCTGATGAATATTTCACATCTGGCAGAACGTAATTCGGTACCAAAATGTGTTATTCCCAACCCAGTGTTTTAATATTAAAATGTGCAAATCACAGCATTACCATGTTCCTTTTACCCAAGATATAAAATGCATCCGCATAGTGGAAAAGATAATATTGCGTAGTTCGCAAGAAAACTGGTTTTGGTAAATTAAAGTTTACCTTTTCGTAAGCGTTTGTTTCAATAAGGCGGTTATATCTACCAATTTATACATTGCTATACAAATACTAGTGAAACGTTTCGTGACGCTGTCCGCACTGACTTTTATTCGTTTAAAGTTTGTCTTCCCAAAAATTAAGGACACTACATGTTAAGTTTCAAGAATCATTTTTTAAATGCCCTGAATATCAGGTCTCTATGTCTAACTGTATTAATTGGCTGTTTGTTGATTTTTACTTTATCAGTAAAGCAACGATTTTATATTATTTTATATATATTTATTATCAGTATAGTTGTTGGTTAATACAAAAAGGCATACTTACTAACCTAGCATGAAAAGTAAGGATTTAAATAAAACATAAGCACTTATTTTAAGTTACCTAATCAATTCTATAGAAAAAAACAATCAAATATATAGGTTTATTTACATTTTATTATCAAATACTAGATATGTGTAAGAAAAAATAAAATAAAATTATATACTTTAGGAAAAAAGCAAGAAACCTATGTAGTTCATAATGTAATATATGATTAAGTTATTTTTTTAAAGTAAACATTTTAAAATATAAATAAAGCAATACGTTCAAAGTATACTAAAGTCTTCTGAATCCTATTCAAAATAAGCATCAGAAATATTTTAAATTCGTCCTTTGGTCGACCAATCACCGTTCCTAAAATAAGTCTCTAATTTACTCCACAGTAAATTCAAATATTACAATATTTTGTACCGGCTTAATACCAGAAAATGAAAAATGTATCCAATTTCACTACAAATCCTGCCTTTGAAAACGGAACTCGTAAATTATTATTTGGATAAAGCGTAATTATATTTGAAATATTAATGCTCCCTCTGATCTCGATAATGCTTATTTAAATTTCATTCCAAGACTTCTTTTTACATCATTTTCTGTCGGTTGACTGTTAGGATATACAGTACGTACGTATACTATAAACGAATAAAAGAATAGAATACCAATGTAGTTCTTGCCTTTGGTGCCTCTCACTGCAGTACGAATATTAGTAGAATATTTGAATGCACTGACTCCTCTAACCAACATGACATTGTGCTCATAACATTGGCCACGCATAAGATTTTATCTTTCTTGGTATCATTTTTTTTTGGTACTCTATGTAAATTAATCTGTATTTCTTTACAAAAACCATCTGTTTACTATCCTAGTACAAAGAAAAGAAAAAAACCGCGAAGCGACGAATAAAATCAATTTCTCTGAGAAAGCCACACACCAAAACTGGCAAAGTTTTTGTATCACACAGTAAAAGCTTCGAATCCGGTTCAACCTGAGTAATCCCGAGAGATGTATGGGCATCGGATTGTGTTGTTTATTCTTTGTCAATACAGAACCCAATTTTTTCGTGTTTCCCGTTCGGAAACTTCACCAAGGGTGTGTCGCTGTTAGATGTAAATATTATTGAGTTTTGTTCGAACGTGATTTGCCGAGATTTTGCGACACAGTTAGGTAAACAAGTTTGGTTATATTTACTACTAAAAATAGTCCTACTTCATGGTAAACTTGGATTCAACGAGGTTTTGTGATCCCAATAGCATAACTACCTAGTGACTAACTACTTATTATTTATTTTGCCTGCATATAAAGCAATAAAAGATGAATCCTAAAACTTTGTTAACTTATTAACTTTGGTGCTACATGATTCATCTTTCATCACTTTATAAACCGGTAAAAGCAGATAAATATCTACAAATGACGCAAACAATTTATCCCGCAACGAAAATCGCCACTTGCCGTGATACCGAGGTCGTCGATTAGTACCTATTTACCGCATTCAATAAATCAGGCTTAGTAATGCGTGTTGCCCCAACTACTGATTTTTTGTTACGATTGCTAGGTGTCGATAAACTCAACATAAAACGACCTTGCAATCTGTCATAATAAGTATATTCCTTTACTACTGCGTGCAAAACGTAGGCTTTTTTTCTTCTTCTCTTTCTAACCCCGAGACATTTTCAAAGATCTGTAGATAAATAATTAGACATCAAAAGCGAATCAATTCGTTTGACAATCGGAAACTCACACCGTCAATTTGTATTTTAGTACAACAGCGCCTCTTTGGTGCAAAAAGAGAACTACTCAATTTTCATACAACCAATAACCTGAAGGTGAGTCTACAATGAGTCGACTAACTATATTTGCTATTTTTAATCCGGTAATAATCCATAAAGAGCCAGTAAAAAAAAAATACGTTTCATTATTTTTATTATTGTTTCAGTGTTTTATTACAAGATTTTGATTGAGTAATTTGATTGAGACTGAGTATACCAGAAATGTTTCCTTTTGCACCTGGAAATAATATAATAAAAAGTACCTACTTTTTAATCTAAAAACATCCCATTGAGTTTCACTGCTCAATATTATCATCGTGATCATTTAGATTTTCATTCATTTAGATTAGATGAGACACTGGTCTACTCTCGTGTGAGAGTGGTTGAGCTTTAACCTACTGCGCGGATCCAATGCGAGGTGGTGGATGACGCCTGTTTGTAAAATGTTCAGTTCTTAGACATGCTAGTCAAAATATTAAATTTGTATTTAACCATGTTTAGCCGACTTAGTCAGTGGTAAGCAGTTAAAAGTTAAATATTTACACGAACTCCCGAAGAGCCCCGCTTCTAATTTACTTAAGAGTATTAACTCGGCAAAGGTCGGACCTGCAACATGACACAAACCTTTGAATATGGAGCCTTGTTTACCAAAGGGAGCCTCTGCATTATTTATTAGAGCTTACGACCCACACACCACATACATGCATAGGTAAGAATTATTTGCTATACAAGTACCAAACCCTGTCAAAACGCACCCAAAATTTATGCATAAACAAAATAATAAAAAAATTACCTCTAGATATTTTAAGAAAAATCCTTCCGCCTCGATAACTTCAGCCACAAAACAAACACACGGTATATTATATAATGTACGCGTAAGAACTAGTGAAAGTCGTGATTTACGATGACGTGACCGTCTCCCGTCGAGTCCAGGCGCACACTGACTCCATCAAGCTCTTTGCTTCCCCAGAGCGCGGTGTGAAATGCGCAAGTCACACGCCGCTTAACTTATCCATCTACTTTTGAAATTCAAATTGTCATTTACTCGGTTTTATTATACATACAGTGCACCCGCTGAACGGGACCGGTCGAGGATAAATTTCCGGTATGCAGGGACTACGTGTTTTCACATCTCCTAGTTCAACTGCTTGAATCTAAATTACTCGCTTTTTGAACAGAGAATTGTTACCGGATGATCGTATTCGAAGTTAGTGGTATGAAAGTATGTGTGGAATCTGCATTCGACTGGGTACGTTAAGAGTAATAAGTTTTGTTTGTATGATTTAAGTGTCTCGTAGCAGTCTCGTAGCAGTTTCGTAGCCTCGGCAATATCGTAAACGCACCGTAGCGCGTAGGCTGTAAAATTTTGCGTAGCGAGTGTATTTTTAGTGGCCATTACTTGGTCCCGCATGTCAGCACTGTAAGAAGTTATTATTTAGTTTCAAGTGTTACCCTTTAGTAAGCTCGAGCCGACCGTTCCGCAAATAAAATAATCTTTTGTAAAATCTCAAAGAATTTGTATGGTTTTTAAAACAAAAGTATTTAGACAAAAGAATAAATACTATAGACATTATAGGAGAAAGTTCTAAAAAGGTTTCCCCTTTTGTTTTTGCTCGCCGATTTATTTTTTTTCCAACCACCACAAAATCAGTTGAACAAACAGTTTTTTTTTCATTTTAATTTTTGGAAAGCTTTCTAATAAAGCCATGAAAATCGAAAACTTCTCTAAAATCTAAAAATATTTACTTAAACCTTCAAAGGCCCAATGCCACAGAAAGGTACGTCACCCCCTACCTCCTGACCCTGGTTCTAATACCCATAAATGAAATCGGGAATCCCGGCAATACCCAATATTTTTTCCGGAGATAAGATACAAGCAAAGCCCGCGTTTTGTTTATGTTGACGGCGGTCGAGGGCCAAGTATTTCTAGCTATACTGATACTTTTTGCCGCGCTTTTAAGGCAGCGTCCTAAGCGATAGCGATGAGCGGGGCGACAGAGAAGCGGACGCGTTGGTTCCATTTATCAGTCTGACTTCATCGCAGTCATTCCGCTTGCGATTCGCCGCTATCAATCGCTAAAGACGCATAAAAAACTTCTGCGAGTTTTTTTCAAATAGCACTCGTTACATAATCTACTTCAGCTCACGCACAATAATCAATAAAAACTAATTAAATTGTTGTATAAAATCACTTTCGCATGCCGCGCTCAAGTACGGATTATTTTAATATTTTGTAATATCCAATATCCACCACACCTCCCTTACGAAGCCATACCAACAAGGGAACAAGGCAACATAGTAAACTCATCAATAAAATCAATAGCTCAACTTGGTATCAAAAGATAGTTTGGTAAAATTTATTTGGACCTGTAGATCCATCCACACCATTCGCATTTTTCAACCGATCTGGTCGAGACTTGGTTACAGATATATCGTCAGGGTATTTTTTTTTATTTAAAAGGTAGCAATTTTTAGTTGGTCTTAAAAAATTTTGTTTAGATCTGATAAGAACTAATCGTGATGAGCAGAATTGCTCCTCAAAATGCAGTGAATTGCTCACTTTTAAAAGTATGTGCTGCAAGCACAGCAGGTTTTCTGTTAAGATTGTACTGTAGTAAAGTACTGGTTATAATTTACAGTGCCGGAAGGTTTTCGTTTCATTAGTAATAGTTATGAAAGCCCGAGCATCGAGCACTGCGCCCGCGGGACCGCCTTCTGATAACATAATATTGCTATGATAGACCTTTCGACCTTGGTGTGTTACCACATTAATTAAAGCTTATTTTGAAGCAAACATTCTTATCAAATAAATATTTGCAAGTATTAAAGTAGTAATAAGTTTTTAAGCAAGTACTGTTAAACTGTACTAACTGTTCTGTGTTGAATATTCACTTTTTCTGGTAATGATAAATCTTACGAACCACACATTAGAAGATGGCTTCAGTGGCATAGCAGGTGAGTGTGGTTGAGACAGTAGGTGTGGGTTCAATTACCTGCAATAAGCGGTGCAAATATTACACTCTTCATTTCTGTACATACAACAACAGGGAATCCTTAGTGAGGTGAAGGCTATAGTGTTTGTCTGTCGGGTGTTTATATTTCGTTACCTACTTAGATTAATATCTTCATAATAAATAACGAATTTACTTATTCGATAAATAAGGTATCATTGGTGGAATGATATTACAACAAATATAAATATTTCGAACGTATATAAATATCTGAACAGACGAAACTTAAAAAAATGTCCGCCATTATATTGTAAAGGTCAATTTACTCATAAGTAAAGTAGCTTGAGTGGCGCAAAACTTTGGCATATAAAAACTGCTGACGTAGTGTCTGTCAAGTTTATTAAGTTTAAAAAATCCTATAAATAACAGCTACCACAATCTGTCACCGCCGTTGATTCTCGTTTTCGATTATACTTCTTCCACCTGCCAGCTGCACAATAAAACCTAAATAACACGAGCAAAAAAAAATTTTTTTATGTGAAAACCATGCAAGATGGTCGAAGAAAATCTTATTATTTATTATTCAGAGGTTCTCATACTGTATGAGTACAACCGTCAGTTCTGGAGGTTGACTGTGACAGCGATTGCTAGAAATTTGCAGCCAAAGTCAATATCTCCTCGATCGAGCTGTCACAAAAATGAGCCAAGAAAGATTTCAGATAAATTGTGATTTAACTCAGTGCGGGCTTTGTCATGTCAGCTAGAGTTAGTCGAATTACTAGCTCATAAGGCCGCTTTGAAACAGCATGACTCACGTATGGTCACGTCTCTTCAACTTTGTATAAATAATCTATTTTGGATATCAGAATGAGAGTGCATAGATAAGGGAAGTAGAGTTCTTTGTGATGGAGCTCATCTTTGGAAGAACTACCTGTTTTTGCTGTGCTCACGCCTCCCTAGACAATAACTAAGCCATACTCAGTGACCTGCTTGATAAATTTATTTTGTTTCAGGAAGCTTATACTATATTAGAAATTATATTATATAAGGAAGCTAGGGGCTTCTTTTGCTAGACGGCAACGTAACGGAAACGTTTGACGTTAGCGCACATTTTGTAGACGGGTGTACTATTTAACAACGAAAGTTGCTTCTTTGAATGTACCCAGAAATTGTATGGGTCTATTTTATTCGTATCCATCTTACTATCTCAATCACTAACCTTTATCTTTAACACGTTTTATGGTCCTTTTCCAATCGTACCCCATTTTATTTTACCATCTCCTATAGGAAAGTAATCACACCATACACGCACGCAATCAATGAAGACATCTTCTTGCTAATCGTACTCAAAGGGTAATTTTCAGCTAGAGAACGTATTTATTTAGAAAACAGGTTACGGCCGCCTGCTACAGGCGATTTGTGTTTTAAGCAACTCAGTAGATAATGCAGTGTTTTAACTTTGCACCAGTTTTCTTGTGTACTAACCAAATTATAAAGTTTGTTTTATAGAAAGTAAAACAAAGCTCCTTGCGTAAAAATTTACAGGGGTTTTGCAGGGAAAGGGTGAAAAGGATGACAAGTGCCTAAAAGTGCCTGCTGCCTGTTTCCCGCGCAACCCCAGAGTCAACCGCATTTCACGCCCCGCACCCCTAATAATTCGTAGGGGGATGCCTGAGTTATTTAGTTTGCCTGAATTTCAAGGCTGCCTGAAATCTTTCGTATTTGAGTCATAATCCAGTGTTTTTTAGGAACGATGAATGTAATGAAAATCCTACCGCTAAATTTTACATGCTTTCAGAGTAAATACGTTCATACGTGAAGAAGAGTCGTGTTTTCGCCGACGTCGATAATGTTCTAGAAGGCAATTTCCTGACTCCTTTTATGCCAGTTTTCCACCTCTGCACGCAATATCCGCCATTTTGAAATCCTAAAATACTATGTGACATCAAATGGCATAATCCTTTTGATAGCGCGATCCTGCTCATTATAAGGGGGCCTCGTAACCGAATATTCCAATAACGACAATAGTAGACAAATGGGTAGATGGTTTGGTTTTATAAAGACAAAACGCTTTATCAAAAAACTCAGTTTTATATTATTCTATTAAGATGACAATTATGTGAGTTACTCACCATCACGTGAGTTAGTTAGTTACATAACGAACCTAACCTAAACCTAAAAAAGAATAGAACCTTGCACTACCAGAGGCATAATTTCCGCGATGCCACCCTGTGATGTAAAAGTAAAATTGTAAACATTCTCAACATCTCAGGAAAAGTTTCAGTGAATGATGACTACGATGACTGATTTACTTGAATTCAAACGGCAGTAAAAACACTGGTCGTGTTAGACGCGTAACTTTTCATGAATTTATAGTATAGCATTTAAAATAAACATAAAAGAAACCGTATAAACTGGCATTATATTAATAATAAATGAAGGTTTGATAAAAAATAATACTACGGTCAGATTCTTTATCCCACAACTGCTGCCGAAAGGTCTACCAATAATCTTTTCATTTATTATTTTTATTATTGCCTGAAAAATACCTGCGCCGCGACATCTGTCGTGTGAAGATTTTTTCAAACTTTTAACCCCACGGTACTCCCTTAGGAGTTTAATTTCGTGAATACTTTCTCATTGTTCACTAAGCCTTGAAACTTTACGTCCTTTATACTTCACGGTACTATAAGTATTTAACGTATAGCAACATTCAAAATATTTAACGATAGTATGTGCCCTGCCTGCTTATTTATTTACATTTCGCTTGTAGAAAAAATACTAATCATCATCTTAGTCTGCCTTCAAATATTTCCACTGTTGGGACACTGGCCTACTCTCGAGGGGGGGGTGATTGGTTCATAAGATTGGTTCAATGCACTAAAAATACTTTTACTATCTTTACATAAGTAGCAATTTCTCAAGGCAATCCTAAAGACGCACTATGACAAAAAGTCGAGTCCAAACATCCGGTTCCTGTGATTTTATTTGTTTTACGATGCCGATTTTTAATAAGAAAATACAGAGCTATAAAAATAAATGTCTAATTTGTAACAAACTTTATACAGTGAATAAACGACTCAATCTCAATACAGAGTCGTATATCAAAGCAGCGAGGAGCAAAGACTATAGGCTGAGTTACAAATAAGCTTTGCCGCGGTACACGAGCGCCGTGGGCATTGTGTATTAGGATGTGAGCACATTTTGCAGATATACAACTAGTGAACATACGCTTACTTTTATGGAGTAGTATTACACTTATATATATTATAATTGCTGAATTACGTTGATTTGATTTCAATTAACATCCTTATCACCTACACTTGACCTGAAACTTTTTATCTTTATATAATATAATGCGAACGAAGCCTAGTAATTTATATACGCACATGCATAGTGTTTTGTAATGTCACTCAAACACAAATATGTTATCTTTAAGAGGACATAAAATCAGTTTCATGTTATAAATCAACTGGCATTGAGGGATCAAAGACTTATAAACAAAAGGAGAAAAAATAATCATCTGACTGATCGTTAATACGTAGGATAAGTAAGGATTGGCAGGACTTAGTGATAAGTTACGAGATCTAGTACAAATGTTCCTTTGAAAAATCTATAAAAACCGAGGAATGAGAAGCGAGCCTCAGATTTTTCCTCGTTCAATTATTTGCGGTTTATATTTACGCTCTAGTATGCGTAAGGCCTATGTAGGTACTGCCGCTGTACGCGCCAGAGGCATTGTTTGTTAGACGGATGGGACCCGAGCGTCGCGGGAAATTACCTTCTGGATTTGCCTGAAAAAATGTTATATTCACTTGTAGTGACAAAATGGGAAAGAAAACTCCCATTTAAAATACGTTAGCCTATATTGAAAAGTGTTTTTAGAAACTAGATAAGCTAGTTTTGCGGATAGCGAAAAGTTGCTTTTAGCTTGCATATTCTGCTGAAAGGTAGCATTTAGTTTTGTGTTATTTGGTGATGTTTGAAAACAAAAGTGGTATCTACACTTGAATAACTTTTATCACGATACCTTCCAGCTTCTTCAAATTAAATTGTAAAAGAATTGAGTTATCATATCATAGTCCTCCACACGCAACGTGACTGTGTTGCATAAGAAACTACGATTGCTATAGAAAAGACCCCGGATAAAATATATGCAAAACATACAATAAAACTTATCCTACTGAGGCGGGGATCAAACTTGAAGCTCGTACTGATGGGCAAGAGGTACTTCTTACAGCGTGGCTGATACTCGACACTTTGTCCGCTTATACGAACTTATAAGTTGGTTGTTAACCATTGTACCAACCTTACCTATTGTTGTAAACTCACTTATGATAGTAACTTACTAGCACTACTAGCGTAAGTAGCTAACACTTCAGTGTTGAGAGCCATAAAACAAAATGAGCAAGTCTTAGTGCTTTATCTGCTGTTTTGTTTCGTTATTGATGTTATGTTTCATTAGTGTATGAGAGAGAGCGTTGACTTCTTTATTAGTTAATCCCTCCCCGGCAATGAAATATGAGTCGACTAGCCAAGTAATAAATCATGCCTTAGGCACTACATGGCGGGGCTCGATATGAACTAGAATAATTACAGACAAGTGTGAGTATTACACATGCCTCGAGGTTTTTCAATTTAAAAACTTAGCCTTCACTTTCCTTCATCATCATTAATTTTACTCATTATTTTTGTGGCTTTCTCGAGTTTATTCTCATAATTTAGGAGTGAGCTTTCGTCCATGTTTTTTACCGAGAGTTTCCAACAAGTTTTTTTTTTGTATGTTAGGTAACTTCGCAGATTACCAAGTGACCATTATAAAATATTCAAACTATAGTGGACATTAAAATAAAACGATGAACTGACTGAAACAACTAATTTATTCATAAACAACACTGCCAGTACAGATGGCGCTATTAGTCTCTAAAGTAGATCGTATATCAGGTATTTTGTCTATTTACAACAGACATTTCAAAGCT
The DNA here is from genome assembly GCA_951394395.1 of Colostygia pectinataria. Classification (NCBI taxonomy): domain Eukaryota; kingdom Metazoa; phylum Arthropoda; class Insecta; order Lepidoptera; family Geometridae; genus Colostygia; species Colostygia pectinataria. The sequence goes on along the minus strand of OX596357.1, from coordinate 3,963,538 downwards.
ATTATATTTAGAAGCTCTTCTTCATGAGCACCGCCCGCGACCGCGTTAGACGGTTGCTCGGCGAATACCAAAACGTCAGCATATATTATGACAAAAGTAAGTGGTAGCCGTTAATATATTTAAAATGAATAAAGGATTCCGTTTTTTATTTTGACAACGGAAACCAGAATACTGATTCGCGCTTTGCAATCGATAATTTCGTGTATCATGAGTGTTATAGCTGGACATTTGACGTCACTCGAGTGAAACAGCTAAACAATTTAGATTAGTGTCAAATGTTTTTCGTTTCGTTTTTGTTTTCGTCAGTTTTTTTTTAAATATTTAAGCTTCTTTTTCTTCTCGTGTCAAATTAGATTCCTCAAACTCTTTTCGACCAATAGGTGGCAACCTCGATAGCTCTATTTGTTGCTTTATATAAATCCTGCCGAGTGCACGTGGTAGTGCTAAATGGCTAAATGGGGGTGCTGATAATTAAGCTAAATGGGGACCATAATATTTATTAATGGCCTATATTTTATGCATATTAAGGCCGGATGGCTAGTTTTTTTTTTATTTGAAATCATGTTTTAGACCAGTAAGTATGCATACCAATCGCCTTGGTATGATGCTCCTGGGCGAAAGTGGCCCGGTATAGAGAACTTTAATAATATGTTCCAAAGCATATGCAAATTTATAAGAATAGGTTTTTTATCAGTAAGTAGGTACAGTGTTTATTTGATTAGTTATAAAGTCTAAATCTCCCTTTAGCCTGTGTCGAAAAAATTATTATACTATTCTATTTTTTATATTTCTACTTATTCTAAGTATACACAAGCCAAAACTCTTTACTTCACAAGATTAACAAAATTCATAAACGACATTACTTAAGCAAATGTTTTTTGGGATTCTAGCAATGAGAAAGTAAGTTACTAACTTATACTAGCGATAAACTAGCCAAGTAGGTAGATAAGTAACAGAATTTTGTAGAAACACTTTACACATTATCCTAAAGCTAAAACGCCTAAGAACACTTAAACCCTTTCAGTGTGATCCGGAGAAGGGTCCGTACAAACACAAATTTGCAATTTTGTCCATTTACATTTCATCGCGTTTTGTGTCAAGGACAATTTCTGGATATGATAGAATCTACCTTTGTCCCTACTCAAATAATGTTTTGAATTATTCAAAACGTCAAAATAAGTTGTAACTTGAACGACAGATATCTCTATACTCAGTAAGCTCGTATGAGTCATTGGCTAACTCTAGTGATAGAGTTTTTAGGCCGCCCGAAGGCCTTAGTCATGGCTCAACAACATTGAACAAGCCGAGACTGGCTGTTTAACATAGAAAATAATAACGCTTTGCCACGCTTTCGGTTTACGGCTTATAGAGTTGAGCTGCATCACATTTGAATCTTAGTTTATAACAAAGATTAATATTCTGCTCTGATTATATGCATGTTATTTTATTTCCAAGTAACATTAACTGGGTTTAGTTTAGTCCCAACAATAAAACTTAAACGATAAAATAATCAATGCCACATTGCCTGCAGCACTCAGCCATGGCCACTGTTTAAAAAACAATATAAAAAAACCGCTGAAAAACCTCTCAATTTAAAACAATAATGCCTAAAAGCTATAAATCGAGTCCATCAATTTGCATGCTAATACACCACGGTTCAGCCAGGACAGTGAGTGACAAGGACGCACTGCCCTCGGGACGTTAGGGGTCTAAACGCTCCCTGGGGCGTTAAGGCATTTTTCTTTTTCAGCAATTATATTAACCCAAGACCCTTCACAAATTCAGCTGGACAATAGGCAAAATAAACCAGCGTTTTGGTGGAAACATCTTCAATTTCAAGCGGGTTTTATTTTATGTGATGTGGTACTCAGCGCTTCAAAGACAGACGCCTCTCTTGGGACGCCGGCATTGAATATTGCTCAACACAGATAGTTCAATGTTCACAAGTATCATTTTTTTTTTATTTTGCTTTATTATATAATTTTATATCGGTTACTAGCCGAATTGTAGCAATACCGTGAGTGATATTTTTCATCATGTAAACTTTTCCTTTTGTTACTGTACCTACCAACCAACTACCTATATAAGCGTTCGCTCTATGTGTTTATGGTCACAAATACAGGAATAAGTACTTTAAATCGATAGCCGTTTGTTCTATTTTCATAAATCTTTACACACTCGTACATTTTAGAGTAAAACAGTTAACCACTTTGTAAACTACTTTGGTAATGTAAATCTCAGTAAAGGTAGTCTAATAAAAAAAACATTTGAAACCGTAACCCAAAGACACAGCGAGTCTCATCCGTAGAATAAGGAGTCTCATAAAATGTAGGTCTGAACTATAAACTTTTATGTTTCAATATAAAGTTTTCTATACCAGATGATATCTCCTGATCATAAAGTAAACGAAAACCTTTTGAAATCCCCTACACATTCAAAAAGCTGGGTAGAAAGAAATAACGAAACACAATTTCTACTTAGTTCGAGAGCCTATAGATTTTATAAAAACAATGTAAGATGGCAATGTAATTTAATTTAAATTACCTAGACATGTATTGTATTTGCATTTTTTTTTTCTTCTCGCCACATTGTTATTATGATTTTGTCAAGCTAACACTTTTGACCTGTAACATGTCTGTTATCAATAAAATACTATGACTACTATGACTATGACTATGGCATTACTGTGTCAAACAAAAAATTGTATCAATAAAAAAAACAGCTGGAAACTATTTTTACCAGCAGCAGTGGTAAAAATAGTTTTAGTTTCTCTTTGGCCTAGAGCGTCTGCCACCCGTTTTTATACGCAACCTCTTTGCTACCCGCGTTTCACATAAATTCGCAGGGAGAGTCTGAGTTATTTGACACATAACTACGCACCTAAAGTTAAAAAAAAACAACTTAACTAACTCAGCATCTAAACGTCATGTGAAAACACAGTGCAAGAGTTTGATAAGTTTTTGTACGAAATAGAGTTGTGAGAACGCGAGATTACGCATGAAACTTCCCATCTTTTGTGTGCTCTTCTATTCTTGTCACACGTGCGTACAGTAGGTGCGTTTTATGTCCGATAAAATTGTGCCACTTACTCGACTTCATGCGAAAACGTATCCAGATGCGCTAAGCGTTGGATCTTGGAAGCTGGTACTACCTCTTGCGTACAAGTCGCTTAACTCGCCACGAAGGTCGTTGACAATTGGTTAAATACACTTCGGTTGACGCGTAGTTCGACCTGACCTGCGTATTCAATTTCCTATTTGCATTATTTGAACTGTTACTAATTAACAACATAATATTGATTTAACCTAGCAGATCTATTAAATATTTGTACAGGTGTGCTAGATAGCATTTCAGTTCTAGAAACCTATTTCATGGTATTAATTGCAGCTCCTAAATGGTTATTTGTGTACAGTATTGAACTATTTAATAAACAAATATGTATCGCGATGTAGACTAATAATGTACGTCAATGCATCGGATGGACAGACAGCGACGAAATCCAGCAATTGAATGTACATTTTAAACGCTGCATAATTTAACGCTACCCGGTATTCCGTGTACGGTGAAACAAAAATACTTTGATTTCATACATCCTCTTAACTTAGCCACCTTAACAAATAGGAAAGTTGCACACTACTGCTTGGAGGCAGAATATCTGCCACTGCGGTGGTCCAAGGTGGACTCGCCCTATAATTTGTTACCTTGTGTACCAAATGTACTTGTGTACCTTGTGTAACAAATTATTGTAAGACGACATTCAACAAGCAAAGTGTACGTGCTAAAGTCGTCAATTTAACATACGCTAAAACGCTTGCATATAAGTTGAGGGTTAGCACCTGTTTCTGACGTTATCGTATTTTAATAAGGTGAGCTTAACCTTTCCTAATTTTTGCGACTTTTTTGCCATCGATGATCAAATTTTATAAAATTAGTTGTGATATTTGGTTTTGGTTTCCAATATGGCATCAATAAATCAAGGTGTTTCACTCCTTTTATGGCACTGCGTAGTCCACAATTTTGATATAAATAAAACAATAATTCACACGAGTTGACATTAATGATGTTATCACTCCGTAACACTAAACTACACTCAAGTGGAATCATTTTGGTTTGCACACTTTTTATGTATCTAAGGAATTTCACTTGCTAGAGACAGTAATTTTTGCTTGCTCACTAGAGTAGTAGAGTTCTCTGTAATAGAGGTCGTCCGGGGAAGTACTACCACCATACCTATTTCTGCCGCAAAGCAGTAATGCTCGCATTGCTGTGTTCCGGTGTGAAGGGTATGGTTTCCGGTGAAATTACAGGACATGAGGCTTTCAATCTATGCCTCAAGGTGGCAACCCGCGAGTATTGCAAGCGTCTGTAGGCTGCGGTAACCGCTTACCATCTTGTAGGCCGTACGCTTGGTTGCCACTTCAGTTGTATAAAAAATTATTTGTGACTATTTAGAGGCCTTCGGGCGGCCTAGAAACTCTGTCACCAGAGTTGGCCACTGACTCATACGAACGAACGAACGAACTATTTAAAGTATTTCAATACTTTACATCTGCAACGTATTATAACAACTATTCACAAACCTGTGCTACGCCACGCTACGCTGAACCTAAGGCAGACAGCTCACGAGCAACTGTTGCTCAAGCGTCTAGTTGTTCGCGCTACTTTTTATTTCATTTGTTCGTGTTTTTATTATGTTTGCTAAAAAATTGCGCGCAATAACAGTTGCAACAACAGGAATAATCCATAAGTGCCAAAAAATTAAGTAAGTTCTTATGAGTCAGTAGCCAACTCTGGTGATGGTCAGAGGCGCTGAAAGTGCTCAGTTGAAATTGCCACTGGCTATCTCCATCCAAATGGTGACTACGCGGAACCGTGCTTAATCTATGCAAAGTTGCTCGCGTTACTTTTTTCTTCATTCATTTATTCGTTTTTACTCGTAATATTTTTCATAAAAAACGATCGAGCGTCAAACAGTTTAATGTCCAGGCAACTATTGCTCGTAGGTGCTTAGCCTAAGCGTCTAATTAATTTCACGGGTTTTTGGGTGGAAGACGGAGCGCTGAATGAGTTAGTCGCTTGTCCAGGAACGTACACAATTTGCAGAACACGGACGTGCGGGTCGTGCGGCCACTTCTCAGTTTTTGTGCTGCTTGCTAGCTTTTAGTTGTAGACTTGTAGAACACGGATACGTAAAGTTCCTAGTTTTTGCAGAGCAATCGATTTAAAAACGTTCACGAGCTACATTTAGATGGATGATGGTTTTTACAACTAAGTACTTTCAAGTTCCGTTTGAAACTGCTAGAGTTTTCTACTTATATTAAAAACTAGTGAAACGGTCCGCGACTTTGACCGCGCTGACTAGCATAATTTAAATATTGACAATTTCTTTTCACAATACTCCTTTAAATAGAATAGAATAGAATAGAATAGAATAGAAAAATATTTATTTAGCGCCACACAATTAACATAAAAATAAAAATAACAATACAAATTAAAACTTAACTATTGTGACGAAAAAAAGGCATCCTTTCAGCATGTGCTGCAGACATAATGTGTCTGTAGCGCTGGATTTCAGTGTAGCCTATGAGTAGTAGTAGCAGGAATACACTATAAACACTACATATAACACATCCTCCAGATTGCAAGCTTCTAGGTCCAGGGGTTCAAGATGTGCGTTGTAGATCAGTATGTCACCAAAGCCTTTTATTTACATTATACACCATCGCTTTCGCTCATCACCTGTCCTCGTAAGACGCAGGTTAATAAAAGCGGAAGTTGCCGTTGACTCGTTCTCGCTCTTTGTTTCAGAATTTACATTTATATTACTCGACTTTTGAGCAATACTTGCATGACAAAGGCTTGGTTACACAGTACAAGCTGCTGATGTCACAGTAGACAGCTGCTGCCATGAAACAAGGAGACTGTAATCAAGTCTAATTTTCGCAATGGTAAAAGGTGAGTGGCAAATACAAAATTCAGTTGTAGTACTAAATTCAGATGCACGCTACTAACCGTCTCGCACATGGCAGTAACGCGGTCACACAGTGCGAGTAGCTGCAGTGTCATAACTAAGGCCATGCATGCTAGCTAGCACTGTGTAACCAGGCCTTTAGAGCATACTACCGAATGAAAAAAACTCGGCGATAATCATATCTGGAACTGACGTTTTTTGCAGAGGCAACTAACAATGCAAATAATAATAATAATAGCCAGCATGTTGGGAACGCTTCCGTCTGATAGTGATTTGGATCAGTTGAGCTATCTATAGGTCGTTTGTAACGGTTTTTAGATGGTTCAACTGTTTCATATGTATTTTGTATATTTTATAATGTAATGTAATTATGTACATATTTTATTTTGTTAATGCAAATAATATGACCTGACTCTGGCTGAATAATATAACAGACTCTGTTGACAGACTGATTGAATAATTTCACTGACTGACCATCTGTGACCCCCAATTTTGCAGTTTTTGTGCTATCCTAAAGCAACAGTAAAATTTTCTAGGATAAAAAGCTTAGTACTATTTCTATCTATGACTATAAAAACAAAAAAAAAACATTTAGTTCTGATGTTTTGCTGGCATTAAGGGCACGTTAAGCAGTCGGTCCCGGCTTTTTCAAAGTTGTTAGGCCATGACAGAGGCCTTAGGGCGGCCTAGAAACTCTGTCATCAGAGTTGGCCACTGACTCATACGAACGAACAAACGCTGGCATTGCGCACATACATTTTTGGAATAGGGTGTCATTGGTTTTGAACCCGCAACTTTTGGAGCGTTAAAGTTCACTACCACTAGACAACCAATGGTCATTCTTACAAAGACGCTTCCAGTCCTGGTTTGTTTGGGTGAAGGATCAGCGCTACGCAAAGTAATATCGCTTTGGAACAGAATATAAGTTGGGAGGCTAACTTTGTAGCAACTTTGTTGACAGCTCTCACGTATGGAAGGGAAATGATAAACATTGGCGGACATTTTACACGGCGCTTTTTAGCCCAAAACTAAGAAAAGCTTGTACTATGGCAGGAACTAATAAAACATACACATTTTTCTTTTTTTTTATTACTTAACAAAACTAGCAGCTCTCCGAACAGTAGACCTCGCAAGCACAAACTTGTAAAGTGAGCAATATACTGCATTTTGAGGAATTTTTTGCTCATCCCGCTGAAGATCCTCATCAGATCTTCACCAAACTTCACTAAACAAAGTATTAACTTTAAGTCAGACAAACTTAAAGTTAATACTTACATTTCAAATAAAATAAAAATCATCGAAACCAAATCACATTTGATGGAGATAGCCCTCTTTTTTACCCTTTTTTAGAGAAAGTATGCCCCCAATCAAAAATCCCCGACAATTTCGAAACTGAGATGCTTCCCTCGCTTCGCTCGCTCGGTCAAAAATATACTTATAATACTCGATCGAATTCGCAACCTGTCGCTTCTCAACCGGGCACTCGCGGATTTTAAAGTACCGTAGTAGTAAATTAAGTAAGTAAAAAAATGCACCCTTAGGGTGGTGAGGTGGAGTTTTTGGTGATAATACCTTACGTAAAATAGCCTTGATCATCGCCACTAATCAACTAAAATCATATTTATGTACCACGCGTGGAAGATCAAAACATCAAATTGCTTTCATGTTCAACATTATATATATTTGGCTATTTCTTAATTAAAACCGAAGTCTAATAATTTGTACACCATCAGAACGATGACGACCGATGTGGCGCGGCAGGTGAAGGTCCCGCCTTGGGACAAATGTTTGTACGATCTGCAAATATTTCTTCCGGGGTATTTTGTATTAAGTATATCAGTCATCTAGAACCCATAACACAAGCTCTGCTTAGCTTGGGGCTAGATGATGCTGTGTGGATTGTCCAGCATTATTTATTTTATTTATATTTATTTAGAATCAGCCTGTGTACACAGGCTATATAAACGTACATACAGATTATGTTGGTATCCATACGTGATCTAAAGTGGACGTAAATTTGCCGAGCCACGTAACGTGAAGCTCATTAAAGTCACTCATGCAAATAACGTTTTAAAATATATCATAAAATACTAAGAGGAACTTCCAATGTCTTTGATAAAATATGTGGTACACCATAATTTTTATTATTTGGTTATCTGAGACAATATCATCATCTTCATCATATTGGCCGATAGACGTCCACAGCTGGACATAGGCCTCCCCCAAAGAGCACGACTTCCTGCGACCGCTTTAATGTCATCTGTCCATTGAGTGGGTGGCCGTCTTGCATTTTCCACGGTTCACCATTCTTCCTTCCATTCGTGATCTTTATTCTTAAGCGGTTATCGGTTTTGCGAGCTAGGCTTGCCCACTGCTACTTCAACTTACTTATTCTAAGACAAATAAGACAATATCACGAACATATTTTACTCACTATGAAGCTGGCCTACTACATTCAATAGAGAGTAAAAACCCCAGTGGAAATAAACAGAATACCTTTAGCGAACCTAATGCAGATTGGTGGATCTAAATAAATGCTTTTCAGTGAATCTATAAATGTCTATGTTGACGATATTAGAATCGAATCGAAAACAAATGATGATTATGATACTACGTGATATATTTTACCCAAGATGCTCATAATACAAGAACAACAATCATATACTGTGTTATTAACTGTGTCAACACGAATACGTGTTAACTATGAAACTAATTTACAGAGATCAACAATTAATATTTGTAAACAACCCCAAAAGTAATTCAAGGCACACAGCAAATATAAATTATATACTTAGAGTTAGAAGAAGCTTCCGGTAACAGCTTCTGAAAGGTGCAAATAACCTCGGCGACAGGACAAGGACAGGTTGTTTTAAAGGTGTTTTTTATAAGTCAGTCGGTGATAAGACGGTAAAATCGCTCGCGATGTTGTATGTGCGCCACGCCTGACCATAACAGAAGCAGTGCCTGCAGCTGTTATAGGCGTTGCGCTTAACATCAGATGAAAGGCTTTACGGTGTAAAAATAAAGTAATCCAGAATAAAATGTGCAATCGTTTGACAGAGAGCAGTTGCGTTAAAATTGTCAGATTAGTAGCCTAGTCTTTGTTTAAAAAAAACTCTCTGTTGTGGTCGGACGTTGCGCTTAACATCAGGCAAACAACTTGAACGTTCCGTCATTTTGCTGATATAAAAAAAGCCGTAGCTGCACCGCCGCGCGCCGCCCGACGGGTTAGTACTTACGTCTCGTTGAAGGCTGGTCGTTTGGGCTAGGCGGTGGCGCGGCGAGGTCTGCATCTACCTATTTTGCCTAGTTGTTCCTAGCAGCTTGCCTAGTTTTAACTACTATAATAATCGTTTCCATTTTTTGAAAGGCACGTTTGGTGCTTTAAACTTTTTTATAACTTTAGAAGAGCTCAGTTAGCTATAACAAATTCAGTTCTTGTTCATACAGTAAAGGTAATGAAAACGAGAAAAGTTATGAAACACTCGTTTATTACTAGTATTTTTTAACTAGAAATATAAAATAATATACATAAACACTCGTGTTTATGTTATGATACAATAAACTGTCATGGTTAGCTGAGGCAACTTATATTTATTTACGACGGCACTTAAAATAACACAGACTGTACGTTCTGAACTTTTAAAGCAAAACCGTATACTGAATAAAATTCGCCGATTTTCTAACAGCATCCTTTCAGCAAGCAAATGCAAAGTAAACAACGTCTGGACCAACGGTGTTCTGTACGTTGAGAACATTTTAAAGACTATACGATGCATGCGTGGAGCGACTCGCAGAGCGATAGCGGGCGGAGCGCTGTCAAAGCTATGAATAAGGTAAAAAAAAAGCCTGTGTTTAAAGCCACCCTCAATTATTGCTCATTACCACAATGTCATACTGTTAAAACTGTACAAAGTTTGCAAGTATGTAGTTTAGGGTCCACTTAAACGAAAGAAGAGATCTGCAATAAACTAATAATAGCATCAGATGGCTTGACGCAATTTTGGCACGCGTTCAACATCTTGATACATTTATTTCATCCAGTGAAATAAATGTATCAAGATGTTGAACTAGGAAACTTCACCTTGCTCGTGAATCGAGTATACTTAAAAAATGTGGCTCAGCTATCTTCGACAATATGCCGAAGGTTGCCAAAGCACATTTTGACTAGTGTACAAAGAACAACAAAGAGGAAACCGGCATGTCCAAGAACTAAAAATTCGAAAGATATGTGCCATCCACCAATCCGCATTGGGTCCGCATGGTGGATTAAGACCTAAGCACTCTCGCCCGAGAGTAGGCCAGTGTCCCAACAGTGGGAACATCAGAAGGCTGTCATGATGACAAAGAACAATTGTACAAAGTTCTCTTTGTACTTTATTATGGTCTTCGCAATTATCTTTGCAGTATCAGAATGGTTTTACTAACACATCCAAAAGTCGTGCGTGCTTTGGCAAGACCTTTGGCTATATACTTATTTTATTATGTTTGAGTACTACGATAAAAGCGAGAGGTTGCGAGTTCGATCCCCGCTGCGGGACAAATGATAGGATGATCTGCAAATATTATTATATTATTGTATATTATTGTACCATGGGTTTCTCTATGTATAATTAGCAAAAAAGTTTATTTAAGTATTCTATCAGTTATCTGGTTCCTATAGTAGAAGATTTACTTAGTTTGGGCACGTTTGGGGATATAAAAATATCTTATAAAAATGCTAACATAACATTAGCATAACATTAATTTATGAGATGACTACAAAGTGCGACTTCGTGCGCATATTGAACTTAATCCTTAGTAATGATTGTAAATTGGTTTTATACCGTTCTAATTTATAAACAAATAAATAAAGAGCACGTTAAGCAGTCAGTCCCGGCTTCTTCAAAGTTGTTAGATCATGGCAGAGACTTTCGGGCGGCCTAAAAACTCTGTCACCAGAGTTGGCCACAGTTGACTCATACGACTTACTTTAATAAACAAATTATTGTCTAAAGCCGCTCCGCCCACGCTTAGCCGAGCCCTAGAGCGTGCACATGGCGGCCTTTGCCCCAACACGCGTTAAGTATATCGGCTGAGACCGGACAGGTTATTTCTAGCATCGAGTTTACCCAGTTTCATATTTTGCACTTGAAATTTGTTAAAAAGGGTAGTATGGATATCCGTTACAGTATTATAAACTCGATTTTATTAATAACAAGGATATTATTATTTTTATTATTATTAACAGCCTGTGCTGTCCCACTGCAGGGCAAAGGCCTCCCTTTCTTCCTTCCAATCATCTCTATTGAACGCTGGTGTAGGCCAGTCCTTCATAAAGGCATCTAGTTCTTAATTTCTTAAAGACATGTTCTAAAGTGGCTGTAAAGAGTTTAGGGGATAGGGGGTCACCTTGCTTTACTCCTCGTTTAATATGAAAAGACGGTCCTACTGAATCTATTTTTATGGAAGCTGTACTATGCATGTAATTTTTTTGTAAAAGCTGGATATAAGTTAAAGGAATTTGTTGATTTGTTAGGGCTTTGAAAATGGCACAATGGTTTAATGGTTTAAGCTATCGAAGGCTTTAGAATAATCAACGAATGCAAGATAGAGAGGAAGTTGGTATTCTGTATATTTTTCGATAATTTGATTTCGTGACTGAAGGTGATCGGTTGTGGAGAGGCCACGGCGAAACCCTGCCTGTTCTGTGGGCTGATGCAAGTCTACACTACAGAGTGGATCCCACGGAACAGAAAACGACCACGCGGCAGACCGCGGCGACGATGGAGAGACGAACAAGGATATGATAAATATAATAATAAAAAAAATTGTTGGTGCCTGATTTTAATTAAAAACACAACCGAATGTTTAAAAGGTCAGTACCACATTCACTTGGTGAACCTTTACGGGCGAAGGTTTGCTTTTGAGGCAGGGAATTGCGGGTTTGATTCCAGCCTTGGGATAAATGTTTATACGATCTGCAAATATTTGTTCCTGGTGTTCTGGGTATTTTCTATGTATAATAAAAAATAATCTATCTGTGTATTGTATGTATATCAATCATCTAGAACCCACAACGCAAGCTCTGCTTAGCTAGGGCCTAGATGATGCAGTGTGAATTGTACAGTATGATTTATTTTTATTATTTATATAACGCCATAGGTTTTAAACCATAGGACCAAAGCTTTAAAGTCAACAGCTTGAGCGAATGTCCGCCTAAAGCACGTTTTAATCTTAGTGAGAGAAGCAATGACCTAGGATTACTAGCTATAGTGATCCACCAGCTAACGAGTACGACGTTGTTCTAGTAGATACCTACATCAAGAGCATAATAACTAAAGATAGAATGTTTATCTTTATGGCGGCTGTACAGCTTAAGAGCACTTGCTATGCCTCGCCCGAGAGGTCTCGGTCGAGACGAAGACCAAGGACACTCTCGCGAGGCGGCGCGGCGCGAGACCCTTTGACTCGGTGCAAAGAACCAACTCGAGACGGAGAGCTTGCGAGGAACACCGAGACAGGTCGAGACAGGGCGAGCGCTACTATCACCTATGTTACTCAGGGATAATGTAACACATAATGGTAAAAGAATTTTTGAAATCGGACTAGTAGTTTTTGAGTAACAAGCAAAAATACAAATATTTCATCTTTTTAATAGTATTAGTATTATTGGTATAGATATAGATAACACAAAGTTGTTACCCGCCGTCTGTCCCTCTGTTTGTGTGTCTGTATGTACGTTTAGACTTTTAAACTACGCAACAGATTTTAATGCGGTTATGTTCAATAGATATAGAGTCATTCAAAAGAAAGAAAAGTATATTAATTTTAGCTTATTACGTTATTATAAGCGCGTTTGCATAGTATACTCGAACAAACAATATTTCTGTTATTCCAATGACTTTAGATTTAATTACGCGAACGAAGTCACGAGCAACAGCTGTACCTAAAAAAATAACTGCTAGATTTTTGTTGGATAAGGCGGAACAGAGAGTCAATATAATCACATTTACTACAAAAAAGGATAAACCAAATTAATAAGAGATGAAAGAGAGTTTAATTAAAAGTATAACAACAATATATAATTTTCATAATTTATGTACGAAATTCAGCATAAATAAATTTTACGTTATTTTATTGCGTTTGGTATTAAAGCTATTCCATGGTGACACACATCTGTGCCAGTTTGATCCGTTACGTTCCTGTTGATCCGTGGTCGGTTCCGTTCTATTGACGCCTGCTTGTTAATACGTTAAGCTTCTCTCCTCGAGACGATATGAGGCCGCTTAATGAGCTTCGGCAAGGGTTAGACCCTTAACTAATTGGTAGGCTTAGTTGTCGCACGTGATTTACAACCAGTTGACGTCACGCTGCGATCAATATATATAGCCTGAAGCTCAAATTCAAAATGTCAATGACAATATTTATTTATTTACCAGCTGTTGCCCGCGACTTTGTTCACGTGGAGCTCGGGAACCGAACTTTTTCCCGAGATAAAAATTTGCCTTTGTCCTATTCCCGGTCACCATCTAAATTTCAGCCAATTTGGTTCTGTGGTTGTCGAGTTATAGAAGAACAAACATTCAAGTATCCAAGCTTTCGCATTTATAATATTAGTGTGATTTAGGTTAGCCACCTTTCTGCGGCATGCGGGCTGACGGGCTGCACGCATCGCCGATTTTAACGGTCTGGTCCTAATAAAACTTTATTTTTGTCAAAACAATATACTTAGTTCCGTAAAAGAAGATATTTAGAAAAAAAACTTCTAACGTAATCTACGAACCGGAACACACAGTACTTACGACGCAGCTCGGACCATTAGACGCCTACCCAAAGCTAAGAAAAAGATGAGATATAGATATTGGATTGTTCACCGTGTCGTAACGCCCCAACGCACACTTAGGGCCAAAGCACACGCGATTCAGCCGTTTTGCGACATTGCGATCCGAAGAATGCTGTATCGCGTTTTGTGTAGGTGACAAATCTGGCCTGAAAATCGAGAGCGAAAGTGCGCACGGATAATCCGCAAAACAACGCAGACATTTCGTTTTCAAACGTCTTTCTCAATTATCTATTTAATAACTTATACTTTAATCCAATGATTTTATGTTTGAACTTACAAAAGCAAGTATCATAGAAAAAACAAAGCTAGATCCAAAACGTTGTTGTGACGGCCCTGTGACTTGGTCTATTCTCTGATCGCAGCATAATAGTGGCTAAGTGTGGGGCGTAGGTATAAGACGTATTATTCTATAGTCGTAAAATAGATTCTTCTTTCATTTTCATAAAGTTTGCGGGTATTAAAGTGTCGGCACTTGAAGTCGGTTTCTGCAATTTGGCTTGAGGCCAACTGCTATATTACAGTGGCCAGAGGGGCCCAGAAACCCTTCATTTTAGCTTATTACGTTTTTATAAGCGCATTTGCTTATTATATTCGAGCAACGGCAAAAAATATTTCTGCTTTCCTAATGACTTTTAGATTTTATGATCTCTGAAGAGAACTTCCGCTAATTAAAGTGGCTGGTTCTCGGCTGCAATAAAATAATACAGACTTTATTCATGTAAACATTCAAGATAGAGTTAATATTTAAATTAAATTGTTACTCAAAGCATAGCATGGACTTAAAAATTTATTATAATATTTACACATTATAATAATTGACATGGGCATCAAAAACTATACATCACAACGCCCAAGCCAGAAGAAAACATTATCTGATCAATGAATATTATCCTGTAGGTTTTGAGAATCGATCCAGTACTCAACTCTTATGGCGTGAGACTACTATATTTTAAACTCAGAAAAAGTCACCAAACACTGATATTGGCTGTAATTATTATTGGCATGCATGTATAGACATACGCTCGAATCATTGTTTTTAAGTAACAGAAGAAAATTTGTTTGACTGTTATTCAACTAAAATTGTTGTATCATATTGCGAGACCTACCTTTAGCCACAGAACAGATAATAGTACCTACTGCGCTTTGGTACACTTATTGTGCGAATATTCGAGTCTAAAGTCGGTAAGCTTTAATCCCCTAGTGCAAGTGGTGTTAAATTGAAACTCCATGTTGTGTTTCGGATGAAAGCTAGGTTTCATTAAATATGTATGCATTTTTCAATAACGGAAAGGTTTGTTTTTATTCCTTTTAATTTTTTAATAAAAATTTAGCAAACTATAAGTAGAATCAGTTTATGAAACAACGTTATTTTGAGAGTATATAATGATATTAGATCTCTATTTAGATCATAATCATCCTGCTTATGTTCACACTGTTGGGACACATGTCTACTATCAACTCAAACTCAGAATTAGACGAAACATATTACGAAAGACATTTTAAATTTTTAGTTCTAGGACCTGCTTGTGTCAAATATCGTGACGTTTTCTTTCAGAAAAATATTTCACGAACGTTTTGAATTCACGAAGGTTCGGGAGGCGGTGAGTGCTACTGCGACACCACCAATGTCCTTAGTTTCTTTATTAATGCTCTTAACTTAACTACGTCTTATATTTTGGTCTTACTACTTATAATGATCTGAACAGTTTTTGTAGCACTGTTTTTATTTTTCTGGTTGCTTTACAAATGTTACTGGAAGGACAGAAGAACAGCAAGAAATTTTGGGTAACTTCTTGCTGTTCTTCTGTCCTTGACATTTCTGTATTTATAGTATGTAAAGTGGTACTATATTTAGTAGTGGTCTCGGCTTAAGTATTATTAATTCACGATGATCTTGTTACAGACAGCCCCAGACGACCTTTAGGTCGAAGTCCAAACCCTGCGTGACAAACTAAACTTGGTTGTAATTGGTTTATACTAACTTGCACTTAGCAAAATTGCTTCGAGATACGCTGACATTGGATTACGAAAAATGTTTATCTTAAACTAATTTTAAATGAGTTAACGTTTTATTTATTTTATAAATAAAATAATCATAAACATTTATAAACCCTTATGGGTTTGTCCTAAATGCTTAGAGTCCATAATAATAATTAGGAAAGTTAACATTTTATTCACATACCAATGTAAACAAGGCTATGAAATACCGATACGCAAATAAGCCCTAATTTTAAAATATTTAAGCTTGGTTTTGTTATTTACGCGCAAACATTGTAGCCTTTGAAGAATAGCATCTGAATAGCTTTGAAACTTTGAATGGTTCTCTCTACTGAGGAGTAGATAGAAGTGTAATTTTTTCAAAACAATCTGTAATAAAAAAAATCTCTATATTTCCTAAGACAAAATCTTGTCTACCGTGCTTATGCTAACCGGGCAATTTTGTATTCATAAGTTGGTTACCAACAGTCCTAAAATAATAATAGGAACTAGGCAGAACAGAAAACCACTTAAGGCGCATACAGCACCTAAACTAGCGCCACCACCTACTTTATGTTATTATTCTGTTTAACAAAGGAATTTTCAAAAATCCATCTTCCAGTTTGTGATACCTATCATAAGCTTTTTTTTAATGCCTCTGTAATAGTTTTACTCTATTTAGTTTAGGCAGAGATACGAAGTTGCCCTTGGTGGCCACCAAAATCTATTTTCGTATCTCTTCTTAGACTAAATAGAATAAAACTATTACAGAGGCATTAAAAAAAGCTTATGATAGGTATCACAAATTGGAAGATGGATTTTGGAAAATTCCTTTGTTAAACGGAATAATAAGATAAATAAGGTGGCGGCGTCACTTTAGGTGGGGTATGGGCCTTAAAACAGAAACACTTATATAACTTACTATACTAAAAGTTATAATTTAACTATTTTTTTCAAGGAACATTGTTTATCTCTGAAAATCGACCAGTGAAATTCAATTTTGAAATTCATGAACATTGCGTTATTCATTCATACACAAGCCAACAATAACTGACATCCGTTGGATTTTATGCAAATTCCCTGATAAACAAAGCATCGATAAAGCTGGCCATCAAACTGACATCGGCCTTTTTAAAGTTTTTAGCGCATCAAAGTCGCTCAATGTTGGAAACAAAATTTTATTTAGTTGCTTTTATTAATACTTTCAGCCATTTTGGCATTTTTACTGAGCGACATGGATTCCTGACTCAATAAGGCTTCATAGATAAAGGTCGGGAAAAAATACACAATTACCTCATTAATGGCGTAACAATAGCATTTTTTACGCTTGCAATATTTTTCATTGCATTGTATTCACATCGTCATCGTAACCAACCTTCTAATGTTTTTAAGAGGCCTACTCTCGAACGAGTTCGATTGGGTCTTAAATCCAGTCTCAGACCCAATGCTTAATAATGATGGCATATGTTTTTCGTGCAGTTTTTTCCTGGACTTGTTCTGCGTAGTATTAAGATGGGAAACCGCAAGTGGCAATTTCAACAGAGCACTTCCGAAAGATGAGAACTTTGCTTGGGGAACTTTGCTTGCAGCTTAAGCAGTCTGTCCCTCCTTTTTGAAGTTGTTAGGCCATGACCGAGGGCTTCGGGTAGCCTATTAACTCTGTCACCAGATTTGGTCACCGACTCACACGAACTTACTTACTTACTTACTTAGTGGCTCGTCGAAAACGATTCCACGCAGATTTCATAACGAGCCCGCGTTTGGTCATAGCGAATAAGGAAGCTTGTTAGAACCATGCCAGGTGATATTTCAATCAAATAGCAAGTAAAATCTAAAATTTTATTAAAAAAAATTATAACTTAGTACCTACTATTTAAATATGAAGACATACATTTATCAACAGGGTGATAAATTAATTACTTTACAGAGGTATTATTTTTAATCTAGTTAAAAAATAGATTGTTTGCGTGGATTGATTCATTTCATTATTTTAATTTACGAATACATTTTGCTGCTTTGGTGACTAGACAAAACCACACCTACAGCACAGGCACACCTAGGAAGTAACATTAGTAAGTTTGAGACCGCTTTTCTTAAAAACAATTAAGCCGAGGTATTGTGTTGCTTTGATAAACTATCAAAAATAGTTAATCAATGGATCCTTTTATATCCATTAGATATATACATACAAATACATATGTAACGCAAAGCTCCAAAGCTTTTCTTTGAAATTATATTGAGTAAGTATTAAAAAGTCTTTGATTATTTTAAAAGTATTTGATTGTAAGAAAAAATTAGGCTATTCTTTGCGCAGTGGTGGATATCTATAAAATTATAATATTCCTTTTACATTTATTTTATTGATATGATTTATTCTCACAAAGTACTAATATTTACAATTTATTTTCTTATTTAAGGCATAATTACAACTATTATTTCTACCGATATATTTTATCGTCGTGAGGCATACTTATAAAATAGGGTGCAGGTTGTGGCGGCTGAGCAAGGTACCGCACGGATCCTGGGCCAGGTTGCATCTTATGAGGTAAAGTGGCAGTTGAAATCGATGGTGGAGGCATCGTTCCCGCGTAACCAGGCCAAGGAGGACCCCACATTTGCGGTGCTCCGGCTGCAGGACTACTAGCCAAAGGACCTCCTCTGTACGAGTTCGAAGACATGCGAAGTCGAACGATACAGATCACAACAATTAATATAACTATAAAGGCAACCACGCCACCTACGATGCCAATGATCAAGTTGTCATCGTTTGTCGAAACTGCACCAATTACTGGAGCGCCTTTAGGTTCACCTTGCACTTTTGGACGATCATGCGTCGGAGCTACAGACCAGATAATATCAGGTTCCACAGACGTACGGTGCACTAGTCGTGGCGGGGATGTCGTCGAAAAACTACTGGATGGTTGTGGAGCTGTAGTTCGCCTCCTCGTCTCACAAGTCAACTCATCATCACCAATCTCAACCAATAAGAATCCTGATAAGTGGTCAGGAGACACGCATTTAACATCATCAATGCCAACGTTCGGAAGCCACCGTCTTAAGGCTCTCGCGTTACAGTCACACCGGATTGGATTGCTGTCTAAACCGAACATGGATAGGTCAGCACGTCTATCATCAAGCGCTACCAGCAACTGTGGCTGTAAAGTTGAGAGCTGGCTTCCACCTACATCGATTGTGATCTGTGATGATCTTGGCAGAGGAAATAAAAGAGCTGGTGGTAAACTGCTGACAGAAGTGTTTCTTAGTCGTACGATGATAGACGGAGCTTTTAAACCGGCTAGTATACCTGAAGAAACTGTCTTCAATCTTTCCCCTCTCATGCCAAGCTCTTCTAGTCGTGGGTGTAAAGTTGAGTGCAGCTGATCTGGTCCAATTGTCGTGTCTTTGAACTCAACGTCTAGCTTTTCAAGAGCAAACAGATGTTCCAATGTTCCTTGGACATCAAAATATCCTAGTCTAGGATAGCCATACGCTCTTAGCTCAACCAGATTTGGTAATGTCCTGAAAGCATTCTTCTCTATTCTTGTGCATTTGTCTAAATTTCTAATGTCTAGTACTCGTAATGAAGTTAAGCCTTCAAAGTTTCCATCCATAATCATTAAAATAGGGTTGCTGGAAATATTCAAACGCTGAAGGTTTTTTAGTTTAGGCCAGGAAACCGCGAGTGCCCCAGATACATCCGTTATCTGATTGTATGAAATGTCAAAAGATTCTAATAGCGTAGTTCTGGTAAATGTCTTTTCTGATAACTTTGAAATGTTGTTATGCGATATATTCAAGCAGTGTAGAAACGGTGTCTCAAGCTGCCCGATTGATTTTATTCCAGTACCTGCTAAGTTTAGATCTCGAACGGTTTTTGGTTCAGTCAAAACGTTATTGATCGTTTTTTCTGAGAGCGGGTTAAAAGACAAATCTAATTTCTTTATGTTGACCATAACGCTGTTCTCAGCAGGAATATCGATTATTTGGTTATACGACAAATCGACCGCAGATACGAAAAAGTATTGCTTCTGTAACGCTTTCAACGGAGCGTGCTCAAACAAATTCCTGCTCAACACAACTTTTTCCAGCATATGAAGTCGTGAGCGTTCAAAAATATTTTCAGAGAGTTCAGTAAGTAAATTGCCACCTAAATCCAAAACTTCGAGTCTGATAAGTCCTTCAAAGAGCCTATCTCCTAAACGGTCTATTTTATTATCAGACAAATCCAAGTGCTGAATTTGAGAGGAGTTGTGAAAAGCCATTTCGCTTATTGTTTCAAGTTCGTTTCTCGCCAACAATATCGTTCGTAATTTCGGCAGCCGGGCGAAATCGAGTTCATCCACATTTTTCAAGGCGTTCCCAGATAAATCCACTAACTCCAAATATTGCAAGGTGCTTATAAGCTCAGATGGGAAAAAGTTGAATTTATTATTCGTAAGTATTATTTCTCGCAGACGTGGGTGTATCTTGAACGAAGAAGGAAATAAGTAGCTTAATTGATTGTCAGAAAGATCTATTACTTCGAGACTTGTTCCAGTGTTAAAAAACTCTCCTTTAAAGGCATTTAATTGATTTCCTCTCAGGGATAAGTATTGAATTGACATCACGTTTACAAAGGCAGGTGTTCTGATTGTAACAATGTTGTTGAAAGATAAATCTAGATGTGTCAGGTTCCTCAGATTTTTGAAGGTGTTTTCTGAAACCTCTTGCAAAAGGTTGTGTGACAGGTAAATGCTATGCAAATTTTGATTTTTTGAAAATAAGTTTATAGGAAGCGCTTTCAAACCAACGTGGCTCAAATCGATGCTCAACAAAGCTTGATTATGCTGAAACACATTTTGCGGAAGAACACTAATATGTGCATTGCGACTTATGTTCAAGTGCGATAAGCTCGGAATCGATTCTAAAGCGTCGACTGGAATTTCTGAAATTTGATTATCCGAAATGTCTAAGAACCAAAGGCTTATGAATTTCAATTGTTCACCAGTAAAACCCAATATTCTGTTTTGACTCAAAGACAAAAACTGGAGCGATTGCTCCAATCCAGTAAACACTTCGGCTGATATAGAATTTAATAGGTTTCCGGATAAGTCTAAGTGATTAAGCGTCTTGAAGTGATTAAAAGCTGCAGGTGGTAGCTCCCTGATTACATTTCTTGATAATACAAGAGACGTGACTCTATCAGACACTGATTTTAGTATGTCGCTTGACAAAGCGGTCACTCTATTGAATCCTAGATGAACGGATATCAAGTTGGGTAGTCGAGACAACGCTGTAGCTGGTATAAGTAAAATATTGTTGTCCCTAAGCAGCAAAGTATTGAGGTTCGTCAGCCCATCGAAGGCATCGTCTTCAACCTGAAACAAAGAAGACTTCATCAGTAATAATAAAATAACTATAAAATATACATACAGATGAAAAATCTCTAATACCTACTATTTCGATTAACTTTTTAACTAATGAGTTAACACAGTTAACCTCAAAGGAAAAAATAAGTTGTACCTATTTTATAATGGATTTCCGCAAAGCTTAGCCTGAATATATCAATTAACTTTAAAATAGATTATATAGTTATTATAATACATACAGTTCGGAGTGAGTTGACTCCGACATCTAAATAACGGAGCTCTGTGAGGCCAACGAAGGTACCAGGCGACAGCTTCACGAGGTTATTTCTGCTCAAATCCACCACTTGCAGAGACACCAAAGAACTAAGATGACTGTTGTCGATATTCTGGAATAAAAATACATTTTAAGTAAACTTAAGGCGTAAATTATAATTCATACCGAAAACTGAATTTACAACGGTAATTTTGTTTTTGAGATGAAAACTGTGGAATTCATAATTTTTGAAAGGGTCATCAAAGGGCTTATATGCACGGACAAACTTTTGTAACTCAAAATTAATTATTCACGTAAAATTTGACGAGTATTTTAAGTTATAAATTGAAACTTTAACCGCCCCATCGACGCAAGCTTTACTTAAATTTACGATACCCCAAACTTCTGCCAAATTAAAAAGTTTTGCTCACCGTAATCATATTACTCGAGAGATTCAAGTGTTTCACAGCGACGAATGATTTCAGGGCGACTGTGGGAAAGTCCGTTATGAAGTTTTCCGAAAGATCCAACTTCTCCAAATTCTCCGCGCCTTGGAAAACGTCGCTATTGAACTTGGAAAGTCTGTTGCGACCCAAATCGAGGGTTAGCAAATCACTCAGGCCGATAAAAGCCCCTCCTTCGATGGTCGATATCATGTTTCCATGTAAGTATATTTCCTCTAATGTCTTCTGGGAAACAAACGATGCTTGCCTTACCAACGCTGAAACGTGAAAATTATTAGACTTCTGCCATCACTCTTTATACTAAATTCAGTGAAACTGAACAAATTAGTTCAAAGTTAACTGACTTTATAAGCACCCACAATTGCCTACAAAGCCTTTTTTTTTTATACAACTGAAGTGGCAACCAAGCGTACGGCCCACAAGATGGTAAGCGGTTACCGCAGCCTATGGGCGCTTGCAATACCAGAAGTATCACTCACGGGTTGCCACCTTGAGACGTTAGATGGAAAGTCTCATGTGCCTGTAATTTCACCGGAAACCATACCCTTCGAACCGGAACACAGCAATGCAAGCATTACTGCTTGGCGGCAGAAATAGGTATGGTGGTAGTTCTTCCCCGGACGAGCTCTATCACAAAGAACTCTACTACTCTTGGCCGACTCTACAATAAGATTCCTATGGTTTTACTTGGTTTCGTTATAGCAATATCTAATTAATTATACTAGAACACTATCATAAAAGATAAGGTAGCTAAGTATCATGAAAAGAAAACAATAAATTCTAATTTTAAAATTATAGTTAGTTCATAGAACATTATTTTAATTACCTATCCGGTTTTCTCGTAGTGATATCACTCTAAGAGCTTGAGGTCCGTTTAGTGACAGTGACGGTATGGAGTTGATATTGTTGCGGTCAAGTCTAAGAATCTAAAAGACAAGAAGTTATTGCAAATATTATAAATAATTATGTCTCATACTGAAAAGGGTGGGAATCTCACAAACTTTACAGATCAAAGCTGAAAACTACCTTCATGACATCGCAGCCAATCAGCAGTCCTTCTTCCAATCCCCTGATGCTGTTCCCACTCAAGTCTAGCTCTTCTAATGATGGTAGGTTATGAAGCTCTGCTGTCGAAAATATAGGGTTTAAGTTGTCACCAAGAAGATTGTCAGCTAGAACTATCTTGGTGATATTTCCTTTGACCCCAGCGAGGAGACGATCCGGCAAACGCCGCAGGCTGTTATGTGCAAAGTCCAGCTCTTTTAGAGGTAGCCCGTAAGAGGAAAATATCTGAAAAAGCCAAAATAATTATTTTAGAAAAATAAACCACCATTTAAACATTGCTGGGCCAGTTGTAGACCAAAGTGAACCAAGATTAAAATTACAAACTTCTAAATTACTTTAATTGTGTTGATGAAAGTCAACAGAATTAAAGTAATTATTCTTGTAATAATTGACAACGCACAGCCAAAACGGTAGGTACTTACTTACTAAGTCCTACTAGTCCTAGAGACTTGAAATCTTCAGAGTTTATTACGTGTAGGGTAACAAAAAAGGAATTCCGGAAATTCAAATTCTAAAGGACAACCAAAAAAAGTGCATGAAAAAGCACAATATGGACAAAATTGCTGGGCGTTCCATTAGGTGGTATTGGACATTTTTAATTTTTTTTCATATGAAAATATAGTTAAGTTACTTTCATTTTATAAGCATTGAAAGATCAAGTTTGCCAAGAGAGCACACATTAAAATCCCCACTTGTAGGAACTTCTGCTCAAGTGGTAGGATAATATATTCGTGATCATAACTTCGTAAGTGCTGCCTTCTGTCGATCGAGTGGCGGGTCTATTGTAACGGGTCAAGTAACTCGACAATTCCACAAGTTTTGCGAGTGGCCAATCGAGCGGAAGGTCAAGAATGCCATGCATAAAGTATGAGAACTTTGAGTCTATTCCTCCTGTACTGCGGTATGAATGTTTACAGTTTTAAACTAAATATATAAAATTGATGCCTGCTACTGACTGACTGACTGACTGACAATCAACGCACAGCCAAAACGGTAAGTCCTAGAGATCTGAAATGTTCAGGGTGTTTTCCTTCTGCTGTGTCATCATGACAGTCTTCTAATGTTTCCACTGCTGGGACACTCTTAGCAAGAGTAAGTAAGTAAGCAAGAGTGATTGGGTCTTATTCCACCACGTGGACCTAATGCAGATTTTTAGATAGCACACATGTCTTTCGATTTATTTTTCTAACAGTAAAATCGATTGGTCCACTATCAAAAAAAAGAGAAAATCCACTATCTCGCCTGATGTTAAGCGATGATGTGGTCTACGGTGGAGCACGCTTGCCTAAGAGCAACCTATTCACTCGTGACTTGAAGACACCCAGGTTATAAGTGCTTTAGTGTGTGATGTGCAAGAAGAAAGGAATTCCCAAAATTGTTTTGTAATAAATTCTAAATATTAAGCGTTCTCATGTAAGTGACTGTATTGTCTTGAATGAGAATAAATAATTTTTGAACTGAAAATTCAACTCAACGACGACGCAGCGGGAAGAACTTTATGCGTGATGTCAATACAGACAAAGTCGCGGGGTATTCCACCAGCACATAACGTTTTGGCAAGTAAATGAGTATGTGGGGGGGCATTGTGGGGGCGGATTTATTAAGTCAGACTCTACTATTCGACAAAGGTCAACAACAAATATATTAGTAAACATTCAACACTCACATACCTAACACACAATAAAAATGACTTGTGAGTGGGCATAAGCAGCTGTGACAGTAACACCAAGACCTAAAGTAAATATTTGCAGATTATGCAAACATTTTAGCTGAATTCTACCACCGCTACCAAGTTCATCAAATTAATGTGAATTAGAGTTGGCTAAAATACATGACGTAGATTGGAAAAAAGTAAAATAATTCTGCAAGCCGCACTAAGTCAAACTAAAATTTTTACTACTCGGTATTGTGTTGATGTTTGTAACTCAATCACGCCAGAACGGCTGAACGGATCCGAATTAAATTATTTAGCAAAGATATTATTTTAGAATAGCCTACATTTTTATCCTGGAATACTGCTGATATATACATCTAAATTTCCACACGAACGTATGTCGCGGGCAGCAGCAAGTATTTTCATAAATAATAATTATCGCATAATGTAATGTGTACAAATAATATATTTTGAGAACACAATGCAGCGAAATATTGAATTTGCTAGATATAACTCCCTAAAATATGCTCCATAAATTCCGCCAGTTGTAGCACAATAAGGACGGATGTGCCAAATGAGGCGGCAAACACGATGAAACCGGCAACACCGCAATGATTTTCCAAATTGATTGAACAACATTATTCAGTAAACAGTATTATTCCAGTGTTTGCTCGCCTTTAAGTATGTAGAAAACAGGTTTAATTACATAACCAAAGTTACAATTTTCATTCATAAAATGGCTACTAACCTGTGTAGTTGATTCGAATGGTTATTATAAGATAATCTTTGTCCATCAGCGCGGTGAGACAGCTTATGTTAATAAATTCAATAAATAGGTAAAAAGGCCAGCGACAATTAATCTCAGTCTCTGTCTTGTCCAGTCTTTTATGAAAATGGTGTCTTCAGCGGAAACCCGAGTTTTTTAAATTACACACCTTCATTCACACTACATTTCCTCGCATAAAACCAACCTAAACTCTATTTTCTAACTCTTTTTCTTTAATGTTTATTAGTTAAATCACTGTCTTCATTAAATCAATAATAGGCCTAAGCAAGAGAAAAATCTCCTATGACAAGTATTTATTTATTAAGGAGATTTTATCACTGTTAACATTGTAATATCTTTTGGAAACGCAATAAAACATTTGTATTGAATTGTATTGTAATTAATCTGCCATGGTTAGTCCGTGTGTGTAATTTCTATGGCATTGTAATTGACCGAGCGAAGCGAGCGAGGAGTTTCAGTCTTGAGATTGGCCAAAAATGTTTTTGTCCGTTAGTCAGTCTGTCCTGCTGTTCACGCCTACAGGTTGCATTTTTCAACCGATCTGGTTAAAACTTGGTATACAGATTCTATAACTTTATTTGATTTGTTTGTCGTCGGGGATTTTGGATTGGATGTGTTTTTTCCAAAAAGGGACTAGACTACTTACTAGTAGTTCTCCGAACAGAAGACCTCGTTAATTACTTACTAGTAGAAATATTCCGAGTACTGATGGTCTAGTAGTAGTGATATCCCATTCCGATCTTGAGATGCAGAATTATTTTAGGTGACGCTCCATCCTTAATTCGCTTAGTTTGGCTATTAGATGATTACAAGTTGAGCCTTGAGATTTTGCAAAAAAAACTAACTTGATTTTGATATTTTATCATAACTTTTTGTTAAAGCTGTGCCTGACCATTTAATGTACCCATCAAAGCACGGAAACGTTCAATTGCTCAATGCGATGACCTATCCATTAGGTAAAATAGAACTATCTAGCTCCATGACTTGTATCGAGTAGAAAGTTGAAGACCTCGGTGGTAAGGTCGACACGCCCGGGAGTGATTGCTGGTTCGATTCCCGCTGCGGGACAAAAAAAATAATGATCTGAATTCGTTGTTTTTTAAAACCTACAGAGAATCCTAATGTGGGGTCGCATGCATATGACTGTTGGGTGTGTTATGTGCTAGTGATGACGCCTATAATAAGCGCCGGTTAACTGTTTTCTATAAAAATGTGCTCTTTGAAATATTGAGCGATAGGAGTTGAGTGTATCAATTTCGAAACTATCGCATGTAGTTATTTAATAAGCTCTATTTGTTATATTGATAGTTAGGATTATTACCGACTGTTATTGCTTTTTGTTAGCATTGATTATGTTATTTGGGTAATGTGTAATTTCCATTGTGTCGCGAACAGTATTTGAGAGACAAGCACACAATACAGTTACCAGTAGTTGTTTGTTTAGGGTAAATAATTATTATGTCGGTACACCTAATTCATCATCATTATCAACAACCAAGATGAACAACACTTGTGGTTAATATTGAGACACACTCACACACTCGAGTAAAAGCTACTAATACAAAAATTAGTAGCTTTTACTCGAGTATAGGCAGGCTAGTGTCCCGAAACATTATAAAGGTTGATGATGTTTGTTTTTTTTATACAATTTAAATGGCTACCAAGCGAACGACCTAACTGATGGTAAGCGGTTACCGTAGCCTATGTACGTTGCAAGATCAGAGACCTCCTTAAGACTTAGATTGAAAGTCTCATGTGCCTGTAATTTCACCGGAAACCTTCCAGCAGCGCGATGGGCAGACGATATCGCAAAAATTGCGGGCTGAACCCAAAGAACTAAAATTCTTTATTCTTCGATCTCATGTATCTGCAATACCAAGGTGTTATAGCAGGCGCAATTAGAACACACGTTCCGTCAACGCGCGCAACAATCAGATCATGAAATCGCGTGATCAAATAGAAAACTTCAGTTCCGAGTCTACATACCGCGTTTGTGAATTAACATTTTGTGCCAGTCACCTTGTGGAGTCAACGCACTTTGTTTTTGTAAACCTCATCATCCGGGGAAGGTTATTTCAATTCCCAGCAGTAGGTGGGTACCATAGTACTTATAGACCTACTTAACTTTGCGAGCCTACTAGTAATAGGTCAGTTATTAGTTATTAAGACACAGCCTATTATCACAGCTATTAGTAAATTGCCAGAATAGCAGATGTTATTTATATCTATCTATGATGTAATTTACCTACTTCAGACAAAAGGTACTCGTACCGTACCCTCTCGTACTTATAACAAATTAAAAGCAGAAGAAAATACTTACGTGTTTTTTTTCCTTTAATCTATTTGTATTGTGTACCAGAGAGTTGAGAGATGAAAAATGAAATAGGACCAAATCGACTGAGTCTTAGTCTCTAAATATTTTGCAATAACAAAAACAAATGTTGCATATATTGCATACCTCCGAACACTGGTTGCGTGATGAGATTATTATACGTAATTAGATACATAATTTAATTATAATCATGTGTTGCTAGTATAAATTATTCCCATGTTTCGCGAATTTATATTTTACAAAAGCACATTTTAATCTACGTAATTAAATAGAATTCGTAAACATAGATTGTGAAATATCATAATTATGCAAGAGCTCGTGGTATAATGTATATACGAATTATGACGTACTTGCCTACTTCTCAGACTTTAACGAAAATATGATCTGCTAAAAGAAACGAGACGTGAGTAATTAATGTTTTTGATGTACTTAGTTAATACCTATACTACATCAAAAACAATTGTTAAGTCGCTGAATGGTCTTTTTATACGTGTTTGATATTCCGAAACAATTTGTTTAGTAGAATATTTGGACAAATTTGAATGCTTTTAATTTTATAAAAGTCAAAGCATTTTCATCATTCATTAATTCATCGTGTCAATAACCTCAAATTACTGTATGGCTTTATCAAATGCTTCCATAAGAATCTTATGGAAGCTGGACACTGAGGGCATAAATGCAATTGCATCAAAGGACATGGGTTATAGATTACGTTTTTGAAATACTGGTTAATCACCTGTGTTGGCAAAGTCTGCTGGCCAGCCCACCTCTGACTGAACGATATGATCGGCGCTCCGTAAGGTAACGCTGGGAAGTCTCCTGGGAACACCACATGGTCACAGTTCATCAGTATCCTCAGCTGCAGCGCACGGTCCACTTGCACTCTACACCGGCACGGGTAGCGCAGGTCATCGTTCAGCTCTGAACATGGCACCCATTGCTGCTGACTGATGATGGAAGGGACCGCTAGTAAGAGAAGTAGCAGCTTCATTTTGATCTGTAACAAATGAAGACAAAATTGGTAAGAATATCTTATTTATACTACAGAATAGTAATTTAAAAGTCTGACGATAACAGTATAGATCACAGGGTCACTCCCATTCACCCTGGTAACTCTGTTCCAGTATCAGAGTAAATGGGAATCCCGAAAAAACTGTGCCATACAAGGCATTTGCCCCGGTGGCCTGTTCTAAGAAATAACTTATGATAAAGGAGTGAATAATGAAAAATGTGTGTGTATGTGTGTTAGTTTGTTACTTCTTCACGCCCGAACAGCTGACGGATTTGGAAAAATATAAAATATCTGTGGATTAATACACTGGCTACTTTTTATCTTTGTCCGTGGGTCAAACAAAATATGCAGTAAGTACAAGTATAATTATTATAATTTTTTTTAATAACATCACATGGGTAGGGCCTACAAAATAATATTCAGTATCATACGTGATACCATGTAATTACCAAATACAATATAATAACATACCATCAAATTGTGTTCATTTTCTCTTTATCGTTACACTTTCTATGAACTGGGAGGTATAATTATTAGAACAACCAATAGTGAGTACAGCTGGTATGCGATCAGTAACAGTTTTATCGATAAAAATGGTCTATCTTATTTATTTGCCATAAACAATAGCAAATACAGATAAACACGATTTATTTCAGACAGCATCAATAGTAACGATAGTTGTGTGCAAGAATTTACGAGTGGTCCTTTCCTTTGTTTATTTTACACCGCGGCATAAGTGTCGCCGGTTATTTTCGTGTAAATTTAGCTGATTGACGACGTAGTGTTTAGATGGTTATTTTGTTTGCCTAATTTTAAGCGCCACGCCTAACCTAAGTTGCGTGTCAAGCGTGTAAGTTGTTCTGTAATTATTCGCTCAGTATTTTTACTTGTTACAGTGCCGTATAAACATGAACACAGTAGTGATTATACACTACACTACAAATATCTACTGCGGTGGTACCCACCAAAACGAACTCGACTTTACCTATTATATACTATATGACTTTACTCTATGTATATTATTATACCTTTGTTAAAACAATGTAAATATTATGGTGTTTCCTTCGTCTTTTCATTGATACAATAATAAGAAAGCCGTTGTCACAGTCTATTTGTTTTATGTGTTACAACAAAGTCTCATCATGACTTTGTATGTTTTACTACATCACTGCTACGAGTATAATCAGCCATTTAATCATTACAATAAATGTACTCCTCTCAAAAACGCTATCATTATGAAACCACAAGCTTGTTATAAAACCTAATTCAGCCATTCTACGTTAATTTACTGTAGTTGTTTTTATACATGAAACTTTCTGCGGCTTGTCTAAAAACTTTATACATAGCACATGAGTAGTTCCGAGTTTGATAACTGTGGTGACTATCGTGAGCGAATTCTGAATCGGTAAATTATTATACGTAGCGCAATTTATGTGAAAAGTTTCCAGCGATTGTGTCCGAAAACTCTGAATCTAGTTCAGTTTTCTCATCCTCTGGTCACATCATCCACTTTTCATATTATTCCGAACTTTTGATTCTATTGGAATTATTTGCCATGAATTTTATTAATGTCAGTTTGATTGTAAAAACGAGGATTTATAGCGAGGACGCACGCATCCGAATTATGTATAATAGGGACTCAAACTTAATACGGTTGCTTGTGATTTTAGTGGTTGGTTACTTGGTTTTATTTCTGTGACTTTTCATGAGCTAGTAATTCTAAGTACGAAGTCAAATAACATTTCCATATCAACGACAGGAATGTAACCAACTTTTGTAGACCAAACTTGGGGGATCAAATAATAGTGACCCATAAAAACTGTCTCAGATAATACCTATTTCTAAATTTTATCCAAATCCAACCTTGACTAAACCATAAACAAATGTTTACACAAAGTTTCATATTAATTGATAATATCAGTACCTTAAAAAGAAAGTGGTGGTGGGAGAATTTAGACACTGCCAGCATTATGACGAAAACAGAGGTTAAAGATAGAAATACAGTTACATATTTTCTGGTTAAAAATATCTTAGTGTCGTGTGCATATGTAGATGTTACAAAGAAAGAATAAAAGTCTCTATATCGTAACAGAAGCAACCTAACGATTGTTTCGTATAAACGACAAACGAGCTATCTTTCTTTTAGAGTCTAGAGATGTATTATAGAGAAAGTAATTCCCGAAATTCAACTCACTTCTGATAACTTCTAGAGTGAAATCACGAGAGAACCACTTAATGACAACATAACTATCTAAGTTTTTAAATTCACAAAGATAAATTCTGTATACAAGTTAGTTATCAGGGGAGCTGTAATAGAAGTTAAATTTCCAGGTATAAGAGTACACAAGCTACCGGGAACCGTACTTCCTCAAGTGCTCGCTTCAGATAGCGCCCGGGGCTTTGCGAAATGTTGAGCGAAAATTATGAAACATAATTCTACTTGTTTGTATCTATACACAGTATAAATTGAGATAGAAACTCCTTCTTTTAGATTGTAAAAAAAATATTAAAACTCTTTTTTTTGGAATTGGTTCAACTATTATTGATTAATAATTGTGTGGGCAGTAGAAGGACTATATCAAAACCTAACGCTTTATAATATTATTTAATGATCTAGTTCAAATACATTTTGTTTGCTTTATTTAGTGACTTCAACATAGATACTACAAAGGACCAATTTCATAGTAGCCTAGGTCTTTGTAACACCATAAAAAAATTGGAAAAAAATTTAAGAATAACAATAACAAACCATTTTATTTTTAACTAGACAAAGAAAGTTCTAAGGAAAAAATATTAATTGTGTTGAGTTTTCTAAAACGGGAACACTAGAGGTCCGCCATTATTAGCAATGATCACGTGACACATCATGACTTTGACAGTAGCAGTTACCTAAGTAGCTAGATTCCTACAAAGAACCAGGGCCTGGCTCCATACTGCGTGAAACAACTCCTTTTATAGTAGAGTACAAAAAGGCCTCTCTGTACAGAGTTGAATGAAATAATCTATAACGCTATAACTGGAGAAACAAAGCCTATAACTCAACTGCGCAGGCACCCAACAAATCTTCCGAAGCACGGGTCACGCCACGTTACTGTGCAACTAATAAACAACGAGCCAGACCAGCGGCCAAACTCGCTGGGTGCATGCCAAATTGCGACATTAGGCTAATATTTTGATAAACAACTGAAAGATTGTTGCAAGCCGGCGCTTCATAATGAACTACATTGCTTCATTTTCATTACTTTTAGGAGTTCAGTTTAGCTACATGAAACTAGAAATGCGGTAGCCCAACCTAACAAGAGTTCTTTGTGATAGAACTCGTTCAGGGAAGGACTAGCACCAAACCTATTTCTGCCGCCAAGCAGTAATGCTCGCATTGCTGCGTGTTCCGGTTCGAAGTTTTCAGAAACGCTAACGGAGATTTTAAGTACGTTTATGAATAAAGCCCGTACACTAACCAATTCGGTGGAATGGTCCTTGATAAAATACAACAATGCAAACACAATACAATACAATACAATCTGAAAATACCTCCATTTTTTTTTTATACATCTGAAGTGGCAACCAAGCGTACGGCCCACAAGATGGTAAGCGGTTACCGCAGCCTATGGACGCTTGAAATACCAGAGGTATCCCTCGCGGGTTGCCCCCTTGAGGCTAAGATCAAAAGCCTCATGTGCCAGTAACTTCACCGGAAACCATACCCTTCACACCGGAACACAGCAATGCGAGCATTACTGCTTGGCGGCAGAAATAGATATGGTGGTAGTCCTTCCCCGGACGAGCTCTATCACAAAAAACTCTACTACTCGTAAAGTCTCTACTACTCTTAAAACTTAACTCCATTGCTTCCATATTATTTTGTAAGCCACAATGTTCGATCAATGTTATAGACCGGAATACAAACAGAACCGGAAGCACTCGATATGGAATAATGTGAATCTTTCACTGGCTATTTAGTATGCAAGTAGGTGTAATAGTAACATGCTATTATTATTCAGAGTTACGTGGCAGAATAAATTAGCAATCAACATCCAAAACTACTCTCACTAAAACATCACTAATGTTACAGTTATCGGATTTTATTACCCTACTTATTACATCATAGTCATAATCACGGTTTGTTTTATGCAAAGACTGTTATATTTTAATCAAACAGGCTACTTTTTGCATACAGAAACGTTTTATGTTTGCCCAGACTATATGGACAGTGCGCAGAACTATCATAGGTACGTAATACGTAGTATGTATGTATATAGCATGTGGCCCTACTGAAAAAGCCTTTAGAGGCTTTATTTAAAAAAACTGTCAAAGAGAAAGTTATAGATCTTGACACGGTGATTCCGAATATGATACTAACTCAATTTTGGCAAAAATGTTGCTTACGGCTGACCCCCTTAGCACGGCAGTACAGCGATGCTCATTCTAATTTCAGCATAATTCATCTAATTTCAACTTAAACTTACAAACTTTGTGAGACACGCTCGTCGACAGGATCTAGTTATGGTAGATAAGCGCGTGATTTTAATAAGCGCAGGTATTGACCAAACGGTACCTTCGCACATTGCATGAACAACATGTTTATGCAAAGTGTCGCGACGACACAAACAATATCGACGATGCAGTTACGACACTGCTACGCTCGATAGGACTATATAAGCGTGTAAAGCCATAAATATTGACTGCAGAGCCAATAATTCCTCGCCTATCGTAAACTTTTTTCGTTCTATCAAAGACAAGCCCATGTGCTTTTTCAGTCATGGATAAAACTCATTCCCAAAATGTCTGTCTAAAGGCTAAATGCTGACTTTTAGTGGCGAAAAAGTTTTAGCTATGAATGAGTATAACTACACATCGGATAGGACACATCAAAAGAAATCTTTTTCGACGTAATATTTTTTATTATAGGTCATCATGACAGCCTTCTAATGTTCCCACTGTTGGGACATTAGCTTACTCTCGGGTGAGAGTGATTGGGTCTTAACCACGCGGACCCAATGCGGTTTGGTAGATGGCACATGTCTTTCGAAATTTTAGTTGCCGGTTTCCTCACGATGTTTTCCTTCACCGTACGAGAGCACTGGCATTGCACACATAATTTTTTCGAATAGAAAAATCCATTGATACACGACCGGGTTTAAACCCACGACCTTAGGATCGGAAGGCGGGGTCACTACCACTAGACCACCAGTGCTCTATTTATTTATTTTAGTTTATTATAGGTACCTACTAGATTTTAGTACAAAATTTAAATAACGAAATTAGCATCAACTGGCTTCTTTTAGTGTTTATTATTATTATCATTGTAATTTATTATAATATAGTACTTATTTGAAATTATAGATTACGATAATAATAAAAAAAATACACAGACAAACACAAAACTTGTTTCGCGAGATAAATAAAATAGTTAATTGTTACTTTTTCAAAATAAGGTTTGGTAGTAGATAATAGCAAGCCATTATAATCATCATTGACTTTCTATAACGCTGCACTGCATTTAGGTACTTTCTAAGGCGTACCACTGATTTCGATCTCTGCTTCCTCTCATCCACTTTTTGCCATTGGACTGCGCGGAAATTATCGGTTCACCTATCCAGAATTCCTAGCGGTATTTTTTAAAGTACTTATCAGTATGCGCTTTTTTTTTATTGAACTAAACAGCGTTGCCGTCTGACATAACCAGAGCTTTTCTTACATACTATCGTTAATCTAATCTTTATTTACTAATGAGCTAAAAATGAGAAGGGTTTTACAATATTAAGAATTTTTTTCTTGTTTTCTTGTTTCTGCTGCATACATATTTATCTATATCTAACTAACTCGCTATATTTTAAGTCTTATCATTTATTACAATACGTTTTTTCTTCTTATCTATTATACATAGTATTACTATTTATCAGAATGCGATTCAATGTTTTCCTTTGAAAAATCAGGGCAAAATGTAAAAAATTATATACAATTTTATAAAATAATTCATGTCAACAGCAGGGGTAGTCGTTACATCGGCTACGCGCGCGCAGGATATGGGGTATAAAAGTTTTATTATGATAGCGCTGCGGCACTCAAATGTTATGGCTCTTTATGAGATAATAGATTGTGGGTTACACATGACCAGGCTTACAAGTCTTTGTTTTTATTCTGCGCCAGATTTGCGAGCCAATTCACAGTCAAGAGCTAAATCAAAGATATTTTGGGCCCCGGGTTTTATACTTGGTTTTTTTTTACCATGGATTTAAAACAAAGCTGAATCTACACTAATATTATAGAGAGAAAAGATTTGTATTTTTGTATTTTCGTATGTTTGTATTTTTGTTTGTTACGCTTAAACTCAAAAACAACTGGTCCGATTTCAAAAATTCTTACA
Organism: Colostygia pectinataria; assembly: GCA_951394395.1. Lineage (NCBI taxonomy): Eukaryota > Metazoa > Arthropoda > Insecta > Lepidoptera > Geometridae > Colostygia > Colostygia pectinataria. The sequence goes on along the minus strand of OX596357.1, from coordinate 3,928,483 downwards.
CCATTAAAATACTTTATTCCTGAGTAACATAGGCTATATTTATTACTACCGACTCGCCCCGGCTTTGCAGGGATGCTGTTTTATTGATCCCGCGCGAAGCTGGGACGGACTGCTAGGTATTTATAAAAACAATAAAGTCATTATTATATATTATTCACAAAACAACAAACTTTAGGTTTCGTTAACAAACAATCTACCCACTGCGTCTAAAAAAAAGTTCACCGTGTAGTCTAATTGATCAAAAAGCGTGGCCAGAAGCAATCTATGAGTTTAATTTTGGAAAAAATATTTCTTAGTGCAGGAGCACCTTCTAATTTTACGGTCTCTAGAATTCACGATGTGTTGATTATTGTCAGTCAATCAGTCAGATAGTTGGTAAAGTAAGATTTTTTATATTTGCTCAGATTCTACTATATTTATTAATAAGATACTACAATGTTTAATCAAAAATAATTTGCTTGCAATATTTTACATATTTATAGCACCAACAACCAGGAAGAACTTTATTATTACTAATTTCACTAACCCTATAAAAGTTTACAAGTATTGTTAAACAAATACACTGTTTTCTTACTCTAATTTGTAACAAATTGTTTCAGTCAGTTTCAGCGGACCTCTGAGACTAATCTCGTTAAGAACTTTACCCCCAGTTTTGAAGTGTCCACTAAAGGCCTCGAAAAAAACGCTTGCGGAACTCAAGAGCGTCATAACAAAGTTGCTTACCAGCCTTAACATTATATAGAGGAATTAGCTTCCTTTCACGTTCATAATTTTTATTATTAAATAATTGTAATTTAATTTCATTAGCACTCGTGGACTGGTGGCAGTGGCTTTAAGGTCGAGGGCTAGAAACTGGTTGGGCACCAATGGATTTTTATTAGCTAGTGCTCGGAAAAGGCTTCTTTTATCACCCCAATTCTGCTGATTCTGGTCAAGCAAGACCCGGATTAGTCCCACCATCCATCCACCGCTCTCCCACCTGGCACCGCCTTCACAATGTCGCATTTCGGTGGAACATCGAGCAGTCAATGCTCTTAATCAGTGAAGGAAAACATCGAATAGGTACTGATTTTGTTTTATAATAAAAACAAACAGAAAATTATATACTTAAAAGCTTTCTAACAGGAGAACTCAAACATAATAAATCATAATACCAGGAGCAATCAAAAATGTTTCCGCGCAATTGTCGTCGATAACTGCTATTTACAATTCAAATACGTACAATATGGAAATACCAATAAGCTGGGATGCTAAGGGTGAGGTTGCTGGCTTGTCCTTTTCAGTGATGCTTTTGTCAACGTTGTGTTTATGACCTACGAATAAGTTTCGCAAGCGATTGTGAAAAGTATTAAAACGGGATCTATACTAGCATTTCATACATTTGGAATTGGCTATTTAAATAACCAATAACTATTAGAGTTTATTTTTAATATCAACAAGTGACCATTCTGTAAAATTGCTTGCTTGACCAGTAGCAGTATCACACAAGTAAATTCACTAAAACTTCGTTTATCTCGTAAAACCGTAGCTTCTACTTTGATTTGTATAGTGCATGTGGTGTGCAGTACTTGTTCTTCAAGATAAACATGGAATGGATATGATAATCTGTCATGTCATCTGACACACACATTTCCATACTACTACGAGTTAATCTCATCATGCTATAAAATTATTGCACTACTGACTGAATGAGTATCAACTTTAATCTCTTACTCAATATTTATTATGCTTCCATTCTGGAAGAGATAGTTATCGTCTCGGCCCATCGACGTTTTTTTCCGGAACAGATGGTGTCAATACGACGCTGGTTGGTGTGCGTTTTCGTTTAAACAAAGAAAAATAGATGAGGTGTGCAATAAATGCACACCTCATGATACTAATTTGTTTTTTTATTTTTTAGTATCCTTCGGATGTAATGGATAGGTTAGAACAGACACAAAGAATATTGTACAGCACGAGTTGAGATGACATTCATCTGTCGGCTGACGATTAATCTGCCACAACAATTGAAGCTTACAGAAATATATGTGTAAGCAAATTCGCGTGCGTTCTACTAGTTGAATATAAAACATCTGGAGCTTCCCATCAGTGTATTCCGCTTGGTTAGTGTCTTGCTTCACCGTGACAACCTCACATACATAGCTTTGTGCATAGACTAGTCCGTTAGTAGTCAGTAAGCTGTGCATTCAGTTGTGATCTCGACTGTATTGGTTGTAACACAAATATTATATAATTATAATAATAATAATAATGCTGGACAATCCACACAGCATCATCAAGCCCCAAGGTAAGCTGCTGTTAAACAGAGCTGTATTATGGGTACTAGATGACTGATATATATTTAATACAATAAAAGTAAGTAAGTTCGTATTAGTCAGTGGCCAACTCTGGTGACAGAGTTTCTAGGCCGCCCAAAGGCCTCTGTCATGGCCTACAATACAATATATAGATAGATATTTATTTTTTTATTATATATAGAAAATACACAGAACACCCGGAACAAATATTTGTAGATCGTACAAACATTTGTCCCGAGGAGGGAATCGAACCCGCAACCTCTGCGTCGCAGGCGGACCTGCGCCCGCTGCGCCACATCGGTCGTCAATTATAATGTCTATCTTTGAAATATTTACTACTTATAATAATAAATCTCAATGGCTCAAAATCGGTCATCACAGCGCTCTATGGGGGAGGCCTATGTTTAGCGTCTATCGGATGATATGATGATGATGAATATAAAAAAAAAGTATGAAGGTTTATAAGATATTAGGTACCTTAGATATTTATTCAATGCTCTATTTAAAGGTCTCTTGGACATACAGTTTTGGCTGTGCGTTTATTGTAAGTCAGTCAGTCAGTAACCTAAGGATTTTATGTGTTTAGATAAGCCTCGCGTCTTCATATATAACCTTAATATATAAACTTTAAACCCTTGTGCACCAACTAAATAAACTTTTAAATGCAAAACTACCTTTGGGTACAAACTATTTCACTGTGCAGAGAAATCTTAACTTACCGTGACGACTTATGCCAAAATGATCTTTTGTAACTTTATAATTAAATGAAACTCGTATTCTGCTTTATAATGACACAGAAATTGCTTATAAACCTAACTATGACTCTACTTTGTGCCAAAAACCCTTAAGAATATAAATAACAACTTAATTTAGGCAGACAAATTTTATTTTTTTGTTAAAACAAAAAAATTAAAAAAATCACACTCCATGTTTAGAAAAACATCATTTACTTTATTATGTGTACGAGAATTTGTACAAAATAATAACAGGGAACACAAAATGAAGGAAAGAGATTTTTAAGAAAACATTATGAAAATTACTCTCGTTTTTATAAACGAATACCTCCTTGGCACAACACGGTTAACAGGCCCTCAACAAATTATAAGCATAAAGGAATTTTATAAAATTAATTAGAACCATCAATTCGTGAACTTAATTATGACTGATATTCTGGGAAGGAGTTTATAAATGGGGAATGTAAAGCTTCATACAATATCCGATCTATGGTTATGGTGAATATGGTTTTTAATTGGGTTTCATTCAATAAATTAACATTACAGGGAGCGTTTAGAAATGAGGAATAGAAGATCGTTACTGACACGGACATTGCAGCTTTTTTATAGTTGTTTTTTGGGCGGTCTGGTAACTCTGTCACCAGAGTTGGCCGTGGGTAGGCTTCTAAGATGAAGCTTTATAAAGCTATATAGTGTTTCATGCACAACTATAAAAAATAGTTTAATTTCTTTCTGAAATATCTTTTCTCCAGTTACATTTCGACAAATCTGGTATTTTTATTTGGATCGTATCGGATGGTATTAGAACCGGTTCGTGACAAATGAAGTCTGAATAAATTGGAGCTCAATTATTTGATGAATTTAATTTAATGGCTTTAATTACCCCTGGTTTACTTTATTGCTTGTAGATACGTATTAATATTAACTTAACACCCTGAGTTATTAATTCTCTAGATATTAAACCATAGCTCCAAACCAGTCCAGGACACTCTAAAGTGCATATAATCAGTTTACTGGATTTTCTAGCAGACAGCTTTTTGCTACTAGTAAAGTCCTAGAGTCCTACCACCAGGTAAACCTAGATTATAGATTCTATTTCACAGACACTCTAAAAAGCATAATTGGTTTGACAGCGAGTGAAACTTATAACAGAAAATGCTTTCGATTCCCAGTAGGATAAGACCGACACATTTCACATTCCTAGTGATATCGCGAGTGGATATAAAACTGCAAAATGGAATTGACCCCCGACACATGTTACTGCCAGTCTCGTGTCAATGCGACTACCCTTAGTGGGCTTTCCTTGTTCCCCGTGTCAGCAATACAGCCCTAGAGACAGAGTGACTAACAACGGGACTAGAATTTGCAAAGTTTCGAAAGTTTTTAGAAGTTTGAGGGTTACTCTTGCTGAAAAAAGCGTTGTGTCGTGACATTTTTAGTGGTTTAGGGTACAGCTTATCCAATACTAATTACAAGTGGGGGAATAAAATCTGCACTGACATCTCGCATTAGGGTGTATTGTACATTGTCCCCCTACTAACTTAACCCCAGCCAGCCCAATTCCTTGAAATAACGGAAAAAGACTTAGTTGAAGGTTCTGGTTTTATCCGTAAATGCTCTGAACTTAGTTATCACCGACATAAATGGAACTACGACATTTGTCACTCTAGAGTAAAACTGAACTGTTCCGGATTTAGTTCAGACTGTATCGAAAATTATTTATTCAGTGTAACGAAAAAACGAGATCAATCAATATTTTTTTCATTTTGTTTACAGACTTGGTTAGATTTTGATGTCCCGAAGCTAAAAAGGTCCTAGGTAAGAGAGAACGCTGCAAATTGAAAACTGAAATACCGTTCGATCGATCGTGAATGTTGCACATATAGCAGATTTACCGTATACCATTTCTACGCCTATACGCTTGCTGCCTAGCATGTAGCGCTAGAAATAACTTATCTTTTGTATATACACTTGGCTCGTTTAGAGAGTGAGTGGTGGAATAGGTTAATAGTCCAATTTCACTGACACGTCTTCTTCTTCATTTATTTTTATGGCTTCTGTAGCTGTTTTGCGAGCCTATTGTAAACGTGATAATTCATTAGGCTGAAGCCAGACGAGCTTAATTTTTGAGTTGAGTCGTGTAAATAATCAAAAACAAAAAATGAGTGAACTTATCAGGAGTTTTGTATGAAACCGAAAAGAGCAGTTATTACGCGACCGAAATTGAGAGACTTAAGCCGGGATTAGGTACATTATTCTGTCGTGGAGTGTCGTGACGCGTCATAAGTATATCGTATCCATACATTAACAGAACGCGTCACAGCACAGCACACTGCGCTTTAGTAATATAATTCTACCCATACAAAATGTATAGATACGATATGCTTATGACACGTCACGACACGCCACGACAGAATAATGTAAACGCGGCTATACAACTCAAAATTTACGCTCTGCGTATTATGTGTACTATTCTCGCATCTAGCTTCAAAATCTCTTACAGTAAAATTTGAAAGTAACAAATAAAAAAGGATTACTTTTTGTGTTTTGTTCTGGTTTGCCTAAAACATAATTTTCCATTTATCTCAAATAATATACCGAACTCTCGTTTACAGATAACTTATTTGTCATGCCCAATCAAGGGAAGCACTTTCTATATTAAAGGTACACATTGAGGATGCATCGAATATATAGCAACGTCGGTGAAATACAGCAAAAAGCGTTCAGAAAATTCCTTTGGCGAATTTGTACCGGGAGCTTTTGATGGAGGTGTCTCGTTGTGGTTGTTTTGCATAACCAGAGCACCAGAAGGCACTTTGCCGAACCAATCATAGCTGGCTCTTCCTCCACTGAATTGAAAGATATGCAAAATTTTTATGTTTTATGACCGTCGTATTTATTTATATTGTTTTTTTATGTTTTATGACAGATGCCTAGAGGAAGAGAAATAGAAAAACTTATAAGTTTTAAGAGCTTTAAGGAAATATAAAAAAAAATACAAATGTTTGGGGGTTTTATGTTTGTGTTTAAATCAGGCTGTCGCTGTAACTGCTAGGTCGATATGGATGTAACATGGGATAGTTCTAGAATTAGAAAAGCATATAGGCTATTTATTACTTAGGTATCACCTGAGCAAAGCCGTGGGCAGAAGCTAATTTATATATTTTATTTTCTAATGTTAATCTTGACTCTTTGAAGCAGGTATTGACTAGAAAAATGGATCATTAAGTTTACATCTATAGATACGAGTTTGACCAAACAGTCTCCTTTAGTTTCATGCAATGGCTTATATTTGTGGACACTCCAAATTGCAAACAGTTTGAGAATTCCACATGTAGAAACAGCGCCAAATACTGCGTAAGTATTTTATACAAGAATGGTGACAACCGACACTAACTCATATTAAATTACTAAACTATATTTGATTATTTGCATCGTTTTATTGTGCTGTATGTTTTTTGTTCATCATAAGTTAGGTCATGGAAGTTCGCAGGCATATTTTCCTTTGTATTTCCGAGGTCCTCGCGGGGGTTCGAAATAAAAGCTCTGTTGGAAGTCAGCCAACGCCGCTGATCCGAAATTAAGCTTTGTTTACAAACAAACAAAACCTGCAATTAGAATCAACAACAAAATATAAATATTTTTTCTTCCATGCAAACACTCGTAAAACAATGGAAAGGTCAAAACGATTTGTAATCCATTCAGTGCAATAAAAATGAAATCAATGGTTCATTAAATAAAAAATTAAATCTTCATTTGTGTATTCTTGTAGCGGCTTAACCGGTATAAACCGTGAGGCCTTCGGGCGGCCTAGAAACTCTGTCACCAGAATTGGCCACTGACTCATATGAACTTACTTCTTACCGGTGTAAATGAAACTTGGATTCTAATAGTTTTGGGTTTAAAATATCAATAAATTACTTTTTATATCGGTACCAAGCGAGCGTAACGGCAGACAGAAGCTAAGTAGTATAAGAAATAACGTCACAAAAGTTATGAAAACATAAAAATATACTTTAGGATTAATAAAACATGAGATAAAAAATACTTAGACGACACCATAGCAGTATATTTTTTTGTGTCAAGACAATCAAGTCGCCCGTTGACAGATGCAATGCCACCCAAAGCTCAAAGTTTTATAATTCTGCGTGGCACTGCACTGCCCTCATCACACCGAGACGTTGCCCAGTGATTTTACTTGCTACAGTGCCCTTCAAACCTAAACATAGTAATGCTTGCACACCACTGCTTGACTTGCTTTTCAAGAACAGAAACAGAATGCCCAATCTATTGGGCATTCTGTTAATAAGCCAAGCCATCTGAAAGATGCTGTTGCAACTCTTCACGCACACTGGAGCAGGTAATCTACATTCTTGCGTTTAATAAAAAATTAAAAAAGGTATTCGCGTATCCACGATTTTCCCAGATGCGCTGCAAAAGCCAGGCAGCACCATCAGCCTCCATCATTGTACCCAAGAAGAGACCCAAGAATTCGGCAGCCCGACAAGTGTGGTTTATCCAAATGCTACTCGTTTGGATGGATTGGTAAGTTTTTGTAACTGTAATTTTATTTATCTCCTCGCAAGTAAATCCTGCATACAATTTTTCCACAAACTGCATAACCCTGCTTTACTACCCTATTTTACTTATTCCTCTATGTGCTCTTACAAGCGTCATCTTTGAATTCTCTCGGTCGCAATATGCGTATATCCCAAGCACCGTGTCTACGCACCAGAAGACTCGTTAAATCTAGCCTTGAACTTGCTTTAAGCTGGTTAAGTTTTCAAGGTTTGGCCTACCTAGGAGGCGTATGAATTGAATACGTAACAATAAATCATAGTAGTGGTCGATTAAAGGAAAATAGGTGCCATAATTAAAGCTTACAAGTATTAAATAACTTGATAGGCCACGTAATTATGGCGTAATCTATCTGCAACTAGTGGAATGCTTTGCGAGACTTTGTTCGCGCTAACTTTTTAATGCAAACTTCTTCTCATCTTCTTACTGCGTCCTCCAGAAGATTAATTTCTGGATTCCCATTCTTAGTGCACTCATCCACGTTATAAGAAACTCAGCATGAAATCGTAGGACTTACTTAAAGTTTTAAGTACTATATTTACTACGTCGTTAGTTCGTTCGTTCGTATGAGTCAGTGGCCAACTCTGGTACTACGTACCAACTCGAGATCATCAAAGAAAAAAATATTAATTTTGAATCATATCGTACACTTACATTCCAATCGATCGTCTTTTACTCGTATAATGAAATCCGTTTGAAGTGTACTTTCAATATGAGAACTATTTCATATGAAATCAAATCATTCACCGTTTTAAGAATAAACATCTAAACAGGATATTGGCACGAGCATATTGAAAGCAGCTGTACAGAATGCGAGTTTATTGAATTCTATCGCTGTATCATTACAGGCGACGGAGCTATGTCCGGATATTGCGCTGGGATGTCTACTTCGAAAACCTACCGGATGAATCGGTAAGCAATGCTGGAGCTAGAGAACTATAATCTTATGCCGGTTGTACATATTGGGCCAAGGTGCTGGGCCAACATGTTGGGTCAACGTGTAGAGACTATTTTGGTGACGGCTTGGCGCCCAATTTTGGCCGGCAAACCGGTATTGGGAAGGATTTTAGTTTGTCGTTTTCGCGGGCGACTACTCGACACAGCGCAAGTGCGTTTCACGTCGCAGTCATTACTGTCAGCAAAAAGTTTTATTTCGATGAGGTATATATTTCTACGGTGTGTGTGATTGAGTAAATAACATCTGTACTTTGCATTGGAGCCTGAAATATTTTTTTAAACAAACCAAATAACTCAGACGTCTCTCAAAGACGTGGGGGATGAAATGTGGATGAAATGGGAGTCACGTGCATGGGGTCTGTTGCCCACGCAACCCAGGCAGGCAAGTTTTAAGCAGCTGTGTCGGTTTTGTGTTCTCATGATTTGGGTGGTTTATTTTTCTTTCATTATCCATGTTTTGTTAGTGAATCCCCTAAAATGATGCTGCTAAACCCGACTCTATGCTCACTCAAACTGTGCCCCCAGAAAAAATTAACCATTGATGTTTTGAGCTTCAAAAGAGGAATAAAATTTTAATCTTTTTAAAATATGGATGGACTAAGGCAGTGACGGAGTTATGGCCAAAGGATGCGAGACGACCAAGAGGCAGACCACCAGCCCGATGGTTGGACGACAATGGATGAGACTGGCACAGAACCGACGAGAGTGGCGTATTTTAGAGAGGAGGCCTATACCAAGCAGTGGGTGCCAACAGATAGATAGAAAATATTATATAAACATTGTCATTTATGCTGAAGTTCGTATTATTTTTAAAGTTTCAACTCTTTATTGTTTTATCAAATAATAACAGTAAATAATGATGTACAATCGCTATCAACATTTAGTTTTACAAGTATAAATGGCCGGATAAATTGTACCGCTATCTTTTTACAGCTTGTAGAAGAAAATCTTAAGTACTTTCCCTCCTTACTTTTTGCCAGCCAACTGTAAATCAATACGAAACGCAACTAAAGTGCCTCGATAAGGGCACGGAACGTCTTGATGGCGGCGTTGTGACACACAGAAAAAACAGAACGGTAGGAAATAAAAGCATAAAAAATATTGATTGAAATGCCATATTCGTCCCACGGAAGTTCGGCCCAGATAAAAGCCTTCTTTCGTCCCACATTGTATGCCGTATACGTAATAATGTATACGAATATGGACAAATATTATCGTGCAGGACGAATAAAATATTTTTAAAAGCGAGACCCAAAAACTCGGGATGGATATGGCATAAATCTAATTATTCTTACCGAAAAACAGAGCTGCGTGGAACTGTGTAAAAGATCGCCTGAGTACGTGCAATGTGCATACTGGACAAGTACCAATTAATTTTACTATATAAATTCGATATTGATGATGAATTTACTGTGTCATTTACCATGTTATAAAAACTAAATTAGAAAGACCATTGATCAATGTCCATGGTGGATTTTGGGTAGAAATTAGTTCACTTTAGTGACAGTTAATGTAAAGCACTTGATAAGTACCTACTTGTTTTTGCAATCACTAATACGTACCAAGAAATGCCTAAGTTTACTGACTAAAAAAAGAAAGAAAAAAAGTGAAAGTTTGCTACTATATTTTATTTATACTGTAACAACGAGACGCGTAATTTACTACCCTCCGATAAGAAAGCGTCGAAAAATAGGCGACAATAATCATTATAAATCAATTTTGTATCGAATGTGACAAATGGTAGCGTAGCAGAGTTGCGAGTCAAAATATCTCAAGTCATGGAGCTTTTTCAGTTTGTTTTTATGTTGCTTCTGTTTCGTTGAAAAACTGTAGGTACCTTAAAGAAAGTAACAATTCATTTTATGAGTGCAATGTGTAGAGTATCGGTCCACGTAGTGGACTATTTCAGCAGTGGGAACGCTAGAAGTCTGGCGTAATAGTGACTGAATGAGAATGAGTGTACTTTCAAGCATGTATTTCTCACATTTCAAAGTTTGCGTTCATCGTTCATCAGAAAGTATAGGTGTTTTCCGTGGTTCCAGGATTTTATCACATTAATGACCACGAGTTTTTAAACCTTCCATAACTACTTTTGTACCTCCCCTAAAAAAAATATTTTTGAAAAACCATGGCAATGCGCCTTGTGTTATGCTCACATAGCACAACCCTTAATTTTGTTAAAATAAAAATGCAAATTGTTTAAAAGTGGAACCCAAAAGTTTCTAACTCTCCCAATAGATATTTATGAGGCATCGGGAAAGCCATCAGTTATTTTCGGCAACGAAATTGAACGGCTCATTTTCAATAACAAATGCAACGTCTTCAAAACTTCAGCCAGAGCGATCGCCGTCATTTTGAAGAATAATCGAAATTTCTACGGAGTTGCACCATTAGCATTGCTTACTATAATATTTTTACTTTTTCACCAGAGTCTTACTCATACAAATTTACTATACTTATCAAGTGTCTAGCAAGTTTGCAAATATTAACCAGACACATTAGTTTATAATATTACGATTATCCATCCAACTCTGTTACTGATTTTGATTATATCGTGTTTTTGTCTGTTTTATGTGCCTGTGATTTCCTATTACAAAGGCATAAAATTATTTTTAAATGTAATTAACTATGAAATCAAAACTTGACTCTTTAAAAACTTTGGTCTAGTGGATGGATGGAGTTTTAAATATTTTAAACTAGCTGTGCCGCGCGTTGTTGCCCGTTGTTAACCATTATTTTATCCCACGAGAACCCGGGAAAAAAAGTAGCCTGTGCCTTTCATATAGATCCGTTCAGTCGTTTGAGCGTGATGCGTGTCGTTTTGCAATATAACGAAAAATTTTAAATTAAGACAAACAATTTATAGAGTGCTCTTAAAAAAAAGTCATTCATATTAATTTGTCGTTGCTTATATTGACGACAGGAACTGTGTATGATTTATTGATTCTTGTGGTTTCATAGTTTAAGAAACTGGTGCTAATAGTACTGAATACCAACAATCAATCAGTGGAGCGAATAAACGGAACCGAGTTCTCTGATAAAACTACTATGGAACTTACGGACTTTCTTGCAATAGATGATGTGAAAAGTGAATCTCGAAAAGTTTAAAATATATTGGAGCTTAATATATAGGATATATATAGGAGCCTAAAAATTTGTAGATTTTTATTCTAGTGCATCTTTATAGCCCAAAAAAAAGGAACTTCACAATATTGCTTGTGCTTTGATTGCCAGTAGGTCTGTAGCTGTACGTTTATATATTCAACTGTTTATTATACCGCTAGCTGTTTACTATACGCTGAAGAGAGCCCTACCACTAGGTAAAGCTAAAGGACTCACAGGACTCTTCAGCGTCCATGTTTATGTAACACCGCAGTGCCTGAATTCTGCTTCCAAGCAGTAAGTTTTATTAGCATTACTTTATTATTTTAGGTTTTAAGAGCACTATAATTGCTATGAAACAACTATGTCGGAATGACGAGCGCAGTGCAGAGCCGACAGTTACGACAGGCGTCAGGCAAACGACTTGACTGTTACTTCACTTGAGTTTGCTGTCATTAAAAGGATTTTACAAACAGTTCTCTGTCACAAAGTTTGCAACTGGCGTACCTACTGTTAAATTCCGATATCAAATATTAGACGGAGAAGATGGAAACGGAAGTTACACAATGGAAAATCTAGATGTAGGTATATAATTTTATCGGAACGAGTAATTCATCTGAGTGGGTAATAGAAAACTGGCAATGATGAAGCTTATTCAATCATTTCGTGGTTCCAATAATTTATCACAAAAAACCTATTTTATCTCATTAGGATTATTATTGAATGTCATTCATCACGCTGTACTATTTTTACTTTCACGTCTGTTTAATATTGCTTGTAGGTACTTACCTACAATACTTACTGTATGTATGTAGGTATATTTAATCATAATTATGATCTTTTGATTTATAACATAAAAACTATTTGGTAATCAACACCGGGCTAAAAGAACGGGGGCAACTGACACTAACCCAAACTTGTAAAGATTCTTATAAACGCTGAGTTGTGCAAGCATGTTACAATCAAGCTTTGAAATGAGAATATTTGTTGATTTTGCAAGCATTTGAGCCACAGCGGGAATCTAACCCGCAACCTCTCACTTCTGAACCGGGCTTATGTCACCTTCAAAGGCTTATGGTATACCTTATGCCTTATTTCGAACATCACTCACGACACAGATAACCCCAGTTTGGGTTAGGACTATGATGTTCAGTATGTTATGTTCTATGCTGTATAACAATAGATAAATATGTTACCTTATAGAGGCTATACGTTAGGTTTCGTATGTAGTTAGTAAACTAATTGGATTAATGTTTAAAATTAAAATAACTTAAAATGTGCAAAACCACTTCTCATCTCACGTTCAATGTGAGTTAAACATTTTAATCTTAACTTTAGCATAACGTAACTTTACTAGAAGTTTTCGAGTTAGTCAAGCAAGTAGTCTTAATTAACCATCATTTACCTAAGCGGGGTTTAATGATAGAGCACGCGACATTCACGAGTTATACAAGTTGGTCTCAAGTTAAATTATTTAATTTGATTAATAAGTCGGAACTGTTGCTAGTAATTTTCACCTTTCGAGCATCTTAGCTCAGCTCGAGTCGAGCTACTGCGTGTTTTGTATAGGACGACGCCGACGCGACTTTTGAATGGACAAAGCTAAGCATGTGATGGTATGGCCGGTTTTAGTTAACTTAGTGTGTAGTTAAATAATAAATAATTAATAAATATTGACGGACATTTTACACAGCGCCATCTAGCCCGAAACTAACCAAAGCTTGTACTATGGAGACAAGATAACTGATAAAAAACACAATATATTTCTTTTCTTTAATACACTTATAATGAGTACATAGAATTGCAGATTATGACAACTTTTGTCGCACAGCGGGGATCGAACCCGCAACTTCTCGCTTCTCAACCATCGCAACTGGCCCATCGCGCCACCGAGGTCGTAAAAGTTAAGTTGAGTACCTACACGAATTTAAGATATAAAGCGAACATTAGACCTTGAAAAAAAAAATGTTATAGCTTTATCATTACCTCAACAAAATAATATACGAGTATACCTATTTATTAGGTAGGTATACAAATAATCTGTTTGATTACTTCATAAATAACTGAAAATGCGAAAAACTTAGCTCGATACCTTTTGATTTATAAACCAAGGGTTCAATTCACAATAAATTCGGCTGCAAAAGCAACAAGAGGCAATTTGCTTTTATTGCGCCTGTAAATACATTGAAATGTATGTGAATGACAGCATCATAAATCTGTAATTTACAGTCAGCTTTCATACCTCGGTAGCTGAGTTAGCTAGTTGCCCGGTTAAGAAGCGACAGGTTGCGGGTTAGATTCCCGATGCTGGACAGGTAGTGCTCGTAGATTCTGATAGCTACGACAAACATAATCCTTGGTGTGAGAGATTACGTATATACGACTAGAAAGTACACGTTTCTTTGACAATTTCAGAGCAATTAGAAACCTGTACTTTTAGTATTTAATTGTCAGTCGTTAATAATATAAGTTTTAGATGATATCGTCTTTTATTATGAACCTACGTTTCTACGACTATAAAGTACACGTGTCTTTGACAATATTTAGAAAAATTAGATACCTGTACCTACTTTTCGTATTTAATTGTCAGTTGTTAATAGTATAGGTACTCGTATGGTTTTTAGACGGTATTTTATTATGAACCTGACATATTTAAGGAATAGGTCCCACACAAAAAAAAATCGATTTACTCGAGATTTTTAAGACAATATGTATAAAAAAAGGTACATGTCTTTTTTTATGCGTGGAACCTAGTCCTTAAATTTGTCAGGTTGATAATAAAAGTCCCTATTATATGTAATGGTAGGTAACACAAAACCATTGTCAAACGCGTGAAAATATTTTAGGTAAATCTTTTTATAGTTAATTATTTGTACCAAATGTAGAAAATACACCGTGTCTCGTCTGAAGATCCTTTATAAGCGCCCAACGACATTGTTAATAAAAAAAATGCAAATTATTTTAGAGCGGCTGTTAAAATGCGCGTTAAGGTTGGGAACATTTAATTAAATATCGTAAAAAAAACATAATTTTACTTTATGTCTGTTCTATTCAATGTTTAGAATTTTTTTGCTTTATTTCACAGCTAGCTGCTACCTGCGGCGTCACTCGCGTGGTACAGTAAAAGTAACTTATAATTGACCGAGCGAGCGAAGCGAGCGAAGCGTCTCAGTTTCGAGATTGGCCAAAAATGCTTTTGGGTGTCAGTTTGTCCGGACTTTTCGTGTTCTCGCCTACAGGTCGCATTTTTCAACCAATCTGGTTGAAACTTGGTATACAAGTTGTATGACTTTATAGAATTTGATAGTCGTCGGGGATTTTTGATAAAGGGCGTACTTTCTCCAAAAAGGGACAAAAAGGGGGCTGCTGAATATCTCCGCCTTATGTGATTTGATTTCGATTATTTTTATTTTATATGAATGGTAAGTATTAACTTTAAGTTTGTCTGATATTTGGTGAAGATCTGATGATGATCTTCAGCGTGATGAGCAAAATAGTTCCTCAAAATGCAATAAGTTACAAGTTTGTGCTTGCGAGGTCTACTGTTCGGAGAACTGCTAGTTACGTTAATCCGTCACATAATATTTTATATATATTCTAAGTTTCAGTCCTTACAGGAATACCTAAAATAAAGATACTTTAATACTACCACAGAGCTTACTTTTTGAAATCACCAATCTAATTTCAAACTTTCAAATTAAAAGCCAGTGCTGTAATAGTAATAACAATTGGTTAAAACTGGGTTAAAACTTAAAACTCAGTCGTGCAAGTTGTCGAGTTCGTTCGGAACTTGTTCGGAATCTTTGATATTATACCGGAAATGCAATTCTAGCTTGTAACCGGAGCGTGCGGTACAGATGCAAATTCAGCACTCTTTCGCTTACGTCATTTTATGATCCTTAATTGGCTCTACATCATCAATACTTAGTGGTAGGACTCTTCAGCAAGAGACCGTATTAGCGGGTACCACCGCAGATATTCTACCTCCAAGCAGTAGAGTGCAAGCATTACTGTGTTTAGGTTTGAAGGGCACTGTAGCAAGTGAAATTACTGGGCGAAAGAGACTTAACAACAATGTCTCGGGGATAACCCCGCACCCGCCGTGGCACTGTACTGCGCTTATAAAAGCGCAGTACAGTGCCACGCAAACACTTAAAAACTTTAAGCTTTGGGTGGCACTGCATCTGTAATAGTCAGGCGTGGTGGTTAACATCAGGCGGGCGCCTTGATTGTCTTGTGACTTGCTGATATATAAAAAAAGAGATCCAACCAATTAACGAGCAAAGTACCAACGACCTCGGTGGCGGGGTGGGCGTGCGCCCGGTTGAGATCAAGAGGTTGCGGGTGCAATTCCGATATTTTACCGTACGGTAACACCCTGATATCTATACAATATACATAATATACAGCAAAACTCTCTAATTCGTAAATTATTTCTGTGTTGCCAATATAAAAAAAAAGAATTGACAGACATTTTAACACATCAAGCCACAAAATAAGCAAATCTTTTACTATGGGAACCATCAGAGAACAGATAGAACACATAAATATACATTTTTTTTTTTGTGAATACAGCAGTAACCCACATAATATTCACATAGAAATGGCGCTATTTTTGCAGCATTACCAAAACTTAACTTAAGTTAAGGCACAGAACAGATATTAGTGTTAAGGTGGTCTTTTGTGTTTAATTTCTTTAGAAAAAAACGGCGAAAATTTTAGTTAGTTTTGTTACAGCAAAATTGACACCAATAGCAGAGAAATGACAACCCGATACCAGCACTTGGACTGTTCTCCGAAAGAAACTTCAACTCGAACCGCAATCATTCGAAGTATTTCCCATCTAAACACACGAGCGAAGTTCCCCGTCGTTATATGCCCGCCGGCACACCCATTCGAATTATCAAGAAGAAAAATTCAGCAAGAGCAAAAAGGCATTAAAGTTTTACTTAATCCTGCGGGCGTATGTACCACACCTGGCACAATAGTTTTAAAACAGTAGGTACAAATAAATAAATTGGTTATTTGTTTTTGTAGTGTTTACTACCAATATGGGAATAATACATAAATTTATATTATTATCTTCATATTTATTTTGAAAGAACTATTGAGAGATGAGCAAGCGTGACATATCTCAATGGCTCAAGGTAGAGCACCCGCGTATTAAGTGGAAGGTTGTGAGTTCAAGTCTCGCTTGAGAATAAACATTTTTTTAAATATTATTATTATAATATTATAAATATTGCTACCTAATAATACAGTGACACACGTCCAGGATCTTGCGTCACATCATAATAGGTCCTTACTTAGACAAGTGTGACAAAACAGGAAGTAAGTACTCTACATAACAACATAATATAGAAATGTCATACCCATATACTTCGACATAAATCACATTCACTGTCTCGAGTTGTTTTATATCGCAACATTCAAAACGTGTAAAACAAATGCCAATTTTATGAAGCTCTTGAAAACGTCATTCTTATTGGAAATTAATCATTGATTTTTCCAGGTTCGCCCCACTTGTTCGACCCACATTCAAAAAAATTCTACCTCTGCCTCTAATATATGTTCTGTGCCCATGTTAAAAATATTTCTGGTTTCGCCCCAACACATAATTTGGTTACATAATTTAATTCATAAAATTTTGGAATTATTTAGGAATCATACAATATAAAACCTAAACTAATTGACATAATGATAAGAAAATGTAATTTTCCTCACTCAATTTCTATCTTATTCACCTTACTGTACTTACCAGGGCATTGTGGGTGTAATATGAAAATTAGTTTGAAACGCCGTCGGCCTGGCCTCGGCGTCACGGAACTTTGATGAGCCTTCACTTGATTTAGATTCATAGCTTTTCTGATGTCATCTGGATTGCTTACTTTTACTTTGATGTTAATTTTGTGAGTGGATTGTCCAGAATTATTATTATTATATTATAATTATGTTCTATCCTCTGTACTAAATAAGAAAACAATTGAAGGATTGATTCTTTTATTCCAGAATCAATTACCAATTCCATTAACTGAGTAATCGAATTTACTTGTTATATTGGGTAATGCTTTATTATTTTAACTTCTGAGTTTGGGACCAAACAGCGCAAAATCGAGATGCTTGAAAAAAAACAAGGCAAAAGGAGACTTTTCTTAGCTGTAAATCAAAGAATGCTAATCGTAATTTTATTTAAATGACTGCCTTCATGTCTATCAGTAATTTTGGTGTAGAGGGTTCATTTATCGATAATAATTAAGGCAAGTCGAAGAACTCGGGAGTTTAAATCCACGATGATTACTTTTCTTTATCACATTTGCGTCTGCTTAGTCTGCATCCAATAAGAAAAATCCTTGCTCAATTTGAAGGTGAGCGGAGTTACCTAGATTGGTATCAGCCTAATGAATATTGGAATGTCGACGCCGATACCGGCCAATCTCGCGCGGAAAACACGAAATATGCAAATAACTTTAAAATTGACTTTGGAATGACGCGAACTTCTACCATCTTAGCTTGTTTTCCGTAATCCACGGCCGATGGCAAAAACAAAGGATATCTGAGACTGTTTACACTGCTGATGGTATTTACATTGGGATTTTACTTGTATTATTAATGGGAAACTCTAAAGTTAAGGATTTGATGGTTGGGTTTTCCGGGGTGCTCCAAACGACTTTCATGATCGTCTTGTTTTTGCACAAAACAAAGTAAAGTGCTAAGAAGTGTAAACAAACCGCTTGTAGATTGTCTTTACGCCCGATTGTACTTCTACAGGATCAACCTTTTAGCGTAGAAACTGCCTATTGGCTTCCAAAACTAGATCTAGGCACCAAGGTGACCAGCAAATGCCTTTCTAAATAAAGTATCCGTCGAGGGCATATGTCAGTTGCTAGTGTGAGCGGGCTATAGAATAAATTGACCCATGGGACGACCGTGTATCTCCATAAAAGCTTTATGTCCCGTGAAGTGGACGCGGCATTCCGCTGGCCCACTGCGTAAATGTTAGAATTAGGCCAAAAAAAGCTAAATTTTCGCACGTCATAAAGAAACCATTGCCGTGGTTGAAAGAGTTTTATTCGTTTGTTAGTGAGAATTCAGGGGTTCCGTTTAGTAGATTGTCATTTTGTTAGCGTGTGGTGGAGAATTGCCGGTACCGCTCTGTACAATATCGAAATATTGTGTATACCATATCCTATACTAATATTAGAAGTCTGCGGGTTTGGATAACATATCTGTTTGTTTGTGTTTCAATCACGCTGTAAACGCTTTGGATGAAACTCTCTATTATGTGGTTGAAAAGATGGCAAAAACTACAAACCTACGAGCAAGTAACTAAATACATGTCCAGGTTATCTTAATCAGGTGTTTATTTACAACAAAAACCAAGAGTTACTCATTGCTGGTATTTTCTTTTCGTAATAAAATAAATCTTTTGGAATTATATTTAGCATATTCTTCAGCAACGACTTCCAAGTCTTGTGAAAATGATTTGCTTTTAATAGGAAGAAGGGTTCTACCTCCCCAAGTTGGTTTAGACTCGAGTCGAGTTACTCGACTAGATACACAACTTTAGTATTACATTATTTAGGGAACAAAAACCTAGACTCAGTGTTTCAGTTGTTTTAATAACATTATGCTTAGGCAGGGACGTTTTAAAATAAACTGTATACCTGTAGTAGAGAAAAGAAAAATTGAATATTTTCATAACCCTTTTTAGATTTTTTTTAAACATAAATGCGATTGAAATAATTTATAACAATAAGTTAATGATTTTTTTATATTTTCTTAAGAAATTCCTATTTCGTAATTGAGTTTATTTTGAACACATTGTGGTTTTTTTATTGCTAAAATGTAAAAGTAAGTAAATTCGTATGAGTCAGTGGTCAACTCTGGTGTCATATTAATATGCCATTTTCAGTCTTATTCCCTTGAGAAATTGACAGTCAATAATTTTGGCAAATTGTTTCCTTAATTGACCACTGATGAAAATAAAAAACTGGACTTGTCTACGCTCGTTAAACAGAAACAATAATACCTACCACTACAATATTTGCATTAAAATTGTTACAGCTAGAAATAGGCTATAATATTGGCTATACACTCCCGTACGAGAGACTCGCTATGTCTCACTCTCAGACTCTGTCACCAGAGTTGGCCACTGACTCATACGAACGAACGAACGAACCCGAGACGCACGACCCGCAACGGAGAGCTTGCGAGGAACACCGAGACAGAGCGAGCGCTACCATGTACAATCTCGCGCTCGCCTCGTCTCGGCCTGCCTCGGTGAGAGTGTACAGCCGCCTTAAGATACTATATCAAACGTTAAATTAAAAAATATATACATATATTCGTTGGCAAATATACTGTATAAGGTAAGATATCTACTGCGACGACTCCACACAAGAAATGTTATACATTACGTTTTGCCGCCTGACAATTTAACTTGCTGAATTTTGAACCCGCATACTACTTTGGTAGTAAGAGAGATTCAGAAACTATTTCTCAGAATCCAAGGCAACGTTGAACTTTATGATAATGTTGCCAACTTGGCCACTTTGTGGCTAGATTGGACATGCTTAAGAGTACTATTAGCCTTTTGGTTAACCCTTAGCCTAACGATAAGATTAACAATTCTAAACATACACTTCATTGTTAGCTTTTGTTCTGCGTCTTAATCATCACACTATCACACTGTCACATTAATATTTAAAATGCGAACGTTTGGATGTTTGAATGCATGTTTGTTACTACCGCTGAACCGATTAGGCTGAAAATTAAAACATAAATATATAATCTACTTTTTATCTCGGAAAAAAGTACGGTTCCAAAGTTCCACGTGAACGTAGTCGCGGGCGACAGCTAGTCAATAATAAAGTTGTCGTTGCTTTATTGTTTTAATCCTATTTTTAATATTTGGTAACAACATTGCTACATTTATAAGTAAATAAAAATAGTGTGACTTTTATGTTATCTGTGCCATGGTTGTCCTGCATTTTGTAATTTTCTCTTTCTGTTCTGTGTTTCTTGATTTCCATTTATCAAACAAAACAATCTAAATACTCAAGTCTCTCTCAAAGGGATTTACTTACGTTTCGAAACAAATACCGCCGAAAGGAGTTAAGAACACTGCTTCAAGTTAGTTGATATCTCGGCACCCTGATATCTGTACCAAGATTTCGTTTGTACACGTGTCTCGTTAGACTCTTCGCAAACTCACTGTTACGTGACCAGTTACTAATATTTGCACTGTAAATTCTGACTAGACAGGGGAATTGAGTAACTGTTTTCTCAGCACTTTAACGATATTGGATTTTGAGCTTTAACTAGAGACGGTGTTTTGGTTATTTAAGATGGTTATAGAGCCTAGCCTAGTAAGTGAATTTACTGGGCTAGGCTCTTTTATGTCTAGCCTAGTACTTAAGTGATTTAAACATGATATCATTGACGTTATTTTTCCATTTACCGCCACAGCCGCGCTGACCACAGAGTTCGTTCGTTCGTGCGTATGAGTCAGTGGCCAACTCTGGTGATAGAGTTTCTAGGCCGCCCGAAGGCCTCACCACGGTTTGTTACCACAGAGTAACAAACCGTGTATACTAAATTACTAACAAGTATTTAAAGCAGCATGTACTGAAAATAACTTTATTTATTCGAAAGCTTTCTTCAACTCGACACACCAAAAAGCTTAATAAAAATCAAGTGTAGTATTTCGACGCAGCTGTGACTTTAATCGGTTCCGTTCCACTTTGAGCGGCTCACGTCTCACCCTCCGTCACCTCTCAAGTGACGCTTCGCCTGCGGCTGTACTCTTGCAAGTACGATAAAACAATAGTTATACAACTTTAACAGTGTCGGTACGATGCTCAAAAAACCATTCATTATAACTACCTTGGTGGCGGTGGTTTCAATACCCGCTGTTAAACGATTAAACGATTTACACAGCTTTTCGGTATTTTGCATATTTTACGTGTATTTTACTAATTTAAAAACAATTAAGCATGTATAATTATAATTATTACTAGACTAGTAAGTACTAGTTTAGTCTTTTTCCCATAGCTTTGCTTAGTTGATATTTGTTTTATCTGTGGTTTGAGGTTAAAAAAAGCTGCGGAAAAGTCCACCGTTATCTATCTATTTCTTTATTTTTTACTTTATAGCACTGAGCTGCATCAAATGAAATTGGTTCTGCAAGGTTCTGCATTCAAATTGTACTATGTTTCTACTCCGCATCGCCTCTCAGTAACCCTCTGTCACCTCTCGAATGACGTGCCGTATCCGTCACATCGACTCTCTCTAAAGCGTTGCAAATTGAACAGGGGGCTACAGGAATCGAGTTAGTAAGTTAGTAACCACACATTATAAAATAATTAGAAAAAATACTTATACATTATAAAAATAATATACAGGAACAAAAAAAAAAGAAAAAGTACCAACCACGATAATTACATAGTCTATTTCGTTTCGGGTTGGGTAAAGTCGCTCCATTTGCATTACATTTGATTTATTATACCTGTTTTAATTTCCAGCAGAAACCGGTAGTAGCCGAAATGATGTAAAACAGGTATAACCGCTATGCAAGTTACCGCTTTGAATAAATTAACCGTATACCTGTACCTTACTTTTTCTAGTTTTCAAACCTCTATGCTCACGAAGCACGATCTATAAAGTCTCTTTCGTGTTAGAGATAGATTTAATCTACATATAAGGAAAGGTCATAATAGATTATTTCTTAGATACTCGTATATTAGAAGATTTTTTCTTTCTAACTACAATTTACTTTGGTCTGAGCAAATTGATATTCAACTATTTATTACACATAAAGACTCTCAAGTTATTATGAAAACTTCACATTATTTTCTATGTACCCTTAATTTACATATTAGATTTTACTAATTAATTCTATCTTTAAATAGATTTCTTTTATATGACGCAGGAAGTTCGAAGTTTTATCTTATGTCATTTTATCAGGCATATATGAGTAGTATATAACATGATTATTATTTATTTTTATTTATTTTATTTATTTATTTATTTATTTAAACAACAACAACAACGAAACAAGTGTACTTACATTAAAATTACAATTTGTAGGTGGACAATTTTGAGCACAAATTATCATAATAATAATAGTAAGTAATATACCACTATCTCCCACCTTAGGTAAACCTGTGTTGTGGGAAGATAGACTCCTTCGTCCATGTCCAATAAAAGTAGAAACCAAAAATTCTTATTTTAGCATGCATAATTTGCGTATATACCTATATATTATTACATAATTATTATTTTAGGCACTGTGATTACGTGATTACGTATATGCTTAATTACATGTTATTATTGTTTTGTATGTATTACCTACTGTTCCTATTATTCACACTAATGCAGAGCACTGATGGATCTATTAAAAATTGACGTCCATGATGTCAACATTTAAAAGGTTTTTAGCTGAAAAACAGGGCTGAGCATTTTACGTTCAGCACATTCTGAGCCAACTCCCCTTCTTCGGCACAGGGTACATAGGTATAATTGTTTTACTTCTTTTTGTTAATCTTTGGTCTTTTTTGTATTATTTTAGTGTTTTGTTTGTGTAAATAGGTGTATTGTATAATTACTAAGTACCTACCTTACTGTAAGTCCAGTGTGCCAAAATAAAAACGTTTATCTATCTATTTTTAGGTGGAAGTCTTTGAGTAAGAAAACCAATGTTAGTGCTACCTAATATAATATGTTTTTTCCTTCAATTTCGTTTGTTTGCTAATAAGAAAGCAATTTGATAATAAAACAAAAGTAGACGTGCTTTATCTTTCAAACGAAATTGAATTTCAGGATTAGCTTAAGAAAACATGGGGACTTATTTGCCTCATCCCTTACCAGCACGTTTAGCCGTAGTAAACACCTACCTACTATAATAATTATTGCTATAACAGTAGCTAAAAACAATTTTAAAACCTTGGAACATAGCGATAAACTCACTTTTGTGTGATCGAAAGTATTAGAAAGAAACAAAATGAACAAAGTACCTACAACAGGCGGTTTTTTCAGGTAACCTTTCTATAACTCTTTAAAAAGTACAACATGCGGCCTTTTCGCTGCAAGCAATTTTACGCTCTAGGCAATCTTACAACCAACCTTTAGAAACCTTTGACGTATGACATCGTGACAGACGCTGGCTATCAAGTGATCACGTGATCGATTCACGCGAATTCGGATTGTGAATCGTGATGGATGCTCCCTGTGATTGAGCTGCCACACTGCCACGCCGCGCCAGCGCGCGCCAGTGTCGGTACATGCCTTTGTAGCATGTTGATTTAAAACGAAACACGAACGAAACGTTTATTTGATTTTTATTTATTGCTCGATAGGAAACAATGGAAATGCAGAGCGTTGAGTTTTTTTGGCTAAAACCTTATTTGGGGGATTGCATTGTCTGTTGTTATTGGCGTTTGTTTGTCGCAAACATTACCGAAAAAGCGGAATAACATTGACGCGCGTCAGTTGCGGAAACCGGAAACTACTTTTCCTCGACCATCAAATTTGATGGCGTCTAAGGGTCAAGCGAGACCAATCTACGCGGGAATACCGCACCAGATTTTATTTGAAAGCAAAACTTCCTAGTCTTGCGGAATTACTGCGTCGATTTGCTCAAACAGAACGAGATAGACTTTCCGCGCGGGTTTCTCCGGAAGAACATAAAAATAGAAAAACCTCTTGTTTCTCCTTATTTAGATAGTTATTGCTACAAAGTTATTGCTTGTGTCTGTAATAACTATATTTTAAAGGAACGCATCAGTAAACTCTACCGTAGCAAACAAAGCTAGAAGACGAGCACAATTTACGGCGTCAGAAACACGTTATATAAAGGAAAATGCAATGAAATTTTATATCCACTGCATTGAAAGTTATAGGGTTAAGCTACACTGAACCGCACAGACAGCATCTATTTCAACTTAGAAAACTGTAGGTACTGAGGTACCTACAACTTTATTCACATTTTTTCTCGATTTAGATAAGTATCACACTTTTATTCAAGATAAGATGTTCGATTATTGAATCTCTTTATTGATGGGGTAGGACTTAGGACAAAGTCCTACCCTATCACATAAGGAGAGACTAAAGGAGTAAGGAGCAAAAAACAGGTAGCATCGAGCTTGGACGACTGATTATAGTCTCGCAGTGCTGATGGGTGTGATGGTATGTGTTACCGTATACCCACTCTCCCAGCGAACGATGGTTGTAAACACACTCAATAGGATAGATATCCAGGTTTTATAACGGGATGTATTGAATTTATAACTTACTTATATGTGTGCAACCCGCGTGGATTCTAAATCTGAAACAAATAATAATATTTTATAAGTGAAATCCGAGTGAAATAGTTTTTAGTGTGCATCAGAAGTTGAAACTTCCTTCGTCATACTTGACCACTGACTCGTCATACGAACTTACGAGTTTATCACGGTACCGTAATTCCGCAATCAGCACGTGTAAGTTAGTAAGTAAGTAAACTTCACAGTACAGTTCACAGTAGTTTTAAGAGTAGTAGAGTTTTTTGTGATAGAGCTCGCCCGGGGAAGGACTACCACCATACCTATTTCTGCCGCCAAGCAGTAATGCTCGCATTGCTGTGTTCCGGTGTGAAGGGTATGGTTTCCGGTGAAATTACTGGCACATGAGGCTTTCGATCTTAGCCTCAAGGTGGCAACCCGCGAGGGATACCTCTGGTTTTGCAAGCGTCCATAGGCTGCGGTAACCGCTTACCATCTTGTGGGCCGTACCTTGGTTGCCACTTCAGTTATATAAAAAAAAAGTAGCTAAGTGCTTCGTTTTTCGTTCGCGTTTCGTTCGGCTCTGAAGTTACGGTTAGACATTTTCATGATAACCAGCTGTTCCCCGCGTAATCCGCAGGGAGACGCCTGAGTTATTTGGTTTGCCTATGAACTCTTATACGTCCGTCTTATACGTACGACGCATGTTGTCACATACATTAACTGTTCAAGCACACGTGTTGTAGGCAGACACCTCTGTAAACATTTTCTAATTGTTGCACTACCTCGCGCGGGCACAGTGCGTGGCGATACAGTGACATAACTTCACTGTTCCTTATTCCGCATAGCAGAGAAAGAGTTACGTGTTTTTACTCGAAAAACACGTAAGTTGTTAGGCCATGACAAAGGCCTTCGGGCGGCCTAGAAACTCTGTCACCAGAGTTGGCCACTGACTTATTTACTGACTCGAAAAACAATCTTTTTAATGTGCTTAAGGTTGGTACGATCGATCGGTACCACACTTTTCGGAGGTGTTTGCGTGGTAATCAGAAATGACGTCCTAGCTTTATATTTTACTAGTAGACCCGGCGCTGTTGCACTCGCGTTATTTTTTTTTAGCAAATTTTTACACCCTGTATATTTTCTTACCGTTTAAACCTTCCCTTAACTTTTACAAACATTTCAAGACCAAAATTAGCCAAATCGGTCCAGCCGTTGTCGAGTTTTAGCGAGACTAACGTACACAATTCATTTTTATATATAAGATTTGCAGAACAAAACTAGTACTTAAATCAATAAAAAAATTCAAATGACAACGCGGTAGTGGAAGTGTCACCGTGTCACTCAACCCTGATGAAAATTTTAATTTGAGTCGAAACAGTGTCGGTGCCTTTTCACCGATACCGGTTCGTAGTGAAACACCCGTATTCAAATGTAGGTAAAACAAAAAGTATTATTTTAAATAATTTATCTATGATCGAATAATCTATGTATGTGTAATAAAATGTATAAGTACTTGCCTACATAAATACAAAAAAAAACATTTATTTATAAAGAGGTTCACAACTTGGCACTGGTTCTAAGCGACTATTTATATTTTAAAATATTTTATTTCGACAGAGGCGACAGGTCACAGGTTTATTTCACGATTTTTACACAAGTTCACAACTTGGCACTGGTTTTATACGACTATTTACAGTTATTTTTTAAAAAAATCCGACGAAGGCGATGTTGTTTGCGCGACTGCAGCTCCCTCTTTCACCCTTTCAAAGATTTCTGCACCCTTTATTGCAGTTAGATGACAATATTCTAAGAAAGTACTAGTAAAAGTTCACAGTTTACTACATGGGAACATTTTGATGCACCTACTACTCTTTTATTCCATCTTTCAAAGACAAAAGAACATTAAGTTCTCATGGTGGACAAACAACTAACAATCTATGTAACAAAATGATCACAAGTATCACAACAAAACAACAATACTACAATTATCATCAAACTTTCTTGCCTTGGCCAAACAGCTATTTCTTCTTAGATCTTCTTTCTTTAAATGAAATGAATTGCTGTTCGTTAGTCTCAACAACGGCAGGACTCTATTGGATAATTTTAGTTTTAAAATATTGGTGTGAGAGTACGTTTAAACGATGAGAAAAATAACGCGAGTGAAAAAAAAAGCTAGTTTATAAATAAAAATAAACAGCGACTTGTTTTATTCTATGTAAAGATTATTTTTCTCAAAAAAACGGGATATTTACCATGATTTGTGAGTTTTAATGATTCCCGATATTTCCATAGCAGAACACATTTAGGATTCGGATTCGAATCACTGGAGCTACACAATCCATAAGTAATCTCGAGAGAACGCCATTACATACCAAGAATGGTTCAAGAGGCTATCGAGATTACTAAACACAGGAATTTCAATCGAGAAGATGGTTTTAAATTGTCTGGAGTCTGGAATCCTGTGGTGAGAGTGTGTATGAGACAAAAACCGGTGGTACCGCCTGCGCGCTCTGATACTGTTAGTGTTAGTGTGTCGAAATCAAGTTGTTTTCGACACATAAGATTTCAGTTCTCTCGTGATCATGGTACATGTAACTGCACCGAAATATCGGGAATCAATAGAACTCAGAAATCATGGTAAATATCCCGTTTTTAGTGAAAATTATGTTAATAACCATGATAGTTTTAAAAGGTATATGTAGAGATTGTTCAAAAATCAAGCGTTATTTTTTTAGAAGAAGAAACTCTATCATTTTAGCACTGAAGAAAGAACATTACGTTAAAAAAACTATATCTATTTTTGGAACTGCCCAGTCAGTCCAGTTCAGAGTTTTCCAAAAACGAGATCAAGAACTCTTCTACTCTTGGTAAGTATTTATATACTTATCAAATCTCAACAGCATGTGACACGAAGTGTGACCGAAGTCTGCGTAACAAAAGGTTTTACAAAATACCATTCGTTCACATAAATAAAACATTCGAATGCATTATTCAAGATCAAAATCAAATGAGATACTTGACACTTTCGCTCTGTACAAAGAATGCTCAAAGAATGGATCGTTTACAAAATGTCACAGAGATTCTGCACCAATCATCGCTAGGGTTGTCTGCCACCACTAGAGTGTAGCTGTCATCAGTCCAAACAGACCGGAACCTGTCATATATCTTTAATGTAAATTTTTATGCTAGTGAGAATCTCATTAAAATGGTTGGTTTTTTATTCAGTCATATTACACTAGGCTACGCAAAAGTAGCTACGGAGGACCACTCGAGACCACTCATTAATTTATAAAAACAGCCTGTTCAAACCAACGTAAGTTGGGTAAATCAATAATTTAGTTAGACAAGTCAGTGAGTGATATAATAAACAGTTATAGACAGTAAGTAAGGGCCTGGCTTTTTTGAAGAATTAGGTATAAGATCTGTGTTAGTCAAGCTCTTTTAAAATAAATGTTTCGATAAACTTCTATAAAATATCATCTTTCACCACTTGGGTTTGCTGGAAGGAAGAACTCTTTTTAGGGTTAAGCTCGCTTGTGTACATGTCCTTTTTTTTAATTTTTATAAATGTTATCATGTGTGTGTACATTAAAGAATAAAGAATAAAGAAAGTGTCAAAAACTACGGAAAATGTGTGAAAATTCCTTTTTTTAATGAGGCAACCCTAGCACCAAATGAAGCACGTCGCACTGAATGCAGCAAACATCGAACGGTATTTATTGTCTGGACGCATGCAATTATCAGCTCTTCGCCTATGCAAATAGATCTATCGATTAACTACCCACCCGATCGGAGCTATGTCGCTAAATAAATAATAGAACATTCATTGTTCCCGGAAACGGATTTATTCAAATCTGGAGCCACGATAGTGACCCCACCAAGACGAGCCAAGCGAAGCGCAAGGGGAGGGCACTACTTACCATTTCGCGTTCTTTTTTTGAACCTTCATAACTTTGGTTTGGATTATACCATATAAAGAAAATTTTTGGAATATGATGTCAATAAGTAGACTCATTATGGTTCAAAGTTTTAATTGTATAGCTCTTAAAATTTAGTTTTTATTGATTTCTAAAAAAACTCCGATTTCGTCACTCAATTACTGCTGATCGTCAAAATTCCAAGGTACTTCCTCAAGTCCTAGAAAGCAAGCTATGACTAAATATGTAAAAATATCACCTTACGTCCATGTGATTGTAGCGAAATGACCAAGCCACATTATTTTGATTAAGATGTAGAATTTGTGAAGTTAGGGCTTAGAGTTTGGACGTGTAGAGTAAGAAGCTTGGCTCTACATGACATGTGATCAGGTAACTTTTTGTCTGTGCGAGTCTATGGTCTCGTCTTGGCAACATTTTATATGAAAATGTTTTTGGTTAAACCTTAAACCCTAAACATTATAATTATATATTTACCTATGCATTTTCGTCGCGTAATTTTCTCTTATTTTGACGTCTTTAGTTCTTTACCATTTAGTTTTATAGTTTATAGGTCCAGCTTTAGGCACTGAGTTGTAGTTCAGTATTGTATATCGCAGGGTCCATTGAAGATGACTTTATTCACAAAATCTATGCTGGCAATGGTCGTCAACTTTATAAGGATTAATTTCTTCTTTTATATTTCAGTTTTATTTTTGAGGCTTTCTTCGTAGCGCACCCAGATGAAGCGCACAAAAAGTACTTCCACATAGTGCACCCGTTTGGTGCGCTTTTTCACTAGGTATAAATGTTTAGTATTTATTCCTCGTTGCGCATCAATGACAATGTAGGGTGTAGTGATGGGGTTGTTTTTCATCATTGAAAAAAGTTTAAATACTTTGAAAAAACTGCCTTAAGGTTTGGTAACAAACATCGATCCATCCATCAAAACTTTCGCATTTACAGTAGTAAGATACGCTCAAACTTTCGGTGTAGTAGGTATATTTTGATACAGTGTCAATTTATAAATAAATAAATAATAAATAAATAACGCCCGACAATCCAC
Source organism: Colostygia pectinataria (assembly GCA_951394395.1). Classification (NCBI taxonomy): domain Eukaryota; kingdom Metazoa; phylum Arthropoda; class Insecta; order Lepidoptera; family Geometridae; genus Colostygia; species Colostygia pectinataria. Next base: position 3,898,573 of record OX596357.1, on the reverse strand, counting down.
AGCATCATCTACAGAGCTGTGTTATAGGTACTGATGACTGATATATACTTAATACAACATAATACATATATAGATATTTCAGAAAATACCCAGAACACCCGGAACAAATATTTGTAGATCGTACAAACATTTGACCCAAGGCGGGACCCGCAACCTCCGCGTCGCAGGCGGACCTGCGCCCGCTGCATCACATCGGTCGTTATAAACCTATATTTGTCATCTTGTTAATTGTAATATTATCATCGACTCAGTGGGTACTGAGATTAGTAGGTTAAAGGATGCCTTCTCATTTGGCTTATGGCGCTGAGGCGGAAACTGGAAAATTCGATTCAGACCCTTTGCACCCTTTGTAAATACTTTATGGTACCTACTAACCTACCTAGCTCTCCCGACCTGAATATAGACAAACCCTTGCACCCTTGGCACTACGTTTTGCAAATACCATTGATATAACATTGCAAATACCATTGATACCAAAAAAAACTTGGAAGCTACGTTTACTTTCTACATAATATTTTACCTTCTGTATGATGATGACGATGCATTACATAAATTTCCTCGAACGGTGTATCCAGAGCCTAGGAGCAATCGAAACCTCATTTGCTCCGTCCGTCCGACACCGTCTCGACACACCTGCATTACTGGAAACAAACCTACAATACCGTTTGCTTTCCGAGAAGAATGAAGTCGTGTCCGTTTATCCGTGTACCATGTCAGGCAATTGTAAGCTATATCTGCGAGGAGTAAGTTTCAAAAGCGCTTAGAAGATTCATTCGACCTGTCTAGATCAACTAAGTCGATACCGTTGTATGGCCTTAATCATAAGGTTCGGTCTTTTGGTACATGATACGCAAATGATACAGAAAATGCAAAATATTAAGTTGAACTATATTGGTACCTATACTATTTCGTCGATATAAAATGTGGTTGAAGAATATTTGATTTTTGCTGCGGGTCAGCAATGCTATGACCTGACCATCCGAATACTAGCTTGGTCAAAAATCTTAAATTATATTTCTCGGAATATCTTAGGTCATTTCCAGCAACAAAGTATAAGGAAACAAAACATAACAAGAAAGGCTTAAAACTATTTGGTTGGCAAATTATAATTTACCTACAAAGGGTTCGCAAGCGTTTAAAAAACTCGTGCTAACCTCAGTACTAAATTAAGTAAAATTATATTTTACGCCTTAGGGCGATGAACGCAATAATAACTGCTTTATATTTCCAGTATAATAGACTTTCAAAATATATTTTATTGCTTTCGCAGCCTTTGTATAGCAAAGATTATTTTACGTATTTAAAGAAATAATAAAAAAGCAAATACTTAATTCTGACGACTTTTAGCTTAGCAGCATCTTTGTGTAGGCCGATGAAAATCGTAAGCAAGGGGGTCTACTTTTGAAAAGCGAAAAACGATAAACTGCAAATATCGTTCAATTATGTAGGTGACAACAGACTAGTTCAAAACGTTCACGGACAAGCTGAACCATGGAAACACAACAAAGACCACTTTTGTCCACGAGAGTAGGTAGACCCTCAGCCAATGCTTCGGTAAGATGTTAGTTTGTCTGAGCTGTAACTGTAACAACACAAGTGTATCAAACGATATTCTTGCGCTTATAATTAATTTAGAGTAATGTTTACCGAAACAATTGTGTAATCAAATATCAGTCTCATTTATATTATTATATAAAAAAAAATATTGTGATTGCTACCACTTTGTTTTGATATTTTTTGCGTGATTTAATGCCAAGAAAAGTGTTTAAAAAGACCGAGGTCCTTACCCTAGGATCGGACTACGAGATATTCAGTTTATTTTTTAATGCATCATCATGACAGTCTTTTAATGTTCCCACTGCTGGGACACTGGCCTACTCTCAAGCGAGAGTGATTGGGTCTTAATCCACTACGCGGACCCAATGCGGATTGGTAGACGACACATGTCTTTAGAATTTTTAGTTCTAACATGCCGGTTTCATCACGCGCGATGTTTTCCTTCACCGTATGAGAGCACTGACATTGAAAACTTTTTAATTTACTGGTAATTAGTTTCTTTATAATATAGACCTTAGAAAACTATATAAGCTGCTCGTGTAATGTAAAATATATTAATAATGTAGAATTGAAGATTATTAATAGTTCATTTATTTTTTGCTGATGTTTCGAAGTTATTTAGAAACAAGGTACCAAAATACATTCTCATATTTTAAAACATGATTGTGTTTTTTTACCGATTTCTTCGTTTTTTAGAGCAAGAAAATAAAATACTCAACATCACGATAGACGCTCTACCAACGCTGGTTTCAGAACAAAACAAACCCATTTAGGTCTCCAGAAATTTCACTATCAGGCAATCCTTAAGCATTCTGTATTTACATAGTAGATATCCACTGTAAACCAAATGATTAAGCAATTCAGTCAGACGAATAAAGACTCACTAGCCAGTATTTTTTAAACATTACTTAGACACAAGCATGGGCCGTATCAATACGGTTTGGACAGTCATCACAAGAAATTGTACATTTGATTAAATTAATAACCTAATCTTGGCCACTCCTTTCAAATGGTGCGAGCATTTTTGTTAGTGGACGTTTTACTAGATGGTCATTTTACTTATTAGTCGTTCGTCCTTCAAGCTAGATTGTCCTTCTGATACGGACCGCTTCTATGAATAAGAATAAGAACTTTAATAGACGATCATCTTAGATAAACTGTCGTGTAGACAACAAAATAAGACCGTAGCCTGCAGAGATCCAACCAACAATGTACACAATTAGTGTTAAAGTAGGACAACGATCTCGTAAATATTAAACACTATGCAAATAGTACATAGCGGCGTTCGAGCTACAGAGTGTCGACCGGTTACTTAATGTCCTGAGGCCATTGTCAGTTACCTCCTCTGTACTCTGCTTAGAAACTTGCAAGTTTCCTTGAGGTGATAATTGAAACTGTCAGCATAGAGAGATCGCAGCGTCCCGTGCTGGGGATTGGTACGAAACTGACAATCACATGATCAAACTTTAAACCTTCTATTACCAAACCACCACGGGGCTTACGTACGTAAACGTTTTGGTTTAAGTTTGCGCAGAGTTTGTGGATTGCGCAGAGATGTCATAAGTGCTACAGTGAAACACATTCTGATTTCATCTTCAATTCAACGAAGTTATGTTTTATAATAGAAAAGCAAGACAAGTGTTATTATAACGAAAATTAAACTAAAACTAAAAAGTTTCCGTTCGAGACTAGCACATTAGTGCAATCGACATCCTGAACACTCTACTTCAAATATCAGCAGATATACAACCATTTTCACTCACCCCTGACACAGAGCCCCTGACTATATTCTTTTGGTGGCTTTTATGGTGACTTTTATGACGTTGACATAAAAATCAAAATTGATTGGTTCAAGACGGTTCTCTTTTCGAACAGACTCTACACCAAGATAATGTAAGGCTCTACCCATATTCGTGATATCGCAGGGAGGTTTTTTTATTTTTTATTATTATGAAAAAATAAATTCTTGATCAGAAATACTCACTCATGAAAATGAGTTCATGGCTATAAATACCTGTCGAGATCATTATTTCACTTTAGTACAAAAGAAAGCAGTAAAGTAACCGCAAAACTAACGCTGAATATTAAAAAGAAGTAAACCCAGTTGAGTATTTCATTTCCTAAAGAAATTGTTCGTGAGCTTACTGAAGCGAGTGATTTATATTACGGCACTTGAAAACAAAATGTCCTACTAAGTGAGGCGAGTAGCTACCTAGATACAGTTTTCAATTGGGGCGCGAGCTACGTAGATGTTTAGCTTCATACATTTAAAGATTTTAAATGATGATGGCATCTAAAAAAATGTAATGTACCTACCTACAAAGTATTGATCTTCATTGAATAAAGTCCAATCTATTTAGGCTTACCAGAGATGCAAAATATTTTATGATATACTAATTTATCTTTGAATTATCTGTTATTTACAGCTTTTCCCAATAGTCTTACCAAATAGTTGAACTACTGGGAATATTCCTCCCAACAGAAGTCTGTTGGGAAGAAAATTCCATTCCATCATCAGTAAGTGCTAATAGTAAGACTTTGCTGGTGTCATTTGTTTCCCATTAGTTTCCATTATTCCCACCTCGTAATTAATAGACAGTAGCAATATAAGGTCTAAGGAAAAAAAAAATTACAATAGATATATAAATAGATAACTAAACAATTGTTAGCTATCTAAAGAAAGAAACTCGTAAGGGCGTTAATGCGCTAAACGTAACGTTCCAGATATGTTTTAGTGTCAGCAGAATAATGGCTAGATTTGGTTTTGGGGGTTTTGGCAGCGCGGCAGCTGTCAAAGAGCTACAGTGAAACACAATCCAATTCTAAATAACGAATCGTTAATGAAGGATGTACGCGTGAACGTGCTCTAATAAAATAACTAAAACTAACGGTCAAACTTTTGTTATTTTATTATGTAACTCGACTCTACTTTCCAGACTCTAAAATTTAGCCAAATAATTTGATTGCTCACTTCATCAGAACCTACTCTCCAAAAGCAATGTTATTTTATCATGTCCGTTCGTTATTTGGAATGTGATTATTCGTTCGACAAAATCTATGAATATTCATGATGTTAAATCAAAGCGGCTTACTCGAATAAGTCTAAAATCGAGTGAATCCAAATCGGACCGTTCGGGCCAGTCGTCCGAGAGATGTGGCTAGTCCAATTACCACTGCACCACACCACAGCACAGAAAGTCATGTCAGTCAGTGCATTTTACCTATTAATAATTTGATCAAGCAAAAGTACGACGCAATATTATTTGTAAAGTTCTTGCAAATGTTCAGACAGTTCTAAACCAATTCGGGTCAGAACGGGCCGGGTCAATACGGGACTGGGGGATAACGAAACTAACCAGTTCTAAGTACCTATATTTGTTATTTTTTCGAGTACGATGCATAAAGTTTAAGTACTGTACTTATGTACTCAGTTTTCTAAAGTCTCTGCTAAGACACTGACCTATTATTGAGTGAGAGTGATTGGTTTATATACGATACCTATCAAGTTTTCATTGATTTCATTGCACCTAAAATGGACCAAATCTAATTTAGTACCTCAAAGGCAGCTGCATAAAAAAGCTTTTAGGATTGATTTAGCTTAATAAATGTATACTGTGACATTGTTGTGACTGAACGGAAAGCGAAGTGTTTATCTTGTGCTGGTGATTTAGACGAGCGCCCAGCTTAACGCCAAATGCATTGGCCCAATCAATGCTGCGCTTTATTTCATCCCACTAGTTTTGTGCTGAAAAAGCCAATGTGGTGGTGAACGATGATGACGGGCTCTTAGTGATGAGTGGTAAAATAATTTAGTAAATTATAAACAATTTTTAAGCATTTATACAGTAAGAACATTAGAAGACTGTCATGATGATGATATACCGGTTTTTACAATATTTGATATGGGATCAAAATTTTGATAACACTCTTATACGCTATGAAAAGAGCAACATGCTGGCAGCATGGCAACCTCATGTTGCATGGCAATCAGCGTTAGGCCAGATATGAACTAGCTTTTTAGTAACGCGTCACTTTGAGCCCTGATACCCCCGAGATCAGATACAGTTCTCGACTCTAAAAGGCTCTGTAAAGACGAAAATATTATTTTACTCTTTGTATAGTCCTGCGCATAATTTTCCGACGCGCCAGCCCAGCCCTAATGTACCCTGACTGATGAGATGCAGCTAAAGTGTCCTACTCCTAATACTCATCTCCCAAGAAACATGAGTCAAATTAAATTAGACTAAATTCTTTCCAGCTGAGTAAACATTTGTTTGAATTTTATAGTTTTATTTACATAGGATCGGATTCAGAAATAATAAACGTTTAATACAATTTCAATTAAGGGAACAGTAATTAAGGCAATAAGAACTCAATATTTACAAACTCACTTCATAGTAAAAGGGCTTTTAGTAGATCATTTTACTATGTATAATTTTGTATACTACACTGTGCTTACACGCGTAGATAATGATTTTTAATTAATTTAATTAACACGTCGAATAACAACCAAGAACGGTAAAGACATACGCCGTTTTACCTTGTGGGTAGGATTCTTCAGCAAGAGTCCGTCTAGGTGGGTACTTACCATCTCGGTGTCAGATATTCTGCCTCAATCAGTAATGTTGCGAGCATTACTGATTGAGGCAGGCACTGTAGCAAGTGAAATTACTAGGTTTATGACAAATAATAACTATGTCTCGAGGTAAGCACAGTGCAGTGCCATGCCAGCACTTGCTGATAAAAAGCATAATTACAAAAAACGGGTTTCTGCTGCGCATACATCGTGGTAGCTAAGCCACTCATCACCTTGTCTGGCAAGAACAAGTATTTTGCCAAAGAGTCAACACCATGTCAGGAACTGTCAAGGTCTGAAACCGGTTCCGAATCACTTTTATCGAGCTTTGATACCACTGGTAATGAAACTTGGCCCGATTTCATCGCCGCTGGCTGTTAGACCGTTATTACAATAAAACACTTTAAATCTGAGTGTTTGGTGGAATGTGGGCTATTGATTTTTGAATTGCTCTTTTTAACTGCTGGTTGGTGGTTATAGTTATTTAATGGTAAAGTACTACTATTGTATTGTACCGATTTGATGTTATTCCATATTTTGTAGAGTCTTTCAGTCCGTTTTTCAGTGCAAGTGAAGGTGCTGTCTAAGAATATTGGGGTTTTAACAAAACTCTTTCGCTTAGATTAAGTGGAACCAGATTTCACATCTTAAGATCTGAAAGTAGTAGCGCTCCACTATTGAAAGATATAAGAATATCTTACTAAATTGAGCAGTTTGCCTCCTATGAAAGCATAAAAAGCGGCCCTTATCACCGTGAGACGCGATCTTAAAGCGTATTAGATATTCAGAATAGAGATGAGCAAATATGCTACGGGATCTTACACGACTCCGTTGCAACTGTATTACACAGCTTCCGATATTTTTTTCCGGGATTTACGGCTCGGGTCCCGGGATTTACAGCTTTGACCGAAATGCTTACCCGCAGCATTTTGTTAGCTTTTTATTGGCAATTTGTTACCTTGTGTATCTTTTTGGGATTCGTGATTCGCCCCGCAAATTGAACTCTTGACGTCGCATCTGATTTATTTATTGTACTTACTTACCCAGTCGTTTTTAGATCGGAGCTGGAGTTTTTTTGAATGAGGAAATGGGCGCCTTAAAGTGATGAGTTTTTGAGCTATTTTTGCTAGCTAGCTATTTTTATTTTTTTCCTTTCACTTCTATTTGTCATGTTTAGCCTAATACAATATGCAAACGATTAGGGTAGACAACCAGTTCTCTATAAAGCGAATCAACGTTCTTGAGTATGTATAGTATACCTTCAGATTATTTATACGAAGGTAACATGTCATCTAAAATTACGATATTAATAAATATACATGCTAGCAATGCGTTTATAAATTGGCAGATGCCTGCCTACTTTATTATGGAAATACTTGCAAAAACAGAATATAATATAAAAGTGAGGATCAGAATTCCAATAAAATGACCTCATGTTGCGAACAGTTATGGCCTGGCCACTTGGAGAGCGACCGGTTACGAAATGTTAACTCATCAAAAATATGATTGTGTAGGAAAAAGCACCTACTAACCGATGCTCTCCTTCTCTAAACTGGGTTTTTTATTTTATAATTGATTAAGTATACCAATGTGAGATTTATAAAGAGGGATATAGAGTCTTGTATAGACTGAATTTTCTACCGTCGCGTCGCCAACAAGGTCAATGTCAAGGCCCTACCTAGCACTGAACTTACGGAGGTAGCGACTATCAGTAAAGGTTGACTCCAAACACATCGGCTTGGCAACAAATCAACATCGCCACAATTCAAGAGGTTTATATAATAACTTGGATTAGGTTTATCAGTTTGTACATATAATGTAAACTGACGTTGACAAGTTATGTAATTTCCGCAATAAATTTATCTTTATCTATTATTTTTGAAATATTAAGTCTGATGCCAGTAAGACCAATGTCCACGTCTCTTTTTAGAGTAAATATAAAAACTTTTATTTCTCGTGAGATATTTTTTCCCCAAGCTGTATGTAGATAAAATTCTAATAAATCGTCCTGTCTGCGGTATGTGAATGTCCGGATGATGACCGTAACTACCCTGGTTGTCTGGCTCTTGACAGATAATAAAGATAGAATCTTTCAGCACACCACATATCTAGCAAGACGTAGACGTAATCACGCAAAGCACAGAGCTGTGCTTGTTTGAATTCAGTTGGTGTGACGTCCAATAGGAAATGTTTAAAAAGGTAAGCTAAAGAAGGTTATGAATTGTTTGTTTGATAAATGTTAGCGCCTTAAATTCTAGGAACTTCTTGCGACCAATCTATCGAGTAAGGAGCCGTCCTATGATAGTACTTGGTTTTTTTCCGGACGGTTGTAGAGCTGCATCACAGATACTAGTATTAAAAATGAAATACACAGGTAATATTATAGATACACTAATGTTTTAAATCACCTAACATTATATTGTAGGTACTAATCGCTCGTTGCTATCGTAAACAAATATGTTCTCTAGGATGGTGGCAGTATACATGTGAAAAGGCACATAGAATTTGTCTCGTTCCATAATCCCATTCTTATACGCATATTTGTGGGCAATAAGATTTCCACAACGCAGTTACTTTTAGAGAATTGCTTGTAAACACCACGCCTTCTGAGAAAATGGCCGTTATGTAAGTAATAACCTCCTTCCCTATTTCTTAAACTGTTTCGCATTTAGAGTAGGAAAAATAAACAGGGCTGCTGAACACCTGCTGGAAGTCCATTGGTCGCGCTTCGTCGTCGTAAGTCGATGAGATAATAAGTTGTTAGTTTGTTTTCTCGTAGTTTCTAGGCTTTATAGGTAAAATAAAAAAGGAAGAAAACACAGATAGTCAGATAGATAGTCAGATAGTCATTCATTGGGGGCTCCAGGTGAGCAACGCTACTATAATACATTGTTAGCAAAACATTGCTGCTTATTTTGCAACTTGTAAGTTGCAAGATCAGTTTTTCACACTTTCAGTAGGTAATATGGCAAAAGTTCCCCATTAAATAAGAAAACGAAGTTTAATTTTGCAGTTCGATCTCACTTTGGTATTCGTAAACTTTATTGAGAATTAAAATTGGAATCGTGTTTTTTTTTATTAAAAAACATTTAGATCGAATATCTACTAAATGTAATCACGATGAAGTCGATCCCATTTGTTTGCGTCATATCATAACTCGTATATTCATAGTTCATAATATTATTTCATTCCGTCAGTCCACAGCTGGTGGTCTCTTACCTTCAGGTTGGTGTTGGATTGTAGCTCCGTTGAATCATTAACCTTTATGCTAAGGAATTATTAAAGAAAGGTACATGCTCAGCTTACGGCTCAATTCAAATACCATCTGTACAATTGATGTTTGCCAAAAGTAACATGCTCGTAAAAAATAATTTTGTATTTCCGAGGTTCTCAAACATGGCATCGCACAATACTGTTTATAAAGTTACCTCCCACTAACGGCTAACGGCACTATAACGACAACTTATACACTAAAGTCGTGTCAAAATTAAATCAGAGGATTTTCGCGTGATAGGATTGATGGATCTCACACATTTCTCTTCAGCTCCGGTGGATACGGATACGGGTCCTTATCGATATTCTATTATCAATATTCATGTTATCGATCGAGATACCTTATTGGTCGCAGCATAAGACTTTGATGTATCGACACTGCTCACCCAAGCGAGTTGAAAAATGCGTGCTCTACTTGCCGTGACACCAAATTCTGTCGATACATCACGTAAAGTGTTGGTACTAAAAAGTAGTACAGGGACAATAGATTTTATTTATAGCCATGGGTAGATACTCCTTTGCTAAATGGTAGTGACCTCGCCTTCCGATTCTAAAATCGTGGGTTCTTCTTCTTCGTGTCGATCTTCTGTGGCCTTGCATCGTGGGTTTGAAACCAGTCTTACATCAATAGATTTTCTATTCAAAAAAACTAGCATGCAACGCCAGTGTTTAGTAAAACATTGTGAAGAAACCGACATGTCCTAGAACTAAACACCTAAAAGACATGACGTGTCATCCTCCGATCCGCACACGAGAGAAGGATAGTGTCGCAATTAGTGGGAAATGTAAAAGGCTGACCATGATCAGATCCAGCAGCTGTACATTGAAATAGTGAATTATAATTCACTTAAACATACACAAGGAGCAATACAGAATCATTGGGTGGAGTGGAGCACTGGTGACCTATAATACAGGTGTACACTACTTCAGGCACCAGTCTCTCACAAAACTTATTTCTGTCGCCAAGCAGTAATGCTCGCATTGCTGTGTTCCGGTGTGAAGGGTATGGTTTCCGGTGAAATTACTGGCACATGAGGCTTTCGATCTTAGCCTCAAGGTGACAACCCGCGAGTGATACCTCTGGTATTGCAAGCGTCCATAGGCTGCGGTAACCGCTTACCATGTTGTGGGCCGTACGCTTGGTTGCCACTTCAGTTGTATAAAAAAAAAATAGGTTTATTGCCATTAATTTTATATAGTAGACTTCATAGTAGACGCGTAGACTTAAACTAAAAAAAAAACAATTTTGGAATTGAAAAACCGAGAAATCCCGAACCACTCACGAAAGCTAAGTTCACGATGGGATCAAGGTTATTTACCTTTAAGTTAGTTTAGATAAAAAGATTTTTATGATTCCCGAACAAAGATATAAAAGGTACCTTTCAATTCTCCAAGATCTAAATGAAAAGTGCTTAGTGCTGATAACTTCAAAGATTCGTTTAAACGAGAGTATTTAGTTTGAAAAATGCCTTTGGATAAAGCTAGTTACCCTGGGACGTTCAAGACAAGACTGTAATCGGCCGCCAATTTATCTTTATAGCTACTTATTTCGCCCGTGGCTCTACCTTTTGCGGTGAATAAAATGTCAGGTGGCAAACCCTTGTAGCTACTCTTTTACAGATGAGAAATTGTTTACAAGTGATTCGTTTGTTCTTTCGGTTGGTTATTTCTTATGTACTTACATAGAGTACCTAATTTCACCTAGTAACGTCACACGGATTGTCAATCCAACATTACCAATTTACATGCTACTCGTAAATATTAAAGTAGCTTTCAGTTTCCTGTACAATATTTAACCCATTTCAGATATGGGACCTATTTTTACTCCCCCCCCCCCCCCTCTTTATAGCGGAGTATGCAACGTACATAATTATAATTACCGTAAAAACATGTTCACTCATAATTTATTTTTACTTTCTTGCATGCTTGTAGTTTAGTCGCTAACCATTTGTCAAAATATATAAAACTGGACCAAAAATCGCCCAATGTCCATTTTAGCTTTTGTTTTGTTTAGGTATAGGTTTTGATCATTAACCCAGCTTATGTAACTAATGTCAAATTGTTTTGTAATTATGTATCATCCTCCGTAAAATAATACTTGCTACACATCATAATATTCTTTTTTTTTATTTACTAATTTAATAAGCTAATAAAATCGCAGTAATTAAACTTTAAAACGCCAGAGGCGAGTCACAAACCGATTCACAGTTCGATAAAACAACATTTCACGAGTTGAAAACACGGTAAAGCTGATGCTGTAAACTAAAAGCATTCGCTCTTCAACGACCCGACATTTATCGCAAAAACTCTAGGATTCAACGCTCTAGGGCGCGGTGTTTGCTCTGCAAAGATTGAGGGCCGCGTCCTCAAAGTCTGTTTGCTCGATCAACATCATTGTGCATAATCTTTTCTGCTTTTTGCTGTCTACACTCTACGTGTTGGTGTACCGCAAACGACTTGCCTACTTACGAGTGGCTATGTGCTTAAGCTGTTGGCAATTTGTCTGTGGCTGACTAAATTAGCTTGGCTATACTATTCTTGATATTCATAGTAATCACACTCGTGATTTAGTAATTCGATTCTTTCCAGGTTCCACTTTGATTAATGTAAAGAAAAACTTTCTTTCTCTTCTTCCTGACTTGAAACGAGAGAAAGAGACTTGCGTACGGTCGGTCACGAGTATCAATAGAAATTTAATTTATGTCATAGGTATTATAGCTTTATTATTTTATTTCACGAGTACCATCATCCTGTCATGGTGCGGGCGAATTCCTGGGAAATCCATCTAATCGAATGTACTTACCTATACATATTGTTACGCATGCATGGCCGATGTCACCTCCTGCTCTGAATCCGACAAGGACTCTGCTTGTTGTTACACGAAACCAACAGTTTGTACACAACTTGCAACTTGCGATATAGGTACGTAATACAATCTATGTGGGATCTTTTTTATGTTTAAAAAGGAAATTCACCCATAGATCGTTTTTGAATACTAATAAAGCCTTCGTAAATGAATAGTCCTTTGTATAATATTTGTTCCTTTGTGTAATTGAATCTTAAAACATTCAATAAATACCCGAACACAAGCCCTACTCAAACTATTGAATAAAGGTTTGTTGGAGAATTCAATGAAATACATAAGCTTTTTAATTTTCAAAGTAATCATGATAGTCGAACAATTGAAACCTCACAACATCGAGGCTCATATCTCGACCGACATTTTACCGATCAAACTTTTCCAATATCGAAGCGAAAACTCGACAAAATTCTTTGTTAAGCGATTTATAATCACACCGGAGCTTCCATTACGAATTAAAATATAATCCGCAAATTAAAGCGAGTACAAATACCGAGATTCCGAATAGAAAACCAGCCTGCGGTGGGAAACGATCTAAGTTGCTGAATAATTTTCAAGCCTCAATGAGTTTTGTCTTTTCCATTAAGACTCAGAGCACTTTGATATTTCCTGTTTTTCTCGTTTTAGTCTGCCACAAATTTAATACGTTCCTACTTTTGTGAGAAATTCTGAATTAGACTGGAGCGATCTCGTGGCACGGAGTTGTGGTTTTTAGAGCTTTTGCTCAGTCTTTTTAAATTAGGTACGAGTAATTTTGTGTTTTAATCTGTAGAACTAATAAATATTCAGCGTTTATCATAAATTAAGGAGATAAGCTTAAAAATTTAATGATTAATGTTCTTGCTTTCTTGTGCTTCAGGTTCATCAAGTTTTTACTCTAAACCATTCATGTGCCTCCTGTTTTCAGGAGCCATATTTTTACAGCCTGTATAGTAATCTAGTTATCTAGCACAAAATTAAATCAAAAGATACCAGAGAGCTCAAACCACATTCAATTTTTCAATTAAATAGGTGTCTGTTATTTATTATGTCTTTGAACTAGAGGTTTTAAGAGCCGCAGGCATTGCTATGATTCTAAGATAATAAATCGTGTTTTAGATAAACTTGTTCAAGGGATAACATAACTTATCATAATGAGCAGCTATGCAAACGCCTGAAGTAATTTAGGAAAACTTATGTACCTATTTATATAAGTATGATTTATGTAGTATCTGACTTGGCCATTTATTTATAAAATCTATGAAGTCTGGCGGTTCTGCAAAATAATACTTGGCCGTTGTCAAGCGTCATAAAGTATGCAAATATTGCTAGTATAAAGAAAACACTGGTTTTTAAACGACCTTAAAAGCCGGAGGATTTGTATTCGAAGGCTATAATGTAAGCATTGTTTTATTACCCCAACAATAGCTGGTCTGATTTCAATTCATGTTTCATTAGTGTATTGGATTATCTCAATGTTTCGAGGAACACATTCAAAGGTAAAGTAGATTTCTATAGTACTAGTACTACCTAGGATGATTTAAGCTTTTCATGATTTGTTATTTGATTTTTTTATCGAACTGTGATGACAAACTTCTAAAGCAAAGTAATTTTTATAAAACTTACCGTGACGTTTGTCACGGATAACTTTATCATGCTAAGCAGTCATCGCCCGAAACGAAAGCTTAGGGTGTATCGACAAAAGTTATAGTATTTCGGGGATTACTTTATTTAAGGGTACTTAGTGCACTGTATAAGTTTGATATCCATTATATTAATGACATTTAACATTATCATTTTATTGTTGCTTGGTTGCCACTTGCCAATTTAGTGGTAAAAACTAAAACATGGGTAGGGCTAGTTACATAACCTGTGGACCGTACTTTGGAATGTTAGAACATTTTAAATCCACTACGTATCCAACAAACTTGTATCTAACTGAGATATCCGCCACATACGGAACTCGTAACGGTTTTAAACATGTCGACTTTTTGCACCTAAGTATAACGCGCAGTATATACCTGTTTGCTTTATGGCACTTTTACAACACTCTTTTGACGTCTGACGTTTTTCCTAACCCACAAAATGTTTAGTAAGTAAATAACAATTTCATACATTATCACAGAGTCACTCTGTGCTATTATACAACTTTGAAAATAAATACATATATAAGGTCATTCATTATCAACCTGACAAACTTAAGGGGTAGGTTCCACACATAAAAAAAAAAATACTTGTTCTTTTTTTTTTTTTCTAAACTTTTTTTTTTATAAAACTTTAAAAAAATAATTACTTAATTCTGCTTCATAATTAGTTATCCTTGTTAGAAATCGAAAAGGCAGCGCTCGGCACGTGTTAGTGACCCGCGCGTCAATGAACTGCGGGTCACTAACCCGCGCGTCCTTGACCTGCGCGTGTCCTTGACCCGCTACGGGGCGCGCACACTCGAATATTTGATTATTACGTCGCTTAACTCGATTCCCAACAATGATAAATAATAATTGAGCGGAAAAACGTAATCGATTTTTTTTTGTTTACTTGTGATTTCTAAGACAAAACATACATAAAAAAAAAAAATTATAGGTACATATATTTTTTTTTTTAGGTGTGGAACCTATCCCTTAAGTTTGTCAGGTTGATAATGAATGACCCTGTATAATCGAAAGTATGGATGGATAGATAGATGAATGTTTGCAAGGAAGTCGATTTCCTTGGATGTTTGTTACTCAAACACGCTAGAACGGTTAAACGGATCTGGATGAAGTTTGGCACATAGCATGTACCATGTAGGTTCTTTTCACAAAATAAGTATGTAAGTACACTCTATGAAACGCGCATTTTTAATGATATAAGTGCTCGCGTTGACATTAGACGCGTGTCAAAAGAGATTTCTTAGATCATTAATGAACTATTAATTAATTAAAATGGACACGGTGACAATTCCAACGGAGATGGAATGGAACTGTAAGTAAACTCATTTAATAGATAGGTACTCTCTGTACTTTATGTGATCTACATCACTCTGAGAGGCGCCCCATACCGAATCTCAATGTTCTGTCGTTTTTTAAGAGTAATAGCGTTCTTTGAACTTCTTTGTGTTAGAGCGAGGAAATTATACCACCATACCTATTTCTGTCGCCATGCTGTGACCGGTTCAAAGAGTATGGTTTTCGGCAAATGAGACATTCCATCTACATACTTATCAAACACCGTATGAGTTACAAATAGTTATGAATAGATCAGCTGGCTGAAGAGGCAATCGTATGACCCCCTCTAGTACCTATACGGATACAAATTACCTACCGGATGGTTACCATACAGCCAATACTTACCTACGCTTTTCTCAAATAGTTACGTTACTTTAGACACTTAGAAAGTCGTTAAATACCTACGTACCTACATAATGTAAATACTTACCTGTGGCAAAAACTTTCCATTCATTTCCTCTCGTATTCATACCAAATTTATTTTTGGAGAAAAGGTATATTTATCAAAACAAACTCTGAAGCCAACATCAAATTTCCTCAGTAAACAAAATAAATCATCTTCATATCAATTTCAAAGACAAAGTCGGACTTAAACTAATTGAATCTCACCAAATGACTTGGTATTCAATGATCCAGTACTATTGTCTAGTACCTACAAAGAATTTCGAGTTTATTGTTCATATGCTTTTGTGTAAAAGTGGAAGAGAAAAAGATGATTTCCGCGAAAATAATACTGAATTTTCCGCCTAAGAGCCCAGAGAGTGATACTTAGTAAGATTGCTGCCTCGTATATTACGGAGGCCGACTCTTAATTTGATGAGGAGAATGTAAAAAAGGCATTAGGTTATTTGGAGGGCAAAGGAGCCATTCAAGGGGAAGGGGAGAGGTGTGACCACGATTTATATTGCTCCAGATGAGATTATGGTATGACGGAGTAAAACATTAGAATGCTAAGCCCGTCTGCTTCATTTGAACCTCTCTTATTCTCCATTAAAAATGAAATTTTGACCTCAATACTCGTAATGAACTCGGCTTGGCGTCATTAAAACTCGAATAAAGTATTCATCGTTATGTATTTTATTATACTTGCTTATTTCTTGGGTAAGTTGATTTATCTAAAAGTAGGTACATAAGAGTGCTGGTAACTAGTGGCCGGTTACACATTAATTGTCCAGCTTAAAAATTAGGTTATACGCCTACTTTTCAAGGTACGTCAGACCTTTATATGTCTGAGAGTTTAATGTTTAAGAGTTACTACTCTTGAACATTAAACTCTCAGAGTATTAGGTACTCCTACTTTCAGTTCTTTGTTAGTGGTGTTAGATAGAGCTTGTCTGGGGAAATACTACAACTAAACCTATTTTTGAAGCCCAGAAGTATAACGCTTGCATTGTTGTGATGTCTGGCACATGAGTCTTTTGACCTACATCTTAGAAAGACAACGCGCAAATGATACTTCTGGTACACATACCATGGTAACCACTCAGGTGAACCTGCATGTTTGCCATTTTAGTTTTATAAAAAAAGTAATAATGCATACCTATATCAAATTTCTAACAATGTGACTGTACAAAGGCAGATTTTTGGAAAGCACGTAAATACGAGCTACTTTTCGATATCAATTTCAGTCTATGTGTATACTTTTCAGTGTCGAAATCTGTATCAATGTCAATGTGTCAGTCAAATACTGTCGTATTCTATTAGCTGCTTTTCGTCTCAAGGTATATTTTTACACGTATGAATATCATATACTTAGTTATCATATCATATTACTTAATTGTATCGTTGCAAAATGATAGCAAAATCCAATTGTAATTTAATGATAAATACTTACTACGATAATGTTTTAATCTTCTGCAATGTAAAATAATTATTAAAATTGCGAGAATATAATTATAACCTAATGTGCATAATATTTTAGTATAACGCATTTTGGTAGGACAAAACCGACTAAGTACACAAAGTTGAAAACGACGATGGTGATGATAATTGGCTTGTTTCATTCAATTATTATTTCCGCGTAAGTTACGTCAAAACTGCTAAATAATGACTTAAATGATGACATAAAGGTACGAGAAATACAACTTTAGCGCTTGCAACTTTCTTTGGCATGTTTGATTGGAGCCGTAATGTACAGAAAATCAAGTGAATTTCTCAACACCCTCTAAAAACCAATACCATAATATTATATTATTATTATCTTCGGATGAACAATAGAATCTTATTTACCTTAACCTTGCATTACGAGTCAAACCATTGTCTTAGATAGAACCTTTGTGCTGAAAATCGTAAATTCCTTCAAATCAGCTCTTATTCCTCTCTGTGCTACCAAACAACTGTATCTCTGGCACTAAAGCTAGCTTTGTTTCGTTTGTTAATCAAGTTTAGAGATCTGATTGTCTAAAAAATACTTAGATAGGTACCATCTAGGTACGCAACGCAGTCTTACTTTAAAGTGTAGACAAGGTTAATCATATTTTTTTTCACTTGAATAGCGTCATAAGAGCTAAAACATAGTGATACCGTTACTTGAAGATTGATTATTGTTTTTGGAAAAGTTAAAAAACTCTATCTCAAGTTTATATTGTATTCAGAACAATAATCGCATCAGTAAAAGAACCTTACTAAGTACTAAGTACAGTCAGCGATATTTTGCAATCTTACAATCCCTTTTTTCAAAATAATCTATAAATAGGTATTTATTTACCTATTTATTCTTTTTAAGGACTTCAAAAAAATGAGGTTATCAATGTGACTATATATTTTGGGTTACGCGATTTCTCCGTCAATTATAAATTGATTTTGATAATTATTTTTTCGTTGGATATGTTACGATAATACTTCAGAATAGGTCCCATATAAATTTCATCAGTTCAGTACTTTTAAAATAAATTCTAAGAAACGTGTCAATAACTGCATCGCCTCGTTTCACGTTTAAATTCGGTTTTTATTTATTTTTTCTAAAAAGGATCAGCAATTTTTATGAGTTTTTAACATACTTAATATCGTCTGAGTAATTGCTAGTTTAAAAAATATTGAGTTTTAAAAAAATGACAAATCTACTTTTGCTGCTGACTGTACGTATACAACACATAAATACAGATATCTACATGCATAATAGGTATGTACATTGTTAAAATATATTTTGTTCGCCATCTTTGAAAATTTTCCGTAACAAATACTCCTCCAACAAAGTTAGATAGAGTGTCACGCAGGCGTGTTTCACACAAATTAAATATTTCACGTATTAATTGCTCAAAGTGTTTTGCACAATTCGGTTTACGGAGTTTATCAAAGGGGCGCGGAATATCAGGAACACGGTATTAACATTCAGGAAACAGTTCGTAAAAAACTTTTTGTTCACTGAACATTGATATTATTTACATTATGTACAGGGACTAAATACATTGATACGATGGACCGATGACAATTAAAGCTTTCGCAGGAAGTCGGTGGATGGTAAAGGCTCAAAATCAGTCGTCATGGCGCTCTATGAGGGAAGCATAGGCTTACTACTACTAGACATAGGTCTAGTGGACGTCTATTGACTATTATGATGATGATGATGAAGTACATTATGTATGTTAATGTTATCGCCTAAATACTGAAACCTCATTATGCAGTGTTCGGAAGTATGACCGCACTCTACGTTTTTCCCCTGCGTGACAAGTTATTTCACAGCGTCTTGCATGCTATTTCATAAATTTTTCACCAGTCTCTTATTAGTCTCTTCCTCCGTCTTCTTCTTTAAATAAACTACTAAAATTCCATTATTGACAGGGATACGTTACGAATTTACGATACGTTTAGGTACCTTTACAATTATTAAACAAGTTTAACGTGATTCGCTTTTATATCGGTTTCTGACGTAGGTATATATTTTGAAACGTTCAATGGAGTTTTAATAGTCAGTGTTAAAAAATTTAATGATTTATGCTTGTTATTTTAGTAAATAAGTTTGTTTTAGTTTTAATTGAGTTATCTTACGTACCTAATAGTTAATTCACTGTTTATTAGTTTAAGATAAAGCCCAATAGCTATGTTCCAAATGTCGTTTAATTTGTACAGCAATTAAACGCTCTATCGACTCGACTGCGCTAGGACCTAGTTGTGGATTAATCAGTAAACATTATATCGACGTCCAAGTTAATTGAGCTGTAAAGCTTTAAAATTATCATTATCATAATATTATCAAGAAATCAAATTCAAAAGACATATTCTGCCATGTGAGTTAACACACTCTGAAGGCGGTCTCCATGGCGTATGTAGGAACGATGCTGTTTAGTGTACGTTACAGTAACTTGAACTATAATACAAAGAATGTTGAGGCGATGTTGGCCTTGCCAAGCCGATACGTCTGCGTCAGCCTTAAATTCTTTTGCGTTTAGATATTAGGAAACATATTTTTCAGATTATTGGCACAATTTGTTCAGTTCACGCCTGACCTGAAATTCAGGCGCTCTTCAAATCATGCGAATATAATCCTGAAGTGGAGGAAAAGTGGCACTCAACTTTTTGACGCCGCTCTCACTGTTGGTAACAGCGTGAAATGAACATAACATAAAACTTATTATTTGAATGAAACTCTGTGAATCAGTTGAAAATTAAATTAAAAACAAAATTTCAATAAAAAAGCTAGTGCTTAGATGAATCACATCAAGACGTATCTATTCTGACTTGACTGACTGATTCTGTATTTTTCATAATGCCAATTTATGTCTTCCTAATGCCAATTTGCAACTGGGATTTTCTAGAGGTCTAAAAGCTGTTGTAGAGGAATCACCGCGGCAACATTATTGCGATTCGCTATCTAAAGTATCTCGTTTTTTGTAGAACGAGGAAGTGCCGAAATAATACAAAAGTGTGCGTGCGTTATGAAGTTACTATCAAAGAATACTGAACTGCTCTGGTTGAGCCTTTCTTAAAGATACTTCATTCAGACTACCCGGAATTTCAGAAATTTAACCCTTCACATAGATAAAGGTTTTTAGAAAAATCCATATTTACTACCCTATACTTGATGTTTATATATATTGTATATTATGTATTAATGCATATTATTTATTCAATTTAATGTTGCTCTTATTTAGGTACTTTTACTTACACTTTTCCGGGTCCATAAAAAAGTTAAATTTCACGAAGATAATTAACTTTTCTAAGAACCCGGAAAAATCCTTTGATCTTAGAGCTTGGGCAGGAAAAACCTTTAAATCTTTAAGTTTAAATGTACTTAAAGATAATAAGAAATAAACTCGGTGATTTTTTAAAGGATTTTCATGTGAATTAAACAAAAGGTGAACTAAATCGAATGGCAGAAATCATGATTAATTCATGACCGTGACCTGAAATAACATCTAGGCTGAAATAACTCCGGATAAAATGTGGGATAACATAAAAACCTCATATGCCTCGGGCACAGCTAGTGTTTATAAATGTCGTGTTCACTGTTCATATTTCGACGAGCAAAGATGTATAATTATTAGGCAGCTAACTAGGTGACGAACGGTATTCCACCCATTAATTTTGTTTCATACCACCTGTCATCATAACCCATTCTAGGTTAGTCACGATGAGAAGCTCGAAATATAAAGTAGTAGAACAGATACCAAGTAATAGAGCTAAATTTTACGATACACGCTGCAGAGTAAAAGTTTAATATTGGTTGGAGTTTTAAAGAATTAAGGGATTCAGGGAGTTTGATTTCATATTACTGGCATCACAGAAACAACGACGGCGGATATGACGCAGTGCTGTGTCAGTCACGTGACTTCCTATCTCGGAGTGCTATACCTGGTTTTATTCTACCATGGTACTGTCAAGATGAGTGAATCTAATAAAGAAATTCGATACATTTTAAAATTTTACTACAAAAAAGGTAAAAATGCAACGCAAGCCGCGAAAAAAATTTGCGATGTTTATGGACCTAATGCAGTCTCTGTGACAGTAGCAAAAATTTGGTTTAAGCGTTTTCAATCCGGAAATTTTGATGTCAAAGATGCACGTTGCTCTGGTCGCTCTATTACGGATAAAATGGATGCCATTTTTGAAAAAGTGGAGCAAGATCGTATATCAGTAGTTGTGACGTAGCTGAAGAACTGGGAATTGACCATAAAACAGTTTAGGCACATTTGAAAAAACTGGGTCCACAAAAAAGCTCGATATTTGGGTACCTCACGAGCTCATTGAAAGAAACCTAATGAACCGTGTACTCATTTGTGATTCTTTATTACGACGTAATGAAACCGAACCATTTTTGAAGAAGCTGATAACTGGTGATAAAAAGTGGATCACGTACGACAAGAACGTGCGAAAAAGGTCGTGGTCAAAGGCCGGTCAGGCTTCACAGACTGTGGCGAATCCCGGGTTAACTCGCAACAAGGTGATGCTGTGTGTGTGGTGGGATTGGAAGGGCATTATTCATTATGAGCTATTACCACCAGGCAGGACCATCGATTCTGAACTCTGCTGCGAACAACTGATGAGTTTAAAGCAAGAAGTTGATAGAAAGCGGCCGTAATTAATCAACAGAAGGGGTGTGGTTTTTCATCATGATAACGCTAGACCTCACACATCTTTAGCCACTCAGCAAAAATTAAGAGAGTTTGGCTGGGAGGTGTTAATGCATCCGCCGTATAGTCCTGACCTTGCACCTTCAGATTTCCACCTGTTTCGGTCTCTTCAGAATTCTTTATGCAGTGTCAGGTTAACATCACGAGAGGACTGCCAAAACCACTTGTCGCGGTATTTTGATCAGAAGCCCCAAATTTCTATAGTAATGGGATCATGTCCCTACCTACAAGATGGCAAAAAGTTATCGAACAAAATGGTACCTGCATCATCATCATGACAGCCTTCTAATGTTCCCACTGCTGGGACACTGGCCTACTCTCAGGCGAGAGTGATTGGGTCTTAATCCACCACGCGGACCCAATGCGGATTGGTGGATGGCACATGTCTTTCGAATTTTTAGTTCTTGGACATGCCGGTTTCCTCACGATGTTTTCCTTCACCGTATGAGAGCACTGGCATTGCGCACATAAATTTTTCGAACAGAAAAATCCATTGGTGCACGTCCGGGTTTGAACCCACGACCTTAGGATCGGAAGGTGGGGTCACTACCACTAGACCACCGGTGCTCTTTAGTTAACCTTTAGTTAAATGTAAATAAACTATATTAAAAAATGTTTTGAATTTACTTAAAAAATGCGAAAAAACTTTTTCCCCAACCTATTACGTTGTTCTATGGTGAACTTCCATACAAAAACACCATCTCTTTGAAGCAATGTATAAATGTTTAGAACCCGTATAATTTTTTGTAATTTGTTTTTATTCCTTTATATTTCCAAGCACAAGCAACTTTTAAATATTTCTACTAAATTTTTTAAATAATATTGTAATGTTAAAATAAGCGACCTATCTACCAACTACTAACTACCAATACTTAATAAAAAATAAAACTAACTACTTACATACTCTAAAAATTTTGTTTAAAAATTATAAATCTGTATGGCATTATTTAGTTTAGTTTAAATTATCTATAAACTACATTTTCAAAGTGCGGTAGATTCTATTTAATAAATAAATAAATAAATGAAAAACCTGGTTTGCAGATGGGCAGTTGTGGACGCACTTGTTTTATTTTTTAAATCTTTTTTTTTTTTCAAAAGCTAAAAAGTTGCTCAAACTCTTGCAGCGACATCGACATACTCAAGTGATATTATCTCGTCTGCGGTCAGCATATAATATTGATAACTGTACTTACACTAAACTAACACATGAAAATATAAAGATACTAACACAACTTATCCCTCCAACACTTTGTTTTAACCCGCATGCTTAAAGTTTCGTTTTCCAATTTCAATAACCATTAAATAAAAACACTTTAAAACCCGTTAGCGATTATAAGTGAAAGGAAAACAGTGATTATAACAATACACTGTAACAATTCAAAACCTTTTACAAAGCAGTCTTCATTTAGACAATATTTTTATAGAGGGAATATATAATTAGTCTCAACAATGTGAAAATGAACCTTTAAAATTAATAAACTTAACTTATGATTCGAATGATATTCTTGTCATACAAAAAACTTCAAGGTTTGGTTGGCTTAGGTCTCGTAAAAACTGCAATTACATCTTCATGTAGGTTTAGGCCGGTTTTATAAAACTGGTTTCGTCAAATGGCGATTAGAGCTATTGAAGCCATTATAGATCGTTATACAGACATTCCAAGAAGCATGACCGTCTTACCGTTAGAATCGGCTAATTGCTGTGAAACTGAGGTCTATGCTGCATTGATGGTGAAATGTAGAATTGAGGCTTAGCTTGGCACACCAGTGTAGAGCCAATCTTTGCGGTCCTCTACACAAGATTCATACATGAATCAGTCTAATTCTAGGACACTGTTTAGAGTTTATTTTTTAATTTTGGACATGTTGGTTCAAATCAAGATTATTCTCATCTGTCACCCGTTGTACATTAGGTACACAAGTGCACGACTGGGTCCGCACCTACGACTTTAGGATCTGAAATAATAAATCTTGTCACTGCAACAGCACCATAATATTGCATTCTGAATCTTATTAAAAAAATATTTTAATTCGTTTTTATATTGATCCGTTTTTGAAAAGAAATAGCCAAATACCTATATTATTACGAAGAAAAAACCACCGTTCAGCTAGTGTAAGGTAGTGCTTTGTTAGTGCTACTTATGTACCTACGAAGTATGCATTAATTGCCGTTTATTATTATAAGAAATAGAAATTGTGTAATAAATTACCGGCTTTGGCCAATAAAATATTCTAAGCATTTTGTAATAGCGGTTTATCCCATTAGCAAGGAATGTAATATTTATGTTTAATTTGTGCATGGCTTTCTGTTATAGACAGTAGACATTGTAATAAACCAAGAAATTCGGACTGAATGGTAGGTTTTTTGAAAAATTATAAAAACCGACTTCAGACGAAAAAAAACAATTATCAAAATCAATTCGTAATGAAATTAATTCGTGTCAAAATAATATGACCGAGTAATTACAAAATGTACAGTCAGGAAAGAAATTAGTCTATCACTTTTGACAAAAGTTTTTGTGAAATCCTATGACGTTCAAATGAATCTCACCTTAGAGTGGTAGACCACATTTTTTGCTGACTGTACCTACTAGTTCAAAAAACGACAGCAACTTACATAATATAGACTAGGTAGGTATCATTGGGCATTCTATATTAATAAGTAAAAGAAAGCGAGTGTAAAAAGTAAATATCTCTTGAGGTTCTTACGTTACCACTGTGAGAATGTCTACGCTTTCATTGCTTCAAGCCATTTATATAAATTACAGGGCCTTGTCAGTGACAGAAAATATGGGGAAGCTTTCATCGCTTAGTGAGACCTTTTTTTTTTTATACAACTGAAGTGGCAACCAAGCGTACGGCCCACAAGATGGTAAGCGGTTACCGCAGTCTATGGACGCTTGCAATACCAGAGTTATCACTCGCGGGTTGCCACCTTGAGGCTAAGATCGAAAGCCTCATGTGCCAGTAATTTCACCGGAAACCATACCCTTCACACCGGAACACAGCAATGCGAGCATTACTGCTTGGCGGCAGAAATAGGTATGGTGGTAGTCCTTCCCCAGACGAGCTCTATCACAGAGAACTCTACTACTCTTTCGAACGAAAGAGACAGACAAGTTTTCCCACAAAACCATCGCTGAATGATGCTATCAAAGGTGGTCAAGTGATTATGACGATGTAGGCGTGAGTGCGTGGACACGCTTCTATGAGCATTAACGGCTATCGAATAGATCTCTTACTTTCACGTCGTGAGACATGACAGGTACTGTCTTATTATCACCATCTTTTGATGAACGATAAGCACCGAGACCATAATCACCAACACGCATTATATTTCGGGCAAAGACATGCCGCTTCGCCGATTTTCTTTCGATGTTTTCTACCTATACCTGGTCTTTGTATTGGTATTGTAAACATACAGCCTGCATGCATGATGCATTTTCTATGCAGGCTGCATCTTATTAATAGAAAATCTTTGTGCATGAATCTGAACCTTCTCAGTCTCCTCTAATAACGCAGATGCTGTTTATTTATTACGCGCTTTTATTTATTAAGTACCTACCTATCTAATTATGAAAAAAATGGTTAGCTTACTTAACCTAAAGTACCGGTCTATTGTGTCCTTACCATGTTAATGTAAAGCATGTTCTGTCCAGTCCACGCCCTCTGGCTATCATATCGTTTGCAAATTCCTCCGCAAAAACAACAGTTGTTATAGGTAAGTAGGTAGGTAATGTAAATCCCAGATGGACTACACAAAGAACCCAAAGCCTGAGAATTACGAAGCGAACATAAACAAAGCACCAATTTACCTAAAGGCCTTTTTCAGCTAAATTGCTTTCTCATTAAATTTGAAACAGAATATAGTAGGTACCTGCTCCGAAATGCCTTTACTTATAAATTTCACTGTAATTATCCAGAAATGTATTCAAGTACCTCCCGTCCTTTAAACACCTCCGTCAGAGTCTAACGATCAACTCGTGGAAACGAAAAAATATATGCTTAATAATATAAATTCGTTACATCACTGTCTGACTGACATCAACGCACAACCTAAACTGTAAATCTGGGAGACCTGAAATTTCTTCCTTCCTTTTAGGGTCAAACTGAAAACCAGCGCTATAGCTACCACGCAAACGTATCGTTTTAGGACACGCTCGTCCTAAAAACGTGATTCATATAGATGAACACATCCTTTATGTGCAAAAAGGAATTTTCGAAATTATATTGGCGAGAACGAAGTCACGAGAAATACCAACAGTGGTAAATATTCTACAGAAAACGAGCACGGTGCTAACCTGAAGTTTATTCATATTGAATTTATTAGTACTCGTTTAAAATTCAAAATGTTCGGTTTGAACTTACCTGTAATTCTGCTCTGTTCCCGCACACTTTTCTAACTAGGCGCCCCACAAACTTCCACTTTGACGTTCAAACACGCTAATAATCACCTTGTAAAACGTAAAATCTCCATAATCGGCACCATTTCACAGATCACATTGAACTCTTGGAGAGTAACAGTTGAGAGCTTGCAAAAGGCTGTATGCGTAAAGTTCTCTCATACACTGCACTTTCTGAAACACAAAGTTTTTTGATAGAGCTGTTGGGGAATGATTATGATTCACTTTGTATAGATATTTGTAAGCTCGTAGATAAGGAGGTTCGCTTCAACGAGCTCAGTGAGCCGAGGGCAGGGACCTCGGAGCGTGGTGCGCCGGCGCCGACTGAGGCGAGCGGCCCGCGAGTACCGTTGTTCGGAGTGGGAGCGAGGTCGCAAGACAGGCTTTGACATTTTCAAGTTAGGTATTTGGTTACTTCATTTCGATGTCATGACTCTTTCTTTGTTGATATTGTTCACATAATTATACTGCGGAAACTTACAGTCAGCGCATTGGTCGCGCAACGCGAACCCAGGCCTAGGTTAAGAAATTGGTGGCCCTGGGCTGGGTGGTAAAAAAAGCTCTTGCATCCTCCTACATCATACATTATTGCGAATGTTCGGTGGGAGCAACTCTGCCATAGCAGAACTTCTGGCCCTGCTAAGGCAGAGTTCGGTCAAATTGCACAGATTGCTCCCATTACTCACAGCTTCCATAACTCTAGATCTTGATTTGTTTTAGCTAAATTTGACCGAGCGAGCGAAGCGTCTCATCAGTTTCAAGATGGCCAAAAATGCTTTTGTCCGTCAGTAAGTCTGGCGCGGTTGTTCTCGCCTACAGGTCGCATTTTTCAACCAATCTGGTTGAAACTTGGTATCTATAATAAGGGTTCTATTGTTTTGTCGTCGGCGATTTTTTATTAAGGGGAAAATAGAGGAGAAAGGGGAGGAGGTCTGCTGTAGTGTTATTTATCTACGGATTTCAATCAGAGAGGCACAGTCAGGACTTCATTCTACACAAGCGCTACCGACCCGTGGTCCAACAGTTTGTACCACGGGCAAGTAACACAAGATGTTGAGAAAGAAATCCTAAAAAGTAGGTGATTGTATATTTGAGAAAAAAAATATTATTTCCTAGTGTATACTTCTGTCCTCTGCCTACTAGTTTAATAACCTGTTGGAGTAAAACTTTAATAATTGAAACGGTAAATACCTACTCAGAATTGTGATAAGTAATATGTGAGGCGTTGTCAAAACCACTCAAATAAAATAAACAAACAGTTCGGTGGAAAATGTGTAAGTATGAAGATTGTTTTATTCAGACTCCTAGATCATGACATGGTTCTCAGCTGTTAAGTTCAGTCAGGCTAGGTTTACAATATTCTTATAACAGATAGGTCGATCGTAAATCAGAACCAAAATGTTTGCGTACTAGTTACCAACTTCGTCTGCTCCTTATGTTTATTTACGTGATGGATCGGGTCTGGGCACACGTGCCACTGACACCTTTTATATTATTTTTATCAAGGCTTATTCCTAATATCTCTCAAAAAATTATAGGTAAACCGAGGAACTAATTTTATATAGGTACCTATATATAGGGTCTTTAATTATTATTAGTGCGCAATATTCAAGGAATATATTCCACACACAAAAAAATATACATGTTCTTTTATTTTAACATTTTGTCTGAAAAATCTCGAGTAAAAAACTATTACGTTTTTATGGTCAATTATTAATTATCCTTGTTGGAATCATGTAGGTACCTATAGGTAATTTCATTGCAGCACAACATACCTTCAGCATTTCGCTAGGTCAGTATTTAAGAAGCGGGTAACGAATTATGAAATGCCTACATTAGTCTAAAAGTGGTGAAAATTTATTGTGCGTGCTACGTACGGTTATAAATTTAATTGTCTATGTCAAGTACTTCCTCTACTTTTTTCAAATTGAATAACTATTGTGAAATAATGATTTGAATGCTATAGCTGGCAGAAAGTAGATGAGAAAAGCTGAAGATTGGACGCCTTATGAGACCTGCGTCCAGGAGTCATACAATGACAATAATATTTTGACGGTGGCGTGAATCAGGCGATCAGGCGATTACTTACATGAAAATTAAACCGCTAACCCCTTTTCGTTCCCCCTTTCGTTTCATAATACGAGTATACCTAGATACTCTGAGTTTCTTCAGGAATATACTCGTTTTTCAATGGTGTCAAGAATAACGTAAAATCCATTATTTCTTCAAAGAACTAACGCCAACTAAGATAAATGGAGGCAAGTTATACTGTTTATAGTTTTCTTTACATTCACAGGTAGGTAAGAAGTTTTCGCATCAATCAGTCTCCCAACCAAACCGACGATGCCATACGCCACGCGATGACGCGACCAAAGCGACCAAAGCTACGCCATAAGAAATGCCTCTCGAGCTCCCGACTACAGCGAGCGACTATGCCATACACCACGAGACTTTAAAGCGACTGTGCCATACGCCATGTGACCACAGTGACTGCGAGGTTTTAGTCACAACTATGAGCTAGCGATGGAAAAAGATACCAACAGAAAGGATAAGCGAGCCTAGACTCCATTAAATTAATCTGGCACATTGACCGTTATTTATCAGTGCTCCTAAGCATAATCTGCTTAATATCACTGGTGATCGAGCTTTAGCACGCCTTCAAACGATCAAGCACCTTTGGATTTTTCTGTTAAAATGTCAATAGGTACTACTAATATAATGCTCTCAAACAGAGAAGGAAAACTTCGTGAGAAAACCGACATTTCCAAAAGCTTATATTTCGAAAGACAGGTTATGACCCAGACCCTCTTGCTTGAGAGTAGGCCAGTATTTCAGCGGTGAGAACATTAGATTGCTGATAATGATGATGATCATATTTTAGGACTGTACAAAACAAATATTTTATGCAGCAAGATGACTCTGCATCCCAACAGATTTGCCCAAAGGGGCATAATCAAAGGATCATTACGCGTGCGTGA
The DNA here is from genome assembly GCA_951394395.1 of Colostygia pectinataria. NCBI lineage: Eukaryota > Metazoa > Arthropoda > Insecta > Lepidoptera > Geometridae > Colostygia > Colostygia pectinataria. The sequence continues at coordinate 3,869,392 of OX596357.1, read as the reverse complement.
CATCAACACCAGTCACGAAACTTTCTTCAATCCCTGTTCTCGCGGCCTTTCTTTGTTGCCTATTGCTTACCAATTTTATTCCTGATACAGCAACTAGGTATTTGGTAGGGTAGGTATGTCGCGTTGCAGTCGCTTAGTCGCGTTGGTGATTGAATGCTAGCTTTGAAGCTTTTTAACGTGACAGAAAATGGCTATTTATCACCTACTTTATGGTGTGAAGAGGAAGCAGCAAGAAGTAATAGCATCCTTTATCGTTTATCTTCGAAGTTAAGTTAGGTAAGTAAGTACCTACCTAGGTAGTTTAATTCTTGAAAAAGGATCCCTGAGTAGTTTTTGTTTTTTCTAATAGCAACTTCATCTAGAGTTTGATTGTTAAGACTCAATCACTCTCCCTCAAGAGTAGGCCAGCAGTGAGATCATCGTTACTAGAAGAAGGCAACTTGATAATAATAATAATGATGATGATAAAACCAGGTGCCTATATATTAAATAATGATTACAACCAATAGTGTATCTGGGACAACTCCTGCAAGTAGTATGAAATTAACGGCCAAATAAAACCGGGCCATTTTAGACAAACTATTTAAAGCCCCGCTTTGTGTGCTCTGCCAATTAACAGGCTTTGAACGAGGCTGTAAATCTATCGTAGCCTAACTAGCCGGGCGTGAAGTAGGTACCTACCTACATACTATCTGCACCCTCCATGGAATTTAGCAGCTTGCAATAAAATAGATACAGACTGAGTCATCAGCTTTCAGCTACACTTTCGAAGTCAGCATTATCGTTTCTTCACGCGTGTCGTGGGATAGAGAACGCACATTATTGATGCAAATTCCTTTATTATGTCTACATAAATAGGTACTCTACCATAATAGTCCAAGAGACAAGCCGCAGCTTGGGAGTGAGATTATGGACGCTTGAATCACTCCTAGGCAAAACCATTTCAACTCATCTGAGAATATATACATACTTATTTAGTACTAGGATACCTACATCATCATGACAGCCTTATAATGTTCCCTCTGTTGGGACATTGGCCTACTCTATGGCGAGAGTGATTGGGTCTTAATCCACCACCCGGACCCAATGCGGATTGGTGGATGGCACATGTCTTTCGAATTTTTAGTCCTCGGACATGTCGGTTTCCTCACGATGTTTTCCTTCACAGTATAGGAGCATTAGCATTGCGCACATAAGTTTTTCGAACAGAAAAATTCATTGACCGTGTTTGAACCCACGACCTTAGAATCGGAAGGCGGGGTCTACCACCAGACCACCGGTGCTCTTAGGTACTTATAGGGTACATACACTACATAAAATATACTGGCTTCACACGCGTGGTATGAATTATATGAATATGAATATGTGGTAGGTAAGGTACATAGGTAGGTACATGAGATTTAATGTAATGGACTATTATCTGTAAGTAATGGCACATAACATATATTATTACTGCGGTGTTAATGCACAGCATGTTGTTAATTTGTGCCTTATCCTTTTTTTAACACGTGTACCTAAGTGGCGTCGGGAAGTCACCAGTCCTTTAGAGTACCCACACAGCGGCGCGGCGGTAACAAAATATATATAACTTGCCCGCGCGTAAAACGGTACGCCTAGCTCTCAGACAATTCTAATTTGTCTGAGGGCTAGCTAGATAATCCATACCTTTTGCGCACTATGATATTTCGTAACAAAAGATAACAGCTCGTTGTGGTTTAAATTATCATGTTGTACATTAACCGGGCTCTGGGTTTTTTTTTTGTTTTACGCCCCTGAGGGCTGAGGCAGACTAGAGTCTTCAGACCATACCACCTTTTTTTTTCTTACGTTCTAAACATTATGTTTTCATGTTTAAAATAGGTAATAATAAAATCGTTTATTTTGATATCCAACTAAAAACATTACACAAATTTATCCAGACTCTGGTGCTTTTTTGTCAATTTGTCTAAACAAAACCGTGGGTTAATATTGATCTGGTAAGCTAACTTTAGACCTCTAGACATTATTCTGAGCTTTAAACTATCGAAATGGCCTAAATAAACGGTTTCGCTTCTGTAAATTCCACAGAGTACATATGGGATACATCAATACATGAGATAGTTAGTAGTTATCTGTGGTAATAGTAGAAATAGCTCAAGAGAATTTATACACGAATTAGCCACAAAACCGGATTGTCTTTGGCTATCTTGTCAAAACGACATGGGTCTTCCCATTTTAATTATTTTTCTCGTGTTATTTTAAGTTTTGTTGCGTAAATTTGGTGGCAGTTTATCCAATTTACCTTGTTTACTTAGCACAAGTGTAAGTAATTGAAATGGAGGGGTGATGTTGGTTGGTAATTTAGTCAAAGACTTTCCAAGAGAATTTTGAAAGAAAAGTCATCTTTTCCTTCCAAATTTCGTTTGTTTACGTTGCTAAGCGACAATCAAACTAATACACTTGACACTGGCAAAATTGTGGCAAACTAGCCACAGAGGCCATAAAAGAAAAGAAGAAGAAGTAGCCACAAAACCAAATAGACAAATTGTAATGTAAATGTAATGTAAAGATTTCAAATAAGTAAATAAGTGAGAGCTTGAATTTCCACAAGTCACAAGACACTAAAAGGAAAATTATGTCGGCGTTACTAACTGCAGATTGGTTCCAACTGGATTCTTATTACAGGTAGGTATTACAGGTACCATAGAAAAACTGAATATTATTACTGCCAGGCACCTGCACCTATTTAATATGTCATTTATTCATAAACATTTAATAGTTACTATAAACCTCTGTTAGCTAATGTGTCTTTCAAATTTATCATCCATATTTATCAAGCCGATAGATGATACAATAGTTTTTTTATGAATAAGAGCATGTCACTACCTATCTACATTCTTCAAGTAGGAATATTTTATTTTCTGCAGAAAATTTGATCTATACAATATGAATTGGTCCATGGACGAAGGCCTCGAGAGTATGACAGTAAGTGGTGCAGCATACGGAGGCCCCATTGCTGTGGTCAGAGATCGCAAGCAGTTTGTAAGGATCACCACCACTGCTAAACCCGTAATCACAATATACAATTGTGCTGGCAATGTTATTGCAAAAATTTTGGTAAGTCCACCAGATTTCCACAAGAACTAATTAACTTTATCTACCTGGTATTTAAAATTTACAACAAATAGGGATAGGTTTACGAGTGCCTGAAAAGAAATACAGCCTAAGTTTGCAAGTTTTATAAAAATAACATTTATGTGCTGAAGCACATAATATTTGAACACTCAAGCCTGACCTATATGACATAATTAGCTTATATAAAAATCCACTGAATTGTCTGAATAATTATATATTTTAGTGGAACAGTGGAGTCCTGGTTCACATGGGGTGGTCAGATGGTGAACAGCTGCTTTGCATCCAAGAGAGTGGAGATGTCCTCATCTACGACATGTTTGGAGCCTACCAGAGAACCTTCAGTCTGGGTCAGGAGGTTAGAGACACAAAAGTGAGTATAGCTTAAACAATTGATATTGCAAGCACTATGGTGACTGCCAACAACAACTGATGCTGTGTGGATTGTCCAGCATTATTTATTATTTATTTATTATTATTATAACATATAAAAAACAAATAACCACATAGCAACAGTTAAGCTGTATGATTATCGGCCATCTGTACTCCATCTGTGGTACAAAGTGAACTCTGGGATCATCTAAAAAGGTTTATTATGCTTGCAGTATGTTTATATCTTACCTAATTAATACCTCCTAAGTTTAATCTAAATTTAAAAAGTGTTAAGTTTAATAACATTGTTTCTTGTTTTTTTTTGAGAAAACTAGCATGTTCAGGAAGGAACTAAGATTTTGAAAAACATGTGCCATTCATCCACTAGTCCATAGGTATTGTATCTCTTGCTCAAGTGACAGCCAATGTTGCAGGAGTGGGAATATTATATGACTGGGCGGGCATGTTGTCAATTATTTACTCTTTTTATTGTCTCTGCTCCGCTAACATTAATTAGTAGATTTTTCCTCTATGTTTTCGTTATCAACTCATAGGTATTTTAAATATCAAACAAGGACAATAATAATAATAACTTTATTGAGGACACATTGTAAAATAATATTTATAAATACATTTTTAATACTATACAGATTTGAAGACACAGCTAACATAGGTTTATATATGTATGTATAATATGACCCCTAATATACTTATTATAAAACATACTCGCTAGAAGATAGTACTACAATCATCGGTTTTAGAGCAGATATTTCTTGCAGACAATTATTTTACTAATACCACCTCTATGTCTCCCCCAAAGTCTTCAATTCAATCTGATCCTTGGCAGTCTCCCACCACTCCTCTTTGTAAGAGTCGAAATAGTCACGCCAACATTCTCGGCTTAATTTATTATCGACAACTCGCTGCCCCCGCGGTGTTACTCGCGATTGAGCGTTATTTACCCCACAGGAACCGAGATAAAGTGTAATCTATGTGCAGACTATAAGTATGCCTGTGCCTAATTTCATGCAGATACGTTCAGCCGTTCTCGCGTGATACTCCCATAAACATACTAACAGCCTAATTTTCCCCTTTATAATATTACTAGCAGTCCGTCCCAGCGCGGGGGTGCAATGAAACCGCACCTATGCAAAGCGGGGGCGGGTCGCTAGTAATAAATATAGCCTATGTTACTCAGGGATAATATAACATTCTAATGGTGAAAGAATTTTTGAAATCGGACTAGTAGTTTTTGAGTTTATTCGTAACAAACAAAAATACAAGATACAAATCTTTCTTCTTTATATTATTAGTATAGAGTATAGATTAAGGTAGTAAGATGTTTGTTTTGTTTATTACAGGTCTGCAAAGCTCAGCTGTTCTCGAACCAGCATGGGGTTGGCATCGGTGTGATCACCACTACTAACAGAATGTTCCTACTCAGCAATGTGTCAGAGCCGAAAGTGAGAACATTGCCTGATTTACCTAGTAAGTATTAAAAATACAGGGTACATTATTAGTGCATAATATTGAAGGAATAGGTTCCACACACAAAAAAATACAATATGGTACTTATCTCTTTTTTTATATTGATGAAGTTTATTTGGTCAATTATTAGTTATCCTTGTTGGAAAACGAAAGGGCAGCGTGCAGTGCGTGTCAATTACCCCCCCGTAACCACTACGGGGTGCGTGCGCTCGGATTTTTTATTATTACGGTGGTTTTAAAACAACCTGCGGACCTTAACCCGCCGCGCCACATCGGTCCATAAAGTCATACAAGCATTAGTTTTTATTTTTAGGGGCAGATGAACGAATATCGTGCTGGTGCGTTGTCAGCACTGGTTTCCTGGTATGTCGAGACAAGGAGATCTACAAATGCCAGCTGGGAGAAACTAGAGCCATCCTCATGGTAAGCAAGTAAGTTCGAAGCTAGCGGTCAACTCGAGTTTACTCACGATGATTTCCTTCAGTGTTTGAGAGCACTGGCATATTGGGCGTATACATTTTTCGAGTATAAAAATCCATTGGTGCCTGACCGGTTTCTAACTCACTGTCTTAGTTCCTTATTCATAAAGATATGTTAAACCTTTGTCCGCATTCAGTTTTTATGAAAAATTTAATTTTGCCGCTGCGTCCTCTAGGAGTTGAGTTTCGGGAATTACTTTTTAAGTCAACCCTACACCATAAGAGCAATGTACCCTCCAAATCTGATGCTTCTCACAAAAGCCAAAAAAAGTATTATAAAAAAATATTTCTGATTCTTTTCTAGCGCCCCGAAATAAGAAACCCGTACACTCAAATTCTCTCAATAGTTGCCTCACAAAATGGCAAGCATGTGGCCCTCTTTACGGATTCAGGCTTCTTGTGGATCGGATCCTCAGAATTCAAGACAAAATACTCTGAAATCGATACCGGTTACATCAAGCAACCAAAAGAGTTGATGTGGTAAGTTTTAACAAATTGTTTTCTTTTTATGATTAAGCCCACCTAATGTACCATAATTAGGGTATCAAGGTAAGTAAGTAAGTTTGTATTGAGTCAGTGGCCAATTTTTGCTAACGGCAGAGTTTGTGTTATGGGTACTAGGTGACTGTTATACTAATACAATGCAATACATAGCTAGATATTTTTTTATTATACATTGAAAATACCTAGAACACCCAGAACAAACATTTACAGATCTTACAAACATTTGTAGGCGGGAATCGAACCCGCAACCTCTCTTGCGTCGCAGGCGGACCTTCGACCGTCGCGCCACATCATTTGATCAATTTATTTAAAAACATACCTAGGTTTTATTTTATTTTACTACTTTACTAATTTAAGTTTGTGGAGTGTGTGATTGTGTGGATGGATACCGTGAATGTGAATGACAAATAGGTTTTTATAGTTAAGTTATAGTTCTCTCAGCGGATCTAGGCTTCCGTGAAGTTAGCCGTTTGTGTTGCGCAAAAACAATTTAGTTAGAAAAAGCTCCATTGCGCATCGAAACGGCTAACTTCACGGAAGCCTAGATCCTCTCTCAGCGGATCTAGGCTTCCGTTAAGTTAGCAGTTTGTGTTGCGCAAAAAAAGAATTTAGTTAGAAAAAGCTCCATTGCGCATCGAAACGGCTAACTTCACGGAAGCCTAGATCCGCTGAGAGAACTATACCTATGAATTTTTCGCTATTTTTTTGTCGTTGTTTATAGTTAACCATAATGTGTCTATAAGTGAAGACCTATTATTTTATTTATGTGGACCCCCTTTTCTGCATTTGGACGCGCATTTGGTCCGTTATGCGTGGGGAGCTGGCTATGTGCTAAGTGAAGACCTTTAAATAGTCTCTTAATGAACTATTTATGAGCCTAAAATGTATTTTGTGCTGATCGATGGTTTTCCTAAAATAAATAAATAAATTAGTGTGATGTGATCTATTAAAAATGAGCGCTTCATAAAGTGTTTATAATACATAATGTTATGTCCATGTGCATGCATTATACCTATACTTATATGCAAAATATTTTAAATTACATTTAATTAATGGTGTATTTTGTTATAAATCTGTTTATTTAAAAGACTTATATAGACTTGAGTTGTAATGCTAGACTGTGTTTAGGTCTGTTATTGTACTATAAAGAACTTTTAAAAACAAAAAAGTGTGATGTGATTATCAGGTGCGGTTCCCAAGCAATAATCGCGCACTGGGACGACATGCTGTGCATCTTCGGCACGAAGGGCAAATCCTCAACGTTCCCGTACGACGGACCGTTCCACCTGATCCAGGAGATGGACTGCGTGAGGGTCGTCTCCGAGCTGGCGCACGAGCTGCTGCAGAAAGTGCCCTTTGTGGTGGAGAAGATATTCAGGATTAACAGCAGCGCGCCCGGGTCCTACCTGGTGGAAGCTTCGAGGCAGTTCCAGGTTTGTTAGGTCTAGTGTTCATTTGTCAAACGTCACTCTAGCTCGCACGGCTTTGAGACAGTTTCAAAATTGTGGCAAACTCAGCCACAGACGCCTTAAATAAAAGAAGAAGAAGAGACAGTTGCAAGTGATTTTGTTAGGTCTTGTATCTATACAACCCATGAAAACATTTTTAGGTTAAGTTTATACCGGTCTTTGCCCGTGGTCCACCTTGTTAGTTCACCTAGGTGTACCTACCATGGTATTTTTCAAGTTGGTTCATGTTTTTTTCTAAAAATAATTTATACAAGAAAACTTTAAATCCTACTAATATTATAAATGCCAAAGTCTCTGTGAGTGTGTATGTGTGTGAATATTTTATACCACGTATCTTCGTGGCGACTTAACCGATTGTGATGAAAGGAATGCAGATGGCTAAGTGATTTTGTTAGGTCTTGTATCTATACAACCCATGAAAACATTTTTAGGTTAAGTTTATACCGGTCTATGCCCGTGGTCCACCTTGTTAGTTCACCTAGGTGTACCTACCATGGTATTTTTCAAGTTGGTTCATGTTTTTTTCTAAAAATAATTTATACAAGAAAACTTTAAATCCTACTAATATTATAAATGCCAAAGTCTCTGTGAGTGTGTATGTGTGTGAATATTTTATACCACGTATCTTCGTGACGACTTAACCGATTGTGATGAAAGGAATGCAGATGGCTAAGTCCTGGAATAACACATAGGCTACGTTTTATCCCGGAAAAAATACTATTCCTGGGGATAGCATAGTTGCAAAAACGCGGGTGCCGCGCGGGTCAGCTCTTATTAACTATTTCAGAAATGCAATCACAGAGGGTTTTTGTTTTTTCTAAAAATTACTGAATTATACAAGAAAACTTGAAATACTTACAGAAACGCAGTCACAGAGCGGACGAGTATATTCGCCTAGTAAAGCCTGACTTGCCGACCGCAGTGCAGGACTGCATCGAGGCCGCCGCCTTCGAGTTCAACCCCGAGGTACCTAACGTTCCCACTCGTTCCATTTACAATTTTATTAATAGTTTATTATAAATAAATAATGCTGGACAATTCACACAGCATCATCTAGCCTTACATACATCTAGCCACCTAGCTAAGCAGAGCTTGTGTTACAGGTACTAGATGACTGATATACTTAATACAATACATAGATAGATATTATTGTTTATACATTGCAGATCGTACAAACATTTGTCTCAAGACGGGAATCGAACCCGCAACCTCATGTGTCGCAGGCGGACCTTCGCCCGCTGCGCCACGCCACATCAGTCGATTGATTCAAAATAGTTGATAGATTTCCCTTTTTGTTTGGCTCCAACGCTCGACATAGCAACACGTCTGCCGGAGAACAAGTCGATGTCCTGAGGATGTCCCATGGAGAGATGAAACACGTGTCGATATTTTTTCTTCCGAGGTTACTGTGTAAATAGTTGAAAAATTTTGCGGTATAGTACTAGACCAAAGATTTTTTGTCTATTTGATATCTTATAATGGATTCCCGCAAAGTAACCGCAATATTTTTTTATTACCACATAATTAGTTACCACAAGTAATACCTACTTAATCGAATCAAATTTGTATACATGTATATCAAAATTTGGTTAAGACTTTTGCTGAAAATAAACGTTTTTATTTATATATTTATTTATTTAATATCATAAATATTAAACTAGTGTTTCTCATAAGTGAATAACATAAATAAATGTGTGTTCCCTCAAGGTGCAGAAGATGTTGATTCGCGCCGCGCAGTTCGGGAAGGGGTTCATAGTGGACCCCGAGCTGACGGACCTGTATGTGAAGACGTGTCGATGGCTCCGCGTGCTCAATGCTGTGAGGGATCCGAAGGTTGCTATCCCGCTGACCTCCGTGCAGTATCCTTTTCATTATCATTATGACAGCCCACATTCGTTATTACAATGCTTTTTTTTAACAGACTTCCGAAGAGAAGGTTATCACTACTACTGTTTTTTATATATCAGTCATCTAGTACCCATAATACAGCTTTGTTTAACAGCAGCTTACCTTGGGCTAGATGATGCTGTGTGGATTGTCCAGCATTATTATTATTATTATTATTATTATGTTTGTTACGCGATTTCTCCGCCAATTATGAACAGATTTTGATGATTCTTTTTTTGTTTGATAGGTAATACTTCAGAGATGGTCCCATATAAATTTTACCGTAATTGGTTCAGTAGTAAAGAAATGGTGTTTAGTTATTGACACTTGTCAATAACTAAACACTACCACACCGCAATCCATCGAAACATTATATTTGCGTTTTTATTTCTAAAAATTATATAAGTATAATATTTTGTTCTATTTAGTTTAGGACAGTGAATCACATTTATTTGTACTCACAGAACTATATTAAAGTAGTTTTTTTTTTATTGAATCGAGCTTGTAACATTCGGCACGCGAGGTACATACACTCACTCATTCTACTTAAATATAGTTCTGTGGTTGTACAATATTTTCCTTAAAATTGTATCAAAGGATGGGCAATCTAGGCGAGCGAGTGCTACTGGACCGGTTGATATGGCGTCGCCTGCACTGGCTCGCGACGCACATAGCTCAGTACCTGCAGATGAAGGACGGCCGCACCCGGGTGCTGTCGCACTGGGCTTGTTACAAGGTGAGGCACAGAATAAGGGCCTTAGGCTTCCTTTCCACCAGAAATGTGCGAGGATGTGTAGCGAGTCGGTATTGAACAAGTTTTGGATTATGTTATAGTTTCATACCTTGCGCAAAATTCAAGGTTTTCAAGAGTACAAAAATTTGACAGCAGTAAATTGGAATTGGATCGGAATTGTCATTGGATTCAAGAGTAAGGCGCCAGATATTAGCACTACGTATTGATCGACCGATCGTAAGTACGTGGGCGCCTTCGTAGGTGCCGGTTAAAGCTGAGGGCCATTACGTACATGTTTATTTTGTTTTTAATTTAAAAAAAAATAGCACCTTTTTAGGTGCAGTTTTCACAGCGCGCGCATGCATGACATGCGCGAGCTATAGCATGCTATCCGTTAATAATTATTGTTGCCAACCAAGACACTCAAACATGGTTTATCCTTATCCTTACATCGTTACAAAATGAAGTATATCTCTATGTATGTACTCTTAAATCTTTTAAACTACGCAACGGATTTTAATGCGGTTTTCAGCAATAAATAGAGTAATTCAAGAGGAAGGTTTATAGCGTGCATCAACGTGTGAAGCCGGGGCGGGTCCGCTATTGTATAATAAACCATGTAGGTGTATGTACGTACATTAAGTTGAGTAATACAAGAGGAAGGTTTATAGCACCTGGGAGCCGGGGCGGGTCCGCTATTGTAAAATAAACCATGTAGGTTGTTAAACGAGTTTTTAGTGATAAAGTCTTCTATCATTGTTTGATTTTTGTATCAACATTAGTAGGCTAGGACCCAATACAAAAAATACAGTTGCATTGCTTTGTCGATTGCGATGTGGCTCGGCGGGCGAAAGTCCGCCTGCGACGCAAGAGGTTGCGGGTTCGATTCCCGCCTTGGAAAAAATATATTATTTATTTATTATTATTGTCATTTTCATGATCAGTTGCATCGCCCTGACGAACAACTTTACATTATTATCCAGGTGAGCCAGCCGCATCTAGATAACGAAAGCGCCGCGCGGGAGATAGGCGACAAGCTCCGCAACGTGCCCGGCATCTCATACACGACCATCGCTATGAAAGCCGCTGAGAAAGGACGAAAAGCACTTGCTATTAAAGTTAGTAACATGTTTTTTTGTTGTAATGCAACACACATACATTTGGCACATGAGACTTTCGAACTACGTCCCAGGGTGGCAACACGCAAGTGATATCTGAGGGATGATTGTGTAATCGATTTCACTAAGTTTCAATCAAAAACTGACGTATTTTGTATGAATGTGACAGCTTATTGACAGTTGGCTGGTCGAAATCAGATTGAAACTGAGTTAGAATTGTCTTTGGCTATCTTGTCAAACGACATGGTTATTTTAAGTTTTACTGCGTAAATTTGGTGGCAGTTTATCCAATTTAACTTGTTTACTTAGCAGTAAGTATTTACTTAGTTTAAGTGTAAGTAATTAAAATGGAGTGGTAATGTTGGTTGGTAATTTAGTCAGACTTTCTAAGGGAATTTTGAAAGAAAAGTCACCATTTCTTTCCAAATTTCGTTTGTTTACGTTGCTAAGCGACAATTAAACTAATAGTCACCACACACTTGACACTGGCAAAATTGTAGCAAATATGCCACAGAGTCCATAAAAAAAAAGAAGAAGAAGAAACTGAGTTACGCAATGTGCCCTACTAATGATGCAAGCGTACATAGGCTACGGTAATCGCCTACCATCAAGTGGGCCGTACGCTTGGTTGCCACTTCAGTGGTATATAAATAAAAATCATTGTAATTAGTTTAGTTACATTGAAAACTATTATCTATAAGAAAAAACACCATTAACTTTTTTTTTTAAATTTATTTATCGTAATAAAAAACTTACATAACAAAGAAACTTATGACTAACACTAAAAAACCACTGAGGTTTGAGCAAGTGTTGGGGGAGTTTACATCTAGTTTAGGTAAATAAATATATACAGGGTCATTCATTATCAACCTGACAAACTTAAGGGATAGGTTCCACACCTAAAAAAAAAAATATATGTACCTATATTTTTTTTTTTTTTATGTATGTTTTGTCTTAAAAATCACAAATAAACAAAAAAAAATCGATTACGTTTTTCCGCTCAATTATTATTTATCATTGTTGGAAATCGAGTTAAGCGACGTAATAATAAAATATTCGAGTGTGCGCGCCCCGTAGCGGGTCAAGGACACGCGCAGGTCAAGGACGCGCGGGTTAGTGACCCGCAGTTCATTGACGCGCGGGTCACAAACACGTGCCGAGCGCTGCCTTTTCGATTTCTAACAAGGATAACTAATTATGAAGCAGAATTACGTAATTTTTTTTTTTTATTTTATAAAAAAAAAACGTTTAGAAAATAAAAAAAAATACAAGTATTTTTTTTTATGTGTGGAACCTACCCCTTAAGTTTGTCAGGTTGATAATGAATGACCTTATATAATGTAGGCAGCAGGAATTAGATTAGTTCAACCTATTGCTGTAACAATAGACAAAAAGGGAACCAAATACTGGTATAATTAAATAAAACTTACTGTGTCCTCCATAGTTGATTTCATACGATAATACTTACTGTACTTTAGCGAGCCGGTAAAATGAGTGTTTTTTATAAAAAAGGCATTCTCCACAGATTCTAGAGTACGAAACGCACAGTAAGCTCCAAGTGCCGTTACTGCTGTCTCTGGGGGAAGGGCCCACCGCGTTGCTGAAAGCGACCGCCAGTGGAGACACAGATCTGGTTTATATAGTGCTACTGCATTTGAAGGAGAAGATGGGGAAACATGAGTTTGAGGTATGTATCTGTGTTAACTGCTATATGGAGCGCTCGTAACGTAGCTGGCTAAGTTGTTCCTAACAGATCAACGACGTTGAGCTCTGTTCCGCGTAGTCATCATTTGGACGGGCGACCGCCAGTGGCAATTTCAACTGAGCGCTCCTGTGTTTCGGAGGGCACGTTAAGCAGTCGGTCCCGGCTTTTTCAAAGTTGTTAGGCCATGACAGAGGCCTTCGGGCGACCTAGAAACTCTGTCACCAGGCTCAAATACAAATACAAATGTTTTATTGCGTTTCCAAAAGATATAACAATGATAACAGTGATAAAATCTCTTTTTATGTAATAAATACTTGTCCGAGATTTTGCTCTTGCTTAGGTCTATTATTGATATAATGAAGAAAGTGATTTAGCTAATAAAACATTAAAGAAAAAGGGTTAAAAAATAGAGTGTAGGTTGGCTTTATGCGAGGAAATGTGTGTGTGAAATGTTTGTGTGTAATTTTAAAACTTGATGAACTTGACTCATGCGAACTTACTTACTTTTTCAGCTGACAATCCGCGGCTTCCCCCTCGCATACGCTCTGTATATAAAGTACTGCGGCATGCACAACCGCGAGGCGCTGCGGCAGGTGCGCGAGCAGGAGGACGACTACCCCGCGCAGGCGGCGGGGCACGTGCGTGACGCCGCCGTCCCGCGCCCGCCCGCACCCGCCGCCGCCGACGCCGCGCTCCTAGCCGCCAGGGACTGCTACAGGAAGGCTAAGAACGATCTGGGTTAGTCAACTTAAGGTCGAGGTCAAGGTCAGGGTCAAGGTCAATATATAAAATAAACATACTGGAGAACAAAGCCAGGATGACTAGCTAGACATAAACTATCTGGGTAAGTGAGGTCGCCCTAACTTACCTGACCCGGAGGTCAGGGTCAAGGTTATACAAAAGTGAATGTCCCAAAGGACAAAGCTAAGAACGCTTAGCTGAAAGTGTATTGGTTTTTTTAATCATAAACATCTAATTTGAAGAACGCTAATTAGTGCTTAACTAGCGTGGTAAGTAGACCTCATATTAACCTACTAAATTGGATCACTAACTGTCTAACTCTGCTAGCACTACGCTAATTCGACAATCTAACGGCCACTTTACCTATGGCTACTATTTTAAAAGCCTAACTAATGTATTACCCAGGTGTGTCGATCTGCGAAGACGCGCGTAAACTCTGCAAGCAGCAAGCCAGCTTGCAAGAGACGTACGGCGTCAGCTTCGTTGGCTTGTCTCTTCACGATTCCGTGAAGAAACTATTGGAGCAGGGGGAAGGGAAGTTAGCAGACAAACTGCGTGCCGAGTACAAGATGCCTGATAGGAGGTAATCTTTCCTTCATCATATCACACCTATACTAGCACTGGTGGTCTAGTGGTAGTGATCCTGAAGTCGTGAGTTCGAAACCAGTCGTGCACCAATGGGTGTCCCCATTAACTGTGTTTTTTTTATGTCAGCAAGTGACAAGACAATCAAAGCACCCGCCTGATGTTAAGCACCACTTACAACTTACTTACTTAAGCACTATTACAGATGCAGTGCCACCCAAAGCTCAAAGTTTTTAAGTGTTTGCGTGGCACTGCACTGCGCTTATCACCCCGAGACATTGTTGTTAAGTCTCTTTCGCCCAGTAATTTCACTTGCTACAGTGCCCTTCAAACGTAAACGCAGTAATGCTTGCACACTACTGCTTGGAGGTAGAATATCTGACACTGCGGTGGTACCCACCAAGACGGACTCTTGCTGAAGAGTCCTACCACCAGATATCCAGGTGTCCCCGTTAATGGAAACAATGGGATTTGCGTGATGGATTGTGACTCAATCACTCTCGCTCGAGAGTCGAGGCCACTGGCCTAATCATTCATCATCCGGAATCATTAGAACACTGTCCAAGAGTCAGTAAAGCTAATTTTGAACATTTTTACATTAATTTCAGATACTGGTGGCTTCGTATACTAGCTTTGGCTGAGAAAAGAGAGTGGGACGACTTAGAGAAGTTCTCCAGGTTAAAGAAATCGCCCGTCGGCTACGAGCCGTTTGTGGACGCCTGCCTCAAGTACAGGAATCCGGAGGAGGCTTTAAAGTATCTGCCGCGGTGTAGAGATGATATCAAAGTCAAATATTATGTTAAAGCTGGGTGAGTTTATTATCTTTAATTTTTTTAACATTTGAAGTGGCAGAGAACAGAGTCGTACGGTTTCAGTGGAACTTCCTCCCGAAACTTTCCCTGGAGACTATAGTATGAGGTTCTTCAAAAAATAAGTTTTGAAATTTTTAAAGGGCCGGCAACGCGTGAGTGATTCCTCTGGTATAACAAGCGTCCATAGGCTACGGTAACCACTTAACATTAGGTGGGCCATATGCTTGTTAGCCACCTTGGTGGTATAAAATATATATTTGGGCAGGCCATATAGCGCGCAGAACCCAAACGGAGACCGTGAAATAGAAAACAAAGTGTAGGATGGCCCCTTCGATGAACACGCCCATTTGGACTCCGTAGTCAATGCGACTGAAGTCGGTTAAAACTAGTTTTGCCTGAACCAAGTGTGTTAGTCAAAACACAAGTCTGCCATAAATATTAGTTTTAATTAAAGATGTCGGTCAAAAACCAATTTAGATAATTTTAGTCGAAACAAGTTTTTGACTGCAACATAATAAACACAATCCAGTAACTATCTCGAAGATCGAAACGGAAATATTTTTGATTATAACTGGTAACAAATATTCATATTTTTCAGGTTCTACGAGGAAGGAGCCGAGGTAGCCTTTGAACAGAAAGATGAAAGCGCACTTATGTTTGTCCAAAACAAGTGCCCTCCGAACGAATTAGCGAAACACGCAAAGATATCTGCGTTACTCCAACAACTGCCCACTAGAAATTAATACCTTAGTTGTAATGTAAGTAGTTCATTGTAGTTTGAACTTTTTATCTATCTATTCTGTATACTGTGATATCACGAATTCCAAATTATTTATTAGGAATCTTAAGCGTAAATAAAACTATCTAAATTAGTTGTTGTTTACTTTATTTGAATGGTATAATCAAATCGAGACAACAATATATTATGCGACGATTCTACATTGATCGATACACGAATAGATACTACTTATTTTACTTCACATAGATTCCAAGTTTGAACTTGGTGGATAATTTTAAAACATGCAAAAATATGAAATCATTTCAGAATATTCTTTTAATCTGAAAAATAAGTTATGATTACTGACAGAGCCTGTTAATGGTCACATGTGATATATATCGCCAAAACTGTCAAAATTTCTATACATTTTTGACAGTTTTGACGATATATATCACATATAGAAATTTTTACAGTTTTGGCGATATTTATCACATGTGACCATTAATAAGCTCTGTCAGTAATCAAAACTTATTTTTCAGCATATCTATGGCACGAGAATCGCCCTCCTGTGCGCATGGCGCATGGCATGGCACATTTGAACACTATCACTGCGCGATCGCAGCGCGTTCAAATATCGTCGAGCTAACCAAAACTATTTTCATACTGAAATTAAGAACCGGTCACACTATTTTAACATACGCACAACAGTGTCCATAGTTTCAAGTTCTGCATCGATCAATTTGAAAAGGCGGAGTAATCGAATCACTTACAAAATACACACGTTACATCTTGTGATGATATTGTAAGATAATATAATATACCTTCAAGATATTCTTTATAAACTTAGCGGCAGTTCAAACATGGCGAAAAAGTTCTTTATATTTTCAGAGCAAACAAATTACCAGCTTATAACCATCCTCTTTAAAACTAAAAAGTTTTCAAGTCAACTGTAGGACTTGAGAAGTAGATAGGATAAGTGAAAGATCAGCACATAAGGACTCATTCAGTCTAAAATTGCACGCCTCTCCACCGCTTATGTCATAGATTTTAGAACATTATAGCGATATTAGGAGTAGACGGGGGGGGGGGGGGGGTTTGAGACTCTCTAATGTGAATGTTGCATAGTCTGAAAACTGTATGCAACATTCACTGCCCATGTTTACACTAGCGCTTCCAGTCAAATCTACAAATAGCACTGACATGACAATCGGCACTTTAATTCAAAATTTCAGAAGGTTCTATCATGATTCTTGAATGTTCGTGATGACCGCATAGGCAAGCTCCATCTACGAAATCTAGCATGCCATTAGCGGCGTTCTTAGATCAGACGAGCAGCCATTAATGACTACTCGAATCAATCGTTCCCTCAAGAAGTCTGATACCCAAGTAATCAGGTTGGACGGTAATCCGTACGAAGAAAGCTTGCCAATGAGACCATTGTCCCAAACTCTATCGAAAGCCTTTGAGATATCAAGTGAAACTGCCAGGGCTTCACCATGTTTCTCAATGGTTTCACTCCAAATGTGAGTGGCATACACCAGAAGATCTCCAATTAATCCTTTTTTTGCGAAAGCCATACTGACGATCACTAAGGAGATCATTATCCTCTAGGTATGCCAGGAGTTTGTTATTAAGGACGCGCTCCATTGTTTTACAGAGAATGGAGGTAATAGAGATTGGCCGGTAGTTAGTGGGGTCAGCTCTACTACCTTTTTTTGGCACCGGTTGAACATTAGCAATCTTCCAGGATGTGGGAACTATACTGGCATCTAACGATAGGCGGAACAGGAGACAGTTGAGCCGCGCACTTCTTTAACACCACTGCCGGTATTCCATCTGGGCCACTTGCTTTATTCACGTCAAGCGATAAAAGTACTTTGAGATCCTCCTTTTGCAAAATGCGGATTTCTGGCATCACTGTCTCACAAACAGGAAATGAAGGTGGTATCTCATCAGTAACATCAAGACGAGAAGACTCCGCGAAGAGAGAAGCAAACTGGTTTGCTTTTTCTTCAGCGGTGTGGGCAAGCGATCCATCTGGTTTCAGCAGAGGTGGTACAGATGAGCGGCAAAAGTTCACTTCAACCGATTAGACTAGAAAGCCTTGCTTCCAGGTGGATATGAAGCTAGATTGGTCCCTACTTTGCTAATGTGGTTAAAACGAGCTCTCTTAAGCACCTTTTTGCACAACCTTGCAGCTCTGTTGTAAGCTTTCTTCTTGGACACAACATTTGCAGCCTTGTTGGTACAAGCGATCACCCAGGAAATTATTTTTATTATTATACTTGATACCATGTTTACTTGCATCAGCACGTCTACAATCAGCATCAAACCAAGAATCGATTTTAGTAGAGACGGGTTTGTCGGTAAATGGAATAAAATCTAAAATACTCCATAGCTTGACTCACCACCTATGGCGTTCGCACAAAAAGTGGGGTCGTCCGAAGAGAAGCATAGGGGATGCCAGGGATACGTTGCAAAGAAGTGACGCATCTCGTCTCAGTCTGCTGACTTGTACCTCCACACCCGCCGATTACCACTTGGGCTGGGGTCAGGTGGGAAGTGAGATGAAACAGACTTCACCAGACAATGGTCATGTCAATGTTCCTGAGAAAAAAGATCTTGATTGACAGGCAGACAGACAGACAGACAGGACAACAAATTGATCTTACGAGTTCTATTTTTGTCACGTGAGGTTGCGGATCCCTAAAAATATGTTATTTTTAGTCCTGTAGCGTATTTAGTACCTACGTTAGAATGAAAATAATAAAGAATTCTATAGCTTTGTTACAAATAGCCATCTTTTTATTTTTTGTGCTATCGTTTTCAATGGATATAAATCCAACCCTGGATGGACTTTGACAGCGTTAACTACCAAAACAACGCTAAATCGGCTTTCAACTGTAAGAATTTTACTAATCATCAGTTCAGCAATTGCTAATCCACTGACTAAATTTAAGCCGCGTTTATAACTAAGATCCCATGTACAGTAACACAACTTATTTAACCATTGATTGTCTAAATTCTCATCACAAGCTTTGATCATAAATATCGAAGGGAGGGACCTACGAACAATATTGATATAGGTAATGGCATTTTTATGCAAACTCTGTCTTTTGAAAGCTCTCGTACAATCAGAATCTTAACAATTCTCAAAACTGGTCACTTTAATTAACGCTTACCACATCCCAATCATGTTTCTCTTTGAAAAGTCGAATCTTCTAGATCTTTACTTTCATGCAAATAGAAAACAGTGAAATGAATAAGAAAACCATTTATCAATGTAAATACTTAAATAAAAGGTACTTCAATCAATGTTTTAACCATCAGTCTTAAAATAAAACTAAATTCATATTTGATAATAATTATGATAAAAGAACAAAGACAAAAATGAGCAGTTTCATACAAATTATTAAATAATTTTTCTCTCAAACATAACACAATAATAACCAAGTCATAAATAAATAGATATCAGCTACACGTTTTCATGTTGCAGCCACACTAACGGGAAACTTCAAAGCCCACTAACGCGATAAATATCGCGGTTATTTTATTACTAACGCGTTGTAAATTTATCACGATAAGTCGTGGCTGCACCAACGTGATAATTATCGCCGTTAGTGTGGCTCCAACATTAGCTAATCACTAAAGCCTGTACCTATTAGGTAGGTACTATAACTGAAGTAACCTACGGGTCTACCATGAGACAGCTCGGCGGATTCGGCCGTTGTGAAGTTAGCCATCTCAATGCGCAATGAAGCTTTTTGAAACTAAATAGTATTTACAAACGGCTAACTTCACGATGGCCGAGATCTGTCAGTAGGCAGTACTACACACATTTACCAATAGTATTGTTTATGTCATAAGCCTCTGTGTAACAATGTTTCTAAACTCAAAGGACGGATGTTACTTAGCAGGTGTAGGAATAATTACTAAAACTTTATAGATTTTAAACCTAATTTCCTTATGAGTTCTTACTCGTTAGTAAAAGGAAACTATTTTATTTCCAACAAAATTATAGAAAACATAATCATAACAAGAAACAAATACATATTTTAATACATTTTATATCTTTCCAAGTATTTACCGAAGTCTTATAAAGTCTTGGGTACTTAGGTATTATAATAATCAGAGAAATTATTACAAGCTGTTTTTTTATACCAATCAGCTATTATCAAATCAAAACTTAATGTGCAAACGCACTAGAATTCAGCAGAGAAAGCTAGTTTTATTATAATTAATGTCTCTTTATATTCCTAATTTGCTAACATTTATGTCTTAACTAACCATCAACGCCTGCCATACCAAGTTTAACATTTTCTTTGGTCACACATTCATTCTTATCACAATTTTTACCTTCTGTAATATTTTGCCCCAAGATTCTAATAAAACATCAATTTTCCTGAAACTGAGTGTAACATGCTTATTTTAGACTCGAATAGCACCTTCCCTTAGGTTTAAAGCTCGAGTATTTAAAATCGAATTAAATAATACTCACTGACAAGACCAAGTATTATTTAAAGTGTAGGTAACAGAAGTATTTTTCTCAGTTCGTTTATTCAACATAGTTAAAGATTTATTCAATTTATTTTTATTCGCAGTCTAATTTCGAGAATTCTAAATTCGGTTTGGTGAAAACCAATTGAATTGTGAAACAATAAATGGAGATTTACAAATGAATATGACATACCATTTTTCGAGCCACACGAATTTCTCATAGCAAATCAATCATCCGTTTTGATGTTTTAGCTTCTAGGTACTCTAATCTACTATTCTTTGGCGTGATGGAACTTAAATAAAGGACTTGGTACGAATACTGAGTGAATAAATAATCATTCTCTTCGTTCAAACGAAACAACAGCCATGCATTTTTTTTTGTGAAATAATTATCAAGGCACCAAATCATTTCGAACACACACGATTCGCACACATGAACGAAGCATTTTTTTTGTTTTATCACATTTATGGGCGAGTTCTTAAATCTAGGTCAAGATATTTAGGTAAGTACTTTACTAACGTTTTTTATAAAACTACTAAATTTAACATAGTAAATGTTAGAATCAAATTTAATAATAAGGAAAGCAAATAAGTTACGATACAATAATGGCACAGAGTTAATATAAAATGGGACAGCGTGACGTTAAACTTATTACAAATGAAACTATCAATTCATAAGACATACAAACCTATACCTACAGAGAATACGGAATATCCCAAATCCGATGGAAACTACACAAAATGAGGCGAAGAGTCTACTTTTAACATACTTATAGTAGGGCGACTGATCACATAAAATTTCAGCCTTTATCAATGAGACAAATATCATATTATACGACATCAAAGCTACGTTACGACATCCATAAACTAACATTAGTATCTTTCTTAAACATACCATCAGTTTTTTTTGGGCACTGAAACCCATCTTTATGATATTACAGCTGTATTTTAGAACACGAATTCACTAAATAAATACTTCCAACTAAAACAACGTTAAATAAAATCTCAAACTAAAATATATCTACTAACACAAATACATTTCCAACTCGGAAACAGAAACCAAAATGAAGGAGTGATGGAATTATTTGTGCAATTAATATAGAAAGCATGCTTCAAGCATAAAAAAACCTTCGTTAAATAAATTAGTGCAACAAAATATTTATTTTTAGGAACTGTGTGTTTGTAACTAAAACTAATGACTTTAAATTCGTATTTCGGCCGACAGCACTGTCGCTAAAACAATATCTCGAACACCGTTGTAACCAGATCCGTGCCTACTATGTGCTCAGAGTTCTGTTTGGCTTGAATTGGCTAGGACCAGTGCGGTTACCGTCGACATCCAATTCAAATCCAAGCCGCTGAATTCAGAACTCAAGATCGCACCATGTGCAATCACCTTTATGCAGCACTAAGCTTCGTATTCCAGAACGAAACTCAACCGACGCCCAAGCATATTTTTTTGGCAGTTTTTCATACAAAACTTTTACAAACTTAGTCGATGCTTGAGTCTGAAATACGTTACTAACCAGTCTTAAATAGCGCTGCAATAAAAGCTTATTATAGGCCTACTGGTGCATGTTTCACGAAATATACAAGATGTTCGAAGACTTCAAAGGTATTTTTTTTATAAACATTTTGTTTGTTTACCTTTAAGCGGTTTAAGACGAGAAAACCAAACCCTTTTTTTCTCGCTAAAGTTTTTAATAACAACCGGCGTATACCTACACTCTTGTTATTTACAATTTGTAAACTACGTGAAATAGAACTCTGTCTGATTAGGTCAATTAAGGCTAAAGCACACCGGCTACGTACGCGTAATCGTGCACGTACAACTGCGTTGTAATGTATGAAACTGTATAGGTGTTCTGGATATAGCGCAGGCACAGGCTGAGTACGCAGAACAGAAAGGCAACGTCGCATTACTGTGTGCAATGATAACGTTGTATTCAATGGCATTCCTTATTGAACGTCACACCAAACAAATTCGAACTCGCACAGCTCTGTGCGTGAGTTAGTCAGACACAGCACATGTCTGCGTGGCTACAACTACGTCCTGCGTACGAAGGCGGTGTGCTGTGGCCTTTAAAGCTCGTTTCCGAATGAAAGCGGTTGGTTGTGAACGGTTACTTTCGGATTCCGGTCGACTTTTATTTTGTCAATGGGGGCCGAAGTGACCGTGCCAGCAATGCTTGCGTGACGGACCTGCCCGCTGACTACACTGACGCGCGATAGACCATGCTTCGGGATTGTGAACGCTGTACCATCCTTTGTCTTGATAGCATCATAGAGTCTCACCACTTTGTCTTCGGAGAGGTTCCTGGCAGGGGCAGCGGTGACCACCAGGCCCGGCATCTTTGTGATCTGGATCCTTGGAGGCTCGGAGACGGAGGTTAGAGTGTGAACTGCTGAGTGCGCCTTAAGGCTTTGCGCGGTTTTGTAGTTTTTGCCGCACTTGCATTTGTACGCCTTTTTTACCCTGGAAATAATTACAATGTTACAAAATTAATAAATAATAATGTTAGCATGATTTGATAGATGAATGGAATATGCCAAAAACTGAAGAAACTAAATTTGAGATCAAGGATGAACCTTAAACATTTTGATTAAATAAGACTGCACGTCAAGCAGGAATATTCAGACTTTTGTCTAGAAAACGAACTACCAAAATCCCTTACGAATCCTGCTTAGACTACCGACTAATAGAACACTTAGTTGAATGCTAAAAATACTAGCGACCACTCATAAAATCTAATCCTATTTAAATTATGTTTTTACTACAATACCTATTCCATGAATAATGTTCTCTATGTCTCGCTAGATAATGACTATATTACAATAGAATATATTATATTATATTATATACAATCAATGAAGTATGTACCCATTTCTTCCAGAAATATTCCTGGGCGGTCAAGCGTTTCCTGGGAGCCGGATAGTACTTTTTATTGTAACGGTCGGTCGCAAAAGCAGGATGCTTTCTAGGTGACAAGTAGCAAAATGAAGAATTGTTACAGATATACAACACGTTCTGAGCTGTCGCTATTAGGACGGGTGACCTGTTTACATTTGAGTGCATCCGTGCTTCGGACGGCACGTCACCATACACACTACACAAACACACTGCACTACACACTACAAATATTTGCAGATTATGCAAACGATCGTACCGCAGCAGATATCGAACCAGCAACCTTAAGCTCAAGCGGGCACTCGACCACCGTGCCACCGAGGACCTTTACATCATCATCATCATCCACAGTCTGACTTCACCCACTGCTGGGTCTATACCCACTACTACTAGTATTATGTTATCTGTGCCTATGCACAGTAGTAAAGGCTTCCTTTGTATGTGCCGCTTCTCTCGATCCTGTCCTTCATTTCCATCGTCTGTCCTTCTGTATTATGTACGCTTAGATCTTTTAAACTAAGCAACGGGTTTTCATCAATAGGTAAAGTTATTCAAGAGGAAGTTTTATACGTTTATGTACACGTGCGAAATTAGGTCGCGTCGCAAGTAAGTAAGTAAGACTCCCTACGGCCTCTGTCATGGCCTAACAACTTTAAAAAAGCCGGGACCGACTGCTTAACGTGCCCTCCGAAGCACGGGAGCGCTCAGTTCAAATTGTCACTGGCGGTCACCCATCCATATGATGACTACGCGAAACAGTGCTTAACTTCGTTGATCTGTTATGAACAACTTAGCTAGCTACGTCATGAGCGCTCCATGTGAATAATACTCACTTCCCGTCCTTCTTATGTCCGTTCTTGGAGTGGTACTTGATGCCGTTGACGTTTTTGTACCGTTTCTTGCAGCCTGGCACGGGACATGCGAAGGGCTTCTCTTGGGCCGCGGGCCCGAGCGCCCCCGACACCGCGTTGGGATTCAGTCTGAAATGTTATACTAACATAAAGACTCAGGCACAGAACAAATATTAGTACTACGTACAGAATGGCCACTCCCTACCTCCCACCGGTTTACTTACCTCACCCCGGTTGCGAGTTTGCCGGCACCTGTGGCCGGCACTAAAGCTTAGGGCGCACACTTTCGCGCGCACATGCCAGCGCGAGCAAAAGTGTGCTACCTCGCTTTTGCTATAATTGGGTAAAGCCAACCATAACACTAACCATAACACACATACAACGGCACATTTACGTACACAAACCATGCATGTGTTGATTGCGATGCGTTTGCTTCATACATTTTATTGAGAGCGTCCGGGGTGGATTCAGGGCTTTTTTTTAATGTCAAAAGAGACAAGAAGGTCAAGTCGGCGCCACGTCTGACCATAACAGTTGCAGTGCCACCCAAAGCTTTAGATTTTAAAGTTTTGCGTGGCACTGCTGCGCTTATCACCCCGAGACGTTGTTGCTACGCGTCTTTCGCCCAGTAATTTCACTTGCTTCAGTGCCCTTCAAATCTAAACACAGTGCAGCTTACACAACTTGCTTGGTGGCAGAATATCTGGCACTGCGGTGGTGCCAGACTCTTGCTCAAGAGTCCTACTAAGGTCTTAAAAGGCCTTATTCATAAACTTCAAACTTTCAAAGCTTTCAAAAATTCAAAGTTATCGTCTTTGTTTTTTCATTGACGCAAGCATATCAAGGAAAAACAATTCATATTAGCAAGCCGCTAAAATGACAGTTTTTTATGAATAAGGGCATCAGGATATAAATGGTCTAGTCCTACACTATAAAACTGTTTGTTATCAAGGAACTCGCGTACAGCTGGTTGGTGTACACAGAATTCTAAATCTGCTAAAAACAGGCCAAAAGAAGCGAGTGAGGAAGAGTGATGTGGCGTTTGCCGATTAAATGTAGGTATGCGTACGACGCAAGGGGGCCGAGCACGTATTTAAAACAATAACAATCGTTTATATTGAAGCCCCATGTTTCCCTACCATGTAGGAAACTAGCAGAACCTCACAAGTGACCAAGTTTTAAAACGAGCTATCTACGTCATCAGTGAAACCTGGTATAATACCTATTAGTAGAGGTAGATACCAACTAGACTTGAATGCCTATGAGTCATCGTAACCGCATGCTTCATACTGACTCACAATATGACCACGCGATATGTATAAAATGAGATTACAATGGTGATCGGGGATGTCGGTTTCCTCACGAATATTGTGATTCAGGGTTACTCAACTCTTTTTTGCCTTTAGGCACCTACTTTCTCATGGTTCATAATCATAAATAACCAGTCCTAAAACGAAAGTGTCCCTAGCAGGAGCCAAAGTTAAGTTGTCTGCAAAATTGACGCTCGATCAAAAAAAAACGACAAGCGCTGTGCAGTGCCAAACTTAAAGGTTTGTGCAACTGGTTATGGTCAGGCGTGGCCCTTAATATCAGGCGAACCGCGAACGACTTCATAGTCTCTTCTTTTGCTGACATAAAAAAACACGTGAGCATTGTACTCAAACATACTTGACGCCATAACGCAGAATGAAGTCAGCGTTGTATTCGTCTACCGTGGTCCACGACTCATTGCTGTCTTCAGAGTGGCTCAACGTTTCGTCTTCATCCATTTCGCTACCTGGAAATAAGGATCTTCATCAAGGTGTTGAGCGCTAAGGCATACCTAGGTACTTACCAGATAAAGTTCTATTTATTTTTATACCACTAAAGTACCCACCAAGCGTACGGCCCACTTGTTAGTAAGCGATTACCGTAGCCTATGAACGCTTGCAACATCAGAGATATCACTTAGTTTGCGTGTTGCCACTCTGATAACGTAGATCTAAAATATTGTTATATGTTATGTAACGCTCAGCTAATCACCATAATGGGTGGAACGACCGGCTTTAGAACCTACGTAAGTAGGTAGGTACCTAGAAAATTTACGGTAGGTTAGATACTAACCAGTAGGGCTGCGGATTGCAGGTTGGTCTGGCAATGATAGAAGTCGCCGCCTGACTTCCGGTACGTCACTGTTTTGAGCATCACGCCTCGAGTGTTCCGAAATATATCTCAAAACGTAGCTAAGCGAAATATACTGCGGTTGGGATGCCTCCTTCTGTTCAACCACTTTTGGGTCTAGATCTGAAATAGGTAGGTATATACTATTTATAGGTTAAGGGTTATAAAAAAGAGAACTTAATTAGATGGAACATACCTACCTACCTACTACCTAGTTAGGGGATTGCGGTCACCTACCAGCTCAGCTGTTTTACGCAAGGGCCAATGTTTACATTGCATTGTAGTAGGTAGGTATGTATAGCTATTTGACGGCGGTAACTCGGTTTAAAAAAATATTTATTATCGTACGTACAATTATGCAAGCTTCTTCTTGGCAACCTCGTTGTAAATAAAAATAAGAATAGTGTACATTAAAAATAGGAATATCCCAACCAGTATACATTTTTGTATTTCACGCGAAAAATAACACACAATGACGACAACATAATGGCATTGATAAGGCGTAAATAAGGGAGGATCACGGATAACATTACGTGGATTTACAATGTATGTCTGTAATATACAATAAGATTTTATATTTACCGATATGTACATCTTCGATGTGCTCAATCAGGTCTGGTAATCTTGGAAATGTGATGCCACAGCCTTTGAATTTACAGATGTTCAACATGAAGACGGCCATGTCGGACAATGGCTCCTCATCTTATTGGACTAGTCAAGTTGGCACTCAAATGACAGTTACCGCTTTAACAATAATATAAAAACATATCTTTAATATGTTCCTTCATTAAAATTGGATGAAAATTAATTTAACAAATATTTACTACAACATTATATTTACATTTAATGTTTTACATCGAAAGCTTTTTAATAAAAAGTATTCAAATGTCGTGTCACTCGCGCATATTGATCGAGAGCTAACAAACCAGAGAGAACCGCACTGAACATTGTCAGTTAACGACCAATAGCGTAGCCGCTTTCGACTTCTGTTTCACTTCATCACTCAGAAATTGAACATTCCAAATCCAAAGGCCGGTCTCCTCCTGTCGGTGTTCTTTGGTAAGTGCGGCAAAAATAGCGAATAAAACTAATCGTGAAAAAGTGCTGAAATCTTAAACCATTACAAAATAAAAAGTGATCTAAGCGGCGTGTACGGGCATATTGTGTGTGAAAGTGGAAATATTTATTGGTGTATTTGTAAGTTGTCAAGTAAAGACTGTATTCTACAGTCCAATAGCCGAATCGGCCATTTTCCGCATCAAATCGATAGTTGCCTGCAGTGGTAACAGTACGCCTACTTTCCTATAAAAATAACAGTGCCCAGTATCACCACCATTCATAGTTTTACGTAAAAGTGTTCATAGAATCGACCTCTGCCGTCGTTACGTAGGGCCGCAAATTACGTAACCCTCTGCGGTCGAACTGTCAAGACTTGAAAGTCACAGTTTCTCATTATTGCTCTCAGTGCTGTGCCGGTTCTTCGAACAGTTCACTCATCTGCTACTTCGGTTTCTTTCAGTTGTCGCTCGCCGCACCCTATAAAACACAAAATGCTGTCTGCCGCTAGACTGATCGCCCCTGTAACCAGGTCTGCCGTAAGTACTTTTTCATATTATCCTAATGTTAATATTTCTTTAGCAACTCTAAAACAGAACATTAAAATGTACCTTGTACCTATTTACCATAGGACATTGACATTGCCTTCAGCTGATCGTTTCCTGGTTTTTACTAGCCTAGTTCCAATTGGCTGTTTGATTATCTATATACTGAGACAATACATCAAGTCTTGAATGAAATACATTGTAACCTTTGCATGTTACAGAGTTACATAATCAGTGTAACATCAATAGTTAAATCAGCTGTTCTATTACTAAATTGAATCTTTACAACCCTTTACAAAAGGAAGTCTTTATAAAACCCCACCACAATAGATGAAAGGAAAATCATGCCTTGATTATGCAGTTATTGATTTTCAGGGTGGAATCTGTAACAATTATGTGCAGCAAGCAGTAAGGTGTGGTTTGTTATTTCAGATCTTCTGCAATGCTGCTCTTGTGCGACCACTTGCAGCAGTCTCTACGCAGTCACAGCTTGTGGCAGCTCCCTCCCAGCTATCAGCGGTGCGCTCTTTCCAGACCACCTCAGTCACAAAGGATATTGACTCTGCTGCCAAATTCATTGGTGCTGGTGCAGCAACAGTAGGAGTAGCTGGATCCGGTATGTACTTTTTCAATTATCACTTTGGTTGGGCATACAAATGGAAGTCAGCAGAATTAAGTCAGGTATCCACATTAATATTGATTTAGATTTAATATTGGCTTAATTCTGTGGAGCTCTGGCATTGTATTTTATCTGTTTTGGCTTGTCCTGGAAACTTCCATAACCTATGTGAACTTTCTTCTTAAAGGAACATATCTGGAAATGGAAATAGTTGATTGCATAACCCTGCATAACATTTTTTCCCCATTGCTGAAGAGAGTTGACCTACTTAAATTGAGTTGAAGGTTCACAATATAAGAAAGTGCATTTTTAAGATTACAAGCAAGAAATATTAATTTAATATTTTAATAAATAGTAAGAAATATTCCTTAGCTGCTGACATCTTGTAACTGCACTTGCTCAATCATTATATCCTTTTATTGTCCTTTTTTAACCCTTAATGTTTCCTTTTAACCCTTTCACTAACCCTTTTCCTGCAGGTATTGGTATCGGTTTGGTGTTTGGATGCTTAATAATTGGCTATGCACGCAATCCCTCCCTGAAACAACAATTATTCTCCTATGCTGTCCTGGGATTTGCACTCTCAGAAGCCATGGGCTTGTTCTGTCTTATGATTGCGTTCCTTCTATTATTTGCCTTTTAGAATAATGTTTTTGTAATGTAGTTTTATGTACAGTGTAAATTGCAACTTAAAGCTTTTCTATGTTGCATGTTTTATGTGCAAGTTTTTGACAAGTTTTGACTCTCAAGATTACTATTGAGGTAAGATGGTTTCTGTTGCATAACATCCTAAGACCTGCTGTGCTGCTGTAAGACACACAACTTAATTTTCACAAAATCTACATCTCGCTTTCAAATGACTTTATTCAGAAAAATAAATTAATGTACACTGGGTCTTAGGAAAATATTATAGTAGTTAGAACTTAACTTGATATCATATGCAAGACATAGTTTTTGATCTATGGAATTATTCTTAGCTTTGCCCTAAATTACTTACTTAAATCTTTTTATGACAATTAATTCTGTATTGTTCATATTGTGATAATTGACCCATTATTTTTGGATTGCATGGTCCTGTTATTAGACTAATGCCTGGTTTAATTTTCAGGAGCGGGTATCGGAACAGTGTTCGGTTCCCTCATCATTGGCTATGCCAGGAACCCTTCCCTGAAGCAACAGCTGTTCTCATACGCCATTCTGGGATTCGCCCTGTCCGAGGCTATGGGTCTCTTCTGTCTTATGATGGCGTTCCTTTTGCTGTTCGCTTTCTAAGCTATTTATTTTAAGAACACTACTACTGCCATCCCACATGATGAGGTTTCAGTGAATACTATCTGGAGTGGACGGCCGGGAATCGAATGTTTGGAAACCTCACCCTCATAGTGATGCAAGGACTGATGTGTAAAAGTGTGTTACACTTTCTAGTGCGCGTCATCAGGAATGCAATTTATTTAATTATGTAGTAATATAATGAAAAACCTGCAAATAAAATGTCGTACGTAAATATTACATTGACGCTACAGTTATTTCAATTCCTGATTTTTGTAGACTGATATCTTATTCTATCATGTTAAAATATCCATTATCAAACATCGGTGATAATATCAATTAGCCAGTTATTGCGTGTATGCGTGAGTATTATCAACGATTTTTGGAATGTATGTTATCCCGTTCGAGAATGTCGGCATCTGTATTGTACATTTTTAGGGCGAATAAATGATACAAACCAACATTTCGAAACTTTTCATTTCACTTTCCTAAAATCATTTCCATAGAAGTTAGTTAGCGTACAAAGGCGGTACCTACACCGTACATGCCTATCTACTCGAAATAGTTACAGGGTCATGTTGACATTAAATCATCAAAAGAATTAGAAACGAAACAGATACATTAGCAGTGTTCACTTTTTCATGGTTTTGCAGGTGCCAAAACTTCTGTCTAATCAATTAAAATACGATACGAAGGCCCGTAGTCTAAGGAACCTACCTACGTTTTATCGGTTATTACAACTTCAAGCTATAAAAATATATGGCCAAGTTGTATTGTTAAAAATACACGGGACCTAGAAAAGCCTTCCTTCCATCCAGCACACCTACGAAAATCAATACTCTCGTCTAGATCTCGAGACTACTGCAGTAATACGGGGCGAGGAGGGATATGACAGCGCTGTCTATTCTAGTATAGGTATGTTGCGCGTTCGTTGCAGCAATATGTATTTAGTAGGCAAGTTATTTATTGGCTAGTCTTTAAAAAGTACCACTGTCCTACTCTCAAGCTAGAGTATTACTATTTATTGGCATATCAACAAACGTGATTTCGATTATGTGTACCTACGCTACCTTGACGGATACTTAGGTCATACCTATTCTACGTCAAGGAATACGGTACCTACCCGTAGTTGATTGAATAGTAAGTTATTAATATCATAATCACGGAAAATAAAAATAAAATAATTTCATTAACAATTTTATTTGTAAATGTTTTGTAATAAACCGTGTAAGTGAAGATCTCTGATATTAGGTCTAATTATTATTATCTTAGGAGTATTAGGTCGTACCTATTCTACGTCAAGGAATACGGTACCTACCCGTAGTTGATTGGATAGTAAGTTATAGTATGCCTTGTACATATCTCGAAAAATAAAAATAAAATAATTTCATTAACAATTTTATTTGTAAATGTGTAAGTGAAGATCTCTACTATTGGAAACATAAATAAAGAGACACAATATTCGACGTATGTTACAAGTTCAGAGATAAACCTAAATACATGATAATTAGAACGCATGCCAAGTCACATGATAGTTGAAAAATATTTCCAGGCATTCTTAATGCTTATTTTAGAATTTTCATAATCACAGACAAAATGAATACAGCCCGAAAAAAAGAAACAATAGTTCAGAATGTACTCACTTTGGTTTGCTTAGTACGCAATAATTCACGCATCGGAAGCACGCAAGGGCCGCACTTGCAGTTTCTGTGTGAGCTACAACGCTAAGAACTTTCAACAATACTACCCAGCACTGATTAACTAGTAAAACAATCACCAGCACTGGTTACATAATAAAACAGTTTCATTTAAAAGTTTCGCACCAAGCTGGATTTCTAATCTATTTAGGGCATACTTAATATAATAAAAGTCTATGTATAAAATTACTTAATTTACAAATGCGGTCCTTTTACTACGTCAATCAAGCTACTGATGCGAAACTTGGAGCGTACAGAGCTTACAAAATAGAATCTCAAAGAATTGTATAAACTAAATTTTCATTCACGTCATGTCAAAAATGTTAGGCACAGATTGTTCAATTAGCAAAACGCCAAATGTCCCAAAAATGTTGTCCCAAAATGTAATTCTGAGAATTTTACATTTTGGATTTGCGAATTGGACATACCGCACCTAAGGCCAAAGCACGCCGACTGCGTACACGTCTTACTTGCGTTTCAATGTATGGAACTGTATGGAGACGCCACACTGCTCACTGCTGTCACTTGTGTGACTTGCATCTACATGCAAGTCACGCAAGCATAATGCGTGACAGCGCCGAAATGACAAACAAGCTGCGTACTTTACGCAGAGGGCGTGCATGCGAACTGTGGCTCTTAACAGTCAAAACAAGCCCAAAGTAATTAACAATAATAATTTGCAAGTATTGGTGTTCTATACAATTTTTCAGTCATCATTACTTTGAAATTTTTGATCATCCAAAATCTATAATAATGATTACATACAATACATGAAAACCAACCAAAACCAATATCTACACTTCCTTGAGTTGCATACAAAGTAAAAGTGTACACACTATACATAACATAATATTCAGTACAAAATTTTAGGATTCAAAATGAAGGTTAACAATGTTATAGCAATACTATTTCTGTAATTGACTCTAAAAAACTAATTGTAAAAAGATTTTTACAATAATTTCTTATCCTAAATACAGCAAAACAAAATAAGGCATTTTCTACACAAGTCCTTCAAACAATACCCAAGAAACTGCACATCACTCGTGAATCGAGTCCTTGAAACAAAATAAAGTTCTATTTATCATTAACATATTGCAAACAGATTTTTTTTCTTGAGATCAGCACTCATTATAATTATTTGGTCCAAGTTACTTAGTAAAAATATCAAGGACTCGAATCAGAAGGTATCTTACACAATTATTTTTGGCTCAACATTATTCACCGTATATCCATACTATCATTTCATATCTCTTCTATCAACTAGTTGATATATTTATATTACACTTTTTTATAAATAGCATTTCAGTAATTTAGTATTTAGATCGCTTCAGTTTCAAACTGAGCACCTTTAGAAATAGTAATAGATCCATATGTCTCATGTTGTTCTAGTTTTAACACTTGATGCTTTTTGAGGACAAGTAAACTGTAGAATTTCTGTGCAACCTGAAACAAATAATTTAGTGTTAATAAGTTTATTTTAAGGGAGACAAATAATCATGGGCAATAGCTAGTTAGCTAGCTATTGCCCAGCTAGCTAATAGCTAATAGCTAGCTAGCCCAAAACTAAGCAAAACTTGTACTATGAGAACCAGATAACAAAATACCCAAAATACATTTGTTTTTGTTTTGTTGATAGCTATGATTAAAAAACTGATTATATTAAATGCATCTTTAAAGTATACCTGTTTCCTGTTATTGTGTCTCGGCGCTAGTTCCGTGAAGGCTAGCTCGAGGCCGGCGGCGAGCTTAGGCCGCATAACCGCGAAAAGCTGCGCTGCGCGTCTGTTCAGCACCCGCTCTTCAAACTGCTCGTCAGTCTCGCCTGCTTCACGCTCGCCTTCCTCCGCCTGGGAGAAGAACGTTGTTATAAAAGACTTTTGTAGTGTGGACTCAGTTTAAAAGTAGTATTAGTGAGGGGCATGATAACAGATTGTATAACCCGCCCCCTGAAGACCTTAGTCCCGGCGCCTTACAATTGATCGTTTGATAATATTAGTTAGCATGGTCGATTTGTTAAGGACGCAGCGTCGTTCGTTGGCTAAAGAGCAACTAACGTCATAAGCGCTGCAATAAACTACTGAGTTCAGGGACTTTTGTTGTTTCTCTTTTCAATTAACGTGCGTGTAATGTACATACGTTTTCAGGCGTTGCAGGTAAGTCGTAGTCGTGCTGCGGACTTTGAGGGCCGTGGTTATCGTCGTAACCCAAGTTCGTCATTTGCATACCATCCTGGAAAAAAGTGAACATACATTATGTTTACTTCCAGGATTATTATAAAACCAAAGTTGTAAACGTAACTCTTGCGCAGCATTTTTAAATTATTATTATTTTATACACACCCGATATTGATCCGAGAGGGCCAAAAGAGGTTCTTGTGATGATATTTGTGGCATCATCGGCGCCCGTTCCATGCTGCCATGTAATAAGGCTGGGTGCTGCGTACCTGTGATACAAATAATACATACACATATCTTAATATTTGGTTTTTACAAGTCAAATTCTGTTTACAAGTGTGGTTTATTGCGTACCTGACTGGCTACCATGCTGTAAACCTGCCGGCGTCATTCCACCGTGTTGCAGTCCCGTAGGTGTCATTCCTCCGTGTTGTAGGTCCATCGGCGTCATTTCACCATGCTGCAGACCCGACGGCGTCATTCCTCCGTGCTGTAAACCTGCTGGCGTCAATCCTCCGTGTTGTAATCCTGTAGGTGTCATTCCCCCGTGTTGTAATCCAGCCGGCGTCATTCCTCCGTGCTGTAATCCAGCCGGCGTCATTCCTCCGTGCTGTAATCCCGCTGGTGTCATTCCTCCGTGATGTAATCCTGCCGGAGTCATTCCTCCGTGGTGTAACCCTGCTGGAGTCATTCCTCCGTGCTGTAGTCCGGCCGGTGTCATTCCTCCGTGATGCAAGCCCGCTGGCGTCATTCCCCCATGCGCTAGACCGGCGGGTGTCATTCCTCCGTGTGAGTAATGGGCAGGCGTCATTCCACCGTGCTGCAGACCGGCTGGTGTCATACCGCCATGCTGTAAGCCTCCCGGTGTCATGCCGCCGTGGTCTAGTCCCACAGGCGTCATTCCTGAGTGATGAAGTCCTGCAGGCGTCATTACACTATCTAGTCCGAGTCCGGGAGTCATACCTGTGTAATTAAACAATAAAATCATAATCACACACTTACATAGTGGTAGGGATGAATAGCTTCTAACTTGTACAATAAACTTACCACCATGATGTAAACCTGCCGGCGTCATGTTTCCTGGTATTCCCAAATCCACCGGCTGATCCCCGTGTTGCAACCCCACTGGCGTCAAACCGCCGTGTTGAAGCCCACCTTGGATTTAAGAGAAACAGAATTACACATAATTCACAGAATTTACTATCTGTGTTGTGATATTAGAGTATATATATACGAGTACATGCCTCAACACCCAGGACCAGAACAAATATTTTCAGATCTTTGTCCCGCAGCGGGAATGCCGCATCCTTTTGCTTCTTAACTAACGCGCATACGAGGTCATCTAATAAAAGTTATAAATGAAAAGGTTCAACATACCTGGAGTTAGGGATCCATGGGTCAGTCCGCCAGGCGTAATACCTCCTTGCAATAGCGTACCAGGAGTTAGAGGTACCCCAAGCAACCCAGGTGTCATAGGCGGCCCGAGGGAGCTCAGCATACCTGTACGATGAACATACTGTTATCACACTAATATTATAAATTGCAGAATTGTGACAGATAAGTCACAGTAGCATTAAAATAAA
Source organism: Colostygia pectinataria (assembly GCA_951394395.1). Lineage (NCBI taxonomy): Eukaryota > Metazoa > Arthropoda > Insecta > Lepidoptera > Geometridae > Colostygia > Colostygia pectinataria. Next base: position 3,834,311 of record OX596357.1, on the reverse strand, counting down.
GAAGTCAAGTCGAGCGTTTGTATGGAAGTTTGTTTCTCTATTACTCTATTACCACTGAACCGATTTAGTTGAAATTTAAAACAGATACGCGAACAAATTCGTGGGCAACAGTTAGTATAATATAATTAATTGAGTAATGTCTATGAAATAAGCATCATCATCATAATATCAGCCAGTGGATACCTAAACACTATTGACTACTATTGACTATTTAATTACCCACTCCACAACCGATCTTGAGCCAACACCATCATACACCATCCACCGATTTTCCTGCGACCACTTTTTAATGACATTAGTCCATAGAGTGGTCCATCCTACATTTAGTCTTCCAGTTCGCGATGACTCATTCCTACAAAGTCACCTAGCACGGTTTTTTATCTCAGCAATTGACCAGACGGTCAATCGGTCATTCGCCTGATGTAAGCACCGACTGACCGTATCAGTTGCAATGTCATGCAGAGCTCCTCAAATTAGTTTTGTAAGTGAGGTACTTATTGCTTGCACATTACTGTTTGGAGGTAGATTATTTGGCACAGCGGTGATACCCACCAAATCGGGCTCTTGCTAAACATCGCTTGTTAATACGTAGTGTATCATTACATCAATCATCATTCCAGCTTTAGCTTTAGAAGCTTTAGAATATAAGCTTTGAAGACAGTATTCTTAGGGCTGAAAATAAATAATAATATACCTGGCGTTGGTGGTGGTTCAATGTCGTCAACCTTCGGCGTCTCAGGTCTGGGCGTCTCCACTCGGTCCTCTAGGCGTGCGTGAATGATAGGTCACCATGTTAGTTGTGTGTAGTATGAACGTTATGGTATAAGCGAAAAGGGTTGATATTAAATGTGAAAATATTATGTAAAGTACAGGGCAAAGAATGAGAGAATGGTCAATGTTATACGGGTGTTTCCGAACCGACCATGAAAAACGGATAACGATTTGCAAAATGTTCTTAACTTGATCATGCAAACGGCTACTACTACTACTAATGTTAAATTAGTAAAGCAGACTAATAAAAACAGTGTCATGATCAACAAGGAAAGAAATGTACTGTTTAGCATTCTTGGAAGACTTCCTAGTAGGAATGCTACATTCAGAATTTTAAGAAATGTTCCGCGTGAACGCTTGGTTAAGACGTGATCCGTTTTACATGATCAGTTAGGAAATACGTTTACGAAAGTAAATTTCGCGTGCACGCTGTGCTGCGTTCCGGTACGGTTTCCGGTGAAATTACAGGCACATGAGACTTTAATCTGCGTGAGAGCGTGACGCGCGAATTATATCAATGATATGCAAGCGTGCTACGGCTAAGGTAATCGCTTACCATCAGATGGGACTTATGCGTGGTGACGTACGGCTCATCAGATGGTTACTATGTTAACAATATACTCTGTTTGGGTTTGAACAAGGTCCATACGTTATAGTCAGGGTCGCAAATCTTGTACGTTACGAAACGAAATCTAATTGGTATCTAAATCGATAAATGTGAAAATGAAAAACCAAAGCAATATTACACAGACAAAGAATGATTGAGAGGAAAAACATGCCACTTATGCTTAACGTTCCATTGTATACTTTATAAAAGTGAAAATAAAGGCTTATTATAATATAAGCTTTGTACGTACCTATAGAAGGTTCATATTCCTGCGGCACTGGTGTAGGAGGTTCTAGATCTGTTGTAGAAGAAACCACTGGAGGCTCTACTGCTTGAATGGACTGAAAAAAAAAACATTAATAACATTTTATTTTCCATAAGTTCGTGTGAGTCAGTGGCAAACTCTGGTGACGGAGTTTTAAGGGCGCCTGAATCCGTCCATCATAGCCTAACAATTTCGAAAAAGCCGAAACCGGCTATTTAAGGTGCCCTGTGAAGCACGTAAGTGCTCCGTTGAAATCTCTACTGGTGGTTGATCTGTTGATAAACAACTTAGCCAGCTACGTCACGAGCGTTTCCCTCAGCTCGATGCGGGACTAACTGGACAAATCCCTGGTATAGCCCAAGATCAAAAAGTCTGGAGGGAGAAACAAGAGGGGGAAGCTTTTGCCCAGCAGTGGGACATGAATAGCTGATAAAATAATATGAGCTCGATGTCTGTAGTCTGGCAAGGCGAGGTAACGACAGGCGGAGTGGTGGAATGAATGAATGACGTCCAAGAAATGGTTATGTCGTTGCTCGTTGTTCGTTGGTCATCCAGCAGCGCTATATCACATAAATCTCGTGCCGAACCTGGATGAGGTTAACACAGGACCGAGAGGAACATACAAAGGGAGGTCAATCAAAAGGGTGGATGATGATAATATCTAAGATAGTTACCTCTTCATGTCTTCGTTTCCTGCCCGCGCGACGCGGTGCGCTGGGCTGCTCAGGGTCAGGCGATCTCGCAGGGTCCACCTCCTCACCCTCCGTTCTAAGAGTCATGTTGCGCGAATATTTCTGTAAATCATCATCACATGTAATGTTAGGGATTTTCGAACGAGATTGATTGAAACACTATCCACCACGCAGGTCCAATGCGGATTGGTGGACGGCACATGTTGACATGTCTTTCGAATTTTTAGTTATTGGAGATGCTGTTTATGTGTACTGGCATTGCGCATAAATAGAAACGACAATCACCGTACTTCTGGCAACGCTGCATTCGAGACCCTTGCTTGACTATGTATGTGGCTGTTGATGTGTGTTCTGCATGTTACCTTGAAGAGCACTCGGCTAGGGATCGGCCTGGCCGGCAAAGTGAACAGCTTCTCAACTCCACCAGTCTCCTTCCAGTGCATCAGCCGTCTCGTCGGTGGCGCGAGGTCCAATGTCGTCACAATGTCAGATGTATTGCTAAGTTGGTTTTTCATTTCTTCGCCAGTGATGTTCTTCACTTCGTCGACGATCAGTTTGCGCTTGCGTTTCGTTTTTGTTATGCCTGCAATTGAACAATTAATTTAGTTTGAGAGGCAACGGTCATATCAATGTATGTGAATTTATTAGATAATCCGTATTTACGGAAACATTATTAAAACTTTGTTTATTGATAAATTAATGACACATTTTTCTGAAAAAAAAAATAATTACTTTCCCCTATCCCTAGTGACGCGTGAATCGTGATGGGCCAGCCATCGCAATGCGGTCTGCGCGTGCGCAACCAGAGCATCCTAGACAAGTCGCAGAGCGCACGGTTTACGCTCTCTTGAATATACCGCCGCGCTACTATTCTGCTTACTTTGTCTTCATTTCATTCAATCAATAAAAAAATCAATACTACGCACAATATCTCGCATCTAAATTTTCTGCTATTATCTGTGCTTGTGTTCCTATTATTTTGTGCCTTCTGAACTTTATATACTGTGTGTACCCTCTTGGTCAATATATCACTGTTATAGTGTTAGTTGGACTACTTATTTACAAAAGTTAGAAGTTTAGAAGTCATCTCCCGCGGCCTACCAAGATACTCAATACCAAGTACCAACTAACTACAATTGTAATGAAGGATGATCTCAGGGGGTGTTATAGAATTCGGAATACGGTTATGCAGTCATAGTACTTTTAATAAACGAATGTGACACACTTGGAAACATAAAACAAGGTAAAAATACGGTACAAAATATTATACTTAATGTCAATAGAATTACGTATAATATTTGTTTATATTCTCGAAAGAAAACACTAAATCATAAGCGCACGCTCACGACGGTGAGCGGGACAGTCGCCATTTTGCTTCCCTGGCGGAGGGGGGCGAGGTAGCGAAAGCGCGGTTAAGGGATTGTTCGCCTGCACTCCCTAAAATTAAACCCGCGTTACACAATTACCTTTCAAGACGGTGGTGTCGACGGGTGCCAGCGCGAAGGATTCCTCCTCGTTCTGCAGCAGCGTGGTGTTGTCGGCGGCGACCTCGGGCTCCGGCTCCGGCTCCGGCGCCGGCGCCGCCTCTGGACACGACGCGGGAGGCTCATCCACTTCCTGCAACAATATCTTCTTGTATTATACGAGCATAGATCGATTGTCATCCACCAATCTGCATTGGTCTGCGTGGTGGATTAAGACCTAATCACTCTCGCTCGAGAGTAGGTCAGTGTCCCAACAGTAGCAACATTAGAAGGATGTCATGATGAAGAGTGATTTCACGCATGTTGCGTTTACCATCTGATGCTCCTAGTTCGATTGGCACCACACTGAAGCTTTATGATGAAGAGGGATCATCAAATAAGAGCTAGGAACTCAGCCGAGTTTGTTGCCAGATTCTTCTAGGCTGGGGCGCGTGGAACTGGCGTAAATTTACCCCTAGCTTTAAAGTTTCAAAATGATCCTTGTGATATGACTGATTTTTTAATTCGACTTTGACTTTGACATCGATCGACAACGCACACTTTGACTTTGACATCGATCGACAACGCACACGCACACACGATTACTGTATCCCGCGCGATAGAGCGTGTGTGCAAAGGAGGCTATTCTAAATCACAATCAGCCATTTAATATTCCCAGTGGGATACTTAGGCCATGACAGAGGCCTTCGGGCGGCATAAAAACTCTGTCACCAGAGTTGGCCACTGACTCATACGAACTTACTTTTAGTGGGATACTGACCTAAGTTTCATCATCATCAACATATCAACCTATACACATCCGCGGCTGGATAGACCTCCCCGAAAGAGCGCCATGACGTCTGATTATGAGCCTACACCATCCACCGATTTTCTGCGACCGGTTTAATGTCAGTCCATCGAGTGGGGGCCGTCCTACACTTTGTTTTGCAATTCGTGGTCGCCATTCGAGAACCTTTATTCCTCAGCTTTTTTCTGCCTAAAGGAGTTGTTTCACGCAGTATGGAGCCGGGCCCTGGTCTTCTTTCATAATCTAAAGTAAGTTTATCTTTGTGATGAAGTGCAACACAATGCAAAACAATATGGCGGGTTTCACGAACAACATGGCGGGTTCCACGAACAATTGGGTTATTAGGTACTGTCAAAGTCAAGATGCGTCACATGATCATTGCTAATAACTGTCATAGTGGACCTCTGGTGTTCCCGTTATAGAAAGCTCAACACAATAAACATTTTCCTTTAGAACTTTGTTTGTCTATTTAAAAATAAAATTGTTTGTTACTGTTAGTCTTATTTTTTTTTTTTTTTATTCTATGGTGTTACAAAGACCCTAGGCCACTATGAAATGGATCCTTTAAGAGGAAGTAATAGTTGTACTCACCATAGGCCTGACCGAAGGCGGGCGGGGCACCGCGGGCGGCGGCATGAGGTCGGGGGGAGGGGCCAGGGGAGCTTCCTCGTGAACCGGGGACCCGCTCCAACTGTAATTATACGGATATTAGAGACAAAGGACACATTCCAGAATGTGTCAAAGTTAATTACACTAATAATATATTAAAGTTCAAGTCATGCAAAAAAGTAAATTGGTGTGGCCAGTGACCAGTTTAATCATATCGTGTCATATTATCATATGTATATTTAATAGTGCATTAGTGTATGTATGTATTTTATTATTTAGTTTATGTTTATTTTAAATATTATCTTATAAACTTTATACATCTATGTTTATGTATTATTTTTGTATTACATTTATACATAATACACACCACACCAACATGCCCCTGCTCTTTAAATTTTAGTTCGCACCGTTCACAGGTTGCCTGGCAGAGATCGCTTTAAGCGATAAGGCCGCCCATTGTATTACCTCTTAATTTAAGTTTGTTGCTTTGTATTATTTCTGTGGTAATCAATAAAGCGTTACTATGTATCTTTTTTTTTTTTTTTTATTTGTATTGAGTTGGATACTAATGCTTGCCAAGTCTTATTTGATTGATTACCTGTGTTGTGGCGAGTTGCCTGCGTCGTAGTGGTCTCCCATATCATCATCGGAGTCAGGCGCGTCGGCGGGCGGCGCGTCCGCCGCGGCGTCAGCGCCCGCGTCGATCACGCCCGCTTCGATCTCTGCCTGGGAATGAGACATTCAAATATTTATCGTTTTTTCGAAGACCGAAGGTCGAAGGTCCGCCTGCGACGCAGGAAGTTGCGGGTTCGATTCCCGCCTTGGAACAAATGATTGAATGATTGTACGATCTGCAAATATTTGTTCCGGGTGCTCTGGGTATTTTCTATGTATAATAAAAAATATATTGTATTGTATCAGTCATCTAGTATCCATAACACAAACTCTGCTTAGCTTGGGGCTAGATGATGCTGTGTAGGTTGTACATCATTATTTATTATTGTTATTTATTATTTATACAGGGTCTTTTACTATTAGCGCATAAATAAAGGTATTCCTCACAAAAAAAACATGTACCTTTTTTATACACTTTGTGTTAAAAATCTCCAGTAAATTTATAAAGTTTATCTGGTCAATTATTAGTTATCCTTTCTACTATGATGACCCGCAAGTGTCAATTACCCGCCCCTAACTGAATTCCAGATTTTTACTATGCCTGGGTCAAATTTTAGACAGATTCGTTCAGCTGTTCTGCCGTGATACTCCCACAAACACACATGAATACAAACATTCAAACATTTCCTTTTATAATATTAAGATAACTTAATGATACCTGCAAAGACTGTGGTTGCTGCGAAGTGCCCGCCATTCCGGGGGTGGCGCCCGCGCCTGAGCCACTGGTGGTGACGTCACCAAACAAATCTCCTTCGAACAGACCGCCCGCGTCTGTAAACAACATAATATGTATCACTTTATAGTAATAAAATATAATTACTAACCCTGTATCAGTAACTACGGTTACTAGTTAACTAGAGATCATCTAGTCTAAAACAGCTCGCGCCCCCACCGCGTTTGTTGATTTGAATGTGACAAAACAATACAATTGCAATTTTTGGAGTGGAGTGTGCAGTTAGACTGGTTTATCTCTACCACAACACTCAGACCAGCAGCGGGAATTAAAACCGTGACCAATCCCTTTGTAAGAAGGCCCACCGCGCCATTTAGGTCGTCATTATTTTGACATCTTTATCATATCAGTCAATTGACGGATGTCTATTGCTGGACATAGATGATAGACCTTTCTCATAGAGGGCATAGAGAGTCAGAATGACAAATATTGATCTATAATATATACCAAAATTAGGCAAATCGGTCCAGCCGTTGTCGAGTTTTAGCGAGCCTAACGCACAGCAATTAATTTTTATTTATAAGATAATTAATGTAATTGGTGTAAACCGTATTAATAATTATTATAAATAAATTCTTGAAGTATTGTCTGATGTTCACTTATGTCTAAAGTCATCCCGATGGTGCCTCCAAACTGTAATTTCGGGCATCGAGTTATTGAAGTATTGATTGAAAAAAGGTAGAAGTAAACTTACGTCCGAAGTCATCCCCGATGGCGCCTCCGAAACCGTCGTCAATCGGCGCATGCGGCGCGGCCTCCATGCGCCTTTCGTGGCTCTCCGCCAGGGTCGGGCCGGCCTCGCTCGCGCCCGCCACTTCACCCTCCTTGCCCGCCAGCTCCAGAGATGAGCCATCCGCGAACAGCACGTTACTCTGACAAAATAATAATATTGACGTTGTTGTTATAGGACGAAAAAAGGCGGTTTTTATGTCGACGCGTAGGTATATTTGTTTTTTTTTATGATCATGAGCAAAATTTTTTTGAAATAAAGAGAATGGCACTGTCAACAAAATGTATGCTATCACCACATCTACCCACATGCATGGTTTGTGTACGTAAACGGTGCCGCTGTAGGAGTGTCATACATAGTTGGCGCCAATTTTATCGCAAGACCATGCTTTTTAATACTTCTACTTATTAATCTTGGGAGATCCACAGCCTGTTTTAATGTTTCGGAAGAATGTTGACAATCTTTTTTTCTCGATCTTGACGTTTTTTATGATTTATCATAAAGTACTGAACCGATTTCGATAAAATTTCAAAGTAACTTATTCTGACTAAAAAATAATCTTCACAATTAATTCATAATTGGCTGAGAAATCGCGTAACAAACAACAAAAAAAACTTTTTTTTCAGGAATTGGTTAAAAAGCACAATATTTTTATTGGGTGTTTATTAATATTGATTGTTTATAGTTTATACCTGCTCTCCTAACCCTCCGTCATTTCCAATAGCCTCTCTCATGATATCAGGATGGTCTGTATCAAAACCCATGTCACCAAAACCATCATCATGTGTGACGAGGTTCAGCGAGCCATAGTCTTCACGCATTGTGATTTCTTCTGCTCTCGACTGATTGAGAGAAAATTGAGCTTCAATGTCAACCTCACTGGAAAGAAATTATTTTTTTTATACATTTTACATACTTTAAACTAACTAACATAACACACCCAACAAAACCCGTAACCTTTAGCTTTTCATCAGAAAAATATTTATTTATTTTATTCAATTTTAGGGCTATCAATTAAAACCCTTACTTTAGCTCAGGCATGGCAGTGTCAAAGTCATGGAATACTTCAGGCAGAGTAATGGCGTTCATGGCAGCTTCTCTATGTTCTTCAGGTAAGTCCACCATGCCAGGCCGGAAGGCCATCTAAAATAGGAAATTGTTTTATACCTGCTATGAATTTGACACAATATAGGCATTTTTAAGGACTGTTTGTTTGATTGAATATTAGTATCATAAAATAAATAAGCTAACATTAATTAAAGGGAAGGTTTTTGATGTGCAGGACAATAATTTGAAGTTGAAGATTAATGAAGACTTAGCACCAGTCATGAAACACTTCTAGTTTTAGAATGTTTGTTGCTTGTCAGCCAGACCATTTTGTTTAGTTTGAGTGGTGAAGAATAATAAATATGTGTCATCCACCAATCCGCATTGGGTCCGGTGGATTAAGACCCAATCACTTTCGCCTGAGAGTAGGCCAGTGTTCCAGCCGTGGGAACATTAGAAGGCTGTCATAATGATGATTATTAAAGACAAGCAGCTTTCGCTGATGTGTCTACATCACACAGAGTTGGAATTGAACTATTGTCTTTGTTTAGGTTTGGTTCTCTTTTTTAAGCACTGATTTTTTGTTTTGTAGCCAGTCATCATGTTTGTTCATAAATGAGTTAACAGAGGTGGCAGTTACAACTTCTTCTGGTAACATGTTCCAGTTTTGGACTACTATATTGCTGAAGAATAGATATTACTTATCTATATAGTTGACTATTATCTTTTGATTCTAAAAAACTAGTACCTACCACGACAGCAGAACCGACTTACTTTGATCTTGACGAACGCTTCATTACAGTCTTGCAGCAAGTATTTGGCCTTCCTGGAGTATATTCTCACTACTCCAAGCAACAGATGGCCTGAAGTTCGCAGGGCCATCTTCACTTTAGGTTTCAAAATTCCATCTACTGACTTTTCAATATTTGTCTCGAAAACATGAGCTTTTGTCAGCTTTTTGTCCCAGTGAGCTGCCAGCCAAATCTTGGCCAAAGGGCCTTTTTTGGCCAGCACAAAGTGTGCGTAAAACATCGTGGTGATTCACAATGCTTACACACTAATAATATGCATCAAACCTTTTCTGAAACATTGAATGTGTATTATAATATGCACTTTAATAATCTGTACGCTAAATTGAACACAAGAAAGGAAACGCCATTGGGATTCAGACAATTTACGCTAATTGTTACAACAACTAACAGTTTGGCGCCTAATCTTTCCCTAACAATATTATGAAGGGTAGTGAAATCATTGGTTTTTAAAACTTTCACGATAACTGCATGCGTATTTTCCTTTCAACAGTACCAAAATAACAGGTTTTTACCAATTTTTAAATGGAAAATTCACTAATTTCACCTTTCACACAGAATCAACGTAAACATGACAACAATTTATTACGTTTTCAAGATGGCGGGCGGCTCTGCCTGCAAGCGACAGACAGACGGAAAAACCGTTGTTTTCGTTCAAAAGTAGTGGGGCCAAGTGAGTGAGTGATTTAATAACTCGGCTCAAAAAAAATATATCTTTTTTTATTTTTAAAGGAAAATAAGAGGGCTCAACACTAAAAACGGCTGTACACTCTCACCGAGGCAGGCTGAAATAGGGCAAGAGCAAGAGTGTAGGTGATGGTAGCGAGCGCTCGCCCGTCCTGTCTCGGTGTTCTTCGCAAGCTTTCCGTCCTGGGTTGGTTTTTTTGCACCTGAGTCAAAGGGTCTCGCGCTGCCTCGCGTAAACTGCGAGCACGTCGCTGTAGTACACACTCTCGTTTCTCCTCTCTCTCTCTCTCTCTCTCGGTACGTAGGGGCACATAGGTGCAACAGCAGCAGCAACTTCTTTTGTTTATTCCCTCGGCGCGGCGGGCGCAGCGCGGCGTCCACAATAGAAAAAAAAAATCAGCGAGAGTGTACCATACATGGTCCTCGTTTGGATCGACTGAGGCCTATCGGGCGAGACATAGATTAGCAAGTGCTCTTGAGCGGGATTGTGGAGAGTCGTCATAAATGAATTTATAAATAAATAATGCTCGACAATCCCCAGCATCATCTAGGCCCAAGCTAAGCAGAGCTTGTGATAAGGATACTAGATGACTGTTGAACATAATAAAATAGAATAGAATAAAAAATATTTATTTAACGCCACACAATAAACATAGAAATAAAAATTACAAAACAAAAAAAAAAAAAAAATTGGTAACTCTTGTGACGAAAAAAAGTGCAGTTGCTCAGCATGTGCTGCAGACATAATGTGTCTGTAGCGCTGGTTTTCAGTGTAGCCTACGAGTAGTAGTAGCAGCAGTCTCTCACTATCTAACAATTTACTTAGGTACATATTATATAGATTTGCTAAATAAACCAAAGCAACAACTAAAAATTAATAAGAATAAACTCTTCTTATTACTTGAAAACTTAAAACTCTTGATTACAATAATACAATATAATACATATGAAGCGGCACACCACTACATTCGTCGCCCAACACTATTCTGGCGCGATCGTCAAGGCAACGGTTTTGGTTATTCGATGATATATCATTCAGAGAGAAAAAAAATACTTTACTTTTAGTTTTGATTTGTAAAGATTACTAAATGTGGATAAACTGTGCAACGTCTATTATTCCTAACACCGTTGAGCACAGCTCCCATACATACTTAAATATTTTTTTTTATATAGAAACACTTTGCAAAAGTGTATTACACATATAAGATCGTACAAACATTTGTTCCAAGGTGGGAATAGAACCCAGAACCTCCTGCGTCGCAGGCGGACCTTTGCTGATATCGCGTCACGTCCTACCGTTTACATAAAACGCTCCTTTGATCCAACGCGATCCGGAGCGCGTTGGATCGTCCGGTGGGGATCCGGATAATCAATATCAAGGCAATCTTCTTTTTTTTCTTTTTTTTTTGTGGTTCTAAACTACTCTAGTATAGAAATACAAAATCGCAGTCCATGACTGCGATTTTGTAATTTCATTATGTAACTAGGTTCCTACCTATACCCACCTACTTTATTTCAGACTTATGTTTGTTTTTCTTATTCTAGTGATGTTTAGAGTCAGTTTTCAGTTAAATTCACAATAACTTTTATTTTTGTGCATGATGTGGTCACCTCTAATTGAGAGAGCACCTGACCTGAGTACCTCTGTAATTTAAAAATTTGTATGCCTGTGTATCTTTCGTTGGTGATCCATAATAATAAAAAAATAAATAATGAAACTATTGAACGAAAATAAAAATGTGTAAATACCAAAGTCAATGTCAAGATCTTTGACATGACCGACATGACAGTCATGCATGAAAGTTCCATCCCGGCCATAGACGCCACAAATTAAGAGAAGAAAGTTCCTGGCAAAATTGTGGCAAACTCAGCCACAGACGCCATAAATAAAAGAAGAAGAAGAAGAAGAAGAAAGTTCCATGTGTCTAGAGCAAAAGTGGTGTAAAATGACTGAATCGGTTCGACTTGGAAAAATCGACATAAGCCAAGGATTACGCTATCGATGACCTAAGCCGATTCATTTTTGTGTTCATTCGTATCTTTTACAACCGATATAATCGTTGAGTTACTGACTGGTTTAATACCTGACTGCAGCTCCTGCAGCTACAAAGAAAAGTCTAAAATATTAGCGTTGCTTTTTACATTAGACACCGAGACACAGATCAGATATTAGTATCTACTACGTACAGAATGACAACTCCTTACCTCCCACCGGTTCATCTTACCTCACCGGGTCGGGAGTTGCTGGCACTTCTGAAGTTAAGGGCTATTATTATGCACACGTTTATTTTGATTTTGTGTAGGTCCAAGCGAGCGTATGCCAACGCGAGCGAATGTGTGCTATCTCGCTTTTGCTATAAAGTTGGGTGGAGCCAACCATGACTCATACAACGGCACCGTTTACATGCACACCAACTATCATGTGGTGATTGCGACGCGTTTGCTTCATATATTTTATTGAGAGTGTCCAGGGTGTTACCGAGGCGAGGATTAACGTGCGTGCCTGAGTTCAGCAGAGTGCAGAATCGGGTGATGAAACTGGCTGGCATGTCCGAGATTTAACAGTTCAAAAGACAGGTGCAATCAACAATAAAATTCGCGTTGAGTGTACGAGATTGTTGTCTATGTGGTGCTGTGATGACATAACTATGATACCTCATGGCTAAGCTAATGTTTTACATATTAAAGCAAATTTAGAAAGGTAGACCTACTTTTCATAATAAAGTTTGTATGGCCAACTCAGGTGGCGGAGCTATTTATTGACCGCCTGAAGGTCTTCGTCGTATATTTCAGTTATATAAGTACCTAGGTATGTACTACACAACCACACCACCCTCCACCAACCCCAGCCAGTGCCGGCGCCGGCGCCGCTCGGTACGATAGCCGGCGAGCTGCTATCTACCGCGACTTTGTCGTCGGTCATCAATGGAATAACCTTATTGATTTCACATTGGACATCACATCACTACTCGAGTCATCGAGTGTTCGGTTCGGTTTGATTCGATTCTTCTATCCGTCCGACTAGCTCGATTATTTTGTTATCGATTTCAATTTCATTCAGTTTTCTTTTCCGGTTTGCCTGTGGATCACGCGAGACGTACGTTTATGATTTATCTGTAAAAATACATGATATCACTGTGTAATTTGTTGATTTTGTTGCTAAATAACTAAATTCAGTGTACGAAGTGTTTATTCGACCATATATTTTATATTTCTCTTCATATTTTCAGTGTTTTTCGGCATGTCTATCATGCTGTGTCTGAAAGCGATTTATTTGTGGCCAGACCGATGATGTGACTTCTGATCAATATCATTGATTTTGTTGCTAGGTCTGCCACAGGCTCGACAAGATGGGAGCTTACAGATATATTCAAGAGTTGTACAGAAAAAAATTGAGCGATGTTATGCGTTTCCTCTTGCGTGTGAGGGTATGGCAGTACCGCCAGTTGACTCGCATGCACCGTGCTCCTAGACCTACGAGGCCCGACAAGGCAAGAAGACTAGGGTTCCGCGCAAAGCAAGGTAAATACCTACCATGTTACCATAATTGTGATTAATTAAGGATTCCCTCGGAGCTTGTGTCGCGATAACAAACGCATTCTGTTTGTAGGTTACGTTATCTTCAGAATCCGAGTCCGCCGCGGTGGCCGCAAGCGCCCAGTCGCAAAGGGTGCCACTTACGGCAAGCCCAAGAGCCATGGTGTCAATCAACTGAAACCCACCCGCAATTTGCAATCTATTGCTGAGGTAATTACTGTTTTGAGTTTCAGGACCAACTTGCGACGCATTACATATGTTAAACTAACTAACTAAAATTACATACAATGATGAATTTTATTGTCATGCACCAATCTGAAAGGTTATGCTGAATACTCACCTACCGGTATATCTGATAACATTGTAAGCTGTAGTTTACATCTGTTTAAGGTCTGACATTAGTGGTTTTTAAATGATTGAGACTAATTGTACTATTTATTTATAGGAGCGTGTAGGTCGCCGTTGTGGTGGTCTCCGTGTGCTGAACTCATACTGGGTGGCCCAGGACTCATCATACAAATACTTTGAAGTAATCCTGGTTGATCCTTCACACAAGGTATTTAAATTTTATTTTGCTAATTTATTTTTAAAGTTATCTATGATGAACATTTTGTCATGCACCAATCTGAAAGGTTTTGCTGAATACTCACCTACCGGTACTATCTGATATCTCTTTTACTTAGTTAACAGACCAACACAATTTTAAAAATTCCTAACAAAATTCATTTCTTCAGGCCATCCGTCGTGATCCTAAAATCAACTGGATAGTAAATGCTGTGCACAAGCATCGTGAGATGCGTGGACTTACATCAGCTGGTCGCAGCTCTCGCGGTCTCGGCAAGGGTCACAGATTCTCTCAGACCAAGGGAGGCTCACGCCGGGCTGCCTGGATACGCCGCAACACACTTCAGTTGCGCCGCAAGCGATAAACACGTCATACAATCTGTCATTGACTTTCTATTTGTTATGTTTATATCAGATGGAAAGTCAGCGGCCAATAAAAAATCTTCTAAATATGTTTTGTTTTTGTAATGTTGTCTAGGCTAGGAAAGGTTGTTTATGGGTAAGTTGTTATAATATTTATTCAGTTTTGCAAATTCGTAACTAAAGGCTGATTACTATTTTTTTTTTAACAGGTGGCTTAGGGCGCTTAGAGATAAATGAAAATAATGTGAATGAAAGGTAAGAACCATTTGAAATAATTTTTATACAAATTAATCATTTTGAAAAGTTACTTAGCATTCTCAATGATGATATAATGCTGTATGAATGCGCAACCCTGATTACCACGCATTTAAAACTTCCTTGGATGGCTGATTGATGAAAGTATACCAATAAAATTAATTATCCAAAGCAAAATCTTGATGTTCCTATTTTCTACTTTCACAGATGGTGATTAAACAATATCTGGATATGGAAAATGCTCAGGTAGGTAATTAAAAGTTCCAAGTATCCAATTGTAGGCTAAACTTAGAAGACATTGTCCACCACCAAAAACCTATTTTGTATCTATCTATCTAATCTTCACAAATGGGGTGGCAGGCGACTGACACTATAATATGACCTTGAATTTCGTTGGCTCAAGAGACGACCGGCTTTTGTTTACGTGTTACTTGGTTACTGGCGACAACTCTCATCGCCAGTCGCCCGCGGTGAGAACTGCCTAACCCTGTTTTCTCTTTATAGGTTTTTGTATGGCGCTCCCACTATCGCTCTGCTCGCTTCTGCCGCATGCCGTCGAAGACGCGACCTTTTGGGAAATGGCTCATCTATGTGACACAATCTAAAAAATGTATCGAGTCCAAAAACCAGCCGAATAAAAATATATAAAATTGTTTTCATTGGTTTTTTTTTACTTCAGAGGTTTTGTTTTCTCAAGCAGTAGAAAATACAACAATAGCGTTAGAAAATATTGATTTTCGTTATTTGTGTCTCAAGACTAATTAGTTTTCAATCTGTAAATGTTCTGAAGGTTTTAAAATTGTTCAGTTGATAGTTTTTTAGATATTTGAAAAAAAAAACAGTTCTGGCTACGGTAACGTTACTCCAGCAAGATGTTTTTAATAGGTTTATTGAAATAAATATCTACATAATTAGTTGTCAATTTGTTTTAAATGTTGCGATATATTTTGAATTCGTATTAAGCGCGTCACACACGGTGAAGATGCTATAATATTTTATCTTATGATGCCCTAATATAAAATATTATAGTATCTTAGGTTATCACACACGGCTAAGATACGATAATATTAAAAAACCTGTTCATTTCCTTACGAGTCTGCGTTGATGCCACACGTATTTCTTGTTAGAGTTCTATATACAGGGTGATTGACTATGAGTGATACCCTTCCCGTATCTTAAGATACGAAATATATATTTCCATATTTGCGTATTCGCTCGGTATCGATACTGAAAATAAAATATAAATTATCTTCGTCGTGTGTGATGGTTCATAGGATTTCTATGGTGAGCGATATTCTAAAATATGCTCTAAGATAATATATATTTTATATTATCTTCACCGTGTGTGACGCGCCTAAGAGTTGTAGAGATATTCAATTTCCTGCTGGGGTAACGTTTTCGTGTTTGCTGGATCTCTAAAAAGGTCAAGCGCATTTTTATAATTTTTTGTACACTTGTTCATAGTTTTAATTTGTTTATCAATAATAATAAAACCGTTTTTTTGCGCCGATTTTAAATTTTAGGTGTATAAATAAATATACTAAAAATATAGGCCCTAAAACTATCTTCAAATGTTTGTGAAGTTTCATTAATATGTTAAGTAATTAAAAATCGATGATTATATTTAATTTTGTTAAAACCGTAAAAACAGTAGAGTTGTTGAAACACCGATTATTTGAGTTTCTTGCGGACCTATTGATTATTGATATCAATAATTAGTTGCTTTACTCAATTTTATACCTGAGTATTTTTTAACAGCCACACTAATTAGCACTAATTGCTAAATAGTGTGGCTGTTAAAAAAAATCCATATAAATTGACAGATAGACGATACGTAAACGTTTACGATTATCAAATGCATTATTCCGGATACAGCTTCAGCCATTCTAACATCAAGATGGCTAGTTGCCTTTTTGTTAAGCATTCAGGGATTTGAAGGGCGCCGATTTTCCAGAAGTATCTATGTAGGTAGCAATCATCTTTATTTAGCCGAAAGACTGCTGGAACAAAAAGCGCCATGACTAGGGAGGTATAGGTTTTGAGTAGGTATTCACTATCCAGACCGCTTTATTGTCATCGGTCCATAGAGGGTGCCGTTCTTACTTCGTTTTCCAGTTCGCAGTCTCCATTCGAGTCTTTATTCCCCAGCGGTTATCAGCAGCGAGCGGGTGATACTAGTAAATGTGTAGCAATTTTGGTATGTAATACATTACAGCTGTTACAGCAGGGAGATGTATTAATTGCTTCTTAGTTACAGAACCGCTACGCATATTCAGTTTTTGTTCTTTATGTCTCACTTACTTCACCGTGAGGCTTCCAACTTGACGCACATCTTTATTTAATCTTCACCAAAATAGATAATCAAGTTATTATGTATGCTTCTAGTTGTTTAAGCTAGCTTCTTTTCTTTACTGTAGAAAGCTATTAAAAAAACCTAGGTACCTACCTACTGAAATTTCCGGTTCTGTTATAAAAAAAATACCGGGAATCGGTTCTTCGTTTTTTTAAAGCTAACCGCATTAGGCCGTTGTTGCTTAATCATAAATAAAAATAAAACACTACTTAATATGGATAAAAATTTATTCCGTTCTACGACCTTAAAAATAAAATAACATTGTTATAAGAGAAATGATTGCCTAAATAAACTCTGCAGATTACCAATAGTATTGTTAACCTGCTCAATGGTTACCTACTTAAATTATACATGTATATTTAAATCAAGAATGTGGAAAGAGAATGAGGAAGCTGTAGATAAGAGATATGATTCCGTTAAATTAACTATATGGCTTATTTGAAGGTAAGATAAAGGACTTAGATTCTAAATAATTTAAATACAAAACATATAAATCTACACACAATTATTTACATTTTGAGACCAGCGACTCAATTTTGTTGAATTTCCAAAATATTACTACATAAAAAGGTTACAATAAAGCCATAATATAAAACAATATGTACACTAAATAAAGGAAAACAATATTACTATTTATACACTTTTAATTTAGGGGATCTGGGCCTTAAGTACCTAATTAAATCACCGTTTTCCGTTTAAGACCGGTAAATATACCTACCGCTAATAGTACAATACCAAGAATACTAAAATCACATTTAGACAAAGATTTTAAACCATAAATCTCTATAGGCCTATGTCACCCTTTTCAAACTGACTATATAATAAGGTTAATTAATTATTAGATAGTAGATACAAAGTACAAAGTTGAATACAAGTTGAGTAGTACCTACTGATTCACCCCTAACAGCCATTTAATATAGTTTAATTTACAATACCTATATACAGTATTCAAAAGCTTTGGGAAAGTAAACAGTATATAATTATTAAAAAGACTGACTGAAAGTATTACTAATTTGCATATATGTAGGTACGTGTTGGTTTGCATTATTTTTTGGTGAATAGACTTCTATCTTAGAGGTGTGTCAAACTATATTAATATATATACACCAATTTTACACAAAATTCTAACTTCGTTATCAACAAAAAAAGCCGGTTTTCCAAGTCGTAGAACAAGTTAATGTTATTATTACCTATGTGCAGAATGACCTACTTTCGGGTTATCTTACATTACATTATATATTATCATGGATCCCTTTCTGTGGCATGTGCGAACAGTTACTGCTGGTATTTTGACACCCCTAATTCTAACTTCACAGCGTTTAACTTCAAACTGAGATCAAACTCTTAGTTTTCATATAATTTTACAGCTTTTGAACTCATCTAAGAGCAAAACGGTGCTTAATTTGAACGGTAAAATAGAACCTAAAGCGTTTTTATACCAACCCGCACTATATCCCCTGTTATCCACGATACAATTTATTGAGTGTCGTCCACGACACACGGCTGTTAGTGCAGGGCAGTTTAAAAAGCGGGTATTCTTTTATTGTAGGTACTAAGCCACGACTTTTGCTATTTTTACAGCGCCTCTTTAGTTAAAGTGAACTACAAAAATCCCATACAAACTGACAGCGCCGGCCGGACGATACGTTAACCTTTACGATTGTCAAAAGCTTTATTCCGGATATGGTCTCTGTCGTGTGTCGTCCACGACAGATATCAAATCGTGCTAACCAGAGCTAGCGAGGTAAAAATACCAATCAAATTTAAAGAATTTCAAACGACGACGCTTTGTTTATTGACCAGCGCACACTATCAAGGCAAGTTAATTGAGACAATTCTCAGACAATCAATAAAAATTCAATACAATATTTTACAAGAATTATAAACTTTTATTACTATGTATAAAACTAATTACGGAACCATTGCATTTTCCCCAGCAAACTTGCACCACGATGTGACCACGCATGGTGATTGAAACGGTAAATTTTTGGCTGTTGCTGTTACATAAATAAGACATGTTAAGAAGGGGTCGGCCCTAAATCGCTTGATAATACAAGTATTATGCGCTGGTCTTTGACATAATTACCTATAACTGCTGAATCTTTTACAATAACGATCAAAAGGTTTATCGTGTTTCTAAGTTATCTTTCCTACACACTAAGGCCAGTCCTCGGCCAGAATGTGTGACTAATAACAGTATTTCTTTTGTTACGCGTTTCACAAATACAAAACAACCACGCTATTAACAACGTTAAAGACTACTCAGTAGTCTTTAAAGTTGTTAATAGCTTCTCTAATCTTCTAAGTAGGTCTTGAGCAGAGTAACTCTGCTCAAGACCTACTTAGATGAGCATAGGGCGTGGTTCCATTATTGCGCACATTTCCACATACAGTTCCATAGAAAGCGAAACTTGCTTAGAGTGAGCAGCAATGGAACCACGCCGTTATTAGGTCACGAAGCCTTAAGAGTCACTGTCGATGCAAAACCAAAAGAGCCAGCGTATAATTGATTGCAAAACTCAATTGTTAGGCACCGGCTGTTGCCGCCTGTCAAGTTGGAATGTGTCTGAGATGTAGAGGCCGAATATCGCCACGCTGTAGAATACCGTCAGGCCGAATAGAGCAACGCTCGCGCTCGCGGTGAACATGTTCGAATATTCGCACCTGCAGCAAACGGCGAATTTACACTCTATTGCATCTATAAGCTGTGGACGGCGCGGCGTCGTCCAGGGGCCTAACATAATAAATTCCACCGAGGTTTTATGCAATTTATAAAGCCTCTTTTACTTTTTTTTATTAGCAAAGTTGGACAGTGTTGCCCTTATTCATAAACTATCATTTAGCAGCATGCTATTGTCCTCTCTTGTCATTAAATAAAGACGATCCTAGACTATAAAGACACATAACAGAGGATTATAGTTCGTTAATGAATAAGGCCCGGAACTTTTATTATGTTAAGCCCTCTGAGAGGGACTAGCGAGATATAATAATAAACTTCATAATGGAACTTTGACTTTTATGATGAGTCATAGCTGTCTTGCTAGCTCCTCACTTTTAACGAAGCCTGAAACTGTATGGCCGATCTGAGTACCTAATACTTTTGTGTAAATTGAAGTTTGATTGCAGTCTAATTTCAGGAAGCACCCTAGTATCATTAAGCATTATTATTTACTGTGTAATCATATTGTGAAATTTTAAAACAAAGAGAAGAGAATGATACAATTGAAACATCGGGAAAAATAAATAAACGGTATTATGCTATTGTTTGCGCGATTTTTTGTAAAAGTATATAAAAATCGGAAAATGCTTCGTTACAAATTATAAATAGTCGTTTATATCTTTTGATTTTATAAAATTGACTTTTGACTTTGACTTTGTCCAATAAAATGTATAGTTACGGGATGTAAACGCAAATATTGGCTGGCGATTATCAAGAGCAAAAGCTAAGGGAGCATTTTCTATCAGATCGGTAATACAGTTTGCCAACACCTCAACGATTGCAATGGAGTTTACAGAATGAATTGGATTCATTCGACAAAATTAGGACATGCACAAAAAACAAGAGCATAAAATTAAATAAGAAAAAATATACAGCAAAATACAGTAGGCATGTCCTGTCGGTGCGGATCGGGGCTAACGAGTTATAGTTCTCACCACGGATCTCGGCCGTCGTGAAATTAGCCGTTTCGATGCGCAATGGAGCTTTTTCAAACTAAATTGTCTTTGCGCATCACAAACGGCTAACTTCACGGAAGCCCAGTTTAAAAAAGTTATGGATTTTACAAGGCATTTTAATTTTAAATAAAATGATTGCGCTTTCAAACGCCGACAGGGATACATTGTATTTAAAATTAACCTAAAAAGCATAATGGTAAATGCATTAGCAAGAGGCTTACAAAAATAAACAGAGAGAGATAACAGGTAAGCAAAAATAAAAATAATGCGTTTAGGAAGTTTTGTCAAATGTCTTCAATTTTAGTTGCATTTCATAAAAATTTTAAAATGCGCGGTTTTCGGCCTCCTGCCTAAAATGTATAATACTAAATTCTAACCACACCAGATTACTAACCACCAAAGTGTGCCACCCCCCGAGAGTAACCACAAGCTCATAAAGCAATATTGAAATAATGTTAGACTATTTATTTTGTATGCCAAAATGTCAGTCTAACATTATTTCAATATTGTTTTTGAGCTTGTGGTTACCCACCTGAACCATAACAAACAATATCTACAAACTCTGTTACTTTTACTAATATCATAGATCTAAAAGTAATTGAGTATTATACAGAAATGTTTTTAAGTGTTCAATAGATGGACATTTGCGGCGAATACTTGTGGTATATTAACACTTTTAAGTACACACATAGACGTTGTGCTTAAGCCGAATTCGGACTATATTATTGCCTGCTGCTTTGCTTACGTGTTTAATAGACTACCAGCTTTTAAAAGCTACGTGTGAACGGAGCTTAAATTTTATAAAGGTTCTTTGGGTACCACTTGACAAGCAGAGTACTCGCAACTCGACTAAACTAATACAGTCCGTACCAGGCTTTGTCGAAAGATGATTATTAGTATCCATAACTTCTGCAGCATTAATCGAAGCTTCAGTGGCGCCGCCTGCATACATACCTAAGAATATTACGAGAAGTATCAAGATAATTCCACGTCCCAAGCGTTAGTAGCTGTAGAAGCCAAGCTATAGAAATTCAGCCTTTTTTTTATGTAAATGTACTAAGGTGTCATTCAACACCAGCTTTAAAATAAACAAAATGGCTGACAGCTATTCTATAGGTAGTTCAAAATACGAGAAAGCATGAAGGTTGCATTGTGTTTGCTTGTGTAAGTTGCGTACACGCACATTGCGTTAGTGTGTAGCTGGCATCTGACATGTGAATGGCGGACCAGGGTGCAGGCGCCTAGTGAAAGCTAATGCAATGTACGAGTACCTAAGTAAGTTCGTATCAGTCAGTGGCCAACTCTGGTGAAGGAGGTAAAAGAGCGCCCGAAGACCAAAAAAAACCCAGGACCGACTACTAACGTGTCCTCCGAAGAACGAAAGCGCTCAGTTGAAATTTCACGGTCACCCATCTAAATGACTACGCAGGACAGTGCTTCTATGTTATCTGTTATTAACAACTTAGCCAGCTACGTCACGAGCGCTTGAACATGTTGTACATGTACATGTACATTTTGACGACCGATATGGCGCGGGCGGGCGAAAGTCCGCCTGCGACGCAGGAGGGTGCGGGTACGATTCCCGCCCTGGAACAAATGTTTGTACGATCTGCAACTATTTGTTCCGGGTGTTCTGGGTATTTTCTATGTATAAAAATATCTATCTATGTATTGTATTGTATCAATCAAGTATATCAGTCACCTATTACCCATAACACAAGTTCTGCTTAGCTTGGGGCTAGATTATGCTGTGTGAATTGTCTAGCATTATTTATTAAATTATTTATGTACGCGCGCGACTTACACTAGCAATGCTCATTATGCTAATAAAACTCGTAATTTGAACGTACTCTAATGATCCCGCTCCCAAAACATCATCCGCCTCAGTCACACCTAGCGATCATGACATAAGACGACACAATACCCAAAAAGATTATATGCACCCAGTTTAGGCTGCTTTCCTACCAGGGATGTGTGAGGATGTGTAACGAGTGATGTGTTTGTTACTAACCAATTGAATCACTTCATAAAAGCTGAGTGAGGCTAGGTAAATCGCACATCTCTGGTGGAAACGCAGCCTTAGTATATGTTTATAAAAAAATCGGATGAACGAAAGCCACTGCGAAACATAAGGCTGCGTTCATAACGGCAGCGGCAAGCGCAGGTATAGCGGAGCGGGTACCCTGCTTAGTACGCGTTGTCGCCGTACTAAGCAGGTGTAGTATATTGTGTTGTTTTGTATTGCGCAATCGCTCCCATCCCGCTCGCCGCTGACGTCTAAAGCTACGGACACTATTAGCTTTTTTTGAAGGAACGAAGAACTCGTTGCTTCGTCGCCGGCTGTTTATCACAGGGGGTATAATATACATGCTAGTATCTGGCGCGAGTTATCAGTAATTTTGTTATTCATTAAGACGACAGACTTGCAGACAGACTTGCACAACAACAGGATTGAACAATTGAACCAGCACATAACTTTTTTTCTAGAAGATCATAGCAGATCTTTACAAGCGCTTAAAAAACTAGCAACTTTTAAAAGCTACGTGTGGCCGAAGCTTAAGAATCAGCCTAATAAGTTTTCTCCAGTATTTATAACAAAAAAGCTTAGTACCGCCCGCATACATACCTGAAAAACCAGACGACGGTCAGGGCCACAGATACCAGTGTCATTAGTATATTCTCGAGGTCCCACGCACGTTCCGCTTGCACTCGCTCGTGGATTATCTCTAGAGGCGCGCCGATCGTGTCCTCAGTTGCAGGAAGCGGCTGTCAAAATAAGGTATTAAAAAGGCAAATACCGAAATCTTGTCCGGTGCGTGACATTTCTGAAGCTTAGGCACAGAACAGATAGTAGTATTGCTTAGGGTAAACAGTTCACAATGTGTAGGTAGGTAATGATATACTTTGTGTCTGCTATTGAGTGTGAGAGAGACGGTATACTTCCCTGTGTGTTAGTGAGGGCGAGGGAGACGGTAGGTACACTTGCCTGCTAGTGTGTGGGAGGGATATGGCATACTTCCATGCTTGCTATTTTGTAGGCGGGAGACAGTACAGAACCACACCCCGGACAAACTCAATAAAATGTATGAAGTAAACGCGTCGCATTCACCACACGCATGGTTTGTGTACGTAAACGGTGCCGTTGTATGTGTGAGTGTCATGGTTGGCCCCACCAATATAGCAAGAGCGAGATAGCTTAGCACTTAGCACTTTCTTTCACTGTGGACCTACAAAAAACGAAATAAACTCGTGTTTTAGAACCCTTAGTTTTAGGACCTGCGAAAGGTGCCGTGTGGTATGTGTGGCAAACTCGCGACCGGAATGGGGTAAGTAAAACCGGTTGGAAGTAGGGAGTGGCCGTTCTGTACGTAGTACTAATATCTGTTCTGTGACAGAACACTTCCCTGTCTAGTGTGTGCGAGGAAAATAGTACAGTTGCCTGCCTGCTATTGTGGGAGAGAGACGGTGATCGCCTACCTGCTAGTGTGTGCGAGGAAGATAGTACAGTTGCCTGTCTGCTATTGTGGGAGAGAGACGGTACTCGCCTGCCTGGTAGTGTGTGCGAGGGAGAGGGCACTGGCGCTGGCACTCACCTGCTGGGCGCGCGCGCGGCGCGGGTGCACGAGCGCGTGCACGACGGCGTGGTGGCGCAGGCCGAGGGCGCGCAGCGTGCGGCACTCCTCCAGCACGCGCCCCTGGTATATCAACCGCACCGCACTCTCCTCGCCCAGCTCCTTGCTGAAGTGACGCCTGGAATACAACCATACTTAACCATCGCAATAGCAATACTTTATTAATTTTTTGAAAAAAAAAACAATTTTGCACCGTATAAATAATATCTGTTCTGTGCGCATTCACCACACGCATGGTTTGTGTACGTAAACGGTGCCGTTGTACGAGTGTCATGGTTAGTACTCACAACTCCCTCGTGGTCCCATCAATGGGATAAAATAATAAGACCACGAGAAAACACCCTACCAAATGTAGTTACACTACAAAAAAAAAAGAATTTCGATAGATTGTTATGATGTGAGAGGATGTATTTATTGACACGTTTTTTTATGATCTATTAATTTTTGATTATCTTTCTTTCAATAACTTTTCTTCGCTTTCAAACATTGTGATGAAACCGACATGTCATAGAACTAATAATTCAAGAGACAGGTTAATCTACCAACCGCATATTTATGGCCCCCGTGGTGGATTATGACCCAATCACTCTCCCTCGAGAATAGGTCCAGTGTCCCAGCAGTAAGTAAGTAGTGGGAAAATTAGAAGGCAATGATAAAGTTCAAACCCGGTCGTGCACCAATGGATTTTTCTGTTTGAAAAATTTATGTGCGCAATGCCAGTGCTTTCATACGGTGAAAGAAAACATCGTGAGGAAACCGGCATGTCCAAGAACTAAAAATTCGAAAGACATGTGCCATCCACCAATCCGCATTGGGTCCGCGTGGTGGATTAAGACCCAATCACTATCGCCTGAGAGTAGGCCAGTGTCCCAGCAGTGGGAACATTAGAAGGCTGTCATGATGATGATCATGATGATAAAGAAGCAGCAATAAAAAATGAGGTAATAATTTCAAACCCTTGGCAATACACGAGCTTAAAATTATAAATAGCCTTTTGTAATGTGTTTTTACTGACGCACTATAAATTATTGTGGTTTTATTGTAATGGTGACGTAGCGTTACAAATCGGTGTTTCCTCGTGTGTGACCCAATTTTCCCTAACCACATTCGACCTTTGGTCGTAAATTACTGCTAACCACATAATAACAAAATGAAGCGTCATAATATTATAGTGCTTACGGAAAAAAAACATAGCAAGGTAAACACTTACGCAGTTTTTTTGACTAAAATCATTATTATAATATTACTTCCATCAATTTTTTTTCAGCGGTCTAGACGGTTTAGTCGTTCGCCTGTTAATCGCCACGCCTCATCACTGCGCTCGTTACCACGAGGAGCTCTTTCGCTCAGTAAAAAAATGATTTAAGTGGCGTCAGTGATATTTGACGGTAGGCAATTTCTATTTCGACATCTTACAAATTCATGTTGATTGATGTATCAGAGACACTAGCTGTTCTTTCTTTTAGTCACAGGAGATTTAAATCACAGCATCTTGTCTTTTTAAATATCCAGTTAAATATCTCTTACAAATAAAAAGTGTCCCAAAACATGCACTTATTGATACCCCGAATAAATAGAGCAGCACCCTTAGGCGGGCCCTACACCTACAATAACATTGCGCAATAACACGAATTGCGCAATACAAATGATCGTCTAGGGTTAGTATTGTAGAAGTATTGAAATTGCGCAATGATTGAACCAAAGTTTGAGCGAGTTTAATTTTTATTGCACCATATTTATCATTGCACCGTGTAGGATCTGTATTGCGTTATATTTTTTAGTCTGTGCGTCGCCTTGACGAGGATCGGACCATGCTCGTGGGTATATTTTTGCCTTTTCACTTAGCAGTCTTTCGACCAGCGCTGTATTTTATTTTTATTTTTAGCCACAAGAGTAGTAACAATATAGCTGCAGTCAAGTCTTGGTCTGACATCTTGTTCACGGAACAGTTCCATTTGATCCTGCTCACGCGAAAAGATTGACGCTTATGAGTCGTCAATGATTGCGTCAAAATAATAATTGATTGTTTGAGTGAAAAGGGCGATTCAATCATATTGCCCAATAAAAATATTGTGCAAACTTATTGTA
This sequence comes from Colostygia pectinataria, assembly GCA_951394395.1. Taxonomy (NCBI): domain Eukaryota; kingdom Metazoa; phylum Arthropoda; class Insecta; order Lepidoptera; family Geometridae; genus Colostygia; species Colostygia pectinataria. Next base: position 3,807,948 of record OX596357.1, on the reverse strand, counting down.
GAGTCCGCCTTACTTATCAGAGTTCAGAATAGAAGACTCACCATTTGAAATCTTTCAACAGCTCATCGAGACTGCCCTCTACTTCTTTCAGTGTATCATTTAAATATTTAAGCTTGATCAATATCTTCCTTTTGTTTGCTTCTTCGGGATCTACTGGTTCGTTTGCGTTATCTATAGTTGGTGTGTCTGCGTTACTCACTCTTCTTATAACAGCTGTAGTGGTATTTGAATTGTTATCTCCTGTAAATCGATAAAAATAAACAATTTGAATTTTGAAATCCTAATGGCATTCACAAAAACTCGTATATGTCAAAAAGAGTTTTATTTTGAACTAGGAAATAAAGTTAGGATCTAATTCTAATTATAATCCTATAAGATCTGCACTAACGTCCCGCATTGGGGTGTATTGTGCATTGTTTCCCTGCTAACCTGACCCTAGCCAGGCCAACTCCTTGAAATAACGGAGAAGGACTTTATTTCAGCAAGCTTGATGTCAGCAAGCTTCTAGCAGCTTCGATGATGTTGTGGACGGTGGCGAGCAAGTGCCCATTAGCTCCTGCAGTAACGATTTCGCTCTGGCTAGGATCTTCGAGTAGAACGACGTGACGTAACTCACCGCTGGACTGTGTGAAGCAAGGCGCGTTAACATCTCCTCTCATAGCGTTGACTATATTATCCATTTCTCGCATCTGTTCTGTACTGGCCGGTTCTGTAGCAGCTGTTTCTTCTGTCTCACTATCTGACGAGTCTTCCCTTTGTGCTGGCGCGTTGCTGTCAGCCTGATCTGGAATAGGAGAGCTACCGTTTGCCATACAAAAATTAACGATGTTTTAGAGACATAAATAAATATAAATAACTGATTTGGTAGGTTAGCCATATATCTATATATTATGTTGGAATTACCTCTGGTAGCAAGAACATCATGGGCATAAAACTCTAATTGTCAAAAAATAAAAAAAAACATCATCATCATTTATATATTATGCAAGCTTATGTACGTGTATTATATACAATTATTATTAGTATCGTTATTTTTATTATTGTTTTACTTTTTAAATCATAGGTATGTCTATTATTATTGTAGTACACCCCGACCAATCTTCCATTCAATTTAGGCTCCTCTCCATACCAAGGTTGTTTGGAAGAGATTGCTTCCTCAGCGATAAGACCGCCCATTGTGCATTTAGATAAATCACTATTCCTAAATTGTGTAATTTAGTTTTTAAGGTGTACAATAAGGTATTTTCATTTATTCATTCATTCATCATCGACGACACCATTTTTCTCTGCTTTTGATGAAACTACAGGTAATCAATCAGATATTTGTATGTACTGCAAATACTTTGTCCTGGGTAGAATCTGTTGTATAATGGCATTCGTAATTTCTGATATCTACAAGAGATCCTAGTGTAGGACTGTTGCATTGCATGTGACTTTTGGGTGTTATATGTAGATCATCATAACCATCACCATAATATGAGGCCTCCCAAAGGTGTTATAATATGTAGATACTATAATGTTTTTGAAAATAGGTATACTGTGTGTATAACAATGAGTTGGCCGATAAAGAACCAGAGTTAAATAAACGTCAAGCAGATAATCTTGGTTATGTTTACATTTTAAATTTTTGTATAAATAATAAATCCCACCATGCCGAACCAAACGCTTTTCATCTTCTTTTCTCATTGGCACGAGTAAAGAATGGAACTCGTTGCCGGGGTCTGTTTTTCCGGTCCAATACAATTTAGGAGTCTTTAAGGCTAGACTGAACAGGTTCTTTCTAGGCAAGCGTGCTCCATCATCGACCACACCATCACCTACCATCAGGTGAGGTGGTGGTCAAACGCTAAACATTAAAAAAAAACATGTATTAGGTATTATTATTAGTATCCACTCTCCACTTACTTTCCACTCTCCTGTAGAAATGCATTCGGCTGTTATTGAACAAGGCGACATCGGCGTCAATGATGCTGTCCATCTCTTGCAAGGGTATCACTGATGTACCCGCATCAGACTCAATAGACATTGGTGCTGGTGTAAGGGATACTGTAACAAAATGTTATAGCACATCTTTAGGCTTGCGCTTGACCACTATCTCACCTGATGTTAAGCGATGATGTGGTCTAAGGTGGAGCACGCTTGCCTAAGAGCAACCTATTCACTCGTGACTTGAAGACACCCAGGTTATAAGTATCGGGAAACACAGATTCTGGCAAAGAATTCCTTTTCTTGGCGGTGCGCAGGAGAAATGTTGATGCAAATCGCTTAGTGCGTATTGGTGGGATTCCGACCATGAAGCGATGACGCTTTGCCGTATGTCTAGTCGTTCGATGTTAGAAAGGAGATGGGGGAATAAGATCGTGTAATTCTGAAGCACACTCTCCGAAATGTATCCGGTAAAAAGCCGACAAACTGGCAACTTTGCGGCGATGCTCAAGGCTCTGAAGCTTAGTAGATTCAACAACTATCGCATCGATAGATCTTAAAGTTGAGTTTTGGTTCCGAGAGTGCAGTTTGCACGGTACCCTAACTCTTTATATGATAGTTAAATAATAAATAAATAAATAATGCTGGACAATCCACACAGCATCATCTAGCCCCAAGATAAGCTACTGTTAAACAGAGCTGTATTATGGTACTAGATGACTGATATATACTAAATACAATACAATACATAGATAGATATTTTTTATTATTTGTATATAGAAAATACCCAGAACACCCGGAACAAATATTTGTAGATTGTACAAACATTTGACCCGAGGCGGGAATCGAACCCGCAACCTCCGCGTCGCAGGCGGACCTGCGCCCGCTGCGCCACATCGGTCGTCAATAGGTAGTTATTTAGGCCTTCATTTGTTTTGTGTTCCATGCGTCGTCAACAAGTTAACCTTGTCAAAATAGTTAAACCGTTACTTCTACAAGCGCATTCCCTGACCCATTTTTTATGGTTTATTCCCATCTGTCACCTAGTTTTGTCTCCTCGAGGTGACAGATCGCACGTTTATTTTTTTGAAAAGTGCGATCTGTCACCCGGTCAGTAACGAGAGGAGATAAACTTTTGTTGCCCGTCACTAACAGGTAAGTATAATGACTTCCTAATTACCTCTACAGACTAAGATGTACTAACCGCGCTTATCAAGGACGACCAGTGAAAAGCTATTAGCTGTGCTTTTTTTTTATGTCAGCAAGTGACAGGACAATCAAGGCGCCCACCTGATATTAAGCACCACGCCTGACTATTACAGATGCAGTGCCACCCAAAGCTTAAAGTTTTTAAGAGTTTGCGTGGCACTGCACTGCGCTTATCACCCCGAGACATTGTTGTTAAGTCTCTTTCGCCCAGTAATTTCACTTGCTACAGTGCCCTTCAAACCTAAGCACAGTAATGCTTGCACACTACTGCTTGGAGGTAGAATATCTGACACTGCGGTGGTACCCACCAAGACGGTCTCTTGCTGAAGAGTCCTACCACCAGGTAAAATATCTATCTAAGGCTATCTAGGTATTAGATCATGCATGTTTAAGAACAAAATGATGTAATCATTGATAGATTTACCTAAGTATATATTAATTTCATGCCTAGCTTTTTATTTAATTTGTGTGTCTTATCGTTATCTACCAACTATTATTAACTGTGAATCTGGTGTGATGATTAAGTACCTCAATAATTTATTGTGTAAATTATTGTACCTATTTATAAATCAAAAACACTCTTCCCTTCCTCTGATTTTTATTTAAACTTTAAATGTGAACGGTACCCAGTGTACATACCTATAATTTCAAAACAGCATTATGTAGATACATTGTTAAATATTTTTTTAAATGGAGGAGACGCAGGAACAAACAGGTCTGTTTTTCCCTGTTAGTGACGTGTGACAGAAGTTTATCGCATCTCGTTATATTAAGATGTAAAATTTCCGTCCAAGAACGCGTCTTTTTTTATCACATAAGTGATATATCAGCGAATGTATACCGTAAAGATATAATAAATAAATACATTTCTAGTCCAGTAATCCAGCAAATCAATCCAGTCCTGTCCTATTATTTCAGTCTTTCAAAAGATTCAAAAGGAGAAATAAGTTGGTCACTGGACTGGATTGCTCAATGGAATGGGTCCAGTGCCAATTTACATCGATCCGATCCGATCACTGGACTGTGAACTGGGCATAAATTTTAACAGCATAGGTATTATAAAGTTCAAAATATTTACCTGCAGCAGCCGCGGTGGATGCATGTATGGTAGCGCGGGCCGTTCTCGAATTTGTACTGATCAAACTGGCTTCTGCAATAAATATTTAATTTTGTTTTAATGAGATAGAGTTGAAAATGTAAAAGCGAACTTCGAATAATGTGATATAGATTAAATGGAATATGTGGTTATGCAATTACAACCTTGTTCTAATGAGATAATCGTACAAAATAGAATGAATTTTGAAACTGTTTACTAGTTATTTTTTAATTTCTTTAGACAAAATGAAACGGGTCTCTATTTTTAGTTTGTTTGTTTTTCTGAAATACCTACCTACCTTGGTGGTTGGTGTTTCATTCTTATTTTTATTATATATTACTGCAACTGTCTCAAGAATTGTTTCCAGTAAAGTTATGTAAATCTGTTGCTTCATCAGGCTATCTCCTTCACATCTACAGTGCAAACCTTACGCGTGAAAGGCAGGGCCTGACGACGTGGCGACAATAACCTTATAGATCTTTGAATGCAGTGAAAATGATAATCATTTAAGAGTGGTAGAGTTCTTTGTGATAGAGCTCATTCACTATACCGCCTGCCACATACTGCCGCCAAGCAGTAATGCTCGCATTGCTGTGTTCAAGTCCTAGTTCTAAAGGATATGGTTTACAATAAAATTTCAAGCAAGACTTTAGTATCTACGTCTCAGGGTTTGTAATATAATATCTCTGATGTTGCAAACGTGCATAGGCTACGGTAACGCTTACCATCGCGGGTCGTACGCTTGGTTGCCACTTTAGTGGTAAAAGAAATGACCCCAGCACATCAAACTAACCTCCCCCAGCTCGAATGCTCACGCTAACTGGGTGTTGGGCTTGTGAACGCATCACCACAACAGAACGGTAGCTGTCGGGGCGTGCGTTGGTAGACCACCAGGCTAGTGTGCTGATCGTTATCAACAGCACAGCGCATGCAAACTGCACCACTTCATCTCCTATTCCCTCTATTATAGGCATCTTGACCTGGAACAAAAATATATAAGTTAACCAGCTGTTGTCTGCGACTACGTTAACCAAAACCGGATACCATACTTTTTCGGGAAAAAAGTAGCCTTTGTCATATTCCCGGTTATTATCTAACTATGTTTTAAATTACAGCCAAATCGGTTCAGTGGTTATTGAGTTATAGAGGAACAAACATCCAAACAAATTACAAACAACAAATAAACATCTAAACTTCCGCATTTATACTCATAATATTAGTTGGTATATTATTATGACATGTATTTATAACCAGTTGACAGACAATACAGCGCAAGTATTTTCAAACTGTCTTCACAGTTGTATTGATATTGAATCTGCTTAAATTGATTTTTTATATTAAAGTAGTATTAAGTAGCCTATATGTATATGTATGTCTAAGCTTGCAACATCAAAGACATTGCTTGCCTGTAGTCAATCTGAGACATAAATCTGAGGTCTTATGTGCTTGTAATTTCACTAGAAACCAGAAACTTCAAACAGGAACACCCATTACTGCTTGGCGGCAGACAAAGGAATGGTGGCAATTCTTCCCCGAACAAACTCTATCACAAAGAACTCTTCTCTTAATCAACCATCACACTAAGGGGTTATCTACTAAAGTTTTAATTATACAAACAATTCATGCAGATCAGATCAACCATTCAATAGTTGGCTAGCTGATGTTTCAGACACAATATCTTCAGTCACTTTGTACTGTAAATACATATACAAGAGTAGTAGAGTTCTTTGTGATAGAGCTTGTCCGGGGCAGAACTACCACTATACCTATTTCTGCCACCAAGCAGTAATGTTTGCATTGCTGTGTTCCGGTCCGAAGGGTGTGGTTTCCGGTGAAATTACAGGCACACGAGACTTTCAATCAACGTCTCAGGGTGGCAACCCGTGAGTGAGAACTCTGATATTGCAAGCACCCATGGGCTGTGGTAACCGCTTACCATCTTGTGGGCCATATGCTTGGTTGCCACTTTTGTTGTATTAAAAAAAAAACATATACATATATATATGTATATACAAATATGCAAAGTCAAATCATCTAGTTTCCACTGAGATCTTTGCTTGCTTATACAAATATGTTAAGATTTTAAGTACCTATGTATATTTACACAATGCTAGTATCACTTTCACTAGAAGATTTCACTTGATCAATATTCAAAACATAGTTTCTTTACTAATCTACATAAAAGCAACATAATGTAATAGATACAGGCAAACATGATATTCTCTATTGTTGATATTGCTAGCTCAAACTATATTTCTGTTTTTACTTTAGTGGCCTTGGGATTTATAATACGGAGCATACTATAATTTACAGACAAGACTAACGAACAAAACTATTAGAACTCATAAAATCTAGGAGCCAGTGACAACAAATTGTTATCAAGGTCATTAATTATTAATAAAAAATTGCATATTGCGTTACCTTTAAAATGCTTGAGGCCAACCCAGAAATAAGTACTTTCCAAAGGGCAGTGGAATCAGTAAATATTTTTAATCCTCACAACTGAACAACCGCGTAGAAAATAAAACATTTCTGCCATTCATTCACAGCAAAACACGAATTTGATATATTTTTTACTTGAAACCTATACTATATGTTTAAAATTTTGAAATTATGATGTGTGCGTTAAACGATAGATATGAAATTTCCAACAAAAGTACTGGAATAGTATACCGTGGAAGCAAAACGAAAAAAAGATGATTTATTTCAGATTTACAGAAATCACAATTGTCAATTTTGCTGTATGTCGCAAATGGGTCGGAGAATAGTGGGGTGGTGGGGGTGGTGGATTGTTGTCCCATGTCAGGTCAATCAATTTGTCATTGTCAGTTACAAAGTGTTGGCTCGTTTTCCGAATAAATTGAAATACTTATAATTAGCTTATATTCTTAGTTCATGTATTTTTTGACTATCACAAAACTAAAACTCGTGCGCCATTCCCTTCGATCCCACAGACTATCTTCCTTCTAGATATTTTACTCTTTGTTAACTTCTCTTCTTCTTCTTCTTCTTCTTCTTGTTCCCAACAAATCCGTCAGACGTCACAATTTGACAGTTCAACGAATGACATTGAAATCCTTCTAACAATGGAATCGTTATAAAGTTCGGGGCGGTTCCCTATTACACGAATAAGATGAATGGTACCTACCTATCCCAATCCCAATTAGGGGTTATCGTCTCAAGTTATTAAAAAAAAAATCTGTCTATTTAGATGGCGGTAGCTCAACTGGCGAGCCCAAGAGAATGTAAGCACTACGTTAGGCGAGCTATGGTGAATGTGTAGGTAATTCAAAATTGGTTGCTCCTGCTGTCACTGTCTGTCATACCTCTGGCTGGTGTCAAAGTCATAGTACGTACTATGTAGTACATTAACTTTGGTCGTGGATTGTCTTTGGCTATCTTGTCAAAACGACATGGGTCTTCCCATTTTAATTATTTTTCTCGTGTTATTTTAGGTTTTATTGCGTAAATTTGGTGGCAGTTTATCCAATTTAACTTGTTTACTTAGCACAAGTGATAGTAATTGAAATGGAAGGGTAATGTTGGTTGGTAATTTAGTCAAAGACTTTCCAGGAGAATTTTGAAAGAAAAGTCATCGTTTCTTTCCAAATTTCGTTTGTATACGTTGCTAAGCGACAATCAAACTAACACTTGACACTGGCAAAATTGTGGCAAACTAGCCACAGAGGCCATAAAACAAAAGAAGAAGAAGAACTTTGGCCGTACTGGAGTTAATTGTTTTGCATCAAGCAGGACATGAACCCACAACTTTCCGCTTGACACGAGACAAAACAAAAACGGAATTAACAACTTTTTTCTTGTTCTATTAACCTTTCCCAGTATGGCAGTAGGGCAGATAGCGCCAACTGTCAAAGCAATCGGAACTACTTTTTTCGAACCGAAAACATCTCATTAATAACGCGTGTTATAAAAGTTATCTGTCACTTTAGGTCAATTTAATACTTTTTAGTTCCATGCAAGGATGTTACGCTAAAATAAATAACACTTTAATGAGGTCACAAGTAGGGTAAAAGCACCAGTTATTGGCTACCTAAGCACCTTGGTCAATTTAAATTGCTATAGTTTCTTTAGGCGTCATCCAAATGATGTTTTTATGGTGTTAGTGGAGACGGAAAAAGTTCTAATATCATTTTAATAACAATAAAAATAATTAACATTGTTTATAAAGTTTTTATATTCATTCAAATAAAAATTGTGTTACTGGCACCCCAGAATTAGTTACTGGCATGTTTGGTTTCAGTTATTGGCTGTAGAATTTTTTACGAAACACAGCAGATTATAGTCTTTTTTTTTTTAAGAAATACAAGGAGCATAATTATCGAGTTCTTAGCTCTGGTATAAACGAACTTTTCGAAGCCCTTGTATAAATAATTACAGTATAAAGTTCACCAGACAAAATGAATTAGTATCGGTTTCGGCACAAGTTTATTACAGGCCATTGGATCTTGAACTGATCTCTAAACTTAACTGGCCATCTGTGCTCTTCGGCAAACGTCAGATTGAGTTAAAATTTTTTCATTATACCGATTGTCCAAAAACTAACTAAGTCGTTTTTATTTATTATTGCGGAGTAAGGTTCCACTCGTTCGCATTACTTGGAAGAAGGCCATTTTGTAAACAAATTTGACATATTATAAATTGAATTCGTAGGTGACTGGCGGTGATGTACATGTATAGCCAGTAACTTAAAACTTAGTTTTTTTCGTTTCTGTTATTGGCTATACCATAATTTAATGTTTAAAGTAAAAAAATAATAAAATACATTTAAATTAAGATAAAATAACTTAAATAGTAACGAAATATGGATCAACTACAGAGATATGAGGTATGAGATAAGTTTCATTCGAATTGTAGTCAAACGCAATCCTTACCGTTTTCACAACAAAACCCCACTGTAGTAGCCGGATTGCCGATTGTCAATCAATTATGATTTTTTTTATACGAAATTATTCGAAAGGTGGTACAAATCGGCACAAATATTAAAGCTAAATATGTAAACTATTCTCTAGTATGAAGGGAGATCTTGTACTTAGCATCAGTAGCTTTTAGGAAGTGTTTGAGTATGAAGTAGCCAATAACTACTGCCAGCCAATAACTCATTCATTTACCCTAGTACAAAATAATATAATATTAATGCAGGACAATCCACACAGCCTCATCTAGCTAGCCCCAAGGTAAGCTGCTGTTAAACAGAGCTGTATTATGGGTACTAGATGACTGATATATACTTAATACAATACAATACATAGATAGATATTTAGATATTTTTTATTATAATTATATATAAAATACCCAGAACACCCGGAACAAATATTTGTAGATCGTACAAACATTTGACCCGAGGCGGGAATCGAACCTGCAACCTCCGCGTCGCAGGCGGACCTGCACCCGCTGCGCCACATCGGTCGTTCAACAAACATTACATAAGTGTAAACAATAGATACTAAGGGTGAGTTGCAGCATCTAACGTTATCGTCCAATTGTTCAATCATCGTCCAACAATTTGACGTTAACGTTAGATGGTGCAACTCGCCCTATGTATGTAGTCCTACAAAAGGTGGTCATATCGCAGGGAGCGATTTCTTACTGAGAACCTAGAGACCTGATTACGGTTGTCGCTCACATTAACTCGTCAGTAGCTACGACTAACCATGGAACTACATAATAATATGTAGGTACCTGCTCGATTAACATGTTTGCTTTTTGGGCTTAATTTTGGTACAGCCACAGAATAGGAAAAGTACAGCGAGATAATCCATTACCTTTACAGGTCTATAGTATTGCACATCATGATATTTTGATACAAAATATGTGAACTCCTGCAAAATTTGTTTGTTATGTAATAAATTATCATGTTGTGTGTACATTAACCGGACCCACTACAATAAAATGTTTTTTTTTCTATGCCTCATGTCCCCATACTAGTTACGCCTAAATTCTGTTGGCTAGGTACCTATTAAACTATATAGGGTCATTCATCACTAACAACCTGACAAACTTAAGGGTAGGTTCCACACATTCAAAAAAAAACTTATACTTTTTTTTTCTAAACGTTTTTGTTTTTATGTTAAAAAAAATATATTACGTAATTCTGCTTAATAATTAGTTATCCTTGTTATAAAACGAAAAGGCAGCGCTCAGCACGTGTCAGTGACCTGCGCGTCAATGAATCGTGGATCAATAACCCGCGTGTCCTTGACCTGCGCGTGTCCTTGACCCTCTACAGGTCGCGCACACTCGAATATTTCATTATTAAGTCGCATAACTCGATTCCCAACAATGATAAATAATAAGTGAGCAGAAAAACGTAATCGATTTTTTTTTGTTTACTTGGAATTTTTATGACAAAATATATATTAAAAAAAATATATTATAGGTAAATATATTTTTTTTTAAGTGTGGAACCTATCCCTTAAGTTTGTCAGGTTGATAATGAGTGACCCAGATGACATCAGATATTGTAGTTCTTTTTACATCGATTAGTCCTCCAATGAGTTTGCGTCGCCATTCGCAGCCACTTGCCATCACTCATAATAAAAAAACCAGCCATGTGCATGACCTCGTATCCTAGAATGTTGCATCATTTTAAGATCTGTCTTACGCAGATTCAGTTCAGTCAGACACATCCCGTTTTCGGATGACTGAACATTTCGATGTGATTTTTGTTAATAAATGGGAACACTATTTCCTCCGAAAAATGGCAAAACGGGGGCTACTGGATAACACCGCTTTAAAGTGCAATACACACAGAGAGCGGGAGCGGGCCCGCGGCAGATCCGCCGCGGGTGTTTTTTGTTGTATTTGTAGCAAAGTCAAGGGTGACAACACACTGAACGCGGGAGCGGGACGGGCGCGGGTCGGGTGAAGCGCGGCAGCCGCTCCCGCCGCCCGCGACTACAGACAGCTAGCGGGCCGAGCGGGACGGGAGCGGGCGTTTTCGTCGTAATACGTATTCTCCGATAGGCATTCACACTGAGAGCAGGCGCGGGTCGTGAGCTGGCCGTGAGCAGCGCGGTTCTTGAACTAGTTGTAATTATTTACAAAAACATATAGTTTCCGTTTTTTTTGGTTTTACTTTATATAAAACGAGTATAACGAGTTATATAAAACGAATCGTAAAAAAGCAATACTCCTACACTGCGTTTTCGTAGCAAACCAGTCAAACGAGGTCCGTCGGCGCTCGAGCCGCCGCGGATCTGCCGCGGGCCCGCTGCGGACCCGCGCCCGCGTTGTGTGTGAAGTCAATACACCCGCGGCGGGCCCGCGGTGGACCCGACCCGTCCCGCTCCCGCGTTCTGTGTGTGTTGCGCGTAAGAGATCCGATTTCGATGGTTCTTTTAGTATTTAAAAGTTAGTAATTTTACGGATCTTGGCTCGCGAGGTCTACCTATTCGCAGAACTACTTGCTAAATTGGTATCAATAAAAATTTCAGGCATGTCTTTGGTTTTATTATGTTTCTTGGGAAAACCAGACTGACTACGTGTAACACATGTCATGTGTAACGGAACGTGTCTGTATCCCCGCCAACCCCTCAACTATTGCGTCAGCCACGGGCGAAAGAGCGACCCGCGCTCAATTTTAAAACTTGCTTGCGTTGTCACTTACTTTTCAGACTCTTTAGTAGTGAAAACGTTTTATTGAATTGAAATAATAATTGTATATAATTTATTATTAAAAAGTACTTTGTTTTGCCGGTTGCTTTGTTTTTTTTTATGAATAAATTTTGTTGGTGAGAGAAAGTTCAGTCTAAAGCACACTGGTTGCCAAAACATTATTTTTTAGTTTTGGTCCTTTATGTTAGATAATAGACCTCCTTCAGGACTTTGTGCGGTTGAGTAGGTAATATAATAACCAAGTAACTAAATAAGATCAGTTATAGAAATACTTAACATGAGCTGCGTGTACAACCAACTACCAAATCTATTAAACACAATTAATTACGCGCCAGTGAACAATATCCATAACTTGACAAACAAGCAGTTAGTCTTGCAAAGAATCAATCATTGTGTTCAGAGAAAGAAGTTCAGGACAACAATTTCAAGAAGACATAATATTATGAAAATGTAAGTACCTAAATTACCATCCACTATTCCAATCTCAGTAGGTACCTAACTCACCTAGTAGATGATAATAGAGAGTAATTCATCCCTCCTAGTCTGTGTAATTATCCTAACGTTTACAGTTACACATTCTTGCCACAATATTTAGTCGATCCTCCTCAGAATAACGATTAACATCATAAATAAATAAATAAAGCTGGAAATTACACACAGCATCGCCTAGCCTCAAACTAAGCAGAGCTTGTGTGTAAGTAGTATGATTTACATTGAGTCAGTAGCAAAGTCAGTGCTGACCCGTTACTGACCTAATGTAAATTAATTGATTTGATGAGTCGGCGCCTCAGACTAATAACAAATAATAACGTCAGTGCCATCTATTATACAGATTTTTGCAAGTTTCAAATTTCAATCATTTATTGTATTCATATTGGTCTTATCAATATGATAGGTACATACAAATTATTCAAAATCAGCCCCGGTAGGGCACGGCAAAAGTAGGTATCCGCTAGGTGGCGATATATAGGTAGGTAGTATTTAAAGTACCTACCTCTAAGTAGTGTTAAAGAAACAGAAACTATATAATAATAATACTATGTAAGTATCTATAAAGAGAATTTAAAAAACGAAGACTAACATAACTCACTCAACACTAGTTAAACGATTATTCTATTCTCTTCTACTTACATACATACCTACCTACTTAAATAATATAATCTTATTTAATATTATATTTATACTTACTTATATTATATTTATATTGTCATGAGACAAAAACAAATATGAATAAAACTAACTAAAATATATAATAAATATTATTATAACATGGAGAAAGACATAAATAAATTATTAAAAATAACACTTAAACTAAAACAACCAAAAATATTTAAAAATATTTTTAAATTATTCATTAAAAATAGCATAGAACTGCAATGCATTTTTGTAATATACCTACTTCGTGCGGTGTCATAAATAAATAAATTATAAATTTGTTTTTTTTTAATTAAAAAATGTTTTTTTTGTTAGTCATAAACAGTAGTAGGTACCTATCTGTACGGTCTAAGTACCGGACAGTTTTGCAATGCATGCATTTTCGTGGTATAGCGCGAACGGGCACACACAATTGGGCACAATAAATAATAAAGTATATCATTTACATAATATGCAGGATCGCGGTAGATGGCATATACCACAGATAACATAACACAAAGGTGAAGTAAGGCTGAGGATGATGATGAAATATTCACATTTGATTTTGACAGCTGCTAATTGCTATGGAGAGGAAAATTTTCGATCTTCTGCTTCTTCGTGAAGTTTGTATTTTGCAAATCATCCTTTATCTTACTAGATAAATATTGTCATGACGTGGCAGGCGGCAGTCGTCGTCACGTAATAATCGTCTGATCCAAGAGGCCGGATGGGTTAACTCATGGCTGTAATTTTGTGGTTTTGCAAAACGCACCTACTACTATAGCTTTTGTTTTAGCTTCGGTTTAGCGCGCTTTTTTCATCTCTGTCACTATAGCAAATAGACACCTTAAACCAAATAATGCATACTAGGTAGTACTATATTTCTGGATCTACCGCAGATGATTATTTTCATTTTAGTTAGGTAGGTAATTATTTGTCTATGAGACAAACAAAAAACGTCAAATAAACTACTACTTACTGAACTGATACTCAACTACTACTTACTACTTATTGCGACCTATTTATTTTAGAACATCCGGGAACTCGAGCCAGTACCTAGTACCTCTAATCTATCAAGGTACCTACCTACTCAAGTAAACTACACTGGTACCTACATCAATATACCTACCACTTACGGCTAGTTAATTGGGAATAATCCATATAATCGGTACCCAGGTAGATTCTCTAGACAACAAAAAGCTCTACTTAGTGTTTGTAATTTACTTTTAAATGTTAAATGATTACTTATGGCTACAACCTACTACTAATTGTTTAAAATCAATCGTCATGGCACTCTTTGGGAGAGGCATTAGTGTAGCCTAGTACCTAGTATATTAGGACATTTAGGTAAGGAGTAGGTACCAAGGGGTAACTTCCATGCACACATTTGGTTTATACCTTTGGTATATATGCGTCCAATAAGTTTTTTTTCTATTAGGGTTGTTTTCCACCTTGGTAGTAGGTACCTAGGTATCACGGATTATGTAGTATTTATAAGAACCATCAATTTTCAAGGTTTTATGCCTATCTAACGTTACCACCCCTCCCTTACTGGGCCCACTTTAATCATGCCATAATTGGCTATCAATAGAATCAATAACACAGACAGACAAGGTTCAATTATGTAGGTTTACTTACCTAATAAGGTAACTGAAGTACCTACCTACCTACCGCTTATTACTATTTTTTTTTGTCATACAATACATAACCCTAAGTATAGTCTGTTTATTTGCGCTGAGGTAATACTAAACAGTTTTTACCATCTACACCTACCGAATAGTTTTTTTCTATTTCTAATATTTTATAGGGAGAAGATTTGTATTTTTGTTTGTTACGAATAAACTCAAAAACTACTAGTCTGATTTAAAAAAAAATTTCACCATTAGATTGCTACATTATCCCTGAGTAACATAGTTATATAGCCTCGGCTTCGCACGTCTGCGTTTTCATTGCACCCGCGCGAAGCTGGGACGTACTGCTAGTAACCAATAACGTGAATCATTGAAATTAAGAGGCACATGCATGCTTTGTGATGTGTTGTGGTGTGCGCTGCGTGAATTCCCAGCACAAAACTTACCTACTAAATCCAAACTATGTATACTTATGTCTACCTAGGTCTCGTGACGAAACATTCCTTGGCTCTCATTGGTTTTGTTGGATAACGTCATATGAAATGAACCAATATCAGACCGACAAAGATATTTTTAGAACGTAGAGTACTTTGGTGGGGATTGAGGAAAACTGACAAGGCTTCCACTGGCGTTATTATTGCACAACATTTTGTGAGCTCGCACGGCGTGCACGAGTTAGTCATTGAGACTTTTCATTTGTACTAATAAATTAGTTCTCTAGAGTTTTTGTGAAATAAGAAAGTTTTATTACATCGTATTTTTCTTTAATAATTTCTGCAAGGAGATTCTTTCGTTCCAGCAATTCTGGTGCTTCAGTATTTTTTGTAAAAAGGTATGGATTTATCTATTCTTTTGTAAGCTTTTAACCAAAAATATTGCGCAATAGTTATCATTGATGGTTATGAAATTGATTGTATAATTAAACTATAGGTTGGTATCTAGTATCTACCTACGAAGCTGAAGTGGTGTGGCACATATAAAACAATTTGATAGCTAAAAAGCGGTGCAATATTATATTAAGTATAGCTATGGTAGTAAGAAAATAATTAAATAAAATTATATCCTGTTTTATTGCCAAAAAATATTCTTTATTTTTATTCAGTTAAGTATTTTTCCACAACTCTAAATTTCTGCCTCCTTTCTTTCAACATGCAAGATTTTTGTTTGAGAAGAGAAGAAAGTTTGTTTAAATTATGTAGCGTTCATGTTAAAACCTGTCTCAACACGTAGGCTGGGTACTGGGTAGGTAGGTATATACACGTCACTTGAGTTTATCGAAAACACGCGTTCTGTATCTATTCATAATGTTGATAGTGTAGTACTAGTACCTACTTACTTTATATAAATTTACCTACATCTGGATAATTTAATTTTTAGTTTGTTTAGATTTATAATCCGATTGAATTATTTGTGAAGTTCTATGTTAGGTAACTCAGTTCACCTACTCAAACTACCTACCTATACGTTTGGTATTAGGTAGGTACTTATAATAAGCATAGGTACCTAATATTATTTTCAAAATGTTTAGTTACTCGAGATTCATTAATATTTTATTTCTTTTGTTGTAGGCCTACTCTCGGGACAGTTACTTGGTTGGCTGCCTAAAGAGCTAAAATTTCATTAGGAGCTCAAGAAGAGTTCAAACAAGTAAGTAATGGCGTTCACCTCCCTCCCCTATTACTTTTTTTGTTCGCAGGTCCAGGAGTATGGTCTATGAAGAACTTAGCGATGAGAAGAATTAACACATATTTTTCTAAAATATTATGATAAAGAAATAGGTTGCAAATGCAATAGGTATAGAAAATGAGAATTCTTATGTTTACGAAATAGGCATCTGAAGACGTACAATTAGGTTATACATTTTTTATTGAATTAATTATGAGGGTCATAAATATGATTGAGACCCTCCTCAGTAACTAACTAATAATAAAATTGTTATTGCACGACAAACACATATCAGTTATTATATTAATTATAAATATCTACCCGTGTTTGTTAACAGAACATAACATTTTGAAATACTCAAATAAGTATTAAATTTAGTTTCAAAGTCTTTGATCTTTAATCATATTTGATTCCGCCTTTACGATTTGCATTGTCATTCTCATTCTTGCCACGCTTTTCATTAGGGGCCATAAATGCACGAATATCATCTCAAATCATGTCAGACAGAGCGATGTTAATTGTTTTGCGGATATATTATAATATTGGTAGGTACATACCTGGGTACCTACCTATATCTAAAGCTAACGAATCAACAGAACAAAATGGAATAAAGATAAAAACAGATAGGTAGGTACCTATTTCGTGATACACTGATAAAAGTTACAAGTAGCAAAGCAAATAGGTGGTACCTACCTATAGAGCGAGATAGCAAAGCATCCGCAAGGACATCCGCTGGCTATTCGTCAATTTCAATAATGAACACAAAGTTCACACTAAAGTCACAATATACATACATACATACAACACATACTTACATCGATGATTTTGATGTAACAATCATCTTTGGTAATTGGATGGTCCTATGAATACTTAACTATTCAAAGTATTGTAGAGGGGAGATGCATTTTTTCATAATGGGCTTTTAATATTACGTCCGATTACCTAATCATAATTTGAATAGGTATTTTGTATACCAACCTATCTAACCTTAGTACCTACTTTATTATTTTTTTACTTTACTAGATAGTACATTATTTTTATGCTTTAATTATCAGATAATTATTACTAAGATACATTAATTTGGGATAAGCACCTAGAAATAGTCTTAGTATTAGATTTTTCCAGGGTAATCCACAAACCGGGAACCTAGTACACCAGCTTAAATTTTTTTTTGATATGAATTGAGATGATGACGAGACAAAACCATTCATAGGGCAGGTGACATTAATAAGTATGTTGATTGCATAACATCTAGAATTAACAACAGCAACAGGTTTCAATCAGAAATTATATAAAAAAAATAGTTTACCTATCTATTTACTCATTTTCAGTAATTATTGTATAATATTTATGCAATCATCATTATACAATCAACTTCTTAAACCCATACCATACCTACTTACTGTACCTATTATGTTTGTTTTGTACATTAACATGTAAGTACCTATTTATCTGATTCAAGGTTCTGACCTTTAAATACTTCTCCGTCATAAATTCAGATATTTGTATTCACGCTTTTTATTAGCGTATCTCTATGAAAAGTCGTCTCATTATCTCGCTATCGATAAAAATACTTATCACTCGCACATACGTTATACAACATTTAGACAGACTCCAGTATCATTTTATCATTATTTCCAAAATTTTATTAACTACTTATCTATTTCTTTCATATCATTTTTCACTTCGCTTCATAAAAATATGCACATTATGTTACGTCGTACCATTTCTGTTTGTAGTTCTATTCAAAATGGTTGCTCAAAAGATCACCTGTCCGAGTCGGAGCGACGATATCGGAAATCGATACGCCAATTCAAACACCAAAAGACATGGTTTTTTCGCAAACGAGTCACAAGACTCAAAGTATTTTGAAAGTGGTAGACCTAGATCGTTTAAAGCCCGAAAAGAATCAGCAGGTGAACGGTTCGACCGGAGTGGTTACCGACGAAAATTCGGAAACGACGCCTTCGCCAGTGGCCACCACCAGCTTTTCAGAGGTAAGGGCAGTTGCAGTAACCGTGAGTACTAGTGCATAGTTTTCTATTATTTTATGTTAAGTTTATTATAGATTCTGCCCCTATCACCTCCAGATCATCATTTAACACTGTGTTTATCAATTTTCAGGAGTTTTTGAAAACGGAGCCACTTACCGACAGCACCATGTTTCACGATTCGGACTCAGAGTTCTTCCAAGATCTGGTCCAGTGGTGCTCCACTCCCGCCAAGGAAGAACAAGCACTGACCATTGGTGAGTGTTGGATTCAATGGCCAACTTTTGACCTTATATAATGATAATAATCTATCTTTTAAATCACATACCTACTTAGTCATTATAATAACGTTTTTTTCTTTATTACAGATTCAAAATCTACTGACAGAGCTTACACAATCGACACACCAAACACACAATTCTCGCCGCAAGGCTGGGATACATTCGACACTAATTCTACAAACGCTCAGGCAGGCTTCTACAATACAACACCGGTTGACATACTTTCACCCCACGCCGAAGCGTTTACGTTTGACAATAAGTATTTGCGTTTTCCGGAAATGGAAAATAAAAATAAAACTCAGTTCCCAGAACAATTCTTAGATATAAGCTGCCTGCCGGTAGTCATAGAGGATTTAGTGTCCGAACGGGTCCCCGAGGCCGGCACATGGCCGGCCTTAGAACAGGCAGAGTGGCCAAAAGCATTAAACACAAACTACACTAAAACATACAATTCATACACAATGCCCTTCATCGATCAAGAAGACAACCCTGACATGAAATATGGTGCGGTTATTCCGAGGGAGTTAGAAAACAATGATGTAGTTATCTCAGAGTATGTAGTCCGGGATTACGGGATCAGCAAGGGGTTACATGAAGTAGGGAATCAGCAGCGACGAGTAGGGGGACTGTCCGTAGACGTGGCAGCGCGCACGTTAAACTGGCCAAACGAAATCATCAGCACTCCAGAAGTGCTTTCATATGTCGAGCAATTGGAGAAAGAAAATTGTCCTCACACCATAGTAAGTCTTGATTCATAAAAAACAAAATTGAAAAAGTTCGTTTTTTGACAAGTTTTTAACCATTCACCTAAAATAGCCTATGTCACTCAAGGATAATGTAGCATTCTAATAGTAAAACAAATTTTGAATTCGAACCAGTACTTTTTGAGTGTTAATTCGTTAGAAACATACAAAAATACACATCTTTATCTTTTCCTATTTATAATATTGGTATTGATATTTAAATAGTAGTAGTAGAAACATTTAATATGATTATGTATTTTGTTACAGAAACCTAAGCTACAGCAATGGCCTATCCCAGCATCAACACCACCAGACTCTATGAATCCAAGCCCAAAGACGGACGCACTATCACCAGCTGATTATGAACCTATCACCCCCAAAAGCGAATCTCACTTAGAGTCAGACCACGATGAAGTAAAGTCTCACTTAAGTAAAAGAAGACGCAACTACAGTGAAGATTCTGATGAAACTTACACGCCGTATACGGAACAACCAATACCCAAAAGGTACAAACGAAAGAAGCCTAATGTTCCGATTAAGGACATGATTATTGCGCTAGAAGGGTCGCAACAGTTGACGAAGGCACGAAGAGGACGCCCTCCTAAAAGAAGGGAAAGTACTGTTTCATCAGCATGCAGTGTAGATGACAATTCCTCGTGTATTTCAAACCAAGAAGGGAAATACAGGGAATTAAGAGACAAAAATAACGAAGCATCGCAAAGATCCAGAATGAACAGAAAACTCAAGGAGCTACAAACTGAACAACTGGCAGTAGATTTAGAAGAAAGAAATAAGAAATTAAAAGTAAAAGCTGATATTTTAGAAGATATGACAAAAAGATTAAAAGATGCACTTATGACAGCGATTCTGCAAAAATGAAATTGTGTAAATTTGTGCTGTGTCCATTTTAGCACCTTGGGTTTTTTGTCTCATTGAAAAGTCGGTAATCCATAACTGCCATTTATTTGTTTTGTAATGGTGAAACTGTTAAACTCTTGATTCGTACTACAAATGTATATTCGATGTTGTTTAGCATAATTTATATGTAGTGTTTTACGAATATCATGCGAACAGAAAAAATAAAAAAAAGATCTTATTTGCTATAAAACTTACATTTTAAGGCTAAGGTTTAATGTTAGTTTTATTAGAATATTATAAATTAATAAGACACATAATGTGTAAAAATTAAATACTATGTTACGCCTTATAGAATAGCTTGATTCTGATTTAAATAAACGTTGGATGATGTGTAATAATTAAATACTATGCATAAGCCTTATAAAATAGCTTGATTCTGATTTAAATAAACGTAGGATTTGCACTTACCTACATAATCATGTTTTTAGAATTTTTGATTGATAAGATACCTACATTAATGTTTGTAATTATTGTAAATAAAAATCGTAGGAAGCATATCTACCTACTTTTTAACTTCATAGTGCGTTGTAATAAATGAATGTTGTTTTTTTCGTTTAATTTTATTATCTCAAATAAATGTTTTATTAGTTAAACGTGAGTTAAACTTTTTTTTTCATTTACATAAAAATAATTAACAAATATTGGCGGACATTTTCATACAGCGCCACCTAATGAAAGTAATAGAATACATACCTACACATGACAAAAACATGCATTTGTGTAAATAAATTTAAGTACCTACCTACATAAAATTATTTATTTTAAATGATTAATAAAAAACATTTGAGAATATGCATTGCGCGTACCTATTCATTGTCGAATAAAAAAATAATTGGTGCACGAATGTTTTCAAATCTACAATGATCTATTTCATACATAAAGGGTGCTGATCTGTTTTTCCGTTTTTGCATCATTTATTCGGCAATGGCAAAGTTATAAATACAAACGATTAACCACAATTTATACATTTAACAAAAGTTGCAATTTAAACCTTACCAAAAAATACTAAATATGTTAGCACCCAGACTCATTAAAATTTATCTGAAGTGTTAAATTAATAAATTAATGATGACCCGTGTGTCAAAACCGCTCGCATTTTAGCTTAAGCAAAATCGAGTAACCTATACAGGGTCATTCATTATCAACCTGACAAACTTAAGGGATAGGTTCCACACATAAAAAAATATATATATGTACCTTTAATTATTTTTTTTATGTATATTTTGTCGTAAAAATCCCAAGTAAACCAAAAAAAATCAATTGAAATATTCGAGTATGCGCGCCCCATAGCGGGTCAAGGACACGCGCAGCAAGGACGCGCGGGTTATTGACCCGAGGTTTAATGACGCGCGGGTCACTGACACGTGCCGAGCGTTGCCTTTTCGATTTCTAACAAGGATAACTAATTATGATTTATGAAGCAGAATTACGTAATTAAGTGTGGAACCTACCCCTTAAGTTTGTCAGGTTGATAATGAATGATCTTATATAGCTAGGCTACTCTACTGACTATAAATAAATAATAAATAATGCTGGACAATCCACACAGCATCATCTAGCCCCAAAGTAAGCTGCTGTTAAACAGAGCTGTATTATGGGTACTAGATGACTGATATATATTTAATACAATACAATACATATATAGATATTTTTTATTATATATAGAAAATACCCAGAACACCCGGAACAAATATTTGTATATCGTACAAACATTTGTCCCGAGGCGGGAATCGAACCCGCAACCTCTGCGTCGCAGGCAGACCTGCGCCCGCTGCGCCACATCGGTCTATATACTACTACTATACCACTATAAGTCTTTTCTTCATGCTTTCGACTGCTTCCAGTTAGTAGGATAAGCGGAAAAAATCTAATTATTATTTATTAATTAATGTCATTGTACGTAGGTAGGTAAGTAGTTATTATTCTGGTCGGCCGGACATTGGTTGCATAATCGTTCTAATTCGGAAACACAAACTTTGCCGATTAATGAACATTATGATATTTAATTACATGTAGTGAATTATTGTGGTGTACAATAACCGTACTCTAATTTTAGCTAATATTGCTGTTCGAACAACACAGAAAATCTTTTCATCATTTTGTAAGGTTTCTTTTAATTCGACGAGCATCTAGCAATTTGGTTACATAATATGTAGCACACAATAAAATTATTATTGGTACGTCCACCTACATAGTACCTACCTTTTTTTTATTAACGAGGAGTAATCTGCAAACAGACATCCTTTCGCATTAGGGTGCGAACAGGGGTGTGTACAGTGATCATTTTTTTCTTTCCGTGGTACACTTAAATAAGACCTCTAAAGAGGTAACCGAGTGTTCCAGGGGTTTTTTTTTTTTTTCCATGGTCCACAATCCACATTGTTTCTAAAATGTAATGTTCGTAGTCCACTTATAGAATACGAACTAGGTACCTACCTAAATGGTTATCTAACCCAATGTGGAGCGATTTTTACGATTCTAAAAAAACAATGGGGCAATTTAATGCAAATGACACTATTAATAAATGCGAAGAGTTGGATGTTTGTTCCTACTTCTGGAAAGTTGGCGCCCTTCATGCTAAACAAAGTGGCAACTAGCTATATTGATTATCAGAATGGTTGCAGGTACCGGTACCGACAGGCATACAGCAAACAGCTGATCTAACTTATAAAAAACAGTGATGGCTGTAGGTAAATAAAGGTAAAATGGCTGTAAAAAGGATATTTATTTTATTTCACAATTAGAACAATATTGTACCAAACAAAAATTATCGATACAAATTATATTTTCACATAGTATTTTTGAAGTTATTTTAAAAAATATTGTGACCCAAGCCTCAATCGTAACAGCTACCAGATACTTAAGTCTCAGACTAGATTAGGTAGGTATATTATTAAGATATTTTATTGTTCTGAGCTTCATGTATCCTTGACAGTACAATAGGGCAGGCACAGCAGTAGCGTATTTGCAAGTTAATGCGCCCTAATATCGTAAACGTATATGATTACTATAACCAATTTGAGTGTAAAGATAAATAATAAAAATTAACATTCTAATAATAAAACTAATATATCAACTAAATATTTAACACAAAGGCATAATATTCTAGAATAAAAGAAATAAGATTCCCTATGGTGGCATCGCAATTACTGCACTGAATGAAACACTATCTAAATAACTAAATACAAACATTGAAAAGTATTTTAATAATATTGTAAGGTAAATGAAAAATATTCACAAATAATAAATGAGGAGGAGCACCCTAACCAAAAGGATACAGGAATTAATTATTTCACATACAATATCATGTAACAAAACCATAGAAAAATTTACACCAATCAGTACAATATTGGTCACACACAGATAAGAGCCCCAGTCTTTACTACAACTTTCTAATAAGCTTGTGTATTAAGTAACAGTACATTTTGTAGAACATATTACTATATAGATGATCTGCATTAACATAAAGCAACAATAAAGACTGGGGCTAGCTTCGGAGCGATGTGAGCATGTAGCAACCCTAATATACACGTATATCCACACCGCACTAACCACTAATCGAGTTCTATTACATTACATAGCAGTATGCAAGATCGTCTCGGTGCTTTCGAGTCCCCACTACACGTTACACACTTGTTACTCGTTAATTTACACTTTACACTCGAGTCAATTGTAAATGGACACTGTATATTTAGCGCACACAAAGTCCCGTACGTGTTAATCCGAGGCAGCGTCGTCTGCGTCTTCGAGAAAGCTGAATTTATTAGACGCGACGAAATTCTGTAACAAAAAAATCATTACTATTTACATTTTATTGGGTCGACTTTAAACACGCAGTTGCGCACTCTTATTTCCCCATTCATTAAAAAATCAACCCACACTCAGTTACAAGGGTCTCACTCATTATAGTTTTTAATTTCAAAGTCAGAAAATATTGACAAAAAAGTCGTTACTTTCGATTTTGTTTCCTAGATATTTCGAATAACAATGAGATACATACCGGTTTCTCCTGTTCCTTCAGTTTAGGCAGTGGTTTTTCGTCGAGGTCGTCGCGTCGATCGCGCGAGCGGCTTAGTCGCGAGCCACCGTTGCGTTCGTCCTTGTTGTCGTGCGAGTCAGGGTGTCGCTCGCGGGAGTCGGGCCGGCCGCGAGAGTATTCGCGCCGATCGCGGGACCCGTCGCGCCGGTCGCGTGAGTCGTCCCGTCTGCGGGAACCACCGCGGGAATCTTTGCGGTCGCGGGAGCCTTCTCTGCGATCGCGTGAGCCGTCTCTGCGATCGCGTGAACCATCTCTGCGATCGCGTGAACCATCTCTGCGATTTCGTGAACCGTCTCGGCGATCGCGTGAACCGTCTCTGCGATCGCGTGACCCATCTCTGCGACCGCGAGATCCTTCTCTGCGATCGCGTGAACCGTCTCTGCGATCGCGGGACCCTTCTCTACGATCGCGGGAACCGTCACGGCGATTGCGAGAATCATCGCGACGTGCGCCTGACCGGCCGCCGTCGCGGGACCCGTCCCGCGAGTCTCTGCGCCTTTCTCCAGAGTAGTCCCGCCTGTCTCTGTAGTCTCTGTCGTCTCTGTAGTCGCGCCGCTCTCTGTCGTCTTTAGAATAGTCACGTCGATCTCTGTCGTTGCGTCTGTCTTTATCGTCCTTGGAATAGTCGCGTCGGTCCTTGTTGTAACTACGCGAGTCTCTGGCGCGATCATCTGCAAGAGGATAATATAGTGAAGACCTTTTAGAACACTATATTACCTGTGGTCATATAAATAGTACACAAAGTTTTAACTTACCACGTCTGGAGCCGCTGCGGCGGTCACCGGAATGTTCCTGAATAAACAAAATGTTTTTATAATACTTCGTATCTTTATGTTGAAATATGATCTGTATGAAAGATATAATAAAAAACTAACTCGTCTTGGTCCCCATTTCTCTTTCTCATCAGTCCCGCGTCTCGCCTCTTCTTCTTGTTTGCGTAAACGTTCTTCTATTTCGCGTTCCCTGTAACATCATTTAAGATATTAAATAACGGCCGTGTGAAAGAAAAGTTACATACAGTATCAAAGGTTGGCTAAGTTGTTCTTAACAGATCCACGAAGTTAAGCGCTGTTCCGCGGGGATCATCATTTGGATGGGTGACCGCCAGTGGCAATTTCAACTGAGCGCTCCCGTGCTTAGGAGGGCACGTTAAGCAGTCGGTCCCGGCTTTTTCAAAGTTGTTAGGCCATGGCAGAGGCCTTCGGGCGGCCTAGAAACTCTGTCACCAGAGTTGGCCACTGACTCATATGAATGAACGAAGTATCAAAAAAATATATATTATGTCGGTATAAAGCGACCGAATCGCACATTAAACGAGCGGTACGGTGTCTGTTGACCTTTTTTATTTAGCACATTGCCACAATAAATGTGAAAACAAACAGCAAAATATCAATATCTTGGTTATGTTTTACGTGCTAATAGCATGAAGCTGGTGACAGGGATAAATAATTTCAGATTGCACATCCTCTGTCTGAAATTAAGTTCTTTCTCTTTTTTTCCTTTGCAATCAAGTGAGTTAAGTAACTCAACACCTTCAGTGATCAGTGAAAAGTATTGGCGTTAGACCGCAAAGTCTGGAAACTTTGAAGGGAGAACTTTGCCCAGCAGTGCAGGCTGACAACATAGTAGTTGTAGCAGATTTTACCAGGTTTTATTCCTCATAGCTTAAAATAGTTAAACTCACTTGGCAGCAGTATCCACAGGTTTAGCAGCTCCAAATACTTTCTCAGCAGAAACTGGCTTGGGTTTCTCAACTGGTTTCTCGGGTTCTACCCCCGCGCCGTCAGCCGGTTTAATGGGAACTTCAGTCTCGCGCGGAACTGTGCGCGGAAGTAGGTTTAGCTTGGGACGCTCGCGAGGTCTGCTGTCTGCAACAAACAACCATATAATAGTATAGTATAAACATCGTGAACCGTTTGTGATGCGCAAAGACGATTTAGTTCGAAAAAGCTTCAATGCGCATCGAAACGACTAACTTCACGGGGGCCGCTAGAACTATAAGTAGAGCTAGCAGGTCGTCGCAAATCCAAAGGAAGTTTCTGGAATCTGAAGGCTTGAAGTCTAAGCCAGTTTTATTCAATAAAATCATAAAGATCACTTTGAAACGTTTTACAAGCTAGGTGAATTTACTTAAAGGTAAAGTAAAAGTAAGGTAAAAGAATTGGCAACATGGCCTTGCTATTGTTATGAATGCCGATTAGAGCTAAAGCACATTTATCCCAAGATTTTTTGGCATCTAAATAATCACTTATTTTAAATATAAGCTTTTTGTGATAGTTTTTCTTTGACATTGTTTTAAATGTGATACTAACATGGCGTCAGTGGTCTATATTAAAATAAGCCATAAGTACCTTCACGTGGTGGTTCACGTTCGCGGTCACGGTCGCCGAAGCCTCGGCCGCCAAAACCTCTGCCTTCTCGACTTCTACAGCACAACAAACACATTCATTGAAGTTATCTTTCAATTAATTGAATAATTACAAACTCAACCGTTTGTAATTTACAATAATTTCAAACCAAATAATGTAAATAGTGGTTTTCTGCCATACACAAAGTGATTAGAAAATGGATGTTGGTATAAAGCGACCGAATCATACATAAAAAGAAAGATACGGTGTCTGTTGACCCTTTTATCTAGCACTGAGTCACCGAGGTGACAACAAACATCAAAATATAAAAATCTTGATTTTGTTTGAATGTGCAGTAGTTATAACTGGAGTCATTATCGATTCGTTAAACTATTTGCGTTGCGTGATTAAGTGTATATTCGTCTAAAACAGAGAAGAGACGGGTCATATTCACTTCATTGATACCAGCTTTAATCTTGGAGCTATAACATAGATTTACGTTGCGTCATAAATGTTTAATCGTCTAAAACAGAGACGTAAACCCCACGAATCAGTATTCCTCAGTGTAATTTTATGGATCAGAAATAGAGACGTAAATCTACGAATTTGTATTCCTCAATTAAATTTCATGGATCAGAAATAGAGACGGTAAACCCACGAATCTGTATTTCTCAGTTAAATTTAATGGATCAGATGTGTAGTGCCTCACCCAAATCCTCCTCCATCGCGCTCCGGCCGCTCCGCCGTGCGGAAGCCGTCCCTGCCGCCGTAGCCGCGCTCTCTGCCACCACTGACAGGAAAAAGGCACATCGCTTTAACAAACTTATCTAATCCACATGTATGCCTAGGCCTGTGTTCATGCTAGCTTTTAGAGTAAACATTAAAAACACTTTTCTATTGAACTGTATTTTCCATTATCTAAGGTAGAATTGAGAAATTCGTAGCACTTTTTGTTAGGTATTTTAAAATTCGAGCATAGCGGGAATAGTGCATAACGGAACTAACCCAATCCAGCAAGTTATGTCTCTGTCTTGTATTGTTTAATATTCGGTCACCGTAATTTAGACTTGCTTGAACTAGGTAAGAACAATATTATGTGGTTGTCTTCTGGTAATACTATTCGATTAAAAATCAGACATAACCATCAGTCATGAAATGAAATAGTTAGAAATAGGATCACTTTTGATTTATAATATTTCTATTTTTCCAAGGCATTATTGGCTTGGTAGACATATCAGATTACAGTCCGTGTGATGTTCTTTTTATTGCGATATCCACTCTTACAGCGCGCGAGCTCCTCAACATTAGGAACCGAAATTGAATCCTGCGTATGACGCAATGTTTGGTCTAATTTCAAGAGTGTTACACACTATCCAGCATGTCAGCCTTGTGTCGTTTCACATACGACGCACAACAAGTCGTGTGGCCTACGCCCTCCTATAACATTGTCTCGCACGGTGGACGTATTCATATATAATCACTTTACAGATGGGCAATTCCCGTAATGTAAAATAGTCATAATCAAGTTCCAATCTTGTCCAATCCCATGTTGGGCATATAATGTAGGGCAGCATACCGGTCGCGGTCCTCCGGGAAGCGGTCGCGTCCGAAGGAGTCGCGGCCGCCGTAGGGCGTGCGCGCGGGCTCGGCCGGCGCCGCGCGCTCGCCGTCGCGCCATCCGCCCGGCTTGTTGTCGGCTGCGGCAGCTGGGAATATACAATATGTTTAAAAAGAGATAGATTACCATTTTATGCTAAAAAAACGGATTATTCCTATCTGTCACCCAGTTTTGTCCCCCCAAGGTGACAGATCGCACGTTTTTTTTTTTAAGTGCGATCTGTCACTCTGTAATAGAGAATTGGTTATCATGTAACATGATAGATACGTTTTGAGCTGCGTCAGTAAAAAGCGGTCTACCGAGAGTTACTGTCCTATAATCGATAGCTAATTCAGCCAATCAAATTCAATTTCTAACTAATTTTTCGACATTGACTACAGACGAAAAAATTAAAAAACAATTTTCTATCCTATATTGGTATGAATAGAAGAGGAAAAGAGCGAGACTTGCCCAGCAGTGGGATTCAGTACACTCATAGTACCATCTCTCTTTTTTGATGCGTTTCGAGAACGCATCTGATGTTACTCAGTCTCTGTAATATCTGGAGCGAGCTGTAGATTAGTCTGAATTGAGTTACAACGGTACGTCGCGTCACAGATTAAGCTAAAACGGCTGGTCGCGGGACATTACAAGAGCGCACGGGACCAAATCTCGTCTAATAGAGTCCTAGACAAAGTCCCGCATCCCCAAGTTTCTGGTTGCTCCGCCGTCGCTGTCAACGACGCCCCCGGCTAGAGGGTAATAAATCGTAACACACGGCTGACCTTTACTCAGACCTTCCCGGGACGATGGGAGTAACTAGGATCACCGAAACAAATACCACAACGATAGTTAAAATCAATAAGCATCTCTGCTTCGGTGACGAAAATAAAATAAATATGATTTGGAAGATATTTATGCTTATGGCTGTTGGTGATCCATGTACTCTGTAGGTGCATCCCAGTTGTGACATTACAGCTCACTCCGGTTCTTAACAGATAATATCATCATCGTAACATGTTGCTTTTAACTTTTTAGAATGTAACATACACTGACCACTGTCAGTATAATGTTGTGGTATGCTTAACCCCCTTATTTAATCAATCAAAATCAACGTCAATTCAGCAGCTTGTTAAGGTGAACAATGATGATAGATTTGAAAGATATATTAAGCTAACAGATTATGCTAGGTGTCTTTCTGCAAATTCGTGTCCCTAATCTAAATAAGAGATTGAGGCGCGACAACTGGCAATCAATACTAATATTATATAGAGGAAAGATATGTATTTTTGCAATGAATGATCACAATAAATGATCCGATTTCAAAAATTCTTTCACTTTCAGAATGCTAATTTATTCCTATGTAACAGGCTACCTATATTTTATGTCCACCTGCTAGTGTGCTAAGTCGGGACGGGCCACTAGTATATACTAATATTATAAAGAGGTCTTATTTGTAACAAATAAACCCGGCTTCGCACGGGTGTTTAAGTTTTCATAGCACCCGTGTGAAGCCAGAGCAGTCTAAATTAAAGTTACATTCTGGTTCCCGCTCGCGCATGCCGGCGCGCGTCATCTCCCCGCGGTCGGGGTCCCGCTCGCGCTCCATGCGCGGCCGCCCGCCGCCGCCGCCGCCGCCGCCGGCCGCCGGGTCTGGCGCCGCGCGCGGACCCGACCGCCAGTCGCCACTCGTCCGCTCCGGGTCATACTCTCTGCAATAAACAATCACACCAATAGAAACAAAACATATTTTTTTACGTCAGCAAGTGACAGGACAATCAAGGCGCCCGATGTTAGCACCTCGCCTGACTAAAACAGATGCAATACCACCCAAAGCTTAAAGTTGTTAAGTGTTTGCGTGGCACTGCACTGCGCTTATCACCCCGTGGAGGAGGGATATTTGTTATTCAATCACGTCGTCACTGCTGTACGTGTTTCGATGAAAAATGGTATAAATATTGATTAATTAGGACCTGAGGGGCTATTATGTTTTTTTTTTACAACTGAAGTGGCAACCAAGCGTACGGCCCACAAGATGGTAAGCGGTTACAGCAGCCTATGAACGCTTGCAATACCAGAGGTATCACTCACGGGTTGCCACCTTGAGGCATATTTCGGAAATGTGATTCGGTTGCAATCAATTCCACTAGATTTTAATAAAAAACCGAGGATTAAAGCGCAAAACACATAGAGGACTGGCCCGCGCACGCGTTGTCATCCTAGTCGTACATACAAATTAAACAAAATAGACCCGCTCCTGACCTTTGCCTGTTTTGCGCTTCAAACACAGGATACTTTAAAACTATTATCAGATATGCTTTGTGTTGGCTGTCATCACGACAGCCTTCTAAAGTTCCCACAGCTGGGACACTGGCCTACTGTTAGAAGGGGGCCACACACAATACCACCCAATGGGAGACATCAGTACATCTTCTTATTTCCATACATTGTTCCTGTTGCTTAGGGGATTTCCCCTAGGTAACATTGTGTCAGGGCCAATGAGGATATCATGCCCTAAATAAGGGGTAGAGCTCAGCTCAGTAAATGTACCAAATCATTGATTCATGGCATGTCTAACTCAAAAATAAAAACCGTTATAAAAGTCAGATTAGTAATGGATAATGCTGATAGTGAAATGAATACAAATATAAAATTCAAATAATATCACTAGTTTTTTGATGAAATACTATGGAATTCCTGGCTATGTGGCCAGTGTTTATTCCAAAATACATACAATAAGTCAACAACCTACCCTAAAAATTAAATGTTATAAAAAAAATATGATCCAATCTAATTTAATCTGGGCAATGCTCTAGTGCTGTTATAGCAAGCAGACTCGTTTTCAAACGAGTGCTTAAACTACGTATAAACCTTCCTCTTGAATCACTATTCTATAATCTATTGCTGAAAGCTGCATTAAAATCCGTTGCATAGTTTAAAACATCTAAACGTAAGTACATACAAAGGGACTGATTGCGGGAACGATTTATATTGTAAAGATTAGTAGGATTTACCTGTCTCTGTCAGATCTGCCCATACCACTTCTGCCCATTCGGCGGTCATTGTCGTGCGTGGATACCTCAATTCTTATCCGTCTGCCACTAACTGTCTGTAACACAATACAACTGGTTCAAGGGAATTCAACTAAAATACCCTCTCTTTAGCCACATTGTTGCACTACTTCATTTAAAAGACCCTATGTAGGGGAAAAAAATATCAAAGAGTTACATGGTTGTTGGAAATGTTTAATACAGAACTTTATAATAGTAATGACAAATGCCTATAATATCAGACTAGTTTCTGCCCGCGGTTTCACTTGTGTTACTAATTTAATTATGCAATCCATTGGGGCAAAATGTAGAATGTAAGACGTATGTTATTCCATGCTGCTGCATCTTTAATTTTACCATGTTCAGTTACAGCGTGATTGAATAACAAACAAACATACATATTATACATACAACATACACCTTTACAAACTGTTGCATATTCATTGTCTGTCATCCTATGTCACACGTAATAACACCGTGATAGCGTCTCAAACACTGTGTTTTGAGATGACAGGGAGCCGTGCATTGCTGAATCATGCTATAATAGTATATTATTATAGTTTCCACTCTGTCGGGGCCAGTCTACTCGTGAGATGAATTGATAGCACTGATAACATAGTATTTGTTCTATGTATAGACGCTATATTTTCTTGAAAATGTTGACTTACCAGATCAGCTATGTTCATAGCACTGACAAGACTCTCTCTATCTTCAAAGTCAACATATCCAAATCCTTTTAGGCGGTCTCCTTCGCGGGGCAATCTTAAGTTGGTAATCTGTTGGAGAAAGTTGTATGTGTATGTTTGTATGTGAATGAATATATTATAAAATTATGCAGGTAATAAACACAATGTGTATTATTTATGCAAAGATAATGCATATTTTATGTTTAACCTTAGGGTTAAGTTCCCAGAGATAAATCATTGCACCTGGCAGTAGATATTGTTTATGCTTACATTCAGTAAAAGTATAGACAAATAACATTAATGTAGATTTATATCGTAGTAGCGTCCCGCCCCAGCTTACTTTTATACTTTTCTTAACTTTATTTTATACTATGTATAGATACTATGTATAGAGAGCACCGGTGGTCTAGTGGTAGTGACCCCGCCTTCCGATCCTAGGGTCGTGGGTTCAAATCCGGTCGTGCACCAATGGATTTTTCTGTTCGAAAAATGTATGTGCGCAATGCCAGTGCTCTCATACGGTGAAGGAAAACATCGTGAGGAAACCGGCATATCCAAGAACTAAAAATTCGAAAGACATGTGCCATCCGCCAATCCGCATTGGGTCCGCGTGGGGGATTAAGACCCAATCACTCTCGCCTGAGAGTAGGCCAGTGTCCCAGCAGTGGGAACATTAGAATGCTGTCATGATGTATAGATAGGATTGATAATTCTCAGTCATACATCTAAATACAGGCCCTCATCTCCATAAAGTGAAAAATAAGTGAGAACTTGCAGTGGTTAAATAAAATAGGTCCTGGTTCTAAAGCTGTAGTACACCATTAATGTAACATACCTTGTGGCACAAGATAACTAACTTTATGGTACAATACAACTAACCCCAGAGCTCTGCAATAGCGCTCTCGTCGATGACATAGTGGGGCAGGTTGGATATAATATATGTGATGGATGTGTGTGCTCTTGTAACTAACCTTCTGGTTTAATGCAACTAACTAACACAATATAAGTGCAAGCCTACTTCATCTAAACCTGACCAGGCACTTAAGAATTTGCATTTTACACAATCTAGTGTAATCCAACAGATGTAACCTGCCACTAGATGCTTCATAAATCATCTTCAATAAATGGTAAAAGGCCTTGATTTTTTCGTAATATTTATTGCAACCATATACATAATGACTAACCTTGAGGCCCTCAAAGAGCTCTGCAATAGCGCTCTCATCCACATCGTAGGGCAGGTTGGAGATGTGCGCGATGTAGGGCGGGCGGCGCGGGATGGACTCGTCGTCCACCGCCATGCCGCCGCGCGCCGCGCGCGACACAGACGGCAGCACCACGGGCGCGCGCGTACGGCTGCCATAGCTGTAGCCCTCAGCTGGGACAATTATACATTTTGTATTAAGAGCGAGTATTCTACATGGAACAGAGATCTTTTCCTGTCATTTAAACGTTAATCTTAATATATAATCTAAATATTATTACATACTGAATACTGATGCAAAAAGTGTTTAACATTTTGCATTTATCTATTAACACTGGTCATATTACCTAAGTTTCAAGCCAAATAATATGATAACAAATAATTAATCTTATCTATTTAAAATTGTGATCAGCTGTTCTGCATTAAACAACATTTGGCTTAATAAATCAAATGGCCTTACAGAAAGGAAGCATGACATTGGACTATAAATGCTCATGCACTAGAATAACACTTAAAATATTGCATGTGGTATTTATTTGTGACTTTCTACACTATAATAACCCTCAGTCTAATTAAAGGAGCAGGCCAATGAAAGATTAGTCTGAATTGAGTTGTGACTAGAGTCATCTCGTAGATCGTGCTAAAACAGCTGGTCATGGGAGTTTCCAACAGTGGTAGTGCCTACACCTCTGCCGAATCGCAAGGACAAGGCATCCTCAGCTTAGCACCACTCTGTGATTTCTGGTTCTCCCACCTTCCCTATTGGGGAAGCATCCGGCTAGAATGTATTTCAAAGCACAGAGACCTTTCCTCAGACCTTCCCGAGGCAACAGGAGCGACCAGGCGCTCAGCAGGTGTGCCCCAAGTACGAGATTAACATTGGCCTGCCTTAACCCTTTCATTCATCATTGGGTTAAGTACATAAAACTGTGTTATAAGTAAATAAATAGCTAGTGTTTGTGCGTAGTAATGTTCACTTACTTTCTTCAACTGTATCAGCAGCCCAGTTAGTCGCCGGAATAGTCGTCGGCTCCGCAAGGATATCTGTTAGGTTGGCTTTGACCCATTTTGCCTTCTTTCCTTTCTTGCCTGTAAAATATAATTTGACTTACAGATTGTCCACTGCAGATATTGATTTGAAGGACTTATGTAGAGTAGGTATTTTATATTAAATTCATGTACAATGATGACGCATAGTACGTGAATGACCTACACGCCGATTTTGGAAAGCGGTTAGTCGGGGACACATAAGATAGGTCATCCCTGGTGATCCAACTGTTTTATTATCACGAGTCTTACCTTGGCGAACACGAAAAAACCAAATTATACACTTAATTTTAGGAATAACAGTAGAAATTGGGAGTTGAAAAGTTCAGAAATGTGGCCACGCGGTAAATCCAAACGTCCGCAAGTCCGCAAGGGTGAATGAAATGATGACACGTTAGCATTATTAGGTAACCTTAAAAGACACCTAGGCGGTTTTTCAACATGAATATTTAGTGAATAAACAATTTGGCATGCAAAAATAAAATGCTACACTTGAAAGTAAAGCGAAATTTAAGATTTTTTCATTTGACAAAATTATTAGAACTAACCTGTAGCGGCCATATTACAAGGCTGGGTCGGTGTTGCCACTGACACAAGTGAAATTACCCACGACTCAGGGTAGCCAATAGTTACCCATTTATTAATTAGTAAAGTCGATATTAAAACTCAAAAAAAATCTATTAATTAGGTTAATTAATTAGGTTGTGCTCATTCAAAATTTTATTTAAGCTTGCATTTAGGTTGATCGCAGCAAGTTTGTTTAATTATTGCGTTCAGGCCAACAACAGCTCGTTCCATCAACTAAAACCATAATTAACCATACATGTATTTTGTATTAACCATACCATACCTAGTATACCTACTTATATGATAGTTTTTTTATAGCAGATAGTTTTTTTTTTCTGTGAGTTTGAGCAACAAAGATTTAGGTAAACTTTCGAAGAGGAGTCTTCGTTTCACAATGGCGTTGAATTGGTTGGTTTTCATCATGCTGAGGCGTACTGGTTAAGGAAATCTCCGTCATTAGTAATCACGCGTGTCCTTAATTGGCTTGATTTTCGGTGTAGGCTCGAGTTTCGGTCAGAAATCCTCGCAATGATGATGTCAGTGAAAAAAATGACTCCATGCTTTTTAAGGTTTTTTAAGAGAATAGTAGAACAGACAGTAGCAAACAACCAAAATTGAATCGCCAACAACACAGATGAGTCAGCGCCATCTCTTAACAGTTTTTTTTAAATCTGGAAACTAAAACATCTCATTGTATTTCTAATACTATATTCAAAAATAAGTGTTTTACTGAGGTGACTTATAAACTCACATACTAATTATACTTTTAAGACCCTTTGTTTCATTTTATCTTCGTTACGCGGTGATTTACCTTAAATTTTGGGTATTTTTGTGTGACATGGCTACACATAGAACATAGAAAGGTTTGTTTGTGGTATAAGTATGTTTACATGGTATAGTGCAAGGGCGAGTATTGTGTCTAGCTAGCCCCTATGTTTATAATTAGGGGTTTTCGTCTCTAGTTATTTAAAAAAAAAAGCTATCTATTTAGATGGCGGTAGCTCAACTGGCGAGCCCAAGAGAATGTAAGCACTACGTTTGGCGAGCTATGGTGAATGTGTCACCAGAGTTAGCCACTGACTCATACGAACGAACGAAGGGAATTCAACATTGGTTGCTCCTGCTGTCACTGTCTGTCATACCTCTGGCTGGTGTCAAAGTCATAGTACGTACTACGTAGTACATTAACTTTGGTCGTACTAGAGTTAAATTGTTTTGCCTCAAGCAGGACATGAACCCACAACTTTCCGCTTGACACGAGACGAAACAAAAACGGAGTTACCAACTTTTTTCTTGTTATAATAACCTTTCCCAGTAGGGCAGATAGCGCCATCTGTTAAAACAATCGAAACTACTTTTTTTTTATTCTTGAATTGAAAACATCTCATTACATTTATTAATTGTGATTACCATGCAAGTTCTTGACAAGTAGTGCAAAGTGGACTAACACAGGGAAATTATTATACTACCTCTAAATAGGCCACTTTTAAAATTAAGAATGTAATAGTTATACATAGCTAGAGCTATAAATAGCGCTAAGTATACCTAGCCATCATCCACATGGACTGAATTTAATAAAACTTATTATTATTAAAAATAAATAACTAGATGTTGTCCGCGACTTCGTTTGCGTGGAACTCAAGAACCGTTTTTTTATTCAGGATAAATTATAGTCTATCCTATCTCAACTATGTTTTAAATTTCAGCCAAATCGGTTTACTGGTTATTGAGTTTTATACGTACAAACTTAGTCTAAAAGTCCAAACCTCCAAACTTTTGCATTTATAGTATTACAGTGTGAAGTGTGATAGTGAGAAGTTTATGTTACTATAAACTAACTAAATCTGCATTGGGTCCGCTCAGTAGATTAGGACCCAATTACTCTCACTCGAGAGTAGGCTAGTGTCCCAGAAGTTGGAATATTAGAAGGCTGTGATGATGATGATGATTTTAAACTATGATGAGTATGACGATTATTACCTTACCAAGCAGATTATAATAAATGAAATTTTGTATATCTAACTCACAGAATATTTATAATATTTTAATTTGAATCACAGAATATTTTTTTGATGAGCTTTGATGTAGGTAGTCGTCTGCCGCATGCCGCATTCCATTCATTTTAAAACTAATTTATAAAAATATTTAGCGGATCCGCCCCGGTCTCGTTCGGGTGTTAATGGTGCTTTAAACCTTCCTTATGAATTACTTTATCTATTGCTGGAAACCGCATTAAAATTCGTTGCGTAGTTTATAAGATCTAAGCGTACATACATACATAGAGACGGGCTTCATTTTATACTCTGTAAGGATGTAATCCTGAGATGTATGTAAACGAAGCATGGATGGCATAATTTTTTTGTCTATGGATAGACGTCTTTGTAGACGGACCAAAGAAAGATAATATTATTATTATCAAAATGTTAGA
Organism: Colostygia pectinataria; assembly: GCA_951394395.1. Classification (NCBI taxonomy): domain Eukaryota; kingdom Metazoa; phylum Arthropoda; class Insecta; order Lepidoptera; family Geometridae; genus Colostygia; species Colostygia pectinataria. Next base: position 3,770,756 of record OX596357.1, on the reverse strand, counting down.
CCTAAAGAAAATCAAGACTACAGAAGAAAAAAACATTCATGACGTTAGGACGTTGTTATGCAGCATCGGTGCTGCTGTACACGACCGAGTTCAGTGCGTCTCTTTTGCATGCTTAATTTTTGATTGTTTGATAAGCTTTATAGAATATAATACCTACGTCCAGAAAGAAAGAAAGAACACTTCATTGAGTCCGCACATTTTTACATAAACTACATAGTTACTAACTACTAGGTACTACTTATAATGTGTCTAACTGGCAAGGATAGTTGTGTTCCTTGCTAACTGGAGTCCTTATAAATCAAGGTACACACTACTAGGTACGTTATCTGTGACCATACAAAAAAAAAACATATGGAGGTAGCTATGTAATGCTGTGTTATGTTAAGAATGTGGGGCCCAAAAAGGTCCCTGTCTTAGCATTAAGGCCACGGCCACTTTAGCATTCAAAGTGGCTACTGGTCTAAAATGTTTAAACGTTACGTATTAAGACTAATAGAGTTCTCTGTGATAGAGCTCGTCTGGGGAAGGACTACCACCATACCTATTTCTGCCGCCAAGCAGTAATGCTCGCATTGCTGTGTTCCGGTGGCACATGAGGCTTTCGATCATAGCCTCAAGGTGGCAACCCGCTAGTGATACCACTGGTATTGCAAGCGTCCATAGGCTCCGGTAACCGCTTACCATCTTGTGGGCCGTACGCTTGGTTGCCACTTCAGTTGTATAAAAAAATAAAACGTTTTCTGTTAGCTAGGCTGTATGTATGAGTAACACTACCTCTGTGACACTACATTATCATGCTCAGACAAAGTAGAATTGTCTGAGTTATCATGACATGACCCTTATTTAAGGATTCACCGTTCGATGCAATAGTTTAAAAATATATATACCTACCTACTATTTAGATTTAGGTAGGTAGAGTACATGGAGTTAGGAATTACTAAATGTTAACGTGCCCTCCAAAGCACAGACAGAAGCGCTCTGATGTAAATGCCCTAACGGTCACCCATCTTTACCCTACGTTCTATCCTGGCAATAATGTCAGACAAATGACAAAGGGCACACGGAAAGCGCAGCAAACGTGTGTATCATTCACATGGCACGTTTGCTGCGCTTTCAGAATTATACACAGTGAATGGTTCTTCGATGGATACCGGAAAAATGTAGTGCTAAGCCTGAGTAGTAGGGTCAAGCGCCAGCCGCCGAGCGATGGTGTATGGGCTGTGGCTCTGTCTGTGGTATGGGCCAGCAGCCAGTGCAGTGCAGGGCAGGCAGGCAGACATGAGACAATGATGATGAACGCGCATTCTGGGCGAGCGCCGTTACCGTGCGGACGTGTGACTCGTATTCCGCGCTCCAACAACCTTTTTGTTCCGATTTGTTTGACTCGAGCGCAAACTCAGTGCAATAAAGAACTCTGTCACTGAAGGTGCCGGTCATAACGGAGTAGGCATGCAGTGATTTGTGTTGTGTTTACGTTTGAAATGTGCACAGTGCTTTGTTTATAATGGGGTATGCGTCGAACGGGGCGACACGCGGGGCTCACGAGGCCCTGCTGGCGCGCCAGGATGCGGAGCTAAGGCTTATGGAAGCGATGAAGAGGAGCCTCCAAGCTAAGATGAAGAGTGATAGGGAATACGCTCTGGCTCTTTCTGCCGCCGCTGCACAGGGACAGAAAATGGATAAATGCGAAGAGCTTAATGGTGAAGATCCTTGATAATAGCCCTAGATAATATCTTTTCAGTTAGGTATTATATTTTTTCATTAGGGTACTTAAAGTTATGTCCTGCAAAACGCAGAATTATAGGTACCTACCTACCTACCTTACCTACCTACCCACCTACCTACCTACCTACCTATACGCAACTTCAGACGCAAAATTATTGATGTGTAGCAAGGAAGGGTAGTCTAAAAACATAGGAACAGGGCCCCACTGCTGGCTGTGGTCCCACCAGAAACTATAGTCAGCTATAAAAGTATTTATGGTGACGACCAATGTGGCGCGGTGGGCGAAGGTCCGCCTGCGACGCAGAGGTTGCGGGTTCGATTCCCGCCTTGGGACAAATGTTTGTAGGATCTGCAAATATTTGTTCCGGGTGTTCTGGGTGTTTTCTATGTATAATAAAAAATATCTATCTATGTATTGTATTGTATTAAATATATATCAGTCATCTAGTACCCATAATACAGCTCTGTTTAACTGCAGCTTACCTTGGGGCTAGATGATGCTGTGTGGATTGTCCAGCATTATTTATTTATTATTATTATTTATGCCGAGGTAGGTATACAAAATGAATGAAGGACATTTTATTCTTTGGTGCCAAAGCAAGCTTTCTATTGTCTAGATTAGATTAGATACCTACTGACAAGGTAGTTGTCAACTTGCTGCCTTACTATCGATTTAATTGTTGATTCTGAGCGGGTTTTAACGGAAAGCGATTAGAAACTTCCACTTTCTTTATTTCCTACTACCTACAAACTTACCCTTAATTAACAATAAACCTACTGTCTGGTAGTTCTCCGACACGCTATCGTAGGTAGGACCTATGATATAGAATTTATACCGCCCTGCGTAAAAGGCCTATTACATTACACGATTCGTCGGCACGATGAGCCGTGACGACAGATCGGACGTTCTGTTTACACTACACGATAGCCTCCCTAAATCGCCTTTATAAAGGCTCGATTACATTTCACGATTCTTCGTGACGATGAATCGTGAAACGACGTCGAACTGCCTAACAGCGATTACACCTTGCGATTTAGGCTCCCTGCTTCAAATCGTCACGATGAATCGTGAAATGTAATCGAGTCCTAATACAAAGAAAAATAATTCTGACACCTATCTAGATCTCTGTGCCTTGATTGAATAGTCTGTCCACAAATCATATGCCGGCAGTAGACACGTCTTAGTCTTGGCCAAAGGCCTGGCCAGCATGTTGGGCCAAAATATCGGATACTTAAATAATTGTTGCTGTTTATAGGTAGGTACATTAAGTAGTTTAGTGATCATTTTGCATTGTTTTTTTATGTACCTACCACACCGAATAAGATAAAAAAAAATACATAGGCCAGCGTGTAGAGCTGAGCACCGGTGGTCTAGTGGTAGTGACCCCGCCTTCCGATCCTAAGGTCGTGGGTTCAAACCCGGTCGTGCACCAATGGATTCTTTCTGTTTTCTGTGCGCAATGCCAGTGCTCTCATACGGTGAAGGAAAACATCGTGAGGAAACCGGCATGTCCAAGAACAAAAAATTCGAAAGACATGTGCCATCCACCAATCCGCATTGGGTCCGAGTGGTGGATTAAGACCCAATCACTCTCGCCTGAGAACAGGCCAGTGTCCCAGCAGTGGGAACATAAGAAGGCTGTCATGATGAGTTGTAGTAGCCGTTTCGATGCGCAAAGGAGCTTCTCTGAACTAAATTGTCTTTGTGCAGTAAGTGGCAGTACGCATCACAAACGGCTAACTTCGCGACAGCAGAGACACAGAGTAGGTATTATCTGTGGCCGAGATCTGCTGGCGTGGTATAAATACCCTCAATCCAGGTCATAAATTTATCTCTGGATTCAACGTTTGAACTTACATCAGTGTTTATCGTGTTTCTAGGATCAGTGATAGCCTCAGCTTGGCGCACTATGACCGAGGAATGGGAGAGCACCAGCCGGCTCATTAGGTCCAACGCAGAAGCCCTGGAGTCACGGGCCCTCGATCGGCTGACTGCACTCATGACGGAGCGACGGAAAGCCAGAAAGGTCAATCATGAAGACCATTCCAAAATATCTTCGCAGTTTACGCAGGTATGATCATTGTTTTGGAATTGGTAGATTCTCAAGTTTTTTACATAATTATATGTCAGAGCAATCCGTGGGTTCTGTGATCTGTCCACTCATTTGGGAAATAAGAGTGATTATTATATATTAATATTAATATACTTACGTAGTGGGTATATTCGTTGGGTGGTGGAACTTAATAACTTAGTTATGTAAATAAGGAAAATATTTTAAGTTATTCTGAAGTGCTCTTAGTTAGCCTAATATCACGAATCTGTGTTCGTCGTGTTGTAATTTTGCGTTTTTAGTTGAATAAGTAGGTACCGAAGTTTTTTTAACAACGTGCATAGCTTATACAAACCATGTCAGAGGGTGCGTGTTGCCAGTGATGACTTATAGCACTGAGATGTGGTCGCTAACTCGCTCTCATTTACAAGCTCAAAGTTTTTGAGCTAGATAGATTAGATTGCTATGGAAAGGCGATCGAATCCGAAACAAGGAAATCCGTAAAAGAGAACCAAGATCATCGACATAGCTCTTATAGAATAAGCAAGTTGAAGTGGCAGTGTGCAGGCAGGCCTTAGAGCTCTAGCCTTAACGAGGTAAAAAAATTGGATATAAAAAAAAACAAAATTCATTTATTCAAATAAAAGCATGTTTACAAGTAAATGTGCAGCTCTGCCTTCTGTGTTAGTTTAACATATAAACTGTATTACAGAAATATATAAACCTTCTGCTATTGCCGCATACAAAACACAACCAAAGTTCTTTAGTGATGTCATTTTCCAATCACCAATTAAATACTTTTCAACACTCAAGCACGGCTTATCAACCTATATCACCGTATCCGATCACGTCCAGGCTGATAACAGTACATAACTAATTCATATTACATGGTGCATGTCTTATTTTTAGCTATGGTAGAGTCACGTCTAGCCTCTCCATTATTTATACATCTTAACAACAATGTTCTTCTGCTATACATTGTACCATAAACAAGATTTTTTTTATCTATTAGCTCCACGATTATGATTCCTCTATTTAGATTAGACAAAATATGTGCAATGTTTTCGTTGGTTTCATTTGGTTTCGACGACGCCGACCGAACGTGAGCGATGGAGCACCCGTTACGGACGGTAACCGGTTTAGTACCTATCGTTGTTCCTTCCTCCTCCCTCAGTTTCCTATCAGCAGCGATATACTATACTTGTATTGCTCTAACTACATAATTAGGTCTCAACGAAAGGCAAAAACAAAAAAAATTGTCGACAAAAAGCAGACACGCCAGCACCCTTTAACAACATTAGATACAACAACCTTGATCAGATCAATGATTGTTAAAATCTACCATTTACCAACCAGCAGCATACATTGACCGTTCGTGCATTTCTATTCTAATGTTGTTATAGATAGAGAGACATCTGTTTGAAAGGTTTAGGCAAGGTTTGCTTGGGCTAGTTGCCAATTTTTCTTCGGTCGTGTAAATAAAACAAACATTATTGGCTCCTTTCGCATCACCATTCCCATTTGTAATCTTTATCGGTTGCGCCGTGCGCGTGCCCTAACTTTTACAACCGATGTTTTTGCAGAAATGCGACTTACTTTTCTCGTCAGGTAGGTAGGTAGTTGACGTAGAGACTAGAGACCTAAGTTACTCAGTAATGCTAGAAAGTTGTGTCTCGGTAAGTTACATATTGAGTAGAACGTGTCGCAGAGTTTTAACGACAGGAAGGACTCGTATGCTTTGTGAATGCCCTTTTAATGAATGAGTAACATTAAGCTTAGTAACCAACCACCATAAGGAATGTGTAGGCTCTACGAATAACAATGTAGACATTGGTTTAACCCTAAGAATAATAACTATGAATCTACATCTATACGTTCAGGTTGGTGTCTCATAGATCTCGAATTATGAACATAATAGATATTTAGTAGAGTGTAGGTTCATTACAGCCTTTTAAAGGTAGTTTTCGTCGTCGTTATCTTTACTGTTATTTTGAAAACAATTTGCATCTTAAAGCCAACAGTTGAAAGGCAATTAATAAATACGGTAAAAGCAATGGAGGTTGACGGTATCTCGATCTTGATTCTCGGATACCGTCGAAACCGGAGATATTCTAGTTACATCTCTTTTTCCACTTGTTGTGGCGATCGTGTGTGTGCTACTAAACAAATGTTAACTCTGTAACTAGGGCAAAATAATATTCTCGTGCGCCATCGGGTCGACTGCAATGTGTTCCGTCCGACTTCGCGACCGTTAATAATTCCTGACCGACTTGGGAAAAATACAAATGATTATAAATGTTTGAAAAAAACTTGTCTTCATACACCATGCTGCATAATAATATGTATTAAAAATGGCTATACTTATAGTTCAGCTTGCGAGTTGTGTTGTGTGTGATACCTACTAGCTACCTACCTATAACCTAGTTAAAAAACTGTAATTTTATACATTTATTATTTTGTTTCTACCTATCCAGTCCACATTACTGGAATAAGACATGTGTTATTATTTACTCTGTGGTAACACTCGAAGCCAGCTGTGTTTAGCCACAGGTTTACGAAACATTAACCTACCCTCAAGGAAATCTGCCCTACTTTTTTACCTCTTGTCTTTGTCTCGTAAGCTAATCTACTAGGTATTTAGAAAAATGTTTGCTTTCTCGACTCAGTATTCAGACGTGTCTTGTCGAATAAAATTAAACTTGTTAGGTTGCGTAATCGGTTCAATAAAAATATGCTTCTCAATAGCTTCACGCACGCATGTCATGCAAACCTAACAACTTACCAAACAAAAAAATGTCCTCTATTCTCATCGCTAAAATTCCCAAAAAAGGTCAATCAATTTCTCAAGTTCTCCTTTGATCGGTTCTGTGAGAACAACTGGTTGCGCAACAGTCTGCGGGCCGCGGGGAAAGTGAACAGCTATAAGTGAAAGCACATGACAGTTAGATAACTTTGATATCGACAGGTCTGACCGTTTATGAACCGTTTGCAAAGTAAATAACTTGCAAAATTGCATGTTATAGGTCTATAAGATGTCCATCCATGGTTCTCTCAATGATATAAAATTGCATTGATTGGTTAAATAGTAGGTAAGTACTTTTATTATAAAAAAAAACTAAAATACTAGAAATTTATGCCAAGTTACAATCAATGTTACCTACACCTACCTTACCTACTTCAAGAGAGACTTGACAAAGCAATGTTATCGGTTGCATTCCTCAGCTGACTCAAGCATACCCTAGTTCCTGTAGATTACCACGTCCATTATTATCGGTATTTCCTTTTACCTCCTCGATAGAGTTGTTCTTTGACATTACAGCAAATATCAAGGTTGATGCGGGCATTGCAATAAACGAAAGTCGGCTGTCTGCACAACATAAAATTAAAAAATAACTACATAATTTACATTACTATTGCGTACATTATTTAAAGTAAGTACATGTATGTATTTAAAGTACATGCTTTAGCACAAATTATATTAATATCCAATTTCAATCTTTACTTTTTTATCCGTATCACAAAAATACTTTTCAGAATTAATCACACTTACAATCACAATATTATTTCCACAAATAGGTACTTCGAATACCCCCAAAGTTCTGTAGCATAGCACGTCAACGTAACAGTTGTTACCGATCATAATAACAAACTTAAAAGTAACAAAATTATTCTCTATCTTATTGTGCATATTATCATCCACTATTTTCAAGCTATATAGGGTCTTTGATTATTAGTGAGCGATATTCAAGGAACAGGTTCCACACATTAATAAAATACTAGAATTAGTTGTTTTATTATATTTTATATAATCAATTTTAAGGTTATTTCCAGTAGAAGGTATTTCTTCATCTTCACTCAGCAAAGCTCAGATTCGTAGTTTTGATTTCTATTCTTTTCATATTTTTCATCAGAAGCACGAGTTTATTTAATTATTGTTCAGTGTTCTTCCGTTAGAATGAGTTTAAGTAATGGTTTGTCATAACGATTTCCTCTCCTTTTTTTTATTAAATAAAGGAGCGTAAATTCTATAACCTTACGGCAAATAGAATTTACGCTTGAGAGTGATTCCCCTGAACAGAATTTGCTGATCTCTGAAGTAATTTTATTAATTACCTATGTTCATATATTTATAACATTCTTGTAAATATAACGTCTACACTTTAAACAACTAAAGGAAAAAAAAACAGTATAATATGATCCTTCCTCCTAATGTAGGTACTGTATTTATATACACGTATGAAACTGTACCTAAAGCAGAGTTAAATATTCTTTAATATTCCCAGCCTCCATTTATACTGTAAGTACTGATCGTAGTAATCAGCACTTTAATCGGTCAGTATAGCATTTAGTTTTCGAAGCAGAGAAGTTGTAAATTACTGCTCCTTTGTTGACTGTTGCCGCCATTTTAATTTGGTCGAGAACACCGCTCCGTTTTGGTACGACTTGTTTTGCGATTCGAGGTAATCGCTCGATTGGGATCGAACCTGTTATAACGCTTGCCGGCCAACAGGGTCGAATCTAGAGTCTACGTTGGCATCGTCTACGGGGCAAACAATTGCACCCTTTTTAGATAATACGAAAGCTGGAATTTGCGTGTTGATTTTTTACAGAATTTATCATTCGACTTCAGAGGTGGTTCCATATAAATTTTATCGAAATTGGTATAGTACTTCTTGAATAAATAATAAAAAACGTGTCAATAACCCCTCGTATCCTCTTTTATTTTTTCACCATTTTAATTTGGAGTCGGTTTCTTTAAATTACTTAATTAATGCTTCTTAACTCCACTGTATTTCCCTGTTACTTGGTTCCTATTCTACGTCATTATGAGGTCTGGTCTGCCCCTGTCTCTGGCACTTACTACTCATCATGCGCCGGCCGGCGCGGCGCCGCCATTGGCGTGGAAGCACTGCCCGCCACTGAAGCCGCTGCCAAATCTGCCAATACATTAATGCTGGTGATCGTAACCATAGAATAGACCCTTTTTAACTTAAATTGCTTTTTTTTACAAATATTGTGTTGATATTTGAATATGAAATATTGTACTTAAGTAAAAATTTTAAATTCGATCTCAATAATTATTCTTGTTTCTTTATTGTATAGGTATTATTACTCGTACCAGTCTCATCTTATATTAACTCAGGCTGGTTTTGGGGATGCATCACTCCTTTCACGTTAATCGATCTGTACAGCGCGCATCAATTAAGACTGAAAAGATCATACTCGTGCGCAGCTTGCCTGCGTCTGCAATATGTCCTTTAATCAACTCCACTTCAAATACTTCTTCAATCATAATACCAGGAGTAGGTACTTTAAATCTTAATCGATCCATAACGAGGTGATTGCGACTTGTTGTGTCTGTTGCATCAGGTCACAATTATTGGTCGATCAGATCACGCGTGGTGATATTAAATTAAATAACTAAAAAAACTAGCTATATTTTGCGCCGATATCTATGTGGAATATAAATTGTGTAACCGGAATTCTGTTTTTATTACGATGTTATAAAATCAATTTTATTTTTAATAAAATAAATCGTTCACATTTTGGCAAAACGGTGTTACATCAACACAATATTTCATTGTTTAAGATTTTTTATGTTCCTAGCTAAAAAAGTGTGACTTGGTGTTTTATATTAAAATAGCTGGAGTGATTTTGGTAGCGCTATCTAAAACTTTCAGCATTATAAGAAACAAGTATTACATCATCTATAAAACCATTTTATTGAATAGAACAGACGATAAAAGACAAGGGAAGCTATCATGCGTAATTGAGCGCAATAAAACGTGTTCCATGATTTGGCTTGGGCGAGTCTCGATCGTTTGCTGGCTCGCGGCCGAGTAGTGCTTCTGAGAATTACATGTCGCATCGCCCCAAATAGTTCGTTGCACTGTCTCTTAGCCTGACAAATATCTTATAGTAGGTACATTTTCTCCATACCTTGTTATTGCGAAAAACATAATTTCTTTCTTATAAAAGACTTTTAATGTCCCCAACCCTATGGTCTACTATCGAGTGATTGGGTCTTTTTTAGTTTTTGTACCACGCGTTCATTTGTCATATTATTTTGCTCTCTTTATTTTCTGAACGCTATTATCATTTTAGGGCAATCTATATATCTATCTCTAATAGGTTATTTTTAACTGTATTTCGTTAGGAATCTAGGTTGATGGTTTTTTTTACTTTAAAATTTACTTATCCAGTCCCAGCCGTGCTTTTATGATGTTTTTGACTAGGTACCTATAATCTAAAAAAAAGTAATATTAGCTTAGTATGTTAATTTCTTCAAAGTACCTACCTATATCAAAGAGTTTACAAACATAAATAAGGCTGAATTGTGTTCTTACACAATATGCATTATTACGATTATAGTTATTACCGACCTCACGCATTATAATTATTCAAGTTCATTATTGCATTCATAATATCAAATTTAAATTGCTGATTAGCACATAACGAGTACCTAGGTACGTGTGTGACTATTTTAGAACATCTAACATTACAGTATTTGCTGCTTGTAAACGGTTGTGTGAGAGCGAAAATCTACTGGAAGTAAACTGGAAGAAATCCTGAGCTTAACCGTATGCGTATGATCACACAGTACACATAGTTTTTTAAAAGTAAGGTAGGTACCTTACCTTTAAAAAACTATGTGGTACTACCTAGGTAGGTAGCATGTTTATTCATAACCTTATACTTACTGTGAAATAAAATTGGTCATACTGAGTTTTCATGATTTGCTATATTTTGATATCTGTTCTGTGTCAAGGAAACATTTTAGATGCTTTATATTCTGACTAGGGCATACTATCATAAGATTATATTATACGAATCTCACTATTGTTTAAATGATGCAATTCACCAATCTTGTGAACTCTTATTACGAATCTTGTGATATAATAAAACCGTTTTGTTGTAAACCAGGTCATGAGAGCGCCGACATTATTTCAATTAATTTTAGTAAGTGTGGAAGTGGAACAACGTAATAACTAGGTAGGTAGGTAAATAGTAAGTAGGAAATACACCTAAGTAGGTAACTAATAATATACTTACTTAGGTACATGGTAACATTAATACTTTGTGTAAGAAGGTGCTTACTCTTCTGTGTATTTTTAAGGTTTATAATAGCTTCATCCTTGCTTCATCCTTCCAATGCTTGACTGTCGACTGTCGGTGACCTTTGCTAATTATGATGTCCTAAAAACACTTTCAAATTAATTTGTAAAGTTGAGAATAACTTATTCAAGGTACCTTGCTACCAAGAGGGGGTACCTTACCTATAAACGTTGCGATACCTAATATAAATTTTGTAATTGGGTTTTTTTTTATGTCAGCAAGTGACAGGACAATCAAAGTACAGTGCCACCCAAAGCTTAAAGTTTTTAAGTGTTTGCGTGGCACTGCACTGCGCTTATCACCCCGAGACATTGTTGTTAAGTCTCATTTCGCCCAGTAATTTCACTTGCTACAGTGCCCTTAAAACCTAAACACAGTAATGCTTGCACACTTCTGCTTGGAGGTAGAATATCTGACACTGCGGTGGCACCCAACCCAACCCACCAAGACGGACTTTTGCTGAAGAGTCCTACTACCCGGTAAAAAACATTGATGAATTTATATCTAAAAATTGTGAATACAAAGATTCAATATCATCACTTTATTTTGATGTCTATCTGTCTATCTGACAAGAAAACCATCATTGCCTTCTACCGTACCGTACGATAGCACGACACCAACAGATGGTATCATTAATACCTTAACTACTTATAGTAGGTAGTATGTCATAATGTTCTTAGCCACTTTCTGTTACATGGCATACCAGCCAAGCGCCAATTTAAGGTTCACAGCGAGGTCAATTGGCAATTTCCTTTGAGATTGCCATCGTCTAATTGTTCAGACGAGAACTGGCGAGAATTGAGATCGATGCTGCTTGCTTACACAGACAATACTAAACCACTCCTAATAGTTATAGTACCTACTAAGTATATCCTATGTGTACTAAGTACCTGTAAGCACTAGTCAGCACTACAAGACACCTTACCTGGTATCTGTGCGCAGACGTCAAACTACTTGGAATTGGTTGGATGGAACTAATGATGATAATATATATATAAAACAATATTATTGTTGACTCTTCGAGAGACATTGAGAATAATCTCTAATCTCTGTTCTGTTTCTGTTCCCTCTGCTTATTTCCCCTGAGGGGTTCCTGATGTAAGGTAAACTGTTACATTACACACCAGCAATCATACGCACTTTGTTTTTGGTTTTGTCCCTGTATATCCTGCAGTTTTCGCTATTATAATATGTCATTTACTTTTCTTTGTCAATATTGGAATAGCCGCAGGTCTCACACAAATGTAAAAATTACTCCTATTCAATTAATCATAGATTATGATTTTTACAGCTAACAATTTATGATAAAATCTAATTCACACGACAGTACACAATAAGCTCCCACAGTAAAGCGTTAAACATCTCAGTTCAGGTAGGTTGACCATAAAAAACCCTAAAAATGAATATATATATTGATGAAAAGATGGGATAGAAAAAATGATATTAGAAAATTTTAAGTTTAAAAGGCGGCGCGGCGCGTTAAAGCAACCGTGCGCAAGAGTTTATTTTGTTTGAGTGCTTGCTGGAAAAAGAAAACAAAATGTACGGACGTTTTTTTCTTTTATTTGCCTCTGACCTCGGTTCTTACTTCTTATTGACAATGGCTGCCAGAATGAAATATGGCGCGCCGCTAACGAAAAAGAGATTAGGTGAACGATATTATTCCTGGTTCTATTGTGGGTTGTCGCTGTGGCGGCACTGTTTGCTGTTTAAAATGCGTTTTACCATGTTATTTTTTTAATCACCTGCTAAGCTGTGACGACGGTTGAATGTTTTCTTAGGATATCATATCTTTCGATCGTATCCTGTCTCAAACAAACGAACCTGTTATTTTATGTTTATTATCGTGATACGCTTTACTTATTGATATTTGTTTACTTACATCTTTCATAATATTATTACCTCTGATCATTATTATGTATATGTAGGTACTTGTACTCACACTTTGACAAGAACAAGGCTGTGTTTCTACCAGAGAAGTACGAGGATGTGTAGTGAGGGATGTGCTTGTTAGGAACCAATAGAATCACTTCATATTCAGCTAGCCTCGCTCTGACAGCTTAAATGAAGTGATTATATTGGTTCCTAAAAACACTTTCCTCGCTACTCATATCTATGGTGGAAATGCAGCCTAATAGCGAATTGATGTTATGTTCATCAATAGAAACCGGTGTATAAGTGTAATAACAAGCTGATGCTGTTGGCGCCTGCACGCCACTCGAAGTGAGGGGGGCAGGGCTCAGCCGAGACGGTAATGAAGCGCGTGTGGAGGGCAGACACAATAGCCGCCGCCACCAACGAGTGTTCCCAGAACCGGTCCGAGGTTCTCTGCGTGTTATGTTCTCTGCCGAATTTTGCTTCGACCACCCAACAAAGGACCAACCGGACTGCGCCGTTCGACCGATACTTATCACGTCCGTGTATTTACGACTAGACAAGACACACCAATACCGATTCAGAGCCAATCCTCGGGCGCTTTGAAATCGCGAGACCACCCGTTCTAATCCCGTAAAATATTGCCGACATAAATTTGCAACCAAGTTACAAGTTGCAAGTTTCTCTAGCAAGGATTCAGTTTCATGTTTCTGAATAAGCAGTTTATCGATTTTATATTTGGCACTGTTATAGGCAAATCAAATATAACTCGGATGTCACCCTGTGAAGCAACGTATATATGAGCAATGATATACGTTGCGTAAGTACGTTACCATATTCATGTATTTAGCTACGAGTATATACACTTGTTTGTTATCTTATCATCTTGTCATTGTCTGACGACCGATGTGGCGCAGCGGGCGCAGGTCCGCCTGCGACGCGGAGGTTGCGGGTTCGATTCCTGCCTCGGGACAAATGTTTGTACGATCTACAAATATTTGTTCCGGGTGTTCTGGGTATTTTTTATATATAATAAAAAATATCCATGTATTGTAGGTATTGTTTTAAGTATATATCAGTCATCTGGTACCCATAATACAGCTCTGTTTAACAGCAGCTTACCTTGGGGATTAGATGATGCTGTGTGGATTGTCCAGCATTATTTACTTATTTTATTCATTATTTATTTATTATCATCATAATAATATAAACATAACATTTGGTGTATGGACAATCACAGAGCGTAAATAAGGTAAACAAGTATCTATAATAATATGCAGGTAGAATAGAACCGATAATGTTTGACGGTCCAATTCACTACTGTGAGTACCTATGACTTTGCACTGATAATATATTTTCACAATCATTGCAAAGTTATAATTTTCACCAAAGTTATGGCTTGGCTTAGTATCTTTGTTGTAAGTACCTATTATTTTGAATCTATCAAAATACAATGACTGAAGATTTATAAATAGCTTGAATCGCTGCCAAAAAAAAACTATATCACGGGTCAGTTCTATACTTCGTCTGGTCTCGTCTGCGTCTGTCTGAATGCAAAGGACTCACAAGAAGAACTCAAGTTATAAATAAATTAAAGTGCGATTTACATTGGGTCAGTGACAGACTCCAAATGAAGTCAGTGCTGACTGACATTGAGAACTGGGTCTGTATACAAAGGTCAGTACGCGAGAATATTGAAGTCAGTACTGTACTGACTGACCCGACAATGTTTTACTGGCTCCAAATCCATTTGTCAGTTGCGGGTCAGTCAGCACTGACTTTGCTCGAATTTGGAGTCAGCACTGACTTTGCTACTGACTCAATGTAAATCATACTTTACGTTCTTACCTAGAGCACAGGAGTAGTGCGTTACTATTTTTAGCTAGCATAATTATGAACCTAACAAATTTCTGACATTGGCGAACTATGTTGTTTTGTCGCGACCATTTTATAAATAAACGTCCCTTTATAATACCAAAAATAACATCTTTGCGAATGCTAGAAAACATTATTTGGGGTTATTCAAATAAATGTGCAATACAGATATTATCTGAGTTGATAACCAAACTTACTCGGATCTCAGATGAACTCGTATAAACAAACACCTAAAATTACTATGCATTATGAATGCGAAAGTAGTCTGTCTAACGTTTTCACGCTAAAACGGTCTACCGATTGGGATGAAAAACATAAATAAATAATGCTGGACAATCCACACAGCATCATCTAGCACAAGGTAAGCTGCTGTTAAGCAGAGCTGTATTATGCGTACTAGATGACTGATGACTGATGATTTAATACAATACAATACATAGACAGATATTTTTTATTATACATAGTAAACACCCAGAACACCCGGAATAAATATTTGCAAATCCTACAAACATTTGTTCCAAGGCGGGAATCGAACCCGCAACCTCCGCGTCGCAGGCGGACTTTCGCCCACCGCGCCACATTGGTCGTCATGAATATAGTTTAATTAAAGTCTGGGGAAGGACAAGGACATCTATAGGCTACTTTTTATGTTTGTACCATGCGCGAGAAGCCGCGGGCGGCAGCTAGTAATAAATAATATAAGTTACCAATATGAAATGAAACGTATAAATTGCAGGTTCTAGACAGACTGGACACGCATGTAAACATTGCATAAAATAGTGATAAAATAAATTTTATTATATTCTGATGAAACATCATCACAAAGATGAACTTAGTAAAAAATATATCTACTTATCGCTTTAGAGGCCCAGCCTCAAGAAGTAAAAAATTGCTGGATGAACAAATTGTTAGTTCAATTTAAAAATGGGTTTAAAATTTATAAAATCACTAACAATAATTATGCGTTCTACATAATATATTATTGTAGATATCTACATGCTTATTTATCTATCTTCTATACTAATATTATAAAGAGAGAAGATTTGTATGTTTGTATTTTTGTTTGTTACAAATAAACTCAAAAACTACTGGTTCGATTTCAAAAATTCTTTCACCATCAGTATGCTACATTATCCTTGAGTAACATAGGCTATATTTTATTTTAAAAAATAATAGAGATCCCTACTAAAACTTCAATAATGTAACCCAAGGTGTAAAAAAAATTGCCATAAAATGTCTTTCATCGCATGCGCTGCGAAAACTATTGATGATAGAACAAAAAAATGTTCTACAATATTAAAGAACATATTGATATCTACAAAAAAGTCAGCGATACCATATGTCCAACTATTGTAGTTATGTAACTATAATTACTTTTTACATTTTAAAAGTTGATAGAAATGCCGACCATAATCAGACCATGTATTCCATACCTTTATAAATAAATCATTTCATATTCAAGACTGTTTCAATACCTGTAGATAACTGTTTGAATTATTGAAATCAGACATTCCATTCAAAAGTTATGACGAATTATAAAAATGTCAATCTAAACAAAATAGGTACTAACAAAGCCCGAGCGCGCGCCGTGTGCCGCCAGAGAGGGGCGTGCACATGAACTACCTATGAAATAGGTAGCCGCGCGGCTAAAACGTGCGGTCGGTAGGAGACCTTATGAATGACTAGCGACCAGCCCCGGCTTCGCAAGGGTGCTTAAGTTTTTATTGCACCCGTGCGAAGCCGGGACGTGCCGCTAGTTATATATCCTTTATATATAACTGAGTTTTTTTCAGGGCCGCTGATGAAGAATCTGAAACCGTCAGAGTTATCGACGACGCGATAGATTGAAAAAAAAAATAAGTTCTGCTTATGCATCAGAAAAAACTTTTTTTTTAAATCGAGCGCGTAATTTGATTTTTTGATAACTCTCACGGTTTCAGATTTTCCCGTCAGCGGCCCTGAAATGAAAACTAAAACTCACTTTGTATTGTTCATTGAATAAACCTGCGTTCTTTGACTATATAATAATATCCCTTAAGTTTGGCAGGTTGATAATGAAAGAAATCTTTGCCTGCGTTATAAAGGTAGCAGGCAGCGGGCCCTGCCTGGTGCTCCAGGCGGACTCGCTAACTTCTTTGTGTGAGATTCATTTGTGCATGTGTGTGCCTCTGCTGTAATAGGTAGGTTAGGTACCTCCAAGAACAAATCGTAAGTTTATAGTTCATTATATTTCTATGCTTTAGAAGCTCGTCCGGCGCGGGCGCCGCTTTCCGTGATTCGTTAACTTTTACAGTTGTTAATTTAGTGCTGTTTTTAATTGGTTATTCCATGATGACTTCGTTTCATAAGTACCCTTGAACAATTGGTGGTTTCTTTTGAAACAAATAAATAGTCTCTTTCCGATCTTGGGATTTTTCTATTCGAAAAATGTACGGTATAAGCGCATCAATGCTCTCAAATAGCGATGGAAAATATCGTGCGGAAATTCGAAATGTGCCTTCGACCAGCCAGACTGCATGCATTGGGTCCTCGTGGTAGATTTAACGTAGTCCCTATTCTAGGAATTATTTTGTGGTGGTATTTCGGGCACAGCAATAGGTTAATTTAATAATGCTGGACAATCCACACAGCATCATCTAGCCCCAAAGTAAGCTGCTGTTAAACAGAGCTGTATTATGGGTACTAGATGACTGATATATATTTAATACAATACAATACATAGATAGATATTTTTTATTATATATAGAAAATACCCAGAACACCCGGAACAAATATTTGTAGATCGTACAAACATTTGTTCCGAGGCGGGAATCGAGCCCGCAACCTCTGCGTCGCAGGCGGACCTGCGCCCGCTGCGCCACATCGGTCGTCTTAATAGTTAACTTGTTCTATTTTCTATCTTTTACTCTTTTAGTTTATGAGTATGCTATGGGCTATGGGCATTACATTACAAAATAGTAACTAAGAAAAGTGTTTTATTGGAAGAGAACATATTTTTGCATAATTAAAAGGTGTAGGCTACGAACATATAAACAAGTTAAACAAATAGATTATTCTTAATGTCTTTGGGTTTAGGTAACTAGGTTAGGTAGTACTATGTAGTCGCTACGCTAGTAGTCGATGGCTTTTGTATCAGTGAATAGGTCGAAAGGGCTAAACAATACACGCTTTAAGTTTAATCTAGGCTGTAAACATCGACCTACTTTTCTACTGTTACGGTAGTGTAATAATTTAGTTTTCCTTGGTTCCTACCTACCTACCTACCTAACCTACTAACGTCATCAGTTGATATCGCTCGACCAGTCCACCAAGACCCTCCGCAGTAGTTTAAATGAACGTTTACACCGTAATCTTAGGTATTAAACGAGTAATGTCGAGTGTCTTGTTCGAATGGTTTACCGATACATGGAGGAGTTTGCTTAGCTGTTCAAATACTGCTGGTAGCTCCACGCGCGATACCAAGAACTTTCTCGTTTACTTACTCATAAACCTAGGTATATGATATTTACTTTTGTTATTACTATTAAGTCACTAACGGATGTGAAGATTGATAATATTATTTGACTAACATCTTCAAAGAATAATAAAACACTATGAATTACCTGCCAAAGTCTAGGTAATACAAAATTAATTGTATTTTGCTTGAGTAAAATACCTACATAAACAACGCGTTCAATGGATAGGAATAGTTTTATAGGCTAGGCTAGACTAAGAACTTTCGCGTAAACACAATAATACCATAGACCAGTTAGGTACCTACCTACCTTAAGTTGTATACTTCTTACCCTACAATTTAATGATAAAATAATAAATTCAATTGTATTGTCCTTATAATATTTTCTTGTTGTTTTAACTATGGTTACCGGTGTATTATTAGAAGAGACCACCTATGTGGATAAACAAAGGCCCTCTGGGTTAGTACCCACTCGCATTGAACGTGCAGGCATGTCGTACCAAGTCAATGTCCTTTGTACTTTGTTTACACTTTACACTGACAAACTATTTATCTGTCTGAATCTAGTTATTTGTCTGATAATAATTATCAATTATCTACCTACCAAAGAAGCTAAGCATTAGGTTAATGATTTTGATATCATTGTCTATCATGGCGTCATTTTACAATTTTAAGAACAGACCAAATAAAGATAAGCTTCCTACAGTCATGTAGTAAGGTAAGGTATGGTGGACGAAAGCAACGTATCGCTGGAATATTTAATTTTTAAATCATCCTTTTGCTTTCCTTTACTTAGGAAATTGCAATACCCCTCAGATTAGAATTGCTGGTGATTGCCCTGCCCGTGAGAAAGCTCCCGAGGCAGGTTGTTGAATGGAGCCGATGAATGAGCACATTGTTGCCTTCTTATGCCTCATTAACTTTATTATCAGCTTTGCCAAATGGAAAAGTCACTATAGGGCTCTTTACACTAGCTAATTGAAATAAAACTGGTATGTTTGTTGTATTGTTTCGCAATTTTTTTCCAAATCTTTCTATAGGTCATCATTTGAACGCTTCCGTATTTTAAGAGCACTTAAATTGACGCTCCCGTCTATACCAGTAGTTAGGCCATGCCGGAGGCCTCTATTTATTTACCATTTATTGATTTATTTATTTATTTAAATTTGGACGAGCTATAAGCTCTTTCACCAGAGTTGGCCACTAACTCTTATGAACTTACTCACAATAGACCGTATGTTTCCTATTTGTATGCTATCACATGTTTATCTGGTCCTGTGACTGTGCTATGTTGATATAACATGATGTTAACGGAAGTATGTGGATATGTTGATTATTGTCAGCGGATGAGAAAAAAGTACTCATTTAAATTATCTATCATAAACTTCTAAAAATAGATTATAGATAAGTACCTTGGTACTTATTTCGTGCAGATGTCATGCGGGTGGCAACACACATTATTTTCTTTGATCTTGGATCTGCGGTATTTCTGGTCTGATGGTAAGCGGTAGCTTCTGCCAAACTAATCATACATGGTATAAGTCTATCACAGGTGGATGCCACATGCAATGCACCATGTGCACCGACCGAGTGGTGGTGGTGCCGCATGACGCGGCGGTGAGACATAATTTGAAACCTACCTACCTTCCCTTTAAATCACTTTATAGTCGTGTTTTGAGGCACAGTTGCAAAAGCACCACGCTTTTGCCAACGTCTTTGATACACGACGTATGACTTACTGAGTACTGACTGACTGAAACAACGTTTCCCGCTTCACCAGTTTTAATAAAATATCAACTAAAATATACTTACGTAGAATAGTAGTGTACCTACCTTTATCTAACTTTGTGACACAATTTCGTCATCAACTCTATGAATATTCTGAATCTGTGCAGTTGCACGTGTGCTGGCGACCGGCTGGCTGGTGAAAGCCGGACCCAGGGCCGCACCTTGCGTTACACTGGTTTTCCTTCTATTTATTGCATGCGTTTTGTGTGTTTGTTTTCACTAAGACAGTAGTTATAAAGACATATTGACCTACCATGACGTGCGGTATCCGTAGGTACCTAACAATTACCTACCAACCTACTTGAAAAGCTATTCCCTTAATTGAATCATACTATAGTTGCAGATTATCAGAACATAAGCTTCTGTTAAGTCGAGTAAGTAAATGATCGACTTAGGTTGGATTCGACCAAACTCGCGCGAATATGCACTATTCTCCAAATAAATCGTAGTTAATCGAGAGTAAGCTGACAGTTTATTTGTACTTATTTGATATTTCTATTTCTTATTCCAGAAGTTGATCGAATAAAATATTTGCAGTTGTTTGATATACCGCAAGTTTTCGTTACCTACTGAATCAACTCATTTCTCATTTAAATTCACCTTGAGTTGAGTAGGTAGATTCTGTAAGCGCCAATTCTTCTTCATACATTTTCACATACGTTTGGGATAGTGAACGTATTATCATACATAACGATCAGTTGCGAGCATCCTGTCATTAGTTTCTTCAGTTGTAGTAAGCTGCACAGATATTCCTTAATATATTAGAAGTTTGAGATTGAATATATTTCTCACGGGATCAGGTTTTGCAAGTGGCATGCTACGAAGTCGGTTAAAAATCATAATATACTTTGGATGAATAGGTATTTTCCGATAGACAAAATTGGCATGTTTGCTAAATACAAAGACATTGAGAATAATTTTATTTAGGTATCTATTGTGAGGCCAATAAACTATATATTATTTTTGTTCCTACCCCTATCTTTGAGTAAAGTTTACTAACAAACATCAGAATAATTTATTCTTATTTAAAACCTGCACTTTTGACCAGCCTATTTGAAAACTCAACACTAGCATGTAGAAGTGCAGAATAGTAGTGCATGACAGACAGGCACAAGCACATAAATATAAGACACGGTATTTTGCCACTAAAAACAGAATCCTTTTATGGATAAGTATTACGTCAGATTTAAAAGCTTTATTAGCTTTATCTTTAACGTGGCGGTCGTCGCCGTTAACACTGTAGATTTGAATCATTAATTGAGTACTTACTTACCTAACATGTTTAAATATTTATAACAAAATATTTAAACATGTTAGGTTTTTTCATTGTATTTATTATTATTAATTCAGAAAGCTCGTTCTGCTGCAGAACCTAGCTCTGCAGAACTTCTGCATAATCTTACGCGCTGAGAATCATAATGCGACACGTCATCCCCCCCAGGGCCATTCCAGGGCGTCTCCCTCGCTGGCTATGCATGAACGTGTTCTTTATTAATCAGCAAAGAGACCTCGGATTTTATCTTTATTCTGAGTGCACTAAGAGCGAAGAAACCGACTATGCATTCTGGAGATAAGTTCCCAGTGAATCATAGTCGATAACCAATTAAAAAATATTCATTCGTACGCGTTTCCTCTGAATCGTAATACAAATTGCACTTTTATTTTTATCTTGTGTTGTTTAACGATTTGCAATGGTTCTTAGAGGCGGTTAAAATTTTTAAGTGTTTTATAGAACTTTTTATTATTATTATAATACTAATAAGTAGGTACCGACCTACCTACTGTGGTGTTATCTACCTGCCTTGCCTACCATACCACTCACTTATTTAATTCTCGATTCGACCTTTACAAAACAGGTAGTTTGTGTTTAAGAATGCAAATATGTACTTACCTAATAGGTACCTTACCTACATAAAAATATCCAAAAAGTAGATTGTTATAAATTGTAACATTATTTAAATAGGAGTATGTATGTATCTACTTCACAGTTACGACGTAGGCTAACAAATTGCCTCTAAAGCCAAAACAAACGGTTGGGTTTGTCGTTCCACGAAAACGCTTTCTCTCTGTCATGTCAGCGGCAATGCTGTGATCTCGACGGTGCATTCGCTCTGGTGTAGCATTTCTCATCAAACCACTGCCACAGCTTACGTCGTCGCGTCGTTCCGTAACCGGTACTGTTTGAGAAGGCTTATTGCGGGAACAGAGTTGATCGATGGGACAATAAGCCATTTGGAGGACTGAATTCGTTGCGACAAACCTGTATTGGTTATTTTCTCACGGCCAACGCCTGTACTTACGCTTCCTTGAACTTTATTGAATAAATTGAAGACACGAAGGGCTAAGCGGACTAATAAGGCTAAGTCTGATTTGGTTTTTGTTAAATATTTTTTAAGCTTTATACTTTTTGGAAAGTGCTTCATCCATCACAGTGTTGACATCTATCACATTGTACAACTTATTGCTTACAAGTCATACAATTCAATTTATATCACTCACAGGCTCAGCTACCTACCTTAGAAGTCATCGCTGTTCATGCATATCACGTATCTCCAACAGTTTAATGTTCAGTTAAGGCCAAAGTCCTGGCCCCTGGGTTCGTTGACATCTATTTGATTAGAAAGAAACCAGGTGCAATCTCATCTCGCATAGCAGTAAATATGCTGCCATTTTTAGAGCACCAATAAAATTAGTAAAATCTTGGCAAAACCAGCTTACCTTTTAAAATGTGTTGTGTTGTAACTTGTAATGCATGACGTCAATAGTTATTTCGTCGATGACGCGTGCCGATAACACGGATCGAGATTCTCTAAACAGATGGCAATGGCATACCTACTCAATTTCTCAAGGTGTATTGATATGGGTCACACCGTCACCATGAACAATAGAATATTTTGTGTTTATATTATAAGCATCAATTGGTATTCTCACTCACTGCTTAGATACCTAGGTACTGTTATTCAACTTGTATTAAGTTTGTCAATTTTAAAACTCTCTATAACTTAGTTGAAACTTTTAAATAACTCTTTGAACTTTACAACATGGCTGGGCGCATACTTAGGTACAAACAACCCACATGACGACGAGAGATTTCGGCGTTGTAAATTGTAATAGGTACACCGTTACTTTGTCTCTTTCCGTGTTTGTCGTAAACGACATTGTTGTTTGTTACCATACCACTAGTTAGTTTCTGCTTTAGAATTAAATCACAGAACCCATTTTTGCCGCTATCCCATTTACTTGACAGTTTTTTTAATCATAAACAATCTCATTATTACTATTTACCATGCTGCTGCCAAAGACATTTAGATAATCTTCTCTCTTTTGTGATAATTAACTTCTAGTATTACAATTTTGGCAAAAAGAAATAAACGTTTTACGCATTATGCACCTACTAGATGCAGTTTAACAAGTAATTTACTTAGTATGATTGTTTAGATAAAGGTAGTGAAATGCTTTGGTAACATTAGTAAAGCTTTTGATACTGTTGACATAATTTGGTTCTATGTTGAATCTAGTTGTATTGTTTTATTGTATACCTTGTATACAAAATTATGTAGATGTTGATTTCCAATGTTCATTGAAATGGATAGACCAGTGAATATAATAAGAGTGAGAGTGTTCGTGTCAACGAACTGTGCGAGTTGTTAGCGGTTTACCGCAGGGCTCTGTACTGGGTCCCTTTACGGTCTTTTTGTTTGAGTACCTAACCTACTCGCACGTTATATATATATATATATATATATATATATATACCTACTCGAATGAAGTTTTATAGCCCAGGCTTCTACGCAGTAGGTAAGTAGGTTAAACATATACCTACTGCTACTCTGAATTCAATTCTATAACCAAAAGTTTTTTAGTAGGTACGTAAGGCGGACCCTACACCTACAATAAGTTTGCACAATATTTTTATTGCGCAATATGATTGAATCGCCCTTCTCATTCAAACGATCAATTATTATTTTGACGCAATCGTTGACGACTCATAAGCGTCAATCTTTTCGCGTGAACAGGATCAAACGGAACTGTTCCGTGAACAAGATGTCCGACCAAGACTTGGCTGCAGCTATAATGTTGCTACTTGTTTTTGGCTAAAAATAAAAATGAAATACGTCGCTGCTGGTCGAAAGACAGCTACAAGAAAAGGCAAAAATATACCCACGAGCATGGTCCGATCCTCGTTAAGGCAACGCCGACGCCGCGCCGACGCACAGACTAAAAAATATTGCGCAATACAGATCCTACACGTTGCAATGATAATATGGTGCAATAAAAATTTAACTCGCTCAAACTTTCGTTCAATCATTGCGCAAACTAGACTAACCCTAGACGATCATTTGTATTGCGCAATTCGTGATATTGCGCAATGTTATTGCAGGTGTAGGGCCCGCCTAATATGTAGGTATTTTTTAAATTTCTGCTTTGTCGTTACTATAACATACCTAAATAGTCATAGTCATAGTCATAGCATAGTAGTATGACTAATATGGTACTATTCTCACAATATATGATACGTTTATGAAAGTCGGTTTATCAATGATGAAACTTTATCTTCGATCGTAGCTTGGATAGTCGGTTACGTAGGTAGGTACTATCTGAATTAATCTGCCGAATAACGCAGACAGTAATGCGAAGTGTTTCCGGTCTAAACGAGTAGGCTTTTGCGGTTCTCCATTTATATTCGTCATACATAGATACTTATTTATTATTTTCAGTACTCAGTTGCCCAACGCATCATCATCATCATCATCATCATCATCATCATCATATAGAGTAAGAGTAGTAGAGTTCTCTGTGATAGAGTTCGTCCGGGGAAGGACTGCCACCATACCTATTTCTGCCGCCAAGCAGTAATGCTCGCATTGGTGTGTTTCGGTGTGAAGGGTATGGTTTCCGGTGAAATTACTGGCACATGAGGCTTTCGATCTTAGCTTCAAGGTGGCAACCCGCGAGTGATACCTCTGGTGTTGCTAGCGTCCATAGGCTGCGGTAACCGCTTACCATCTTGTAGGCCGTACGCTTGGTTGCCACTTCAGTTGTATAAAAAAAAAACAGCCGATAGCCGTCCACTGCTGACATAGGCCTCCCCCAAAGAGCACCATGACGACCGATTTTGAGCCTTCACCATCCACCGACTTTCTGCGACCGCTTTAATGTCATCGGTCCATAAAGTGAGGGGCCGTTCTACACTTAGTTTTCCAGTTCGTGGTCGCCATTCGAGAACCTTTATCCCCCAGTGACGGTTATCGGATCTGCAAGCTATGTGGCCTACCCATTGCCACTTCAATTACCTTCCATATTTGATCGACCTACTTCTGGAGTAGGTAACTATTCTGGGTAATAAGAAATGTCAAATTAATCAATTACTACGTAATTATCTTTTTTCTTTATTTATTCTCTAAAGTGCCTATTTCAGTTTGGTCGAATCCAATAAATAATAACTTGTTCCGATATGGCACCGTAATTCGTAACCTTTGTCTATTTCAAGTCTAATTACCCAGTAATTACAGCAGGCGTAAAAAACTTACAGCTGCTCGCAAACTCGTTTTAATATTGTGAATCTGTGAACATTGTCTAACAGCTCTTCATTAACTTATTTAGCTTGTAGTCGTGAGAAACTTTCGGATCTGAGCGCATGCTTTGGTCTAGTTAGGTTTTTTGTTGGGCTTTGTTACCTACTAACTTGTTTATTATTTTTATTAACCTTTAGGTACCTAGGATGAGTCCAAAACAAAAAGTTGTCCTACAAACTTATTATTTGCAAGAAAATGTTGTAAGTTTTCATCTAGGAACTTAACTATCTTTACAAACAAGTGATGAAACTAGTGCCTCTATTTTCATAGCAAAACAACTAAAATTATATTTATTATACCTATCTACTAGCGGAACTTCTTACGACTTTGTTTGTCCGCGCATCCAAAGTTTTCATTCGTGATTACCTACCCACTTGGCGTCGCGTCCTTGATCTTCTTCTTGACCTTTCCTTCCATCCTTAGTAGGTCTACACCAATATTAAAAATAACACAATTCAATAAGACTTAAAGTTTTGGCTGTGCGAGAATCTTTCAATGAACTACTCCCTGCAGAAGATGCTTTACCTACGTTTACGTTATTAAGTCATTTATTATCTTGATTTATTTTACTTTTAGACCAATTTTTTCATCTATTTTTACTATTTTGCTTCATGATTGTTTTTACTCCACTCTGTTAACATCTTAATCTGTAGATTTAATAAGGTTACGTTTCGTTCAGCCCACGTGCGTGTGATACTTAGTTACTTTATGATGACCTATATTGAATTTGTTTTGCTCTGTAATAAGGTTATGTTATGTAAAACTGATGCCTACCTTACCTACGCAAAAAATATTATTATTTGAAACTTTGCACTGGAAACGTTATGCAATGCAATTCTCTTTATATCTTTTTTATTTTATTGTACCTATGCAACCTAAGTACCTAAGTACCTACATATTTACATTATAATTAGTAGGTACTTGACCAAATTGCAGACCTCACTGTGGCTTGCAAAATAATGTTTAAATCATGATTACCAGCCATGATTCACAATCAAAAAATATTTTATTTTCTAGCCAACCCTAGTTTAAACATAGCTTTCTTTTGTTTACAGCTATCGGAAGAGGTGACGAGGAAACAAAGTGAATACCAAAAATGTCTGGAGTCCTACAAGCAGATGCGGACCAAGTTTGAGGAGAATTACCTTAAATGTAAGTGTAAGTTTGTACACCCTTTATATTACCAACTTGCAGCGTTTCAATACATGCATTGTCTTGATTCTGAGAATGTCTGTCACGATGCAAATTAAATATGCCTTTATAGCTTTATTCAAGAATTTATTTGTGATTGCCTTTTGTTACACACTACACCTCACTACACCACATACACACTCCCACACACTCACAAACTCACCCTCCCACACACCCACACACCCTCACATACTCATTAACACCAGCACACATCATACTTATTTGTAGTTTAACGTCTTTAATTTTTTATTCTACTTATCTCTTGTTTATTTATTTGGATCCTGAAATATTTGGAGGTGGGCGTTAGTGTTCGCGACACAGTGTTAAGCTTCCGCGGATATTATCGTTCTTCTTGTGTTGTTATTGTACTATAAGTTTTTGTTCCATAATAAATACATTTTTTTGATTTTTTTGGTTATTCACTTATTATAAACACTCTATTCATTTACACTTACCTCTACAATACTTTATGTAATGGTTGCAGTGGTAAATATGAATGACAACACCAATGCCTAACACCTCTCTCTCTTTGGCATCGTTACTGATGGTGGGTTATACCTTCCTTGTTCTCTCTCATCACTTCTTACGAAAACATTAAGCTTAGGTTACCAACCAGTAATCAAAACAATCTGTTGTTTCCAGGTCCAACAGGCAGAGGAGGTCGCAAGCTGGACGAGACAAGAGACAAATACAGCAAGGCGTGTAGAAGACTGCATAGAGCACACAACGAGTATGTCTTACTCCTGGCTGAGGCGACGGAGTGTGAGCGGGCGTTGAGGACGGCGGCATTGCCAGCGCTGCTGGACCAGCAGAGGAGGCAGGGCGAGGCCACAGCTACATCATGGTGAGCTCAAGAGTTTATAATTACCCCTTACATTACATGTATTGCAGATGACTTTAGCGGCGGGTTTGAATGTTCGATGTTTGTGCCTCAATAATTTATTTTGAAGACCGATTTCGATGTAATGATACGCATATAGATAAATGAGCTACATACATTTATTATCAATGCATTGCATATGACTAATCTAAATGCATATATATTTTTTTAATCGAATTGTATTGAAACAGGATAATTTTTATGCTGGCTGGCGTAACGTGAGTGAATCCGCAGAAAATCACATGTTTCAAACGGTGAACATTACAAATACGATGGTGGAATGTTTATCAGTGCAGTCAAGATGTGCATTGTTAGAACAATCACAGATTCTCTAAGGTAGTAGGTCGAAACACATCTAGAAATAATACCGTGGTAGACGACGACAATTGAGATAAGCTTTACAGTTGTATGATGCTGTAATCTACCATTAGAGGTAGAGCGATGGTACTGCTACTTCACGGTTATCAAACAACAATACTTTGCTGTTGTTTTCTGCCTAGCGGGATTTCCGTTGTTAACTCTTAGCAGCTAAGTGAACTAGTTGGTTAAAAGGATATTTTTTATTAATGAGCCTGTTGTTTCCTTTTCTTTTTTTTCTGAATAGCAAAGGCATCCCCACTTCTACTGATCTTGATCTTTAGCTATTTCTGGCTATTCCCTATTGTTGTTTAGCTCCTTCCGCCATCGCCCAGTCCTTCCAAGTTTTCTGTGCTTATTGTCGTTCGGAACTCAGTGGTTTCTTCTAGCCTAGATTTTTTTAAGCCAAAATACTAAACATGTTTTTTTCAACAGGAAAGGCATCTTGCTTGAAGTGGTGCAACGATCGGACTACAGTACAGACAAGTTCACGGAAATCCAGACCAAAGTCGAGACCACGGTACAGAACCTGAGACCGCAGGACGAATACAAAGAATTTATAGAAAAGTACAAGTGAGTACCTATCACATCTAGTAAATAAACACACAATGAAATCATGAGGTCACCTAGCCACACGAACTATTTTCTGTTGATGTGTTTACTGTTACCAAAACACTTTGAACCAGTAACAAATATTTACAGGACAAGCAAACATAGTCAGGGTCATGAAAAATTTTACAAGATGTCTGTGATAGTCAGTCAAAAAAAAACACGGGGGACGAACAGAAATCAAACCAGCACCTCTCTCGTTGAAACGCCTGCTTAGCCACAAGGTCGCACTAAATATACCTCGTAACTAGTAGCACAACTAGTAGCGTCCAGACCTGACACTATGCTGATAATCTTGTCTAACTGCTAAAACTACGGAATTTGCGTAATGTGTAGGTATTTAAAAAGTAGGTAGCAGTTTAGTTTTGTAGGTATTTTCTTAACTAAATAACTAGATACGTACTTACCGAATACCTAACTGATGATGAGGAAAAACGACTAAAAATCTTGATTGGTGGTTATTTGACGACCTAAGTGGTAATTAAACATAACTCAATCAACATTTTTCAATAAAATTAAGAGATTGAATTATGTATGACGAGTGGCGCTAGAAAGGGCTATCACATGAGTTTATTTTTGACTACCGATGTGGCGCAGCGGGCGCAGGTCCGCCTGCGATGCGGAGGTTGCGGGTTCGATTCCCGCCTCGGGTCAAATGTTTGTACGATTTACAAATATTTGTTCCGAGTGTTTTGTGTATTTTCAATATATAATAAAAAATACCTATCTATGTATTGTATTGTATTAAGTATAATATCAGTCATCTAGTACCCATAATACAGCTCTGTTTAACAGCAGCTTACCTTGGGGCTAGATGATTCTGTGTGGATTGTCCAGCATTATTTATTTATTTATTTGTTTATTTATTATTGAATAGCAGGTAAAGAACTTGCTTGTAATATTGGTAGCTGTTTAGCTAAATCTGTACATATTCGTACTTTAAATCTGTTAGCATGTGTCTGTATGTATGACAAGGAAAGACACTATTAAACCAAGCCGCTAAAATGATGAGTTTTTTTATGAGTTCTATGAGCTTTATCACCAGTAGGTAACAAAGACCCGTCCTAAAAGTAGAGCTTTATAACAAATCGTTTCACAGATCACCATCCCCAACGCCAATCACTTTTACGTTCGACGAGAGTCTAGTCGAAGACACGAGCGGGAAGCTCCAACCTAACCAACTCACAGTTGACAACCTAACAGTAGAATGGCTGAAAGAGAAACTCACAGAGCTAGAGACAACACTGCAAGACAACAGGGAAAAACAAACAGCACTACAGGGACCAGAGATTATAGGGAACGGAGTCTGCAAGAACAACAATGGACTGACGAATGGTGTGAATGGTATTGATAGGTAAAGTACATAAGTATTCCTCTGACTATAACCAGCAAAATTTTCATCACAGGCGTGTAAGTATAGTTCTCTCAGCGGATCTAGGCTACCGTGAAGTTAGCTGTTTGTGATGTGCAAAGACAATTTAGTTAGAAAAAGCTCCATTGCGCATCGAAAAGGCTAACTTCACGGAAGCCTAGATCCGCCGAGAGAACTATACTTAGCAATAAAAACTGATTGAAGTAGGTACTCAAGTGCAGAAGAATCGTGACTCAAACCACAACCACTACTAATTTTCTTTCTATTTCATCCGTTGCTCAAGAAATCTAAGAAAACTACGTAACTAAATAAGTAAACAAATAAATCGTTACCAAACAGGCTGCCGTTTTATATGTTAAACCACAACATAATGATTCACCCATTTGGTCATCATTTGGTGTCACCAGTTTTATGTTCCTTGAAGATTTGTGGTTGCTCTAATTGCTTCTCACAGCTAATGTTTATTGGCATTATAATAATAATGTACATATTAATTTTCAATTTATTTCAAGGCATTCTCCACCACCAATACCAGTGACGACGTCCGAGCCTCTAAAGTTGCTTGAGCTCCGAGTAGCTGAACGGAAATGGGCAAAACAGGCTGAGATGATCCGCTCAGCCTTGGCAGAACTTGGCTGCGAAGAAGCTCCCAGTGGGTGCCCAGATCTCTCTAACGAGACTGTTGGAGTCGACAGTCTTGACGGCAGCTCCCCCGACCATCAGGTAGGTTACTGATAAATAGATAAATTGAAAACTTCGTAAGAATAAAATGTTATTTGTAAATTCAACTTCAGTTTGTGCGCTGGTACGGATTAGGTCAGTGTCATTTGACGACCCAGATTCAGGATCATAATTCACAGGATCGCTCCTCGATCGGCTCTAAAGCATCAACGGATGTGTTGCGGTTGCATCTCCACTCGATAATACCCCCGAAGCCGTTCTTCAAAATGTTCATACGACCCTTCAGACGCAAGTCCGCCCCGTCCAGTCCCGCGTTACCGCCTAAGACGTATCGAAGCAGCAGCGTTGGACCTTCGGACTCGGTAAAAGTGCTGACTCTCCGCAAGAAACGGATAAGAGTACTGAAGCGCCGCTTGCGTAAACGTATGGATGTATATGTGAAGTGTCGTGTGCCAAGTAGAACCCTGTTCAGGAAACGGAGAAAGCCTCACGTAGCGTTCGATAGCTCTAACTGTGTGGTGAGTGCCGCTAACGGACGACGCATGGCATGGTTTTAGCATGGAGCTCTAACAACGCGGCACTAGAGCACAATCTATCCCAATTAGAACGTCACAAGTTCTATATTTAGCGTAAGTTTGAGCGTCATTGCACCGCACGATCTTCTGACGGGAGTAAGCTTTCATTTAAAATTAAAATAGCACCGGCTCTCAACTAAAGCTCAAATTCAAAATCAAGGTGAATCCGCTTGGGTCGTTCCTGAAATGTATCAGTGTTTACGTCGCGTCTGTGTACGCCTCACACGCGATGTTTGCTTCATGTTCATCCTGTTTTTAGTGAGATTTCCTCCGCGCGGTGAAATAAAAAGATAATTAAGAATCATGTGTTTTGTCGAGTTTTAAGTGTCTGCGGTTATACGATGGATCCGTTCGCGATGTATATCACACAGGCAGAGTTACCACCTCCAATCGTGGTTCCACGGAGAAAGAAACGATTGAAACAACTGCAACTTGAACTTGAGAAGGAATATCTAGAAGACGTATGGCCGCCTTTTGATGTTACGTGTTGTGTGCAGTTCATTAATTATGTAATTAACATAACAGTGTGAGCATGCGACCTTGCTAGAGGTGTGTAAATATTTGTGATGATAACTAGCAATGACGAGACGAGTTAAAACATTAACCTCACCACTAATATACATTTTAATTCTAATACAAACAAAAGCGTCGTGATCCACGTTTTTCTTTATAAAACACTTTTCTGTATTCTCATCCTTTCATCCGTCTCTCATTTTAGGTGAGTGTGAGCGAGACAGAGCGTACTTTGGTAGAACAGGAGTGGTTCCACGGAGTTCTTCCTAGGGAGGAAGTGGTGCGGCTGTTGCGCGCTGATGGAGACTACCTGGTGCGGGAGACGACGCGAAATCAGGCGCGGCAACTAGTGCTGTCTGTCTGCTGGGGGCAGCATAAGCACTTTATAGTGCAGACCACACCAGAGGTAGGAACTACTGCTTAAAGTTATTACGCTTACTGTTTTTTCTTCATCACCCTTTGCTTGCGTTTTGTTAAAATAAACTGTTATACTATATAACATACTACAAGTCTTCTTATCTTATCATGTCTATAGGATCCGAAATTCAGTAATTAAAGATACTGTTGTGTACCTGCTAATATCTGTTCTGTGCTACTGTATCAAATAATTAGCAGGCTCCAGAATTATTTTGATCAGAGCATTAACCGTGAAGATTCCTTAAGATACAGTCTTGCTACTCCAGGGCCACTACCGGTTCGAAGGGGCAGCGTTTCCGTCCGTCGCTGAGCTGATAGCATGGCAAAGAACCAGTGGGGTGCCGGTCACAGCCAGGTCGGGAGCGTTACTGAGACGAGCCGTGCCGAGGGAGAACTGGGAACTTAATAACGACGATGTGCAGCTCTTAGACAAAATTGGACGGGTAAGCTTTTGATAAGTTTATTTTGTAACAAACAGACAGATTTCAGAGAATACCTCAACTTGATGAGATTGAAAATTATCTAAGAGGTTAATAAATAAATAAACTCAACAAAAGATTCAAAATCTAGACTCAAATCTTGGCCGTTGTCACGGTTTTCTGCCCCCCGATTGCGTATCTCGGTTGCAATCCGATTTCAATCAGTAAACTGTTATTAAGCTGTCACATTCATACAAAATACGTCAGTTTTTGATTTAAATCAAGTAAAATCGATTGCAATTGAATTACACGTTTAATATTATGCATGTCTAATATGAGCAAACACTTGCAGGGTAACTTCGGAGATGTATACAAAGCGCGACTGAAGACTTCTAACCAAGAAGTAGCAGTAAAGACCTGCCGGGTCGCGTTACCAGAGGAACAGAAGCGGACCTTCCTGCAAGAAGGACGCATCCTCAAGCAGTACCAACACCCCAACATCGTCCGACTGATCGGCATTGCCGTGCAGAAACAGCCGATTATGATCGTCATGGAACTTGTATCGGGTAAAACACTTTTTTATTAGATTTCATCATTTTTATTATTTATAGACTTATCTAACACTTGTATAAACATCTATGACGACTGACGATCTACGGACTAAAACCCGCTACTAAATGCGTGCCTATAGCAAGACGTCCGCGCGGCATACTACCACGGAGATGGCGTGGTGGATGTACATAAATCAGACTGGCCCACTGCAGCAAGGGACAGAGAAAGCTAGAAAAAAGGGAGGCCTTTGCCCTGTGAGACAATATAGTCTGAAAGAATAAAAAGAAGAACCATACGCACCATGCGTACTTCAGGCTAAGGTCAATTGGATTGGAAAGTAGGTAATTCCCTGATTGTAACAGTTTATCAAAATAAGGAAAACGGTGTTGCCAAGTAACTTTTACACAAATCTATTAGAGTAACCAGACCTGAAACAAAATAAAATAAATATTTCCAGATTATGCAAATGCATATTTGTCATCACCTTATCCCTGGACTCTCGCCGTCCGAGGTCGTCTATGGGTCAATCATTCGATATAAAATGCGTGCGTAATATAATTCTGGAAACAAGTGGGTGTATAGGTCTCACAACGGATCTCGGCCGTAGTGAAATTAGCCGTTTCGATGCGCAATGGAGCTTTTTCAAACTAAATTGTCTTTGCGCATCACAAACGGCTAACTTCACGGAAGCCTAGATCCGCTGTGCGAACTATACCTGCCAGTATTCTACTCCAATAGCAAGATTAGGATTGTTTTAACCAGTGCCATAGAATACGGAAATAGGCCGTCCAGTGCGCTAGTTCTGAAATCAAGTGGGCGCAGACAGGATGAGACGCGAGTTAAAATTAAACTTGCACTTTTGAAATAAGATATTCGGTCTGATATTTTTGGCTTTATTATATTGATAGGCTTGATAATTTAGGACGATTACTGGTCCTTAATTCTGGTAACCTACTAGGAGCGTTTTTAAATTATTCGGCGCGAAGCAAAAGCCGTTTGTCATTCACGACCATCGGGTAGGTACATAACCCTGAGGGCCCGCTATTTGAAAGGTTCCTCCTTCGATCCTTATGTCGGTTAGCCCTCAACTGCCAGGGAGTTGGGCATAGCATCGTGAGTACGCTCGACGCACTAACGCATCATCGTACAAGTGTAAGGTTGTCTGTTACACAACCAATAATACGGGACGTATCTTTGATCAGATTTGGGCCGACCCTTAGAAAACTCTCAAACATTGCCTCTCTCGATAGTCGTGGACGACAAACGACATCCGGATAGTGTGAATAAAACGTTCAAAGACTTACCTAATTAATAAGTAGGTAAATGTATGGTCACAAAATACCTACCTAACAGTTAAAAAATAAGAACAGCTATGTCTGACCCCGACGTCTGTCTGTCTGCCCATCGGTCACCTTAGAACTAAATTGAACCAGGGTATTGAATGACTTAATGTTGTCAGGTGGATCACTCCTAACATTCCTGCGGAGCCGAGCGGGCGGGCTCAGCTCCCGGTCGCTCCTCGCCATGTGCCGGGACGCGGCGGCCGGCATGCGCTACCTCGAGTCCAAGAACTGCATCCACCGCGACCTGGCTGCCAGGAACTGCCTCATCGGAGACGACAACATCGTTAAGATATCCGACTTCGGCATGTCGAGAGAGGAAGAGGAGTATATTGTGTCTGGGGGCATGAAGCAGATACCGATTAAATGGACCGCGCCTGAAGCACTCAATTTTGGTAAGTTTGGTGTGTAGTCCATCACTCTCCCCCCAGAGTAGGCCAGTGTCCCAGCAGTGGAAACATAAGAAGGCTGTCATAATGATGTGTAGTCCAAGAACTGACCTGGCCGCCAGGAACTGTCTTCTGGTAGACGACAACATCGTGAAGATATCCGCCTTCGGTATATAGAAAAAGGAGAAGCATTCAACTTTGGTAAGTTGGATGTGTTGTCCAAGAACTGACCTGCCACCAGAAACTGATTGGATCTTTTAGATGTTAGACTTCGGGATGTCAAGAGAGGCGTAGGATGTAACTTGAATGTGATTTGAGGCATTAAATTAATAAATGGACAGCTCCTGAAGCCCAAATATCAGACTTTGGCGTTTCGGATGGGAGGCATAAAGGAGATAATGCAAAGTTTGGATGTCTTGATGTTCGTTACTAAATCACGCTGCGATGGTACGAATCTTGGAATAGACTTAGTTCTGAACGTATAATAGCACAGATATAGGCTACTTTCTATGATACCTACGAGGAAGCCACGGCAGATAATCAAGTACTTTTTCCTCTTTCCTGCATTGGTTGTTTTCGTGCCGTTTTTAAATTGACGTAACTACATACGTAAACTTATTCATGTGGCCTTATTATTTATTATTCACAGGAAAATACACATCTCTATGTGACGTGTGGAGCTATGGAGTGCTGATATGGGAGATATTTTCGAAAGGAGACACCCCTTACTCAGGAATGAGCAACTCTAGGGCAAGAGAGAAAATAGATACCGGTAAGTTTATAAAGCCGCTCGTGTCGTAGCTGGCTAAGTCGTGCCGTAGCTGACGAAGTCGTATCGTAGCTGGCTAAGTCGTGTCGTAGCTGGCTAAGTCGTGCCATAGCTGACGAAGTCGTGCCGTAGCTGGCAACTCGTTCCAAAAGGATCAACTTCCACGTTGGTCATCAGGATGTGTGGAATTTATATCTGAGCGCGCTTTCGTTCTTTAGAGCGAAGTCTAACTGTCAGTCATTGTTACTATGACTAAGGCTATCTTGGGCTCCTGTAGCTATATTAGGTTTGGC
Source organism: Colostygia pectinataria (assembly GCA_951394395.1). Lineage (NCBI taxonomy): Eukaryota > Metazoa > Arthropoda > Insecta > Lepidoptera > Geometridae > Colostygia > Colostygia pectinataria. Next base: position 3,734,939 of record OX596357.1, on the reverse strand, counting down.
TACAAATTCACAGGAGCTTTCTACTTTCTATATTAATATTCATAAAATAATCCTCCTTGTTCTTATCATTCTTGTATCAATGAACAGAAAGAAAGAAGAACAGAAAGAAACAGAGATGATGACATATTAGCAAGACACATTAGCTTAGACATTTATAGTATGAATTATGAATAAGGCTCTTTCAATATTCTTCCGTTGACAGGATACAGGATGCCAGCTCCAGAAAGCTGTTCTGAAGATGTATACGCGCTCATGCTGCGCTGCTGGGAGTACGAAGCTGACAAACGACCACATTTCCACCAGATCTACACCATGATAGATAACATTTATAACAGGTAACAGCGATCGAAAAAAATAAAATAAAAATATAAGAACAAGAAGAATATAATATTGAATTTGTGTCATCTCAAAACAAGACTTTTAAAATCTCTTGAAGATGATTTATACAGCATCTAGTGGCAAGTCTGGGTCAGGTTTCAGATGAAGTAGGCTTGCCCAGCACCTACATCATCCTGTCAGCTTTTGCTTTAGCTATATACAGATTTATAATTTAATCGTATTCTCTTGGTGGGCTAGTCCATCTAAAATAACGTGATCCAACACTGAGCGAATTGTAAAACAACCAATACCAACGCGCGAAATTAACGTGACGTAATTTTGACACTTTTCTATTGGTTGATTTTACACTTCTCTCTGCTTTACTTGTTCCCTAGTGTTGTGTAGTAAAAAACTTACAATATTGATTATGTTACCGTTGTATTATCTTATCATGGATTCGATGACTTAATTCATTGAATGATGTTTTAACTATGCCTTAGTAATATTATTAAATGTATCTTTCGTGTAATACTGACGATCCTGACTGGTGCTGGTTCGATTCCCGCTCCGGGACAAATGTTTGCACAGTTTGTCAATATTTGTCTGGCTGGGTGTTGCAGTACCATGGTACTCGTAGTTTCTGGAACTACGAGAGGAAAAATTGTGTATGTGACTGGTCGGGTGTGTTTTTAAACTGCAGTTGATTAGGTTAATGTATATCATTTAATGAATCTAATGTAAGTTAAATTAATCTTGCGGAAAGAATGTGTAACCTCAAAAGTTAATGGTTACTTAGAAAAATAATAATGGTTACTTGTTGTTTAGTATTATTGGAATGCGTCACATCAGTGTTGATCTCATTTGAATGGTACTTCTTAGCAAGTAGGATACGTTTGTGTTTGATTTTAATTTGTGTGTTATAGAAGGAATTTGTGTGAAATAAAATTCACAAAATAATGTTAGTGAGTACCTAAAATAAGTGCTGATGTTTAGTACGTAACTATTTGTATGTATTGAAGAATGTTTAATGGATTTTGTAATGATTATGTTGGTAACAATAGATTTTGAATAGATTCTAACATAATAATGATTGGTAACAAAATTAATCAGCTACGATTAAGATACTTACAAAGTGTTGAAATTGTTCAAAAATATTTTATCCTTAAAAAATTGTTTTAGAATTAGAAAAATATTAGATCCGTTTTCAGATCAATGAAGGATAATATATAATCTAATCATTCCTTCCCTGTATAATGTTAGAACCAGTAAAATATAAATGTTTTTACCTCAATTAAGTTGTTATCTTAAGAACTCAAATGTACTGTTTCAATGGTTTCTATAATTAGTTTACGTTTAGGAAATGTTTGCACGAAGCTTGTAAAAAAGTATTCTGTTATAACTTATTCATAACCCCCGTATCCGAATTTAATCAAAGCTTAAACAAATAAATACATCCACGTTAACAAAAAATTATTAGGTTTAATAATTAGTAGGGTAATTTGGCAATTTTATAATGTTGTGATAATCTGTGCTTCCGTTTAACAGATATGTTATTTTGTACAACTACTATAGTATAAGTATCCAAAATACTGTATTATTATTACTCTGCATAATATATTGTATGTCTGTCTGTATATGCATGAATATGTGTTAAATTTAATAATAACAAACTGAGATATTTGATAAAATAGTTCGAAATTATTAATACTTATTTTTTAAAGTTGTATATATTTTACGCAATAAAATACCAGACAATTTTTTTGGCTATTTTGAATTTTTATTTTAGTTTTATCACTTAACAGAGACATATCACTAAAATATGTTGCAAAAACTATTTGTTTGCAACCTATTATTAGCCTGTCTAGTTTGAAACCACCCACTTTAAAAAACATTACAGCTTTTCTTAAATAATATAACTCAATGGACCAATAACATTAATATCATCACAAATCATGGTAAATATCCCGTTTTTGGGGAAAATTATGTTAATCATCGATCGCAGGAAGTATGAATGGCCAAGCAATTCTCAAGATCGGTACTCTTTGCTTGGCTTATGTCTAGTAGTGGACGTCTATTGGCTGATATCACGAATAGTAACTAGTTAAAAATAAGTGTACTTATTAGAGCCATGATATTAATAATCAAACAAAAATACTTATAATAAACAATTTATTAACTACGTATACAATTTCATCAGTTCGTCGCTAACAGCGGATGGTGTAAGTATACCAATATCAGTGAACAACAGTGAGATGAAATAGGGCGGAGTGTAGTCGACTAATGGGTGTTGTTTCGTCAAGTCCTTACCAGATTTGAGCACGCTGGATAGGTATTTGAACTCCTTGGGCAGGTCTTGTTGGTTGAGAGGGTATATTCGCGAGAATTTGAAGCTCTCTGTGAGGACGTACATTGTTTTGTGAAGTTCTAATGCCGACATCGCTAAAGAGTAGGTTCCGATCTGGAAGTTAAAAGAAACGATTTAATGTTAAGGTTCAGATCTAATTGAAAAATAATGATTAAGTGGCAACAGAAATTGTTTGAATTTGTAACAAAAAAATACATTAATACAATATTATGAAAAAACTCAATACATTATTTGGTACGCTGACCCGCGCGGCTTCACTCTAGTTTGTTTGCAGTTTTTTATGCTATCCCACAAAAAGCGTCAATTTTTCCGGGATAAAAAGTGGGCTACGTGTAAACCCAAAACTTTAAGCCATCTACATTCCAAATTTTATTACATCGGTTGAGTCGTCACGAAGACGTGGTAACAAACATACACACACAGACTTTCGCATTTATAATATTAGCAGGAAGTAGGATAAAGCTGCGTTTCCACAAGAGATGTGCGAGGATGTGTAGCGAGGAAAGAATAGAAACCAATATAATCACTTCATTAAAGCTGTAAGAGTAAGGCTAGGTAAATGAAGTGATTCTATTGGTTTATAACAAACACATCCTCGCACATCTCTGTTGGAAACGCGCAGCAGCGCCTGTGGCAGCGCGTCTAGCAGAGCCCTTAGCGCGGCTCCACACGCCGCGTCCATGTCCGACAGACGGGTTGGCAGCAGAAACGCGTAACGACGGTAAGTCTCACTGAAACACACCCCTTTTATTAGGGTACTCTTTCTTATAAAGAAACTCTCTTCTTTAATAAGGTCTCACCGCGGATCTCGGCCGTCGTGAAATTACCCGTTTCAATGCGCAATGGAGCTTTTTCTAACTAAATTGTCTTTGCGCATCACAAACGGCTAACTTCACGTAAGCCTAGATCCGCTGTGCGAACTATACCTTATTAATAATCCCCCCGCTCTCCGTAACCCCCTCCGCGCCGACCATCACAATGTCCACTTGCTCCATGATGTAGCCCACGGCTGAGTCTAGGATGAGCGTCGCGTCGATACCGGCCGCCACCAGCTGTTTGTGCATTAGAGTTCTGTGGTAAAAATTGCCTAAATTAGCACCTGGGGGTCTAAAAAGGCCACATTGATTAATTCATTTTCCGAATTCTCAGCAGATCCTTAGCAATTCCTCTATTTTTTGTAAAACGGTCAAAGTTGCAGGTGAATCATTTGCAATTCCACTTCCATGCCTTTCTGCGACACCGAGGTCCTTCCGTTACATATATAATTTAAATTAAAACATATTTTGTTAATTATTATGACTGGGCTATATTTCTATCTCAGTCGATCAAAAACTATTTGTATTTTTGTATATTTGTTTAGAATTAAACTCAAGCATTTTAAGAATCCGCATGGTACGGACTCAGACTCCTAAACGCAACGATAGCGCGTTCTAGAAACGCGTTTCGATTTAATAGCGACATCTAGTTGTGAAATCTGAACTAAACTTTTTATACATGTTGCTCAGTGCTCTACATCACGGGTAGGACATAAAATACAGGCTATGTTATATTATATATATTATAATGTAGCATTTTAAAAAAGGTAACAGTTTTTGAAATTGGTCTTGTAGTTTTTAAATTTATTCGTTACAAATATACAAAAATACAAATCTTTCCCCTACCTACCTATTACTAGACTAGTATAGATAGAGGCGCTGCGCTGTATGAAATTCATGGCCATAACAATGATTACTTGCATGTTACGATAGTATTATATTTTGTGTGGCTCAGAACAAGTAAAGCCCAAATATTTGTGCCTCATCAGTTTTACATGTCAAATGCTTGACTGATTCCTCTAGGCTTGGGCGCGAGGATTTCTAAAGCCAATAGATTTGTATTAGATGGATATCTCGAGCCAATAGATTTTGTATTAGTCTTTTTATCTCGGGATTCCGTCATAGTAGACAGACATCCCCATTGCAGCATGAACATAACATGAACACATCATCTTTATAAACACATTGAATACTAAGAAAAAACAAGCTAAACAAGCTACTAAAACTGTGAGTTTTAAGCTTACCCAACATTGTCAGGCCCAGACATTGTAACAAAGACCTGAAACCGCTTATTATTCTTGGCAGCTTCTAGCATTGCTTGGAGAACTACTCTTGACTTGGAGTGTGTTAAAATTTTCTGCAGAAGAATAAACATCTTAAAAAAACACACTCAGCTATTTTTATTAGTGTCTACTGGTGTCTACAATGTGAACAAAAAGTAAAAAGTAAGTACAACTTACAAAATAGTGTAGGTGTAGCCTGGTGTAGACAGACTCATCTACTCTACTACTCGATTTTAAGATTTTTAAATGATAACTAGCACAATTTTCCAGTAGGTACTGAAAAAATATGCCAGAAAAGAGTGTAAAATTAAGACAAGTTGTAGACAGTTTGGTTGTAGACAATCCACACAGCATCGTCGGGCCCCAGGCTAAGCAGAGCTTGTGTTATGGTTACTACATGACTGATATATTCAAAACAATACCAATAGGTACATAGATAAATACCATTTATTGAATGTACATAGAAAGTACCCAGAACACCCGGAACAAGTAATTGCAGATCGTACAAACATTAGTCCCAAGGCGGGAATCAAACCCGCAACCTCCTACATCGCTAACAGACCATCGCCCGCCGCGTTTCATTGGTCGTCGAGAATCAATAGGGAAATTAATCAAATCAGTATTTAGATGCGAACTTAGAAATTCACAGAACTCAGAAACGGAGTGCTATTTCAGGTACTTTTTAACCAACAAGAAAAATATGTTCTCAAGACAACTATATATGGTCCGCAAAAAAACCAATTCATCTCAATTTTTGGGGTTGTCGACCCACTTCAATTTTTGGGGTTGTCAGCTCTCCTCAATTTTTGGGATCAAATTTTTTTGCAGGTCAGTGCATTTATAAATTTTTCTATTTTATCAGAATCTCAACTTGAGAATTAGCTACTTACACATCCATCTCTCACAAAAGGAAGTGCTGCTTTAGCTATCTTTGATCGGGATTGCAACAGACTGTCAAGGAATGTGTGACCACGTTGTAACATTATCTGCTTAGTATCTTCAAAAGACTGAAATATGTAAAAAAGTACACAAAAATTAGTATAAATTGCTTATCAACAAATAAACTGACTGTTTAATGCAAAGGTTACTCTACACAACGCAACTAGATTTCATTCTTTTAACCTCACTTGCACCAGAGACTGTTCTGTCTGGAGTACCTACACAAGAACCTTTTGAAGGTTTAGTAACATTAGGTATGTGCCAACATGCTTGCGGTTTTAGGTCCGTATTCAAAAACAAAACTCAAGCTCAAAACGATACAATAATACTAGGCATCAAGGGATGCTGGAGTCATGATTCACACTCAAGTATGGTTCTTGAATATGGGCCCTATACTGGTTAATCTCTACAGCTTGTGATGTTCTGTCAAAAGTTTGTAGGTATAATTGATTCACTATTCTAACCTTTTCATCAAGTTTTGTGTAAGTGATGAATCTCATGAAGAGCTCACAGCAGGAGTTAATAGCTGTGACAGGCTGGTCACAGTTCCTCATTACGTCTACCGCCAACTGCAGATTCAAGTGCAATTCTCGTACTGTGGTACCTGAAATGTGTTGAGAAAATATTAAAAATTAACTGGATGGTTGATGAGCTCTAATGGGGCTTTAGCTACTATTCAAAAGCATTTTAGAAAGCTATATTAATACGTAGATACATTTATGTGCAAGCATCTACGAACTTTGTTTGTTCGTAGGCAAGCATGATGTACTCTACGAACTGCTTTGTTTGTTCGTAGGATAGGATGTACTGCGAAAAACTAAATATTACCTTTGTATTGTTCTATAACAGCTAACAGTGTTTTGATCGCTGCTACTCCTACTGAAATATCTTCTTCTTTCTGTAGAATCTTGAGGAATATCTCCTGGATTTCTGCAATGAAATTTACAAGTTTTGATGATGAACTCTGATGTAAAATGAGTTGGAGCCTTTTTGTGGCGACCGCATTTTTGTGTAGGTACAACACACGACCTATTCTAACTTACTTAGTTTTTAATTTTAGTTTTTGTTTTTTTTTAATTGTTATTTTAGTAGAATTAAATGTACCTACTCTGTATATTGTATCTACTTATACTCGTCACAGAAAACTATTTTCTTTCTTTCTTTCTAAAATAAGTTTTTATGAAAAGGATTCTCGAAGTACTTGCCTTCTTTCTTCATTTTGAATAGATTTGATAATTAGTATAACTGATACTTATATAAATGCACAGTTTTTAAGTAACAAGTAAATAGAAGAAAACTAAAAATCTGTTTGTTATTGTTGTTTATTTGCCACAGCTGCAGGCATAACCTCAAAAGTAAAACCTCTCCTTCTTTTTTTTTTTTTAATGGTAGTCTGTCTGTTTAGGCAATATTGCCAATGTCAAGTAGTGGAAGGAAGTTAAAAGAAGAAGAAGGAGAGATTTTCAAAGACGAACAAGTTCGAATTTGAAAATCTCTCCTCTTCCCTTGCTTCCTCTAGCTCTCGGTCCAGTGTTGCCGGCAGTCAAACTGGAAAAAGTCCCAACCCAAAGTGAAAAAGGTCCGAAATCGGTTAAAAAAGTCCGATTTCTAAAAAAAACTTTTGCCCTGCGGTTACAGTAATCACTACACAGCTTGCCAGCTGGGAGCTCGCACGCAGCACCGGATCACGATGACTGGAGAAAATCAGTGACAGTGGGTTTTTTTTTAGTAAATATTTTTAAAAATATTCTAACGCACCCAGCGTTAACCGTTCACGTAATTGAAATATGTCACTGTCAATGTCGTTGTTGGTCGAATTGTTAATCTTTTTTTTTATTTTTTCTTCTTTTTGGCGCCGAACTTGGCGCATATTCCTTTTTTTTAAATCGTTTTTATACTTATCCGCGCCCGATCGTTGCTACGCAACGATTACCAGATATCATCAAAGCAAGTTGACGGACGCCTTAAAAAAAAGCCTGGTGGAGTTGTGGTTTATCGAAAAGGTTGTTCATGTCATGGGTGAAAAGATGATGATGATGGTCTGAAAATATGTAAGTTGCGCTGTAGATACGTACATTACGAGCGTAACTTAGGTACATGCACATTTTATAGTAGGTATGAGCTCTGCATTTCCTTGGACGAAGAAATTGGCGAATGGCGCAAGCATCACAGATTGCCGAGGGAAAGTCAGGGTCACCAGTAAGAAGCAAGCTAACTCAAAGTCTTGTTAACCGTCGGATAACTTACACGCGTGTACTGAATTATTTAGTTTATTCAGTGTTGGACGTAGAAACATGGGAAACTCCGCATCTGTCAAGTTAAACGATAAAAGGCGGTGGCAGTAAGTATTTAAATAAAAAGTCTAGCGGTAGTGACTTCTGATCCTAATGTCATGGGTTCGAACCCCGTCGTGCACCAATGGATTTGTAGGTATTACAAAAATTTATGTGCGCAATGTCAGTGCTCTCATATGGTGAAGGAAACATCGCTAAGAAACCGATATATCCACGAAATTTATTAAAAATTCGAAAGACATGTGGCATCCACCAATCAGTATTTGGTCCGCGACCCAGATCACTCTCACTCGAGAGTATGTCCTGTCATAATTAACAATTAATAATTATGAGAAGCATGGTCAGTCAGATTACCTAGTAGTATATATCTGTCGATGTTTTAGGTAAGTACCTACCTATTACCTATACATTTTCTGAAGTAGATATGTTTTGACTTTACTGTTGCCCTATCAACACAGTAAATTTTTGCTTATGTAACCTAACATTAATAAAAATCGTGCGTTTTTAAGCTACGCTACATGTTTAACTACCGACAAGCAAAATCTATTGACTCAACTCATTTCTATAGAAAGTCCACTAGTCCAAAGTAGAACGAACGCCACGCTAACTGTCTCCGTTGAGTTTTTAAAGTTTCCCGCTGCGTCCTTTTTATTTTATTTTTGGGCATTTCTTTAATGATTCCTACACATTAAAATTAATACATTATTTCAAGTCTCTACAGTTTAGGCTGTGCGTTAACTGTCAGTCAAATAGTAAATATTACAATAATCAAGAATTTAATTTTTTAAAATTTTAGTTGGGTATTCCCTACAAAAGACTTAAACGCGCGCTCAGTGCTACGAAGCTGTTACGAATTTTTAATTCAGAAATAAGCGTTCGATTCCCGCGGAGGGAGAATTATTTGCGTGTTTTGCAAATAGGTATTTCTTCTGTGTCTGGGTGTTGGGGGTGAAATAAAAAAATCACGTACTCGTACATACTAGGTACAATAAACACGAATTTAGAATTTTTTTGCATGTGTCGACAAAACATTGACATTGATTATTTACTTCCTATTTCTTGCATTGCAATAACTTGGCACCATCGCTTCGTATGACGTCATCGTGATAGCATACATCTACTGGACTGGACCCTATTATTAAAAGAAGTAATTATATCGTAGTGTTGGTTGCAGGAAACACATTACATCGGATGCATACTATAGATATTTTGCAATAGCGATAGAGGTATCACTTCATACATACATAGTTCAACTACCTACTTAATTACATCGTTTCGTTTTATTTTGAAGACAAAGTTTTGACTAAGTTGTGCGAAAATCGCACTATAACTTAAGCTAGGCCTTCTGATATAGATACAATCTTAAATAACTAGTAAGTACATAGGTAGGTAAATACTTTGGTTCATCGTAATAAAAAACAAGATAGTAGGAACCCAGGCGTGTTTTTGCTAAATTATTTTAGACTGGGGAATAGGCGCGTAAAATGGCGTAAATTCACCTAGCTTGTACCCTTGTGACTATTGAATAAAACATTTTTTGAGACTGAACTTTACTATACAGGGTGGCCCATTCAAATCGGTCAGTATGGGAAAGTCTGAAACTGTAAGACATACGAAGATTTGTTCTTAGGAACCATGTCACCGATTTCGATAAAAAGAAAAACTGCATTCATACAATTAAAAAAAAAGTGTACCCAACTGGGGAATCGAACCCGGTTGTTTTGAAAAAATAAACTTACACTATTTCTATTCAGATATCGTTTGTGTAGGTCTTAAGCAGTAAATATCTCTAAGAAACAAATTTCTAAAATGAATAAAATGCATTTTTTTCACATACTTTAATTTATCATAGTAGGTGTTCAAAGTGACCACCGTCTTTTTCAATACAATATTCAACACGTCTAGGTAACGATCTTACTATTGCATTTTGTATCTTCATGTGGTGAATCTGCGTTAAAGTTGACTCTATGGCTACTTTTAGTTCTTCAACGGTGTTATAGCTATTTTTGTACACTTCATCTTTAATGTAACCCCACAAAAAATAATCTAGAGGCGTTAAATCGGGCGACCTCGACGGCCATTTGATCGGGCCGTTCGTACCAATCCACTTTCGCGGAAAGTTTTCATTTAAAAAGTCTTTTGCTATACGACTATTGTGAGCCGGTGCTCCATCCTGTTGAAAATAAAGTTGTTCTCTTATTTCTACTGCCATTTCTCCTACGGCCTCTAAAAGATCTTCTAAGATTGCAAGGTACTTGAATCTGTCCAAATGTCCATCATAAATTTTAAACATGAGTACCTTATTGTGAAGTAGGCCGACCCAGCAGTTAAATGAGAATCTAACTTGACGGCGTCCTTCGTGCACTCGTAAGGGATTTTCTCGACTCCAATAGTGATGATTCTTACGATTGTACATTCCGTTATTGGAAAATTGAGTTTCATCAGAAAATATTACGTAGTTTAAAAAATGTCTGTCTAGGCCCATTCTCTCTTTTATGCAATTGCAAAATTCAAGTCGTCTGATATCATCTCCTGCATGTAAGGCCTGCACCCAATGTCCATTCTTGTAGCACTTGTATTTGTGTTTCTTTAGGGTTCTTTGAATGTATGTTCGTGAAATTTCAGGAATATCACGACTTGCATTACGGGTGGAGGCATCTGGTGTTGCTTCAAAATAGGTTAAAATGTTCATTTCCATGTTTTCATCACATTTTCTTGGTTTTACTTTAATTGGCTTTTTAAAACTTCCGTAAGTCTTCAAATTGTGCACAATTTTGATGAATATCTTACGGGTAGGTAAAATACGTGTCGGATATTTGATATGGTACCAATGTAGTGCACGGGAGCAATTTTTATCGTTTTTAAAGTAAGCTTCCAATAAATCAAAGTGCTCAGAATTTGTAAAACGCATTTTCCCAACCACACAGCGAACGACACAAAAATACCGAAGCATTGATTTTAATTTTCAGTTCCCGCCTAAACATTTGACACTCAAGTTTTTTTTTCTTTTTTTTTGTATCGCTATTCGGCCAGTCACACCGACACGTTCCATTTTCAAATGAGGTTTAACACGTCTCTGTATCTACAACATCTACATACTTACTTTAAGTGGGCTTTTCAATTGATTGTTAGTGTTTGATTAATAGAAGTAAGCAGTTGCAATAATAGATAATAATATTACTGTAGATAACAAAACTTTTAATGCAATGCCAATGCCACATGATACATAATACGGTGTATGTAACAAGTAGAGAGGTACAAACAACCATAGAGACAATTTTACATGCCTGAACTTGCTGAATATTGTAACGGTGGTCACTTTGAACACCTACTATGATAAATTAAAGTATGTGAAAAAAATGCATTTTATTCATTTTAGACATTATGTTTCTTAGAGATATTTACTGCTTAAGACCTACACAAACGATATCTGAATAGAAATAGTGTAAGTTTATTTTTTCAAAACAACCGGGTTCGATTCCCCAGTTGGGTACACTTTTTTTTTAATTGTATGAATGCAGTTTTTCTTTTTATCGAAATCGGTGACATGGTTCCTAAGAACAAATCTTCGTATGTCTTACAGTTTCAGACTTTCCCATACTGACCGATTTGAATGGGCCACTCTGTATATTAAAAAAAAAACATTTCAAAATGACATCGTCACATCGCTGCCGTACATATAAGTTGTGTTGTTGTCTGTCTGTACTACTAGTGTTGCCACATCAACATCATTCAATGTCGGATGACAGACATTAGTCACTTTTTGTACCAATCTGTTGCCGTTGCGAAACGCAGATTAACTTTGCCGTGGTAATTAAGCTAGACGACTCATGTTTGTCGTTAATTAAGATTAACTACTTTTTAGGTCTAACTATTGGTCTTATTCAAGAGCTCAAAGTCGTTTAACGTGCTATAGATAGAGCTATGTTAGGAGTTTCACAACGCGATCGTTTTTTGAGGGAGGCCTATGTCCAGCAGTGGACGTCTATAGGCTGATATGATGATGATGATGATGACGTTTAGGTACTGCCAATAATCACATAATCTTAAAATGGGACGGCTAGTGTATATCAAAATATTCTAAGGTGCGTGGAACGGCATCAATTCTATATTAACTTAGCTGGTAACAAGTTTCAAAGCGATCGTTGAAATTTTATTGAATAAAAACTAGTTTTAGATATACCTATTAGGTGATATATAATTACCTACCAACTATATAACTATATGTACGTTTGTAGTTTCTTTGAAGGTACTAACGAGGCTTGTTGTTACAAATGTTAAAACATTTCAAGGAACTATTGGGACGAATTTTTTCAGTACTACTACTGAACTTTTGTCCCCCATTAGAAAATAATAAAGCTAACTCTTGGACATTTGTTATCTCTTGTCGAGCCCCTACCTAACATTCAATAAGCAAGTACCTATATAAACTATCTAACTGGAGATACCTTCTCTCATGCCCTTGGTCGACCTGCGCCATGCAAGTGACATGCGAAACTTCATGACTAAGTGCGTAACGACTACTGTTTATTCTATGGACTTATCTAAGCGAGTTCACATGATTCGACATACAAGTATCTTAGATATTCTGTGACACGACACCACTGACATTGATCTTAACCTTTATCTAATGTAGGACATTGTCGCTGCGGATAGGTGAGCTGATTGTAATTGCAATGTGAAAATGAAAAGCTGTTTGGCTCATTTAGTAAGTTAATTAGTTTCTAATGTTCGTAAAACTCTGTTTCATGAACTGTTAGATGCCTCATTGTAAGTACGTATCTGATAGACTAAGGTACTATGATAATAATACTGCTCCAGTCTCCAGTGCCTTACATCCGCGCAAACTGAATAAGTACTTTTGTCCGTTATCTGTGGCGCAAACGTTCGTCAAATATGCGAAACCACTAGATTATAGTGAGAACATTGATAGATTGATTTTTTTACTACATTGATTCACATTATGCGAAGTTTTAACTACATTCACGATATACCATAATAAACCTACTGTACTTTTTAGAGCTTTTTGAGTTATTTGATTTTTCTATAACCGTCACACTAACGATTGAATTAGCAATTCTGAGATAAAAGTTTTTGTGCAGAACTTTATAGGTAAGTAGGTACAATAAGATTTTCGTAGAGATAAAAAGTCCCCTAAACGCTCCTGAATGACTACTTTTAATGTTGTAATGTGAAAGTGAAGTCACGGCATAAGCTTGTGTATGAATAATACTAATTTATACAACATAACTAGGTATCTACTTAAAGTACCTGATGACATCACGCGGCAGAATAACAAACGAAATGGTTTTGCGTGATCTTTTTATGACTTTGTGATACAGCTATAATAAATAACTTCCTATTATGTTTTATTTAGGTGATCAATAGCAAAATATATAGGTAACTAAAACAATAAAATGCAACCAACCAAACAAACTAAATATCACTTTTTCAATGATGATAATTAATAAATTGATATGCTAAATACATTAAGAAACGATAACTCCATCATCTTTCAGTTGACTTTCAGAGCACGATAGAGCTCGATGGCACTTCTTTAGCTTAAAATCTACACAACTAAATTGGTAAAGACAGGGTTGTTGGAATGAAATGCATTAAAACCTATTTCAGCTAAAAAGTTTTGCTTAATCTGTGATAAAAAAATAGTATTTTGAAAATGGAATTCTTATCGCGCAAAGTAAAGTCATACAGTCAAAATCAAATTGACGCACGTCAGGTGAATGGCGCGGGCAACGTTAGTCAAAATAAACGGTAAGTTTTTAATATTTATTATTTACAAGTTATTAATCAAAATGTGTATAAATTATAATAACTTTCACTCGTTGTTTTGTGCATAAGCAGGGATAGTATTAATAATTATCATTGTAAAAAAATTGCAAAAGGTAACTTCCAAATCAAATGTACCTACTTAGATAAATTTATTTTTAATTATTTTAAGAGTCCCTTGCTTTTTTTTAGTTTTCTGGCAAACTGTGAAGACAGTCATCGTCAGAAGGTACCAAGGATAAATTTTATAATTAAGCACGGTATATTTATGGTACTAAGTAATTATTTTCCATAATTTCACATATTTTTCAATAACTTTCACAAATTAATTTGTTAATTTATTGCTTTAATTAGACTATATTCATTTACTATTAGAGTGGATAATAAATTTACATACTACCTTAGGAAGTAGTCAGGTCTTATTTATTATTACAATTTTATTATTAAACGACTAAGTTAATTAGACCATAAGTAGTATTAGTTAGACCATAGGTACATCTTAATAGTATGATAATATTTTATTTCAGTAGGTAAGGCACCTTCAAAAAACTGCCGAGTTATTCCTCAAACTTTATTAAACTATAAAAGTATTACTAAGAAATCCACACCATATGCATAATGGAACTGTGTAATAAATAAGTAGATTACCATACACCGAACAACAATTTCTTGCACATACGTGCTCAGCTCATGCCATATTATTTCATGCTTGGCGACTCGTCTTACACCTACACGCAACAACAACGCAACGTTGCGTCATGTCCGATGATTGTTTTATTTTATGCATAGATATTTTTGTATACCACCATTAGTGGTATAAAAAAATGACAGTAACCCCAAACCTCTTCAGCAAGAGTCCGTCTTGGTGGGTACCACCGCAGTGTCAGATATTCTACCTCCAAGCAGTAGTGTGCAAGCATTACTGCGTTTACGTTTGAAGGGCACTGTAGCAAGTGAAATTACTGGGCGAAAGAGACTTAACAACAATGTCTCGGGGTGATAAGCGCAGTGCAGTGCCACGCAAACACTTAAAAACTTTGAGCTTTGGGTGGCACTGCATCTGTAATAGTCAGGCGTGATGCTTAACATCAGGCGGGCGCCTTGATTGTCTTGTCACGTGCTGACATAAAAAAAAAACAGGTGAAATGTCTACCTATGAATCTACCAAATATTAGAGGACTGCAGGCAGGCGTACCTTACTTAGGTACCACTACCGATACAAGCGCAAAGCAAACAATGTTACCAACATTAAAAATCATCTATACAATGTAACAACAATTTCATATTAAAACAGGCAAACCTAATAGCAATATTAGGCTCAGTGTCCTGCAAATTGTACAATCTTTTCTAAAATACCGATCGAAACAAAAAATAAATACACAGATATTTGAAGCAGTATTTCTTTTCAGGCAGTAAATTGCTGTATGAGCTGCTCTTGCAATCGCGACGGCAAGCTATGTCCTGCTACGCGTAGGTAGGCCGTAGCGCTTCGTAGACTCGTAGACGCTCGTAGCACTTGAAGTCCCTTTATTAGGTTTGCGTGTAGATTGTAGAGTTAGTAAAGTTGTTTTATTTTTGTGTTTTGGTGGAAAAGAAAACTGTAGGCCTGAATTTGAATTGTAGGAAGATGAATGCGAATAAAACGAAGAGAGGGTAAAAACGTTCCTTTGAGGAAAAAGCCCCTTCATTTTCTATACGAACTCTCATTTCTTAAACCTGTTATTTGTGTATGTTACCTGAAACATTACTATTTTCAGTTTGAGTTGGGTTTTGAGATTGAGTTCAATGTTTGTAGCATTTTCATTTTTCGAGAAGAATTTTTTTTAAAGTACTTATATTCAAATTATTAACATCCATAAACTCAATCTGAATACCTTCAAATATTAAATCCACTCAGACTTGTAATTTCAAAATGATCTAAGATTGTATAAAAGTGTTCTCGGTATAATTACTTGCATCGTTTGAAGTTAAAGGATTAATTTCCTGACATCAATACTTAAGTATCTCCAAAGTAGGTACCTATGATTTGAGCCGTCTCGTTTTCCCATTACTGTGCGAAATGTTCGTTGCTTTGAAAATCCCATTTGGGTCCCTCTGCATTGAATGGTGCTCCAAAGCAACGAGCAGTATATTGAGAACTTAAATTATTATGTAAATATTTGTAAACAAGTCTCAATGCGGAATATTGGTGACAAATAAATTAAATTATATTAGTCAGTCAAGGTTATATGGAATTTTCTATAGTGTGTTTGTGTTAGTTCTGTTAATCAAACGTCTGATTAATGCTACTAGTGTTCTTAGTCGTGTCGTGTCAATAATAGCAAAAAAATATTGTATTGTACTATTGCTATCAATTTCTGAAACCTCAATCAGGTCAAGCGTTATCATTAGTTCCCACCGTTGCATTGGGTTATCAGCGCCATCTGTTATCGCCGGCCGCAACCGCACTGTACGTTATCTACGTTATCGCTGAAAAGTTTTCCCGCTTTCCCAGGAGTGAGAGCACGATGAGTCCAGCTCCCCCCGCGCAACATGACAAAACTAGCGCTACGCACGCCGCTAACAAGCAGTCGCTGCCGGCTAGCGGACACAAGTGTACGTACGAGATGGAACGCGATCGCATCGGACTGTGGGGCTCCGGCGACGGCCAGTCGGCCAGCCGGCTCTCCGGCCTCGACCGGCTCAAGCACCCGGGCCTCAACAAGGTACGTATTCAAACCTAGTAACTCTAATTCATCGATGGGTATCGCGGTTCGGTTAGGTCATGGTTGCACGAGTGCGGAAGAATTTGTTGTTATGGCGAAGTTTGTTGTTTGCAAGTTCCGAATAGCGGCTACGCTGTCGGTCAGTGTGAAGCGGCTATGTTTTGTCATGCAAATTATGCAAATGTTTAACTTTTGAACTTCACACCCGCGGCAAAGTTCACGCGTCAACAAACTTTAGCAACTTGAACAATTTGTTTATTTGGAGTTTACTTAAGTACCTATTATGCTTTGTACAAAATCTAGTTTTGTGAAGTTAGGTACGACGTGTAATTAACTTGATGTTATTGATTAAATTAATCAAATCAGGGTAATTAGTTAGGAAGTTAATTATCGAGTAAGTTAGTACCTATATTTTAAACTAAATTGAACATCTATTTACAACTAAATAGGTATATAGGTAGATAAGAATGTACGTGATTACTGACTTTGAGTATAACATTATATAAAAGCAACGATGTTGTTTTTATTTTACTTAATCATTTATATTTCCGAGTTTGGAATAAATATATCTATTACTTGTCCAAACGGAACTATGAGGCATACCTACCAGATTAAACACCTATAACATAACATAGCACAGGCCTTGTCAAAAATAACAGTTTAAACTATATTAACTTTAGGGATGCGTTGGTAAGTAGCTTTTTAATAACACTCTCTAGCTAGAATCCAGTCTTTAAAGTACCTACGATACCCTAGGTAAATAGCTCTAAGTCGTTCCAGAAATAAATGAACCGTCGTCGTATCAATCGAAGTGTGGGGCGTTTTCAGCTATATTTCAGGCTGCGCATTGATAAAATATTTTTTTTGTGTTGGGTAAGGTAAGCTAGTTGCTTTGGTGACGGAGCAATCTTTACTCTATTTAGTATGGACCAAAGCTGTGGTGAAATGTCTTAGTTATTCCCTATCCAATAACATAGCATGCCCACATGGTGTCAGTCAGGAGTCAGGACGGTCCTTTGTTCGTTTAAGGGCAGATTCCGTTTAGACAAATTCTGTATATTATGGCACAGGTATTCGGTTTAGATTATCTGTGTAGTCGTGTGCATCAGAAGCTACGAGTACTATTACCAGAACGACCAGACCAGGAACAAATATTTGTAGATTTGCGTGAGTCGTACCCACAACCTCTTGGGGTCCGGGCATAATTCAAATTCGTTTGTAAGTTCTAGAATATAACAACATAGTAAACATCTGCGCTCTATCTACCACATTATATAAAATTAAACACAAACTGACAGACACAAATGTAACAGCTGGAGTGAATGAGTAGAGAAATGTAGGTAAAAAAGTAAGGCATAGATTTTTTTGATTAGGAAAACACCTTATTTATATTTTATAATATATGTGATAATAATAATTCAGATATTAGAGCAAGATAGTGAATAGTAAGTAGGTAAGTAAGTTCGTAGGAGTCAGTGGCCAACTCTGACAGAGTTTCTAGGCCGCCCGAAGGCCTCTGTCATGATAGTGAATGATCTTGAAGTGCTACTTGGTCATCTGAATGAATAAGTTGAGTGTTTTTTTCAAGTACTAGCGTGCGATGAATTACAAGTGAAAACCCGCCTACACCCCTGAATCTTACTTGGAAAGGCTTTTTATTTGAACTGTTTTATCGAGTCGTTCGTCAACTCACACAATAAATCTTGTCCTAACTCACTCCTCTCTAGGTACTTTGTATCGATCGCGACCTTTGTATTTTTATCAGTTGTTGAAAGTGGATCAATACAGATCTATCCTGAAGTGGACACCAATCACTGAGACAGCGGAAACGGACGGGTGGTAGTCGACCGTTCTGTGAAAGGTTTTTAAAAGTGTTATAGCAACGTTAGCACGGCATGCTATTAACACCTTTCAGTGAGCCATGTTGTGATGCCCCAGTGAGATGTTTATCAAATATTCAAACAAATGAGTCTGCATTCTTCTTTAATGTTCAACGATTACCCGAACTCATCAACGTGTACCTCAAAAGGAAACAACGGACCGGAAAACTTAATGCCTGAAAATGTAAAACTTCCGACTGAGTTGACGCGTAGAAACATTTAGATTACCTATAGCTAAACAGTTATGACAGATTTAAAGATAAACTCATGAATACAATCTACATGCTTCCAATTGTATATCTCTCTGTTACTATTCAGAAGTCAGAAGTAGGTAAGTTGAATAAATATTAATTAGATAGCCGAGTAGATAAAATATATGTATAAGAAATACACAATAATACACAATACCAGCAAAGGGGTTTTATTGAAGGACGAAGGGGTCGTAGACAGGGGTGACGTTTGAGTTAGCTTTGAATGGAAGTCTACTATATACGTACCTAGTTTACTTTTTTATTTCTATCCCTAATATGTATGTAAGCCTGCGACTTTGTATGCTTGCTTGTTCACGCTTACAAACTCTGCTGAGTAACATAGTTTGTGCAGCACAATTTGACCTACAGCCATGCACTCTTAGAGCGATTCAAATTAGGACCTAATCTGAATTAAAAAAAATAATTGTACCATGACTTCAATAATTATTAATTTCATGTTGCAAATTCTTTTGACAATTCAGTTTAGGTCCTAATTTGAATCGCTCTAAGAGTTCATGGTATGGGGGCTGTGCGTAAATACGACAAGAATAAATACAGACAGACAAATAATGTAACGTTCTGTCCGGATCCGGAATCCGGTTTGGCCTGATTATCTTCTCGAGTAAGTTTATAGAAAGGGACGATCCCTTTTTATAATCCCAAAAATGTTTAATATCGCCCCTTTATCTGTAAGTAATCTAATCATTTACTTTCTTTACAGTAGGTAAACTAGCTCAGTCAAAAAAAAGCTCGAGAAGAAAACCCGACGCATAATAAATATTTTTATAATATTTGATTTCCTCATTACAACCAAAATATTGGGTTTTCAGATTATATCACTGTCGTTTATAATTTCCAATGACTTGTAAGTTAACTCAGCATGAATATACGTATAGAGATGTATACTATGTACAGGCTCAACGAAGTAGAGCGGTGGGTGTGTCATACCGTCACTTCGCGTCACGCACCTCCAAGGTCGAATATTCCAGCATACCAAGCAATATAAATCAATAAGCTTAATATAAGCAGTGTTAACATATTATTTACCATAGTCATGTCTCCATAAAACCGGTTGAAGAGCAGGCAGTTAGCTTCTGTCGAGACAAAAATAACTTTGTTTGTTTCATTTGTAATCTTAAGTTTTCCTGGTCGACAACTTTCGCAATTATATCATACTCGTGGTACAGCAAAATATAAACTTAGCATTACATATTGAATATTTTTGGTCGAGCATGCGAACTGAGCGAAGATCGCAGTGGCAAGTTAGGACGATTTGGCTGTATGTTGTGTTGGTATTCCCCAAAGAATCCTGCCCGTGTTAATTGCTTTTCGCAGGAAATAAATCATGGGGGTTATTTATTAAATTTATCATTACCTTTGTATTGTATTCTTGTAAGGTCTTGGTACTTAAATTGGTCAACAAACGCGGAAAATATACTTTAATTAGGTAAAATTGGTAATTCTAAAAGTCAAGCCAGCAAGACAATTAGCTTTGGCTAAATTGTTTGTAAAAGGAAGTACCTACCAAGTGGAAGTAAATTTCCAGGGTCTGTAATTCATGCAAGCGAATTAGGTAGGTAGGTATAGGTACATGGGCAAGGCGTAAGACTAAAGAGATCACGCACGGTAGTTTGACAGTCGTATACGATTTCTTGGGTGCCTATTCTGATCTACGAGTATATTCAATAATTAATACGCTTTCTATATTTTGATGCTATTCATCATGACAGCCTTCTAATGTTCCCACTGCTGGGACACTGGCCTACTCTCAGGCGAGAGTGATTGGGTCTTAAGAGCCCTATCCTTGATAATCCTTGAATTTTCTTGTAGCCCGTGAAGATTCGAACACTATTGTGGCTCGTGTGTTGAAGATATTTTAACGAAAATAAAAACATATAAAAGCTTTATCGCTTAAAATTTAAGCCAACAGAACAAATATTAATTAACTCAAGACACAACTGATTAAAAAAATAATTAGTAACGCACGTTTCGTAAAATGAGCAATTCCAGTCAACTTTCGATCATGTTTTCTATGAAATAACAAAGTCTAACATATTTCCAAAAATGC
The DNA here is from genome assembly GCA_951394395.1 of Colostygia pectinataria. Classification (NCBI taxonomy): domain Eukaryota; kingdom Metazoa; phylum Arthropoda; class Insecta; order Lepidoptera; family Geometridae; genus Colostygia; species Colostygia pectinataria. Next base: position 3,714,234 of record OX596357.1, on the reverse strand, counting down.
AATTATAATAATCACAGTTTTAAAACTTAAGTGTACAGAGAAAAATACAGCATGTTAGTTCAGTATTTTTGAAAAAAGACGATTTATAAAAAGCGTACTTTTCCCAATTTTACGCTTGTTATTTCTGCTAAAGTAAGAAGCTTACAATAAAAATACACCTACTAAATTAAAGTTTAAGTTTTTATTAAATAAATACAACAAAGAAAATAGTCTAATAGCATTGACTTTTTTTAATACGAATTTTTTAAAATCACAACTTAGCGCACTTATAATCATATCGATCGAAGCACCGACTCTCAAACCGCGCTGAGCGCTTATTGCGGGAGGATGTATCGCTCCTCGTCGCGCGCACTATTACTTATACTATATAAAGATATATTCAGGCAAACTTCATGAATTATATCGCTAAATCTTGGAAAGGCCTCTTAATCCACCACGCGGATCCAATGCGGATTGGTGGATGGCACATGTCTATCGAATTTTTAGTTCTTGGACATGCCGGTTTCCTCACGATGTTTTTCTTCACCATATGAGAGCACTGGCATTGCGCACATAAATTTTTCGAACAGATGGAGAAATCCATTGGTGAACGACCGGGTTTGAACCCACGACCTTAGGATCGGAAGGCTTTACTACTACCACTACCACTAGAGCAACGGTGCTCTTGCTATGCTTTATGCTATTATGTATATTATAATATAATCTGGAAATTTTATAATTAAATCTATAATAAAGTGGAAAGAATATAATATGTAAACTTTGGCATTTTGCTAATAACGCTTTATTGACTTTCGAATGGAACGCAATAAACCGTTTGATGTCGATCCAGGCAGTTGACTTTTATTTGTTGAACTGGAGAGTTTATAGGTAGTATTTGTTTGACTGGGTATTTAAGCAGATATACGTCATCTGAGTGCTTGATTTAGATCAGTCTTGGAGGTCATTTTGTATTAGTGTGACCTAAAAAACCCATATAAATGATCTCTATTTGGACCTTGGCTAGCTCGACCATAAAATGACTCTCATGATTGACTATACAGTTGCAACTAGTTAACCATTATCAACATAGTTAACCATCTCTTCTCCAAGGGAATAAAATAGAAAATGGATTATTCGCGTTCATGACTGATGATTCAATGATTATCAAAGAACACGCCTCTGGAGCCCTTCATGAGATTGCGACGTTCGGCCGGCACATGAGCTCCGTCAAAAGGGTAGTCCACTGACTGCTTTAGGAAACACACATTACTCTTATTATTATTTCCACACAATATTTTCTAATTTATAGTCGTATCGAGAGTTAAGCCACAGAAAAGCTGATAGGATAAAATAGCTATGCCCTCCACTATGAGCGGATTAGCGTCACCATGGAGACGAGATAGCCTGGCAGGCTGGCACCGATGGTGTTTGATTATCGGCGAACCCGCACCAGTCAGTTATGTCTTTGTTACGGTGAGGTGCCATTGTTTTTGTGTAAATTCTGTGTGTAGGAGCATAATAGAATAAAACCTACATACGTGACTAAGATTAATATATTATCACATGCATTGTTAGTTTATTGGACAAGGTTTTTAAATAATTATGGTGTAACCTAAGCTTGCTTATAACCAGATTATTAGGTTTCTCAGTTCAACATAACCCTGTGGTGAAAACTAAACCGCTAAAATCCAGTCGCCCTATTATGCCATACCAATAAATAACATCACAAGTAAAACGTTATGAACTGCTAATAGAAATAATGTAATACCTATTAAACTAATTAGTTGCCATTTGTTTTTACCAGCGGATTATTTTATGTCGTCTAATAACAATCTATTTTTATGACACATCTAAGGTTGTGTACGTAACTACCTAACTACATAAGTACGATCAGGCCGGTAATAATGTTCTACCAACCTTGTGCCTTGATCTAATAAATCTGGTCCAAGCGTCCTATGTCCTAGGTCACCGCTACGAGGGCTAACAAGCTAATTCGTGATAAGTTGGTAGGATAGTCATTAACCATTGTTAAAAATAATAATTTGATGAGGAAGTAAATCAGGTTAGGCTTAATCTAATTTAATAAAAAAACATTTCAAGTCAAGGTATTTAAGCAATCAGGTTTGAAAACAAATTGCAGTAAAACTATGATTTATCAGTACGCATTTTGTTTTGGTCACTGCAGTTTGTTATATTTTTATCAAAGATAAAAGATTGCTTATTGATTGAATGCAAACCAAATTATATATATCTCATACGGTGAAGGAAAACATCATGAGGAAACCGGCATGTCCAAGAACTAAAAATTCGAAAGACATGTGCCATTCACCAATCCGCATTGGGTCCGCGTGGTGGATTAAGACCTAATCACTCTCGCCCAAGAGTAGGCCAGTGTCCCAACAGTGGGAACATTAGAAGGATGTCATGATGATGATGAAATGAAATAGATTTTACGATCTTCAACTTACTGAAATGTTAGTTTTTAAAGAGTTACCAGCTTAATAATTCGTCATAATGGAGGTTACTTGCAAAGTCAGTAGAATCAGAACACCAACGATATAGTTGGGTGTCACACGTGGATCTTCAAGTATTGCGTAGGCACGGGTTCAACCCCAATCCGGTCGGTAATTACTTATTAGGATTACAGAAAAGTTTAGGCACTCAATGAGAGTTTTTATTAAAATTTACGAGTACTGATATAATTATATCCCTGCCCATAATCACAACATAAACAGAATACTATCTGCTATCCCAAATATTGAGCTGCCACGGTAAACTGTCTAAGTATTTGAACATTGTATTTGAAGTCCGGAGGCGTCTTTGCACAGCGTTCACGCAAGTAAATTTAACTTGAATATTAATTACTTCACGGCTCCGTAATGAAAAGGACTTTTGAGCTGAATCCGGAATTTTCCTGGCAATTAAGTACTTTCGAGTGTGAACTAACTAAACTCTTATTTCATTTTAGCCTCTGTTTTCTTCCTTCATGACTCTACTTTATTGGTCCTTATACATTTCATTATAAATAACTGAAAGAAAAAACTGTAAATTGTACCTAACCAGTCTGTAAATATTTCAAAGTAGTAAGTATAGTTAAGTGAGTAGTACGTAAAATAAATTAACATTAGTATAAATAACAGTGAAAATCTCGTTAAAACTGAACCAGTTTATTCTAGCGGAAAATCAACATGTTTACCGTCTCGTGGAGCTCTGGTTACTTGCGACTTTGTACCACCGGTTTTAACCTACACTCTCATCAGTTATGTTATGTAGTAAACATTGAGAATTGACGTAATCTGGTATTTACATCTACGAGAGTGGAAGAGGCGTCTTGATCAATTCATAAATCAAACCTTATGAATTTTTAATGCTCATACATATTTATTTTACTTTTTTTGTTCTTTTACCTGGTATTGTTCTCTTTCTGACATCCTCTAAGTATTATTCGGTTCGCAAAGACATACTTGGCTGAATTTTTAAAAATTTTACACCTAACCATGTTTTAATTGGATTGTTTATTTATTACAATCGAAATCACTACGGCAAACCGTATCTAATCAACGAAACGGATTATATTGATTTATTTGTGCTCTAGCACTAATCTGAAGACCAATTACCGCTCCCCTTCTCTTGTTACTGTCGTAATTGTTATTTAATCTGAGACATTTTTTCCTTAGAGAAATAATGAAAAAAAAAATGAATGAAAAATGCTTTATTGTACACCTTAACAGTATTAAAAACATTAAAACAAAACACATTTTTCTATAATGTTCTAATTATACTTAGCTCTATTCTACATTTTATCGTGAATAAATCGGTATGAACTATTAGCACGTCTATGAACAATTAGAAAACATAATAACATTTAGACAAAAACAGAATCTGGTGAAAGTGAGACCAAAACAAGGAATGAGAGTTAATATTTCTTCAAATTCAAGAAAATTACAATCCACTTATTTAAATTTTTTAGAATACTAATGTGCCAGCCCCCCAAACCCCCCCCCCCTGGATGCGGAAACGTTGTACATTCTTTCAATTATTTTAATTGTATAATTATTTTTTCTCTATAGCTTTCCCGATGTCCCCATTAACCGTGTCCCCGTTGATGGGGACATCGGGAATACACGTTTGATAGTAGTAGACTTACTGTCACAACAGTTGGTACTGTCTTTACCTGTACCGACCGGGCTTATAGCTTGCTCATTATTTAATACTCTTGGGTCTCTGCGAGGTAGCTCCATCAAGGTGAAGGCTATTGCTTCATTATCTATGTAAATGGAACAGTGTGTGGTTAGGAGACACACCCGCCCAGCGAAACCAATGACTATCTTACTTAGCTAGTTCTTATGCAATCGACTCTACCCATGGAAATTTATTAAAGAGATAATAAATTCACCATCTCATCACACTATCACGTCACGCTAATATTATAAAAGTTTGGACTTTGGACAATACGCCTAAACTGATTTGGCTGTAATTTAAAACATAGATAGATAATGATCAGGAATAGAACCTAAGCTACTTTTTATTCTAGGAAAAACTACCTATGATTCCCGAGTTCCCCGCGACCGAAGTCGCGGGCAATAGCTAGTAATTTATAAAGTACAACTAGATATTATGTGACTATTTACTTTATGATATAAAGGATATTAACCTCTTCATCGATTCCTATCGCACGGTTGGCATTTTCCAATAAATCATTTATTAAGTCATCGTCCCGGCGAACGACACGAACATCCGTCTTTCAGTTAGCTGCAGTCGAAGTAAATGGTGCAGTCTCAGCTCTGAGAAGGTTAAATAATCAGGAAGTTGTATTAAACTTTGCAAAATTGTTAAACAAAATAAGTAGGTACCTAATAAGTGCGATTTCGGTAAGTCGTTACTTATACGCTTACGTCAGTTTATCTAGAAGACGTTAGACATGTTTTCGAGAGTCACGGTGACTGTGTAATGAGATTTGCGACTTAAGTGATGTGGTGATGGGTTTTACGCGTATGATGGACTAGGAAACCGGACGAAAGGGTTTAAAGATTTCTCCAATACTTGTGATTGCTGTGAAGAGTGTGAAGTCATGGAGCATGGTTGGTGGCAGTTGACTCCGCGGCGGGAGCTCTACACGTTGCCGGAGTGCCTGGCTGCTGATGATTCCAGGGTTCGTTTTGATAGAAAGAAGAACGTTCAGATTTGACCCGGTGGCGCGCACCAATCATTTTTGTTGATAAATGAATGAATTGCCTCATTATTTCAGTTTATATTAATTTACAGGCACATGAGACTTTCCATCTAACTTCTCAGGATGGTAACAAGCAAGTGATATCTATGATGCATGCGTACATAGGCTACGGTAACCACTGAACTGAGTGGGCCGTGCGCTTGGTTGCCACTTTAGTGGTATAAAAAAATGAATATTTTCGTACAAATTGTCCAATTGTCCATCAACCTTTGTTTCTCAGCCAAGTCCCAGTCTGTGTATGTTGAAATAAATACATGTTCTTACGCCTTTAGGCAGATCGAAATATTAGAAAAGTTTATAAATGTCAACTGCAATTTTGTAAGCTTTTCGCATGGAACAATGTTTTGTAAAACAATATTTGATGCATTAAATACCCACTAGACATCAGTAAATGACACAAAAGAAGAAGGTAGATATAAAATAATGTAAATGTGGTCCTTCAGTGTTTCAAAGATTTATATTTGCAAAAGAGTTTTATCGCCTATTTCAAGCTCTACCAGAGAGGGGATTTCAGGCGATAGACCGTCATAAGTAATTCGCGAGGCTTTTAGGTCGACAAAGCTCTTTGAGGCAACAAGTTTGAATTGAGTTTTAATTTGCAGACGGTAAAACTTTGAAACAGACTTTACGCTCGCGGAAAACAAGATACTTTATTGGTAGAGAGCAAAACCTAGAACACAATTAGGTGTGTAGTGTGTAGGTACCTACTTATTTTGGTTATGTTTTAAATTATTGCACCGTCCGTTAAGCAAGCTGAAACTTGCAGGGTTGCTTCATGATAATTACGTTGCTGGTATGTGAGTATAACAACATAATTGGCGAAAAGTCACTTTAGCCACCAGAAGCTAATAAAGGGCACTGACTCGTAACTACGACCTTACTTTTTTATGATAATATTTTTACTAGTTACGCAGTGTAACGAATAACATAAAATGTTTTGTACTACTCGCCAGTCGATCACTAACTAACAGATTTTTTTTTCCTGATGCATTAGCATAGTTAAATAAAACTGTTGCGTACAGACTGACTGATCAACAAACAATCAATGCACTCAGCTTAAACTGTACCAGATCTAACTATAACGATCATGGATTTCCAGCTCTGTGGCACTCTGTGGTTTTTGTTTTAGAGTTGAACTCAATACGCAAGCCTGCAATCAGGCCAGTTTTTCTGTAAAGTCTTTGACTTTCAACTTACGGTGCTTGGCACAAAGTCGGTTTTGTTTTGCTTTGTAAGTTGCAGTTAGTGTCGCAAGGCCACGTGCTCGCGGTCACCTTAGTTGCGTCACCCGCACAGCTGATTGTCAGTTCATTTCCGAGACGTTGCTCTCGCATGAAAATTTATTTACATTTAGGTAAATAATACTTATTTTTATCAACTGGCACTTGTCTGTATACTGCGTCGGCAGTACGATAACGTCAAGTGATTATTTTTGATTTACCAAAACGAAGATTAGCTAACCAGGTATCTAAACCTAACTAGGTTTGGTAAAAAAATATATTTTATCTAGTGAATGCTAGGTGAAACTCCTTGCATAAGCAATCGAGTCATTGCCCCGTTGTGCTGCTCATAATATCGATTAGGAAGTAGGTATGTAGGAAACGAACGGTTTCCGTTCCACATAGTTATAATTTATTTAAATAAGTCTATGCTAAAATAATATATAATAATATGGTTAAATTACTTACCTACATGACTATTTTTGTTATATTCCTAAATATTGCTGAGCTTGAGATAAAGAATGAAACAACTATATCTCATCGCAGATATTATAAAAAACCATGTTTAATGTAAACGGTTATCAGCAACGCACGTGCACTTCGATGTCATTCTTCATATTTTACAAGTGTAGGCACGCAACTTAAATATGTTTAAATAAACACACTAAGCAAATAGGTACTTTAGCGCATTGTCGAGAACACTAGCAAAAACGGTAGGAAGGCCATCAACTCAATCTTTACTTTACGCAACACTGGGTGATACCAGGTTGAATATAGTGATGATGCATGGATAAAAAGCGTACCTACGCTACTTTTTTTAGACTCGTCTCTACATAGTCAATAACAAAGTTTCTTTCCACCGTCTAGCGTCTGTCTCTGAATGTACTTTTTAAACAACGCAACGGATTTTAATGCGGTTTCCATCAACAGATGAGGAAGGTTTGCACCCGTCCGTGCGTGCAAAGCCTGGACGGGTCGCTGGTACAGAAAAAATTGTCGCTAGTTAGTATTATTATTTAGTAATTTAATGCTAAGTATTTGTTTACAGGGAATGGCGTTCACAATCGAGGAGCGTCAGACCCTGGGCATCCACGGGCTGCTCCCGGCCAGAGTAAAGAGTCAGGAGGAGCAGGTGCAGATGTGCAGAATCTCCATCGACGCGTATGAGAACCCACTCAACAAGTACATCTATCTCATGGGACTGCTGGTAAGCGACACTATATGCTATGTTTCTCACTATTACTCTCATCGATCTCGTAGCTTTCGCCAAGTTATATCAATTGGTAGAGGTATATACTGGTAAGATACAGTATACTTATTTATAGTAACTTCACAAAAGCCTAGATCCACTGGCCGTACACTAAGGTCATTTGTTCGATGCCAGCCAAAGTTGAACTTTTTTGGTCTATTAAATTTTGAAGCTTCACTTGAAAGAAGAAAGAAAGAAGCAGGTAAGTATATCATTTTGGTTGTAGGATCGTAACGAGCACCTGTTCTATCGGTTCGTGGGCGAAAACGTCGCCGACATGATGCCGATCGTCTACACGCCGACCGTCGGCCTGGCCTGCCAGAAATTCGGCCTGGTCTACCGCCGGCCTAGGGGCCTGTTCATCACCATTCACGACAAGGGACACATTTACGAGATCTTGAAGAATTGGTGAGTTTACCCTAAATTAGACAACTGTGTTTTCAATGCAATAATTATCATTTTATCGTATTAAAAGGAGAGTCTTTCAATCCTTGTATTTTGTTTTGCTTTTGAAGAACATGTTTCATAAAATTGAATTGTCATTCATTTTGAATCATCGTCTTGCTATTTCAATTTCTGATCGTGCGAGCATATTGGAACCAAAGCTATTGTTTTATTTTAATCTAAGAACAGTTTAACATTAGATATTATATTGTGATCGTATGATATTCTCTGCGAGAAATGCGATATGCAAGTTCTGCAATCCAATGTTTTATGTTCCGAACAGGCCAGAAACAGACGTGCGAGCTATCGTAGTAACGGACGGTGAACGTATCCTGGGTCTGGGAGACCTCGGAGCCTGCGGCATGGGCATCCCGGTCGGCAAGCTGTCGCTTTACACTGCTCTGGCTGGCATCAAGCCGCACCAGTGCCTGCCCATCACGCTTGGTCAGTATTTAGTCTAGCATGGGTTAGTTTAACCTCTAACTGAACTGATTGTTCTTCGGCATCTTGAATTTCGACTGTTTTTAAATATAGACTAAAGAAGGTAGTTAATAGGTAGAATAGCCACTTCCAGGATTTCCAGTTCTGATTTTTCCATTGCTGTGCGCAGTAATGCGGTGTATTTGTCTGTAAGCCACTAAGTAATGTATACCTATGGATATCCTAACATAAGTTTTAAAGGTCTAGTTCTGGGACACCCAATAAAAGGCGTTATGATATGTCCACCAATATATTGATATCCCTGACAATCGTCCTGTCACATTTCCAGACGTGGGCACCAACACGCAGACTATGCTCGAAGACCCTCTGTACATCGGTCTGCGTCAACGGCGCGTGCGCGGCGCCGAATACGACGACTTCGTGGAAGAGTTCATGCAAGCTGTGGTGCGCAGATACGGACAGAACTGCCTCATCCAGTTTGAGGACTTCGGCAATGCTAATGCCTTCAGGCTGCTCGAGAAGTACCGTGGCAAGTGAGTATCTACTTGCACTCATTCTAGCCTTAGCTATAGGCACATACGAAATATCCACATGAGGAATATTTAGTGTATGTGCCTATAGCTAATACGGAATATACGGAATCCTTACGAAATATCCACATGAGGAATATTTAGTGTAAGGATTCCGTATGAAGACGATTCACTTTCATGTGGACATAGAACAGAGGCGAGAACTGGTGGGACAATAAATGTTTGTCTAATTTTTGTCTTGCAGAGACATCTCTCTGCAAGCATTTGTAATGTCTTGGTGAATTGTTGTAGCTAGCTATTAATAATATTGTTGTTTGCTATTCCTAATAAGAATAAATAAATAAAATAATTGCATCGGTCAGGTACTGCACGTTCAACGACGACATCCAGGGCACGGCGGCGGTGGCGGTGGCGGGGCTGCTGGCCAGCCTGCGCCTCACCGGCAAGAAGCTCTCCGAGAACACCATCGTCTTCCAGGGCGCCGGCGAGGTAACCTCACTGCGCCTTGTCATCACACTTCTATGCTCCCACTGCTGGGACACACTGCCCTTCTTATGTTGTGACCCCACTTCTATGCTCCCACTGCTGGAGCACACTGCCCTTCATAAGTTGTAACGCCACTTCTATGTTCCCACTGTTAGGACATGCTGCGTACTTTTAAACTAGCGTGTCTCATCAGTAGGAGCCGTTTGTTGGCCAATTACCACCACCAGTCATCAACACTTCCTACTCAACTGAGTAGTGAAGGCTGTAGAAGGTTTGGCTTCAGTTTTACGGACGGTTTGGTTTTTAGTTTTTTTCGATTTGACGACCGGCGCGGCGGGTGAAGGTCCGCCTGCGACGCAGGAGGTTGCGAGTTCGATTCCCGCCTTAGGACAAATGTTTGTACGATCTGCAAATGTTTGTTCCGAGTGTGTAGAAGGCTGTCATGATGATGATGTATTGTATTGTACTAAGTATATCAGTCATTTAGTACCCCTAACACAAGCACTACTTATTTATTTTTAACAGTCTGATACAAATATGTCAATTATTAACCAGTCAATGGAAAGGTTTGGATCGGCTTCTCTGGCCACAATTTTGAGTCTTCTCCGTCTACCGACTTCCTGCGATCGCTTTTATATCATCGGACCCCTCGAGGGTCGAGAGAGAGATAGAGTTGTCATAACAGGCCAATATTCTGTATCTACCTACACTAGCCTATTCTAGAGCGAGAGTCATTGACCGCAGACCCAATGCAAATTGGTGGGTGGCATATATTTTATCAATTTATAGTTGTTGGACATGCTAGTTTCCTCACAAGGTTTTCCTTCACCGTATGAAAGCACCCTACGCACAAATATTTTTTCTATAACTTGTATAAATAACCAAGTAGCTCTAATATGATGTGTGCAGGCCTCCCTCGGCATAGCGGAACTGTGCGTGATGGCGATGAGGGAGGAGGGGTGCACGGACGCGGAGGCGAGGGGTCGCATCTGGCTGGTCGACTCTAAGGGGCTCATCGTCAAGAACCGGTATGTGCAATTGGTTATTTTTGTTTTTATAATGGAAATACTAAAGATTAAAATATCCCAAAAATATTTCGCCTCAAGCGGGATTTTAACCCGCAACCACCGCTTGATACGCGGGAAGAGCAACCGCTTGAGGCGAAATAACTTTTGGGATATTATAATCTTCGGTATGTGCAATGTTTCTAGAGATTTGTTCTATTGGTTGGAAGGAAGATGGACTAATATCCAGTGATTTCTATGCCATTGATATAATATTCCAATTGCATTAATAACAATAATATTAAAAAAAAACAAAAAAAAAGGTTAGGTTAGGTACACAAATTTTTACTTAAATAAATAGGTACAAGTTACTAATGTATAACTTTGTTTATAATAACATGTTGTTTTAATTATTGCTATCGATATTGAGTAATCAATCTTTTTATGGAACAGCTGATGCATAACAATACGTTATGCAGTTATGGTTCATAGAAAGATTACATTACAGGGTCTTTCATTTAGTAAGTAATATTCAAGGAATGGAACCCCATATAAAAAAAAACATGTATGAACCGTTTTTTTTTACTTTTTGTGTTAAAAAGCCTCTTACCTTGAAATTTAATAGTTGCGTATAGGTCTCACGACGGATCTCGGCCGTAGTGAAATTAGCCGTTTCGATGCGCAATGGAGCTTTTTCAAACTAAATTGTCTTTGCACATCACAAACGGCTAACTTCACGGAAGCCTAGATCCGCTGTGCGAACTATACACCCTACCATATGTAGGTTTTGAGACAACTTTTAGGGTGTCAATATACAAGTATTTACAGACTTACAGCTGGGTATCTCGAATTCCGAGGTGAACTTACTATAATGACTGGACTAATATTCTTTACCTTTAAAATGGGACGATGAAGTTTAAAAAACAGACGAAAAATCTCTAGTCTGTTTTTTATCTTGTAATGGATTTCCGCAAAATAACGCCTGAATCTATCAATTATTATAAAGTTTGTAAAAAAAAGTGGATGAAGCTAAAAGTTTCTCTCTTTTCTTGAATTTGAAATTTTGGTAAGTATAGTTCGCACAGCGGATCTAGGCTTCCGTGAAGTTAGCCGTTTGTGATGCGCAAAGACAATTTAGTTTGAAAAAGCTCCATTGCGCATCGAAACGGCTAATTTCACTACGGCCGAGATCCGTTGTGATACCTATACATGTAACTACTAACTTCACTGAGTCTTTAGCTAGTACGGAACACCTTTAAAGGCTCTAGGTCGCTCACACGCTCATCTCCTTATTACATATTATATCATTCCTAAGGTTACTCCTTTGAAAAACCTAACTAAAGCTCTCATGAAAGAAAATATTTGCTAGCAATTTTGAAATAAACCATTCACAACTACGACTTTACTCCAACGTAATAAGGCTCAGCTAACGCGTTAGGTAAGTATTTATAATATGAGTGTGGTTGTTGCAGTCCGGAGGGCGGTCTGAACGAGCACAAGGAGAAGTTCGCGCATGCGCACGCGCCGGTGCGCACGCTTGAGGAGGTCGTCAACATGCTGAAGCCTTCCGTACTCATTGGTTAGCATTCCTACCTACCTAGTTTAATCTTACAGAAATCTGGCTGATGTCCGAATCATCATCATCATGACAGCCTTCTAATAAATCTGACCGTCAATTTTTTTTTTATGTTTTTTTTTTTTTTTTTTATACAACTAAAGTGGCAACCAAGCCTACGGCCCACAAGATGGTAAGCGGTTACCGCAGCCTATGGACGCTTGCAATACCAGAGGTATCACTTGCGGGTTGCCACCTTGAGGCTAAGATCGAAAGCCTCATGTGCCAGTAATTTCACCGGAAACCATACCCTTCGAACCGGAACACAGCAATGCGAGCATTACTGCTTGGCGGCAGAAATAGGTATGGTGGTAGTCCTTCCCCGGACGAGCATGATTATGTAAGCAAGTGACAATACAATCAAGACGCCCGCTTGATGTTAAGCACCACGCCTGACTATAAGTTTAGCCTGAGCAAGTTCCTATATGGATTAATTAAAAGGTGGTCTAAATTAAAATAAAATATAATGTAGGTAAGTACCACAAAATAATCAGGACTCAGCACAACTTCCATCTTTTATCTTGACCATAAAACCATAAATTTAACACTATACCATATATTTATAGGTACTTACTTCTTATATAACTAGTTACGCTACACTTTAATGGTGTCGATTCGGTTTCTGTTGTAACATTTTCTAAACTTACCTAACTAAAATTATCGCGGTCCTTTGTATTTTAAGTCATTAGAAAAGGACGGCAACAATTTTAGTTAATCTAGTTTAGAAAATGCAACAACAGAATCGACACCAATACCACATTGCTCTTCTGAAAACATCCCTTAGTCGCTTGCGAATAGTGATTGAATTGTTGTGGTACCAGGCGCGGCGGCCATAGGCGGCGCGTTCACGGCGAACATCCTGCGAGCGATGGGGGCCAACAACCACCGGCCCGTCATCTTCGCGCTCTCCAACCCCACCAGCAAGGCCGAGTGCACCGCGGAGGAGGCCTACTCCAACACTGACGTAACTACCACCACCCACCCATCTAGTGATAACTAACTTTACCATCTAGTGAATATAGCACATAATGCTTAAGATGGTGAAACGCGAGTGCCATCTATTTCTTTTTTGTGAACGCAAATATTTACGCAAAGTAGCTCATACAAGGAAGACTTCCTTGAGCTCATATAGGTATTCGAGCAAAGTTGCTCAAATATTTGCGCCTTATTGGTTATACGCCACGCCTGATTATATACTGTTATCAGTTGAGTATCAAAACTTCTGCATGGCACTGCACTGCGCTAGTCACTCCGAAATAATAAGTTCTTACTAATGAGTCTTCTGACGAGTCGTCCAGAGTAATTTCACTTGCTACGTGCCCTTTAAACCTAAACACACGCACTGCTTGGAGGCAGAATATCTGGCTTTGTGGTGATACCCACCAGGACTCTTGCTGAAGAGTTTAGCACCAGGAATTCCTTTGGAATTGCAAGCGTTTTAGTACATAAGTAGTATAAAAATAGGTGACATTTCATTGACTACTGTCAGTTATAGGTATTGATCGAGCGAGCGAAGCGAACGAAACACACGAAACTATTTGACTATGTATGCCAAAATGGTAAGTCATGCATGTCAAATGTAGTAGGTACCTATGTCTTCTTGGATGTGAATAGTAAAACCTGACTTTTTAACACCTGCCGTAACTCAGTTAAATCTAGCACGGAGGGTAAGGTTTTGTAATAGTTCCTAATGACCTACCGCTATAATATTATGTAGGTATAGTTTTCTCGGTGGATCTAGGCTTCCGTGACGTTAGCCGTTTCTATGCACAATGCAGCTTTTTCTAAATAAATTGTCTTTGCGCATCACAAACAAAAAAAAAGCTGCCGCTTTCAGGAAGTTCATTGGACGCCTGTCAAACGACACCGCGCGTGTCATCGGAGCGTCGATGACTCGTCTTAATTAATATTTTTATGTATGTTAGTCTGCAAGGTATTTATAAATATGAGCCAATATTTTTGTAATATTCAATTAATTGTTGCCTGAAAAAAAACGATTTATTTATTTATTATTATGAATAAAATAAATAAAATGTAATTGACAGGAGCGTGCAATATTCGCGTCGGGCTCACCGTTCCCGGACTACCGCACGGCAGACGGGCGCGTGCTGAAGCCGGGACAGGGGAACAACTCGTACATCTTCCCCGGCCTCGCGCTCGGCATCATCTGCGCGGGCATCGTCGATATCTCCGACGACTTCATGCTGCTCGCTGCTGAGGTAACACCACTTACTCACTCTCTTATGTATTTCTTTTATTCTCTCTTTTATATTCACGTTACAATGTTTCATTTTCATTTCTTATATCCATTCATGTACATCCACCTAGCTGACCCGCGCGGTTTCGCTCGCGTTATTTTTCTCGCAATTTTTCCATATTTTATCACCGTATAAACCTTCCCTGGACTCCTACAAACATTTCAAGACTGTGCTTCATTCTCGTAAGTAAATTATTTAAAAAAATAATTGCTTTCTTTACTTCAATAATCTCTTGCTATGACATTTTAGATGAAGTATGCATATTCATATTGATCTCTTGACCATAGACACGCAAGTTTTTCTTAATTTTTTTTTTAATAGGACTGGAAAATATTATTAGATACATAATAGTGTCGATTCGGTTGTAACACTTTCTAAACTCACCTAACTAAAGTTATCGCGGTCCTTTGTATTTTAATTCATTAGATCCTTTTCTAATGAATTAAAATACAAAGGACCGCGGCCGAACCGGCAACAATTTTAGTTACTTTAATTTAGAAAATATTACAGCAGAATCGACACCGTGAGTTCTTCGTTGAGTGTCCTAAATTAAATAAACAAATGTTCCTAATGCTGGACACTGGCCTACTCTCGAGTCTCGACTTAGTGTGGACGTGCACCACAAAGCGGATTAGTGGATAGCACATGTATTTTGAATTTTTAATTCTTGGACATGCTGGTTTCCTCAATATTTTTCCTTCGCCGTTTGAGAGCACTGGCATTGCCTACAATAACGGAAAAATTTGTTACATTGTACATTTTTGCCACTTTGACTAGGCAACGAAGGTGTCAAATTTCGATTGTGTTACTGCAATTTTGTTATTGTATTTATTAGTAGAATTGCCCAGGCCTTTATAGAAAATGCTGAATCCACAAACTCACAGTAAAAGACTGTGGCTCAGACAGTACTTAGAAATATGTATAATATGTGTAGATTGTCCAGCATTTAAAAAATATATAAGTAATATCTAAACGATGTTTTTTCAGGCATTAGCAGAAATCGTGACGCAGGAAGACTTGGACATGGGAAGCCTGTACCCGCCCCTGGCTAGCATCCAAAACTGCTCGGTCAAAATTGCCAAGAAAATCGTTGATCATGCCTACGAAGTCGGTAAGAAACAACAATTGCTTTGTGCTAATTACTATCTCCCTTATGGTACAGAACATATATTAATAATACGTATTTATGTAGTTTTTTTGTGAATGAACAAAGACGATGACAGATTTTTAAGACACACAACCAAAGCCAGCAAAGTTCCGGTAGTATAGTACTTACTGGCGGCGGATCTTGGCCGTCGTGAAGTTAGCCGTTTCGATGCGCAATGGAGCTTTTTAGAACTAAACTTTGCGCATCACAAACGGTTAACGTTACGATCAATGACCGATATCCGTCGGCAGTACCTACTAAGGCACCTACCCCACTAGTACGTAGTACTATATCTGTTCTGTCTGTGCCACCAGTACCAGTAGTACTATACCACAAAACAGATATTAGTACTACACTATATCTAGAGCAATAAACTTGCCCGCCAGTAGCAGTGCCACGTGTAAATCAACACGCTAAAAATATGCTAGGCATATGCGATGTACGCATCGTCGTGACCCGTGACGCCATCGCCAGTGTTCTACACTAACCCAATAACACGGTGTTTGCCAAATAGTTTATATTCGAAACATTGTAATAAATTCTTCCTGACGCAGCAGACAAGCGAGTTGGATTATTACTGTGGACATAAAATAAATTCAATAGGTACTGAGAATGAATGCTTACAATTTATCTACATTAAATCCTACTTATTTAAACCTCGGCCTATCTCCATGTTGAGAACCCTTTTACAGGGTTCATATGTGAACCATAATAAATAAATTGAGAAATTGAAATTGACATTATTAGGTTAGTAAGCTAGCTGAGATGTACATTGTACATAAATGCAGATTCGATTCCCGCAACTGATTTAAAAACCTGCATATTCAACCAATGTTATGTAAATTGAAGTGGCAATGTCCATAAGCCTCGCAGAGAATTGAAAAACGAAATACGTATCTCGCTGGACCGATTAAGGCTGCGTTTCCACCAGAGATGTGTGAGGATGTGTGTGATGGATGGAACCAATAGAATCACCTCATTTACCTTGCCTCGCTCTGCCTAGCTCTAATGAAGTGATTTTATTGGCTCCTAACTAACTAATCCCTCGCTACACATACTTGCACATCTCTGATGGAAAAGTAGGCTAAAAAGGTCGCAGGAAGTCGGTGGATGCGAATCGGTCGTTATGACATGCTTTGGGGGACGCTGGCTGATATGATGATGATGTATGTTGTTGTTGAAATCAACTAAAGTTAGAACATTGCAGTCTAGTGCACTTACTATTTAGCAACTTCAAGTGTGCGGTCAGGAATGTATGCGAGTGTTTGTTTCAGGCAAAGCGTCAGTGCAGCCGCGCCCCGAAGACACGGAGCAATTCATCCGAGCGCAGATGTACGATGTCAACTACAGCGCCGCGGTGCCGCCCGTCTACCCGTGGCCGCTCAACGAACCGCACGCATCTATGCTTTAACTGTGATCCACTCATAAAAAATACATCTTATTTTTATCCAGGGATCGGTTAATACCGGTTAATAACCGTTGTCGTTTATTTAATCTAAAGTGCACGACACGAACACGACTTACAAACTGTGATCCACCACTTAGACATCTTACTTTTATACAGGGATCGGTTAATACCGGTTAATAACCGTTGTCGTTTATTAAACCGTTAGAAAACGTACATAACCTTACCTTGGATTATTCTTATTTATGCTTGTATAAACACTTATGTTGGATTCGACGTATAAACACTATTATCAGAATAAACCGTAGATTAACTTGACATTTTAATTGTATGTCATTTTTTTAATTCCCAGAATAGTTATGTACTTACCAGAAGTTGTTCAAATCCATACTTACAGCAATACCGGTTTGATTATTTTTCTAGGTTATAATTTAAGTCCTGCTTTTGTCACATCTAAAATTTTTTACTGTGATTTTGTATACACAAGTAATGGTAATTGAATATGCAACAAGTTAATGCTGCCAGCGATACAATTAATTAATAAACTATGTAGTTAGGTATAAGAGCGAAAAAGATGTAACTTAGTTATAAAGTTGTCTCGCTCTCATTCTTCCTTCTGGTTGTAAGGTTAGCAAGCAACGAACTTATGATAAAGTCCATTTCGTTTTACTTGATCTAATAAAAATACATTGTAGGTATTTATTTTAGGGATTGAGATTGATGGAAGTCGAGGTTTTTGCTTGTAAAGAAAATATAATAGTGTAGTAGAAATCGTATGTAAATGTGTCTGGTACTGCAATATTTATTAATTTAATTTAAATGACAGATGTCTGATGATAAATAACTTTGGTTTGACCTTTGCTTTGCTTTGCCTTGCCTTGCGTTATAAGTTCTGTGTTTTGCTGTGATATTTATGGCTATGAAGTCAGTTGAGTGTGATTCTTTCGGCACGTTTGCTAAAACAATAACACAAATTGAATGAAAATTTAAAGTAAGGCATCCATGTACAGTAATGTGGTTGTATTATTTATTTTAGAGAAGACATAAGTAGGTTAGAAGCACTTTTATAAATGTCTTGAACTAATATTTATTCACTCATCATTCCAACAATTTTAACAAGTATTAAGATTATCTCAAATGATTGTCGTTATTTAAAACTTTTTTATTTTCATTAGATTTTGGTAATCTGTGTAGAACTCGTACTAACATTATTGTAGTATTTATATTGATGTGGAAATAAATTCATTCCTTTTTATTTTATTTGGTTTTATTGTATAGGTGTGTAGAGAAGTATACTATGAATAATCTTCACCAAAACATTACGAGTCTTGCAGTCACTAGGAATTCCAATGCATCTGTATTTTGATGCCGTTGTATTAGTAGAATTGAGCCCTACCTAGAACAAAGTATTGCTAAACGTAGTGGCCATTGGTTGTGGAATATGACCCTCAGCTACCAGTTACGTCTGCACCATTAATAGGGCAATGCAATGGTGAAAACGTAACCGCTTGACATGAGTGTTTTGCGCTTTACAATCAGCCAACTGCATATTCCTGTGTATACTGACAAGAATCTAGTAGGATAGTTAATAATAATGTAGGTAGCCTATAGCAGAATCCTTTGTTCGGTTTAGGGCAGTAACTTGTACCCTTCAAACCCAAACCTATAACGATTGGGTAATCTAATTCAAAAGTATAAGTGAAAACAATCAGTACAGACTGACAGTCTTTATTTCAAAATAATTACTTTATAAATACAAATTGAGAAGTACCGATTCACAACAAAATATTACCTAGATTACAGTGTTCGACAATATTTATCACTTATCACGTTCATTATTAGCTAACTGTACAGGTGTCACTCTCGTGACGGGGGGCGGGCCTTGCGCCGCGCTCTCAGTCCGTGCGCTGCAGCCCTCACGTGCTGGGCGAGTGCGAGCGAGAGTGCGGCCCTCACCTGCTGAGCGAGTGCGAGCGAGAACGCGATGTGGCGCCCTCACCGTTGCACCGCGCGCGGTCATTGCCTGCAATAACAACACGACTTATTCATCACGTACGACTACGCGAATCGTGCTTTGCGGTTACAGAAAGAGTGGCTTATTGGCAAACCAGAGATTTTCACATCGTTACGCAATGGAGGGCATGAGGATGATACTCAATTTTCAATTTGCAGTTCTAATGACTTTGATTATGAACCACGGTAGTCTTGTGATCATGTGCTCATTGCATTTTTTGTTAAATGTAATGAGCGAAAAGAAAAAACGAATGCAAAACTATGGAGCAACTTCTGTCATGTTCTTATCTATATTTTACCACTTGCACACCTTCAGGGCGATTACGTAAGCCGCTTGCATGAAACGCATTGCGCGATTGCATTGTTTCGCATTGGGTATAACCATAGTTTTACCGTTTAATGCGAGCAGTTACCTAATTACCCCACAGATCCGAGCAGCGGAAAGGGGCAAAAAAATGATTTGGCTACACTAAATTTAACGTTATTCTAAACAATTGACTCAGTAAAGGAAGAACGGAGCACGGAAACACACGCTAATATTCAAGTCATCGTGAGTCCAATTTGTCTTTTATAATAACCGCAAAGCATTTTGTAAAAAAATGTAAACAAGAATTACATTCGTAAATTAAATTAGTGATGCGAGCAAAATCTCTTTTAGTAAATTAAAACAGACGAACACAAGAATAGTTAAAATAACGCATCGCAATATTAGAGATTTGACTGACATCAATATAGACTAGAACAAAGAAAAACCAAAAGTAAACTGAATAGAAACGAGATAACCACAAAAATATTCGTTAAAGCCAATAAAAACAGTACAACAAATATATAAAACTGAGAAACACAATGTCTTTGAAAGTGTTTGTCTACGAAATAATACAAAACAAAGCCCAAGAAGCGTCCAACGATAAAGTAGGCCTGACCTAAGGTATGCTGGCCTTGTAAACTGGTGTCCTATAACAAAAGATTGCATGTCATTTACATACACGATACAAGACACGTTATCATACATGGCCCTTATTCATAATTATACTATAAGCCTCTGTTAGCTAACATGGCTTAATCTTTAGATAAAGATTAATGTCGTCTTTTTTGTTCATTGTCATGAGAATGTCAAGGAAGGGCTGATATTCTTTAGCAATGGCAGTGTTTTTATGAATAAGGGCAGACATCAAGTAACTACAGAAAAAATGAGAATATTTTTCAGATATTTCTTAAAAAACAGTGTGAGGCGAGTATCTGATGAATATTACGCGTGTTGTTTATTTATCGTTTTTGTAAATTTGATAGAGCATAGCTGTTGCAGTGTTTCTGTTTTTTAGATTTATTTACATGTAAAATTTTAGAAAAATAGATTAATAGAAGATTTATCCGTTATACCTTTATTAAAAGTTATCTTGTAACACTGTACATGCTGTACATTTTGTAAATACCCTATTAATGAAGTTGCGCTTTATCGACTATAGCGTCGAGCGCCGCCGGCGTTATACTTAGATATTATACTTATTCTGTTTTTTTTTGTCTCAAGTGCTTGTAATCTCATCGGATACCACACCCTTCAAACCGGATCACAGCAATGCGAGCATAAAGCTGCATTTCCACCAGAGACGTGCGATGTGTAGCGAGGGATGTGTTTGTTAGGAACCAATAGAATCACTTCATTTACCTAGTCTCGCTATGACAACTTCAATGAAGTGATTCTATTAGTTCCAACAAACGCATCTCTCGCTACACATCCTTGCATAATTCTGGTGGAAACGCAGCCTTACTGCTTGGCGGCAGAACTAGGTATGGTGTTCTTCCCCGGACGAGCTTTATCACAAAGAACTACTACTCTGTTGAGAGCTAGTGGGCCGCTCGCCGCTGTGGTTGAATCTACAGGCTATAGAGAGAGGTACCGACCGAGCCTCTGGTGCGGCGGCAGCTTGTTGAAGAAGGGGTGCTTGAGCGCGTCGCGCAGCGTGATCCTCTGCGACGGCTCGTAGTCCAGCATACGCCCGATCAGCTCGAACAGCTGCCGCGACTCCTCGCTGTTGCTTTGTAGATACCTCTGTAAAAAACAACTAATTGTAAGCCCTTTTGAAGAATATTAGTGTATATTAGGTTCTTAAACTAATGTATACAAATGCAAAATACATGAGGTGTATTAAGAATACTCTCGCTTATGGTTGGATTCGACCAAACTCGAATAGAAACTATTCGCGGAATAAATCGTAGTTAACTGAGAGAAAACTGTCATTTTACTTGTATTTGGTATTTCTTAATCCCAAGAATAGTTATTTCAGAAGTTGGTCGAATCCAACCTAAGAGAAAACAAGTGTCCAAGCAGAGAACAGTAGAAGGCTGGTCATGATGATGACGACTGAATTTGAAATGGATTGTGGAGGTAGTTAACTGTTGTGATACTCAGCATCATTTCGTAATTCGGACCGTGATGATGAATTGATAGAGATATTATTATTGAGTGAGTTTTACGCAGCGGGAAAACCGCATGTTTTATTTATAAGGTTAGTAAATAACGAGTTTTATATAAGTATTCATTTGGTTCAGGAAAACAATAATGAGTGGTATTTACAGTTATTCCGTTTTCCACCCTACGGCAGCTACTTAGAAACGCGCGACCGTTTATCCTCCCCGTACGTAGGGTGAATAAACGGAATAACCCTGTATTTAATAATGTAAGTATGAACTTACCAATAAAGGTTTGCAGTTTTCTCTGACATATCTGCCAGCTGACGATTTCTCGTCCCAGTCTAATTTGCCGTGGTAGAAATACTTTGTTCTTGTTTTACGTGCCATTCTGGAATTGATAACGTGCAAGTGTCAATAAATGCTCATTTATCACCAAGATATGAACTGCATTGACTTTTCTGACGTATAAGATAAGAGTATTGACGTATTATAAAATAGCAGATAAGTTATGCATGTTCTATTCATTTATGCATTTCAGATAAAAAATTACATAATTATATTAATTTAGAAAACACTTATAATATATCCAACTTTATAATGTCTTGCAAACATTTGTTTAGTTTGCTCCAAAGTTCAACTAAACTCAAAGGTAAACGGTAATCTTCTTGTCCTTATCCCACATTAAACAATAGGTCAGTGAGGCCCGGCTGAGGTACGAGAGGTGCTACTAGTTTAATTCAATGTTTGTGACTATAGCAAACAGTTGCTGGGTCTGAGTACAGCGGTACCATATTATTCGTAGTTATCTGATTTCCAAGACCCCGGGAGCCAAGTGTGATATTAAGACGACCTCGGTGGCGCAGTGTACGTACGTCCAACGAAGCGAAGGGCTGCGGGTTCGATTCCTACTGCGGGACAAACGTTTGCATGATCTGCAAATGTTTGTTTCGGGTGTTCTGGGTATTTTCTATGTATAATAAAAAATATCTATGTATTGTATTGTATTAATTATATCAGTCATCTAGTACCCATAACAGAAGCTCTGCTTAGCTTGGAGCTAAATGATGCTTCATGGATTGTCCAGTATTGTTTATTTATTTATTTTAATGGATATTGGTAATCGTAGTACTCCATTAGTTTCCGATTTCCAATACTCATGTAAACTAGTGCAAGATCTACTACTAAATGAAATGAAATGAAATTTGTTAATTTCTTTAAAAAAATACTGACCAAATCTTAATGAAATGTTACATGTGAGTAACTAATTCCTACTTAGTAAGTTAAGTTACACCTATTTAGTTAGATTACCCCTCTATTCATAGTCACTTTCGTTCATTGGCATTACAAAAATAAGAACAAAAATATGGATGAGCGTTTAAGATAACAAGCGATTATAAAATAGGGGCTCAGAAGGTTTGTAAAAGAATAGAGTGGAGTACTATGTGTAAATGTTGAGTGTAACCTGTAAGGTATGGGTCCCAGTATCCTCTCCATCATGGCGAGGTGCTCGCGGTTGTCGTGCGTCTGGAACAGCGTGATGCCGAGGTACAGCTCGAACATGATGCAGCCGATCGACCACACGTCGCACGGCTGCGACCAACCCAACTCTAAACATAACAACATTATTTATTATCATTTATCTATTAAGTATTTTTTTATGTCAGCAAGTGACAAGACAATCAAGACGCCCGTCTGATGTTAAGCACCACGTCTAAGTAAGTTCGTATGTGTCAGTGGCCAATTCTGATTACAGAGTTCCTAGGCCGCCCGAAAGCCTCTGTCATGGCCTAACAACTTTGAAAAAGCCGGTGCAGCTGGGTTCTTTAATAAACTGACATTGAACTTATTTCAGAGCTGTTTCTTTATGACATTAGACCAGAGCAAAATATTCTAAAAAGCCTAATTTTTCGCACGTTTTATCTGTAGCATACCGAAACTAATATTTTATAGAGCAAATTCAAACGCTTCATTACAAGAAATAAACAGTTTTCTAAATAGAATCGGCTGTCTGCCAATTCATCATTTTGTTTTTATAAGATAGTAGAAGTACGGAAATAATTTAGTAATAAAATAATAAAGGCAAGCGACAGTGTTAGTATAAACTAACGCCCCGGTTTCGCTCGGGTGCTTAATACGTATAGTACGTATGAACCTTCCGCTTAAACCACTCATCTATAGATAAAAACCGCATTATAAATAATTGCGTAGTTTGAAAGATCTAAGCGTACATACATTCAGAGAGACAGACTAACAAGACAAGACAGAGTTGCTTCCCGGCGGAAGCAACTTTGTTTTATATATTTTGTAGAAATGTGGTTGTAACTTTGAAACTCATACCAACTTCAGATATTAAAACTTTAGATATTATCTTGAATGACACTTTCACCGCAACATGGCTGTGTCACGGGGGAGTCAACTTCAGCCCATTGCCGTGTAATAGTGCGTGATAATGATCTCGACACGTTTTGACTACTCATTGCGTTATGATCTATGAGTGCCTATCAGTGCTTCAACAGCTTTTAAAGTCAATTTGGTTATGTAGTCAGCTATAGCCAAAAACCAAAGATTACAGTAACTACAAAATGCTGTGCTGGCATACACAAGTAAGTGGCACATATTCTTAACATATAACAGTACAATGTGTTTACAAATTAAACAGGAAAAGTTATTGCATAATAGCAGTTATAAAACTTAATAGCAATAAACAATTCTGCAGAAGCTTATCAACAGGAAGGCGACTTAACTATAACTATATGAACCACAATAACCGCCTATCACATAATGGAAAACACTGTAGTATTTATAAACTACTAGCGCATGTATTTGTTTGGTTAAAAATGTTAGTCAGTTGGTAGCAAATTAATAATTTATTCACAGTAATGTAAGTACATGATGATAATGATGATAATGATAATATTTATTTCTCTTTAGACATGTTACATGTACTTAGATTCGTCATAAAAACATACTTTTAGTAGGTAAGTATTAAAAATATATGGTACAGTATAGTAGTTAGTTCTGTCATAGCGGCATCAAATTTAGTTTACCAATTAGTGTAGGTATGTTTTAATAAATCTCCAGTTAGTGCAATACTTACACAGCAGTTATTGTTTAAATAATTTTATTGAAAACTCAGTATTTTACTAATTTTAGAAAAGATCACAAGAAATGAGTAATTTAATTACTTGCATATCAAGTTAGAGTTGAGTAGTAGAGTAGTGTTTCAGTATTCCGACCCAGGTCCCTTGTTATTTTATCTCTGAACACTAAATACCTCAAAAATACGATTCAATTTGAATTATAAAACGCTCAGTGACCAGTAGATCACCAACCGTTGGTCAGTAGAACAACAACGCAGTGCCTAAACCTCTCCTAGAACCCTGAAATTTGGAATGAATGAAGAGTGTTCAAAAAGGTGACGACCGGTGGAGTAAGGCGTTAACTGAATGGCGTCCGAGAAGTTGTTATAGGAACGTTGGTCGTCCAGTAGCGTGATGTGCAGACGATATAACAAAAATCGCGGGCCGAAACTGGATGAGAATAGCACAGGACCGAGAGGTGTGGCACATACAAAGGGAGGCCTATACCCAGCAGTGGGTGAAATCGGGCTGTGGATGATGATGATGATTATGAAGGGTGTTCTTATTAAACAACAGTAGCAAACGCTCACCTAGTATGACTTCCGGCGCTCTGTAGTGCCTCGTGGAGACGATAGTGCTGTGGTGCTCGTGGTCGAACGTGGCGCTGCCGAAGTCGATGAGCCTGACATCAGTGCGCTTTACGCGCAGCAGGTCATGCGCCTGGAAATAACAACCAAATAATATTAAATATGGTTTAAGATATTTATTCTCATTAATTATATATATATTTTTTTTTATTTACAGTATTTGTATGGATATGTATGTGCCAACCAGTGTATGTTTTTCTTTGCCAGGTCTCCTCAATCTACAGGGGATTAGGTTAACTAATAAATAATACCTATTTAGTCTTAATTTGACCGTTTCTCTGTAAGTGATCTTTTGAGAAATAAATGTTAATAACATAAGCTAAGAGGACGGTATGTGGTGCTGGACAAATTGCACACCAGATTGTAAAAACACTAAGAAAAACATGTCAATTTAATAAAAGCACATCAAGTTTTTCCACTATCGACTAGAAGCTATGTGAAACGCATCGATCATAATGACCTTATGAAGCGATAACGGCTTTCTAACAAGCATCGGGGAAAGATGTCCCGCAAAATCAACTTTCTTCAGCGCACATCAATTACTTTCATATATATTTGATTGGCCATCAATCTTGGCAAAGATGTGACTTTATTGTTTTAGTGCTTTTGGAGATGAGACAAGCAATAAGGAGTCTTGTACTACTGTTTTTAATGTTATAAATCAATTACTCAAACTGCTCGCATCAACTGCATTGCTCGATTGCATTGTTTTTACAGTTTCATTTGCACTGACAGAAGAACGCGTTTATTGGATCATCATGACAGCCTTTAATGTTCCCACTGGTGGGAATCTGTGGTTCAAGAAAGTTCTGGTTTCCTTCACCGCATGAGAGTACTGGCATTGCGCACGTAAATTTTTCGAATAGAAAAATCCATTGGTCAAAATAGGCCGGATTCAAACCCACGACCTTAGGATCGGAAAGCGGGGTCACTACTTCTAGACCACCAGTGCTCTTTATTGGTTGCGCTTTATTAATTATCCCACTGGTGTCTTTTTACAATTTTGTCTTCTTCTTCGTCTTCGTATATGCACTCTGTGGCATATTTGCCACAATATCGCCAGTGTCAAGTAGATGAGTTTGATTGTCGCATGGCAACGTAAACAAACAAAATTTGGAAAGAAATGGCGGCGTTTCTTTCAAAATTCCTTTGACTAAATCCATAAATGACATATGTTAACCAAACTAAAAATGAATTGATAGTTATTTTGTAATAGATTTATAAAATTTAGAACCATAGAGTTTGCCAATATTTATTAATAAACCATAAATAAAATAATAATAAATAAATGAAACAATGACTTGGCAAAGTGCTTGAAATGAAAAAACCAATAATTACTTCTTAAATTAGATTGGCTAGTACTCAATATAAAAGGTATTTAACAAAACAGGACAATGACCTAAGATCGTTATTAAAAGGTAGCAAAGTGAGTTCAATGCAATATTTGCAAACAATTCTTTCTACACTGTATAAACAGTTGTTATTATAGATACCAGAGGTTAATAAGTTCAAATTACTAATATTATTGTTCCTTAATATTTGCATTTACATTATCAGCTTAGATATACCTAAAGAGAGTGATAATACAACCCGCCTCGAAAGCGATCGGGGCGCAGCTGGTTATGTTGTTCATAACAGATTAAAGAATTTGAGCAAAATGCTCCCCTGAGTCACCATTCGGATGGGTGACCGCCAGTGACAATTTGTGCTTCCGTGCTTTGGAGGGCGCGTAAAACTGTCGGTCTTGTTATTTTCAAAGTTGATCAAAGTTGTTGTTGACCATGCGGCCTATAAACTTATAAACACTAGAGTTTACTACGAATTTTTTTTTAAGTAGCCTACGCATGTTGGCCCAGCCTTGCCGAGTGAACGCCAATGCCGACGTGTGGACAGCATCACTCGGTGACAAATGTCGCTCGTTTAGCTGGCCGAGGCAAGCCAAGCGTCAATAGGAATTGGTTTGTTTAGTTTATTAAGTGTGAAATCCTTTTCAGTAAAAACACTGTAATTTCTTCACCAAATAAACTTTATTGTTCACTTCACAACTGATTTACTTCATGGCTCAACAACGACTGACTCCCGTCCCCATTTTCTAAAACCACCTGCACAAAAAACGATCAACAACCGAATCGGTCCCGAAACCGACTCCAAACGAAAGTCCGATGTCAGTTGAGCCATTAAGTATTTTAACAAAATTCATAATAGGATCATCTCATAATAATATAAAATCTAAACCATAATTAACAATAATTTTAATTAAGTATTACTAACTGTTAAAAATCATTTAATAATTATTTCCGCCAAACTCAGATATCTGATCGACTACTAATTTTTAATGAAATGTTCCGAATAAAATCAATAAAACTCTGATAATTACTTAAAATTAGCGATAATATTTTTACATATGCTTACAATTCGTCCATCCTGATACAAGTGCGCGTCCTCGCGTACATAGACATTTTAGTAGGTATTAGAACTTAACCAGTCTTTATTTTACAAAATTTGTGCAGTGCTCATAGCATGTAGGTGTAATGACAATAATAAAAACTTAGCACTTATTGCATTATGTAAGACGCTCATAGCATTTTTTTTTAACATGGTACGCTCATAGCTTTCAATAAGAGTATACGCTCATAGCACTCTTTTTTAAACATAACTCATAGCTTTCAATAATCGTGACTCGTACATTGTGTACGAGACTAATTATTGTACTAAGTATCTTAAATTCAAACTTATAACTAACATAGCACCTAAGCTTTACTAACAAAATATGGATGTACTGTCTGAAATAAATGAATTATTATTATTATTAATAAGAGTTTACGCTCATAGCACTCTTTTTAAACATAGCTCATAGCTTTCAATAAGAGTATACGCTCATAGCACTCTTTTTAAACATAGCTCATAGCTTTCAATAAGAGTATACGCTCATAGCACTCTTTTTAACCATAGCTCATAGCTTTCAATAAGAGTATACGCTCATAGCACTCTTTTTAAACATAGCTCATAGCTTTCAATAAGAGTATACGCTCATAGCACTCTTTTTAAACATAGCTCATAGCTTTCAATAAGAGTTTACGCTCATAGCACTCTTTTTTAAACATAGCTCATAGCTTTCAATTAAGAGTATACGCTCTTATCACTCTTTTTAAACATGGTACGCTCATAGCGATTACAAATCAATTTTGTGCACTATGCACTTAAACAAAGAAAGTGTGCCTTTGTCAAGTACAAGTTTGTCAAGTAAGTCATATAACATTCATAACACTACCGTAATGTGCATTTTGCACTTCAGAAACAACGATATAATTATGACATTAAGTAGGTTAGTATAAGTAACCATAGTAATTATAATAGGTATATATTACTACACATACATTTTAAAACATAAAATCATACATTAAGTTGTAATTATTACAAATTTATCATTAGTACGTACTCTAAAATCAGGTACAACTAGTTAACCTAGCGCGGTTTCCCTCACGCTATTCTTTTTTCAATTTTCCCATAAATTCTCACCGCTTAAACCTTTCCTGGACCAACAAAATTAGCCAAATCGGCTCAGCCGTTGTCGAGTTCTAGCAAACCCAACGCACAGCAACTCACTTTTATCTATAGGAAGATATTATAATCCTAAAACCAACATTTGTTTTAAAACTACTCATCAGCGCTCTCAGAACCAGACATTTCACTTTCTTTGTTGCCGAAACAAAGCCAAGAGTGTATTTTGTCTATTGAAAATACTCCCTTGTACAGAGATTATCTACAACTTCGTACCTATTTATTATTTTCTAAGACCCTATAAGAGAGCATTTTGCTAATAGTTTTCTTCTTTTACCTACCGTCTGTATCTCTGTTTTTGTTTTATGTTCTGTTAAAAATAAAATATAAGCAAATCTATCAAGTACGCTGGTTCGATCGTAAAACCGTAAAATCTTTACTAATGTTTGGATTCCTGGTTTTTTACCCACTGAAAACCCAATAAGTTATGGCCCCAGCAAAGCAGAGCATTATCTCATGTATTCTCAGTGTAAATCAAGAGAAAAATCCAACATGCCAAAAGACCCCGTGTCGGTAGAAAACCAGCAACGGGTTATTATTAAAAAATAGACATATCAAGAAAGAGAAAGGGCCTTGTAGAAGACTTGGATTACTACGACCACTGTTTGCCCCGAAACCAGACCATTTTACCAGTATGGAGGAGTACATTACAAAAGTCAGTGATAAATAAGTTAAAGCCTTCAAGATACTGACAGCTCGTTAGAGGATGATTTTGTAGCAGCGACAATGCTTTGCGGTTTATCATCGGGTTATGACCCGCTCAGTATGACACTTGAAAAATGTGAAATAATGTGAAATTATCCTCGGATACAGTAAAATTGAAATTACTACCAGAATGTACCTACTCTGCGTACAAATGGTGAACAAGTAGATGAAAATGCATTGATTTCAGTGAAACAAAGAAAGTATAAGTGTTCTCATTGCAGCCGATTTGAACCCGTCACAGGAGCCATGGCATCGGCGACCAGGTCACTTGAATAGAAGTATGGACTCATTGAAACAAGATGTGGCCAAAAGAATAAACTATTCAGAAAGTAGTGTCAACCCATGTGTTGCTTGTATTGAAGGAAAACAGTCTAGACTACCATTCCCAAAAGACCTTATACAAGAGCCACTGAAAGGCTAGGTCTAATTGGTTTTGAACTTTGTGGTCCTATGCCAGAAAGCCATTTTATGGTGGTGCTAGATATTTATTAACATTCATAAATGATTTTTCAAGAATGACATTTAGTTTTTTTTTTTTTTTTTTTTTAAGACGAAAGATGAAGTATGATATACACTTTACAAAAACTTAGTAGAAAATCCAAGCGATCTAAAGATTAAATCATTAAGGACAAAAATAATGGTCGTGAATATGTCAACAATAAATTTCAAAAATATCTAGGTGTATGTTGCAACATGCTGATCTCGAAAAACAGTTTTGGGCAGAGGCAGTAAATACAGAATAAACATCAAGAACAAATCACCCACAAAGGCAGTAAGGGGCACGACACCAGAGAAGAAATGGACAGGCAACATAGTTAATCTATCTGATATGAAAACCTTTAGCTGTATAGCCTATGCAATGATACTTGACAAGGATCGCCTGTTGTGGCAACAATATTACATTGAGTAATGAGAACACCCACAATAATACAAAACAGGCAGAGAGTCTCCAGGCAACATCTGATTTAGATAGTTCTAGTAAGAGGTCAGAGCATGATTTTCATGTATCTGATGTTAGCTGGACGCCTGGCATGACTTCAGAGCATTCGCCATCATCATCATCAGATAGCTATGAAGACCTCATGAAAACAGCAGCAATAGCAGCAATAACACACAAGCGATTGGATGACGACCCACTGAATATACTGGAGGCCTTGTCTGGAACCGAAAGTGAAGCTACGACAGAAGGGTATGCGTCACTTGAAAAGAACCAAGCGTGGACCATTACTAGATTACTTGCCAAAAAGAAAGCAGTCAAATGTATATGGATATTCAAAAAGAAATATGGAACCAATGGTGAGCTACTGCGCTACAAAGCACGTCTGGTAGCAAAAGGCTTTTCACAAAAATATGGAGTTGATTATGAAGAGACACACTCTCCAGTGGTAATGAATTCTACCATACGATCATTACTTGCTTTAGCTGTGCATTTCAATATGGAATGAATGTAAAAACACATGGACGTAAAAACCGCTTTTAATGCTGAGCTAAAAGAAACTGTATATGCAGCATTCGCGCGATTTATAACATGGGTCCCAGCGAATCACTTATAGATAAGTTCAAAGAAATCAATATTATGACAGAACCCTGTCAATATATTTATGGAAATCTTATGTATGTTCGTAAAAATATTAATCTGTTTAAGAAAAATTGTGATAATCATAATGTTAATACTAGAAATAGAAACAAACTCGCTGTTCCCACAGTTAGGCTCACCAAGGTCAATAAACCTCTTAAAAGACAATGTGTACGCTTCTTTAACAAAGTCCCAAGCGACATACAAAATTTATCAATTGGCAATTTATAACTTAACGGTCTCAAAAAGCTTACTATAAAATAACCGATTACTTAGATGATAAAAAGAAGGGTTACGCCAAAAAAACGATGGGAACCCAGCCGGTGTTATTGCCAGTTCTTTTACGGCATGGGCGCGTTGGAACCGGCGCAAATTTTACCAGCCTGTAAGACGCTTCAAAGCGATCCCTGTGATTCTATTGAAATAAATAATTTTTGATTTGATTTGATCCAGCGGTCAGGAGTCTCATGTATTCAAATTGTAAAAAGCTTCATATGGAATGGATTAAAACAAGCATCTAAGGCCTGGCATGACAAAATAGACAAAGCACTCACAGGTCTCAAGTTTAGGAAGTCACTTTGTGACCCCTGTGTTTATTTGAAAAATGACATAAATGGCAATCCGACCACTATCGCTTCAATGTTGATAACATACTATTACTCAACCAAGAAACAGCCGATGAGAATTTTTTTAAATGGAAGATCCTGGGAAAGCCACACACGCATTAGGAATGCGTTTGAGGCAAGAAAATCGCAAAACCATCCTATACCAGAAAAATTATATACAAAAGGTATTAGAACAATTCAATATGTCAGACTAATCTTGTATCCACTCTGCTGAAAACTGGGATGAAGTTCGAGAAAACTAAAGAGAATATACATCCACAGTACAGGAGCTTGATTGGCTGTTCAATGCACATTGCAGCATGTACAAGATTTGACACAGCACCTGCAGCAAGTATTCTGAGCCAGCCCAACAACTGCTATTTTGAAATTCAATGGTAGGCAGCAAAGCGTGTGCCTCGATATCGACATTGTATAAAAAAAACAATTTAACTGTTGCAGGCCCAGTCAACGCAGATTGGGCATCAAAACAAAATCGACAGAAGGTCATACACAGGCCACGTATATAAGATTGAAAGCGCTGCGATATCCTGGGAAAGCCACAAGCAGTGAACCATCGCGCTCTCCAGAACAGAGGCCGAACACCCACATGTCGCTGTCTAATGGGACCAAAGAGGCCATATTTACTAAAACCTTGCTAGCAGAGAGCTTTGGCAAAACCTTAATACATTATTCTGTTGCTTAATGACAATCAGTCCACTCAGAAGCCGCGCCATAATCAGATGTATTAAAGTAGAAGTAAACACATTGATATACGGCACCATTTCGCCTCCGTCAGGCTGTTCAGGCTTCCTGTCCGCAACCTCCCCGTTGTCTGGCAAGGCGCGCGTTCCTCTCCCAGAACGGCATTGTCCCGGAGAAGCTGCATTGCTGGAAAGCGATCCTCCTCGGCCTCGGGAGCGACGATGCCTCTGAAGAATCTGCACCGCCGGAGCGCGATCCCGTTCCGGACCAGCGATGCCACGATAGAGCCACACCACCGGAGCGCGATCCCCCCCTGGACCGGCGACGTCCGATCCGCATTGTCTGAGCGTGCTAGAGAAAGGCCACGCGCCTCACCCCTCCACCGCGTCCGGCCGCGCCCCGGCTGAACATTCAACACGCCGCCACGATGCCCTTCGTTGGACCCTCCCTTTCCGCTCCCAGATCGGTCACAGGCATGTTTTTCTAAAAAAAAACAATGCTAGCTTACAAACCAATGTATACTTTTACTTTAACTTGTGAATTATTATTCAGTAAAATTAAAATATAAAATCTAATTTTTACTAGGTAGCTTTGTTTGTAAGATGATCTAAAATTCGAACTCAATTGCAATATGCATTAAGATTTGGAAAGAAAAACAATCTTGGTCACGTGTTCGACGATGAAAAAGTAGCGACACGTTCGTAAAATTAAAAGTAAACCGCTTTGTATGTTTAATGATTTAAAATTCGAACTCAATTACAATAAGCTATAAGATTTAGAAAGAAAAAAAAAGCAACCTTAGCCACGTGTTCGATGATGAAAACGTGGCGATCTTCGTAAGATTAAAAGTAAATCATAAACCAGTAAAAATAAAATAACTATCATGCGAACTTATCTTCAATTTCCAGGGCGTGCGACTTGTCACTTCTGAATTGAAATCCTTTTCAGTAAAAACACTGTAATTTCTTCACCAAATAAACTTTATTGTTCACTTCACAACTGATTTACTTCATGGCTCAACAACGACTGACTCCCGTCCCCATTTTCTAAAACCACCTGCACAAAAAACGATCAACAACCGAATCGGTCCCGAAACCGACTCCAAACGAAAGTCCGATGTCAGTTGAGCCATTAAGTATTTTAACAAAATTCATAATAGGATCATCTCATAATAATATAAAATCTAAACCATAATTAACAATAATTTTAATTAAGTATTACTAACTGTTAAAAATCATTTAATAATTATTTCCGCCAAACTCAGATATCTGATCGACTACTAATTTTTAATGAAATGTTCCGAATAAAATCAATAAAACTCTGATAATTACTTAAAATTAGCGATAATATTTTTACATATGCTTACAAGTGCTACCGTCCACAAGTTTAGACTTGCCAAAAGTGTGGACAGCCTTTACTAGGCCAACATGTAGTGGCTACTCTAGAGGTATAAGATAGAATGCCGTTTAATAAAATTGACTAATGAATATGTACCTTCTTAGATGGGCTATAGACCGAGACGGTCTCGTAGTCGCTGTCGACAAACAGGATGTTCTCCGGCTTGAGATCGGTGTGCGTGAGCTTGTTCTCGTGCAGGAACAACACGCTGTATATGAGCTGGTACGCGATGTGCCGCACTTGCTCCAAAGGGTACGGCTGGTAGTTGTTATCTTTCTGCAATTCAAACATTCAATAATACAACAAATAACCAGGAGGACCATGGGTAGAGTCGATCACTCTCTAGAAATCTAGACCAGTCTAAAGTGGCAACCAAGCGTACGGTGTAAGCCGTTACCGTAGCTGCAAAATCAGACAATCTATCTCTAAAGCCTCATGTTCGTCATTTTACCGGAAACCATACCCTTCGAACTAGAGCACAGCAATGCGAGATGCTTCGCGGCAGAAATAGGAATGGTGGTAGTTCTTCCCCAGACAAGCTCTATCACAAAGAACTGTACTACTCTACTACTGTCCCAACAATGGGAACATATGATACGTTATACGACAAATCGCTACGATCAGACGGTACACAGTTCAAACCACAGATTCTGTTCTGTGGTTCAAACGGTAACGATTATCACGACGCGTTAAAAAATAGTACAAATCGATTTGCACATACACGACGATTAAATACAGTTCGAACGGTACCCTCTGGTCGTCGCGATTTATCGTAGCGTGTGTGGCATCCTTGAGGAGACTGATGAGTCACATGTGTAGTACTGACATTAGTTCTGTTGTTGATGCTAGAAACTACAAGTATTAGGATGTGTTTCCACGGGAGATGTGCGAGGATGTGTCATGTGAATAGAAACAGCACCTTTCCTGGCGCCGCAAATTGTGCTGATTCTGCCCCTTCAGTAAAAATCTTGTTAAGCTAAGATCAACAGAGATTATGCATTTTCTATCAGGTTATATGTAGATAGAGTAAAAGATAAAACTATGTGCATAACCTCTAATAATTTTCTTAAACTGTGCCAAGTGTCGAAAATTCAAAAATAGTTTATGTTTCAGTTTTTATATCAGTACGAGAATGAAGACAGGTAATCAACGGTTTCAAGTAATCTATAATGCATAATATTAATAACTAATGCAGTACGTGGCAGTAAGCACACCAGTAATGCTGTGTGCAAGTAAAGTTTGTTGAATTAATACATATCAGACAGTGAACATAAAACAGTTACTCACCAGGAAGTCGAATACGCTCTGTCCAAGCATTTCAAACGCGATACACATGTGCCCGTGGTACTCGAACCAATCCAACATCTTAACACATAAGCTGCAAAGGAAATGCGAATCTTGTTAAAATTATGGCATATAAATTTCAAAATCAAGGGCATTCTTATGTACGTAGAGATTGGTGCGGCAGACGGTAATTTAGTTTCGAGTTGACATCGAGTTCTTAGCTGGCGGCGTGCCAGCAAGGAGCCATAACGTCGCATATAAACGTGCAAGGTCGAATATTGTAACATTCGCCGGCGTCAGAGCGAGTCTGCCTCCGAGCTGCGTTATCAACAATGATGCCTTCCCACCCTTGCCACAACATTACCGGTAAATCACATCACACTAATATTATAAATGCGAAAGTTTGGATGGATGGATGTTTGTTCTTCTAGAACTAGACAACCACTGATCCGATTTGGCTGAAATTTAAAACATAGGCAATTCAGAAAACAGTACGGGTACCGAATTCTAAGCAAACGAAATCATTAATAAAATACTCACTTTTTACAGTCAGGGTCAATCTCTGCCAACTTTTCTAATACATTAATCTCGAGTTTTGCAGCCTCTCTGTACTTCTCTACGTTTTTGATAATCTTGAGAGCCATTCTGTGCTCCCTGGAAATAGAAATTGATCTTTGTTATAAATCCAATGTAGACGTAAGACATTGAATTACTCGGACGTAAGAAAGTTTCAAACTAAAATAGAGGTGAATAAATTGACGCGAAGCACACTGCCAAACAATGTGTGTCATCGGCGCGCAAGTGGACGATAGCACATAACTTATAGAAATTAACTTGTTTGCAGAAGTAGGTATCAAAAAACAAGACAAATCGGGGAACAATCTGATTCAAAATGTCCAACTTTCACGATGGCAGGTAACATTCTAAGCAAGCACGCTACGATATCATGTCAAAATTAGATAATGATCTCTGCATATATTAGATATACAGAGTTATGTTACACAAGCAAGGTAATAACATTAATTAAGATGGGTCAATGCAACAATACTTACATTTCTAAGTCCTTCACCTCGACCACTTTGCCGAAGGTGCCTTCACCGAGCGTGTCGATGATTTTGTCTGAAATAAAACCGAAATAAATTACTCATTTGTTATATAGAACAAAGTCATGATGGAAACTGGCATTGGTATTATATTGCGAGCTCGATAAATTAAGCACAACGAATATTGAAAATTCACGACAAAAAAGCTCTGCTTAATATTCTTGTTTTTGACCAATGGTAAGATAACGTTCCAACATGACTTTATGGAATGTTTAATGAGGCTTTTAACGAGCAATTTCATTGTTCATTATAACGTTAACAAAATTAAAAATCAAAAGTTTAAATTCTTCTTTAGGACGAGTCACTGAACTGCAAAGGGCATGGCTGTTCAAACAGCAAGACAATTTTAGGGGCTTCTGTATCGTGTGTAATGTAAACGTTTCAGTGACGTTTTATAAAGTTTATGTGAATGTAAATGTGTGTATCGTGCATGTGTAGTGTGTACTTGTGTTATGTGTGTATGTTTTTGCATAGTTATGTTGTGGACACGAACATCTCGCTCCCATGACATATCCGGGCCAGTAGAACAGGTGTCCGTCCTTGTCGTCCTTGACGGAGGAGCGTGCTCGGGAGCTCTGCAGGCGCCGCGTCCGTGTCGTCCGCGAGGGGAGAGGTCCGCAGCACGCGCCGGCACCGCACAGCACCGCACCGCACCGCACCGCACCGCACCGAGGACGCACCGCACGCACCACGCCACATGCCACGGAGAGCGCGCCACGAGATCGCCACGACCCGAGTAGTGTTGTACCCAACAATCAGACAATGGAACGGTTGCCCGTCAGACAAGCGACAATTGGTATGGTGTGTCGTACATGCTGTTAGAGGGCAGACGGGTGGGCGCTGGGCAGGCGGGAGGCGGGAGCGAGCGACCGAGCCGGGGCCTCGACCGCCCGCCGCCGCCGCGGGACGAGGCCGGGACGGGACGCGGGATGGGGTCCGACGCACACCTAGCACTCGAGCGAGACACACACACACACATCTTTCGTTCATACTTTAGGATAAGTGTCCACCCGAACCTCCCTTTAACGGTTTCAAAATCACAATTGCATACTAACACTGCCAGAAATTGAACTTCGTTTACTTCTAGAGTAGGTAAATATTTTTACACAAAATAAAGACATTTTTGAGTTCAAAATACGCACGAAATAATTCAACACATGCACTATCATAGTTAATTTATAGGCTCAATCATTTCACACGGTTAGTTTACTGTTAGTGACAGATCAGTGATCACTGAGATATTTAGACAGTGATAAATGTTCTTTGTGAATGATAAAATTTTTCAGTCTACCCACAATGCCACTGCATTTTGTAAATAACAATAAAACTAAAAACTACCCACATTTATGTTTAAATCAGATATTATAATATGCATGCATTTAATAAATATGAGTTTTGAATTTCAAAATACATTATATAATGCTACAATAATTATTTTGATGTTTTCATTTTACTGGTCGTCTCTGCTGGCCGAGTTTACTTCTAAGATAATTGATTGGCAAGTTTTTACGTAATATGACTGAAATATATAGACTACATTATTGCGATACCATCACCAAAGATTAGATAAGTCTGAGGAACATTTGATAGAATATTGAAAGTAACGGACCGGGTGTTTGTTAGCGGCACACAGAGGCGCAGGCTCAGGCTTGGTTAGCGTGTGCTTACAGGCGGCGTCGCCGCGCGCCGCAGCAGATGGCGCGGCCGCTGCAGCCGGGTGCGGCTGCGCAGCTCGGGCGGCAGCGCCACTATGTCCCCAATACCCAGGGGCTCCGACAATAAGGCCGTGCTCGTTTCGTTGCCCGCATTCTTTATGTCCTTGTCACCGATCCGTCCGTAAGCTTCGTCTAAATGAGCGTACTTCATTATCAGACCCTGAATCTCTTTCCGTTTGGCCTCTCGCTCGCTGACGATTCTGTCTCCGACGGGGGTTTTATCATCGTCATCCTCGTCGCTTGATGGGAAATATATTTGTCTTTGTTTCCCAATATCTCGCGTTGGGGAGGAAGCAGGCGTCTTTGCTGATACTAGTTTTGAACGGTCTTTATTGCCATGCGGTGGCGATATGAGATCTCGGTTATTTTGTAAGCTGATGTCTATTGGACGTAGATACATCTTTCCATTTTTTTTATCTTTATTTTGACTTTTTTCTGCTCTTAACGATCTTCGTTGGTGTCTTTTATAGATACTATCTCTGTCTTTGCCATAATATGGTCGATCTCTTAACGTTACATCGAAACCATTTTTATGATCATCTTTATGTTTATTGGATAGTCTACGATCAAACGTATTTCTGAAAGGGGTTTTGTCTCGAGTTTTTTCCCTTGAGTTAATGTTTCTTTTAAAAGAACTTTCACCGAATACAGCTGTCGTAAAGCTCCTCATTAAACCTCTAGTCATTGGTTCCGGTTCCAGGGTTTTGTCACGGTCTTCTTTTTCTTTTCTAGCCCTTTCCTTCTTTTGTACTGCGATTCTGTCTAATACAGAAGAATATTTGTCTTCAAGGCGACTTCGGGTACTGCCTAAGAAAACTGTGCTTTCGATGTTATTATTGGCTTCCTTCAGAGGATATCGTTTAGTGAACGGTGAGGATTTATTATCTTTCATGTGTGCTCTGCGAAATGAGTCATTACGTCCCAGAGCGCTAATACCGGCAGCAGATTGCAAAGGCGATGTGTTGATTCGGGATTTAGGTGCGCCCAGGTAAGAGAACGGGTGATCTTCGTGGAACTTCCTCCCGCCCGGCGGCGCAATAACGCTCGATGTAAGGGATGTGTACGGTGAGATGTGCCCATTATTATCGTAACGTCGAACGTTCGTCAAAGCGGTACTGTTGTTATTTGACAAGAATTTGTCATCAAACTGAGATCGTGCAGCGGACAGTTTAGTATCAGCTCCGGTTTCCGATTTCTCAGAAGGTCCTCGTCTTGTAAGTCGATTAATGAAGCTGGAGTATCCATCAGATAAGAGTTGAGATACACTAGTGGTCGATGAACGGTTGTATCGCTGACGACGAGGGCTTGTCGTTGCATTACCGGTCGCGCTAACACTAGCCATTATCTGACTTTTTTGTATTTCCAATAATTATTTTTACCCCGGATGAATCACATATTTCATAAACATTATAACTTCACTTTCTACAAGGGTGACTAAAGCATGTTGGTTACTAATACTTCCATCGGTTTACAGGGTGTTAAGCTTCACCACCGAGCATAGACTGAGGCTATCTAGAGATTGAGAGCGTACCTAAGAGCGAACGAATTTCAGAAAGATCACTAGCGCAGCCGAGTGCGGCCGTCGGTGCCAAGTAATGGTCGCGGACTAAAAATATCGGCAACCCGTGGGAGCGCCCTCCCGCGCACTCCTACGGTGCCCGTCGCGAATACATTTCTTCACATTACACATCATTACCTACGTCTTCGCATTTTTGTGATTATGTTTACATAGGATGTCCATTTTTCTCAACATTCGAGAAAACAAAAATATGCTCCATAATGCATGACAGAAGAATGCGGGTGAACGTGAAGTAGAACGTTGTATCCTTCGGTTTAATGATGTTGCTATACAATTTTATCAAGTGTGTTGCACAGACTTTCTTTGAACGGCGAGGTATAGCCAAGACAGTTCTGTCAATAAGAGGTAGGCAATTAGGTTAGTGGAGCGTGAGCGCGCTCTGAACAATACCAACCGATGCCACGGGCGGTATTCGCCGCTCGCATGCGGCCAACATGTAAGATAACCATCGCAAACACATCGTTTTCTATGTATTTATCTATAGCTATAGGTCAGCGCGTACTACATATTAGGTTGACCGACACGGTATTATCATCTGAAGATTGCGCCGGGCGTTATCTTTAAAGAGGCTGTGGAGCTGTTTCCAAACGCAATGGTGTGCTCAAACAGACTCTTGATAAAACAATCGGACACGATTGCTATACGTGCTGTCTTGTACAAGACCAGACTCCTTATCTAAATCACAAAAAAGATGTTAAAACATTCAGCACGCTATCTCAAACATTAACACTCGTAAGATTTATTTTATTGTCATGATGCTTAGATACATTATGCAACCTAATAAAATCGGTTCGTTGAAGATCAAGATTATATATTTATTGTCCTAAAGAGTTAAAATGTTTGAGAGTTTAAAAATAATCTGGTAGCATAGTTTAAAGCTCGTAATCGTAACATTTCCATTCAAATTATTTTTAATCGGCATGCTACTCTTTTTATACCACTTTTTAGCGAGTGATTGGAATAGCATACCTTTGGCTGCATTCATCAAAATAACAACCTTGGCTAGTCGACTAAACCGAAGGTTGATAGATTCAGAACTTACTTTTCTGAAAGTAGATTATACATTTTACATTGTATTACATTGACTTTTAGTATACATTTTATCTAGGTTCACCTACCAGCATACGTAGAAAGAAGACTGAATTCATAGCATAAGGTGCGCTAAGGAATATAATTGGATTAATGTTAAATATGGATTCTCAACTTCTTAATAGGTAACTAAGTACTATCGCATTAGCTTGCTGATGGCAATCGCTTATAGTTTCTCTTAGTAACAAGAATTTTCTAATTTTTTGATGTTTTTATTATTGATTGTTTAACACATATTTACATTACATAATTTAGGATCCCCACAATTGGTTATTTTTACACGAGTTATACTCGTGATCGTTATCATCGTAATATTTAAACTTGTTTCCTTAATACAGTACAGATACAAAATTACAACACTAAATGCAATCTCAAATAATATCTCAATGTGTAAATGATTTTGTGAACATTTATTTTGTTTGTAAATAAACACGGTTTTGTTTTGTTGTACATACCCCTGACATATTATTGTTATAACAATCATCTGGCAATGAAGGATAGTTGAATTCCACAAATTTTTGAATGGGTCTCAAAAAGTTGTACGTTTTCATGATGTTGACAGTTTTCAAGGAGATTAATATGAATAAAACTGTCAACAATGCGTTAGTACTGTTAATTACTGTGAAAATGCACTTATAGGACGTCACTACAACTGTGCGAGAACAGTTCACTTGCATTTGCAGTTGTTTTACTCCGAAAGGTTGTAAGAGGACGGTCGATCGAACAGCTGTATTACGAAAGGAAGGGATCGCGGCACGTTAACAAAAATGGGTACAGGTAAAAGCCCATGTCCCGAAGGGCTTTGTCCTTTTCTAGTTATTTTAATAATAATAGTAACATGTACTGAATCATGGATCATACCTTACCACTCCGAATTAGAAATAAGGGATTTTTAAAGCATAATAATTGAGTTGTTTCCACGGAAGCTTCATGTTATATCTTTATCAAAAGCGCAGGCGGATATAATTATTGGTGGCTTGTTTTTGTAGGTTGATATAAGAAATAATGAATCTTAATTTGAAGCAATTAACTGACCTTTCCAACCAGTCGACTACAAGCGCCGTCAACATCAAAAAGGATCTCCGCTACTACGGAGAGTAGTTTCGAAACATCGTGCCACTTGCACCCGTGATCCTTGAGAAACCTCTTGTAAAGCTCGTAAAAGGAGGTAAACTTAAGAGGCACTCGCGCGCGATCATGCTTTGCAGCAACTTCTGACATTATGCATTAGCACAACACCGATAAAATGTTACTACTTTATATGCAGTATTATCTGTAAACACCCGTTTTACGTTAGGGGCGGGCGAACTCACGGCCGGCTGTTACACAACTGTGACTAACGATACTGCCACAGTAGCGTCGAATGAAAAATGATCACAAAACGACACAGCATTGAATTCAAGTTATTCTAATTTTAATAGTTTATGTTGAAAGACCGTACAAAACAATGCATATAATTTTTATTAAAACAAATACAAGAGAACGTGTCAGTAACCGCGCTGATCCGAGACGAGGAGTAAACTAAATAGATGTTGAACAACGAAACACTTCAATTAACGATGGCGAATGAGACAATTGGAACCGAGCTTTCAGTTTAAACAGGATATATCTGCGTCCAACTGATGACGGACGTGTGACACACAAGATACTGCACTACGCTTATTCACAGCTTATACATAAACTTTTTTTTTGGAATCATAAGCTTCCACGTTATTAAAATAAACTAAGTTTTAGCGGACTGCTTGCGGACTGTTACTTTTTAGTTATGACATAACGTGCCAAGAAATAAAAAAATATTAAAAATGAATTATTGAGATAATTAGGAATCATGAACGAACCTGCCTGGCCGAGCAGTCGTTCGCTTCGTAGTCACGGCTATGTACACTGGTAGTGTTTACGTATGAAAGTCAGCAATATCGGAAAGCTACAAGGTCAGCCGGAAGGAACTAGGCATTACCAAATAGATAGGTGGGCAAGACAACAGGCGCACATTTATCAGACCATATCAGCCGGACCGCCTAGCACGCCACACACAGCAGGGCCATGTTATTATTAACCGATAACATGCTTCTTTAAACTGCAAACTTGACCCACGGCCCACGACTTCTAGGAAGAACCGATAAAGGGTGAACGTACATAAACATGCTCAGCTGAGCTATGTAATGCATTTAACATGTTTAGATCCTTTTAAGAATGAATAAAGATAAATGTACGAACAGAGCAACAAGTGAAACAAGTCGTTAAATATTACTTAGTTTTTGATTAGTTGCCAATATTTTTTTTGAGCCGATTTTATAGCAAGTATGTTGGGGGATCCTAAGATCGAATTTGATATAAACCAGTTCAAACAAGTTTCTAAATGAATAGATTCAGTTCCACAACAACTAACAATTGAAGCGTGCGTTGCGTACGCTTCTTGATTACTATCCATCAAACCAATGTATCTAGTAAGTTACGTAGCCAATACCAGCCATTACCAGCACAGCGATAAGGACAATATTTTCGTTTTCATAATAGAAACACTTGCATTTTTTTAAATTTCTTTGTTTAGGTAAACATTATTTTTAAATCTTATTTTATTTGGTTAGCTCAATTTTTTAGCTTACAATATATCCTAAATATTTTATTACCGATTGATTTTGGCTTATGTCAAAATATTACCGATTTAACATTTATAGAAGCGTGTTTGAATTCTCCTAGGTGAAGGTGATCATCACGATACTATTTCTGTGCGCATGCGTTGTTTGTTAGTGTTGTTTTCAGAGCTGTTGAAATTATAGCACGTAGCGCCATCTAGTATTTACCATTGGAAACACATAGTTTTATGCCAGCTGCTTATCTATTTTGGTCTTCAATCATGTTATACGCGGATTCTCTGCTATAAATGGATGGCAAGACTTTAACTTCACATGATCGTACCTTCAGCACCTACATGCTAGAGGTTGACATTTCATTCCATAGGATATATGATTGCAATAAGTAACACATACGATGGCTTTGATTTTTTTTATATATTTTTATCAAGCGCACGATATATTATACGCACTATAGATATATATACTTAAAAGGTAGTATGGTTAGTGGTAACAAGATCAGTAATAATAAGAATGCAATCGTTCTCTATTTATGTGAGCATGTTATTGTTGTTAAACGATCAATAAACGAATCTCATAAATAGTTTTAGTAT
Organism: Colostygia pectinataria; assembly: GCA_951394395.1. Classification (NCBI taxonomy): domain Eukaryota; kingdom Metazoa; phylum Arthropoda; class Insecta; order Lepidoptera; family Geometridae; genus Colostygia; species Colostygia pectinataria. Next base: position 3,670,567 of record OX596357.1, on the reverse strand, counting down.
ACATATTGTGACTATTTGTGACGAGCACAATGAAAATAGAACTTAACAAATAATGCCCAAATGTAAAGAAAAAAAAAAAAATTTAACAGAGTATAAATTATTTTGAAATGCTAACTAGCTGCCGCCCCCGGCTTCGCTCGCGTGGTACCATGATAAAAAATATTTTATGTTTTAATCCAGGTCAAGTCAGAGTTCAGTTGACACAACTATGAGTAACAAACATCCAAACTATTGCAGTTATAAAATTGGTGTGATTATTACCAAGGATGTATAAAATGTATAAAATACAATCCTTGACCTAATCAATTATAATGCTAAAATAGATGAGCATTGCTCCCAATAGCAGCGCGCTGGCAGCGCTTGCGCATTACTTTTACATGTAAATTTATTCAACTTTGAACTGGTGATTTTGCATTGAGTAAAATAGTCTGTTAGCTGACCTCTACTTCTTTCGTTTGTTTCTCAGGCTTCAGTTGGGAAGCTTCCACTGGCACAGCCGGCGCGAAAGAACAGGATGGCTGAGGTTCCGCAGGAGCATGCTGATTCACTATAGTCGATGCTGGCGGAACGGGCACTACATCTATCTTGACTAGTTCAGGTAGCATACTATCGACACTCTGTATGCAAATTTTTGGCAGTTCTAAAGGTTTATCACAAGCTGGCTGTTTTGATTTTAGCCATGATGGAGGCACTGCTGGTGGGTGTGGTACGTTTTGTGGTGCCTTTATTGTAGAAGCATCCTTTTTAACACTTGAACTAGAAGTGTGTATATGAGACTTTGTGGCATCTATCTGTGAACTATTTTTTACATGAGTACTAGTTATCTTCACTTCCTCGTTGCGATGCTCCACTTGCGTTAAATCTTTTTTCAACACTTGATGCACCAAGGATGGTAAACACTCAGGTATCGGAATGGATGGCAGATCACTTAGAGGTAAATTAGATGCAGATTTAGACGCCATATCTTTAGCTTCTTTTTCGGTGTTTATTTGGTTGTCAGTAACAACTTCACAATTTTTGTCATTCGTAGGCTTAAGCACATCAACAGGTATTGGTGAAATTTCATCTCTACTTTGTGAAAAATCTGTACTATCAGAGCACGAAAGTTCGTCAAGGCTTTGTACTAAATCGAGGGCAGAAGCTTCATGGTAATCAGTAGAGCAAGGAGACGTGTCATCGTTCGTATCATCGCCACCGTCAGGCATTTGTGAACTTTTACTGCTAGGGACGAATGCCAAACTGGACGTAACATCATTGGATATGTCAGCATTAACAGATTCTTCAGACTGTACTGAGGATTCTCTATTAGCAGACTCGACTACATTAACTTTCTCGTCATTCACCGCATTGTTTTCTAATGCAACAGATAGTTCTGCTTGTGGTTCAGTTTCAATGTTTGATGTATTATTACTACAGTGGGCATTATTGTCGACATTAGTTACAAAGAGTGTATTTTGAAATAAACTAATTGCTTCTGTATTTTCTATTCTAGCTTCTTCAACTACAGGTAAACTCATATACGTTGGTATGGCATAGTCCAAATCAGTCAAAGGCATATAATGGACTCCATTTGGATCTCCTATGGGTGCTTCGTACTGCGGAGAGTAATATTGATATCCTATGTTATCGTTACCATATACTGACCATGGGTCATTTGAAGGGATTAGCGGTAACCCGTCATAATACAATCCTGCGTTGAAGTCTCCATCTACACAGTCTGGTTTGTAATTCCAACTAGGTACAAACGCATCTTCAAAACCTAGGTAGTTGTCAGGTATCATCACCATCGCATGATTAAATTGTGTTGCGTCTAAAGCAATAGATCCATTATAGAAAGGGTTGTTAAGCACAAGTTGTGGTGGTTGTAAGGGTTCACTTTCTACAGTCACTTCTGCTTCCACAAACAATCCATATTTTGATAGATCTGGTTCAGACCTGCGATGCCGCAACGCACCCGAGTCAATTTTACTATCAAGATGTGAACTATAAATATCAGATATATCAAAACTATGCGTCCTTCGCAAATAATTTTCCTGTGGTAAGTCATAGTCAATTTTATCTATTTCGAGCACGTTGTTCTCAACTTGACCATCAAACGTTCCACTATAGGTTGGCACGCCCACGTTGTTTATTTCGTGTAAAGCATCCTCATCGTTTGTTTGAGTACAAGTTTCAGGTGATGGGTAGAAGGAACTAACACCAAGGACGTCACTGGGCAGAAGCACTACTTGAGGTAACGAAGGAGGAGGTCCGCAGAAAAGCAAGTTGTTAGGCGGTAGTCGCGGCGGCTGAGCGGCCATGGCTCAGGCGGTGGCCAGCCGCAGCCCGACGCGGCGGACTCGATTTTCGGTGCGACAGAAACGCGCCAGGCGGCCGGCAGAGCTTTGCGACTGACTGAAGCTGTACAGAGTGACGAAGGCGAACGCAAATAGCACGGGCGCAAGCGCGAGGAGGTCGCGCACATCTTCACGGGCGATGGCGCACGCGCACGCGCAGTTGCAAGCCAAACCCGTCCCGCATGTTACCCCAAACAGGCACGCTGACGTTTATGCTTTATTCTGGTTCCGCACTATGCTTACGACAAGTACTCAGACCGAGGACACACTAATGAGATAGAAACTAAAGAGGTTTTCAGGTGGACACTTTTTCAGGCGAGCGTTGGATTTAAATTGCACATCATTCATCCATCATCTAAAAGTTACTTTAATGGAACAGAATACTGACCTGCTCTGGAGAGCGCAGTGTAGATTCGTCGCGGTGGTGTCTCCTCCGCCTATGGGACGTAGGCGAACGCCGGTGGTGCGACCGTTTGGAGCGTTCATTTCTTCGCCTCCACGAGTGCTCCGAGCTGTGAAATCATTCATCGTCAGGCTGTAGGGTTAGTGATTAAGGAAAACCAGTGAAATAAATAAAGAAACGTTTCGGTGAGGTTCAGGTGTGCGCTAGGTTTACTAACTTAGGCATACATTCATCATAGCCGTAATGAGGGTCTGCGAGTTGTAAGAGAAGATCTGATGACGGCAAACAGCATACGCTGAGTACCGCCCGAACAGCGCTCCATCTCCATAATCTCGTATCTATGATTTTATAGCGACCTATCCCTGTGACCTTAAACGATTTTCTTGTTGAATGCCTATAACACTTAAGTGTATATAAAAACCAACATCACTTTGTTAACAAAAAACGTATACCACAGTTACTGATTTGTGGCTAAGTCAAGGTTACAAGAAACTAATCATTATACAGCTAGTCTGTAAGTAAAATTGTGAGAATCTATGCAAATATGGTACAAATAAAGAGATGATAACGTTATTTTGATTAGAAAGAAGCCGGAAGATGATGTAGATAAACGCGAGTCGCGTGAGATGGAATGTATGTCACAGAGGTTCACTCGGCGAGGACCCGGCACGGGCTGCGGTCGCGGACGCACTGCCAGCTTCGATACGCCGATTGCGCACGAGATACTTGGTGAAGTAAAACGGTGTACAATTAAATGGCCGTTTCAAAACAAACGTCATCCATCACAATCTAACAATCGAAATAGCCACGTCATTCGCAGTTATTATAAACTTGGGAGTAAACCATATGAAGGTAAACTTATTGTCATTTAACCTGTATTCGACCAAAATGTATTCGTGTAAGGGAGGTAGGCAGCAAAACTACCTACTTATTGCAAAATTCCATGTATATAATATATTTTGATCACTGTTTTCATAATAATATAGAATTTGCATTAAATCATAGCATTTTGACTTCAAAATTCAGGTCTAAGGTAAAAAATAGTATAGCATTAAGAAAGTAAGTCAAACTATTTAAGGCCTTTGTTATTTCAAATTTGTTTGATTTATTACTTTGATCATACATAACCGTAGGTTATTACTCCATTACTCATCTATTACTTGGCTTTTTACTTTAAGTACAAAGACATTGAGAAAAATCTTTGCTCTGAGTTTAGGTATACATATAGGCACAATAATATATAAAAATTTACATATCATGCACTAAAACGATTTCACGGTACGAATACATATAATAACGCAAACAGACTCACCAACAAACTCGAAAATAATGTGGCAATGACACTAGGCTTATATCAATGTTAGATTGGCTATCAATATCACCCATAGCAAAGAGTCATGCGTGAATGACACCGCTACGGTATGTATATACTTGCATGAACAAAGAAATATGCAAAGACATGAACGCGAGTTACACTAATGCAATTAGGCCCTTTACGTAATTGGTTTAGTTATACTGACAGTCGTGGTTAATATAAATACTGCAGATAGTGTTACCAGGAATACTTGTAAAATTTACGGAATATATATTGGAACAGTTAACAGATATAAGAAATAGTGACACGAGAAACGGAGTTCTATCAAGGTTTTAAAAAAGAAAATTATCAATCGAAAATAATTCAAGAGCCAAAACGCTTTAAAGCCAGCTAATCTCTTCAAAACAGATAATCATCCATAAAAGTAACCTACATTAAACATGTTATAACTTATAAGTTACAGAACCTACCAAACTATGTAGCCTATAGGTTTGACGCATCCTAACAAGTTATAGAACTCCTTGACCTAGGTGCGCAGGCGTTTGTGATCTATGTGATGCCTAATGCTGCATTGTTCAGCCGCTGCAACGGACAACATGTTGAACTTGACCGATTGTTATGTTGAATTATAATTTAGCAAAAAACCCTAATTACCCTTTTAATTCATTATTGCTTAAATATTGCAATACAAATTATTGTAAGGTTTCTAATTGATGCAATAACCGCCACGATTCAAGGTTAAAATACTTTAAAAAACTTATTATGCAGGTGTCATTAAACGTGAAATTAGGTGACTATATAGATAATTATATATAACTCACACATTTTCTGTTTACAAATTGTTATAATAACCAGACGATACTGAATAAAGTTTGTAGGTAGCTCTCAGATCCTAATTGTAAGGCTGATATCGCAACGCAACAATATGTATGATGATATCCACTTAATTATATAATTTGCCATTACACAACGCGAGTCAGTATACAAAACAGCTACTTGATAGTGGTATTAACGTTTAACAAAGCAATGCACGTCTCACGTCAGTCGACGTGGTCGCGAATAACAAACACAGGAAAATTCACTTTCGACGATCAACGACTCCGATATAATCAACAGCGTGTTATGCGTACGTAATGTACCTACTAGATATACGAGATGCTTAGAAATTCAAACTTAATGTCTTCGTTAGAAACCGGTAACTTTATGTCATACACACATAACAAGTGGAATAGAACCCGGAATGGAATATAAACTTTAACTTTTGGCAGTTTAAAGATGTCGCCGTCATAATATAGATGCCATGACGAAGCGCCTGACCATTTCTACTTCAATTCTGCAAAATGACGGTTGCAATAATAAAAGGGGTTGCCTGTAACCTCGAAGCCCCGTCATGATTCTAGCCAAGCTAATCTAAGGTTATTTACGCTCTTAAATTATAGCTACCTAAAGTAGATTTTGAAGGTGAAAGCGAACATGGACGTAATTCGCTACTAGTGTGTTGTCGTAACGGCTTTACTTGAAACCGGCGGCGACGCGACGTGACCAGCACTATACTGCCTTATTATAATAATGACACAAGCAAACATTAGTAGAAACCGTAAGAAAGTTCATATAACTATTGACTAAGCCACGTCAAATCCCGAGAAAACAAATTATAAGTAACTCTGTTTTAATTTGCAATGGTCCTGTCTCGAAATAATAGGTATTCAATGTTTGATTGTTCAAATAAGGGCAATGTAAAAGCATGAAGGGAAAACATTAACATACAATGAGGCCGACGGTCAGCCAAGAACGCTATTCACACAACGGTATTATAAATTTAGAAACACCGAACACGTGTATCTGATTGAATCATCTTCTCTGTTTACTGTTTCACGTGTGTTTCCGTAAGCTCTGTTTCGTAATTTTACTTTCATTTATTTAGCTATTTATGTATCTATGATTTCTACATAAATACTTTCAGTTCTTTATACTATTAAGAGTATGTAAGACGGACTATGCTATTATATCTTTGTCTTTGTTTAGTATTCGATTATTTTTTATTCGATATTTTTTACATACCTACTATATTCTTGGCATGAGCCTCACCTAGTTCGATTGGCTCCACACTGAAGCTTTATGATGAAGAGGGATCATCAAAAAAAAGCTAGGAACCCAGCCGAGTTTGTTGCCAGATTCTTCTAGGATGGCGCGCGTGGAATTGGCGTAAATTCACCAGCTTTAAGACGTTTCAAAATGATACGTGTGATTGAATAAATATATTTTTAATTTTACTTTACGGGGAAATTATAATTTATGGAATAAAGAAATTAATTAAGGCAAGCGACAAGAAATGGTCAGCAGCAGGCACAAATAGAAACGAGAATCGAACGAGAGCACAATGACCATTTAATTGAGTGTGCTTAGTGCAAACTTACTTAGTTACAAAATCGAAAGCCATGTCATGGCAATGACGACGACACAGACAAGACTACAGTCAAAAGATGTCTCATTCATGCTAGGGTTACAGCGAGTGACTAAGAAAATTAATCGTAGAACGTATAATAACTTCAATGCTAGTCGCCTGCTGAAGTGAAAAACGGCAATTACTTTACATACAGAGTATATGTAATACTTTTTTATAGCTAAGTAATAAATAGAATATTATACAACTGTTGTTGTCAAAGGAGTAGGAAATTTGGAATACTAATTATTATTATTTTGTTTATTGGTGTGTCAGGATCGTAGCAAGTGGAAATCCGTGGTCTCTGCCTACCCCTACGGGATACAGGCGTGATTTTATGTATGTATGTATGTATTATTTTGTTTATGCATTACCTTTGTGTTCCACTAACAAAGCTTGCTAAAAGCTGTGTAACTAGCACACCCTTCCCAGTTGATCTGACACGTACGGAACTTAAAGCTGCTTCCTTTGTGTTCATAACAATGAAATAAGTTTGTTTTTATTACGTCATGACGCCTGTCGACTACCAAGTTGACAAATTATTTCCAAGCGTACAAACAAACCAAGACAGGACCTTGAAACATTCACTGACTATCGAGACGAATCTTGAGCTATGTCGGAGCCAGGCGCCCACGAATATCTAGCTAGGTCCTAAATGTTGAGAGTAAATTAGCCTTGGATTGAGAAATAACTTATGCTAGTTAAGGGTTTTCGATTCATGATTTCAAAAGCTTAAGTCATCAAACATAATATTTTTATTATAATTTTGTTATACTCTTTTGGATCTGTAACTTATTTGTTATCAATAAAATACTATGAATTTAATGATAACGTTGAACCACTCGGCGTGGTCTATCAAGTATCTAGCTAGTTGATGAACCATGTAACTATTTCGAGTTCGTCTATGAGAATTTTATAAAGCCTAGCATAACAAGGACGGTACCAAGGTACAGATACGCACGTTTTCGAACATACTTTAGTGAAACAGCGATAATGGACGGACACATTAATTAAGCAACCCGCGGCAGTAGGGCGGTAAAGCACAGCAGTGAGTCACAAGCAGTTGTGTAATGGTTTTGCACAACCAGACAGGGTTATCGCTATTACTGCCTTAATACAAATAAAAATTATATTATTGAATCTGAATTAAAAAATTAAACATATTAAAATAATACAAATTAAATGAAATGTGAGCAGATGTTAAATATGTTATTTTGAGAAATGGTAATAAAGTAAGTCCGTCCGAGGTATTAGGAGCAGTAAAGTAAAAATAATTTAAAAAAAAAATGATTAACAAATATTGTATTTCAACCTTTGCTGGTAAAACGTTTTTTAAGTTTATAATAATTCGTTTTCGAAAAATATGTCCTGTTTGTTTACGAAAAAACAAACAGATTTCTCCCTGAGTTTGACCCGACCGACGGCGACGATGCCGTTCATTAATTGTATAAGGAAAGCAGACGTCTTTGGAAAACCCACAACAAAATTATGATGATTCAAAGCTCGTATTAAAATTAACTATCGAAAAGCCTGGAAAATACAGGTGCGTTAAACACAGCAATGTAAAGTGGAGAGAAGTTGTATCGTCTGGTCTATTAGTTTGGAAGATTTTTTATTAAGTTTGTTTCTAGAAATGTTTTCAAGCCGCAAACAATTAGCTGATATTGCCATTGCCCCTGGGTCTTGTTACTTTATGAAATTAACTAAAATGTTTTGAAGTTGTGTGCACAGCACAAAAATGATAAGAACTTTAAAATTCACTCTCCATTGTTTTAATTAAGTATCAGACTTGCACTTTCTTGATATCATAACGTGGTTTAGCTCGGCGCATTTATAGTTTTTTGTTATATATGTTTAATATTTAACTACCAAGAAATTTGCCCAGGAGTGGGACGAAAGGGATATGAAAAAAAAACTACCAAAGAGCAACTTTGATGGACAAACTTTAACTCAATTTGGAAAGTCGCTAATCTCAACTGACGCAATAAAAACTAACTTAACTATGCTCACATCCTTAAATTAAAATATACTATTTTTTGTCATAACTGTCAATAACTATGTATGACTATAACTGTTTTCCGTATAACTGAAATGAATCGTATCACGAATGGTAACAATAAAGAAGAAAATAAGCTACAACTCTAACGCACACTTCGTAAAGGATTCGGAGAGATCGATGTATAAACTAAAAATAGGGTACATGATAAAGGGGCAAGGAAATTTGTTAGTCGGGAATTATGGCTTTGTCATATGGGTACATACGATACGCTCCATTCGTGATCTCGCATGTTCTTCTGAAAAGCGGCAGATTTAGGCGTCCAAGAGTCGACCCCGCGGTAAAGGGCGGGCAGTTCAGCCACCTTCACTTCTAGTCTTTCCGCAAGTCTCTGCTCCACCACTGCCTTGGGCCCGCTCGTCAACGGACGCTGTTCTTTAGTGCGAACCTCCAAGCCACAGTATCCGTTTAGTTTCTCACCGTTGCAAGACGTTACGCTTTTCGGACTATCTGTGCTGAGCAATTTGCTTTTAACGGTTTCTGCTTTACTGTAATTTTTATATTGCACCGATTCTATTCCGTTCGCTGTTCGCGAATACTTCAAAGAATCATAAGTGTCGCCATTCAGGCTACTATATTCGACGTTGTTAAGATTGATGTCTCTTTCGACTCGTTTATTTGAGATGTCATACCCATTTCGTTTGCTGATATAACGATCCTCGTGATTTTGTTTAAGAAAATTGCTTTCGAAACTAGTTTTACATTTAGGAACATTGCTTAGATAGTCGCTATACCCTAATTCTTTAGTATGTAAACCTTTATCACAGCCTTTTTTGAGAGTTTCTTTTATATCTAAACCGTTGTCGTTCACTCGACTGTAGCTGAAGCTGGCAGGCTGACCGCTGTCAGTTTTGTGATCAGTAATAGCCTCAATCCGTTCTGCATCCTTGCTTTCGAATTCGTGTTTAGCTAGAGCAACACGTGATACATCACCGTTCTTTCTCGGTGGTTTTCCGTTGAAATCAGCAGTCATTATTCCAGCTCTGCTCTGTTCATTAGGTACAGTCCAAGTATCATGTTTTTTTTTATCGCTGCTTTTCGAAGACCACGCCTTGGCGAGAGCCGCCTTTAGAGCTTCCCGCCGCTCGTGCACGCTGACCCTCGGGTACTCGTGTATGGGGACAATGGCGGGAGCGTATAAAGTTGATCGCGGTGTAGCTCGCGTTATTCGGAAACTTCTGAACTCCCTGTTGAACTCCGAACTCAAAGAATAAGCTGGTATTCTCGAAGTCACCATTTTGAGATCAAAAATATTCACGCTGTTGTTACTTTTATTTTCTATTGGTTATTTTATTTTAGCACTAAGTACACTAAACACATTTCGACTCTACCTGAAAATATGCAAAATAATAGATGTATAGAACTAAACGCACAGTTTATTTTTTTTTAGATGTAATTGATGAAATTGATAATATTGTAGAAATGCATGAAATGGATGAGTGTGCGACTGTGGGCCGCGACCTTCGCGGTGGGCGGCAGCGGCGGGACAACGCACTGGTCAACGAACCGCCCTGCTCGGCATGCGACGCCGTCGCTGTCTACTCAGCTTGGCAACTTGCATAACGCGCATGCAGGCCGAGCGGCCCTACCTTATCTCATATGCAGTTATGCCATGGATCACGACAAATATACCACAATCAAATAGTGTATTTAGTTCCTAATAAGGATATAAAAAGCTCGTATTTACTGAATCTAATAAAGTAGGGCACTGTGATAAATGTGATAATGCATCACTTGTCTTAGTTTATTTTGTAGAGCAGTTATGCCGTATAAGTGCAACAAGTGTCGCCTTGGTAATGTCCCTAATATGGCTTGAAGCGCTACCATATGGCCAGGCCCGATATATCCTAGCCTGTGGTATACCAATATTCGTTGCATGCAACTCGTCTCGAATAACGCACAAATTCATATATTATTTTTCACAACCGTTGCTAACATCTTTTGTTATTCTGATTACTGGCATGAATAGAAGCGATACTCAATTATTTTGGGTTATCTATGCAAAGAAACTAATTAAACTTGCATTTTTATTAGTGCAAGTTGTAAATTTGTTGGAGAGTATTGTGTGTTACACGTACAGTGTGAGATAACAAAACATGAAATGACATGTTTGCTGATGTATTAAACTGGATATTTGTATAGTTGTTGTGTAAACACGGATATAACAAATAACTGCACGTTTAGCTCGACACATTTTTCAATCAAATTCTATAATAATTAATTAATCACTTCATCTGCATCGTAAAGGAAATCACTTTTGAAACTTAATCTCGGGTCTTGCGACAGACGTCTGCGGTGGTTGCAAATCAAGAAGTGGTAATATAACGCACGATAGGAAAACCGCGAGCTGTCATAACATATTTTATGTGAGCAATGCTATCCGAGTGTTCGATCTTAGGAAGGAGAGCAACCACCGGAAACGTGTGCGTGTGACCGACGACGGCGGTGCGGTAGAGACCGGTCGTGTCGTGGATACCTTCTCGAAGCGCGCGCGAGAACTGCGTGCGGTGTGCGTGCACCGCTGCGACTAAACTGAAGGGAAGCAACAACGCGGGGCCGCGGCCGCGCGCGAGGACCCCACCGCTGCCGCGCCTCTCTCCTGCCACCGGCTCCGTCCACCACTTACGACTCTAACGCGAGAGCTCTACTCTATCTACGGGTTGAAACGCAGGAGCACTGACCTTCACTACCACAAAGCCGATACTAGCTACGGTTCGAGCGCACCCGCGCCGCCTGCATCCAACTAAGTGCAATACTTCAACTAGCTTACAAGTTGTTCTTTTTAAAAAGTATTTTGATTTCAACTGGATTGGATAATTTTTATGGGATATTTAAATTTTATTATTATTGGGATATTTTTTTCTAGGCGCAGTAAAATTTGATTTTAGTATCGGTTATAATTAACTGTCCAAAGAAATCTCATCCTTTAAATTATATTTTAGGTGAAGCTGTTTATTTATGAAACTCCGCATAACGGAAACTTTTCACAGCTTTTCATTTCTGATTTCGCCGTCGAATCGTTCCAAATATCTTTCGATGGTCGTCTTCTATCTTGTTTTTTTTCTTTGTCCCACGATCATGACAAACTTTTCACCACACGTTATTTTTCAATTACTAGGCAATGTTCTCTAGGTCACTGTGACGTCTCAAGTAGGTTAGTCAGTCAAGGAGTTAAAATTCTGTCTCGAAGATAAGTATTTTGTCGATTCACTATAATATCCGTTCACGAGTGGGTTTAGTTAGGGAGAATGAAAAGGAAGGGGATAATGTAAACAACAGACAGGACATTACAGTTACAGAACAAATAACTTCAGAAGGAAAATACTATACTAAACCTCAGATAAATGTCTTTATAAATAGACCTGCTTGTACTTTTCAATAATAATGGGAAACAAAGTTGAAAAATATATATAAAATGTATGTTACTGTGAAAAATAAATACTGATTGGAAATAATAGAACGTTTACCCAATTAACCTAAAGAACCTCACCTTAACGTTTTGTTCAATGAAGTCAAGTTCATATTTACCTGAAACAAAAATAAAATTTATTAATATGATGAACCTTGGCCAACAAGTACACAATATTATAAAATTAATGAAAATAAAATAATTGTACACATCAAGCTAACCGACGTACAGAAGGTCGGTAGTGTCGAAACAACGCTGCATTAACTGAACATTATAATGTATGCATCTGGGCCACTGGCAGAACAAAAATATTCACAATCGAAACCTACCCAATATCAATGCTGGCATTTCATATGCATTATGTGCCGCCCGACCCAGTAAGGATCTTTATTTAAAAACAGATCGTTTAGCGAATCAAGTGCAACTTTGGTGTTTTAGAATTACAAGACCAATGAATATGATAGACATACCCTAGTAATACTTAGCTTCAATTCGTTTCTGTCTAAATACAAATTTAAAAAATCTATGCAAGTATCAAGCGAGTATTCAATATCATTAGTTTAATTAAGAGACAGAGTCTTTGTACATTTTGGTAAAATTATTGTTACTTTATTTAGTTTTTACTGAAGTACATTTTATTATAATAAAATAGTAATCCTACCTTCCAACATCTTGAATATTTTTTTTAAACTTAGTGACTTAATCATATTCTTACTAAAAGTAAGTAACTACTACTTTAAGTAACTATTACTTACTTTTATATTCCTACTATAAACCTCCGTTAACCATATTATATCTTTCAAATTTGTCATCGTCTGACATAAGTTGTTCATTGACATAGGAATGACAAAGGAAAACCATAGGTACTTAGCGTGCCGTAACTGTTATTTAAGCAGTTTATTTGTGAATAAAGGGGTTGGATGACCATTACACCTGCTTATAAGACAGATAAGGTACATATGACCAGCACACGAGTGAAACCGCGCCGGTACAGCTTGTCCAATAAAAATTGTGCAATAACAATAAAATTATTCTCACTTATATTTATTCGCATATTTATGTGTAAAAAACGACCTAGGTGAACGGTGATGTGTGTCACTGCTAACAATTACGCCTGTATGATCTCTCCCATTAGGCGTTAGCTCTCGTTTGTTTGACCTACAGACATTAATATCACAGACAATGGAAAACATTCACATCTATGTAACTTGTCGTGGTCTATATAAAATATGACACCTGAATCACCATCAACAAAAAAGACCATTTCCTAAACAACCGTTAGGTTTCATTACGCCTCCTACACGTCGATTGTTCAGAGTCCATTTCAAATTCAATGTGTGTATATAAAAACATTGTAGCCACTTTATGTAAATTTCCATAACACACAGGTCGGTAGAACCCACCTAGGTTCTACTATCTACAGTTTGATCTTAGAAGTTGGTGACTAAGTTGGGCGAACAATTGCCGACAAAAATAACAGCACCGGAGGTAGCAAGTAGCAAGTCACAGAGTAACCGCATAGTGACCCAAATACCCCGGGTCTAGGCTGCCTAGCTCTACCAAAAGAAAAATCTGTCACCCGTCATGGGCTTTTAAAATTAAAATGTAACCAGCCTAGCTTCGTCCTACCACGTGGGAAAAAAAACTGTTGTTACGAAGCTCTAATACTAAATTACTAGGCTGTGAAAGGTTAATTGTAAAAGTAAGTAAGTTCGTATGAGTCAGTGGCCAACTCTGGTGACAGAGTTTCTAGGCCGCCGAAGGCCTCTGTCATGGCCTAACAACTTTGAAAAAAGCCGGAACAAACTAATCTTATAAATGCGAAAGTTTGGATGGATGTTTGTTCCTTTATCTATAACTTGATATCCACTGAGCCGATTTAGCAGAAGTTTAAAACATAGATGGGAATAGGACCAGCCATAGACTACTTTTTTATCCCGGAAAAAAGTATGGTTTCCGAGTTGAACGTGAACGAAGTCGCGGGCTAGCTAGTAGTTAATAAACAAAATAATTTTGATATTTGTGTTTCAATCGCGCTATTGATCTCTGGGCAAAATTAACAATGGAGTGGGCCCCCAACGACGGAAGACGACATCGTGGAACGGCTGAACCGCTTTCGAAGAAACAACAATAGTTCTAAACCTGAAATAGCATAGGCTAGTTCTTTTTATCTAGAACCACGCGAGTGAAGCCACGGGCAGAAGCTAATATAGCTAGACCTACATAAGGATCTATTAATTTTAAATTAGTGTAATACAATAACTATAATATTGAGATGACATAGACATACACATAGTTAGTTATTCAAAACATGTAAACTTTTTCATGCGGAATGATTTTAAACGGCGAAAGAAAAATAGCCAGGAAAATTTGAGAAACATGTGCCATCCACCAATCCTCATCGAGTATATGTGGTGGATTAAAAGAGACCCAATAATTCTTGCTCAAGAGTAGGCCAGTGACCCAGCAGTGGGAACACTAAAAAGCTGGTCACGATGTTGATAACATCCATCCTGCGTATTTCACGTTTGATCACTATTATAATACCTATATTATAATAAAGGTCAGCAGTATTTTATTCTAATATTAGTGAATTCAACTGTTCATACAAACTAGCACTATTCCAAGTCTAATCCAACGAGACTAACCATGGCAAATTAATCCGATACCATAAATGGTATTCTACGGAAACCTGATCTGGCAGGCGTTAGTTTAACATGATCTATCAAAATACCAGCCTTATATAGACTTCCTGGAGCCCTAAGATTCTTCATCACTACTTAATAAAGCTAATGTTAGTGGGAAAACAACATTTTTTATTCTCAATTATTCCTTTTGATAAAACCGATACATACCTCTTGTTAAGCGTCTCATCCGCGATTTGAAAAGTAGGTTTCTAATGTGCCAGATGACTCGTTTCTCGGTAATTACTGTACTTAGCAGGATGATGAGGCGGAGTGTTTCAAAAAGTAACGCAATAACTAAGTCAAAAGTAACGGTCCTCATTAATCATCGAGGCCAGTATCGGTCAATCGGTCGAGTTCATTTACCTATATCGTTGAACAATACTAATTCGACAGCTACATCTACATCGTCTGATCTATGACGACGCGTCTCTGCTTTTGTAATTAGAACAGGAATGAGAGCAATCAAATGTTTAACCCTTTTTTTTTCTTTGTAGTCAGTCGTGTAAGCGAGACAGGAGAAATCAGTCCATCGACCTGCATAAAAACTGCTTTTCCCACAAAGACTTACCCGTTAAACTTCTCGGAAGCACAACAAAGATCCTGTGCGTGTTTGTGACTCACGCTTGGTAAAGCCTTTACATCCAGACCAGACAATAAAATAAGACATTCAGACTACAATTAATAAATATAATACAGACAAAAATCCAAACAATAATAAAAAGGTTTTATATAATAGACATAGATGACGATGATCCGATCAAAGGATTAGAGTATCAAAAAACAACGGGTCACTTAATAATAACGAGCATGACAAAATATTGATAAATAAATTATTTGGGAAAACCACCAGTAGTAATATACAATACCTTTCTCGATTACAAAAATGTACTTTATAAACTTGTACCGTCAGAATAACGTCATAAATTAGAACAGACCAGGTATTTTTCTACAGTTCTAACTTCCAAGTAGTAGAATAAAAAATGTGATCATGAGCCACTCCGAGTCTTGTAATTAGGACAGAAAGTGGTGCTACACCGCGTACAGTTGGATTCGGCGAAGTGGCGCGTAGGTGTTGCTAGTCGCATTACAGCGCTCGCCATCCTTCATACAAGAAATTGCTTGTTCCCATAATTTGTATTCGAGGTCGCCGTCACACTTATGATGTGCGCGGTTAGAAAGGAGATGACGATTGTATTGCAATGAAAAACAGAGAGTGGGTGGCGATATTTAATTATCGATTAGGGGAAATTATGGTGAAATCTCAGATGATTCAACTATACAGTATAACTATTTTGTACACTCTCTAATTGAAAATTGTCGTTCAAAACAAAACTTAAGTATATAATTGAAAAACTTTATTACCACTAAAAACTTGAAGTGTTTCAATACCGATTTCTACCAACTGTCTGATGTTCGTTTGAAGATTTATGAACTAAAAAAAATTCTTAGATGCCAAATTCCTTATCGAGATGACGACAATGCAGTGTCCAAAACTTTTTAAAACTTAAAGCACTGGGTGTGAGTGACTGATGGAAAGTGGGGAAATAGGATCTGCATTAACGCCCTGCGTTGTTTTCTCCTACTAACTTGACCCCAGCCAGCTCAACTCCGAAGGACTTGGGTTATGATGGAAGCAATTTCCCAGCATTTCTGCTGAAGTTGTGGATGACAGAGAGCGAGACCCTACCATCTCATGCTGCCCCTATTGTGCTCTGGCTTAATTCTCGTCTCAATATTATTAAAACATTCACCCACGAGTTATTTTAGTTTTTGTGTTTCGTCTAACATTGTGATGATGCTTAGTTATTATTTATTATATTTGATGCTCCTATTTAGAGCTCATTTTAAACCTATATTTCCACCGAAACGAGTCATAACTAAAAACGGAATTTTAATAAAAAAACAATTCATATATTTTAAATATCGAAACCCTAAAATTGTGCGCCAGACGCATACATAACACGGAAGCACGTTGTCATTTTGTCCTAAAGAAGGCCATACCAATAAGCCATTGTCACTTTCCGACACGTCATCTTATAGATTTTACAGAAGAAATAAATCTTCAAAGTGGCCGCCGGCATTGTGAGGTACTTTCGCTTATTACGATAATAAATTTCATTTGATAAAAGGGAAATCGAGGCGTCACTACACAATGCGAGTACAGCGCAGTTGGTGGATAACAATCAAGGTCGTTGAGAGTGGGCCACTGCACCGCAGCAAGCCAGATCTGCTCAGAAGTTTGAAAACAAAAGTGACCTGATGGAGACACTGAGAAGATTGCGTAAACGAGCTTTTGTGAGCTTTGCCCGCCCGCGCTTTTATCTAATCAACATATTATACCTGTAAATATGAACGAGTAGGTAACATACCTCGACAGGAAATGTGGAATAGAGTGAGTGTCGAGACTTTTAAGTGCGCACATAGCTAATTTCTTTACATATTTATGTTACATCATTCTGAAAGCAGATGTCTAATGTAGGAAAGACATGTCGTCGTTCGTATTACACGTTAAAACGATTTCTACATAATTAATACAATAACCCTTCCTTAGCAGTTCGGGTAAAAAAATAAACGAGTTGCAAGGAATCGATACTTCCGTGAACATGAATTACCGAAAGATCATTTGCAGTGTTTTAGTGTGACGCCTCCATCGATATCGAACAATACGTGGGCGGCCGATGCATTGCCAGTCCTTAAACGGAAACCTTGTTTACCTACTTGTCTTCCCTTTAGGATTACCAATATCGATACTCGACAAGGTCTCCTGTCACTATACTCGTTCTCGTTAACTGAGGAATCTTATCTCAAACTTTAATAAGCATTGGCGCGCAAGCAGGCATATCGGTTCCTTGGTACTTCGCAAAAATGATTCAATTCGTCCATTCTCCGTAGGTACCACGTACGTATGCCGCATTGCCACTTCCGTAATCGTGACCAGCACCTGATGCCGACTTGCCTGCCCTGAGTAAACATTGCGATGAGTGCATAGCTTTGTTTTCGTACTTTATTTCATGCAAAAAAGGGAATAAACGATTTTATTTGCATAATCGACTACGTGCCTTCACGATTAGTCTTTATTTAGTAAGCTGACTTAGACTTAGAGCATAACTTGCTTTGTTTAATGTGTGAGTGAATAGTAGAATGGAATAATTTACCAAAACGGTTTCGTTGAAATGCTTTTATCGGTTGCTTGTTGCAAATATACGATTAAGGTACATACAGAAAACAAAAATATTATTTATTTTTGAAATCGTCAGCTGGCTCACTCGGCACAGTTTTTAACTGGCAAGTTAACAATACAATACAATAAACTTTATTTCAGGCCACATTAGAAAAGTTACAGATGTAAAAAACTTATTCTACGGCCCTTAAAACTTATTAACGAATGACTTAACTGTTTGATAGGTACTAAAATAAAGATTATAAAAAAAAAAAAAATCACAAATCCCGCTTGAGGCAAAATATTTTTTGGGATATTATAATCTTTAGTATTCCCTTAGTGTGATGGTTAACACTATAAAAACAAAAATAAAAAAAGGTACTAAAATGTTTATACTGCTCTCTTTACGCTTGCTCCAAATATAATTTATTTAAATTATTATGACTATTGCAAACCTAACGGCCAGCGAAATTCTAAACCATTAAATAGCTCGCGATTACCCCAAAGCTTGTCCAAAGTGTTTTGATACAATAGTTTTATGGAACTTTTTCATTTAAAACACAAAAAATTATACGTAGTAGGTATAACGATTGTATCAAAACATGATTCACCCAACTAGAGGGATCCATTATAGTTATGTATCAGATCGAAGGACGTGTTTTATTATTTGCAGTTGTTTCCGCGTTGTCGGGGTATAACTTTTTGATCTTAATACTTTTATTTATTTGCTTTCTGGGTGGGTAGTAAATAACACATGCCACTTATGACGGACTGATGGTCAATGTCAATGGTGTCAACAATTGCTTCTCAGCACGCAATCGACTACCAAAAAATCTGACGAACAAAGAGCCATTTATGTTTTAAAGCGTGCAATGATTTGCCACGCGATTGCCTCAAAACGCCTAAATGGCCAGTTACAGCGTCTCAGACAGAGTTGATAAAACAGATAATTTTCCAGAATCGTTTAACTCCTTTTGCGCTTTCACCCGCTAACAATAAATACATTTCAATCGAGTTAAATAAATAAAGCAATTGAAGACAATAAGTGTTCTTGACAATTTGGGTTAACGTGATCATTCACCGTAGATGAGTCAGGCCAGCAGACCCAAACTAACTGTAGTCGGTCTAAGTCTACACTTGCTCCAATTCCCCACATCTTTTCATATCACATTTCATTCAAATCGTGTGAACTCATTACAGTTGTGTTTTTGTCGCCATTATACGGAGAAACATGTGTTCGGCGTCACGCATATCCATGAAAACAACTTTCGATAAATTCGCGGCAGATTTTTTTGCTTATTATATTACAAATTGTCTAATTATCTACCAACCTGTAAACAGACAATAAGCCAATAAGTTGTTCTAATCTTTACTAAAACTAGGTTGAAATGAACACTTATGTAAAGTACATGAGATATACTTGCATGAAAAAGAGTTATATTATTATTAAACTTAATAAACATCATCCCTATAAAGCGTTTTTTTTCCAGTACCTACTGTGTAGGTAGATCAGACAGATAGTACTTACATGGGTTTTTGTGATTAAATGCGTTATGCTATGGTAGTTTTTAATACGTCGATATATCCTTTAATATATTTGATACACATATCGATATGTACTCGTACCTACTATGTACTGAAATATGTTCTAATATAAATGAATACAATAGAGATGAATATCGAACCTATATTATAAGTACGAGAACTTTTGGTCGCCATGTGAACTGATTACTTATGTGTTAGATATTAATATTTACCTTTCTTAGTTTCGAGTGCTATAAATTAAATTAGTTCATTAATTTTAACTTGTTTTTGTTACATCATTCAAATTTATATGGGAAGAGGTAGAGTCGTAGTCGAGTGATTCTGTGAAACGGGTATTAATTAACCAATGTTTTTAATCAACACACATAAACAGGCCCATGGCAAGTAGCTTTCACTAGACGCCTACAGCCAGCCGCGGGCCGTGAGCGGGGTCCAAACCCACAATACTGGTTTGATAAAAAGTTTTTCAAAGAGATGCTTTCCTCGAAACGCCTACATGTACTATGAACGTAGACAATTAATATCAGCTTATTCATAATTTGTATTTCACAATTTGATTGACTTACTAATAGTGAAAGTTTAAAAAAGATGTCACGGTTTATAATTTTAAAAGAGAAAGGCTCTTTAGGATATATCTACTTAAATAAAATGTAATAACTTGTGTACAATCAACGGTTTAACATTTACATTTTATTGAATTTACAATTTTAGATACCATTTTATTAATGAGGTAAGCAATAATCATGTTGGTTCATTTTGTGTGGAGCATAAGTATATTTTAAGTATAATTATATTTTTAGAATTTAATCACTTGTTTTGAACATGGAATTAATTTACCAAACAACTAGATCATTCTTAGCAAAAAAAATATTATTAATTATTTAATTATTAATAATAATAATAAACTTTAAAAAAATATGATAAAACCGTAAAAATACAGATGTCAGATTAAAATGACAAACCATAAAACGTTTATCTATATTATGTAATATTATAGCTTCTATCTATACCAATTGATCTACTTTTATGTTAGATTACGTATTAATCCATGAATAACAAATTATACTACGATGGTACCAAACTTACGCAATAACGAGACTTTTCGGCGGCAGATTGTTTAATCCGTCACTTAGTAATGTGCCTAGCCCAGGCAGTTCATGAAAGATAATATACTACTTAATTTTAGCTCAGGATGGTCGATAATTAATTTAATAAATATCGATAATTTGTGATTTGTCGATATGTCTAGCTAAGTTTAGCCACTTCATGAAACAGCTAACCGTTACGTTAGCGAGGCCTATCGTAAAACAGCAGAATTTACTGCCGCTAGAAGCAGCGCTATTTGTTGGTCGGACAAGATGGCATTGCAAATAATATTCACTATTTAGCTGTAGGAAACGTGATGATTACGTTATGTAAATAGTAGATTTTAGATCGTTGTATAGTTGCGTTTCCACTTTCCACCCTCTAGAACGGTAGTACGCAGGGAGCACGAATTTTGACGGGGATTTTGTTAAGGCTTAGGGTAAGACAGAAGAGCCAGAAACTCTGAAGATCACCCATTTGTCAACACTCGACACTCAAGTTTTTCTCGCAGTCGAGCCCGGCTCGCTTCGCTCGCCACCTCTCAGTCTCATATGGCTTGCTCTACACAGGACTTCTCGCAAACTTCCGGCTCCCGCAATTTTTGTTTATACCTCTAGAAATGTCGCGCGCGCACAAAAGCATGTGGGGTATGTCAGAGGCTTCGAGCCTGTTTTATCATTATTTTGAGCCTTACTTACTCGTGTCTACACGGTTAAAAATATATGATTTGACGGGGGGGTGTTAGTATGGCATTTAACGTACTGCAATACACATCATAAAGTGCCGGATTCTACGATTTGCCGTCGACATTTACATTAGTCCACGGTTAGGCTGTATTTTCTATGTAGAATGATTTTTTGGAAATTCCTTTCTTAGTGTGACTAAAGATTCTTTTTTTTTTACCTCGGATAATGCACGATGATTAGTCAGCCATTAATTAATAATGATTTGGATGAACAATTCTTAAATTTTTTTCGTTGACTTTTTGATGACTTTTTTTGTTTTTATACCTATCTAAATAAATGTCTCAATAACTAATGGGTATTATTATAACTAGTACTTATGCTTATTACGTTTATTATGTTAATAAATGTTATAATATTTGAAAGTTTCGCACGGAAGCGTATAAAATTTATGAATATTTATTCAACAGAGTTCTTGTAAATTATGAGGCTGATGCCATTATTATATAGCATCTTGATCGCCGTTTGCTTTTAGCGATTATACCTAAAAACACGATAAAATAGAGCTATAACTCGAAAATTATAAGCAAAGCTCTTATTATTGCATATTTTAGGTATGGCACCTAAATCAAACCTCTTGTTTTATTATTGTACAAACGAGTAATTAGTCAAGACAAGATTTGAATCGATCACGCTTACTAAAACAGCAACGAATATTTGCCACAAGCAGGTATTTAAAGTGAAATATATTGCAAAGACGAAGATAGAAAAATACGATCTTAATTGTCGTTCTTGCACGCTTTGCCGGTACTTTCTAACAGTGTCTTGCCTACACGTTCCGCGGAGAACAATCACATAATTATACTTTTTTTTGTATTTGCGACGTCTATCTGTTCTTTTTTCAAAGCCTGCATTTTAAACGGATTAAATTTAACTTTTATAGTAACCATCGATGTGAGCACTTGCAAGTTTGCGCTCAAATAAGCGCTCATCCAGCGTGAATCGATACGAGGGGCACTCGTGTGTGGTGAATAGTGACCATGAACGAGAATACATGAAAATAACCCCCTTTGAAATATAATAATAACGCAGAACTTTATGCATTGTACATTGTTAAGAAGGCAGATACGATAGATGAACCTACACTCGCTTTCGTCTCCCAAAATGGCGATAGCAATAACGATGAGTAATGAATAGAGAGCTGCTTTAATTCGCGCCGCTGCCTGCGCCCACGCACTCGGTACAACGCGCATCCACTCGGAACAATGCTTACTGGTTTACTTTCTCGATTGACTCATACTAATTCATTGCATACGTCTGGCGACGCGAATTAGATTAATGACACCGGTCCTAGTTAATCTCACAACCCAACGTGACAACAAATTGGTACACTTTCATTGCCATGTTGAGGTCATTGAATCTATGACTTAGATAATAAAAGTTTCAATTTCTATAACACACAAAATAAATGAATGTAAACAACAGCGAATTCGCTTAAGTACGAAGCTTGAACCTTGGGTACACCCTAAGAATATTCGTTGCATATTTTATAGGTTTATCGACGCTTTCCACGCAAAAAATATATTTAACTAAGTATATTCTAGTAGAGCCTTTCCCTTTTAGAACTTTTCCAGAACTTACCTCCGAATCGTTTAGTCTAGACATAAGCAGATAACTTGGTAAGATATGATAAGTTATTATGACAAATGCAACCGATTTTAATTTGATTTACCTATCTTTGCATTGACATTACTGAAGTTTTAACTTTACGTTATAGGCAGGGAATGTAAATAAGATAAGTACGCAAGTGCATGATATAACTAGAAAGTGCATGCAATGTGCGCAGGCGCACGAATGCGCTAATGAAGGTATGTCGCGCCGCTGACCCCCCGACCCACGCGGGTTCGATGTACGTACACGTCCCCCGCTCGTCCCGGACCAACAGGCCCATCACTTCAAGCAGGACGATACCAGACAAGTTTGTGACTTCTTTATCAACACTGCTTCTCTTTTACACTTCCTTAGTCATTGCCATTATTCATGATATTATGTTACTGGCATGTCAATTAATTACATCCTGTTTTCTCTCTCATAATAACATTCATATTTTATCATAAATATTATGTAAGGGATAAAACAATAAAACCACAAGTTTAAGAACGAGTCGAACAAAGAAGTCAGACTGCACGCGATCAAATATTTTTTTCGGTAGCTTATGATGACAGCGCTAAGTAGGGACTACTAATAATATATGAATTCCACTACTGGATCCATAAATAAACATGCGTAGTAAAATAGAAAATCGTAAATTAATTGAATTGCCTATTTGTTGTCTACAGCGTATATTCACGCATTATCTATGAACGAGTGCGTTGAAGTCTTTTACGAACCTCATACATAACTACTAATCATAGCCACCTGGACTTACGAACAAAGTACCTATAGTACGTAAGTGTCTAGTTCATAACTAGTGAGTGAGCCATGTAGGAATAGGAACACCTGCCAGTAATAGCTAATTACACAATAACGGACGTTCGCAATTAAAAACTAAGATGCCGAGAGAACTGTCATCCGCCGCCGAGTGAAACCAGGCAGTCGTACCGTGAGTTGGAGTGTCTGAGTAAATCAGTGATATACTTGATGTTATGCTAGGTTCGCTTAACTATGCGAACTTTCATTATGAGCAGTTAAAACAATGCCGCTACTCTATTGTTATAAACGTAAACTAACTGTATAATGTAACAAACTGACTTCGCAATGGTTTCTCGGTTTTATTATGTCCTGCGCACAGAAATATTTTACTTTCAAACAGTTTTTTGCATTGCGAAAACCTTAATTTTTGTTCTAGATTCTAAACAATGTAACAATGAAAGTGCCATCCAAACTGTAACTTTGACACAGTTTAAGTTAAACGTTGCGAGTTTCGAAAACCGGAAAAACACGAATTGAATAACAGTTTCATTCACCCTAAACCTTTACCGACCGCCCTGTAATTTATTTAATTAGCACCTCTGGCAGTCGTACGCGCTACCACTACCATATTGTGATATGTGACTCAATTTTTTAGGCTTTTTGATTACTGCCTTGACATTTCCCCAATCAGAAAACTTACAGGAAATGCAGAAAAAAGCAGGAGGTTTTAGAGGACACGCATGTACAATCATGTGAAAGGTGCACATTTCGAGTGTGCAAACGGCTGCCATGCAAGGCCCTCGGGAGTCAACGCACCTGGAACCGGTTCGCTAATCGATCCCGGCCGGTCCGCGCTCCTGTCCGCACCTTAAAACAACTAACGGCTTCCTCCACAACCAGCCCTGATCAGATACCGTGTCGTGCAATTCTGCATTTCATGCAATACCCGTTTAACTAGTGCATGTTACATGGGGACTTTATGCGCAACTGCGAGGACGCTGTCATGCCAGCGACACCACAGCTTCTACATACAGCTCTTTATGTAACAACTTTCCTAGCTACACAATATTGCAATTCACAACCACATGCGGCTTTAACTACGTTATGTACAAATATAGTATGATGCACTGGGTATTCCAGTAGGTAATTATACTAGCAAAAGCTTTATCATTTATGAATCCAATCATGTAAAGACTAACCTAATATGTTACGTACATAGTTAAATATTCTTATAATTTTACCAGACTCATCAGGATAGCATAGTATATGAAGAAAAATTGAATATTGTGTGTTCTTTGCGGTCAATATTTTGTTTTAATTATTGGATATTACATGTCATCAATCAGTTGATACATTGGTCGGGTTGCATCAATATAGATTTGTTGCAATTTTCTACAAATCGATTGCAGTGTTAAAACGCGACTGTTTCCGAGGACGTGACAATGGCGCCATTGTCTCTTGGTTCGTGCGTGTATTACTCGGTATGTTTTAGATGATAATCATCACAACGAATTTCTATCGGCAAAACCTTCAGTAATATATATAATGTCACTGGTTCTTCTTTGGTTAATCTGTCAAAATCGTTTATTTGTGGGTTTTTTGCGCTTTTACTGTTATTGGTTAACAAATTTGCTGTATTTTTATGTTCAAATATATTTAAATTTGCACGTTCGAATGATTTATTGATACATATATCCAAGTAGGGTCGCTCGAGACTAGAAGATTTATATGATTCGACAACGTTAAAATTAGAGAATATTTGATCAAATATTATTTTATTGTCATTTTACCCTACCAGCCATTTATGAACAATACCAGTTGATGTTTTTGGGATGTTAGATCGATTCATGTTAATAAACGCAACTAGAACGAAATACTAGATCGAGCTATCAATCGACGACATGCTTTGGCACCGAATTATAAGTCTAATATTAGAATAGTATGTTGAGTAGCATAATTTTCGCAGTCAATGCTACATTTTAGTGACGTGATAAACCGACCAGCTCTCACTAAACCGTCGTTGATTCCGTCATATATTATATTGTGTGTGTGTTAACACAGAGACCGTCCGTTGGCGTTGTCGGATCAAATAATATCGGCTCAGGCATCCAGTTAACGAGACTAATTCCAAGCGTAACATTCGTTCTGTTAAACTGGAAATGTCTTGAATTTACATAAACCAATTGAATGTACTCTACCATTTCGTGATTGTTATCTATGTGCTCGCCCGACTGGCTATTTATAATTCGATTCGTTTAACCTTAAGGCGATTCTATGACCAAGCGCTACGTCTATCTAGCTATAATTTCTGAACTAATATTCGGATTTTTTTACAAAACAGTTTAAACAGTAGTTTAACGCGAGATGTCAACATTCTGTTCATGTTAAGATATTAGAATATTATCTTATATATAAAAATGAATCGCTGTGCGTCAGTCTCGCTAAAACTCGAGTACGGCTGGACCGATTTTCCTAATTTTGGTCTTGAAACGGTCGTAGGAGTCTAGGGAAGGTTTAAACGGTGAGAAATTATGGAAAATATGCGAAAAAAATTACGCAAGTGTAGCGTAGCGCAGGTATTTTATCAATGTGAGGAGGGCGTTGGTTCTCGCGACACAGTATTTTACTTCTGCGTTTACCATCGTTTTTCATTGTTAATGTATCACTTGTTATATATTCCAAATAAAGATATTTGATATTTGATATTGATATTGATATAAGTAAGAAACAATAAATAAATGCCTATGATTAGCGTGTTTTTCTTTATTAATTTAGTCAAAACAGTTGAGTTCGTTTACTCAACGTTCATAGCATTTCCCGAAATTCGGTTCAAACCGCTGAAGTTGGGTTAAACCGAATGTGAAACGAATTTCAGCCCATCCCTAATATGTAATCTAATGAGTAATACATTAAACGTTTGGACTTTTTTTATATGTACTACCTCTTGTTTTTTTTATAATAATTTGGAAATAAAATCGAGGTAGATAGCGCGGGGTCATAGAAGCGCCTTAACGAGAGCGGGGCTGAAATTATGTAATTTGGTGCGGTGGCGGCGACCGTAAAATGAAGCGTCGAAAATTGCAAACTAAGCAAAATAAAGCATTAGTATCAAATGTCGAGAAGTAAACGTAATAGCTATTACAAAATACAAGGCGACCGAGAGACAACGACGTAACGAAACCTATCGACTGACGACTGTCAAGGGAAATCACAAAATGAGACTAGATCTATCCAAACTGGATCATAATAATTCGCGAACTCTCGCACATAAAGTAAGCCGAGAAACACATTGAGGAAATACATTTCCTTTAATGATTATCGACCTTGTTTCGGTTTAAAGACGAGCCGTGTGTCAAGCTCAATTAATTTCGAGTACGTATACTTACGTACGTATTTTTTGTCAGCTACAATTGAAAAGGCCGATCATTAGTAATTCGTGATGTTTACAATGGTGTATGCAAAGCTGTGAAATAAATCATAAGATTGTAAATAAAGAAGTGTCAGGAAGTGGATAAGGGTACGAGTTATCGAATGTGCAACAAGCAGACAATTGGTACAATACCTATACACAAGTACCTATCTACATTGTATTGTCATAAATCCCGACCACGGCCGCGCCGCAGCGCTGCGTTCCGCCTCGCGACATGGAAAGCGTTTCTTGGCCGAGATCAACACAGACTAATAAAACTCATGGAACTTGTTTTCTTCTAACATTGTAAAGAGATCATGGGACTGCAATGGACTTTGGTCAGGTCAACAGGTAAAAAGAGGTGACCCTAAAAATAATGTTAGCTGTTCAAAATCAATACATTTTTTATAAATTATATTGTGTCCGACTGTGTATAGTTAGATTAATATTAGATTACTCACGATGATGCTTTTTTTAGTGAACACACGACACATCAGGTAAAGAGTCCAGAGTTTCTTCCAATATTAATTCCTATTAATAATACCCATTGAAATATTGTGTAAAATTAGTTCTGTCTGTGTAAAAGACGCAAGTTTTTAACAATATGTGTAAAAAAATAGCAGTAAAAGTAAGTAAAAGTAAGCAATGTTAAAAGCAAATTCAAAAATAACAAATAAATATAACCGTCTCAAAGCAAATAACTTTATAAGCTGCAATAATAAAAAAATATCACCCTGTCTCCCTCGTCTCGTCTTTCGTTTACTTAGTAGTTAGTTGTAGTTTACACAAAAAAAAACACAGCATTCCTTCACTTAAATTCTTCTACTTTCAGCATTACATACTTTCTTAACTTTGTACATCGTAGTTTGAAAGTGAAAATATAATTAAGTATCATGTCTTTATTATCTGTTCATTTCGCGTAGTACATAAAATAGTGGCTAGTTTAGACTAGAATGTCTAGATTTACATCATATTTTTTTATTGTAATAGCAAAGCGTGCCTCGTTAGTCGGAATGTTGTGTCCGGGTTTAGTAATTAATTATTTAACTAAAAACCACCATTAGGCAGTTGTTTTTTTGGAATACCAGACACAAAAGTGTGTGCGAGTGTGTTGTTCGAGTACAACATTCCCAACGTATAACGGCACCGTACTAAGTTCAGTAACAACTTGCAATAAGCTCAGGTGTGGGCGCAGCTGCACCTACCTACTGCACTTCTAGTTTTACTGTGTCAAGAACAACGCCTCTCGCCCCCACCACGCAACCCTGCAAGCCTGCGAAGCCGACCCACCATTTGTCTTGTCACCTGATTAATATGAGAGACACCGAGTCTTGCGACAATTGGTACGCAATCCTTATTGCGGTTTCAGATGTTGCATTTTTGTGTTTTTACTAAAAACAATGCGGTTTAGCCTCTTCCTTATTAGGCAACTGTTCTATATTTTTAAGAAAGTTTTGATGCTGTTTTGCTTTACACAATCTGTAAAATTATTAACGATCGAAAGTTTTCATGAGAAAATGAACAAGCAGTTTTAGTTTTTTGGGATTCCTCTGCCTGTTCATGTATCTTACAAAAACTACTGCTCTAGCCATCTTGAAAAGATTAACTTATCAACTGGAGTAGGTTTCCATTCCCACCTTTGAAAAAATGGTAAAAAAGAAGATATTGAAGTTTGTATGGAATAAATTGATCGATTGCATTGGAAACTAATCGTTTCTAAACTTTTTTCTTCCTCTAATTTAATAATTAGGGTAGGGAATGTAGAGATCGACCTCTTAGAAGGGGAGAAAGCGGGTGTGTTCACGTGTGTATGCAAATTAAGGAAGACGCGGTTTTTTTATTTTATTTGTTATAGACAAGCGTAGCGTAACGGATGAAGTAGTTAGAGGGTGTGGCTACTTAGTGTTAAATACGGTGTCTGACTGTCCACGAATATGACCGACATGCTGCGCTACAAGTACACGTGCATAATAAAACTGCAATTTATGAAGATATCGTCGCAGTTTTGTAAAAACCGCAATCACGTATTGCTCGTTCGCAGATAAAATAAAGATTACCGTTTTAGTAAACGACCTTTCAGAGGTCCTTGGCATACAAACGTTGCGAAAGACAAAAAATGGAAATATATTGACGCGTTCATTCAATATAATGACGAGTAAGTAAAATTACAGCTATTGATCTTTTTACCCAACGCAAAGCAGACAATCATAAATTTAATCTTGTAATGTAAAATAGTGTTTATTTTCAAATACCTACTGGTTGAAATACCGTTGTTGAAATTCCACAATTATAATTTCAAGCGAGCCTGCAATTAAATTAGCACTTTCCCAGAGCAAGACTATTCAGATTTTTTGTTGTTCCGGGCATTTTATATAACTTCAGTCACGGTACTTTGCACCTGTATTTTCAACGTTACATCGCACCGGTATTTAACTGTGGTTTACCTATAATTAAGGGTTTTAAAATATACAAGTTAAAAAAATACAGGTTAAACTTACTTTACGCGCTCAGGATAATATAAGAGACAACTAGGTGATCATGGGTTCTATTTTAATTATTTAATGTTTAGACAAGAGCTCATTCTAAGATCTGATGCAATTAACTTTGAAGAATGTCCTCTTGTTTAAGCGACATAAACATGAATCACGTATCGGAAATTGAATCAGACAATAATTTTCTACAAATACTTCAACAGCAATTACCGTCTCTTTGTATAAAGTATGAATTTATAGCCCTAAGGCTTCAAAATAATTGCATCATGAATACCTTTGAGCTTTCTGAAGCATGAACTGAGTTCATGGCCCTTGGAATAAAGCATCCATGCAGCCAGGCATGCTACGTAACCATAATGCTTTGCTGGCTTTTTAGAGTTTTTATCGATATTAGAAAATGTTGCAAAGTCAACAGCGTAACGCGGTCATTATATCACGATGAACATTTTTTAAATTATATTGACCTTAAAAGTGAAGGCTTATCTCTTATCTAACTCGTGTTTCTAAGATGTTTCTATGGAAACACGATGTCTAAAGCTATAAAATGAGTTAACGATCTAAAAAAGAAGCCAGGCTTAGGAAAAAGTAAGATCAGAAAGTAAAACTTAGCTACTAATAGAATAAAACAATAACTATTATGTGAAGCAATGTCAATGTCGCAAAAAAGTCAAGAGCGCTCCCACGAAGTGATATGTCGAAGGCCGAAGGCTGCACTTTACGGAGTGGAGTAATGTAACCACGTTTCCATATATGCGTGTACGCTAGCACCACAAGTTTTGTAGCTTTGAATATAACTTGCGGTAGAAACAGCTTTTTTGTTTCTTCGACACTAGAATTTGCACGAAAAATTTGGGAATACCGATAAAAAAAAATCTCGATAGAAGTTTAATTACTAAGGTCTAAAAATAATATAGTAAAGTCTGGCGTATTCAGAGGTGTGGCAGCTTTAAACAGCAGTTTATAATACTTGCCAAATTGTATAAGATAAGAACGAGAATTGATTGGCATGGCACTTTTGACAAAAATCAAAAAAAGGCTGCCGCCGCCATAGCAATTTTGTAATCTAATTATAAAGTTATACTTATTTATGTTTGACTATCATCAGGCCATGGATCCGCTCGTGACAAATCAAAACAAGGATATTTAGGTTAAAGTTACAAGGATCACTTTGATATAAGTGAGTAATAATGAGTAATATAAAGTAAGCATGGTTGCTCTGTATGCAATCCTAAACCAGTGGGTACCGTTCGCTAACCTGCAGTTAGAAACACCGTTATTTTCTCTATAACATCTAATCTGTTCAAATTATGGACATACCTGGGTAATTCACCGTAAATACACGTAGTGGTTCAAGAATGTAAGAATAGTGGTAGGTATGTTAAAATATTACATAAATGTCTAAGCTAGAACAAATTTTATCCTATAACGACAAGAGGTTACATAGGCACCTTTTTTATATCTGATTTCGTACGTATACCTACTTAATGAAGGGTTATAAGTTCTTTTTACATATTTATGATTCCGTCTATTTTAAAATACCGAAAAATGGATCTAGGTAAGGTACATTGCTTATGTAGCAAAGAACTTATTATTTTTTTAACTGCAAACGAACACACAGAATACCAAGTTGTTATTTTTGTTAGGAATTAGAATACATTTTGCGAGAAAGAAGTATCTAGCGTAAGTTGCAAGAACTAATTTTTGTAACAGAACTTTTTGAGAACCAAGCCATGAGTAGTGTATACAAACACCGATAGATGGCGCTTTTCGAGCATTGTGCGACAAGGCAGCTACAAATTACGAAGCTTGATAGATTGACAAGCCTACAGTAGCCAGTAATTCATTTTATTTTACAATACACCACCAGTGTTCCAGCAGTGGAAACACTAGAAGGCTGTAGACACGAGCATTTTATTACACTAGGTACATTGATTGCAATCTTTTTCTTAATGTGCCTCCTAACTACAGTACGCCTTTTTTTATACTACTAAAGTAATAACCAATCGTACGACCCATTTGATGGTAAGCGGTTACCGTAGCCTAAGTACCTACTAGTTAGCTTGTAACATCATAGATATCACTTGAGTGTCGCCACTCTGAGACGTAAATCTAAAGTTTCATTGTGCCTGTAATTTCACCCGAAACCATACCCTTCAAACTGCAACCAAGCAATGCGAGCATTACTGTTTTGCGGCAGAAATAGGTATGGTGGTAGTTCTTCCGCGGACGAGCTCTATCATAAAGAACTCTACTACTTGGTAAAATTGTTGTTCTCGCTGCTGTGTTTGGAAACAATCTTACCTGTTATTTTCCCTGGACCGGCTGCGTTTTCTGTAGGTACCCTCAGCGGAGCCGTCGTCAAGCCTACGTCGCTTCGCGTCGTAGGAGCGCGAGCGAGACCGCGAGTGCGACGCATAATGCTTCCTGCGCGTGCGCGGCATCTGGGAACGCAGAACATGCGATTTACAACTTTGATACGAACAGGATGGAAATGACAAAAGCAGAATGTTCCCTTTTGTGGTGGTTCGCACTTAGTGTAGCTCTAGTATTTATTGTTACTGTCTGCCGATGCCGCTGTAAATTCATAAGTTTCTAGGTACTACTTTATGTGCAAAGCTTATTAAAAAAAGAAAAAAACATATATATGAATTATGTAGCGCGTGAGTGCTGCGTTGAGAAACGAGAGGTTGCGGGTTGAATTCCGGCTCCGGGACTAATGTTTGTATTTTCTGCAAATATTTGTTCCTGGTGTTATGGGTATTTTCTATGTATTGTTAAAAATTTCTACATTTTTATGTATTGTATTGTATTAAGTATATCAGTCAACTAGTACCCATAACACAAGCTCTGCTTAGCTTGGGCCTAGATGATGCTGTGTGGATTGTCCAATTGTTCAGCATTATTTATTTATTTATTATAAGAAAGTGACTTTTTTTGTTAAAAGTTATTATTTTTTCATTTGTTAGTATAGCTCTTTATTTTTTTATCCAAGGGATGGAATAATTATTACAAAATTACTAAAAACCAGCTCAGAGATATACCACATCCAATAAAAATATAATCATTGAAATTGGTTATCTCAGTACAAAGAATCAGTAAAATCAGTTAACAGTTAAAATTTATGTGGGTCAACAATCAATCATTCCTTATTTTCCTACCACAGTTTCAAATAATCTACACTTATTTGATTTTTTTTTATTAAATTCAGTAAAAAGTTACATGTAGGAATAAAAAATTACGTCTTCTAAAAATGCAAAATCGTTAGATATTTTATGACGGCTGATGTTTTCTTTCACCGTTATAAGCATGTGCTAATGAAAGTTGAATTTCAGAAATTCCTTTCTTACTGCACTCTTACACATAAGAGGAACATAGGTGGTAGTAGTAAGTACCTTCTAAGTTTCAAGTTTCTAGGTCTGGCAACTTAATGCCCATTTACATGGTTCAATAATTACATGCAAGAATTGCCTTGATAGATTTCAGAACAAATGTTTGTCATTTTTGGTCCGAAATCAATTTGACAAAGCAATACTTGCATGCAGTTATTGAACCATGTAAATAGGCCTTTAGGCTCTTTGTTGTAGGTAGGTAGGCAGTATATCACCAAGTCTTTTATAATACATACATATTGATAGGAAGAAAGTTTATCATATTAGGGAATTTAGATTACAATTTAATATAAGTAATTAAAAAATCTAAGTAATACCTATCGGGATGGGTCATAGGATCACCTTAAAACTTAAAACAAAGAAGTGTTATTTGTAATCTAAGTAAAAAGTTGTGTTAAATCTACAATGAATGCTAAAATGGCTTTAAGTAAGCAGGTAGGTATAGGAAAAAAACACCTATCAAGGTTATCAAAAGGATATTAAATTAAAAGGATTTTTTATGTGATATTCATGCAAAGACACTTATTTAAATTAAAACATGCAGTGAATATAAATAATTATTAAGTCTCTAGACTGTTGGTATTCCAAACACAATAGCTTTCTATTGTTCTTTGAATAGATCTGTGTTTAAGCCGATGAGGGGTTATTATGAAATAAAATTAACTCATTTTTCATGACAGTCAGACAGTGACATGAGTTATTTTGGCAGTCAACTATAATAAGGAAAGTACTTTTAGGTACTTCCACTTACCTGAATAAAATAAAACCACAACTCGTATCCAGATAAAGCTGAAAACAATAAAGTTTTTAGACCATCAACATTTGGTCATTTACAAGTAATTTTATACCTACAGAGTTGTATTGGAACTTGTTATTGTAGGTATGTATTGAATTAATTTAAAACTACAGAAGATTGATTGTAAACAGAATGGTTATCTTGGTTATAAATTGGTGGATTTGATTGCATCTCCATATTAAAACATGTGTTTTTCAATTCCGAAGTGTTTTATAATATTATCCACCTACCTACTTAAAATACCATACCATGCATGTGTTGTGTTATGCACATCTTACTACAGATAAGTCAAAGAATCATTTGGATTTTTTGAGTAGGGGAATAAGTTATCTAACTACTGAGATGCTACTATGGATAACTAGGGAAATTACTATGGATCTAGTGATAATTTGCAAAGACTTCCAAGCTTCCATCCATATATTAATGGAACAAAACAAAGTTACAACATGATGTGAGATGAGATACAAACTTGAAATAGTGTTTACATATCAGTCTACAGCTGGTAAGGTATCTCCATGGTATCATAATCTCAAACAAAATGTTTGTAACAATGTAAATAATTGTTGAAATTAGTATTTTTACCAACAGAAATTCAATGCACGCGTATTTAATGAAAAAATTGCAAAACTTATTTACATTTTACGCATTGACGCCATATTGGTTGGATTTCATTGGAGCCCTAGATGCGCGCTAAAGTTAAGTCAAAAATAGTATAGAACTTACCCTCAATTCACGTAGATATTTCAGTTTACACCAAATCAACTGTGTGAAATTAGATAGATAATTCCAAGTACGTGATGCAGAATCTTGAATGTAGCTGCTTCGCAGTAAAGGCCCAAACATCGATCCGAAATCCCAGCAGACAGAAGTTTTTGGTTGGTCGGTTGGTTTGGTTGGTTGAACAACGCACGCAGCGCAGAACGAAACGATCGAAAGAGATGGCGTAAAATGGTTACATGTTTATCTTCCCTAGAATAATTACAAATTCAAATCTTAACCAATTTAAGTAATTCTTTATTTAAAAATATCTAAGAGTAATATTTATATGAAGTAAAAGCTAAAATAAAACCAAATTATTTAAAAGTCACTCAAAAACAGGATGGTTTAGTAACGCCATCTGACATATTTTAGCGGAACTAGAATGTTAGCAGAAAAAGATGCGTTCAAAATTTTCTAATGAAGTGTTCACACATGCGATCAACGAATGGTCACTCGTTCGTGGCGTCGCGCGTCGTCGGTCGTCGCGTCGCACGAGACTAATAATATTATCTGTTCTGAGTTCTGAACCACGATTCTATCTATATAAAGTGTTTTAGCCATGGAACTATGTATATTTTAATTAATAAATTGAAATTGAATTGAAATTGAATTTCAAAAGTATAGTTCGCACAGCGGATCTAGACTTCCGTGATGTTAACCGTTTGTGATGCGCAAAGACAATTTAGTTTGAAAAAGCTCTATTGCGCATCGAAACGGCTAACTTCACGACGGCCGAGATCCGTCGTGAGAACTATACTACCGTATTTCCTTGGTTTTAGCAAATAGCAACTCGTTAGTCGCTAGCGAGTCCGTAAGGATAGTTATGTTCCTTGCTAGCGAGTGACGAGTAGAAGCGAGTAACAACCACTAAGATGCCCTATTTGACTGCGTAGTTTTGTTTTTAATCTGCAAGGAATTTATATAAATAAAAAATGATGCCTACCTAACATACTTTTTTTTTTATTTTGTCTGAAAAATCTCGAGTAAATCGATTACGTTTTTTTGGTCGATTATTAATTATCCTTGTTGGAAATTGAAAGGGGAGCGTGCGGCAGGTGTCAATGACCCGCGTGTCAATGAACCGAGTGTCAATAACCCGCGCGTCAATGACCTGCGCGTGTCAATAACCCCCCATACGGGGCGCGCGTGCTTGAA
The DNA here is from genome assembly GCA_951394395.1 of Colostygia pectinataria. NCBI lineage: Eukaryota > Metazoa > Arthropoda > Insecta > Lepidoptera > Geometridae > Colostygia > Colostygia pectinataria. The sequence goes on along the minus strand of OX596357.1, from coordinate 3,635,032 downwards.
TTTTTAATTAATACGCGATTTTCAACAATGATAAATAATAAATTGACCAGAAAAATGTAATCGATTTACTCAATATTTTTAGCTATTGGTTTTGTAAAGAATTAACTCTAAAATAAATTATAATAAAAAGTAAATACCTACCTACTACGAATAAAAATAACACTGTCCTGTTCACTGCCCTCGCGTTCACATGAGTCCAGCCACAAGACAGACGAGTGAGAAAGGTGATGGGGGAAGCAAAATGACTCGTAAAAATAGACCAGCGAGCTATTTGCTGTTTTGCCTTGGTTACTGTCGAGACAGTTGACAGACAGACTGTTCTGTGCGTTCAAACAGTAGCAGTAGGTACCTACTGTGCTGCCCACTGTTCTGCCTCACTGTTCTGTCCTCGTGTGAAATAGGCATAACGCACAGCCAGCACAGCGCCAGCGCAGCGCAGAGGCGACTGCTACTGTCATCCGGCCTCATCACAATCGCAATCAAATCCCCTCCAGCGCGACATAATGAAAAACGTAACTGTTCTCAAGTCGACGCGTTTATTTTGTTTATCTATGCTCTGGTAAATTTAGGCAATATAGGTAGGTACTTAATACAAAAAGATTTGGACGTATATGCTCCAATTTTATTCGACATCCGTTTCTTTTGTGTTTGGGCCAAAGACAATGAGAATTTTATTGACCGAGCGAGCGAAGCGTCTTAGTTTCGAGATTGGCTAAAAACGCTTTTGTCTGTCAGTCAGTCTGTCCGGCTGTTCTCCCCTACAGGTCGCATTTTTTCAAACAATCTGGTTGAAACTTAGTATGCAGGTTCTATGACCATAAAGAACTTGATTGTCGTCGGGGATTTTTGCTAGAAAGCGTACTTTCTCCAAAAAGGGGCAAAAAGGGGGCTTATGGATATCTACGTCTCATGAGATTCGATTTAGATGTTTTTTTTGCAAGGTACCTATTAAGGTTCGTCTCATAAAAAATTGGTGAAGATCTGATGAGGATCTTCAGCGTGATGAGCAGAATAACCTTAAAATGCAGTAAACTGCTTACTTTACAAGTTTGTGCTAGCGAGGTCTATTGTTCGGAGAACTGCTAGTTTACTTTAAGGTTCGGGCGCATTGGATATTCAATTTCGCGCATTTTGGCATTTTAATCAATGAAATCCTTGCTAAAAAAATTACCTAGGCCTTATTAAGGCATCATTCACCTTCATAATAATAAACGGTGCATTGCGTGCGTGCAATCGTTAGAGAAATCCTCGTGACAGCGAACCACTCTTCCGCTCCGTTGAGGTCAGCCAGCACGATGTTGAAGTGAGCGAAAGTGTCTGAGCAATGAGCATTGTGGCCCGACCTTCTGGCGGGAATCAGCTGATCGGGTTTGCGCAGTGCGCAAATGTGCGGGGCGCGGGGCGGGGAGGAGCGCGGTGCACGGCGCAGGCCGCCGCCGGGCCAGTCGCGCGCTCCGTGGCCCGGCCAGCCTGCGGCATCGCATCCAGTCCGCCGCGCGCGCCCGCAGCCCCGCGCACACCGAACAGCCTCACTGAAAACCCTAAATTCGCAAAGTTCCAGCGACACTGTCGACGCACCGCGCCCTCGCCCGACGCCGCTGCCGCGATATTCTTACAAAAAGCTCGCCATGCGGGCGGGAAACGCGGTAGATAGGGACGCGTCGCAGCCTCCCGTTTTCGCCCGATGCACCGCGAGCGCACTATCATAAGAGACGAAGATCCGTGCTCGAAAATGTTTGACATGTCGATTCAGGAAGTGAACGGTAAGGGGCCGAAGAAGAGGAAAAAGTCTCTAGAGAACTGCGATGGAGAATGTCGGTCGCGGTCGGAGTCGAGCGCGCTCCGGGAGAGTCCAGCGCGCCAGGGCGAGGGGCCGGCGGCGGCGGCGCGGGCTGGCCAGCCGGCCGTGGAGCTGCTGCACTGGCGGGACATGCCGCAGCACCTGCAGTTCAACCCCTATGTGCTTACCGGCTACCGGCCGCTACAGAGCTGGGCCGGCTGCCTGGCCAGTCTCTTCTACTTCCACAACGAGACCATTAACATATTGACACACGGTAAGTTACCACATTCCAGATCTTCTGCATTTATTAAAAACCTATCCATAGAGTGTGTTTACCAGACAGCGGTTAGGCAGAGAGTTGTTGGTGATGATGATTAGGTAATTTACTTTTTATGTTTATCATTTTCATATTTCAATTGTTATATTTGTCATTGTGTTAAATCTTTCACAAAACATTACGATTGTTTTTAAGCGAGAAGCTCTTACTTTGTTCTTTTGCTATAAGTATTCTAAACGTGAAAATGAGCTTCCTGTTTTCTCATAAGATATTAAGTTGTATCCGCTGTTGATTTCCCTGAGAACTAAAAAAAATAAAAAAAATTGAGTATTAACTCTTGCGTACGCTACGACCTACTTCGTCGTAGCATCCTCTACGGCTGTCGTAGCAAAAGTTGTAAGCAAAAGCACTGTTAATAATTATTACAGAGCTTTTGCTTACAGTAAACTTGCATAAGGCGTTATTTTTCTTTGTAAAAAGTTTGTTAATAAACTTAATCACGACAGCAATAGTTTTACATTAGAACATCCTTAGCGGTAGAGAATTAGAAGTATTAATGCGTAGGTATTTGTATTTTATTTAATTAGCGTTCAGCCCCATTGTTGCATCAGTTTCATTGTTTAGCGCAAAATAATGAATAAAGTATTTACGAAACATTTACCCTCTGCCTGCCCCATATTATGTTATAATATGTAAGTATATGTAAGTACCTATTATTGATTTATATATAAGTAGGTAGTTCGTATTCATATTCCACGAGAACATAGCGCAGGCACATTAACTTGCAAATATTTTTATCCAAGTTAATGTGCCTATAAATCATTGCTGTTTTTTTATTTATCGATTTTCACAACGTTAACTTCAAACAATCTTTTTTTCATTGCATTGAAAAAATGCAATAAGCGGTAGGTAATTATTCTAAATAGTTCTGTAAGTTCCTAAGCAATCAAATGTCTTTGTGTTTCAGCACTAACGTATACATATAGCGAATCCTTAGATACGCCAAAGAAAAGAACCTACCTTAGCCGAGCATACCATTCCACGATCCTGCCTGACAAAGGAACGCAAATATTGCTATTCGTTAGACCTTGGAATGTAAACAGATTCTGATTTATTTTTTCCCAGATCGTTCTATAATTGCGTACATTTTTCTCTCTATTCTTATTAAATAATTATTATTTATCTATACTAAGTTAAATAATAAGATGCAATGATTTTTTTTTCTATAATTATAGTTTTTAATGTTATTGGTCACGTATTTAAGAGCAGATTATTCTCGGTCGATTCTATAATAAGTACTGATGTACCGGAATATTATATAATAAAATACGTATTACATTACACTTCAGTCAATCATTTTAGATGAATATCGATAATTCAATAAGGTAAACTAATTTATTGAATAAAATTGTCTTATTTAAATTTTTAATGTATATATTAAAAATTAACCTGAAAGTAAAAACAAAAAAAAACTTAAATAAATAGATATCGATTGTTGATGCTCTAGTCTAGTCAGAAACTAAATCAGGATCAAATTCGTAGACGATTGAATTTAGCTTTAAAAGTTGTTATTGATTTAACTAGGCTTTTTCCTTTTGAGCCCTATATTATTGTCCTAGATGCATACGTTACATAGGTAGTATGCTGTGGTAGTATGTAATTTAACAGATCGCTTGGAACCGTGCCAAATGTTACACAACTACTTTTTAGGTGAAGGCTGTACTGTACCTATTTACAACTTTCACCTACTTTCAAGAGATAGGTAAATGTCCACTATGTCCAAACCACTTTAGAATTTGAAGAAACTTTTGTTCTAACTTATTTGGTACCTACTATTCTGTATCCTTCCTTAATACAGCCATTCACAAATTTCACACAACCCTCTATTGCACCCCTTTCAATGGGTTCCTAGTCCCTACGTTAGGAACTAAATGATTAAAGTTGAATGTTAATAAATTACAAGCACATTTAACATTTTAAACTCTAAGCCATATTTCTGATATAATGACGGTTACTTAGATTAGTTACTAAAAGTCGACAACAGCTGGACTGATTTGGCTGATTATGGTCTTGAAATATTTGTTGGAGTCCAGGCAAGGCAACCTTTAAAAGGTTAGAAAATATAAAAAAATGCGATAAAAATAAACGCGAGTGCAAGCGCGGGTCAAAATATCGACGCAGGCTGCTCATATAAACTTAATAACCAGTCGCACTATCACGATGGTTTTCAGGATGCATCGTCATACGTTAAGCAGTCGGTCCCGACTGCTTAAGCCATGACAGAGGCCTTCGGGCGGCCTAGAAACTCTGTCACCAGAGTTGGCCACTAACTCATACGAACGAACGAGGATAAATCAAAGAGAAGAGTTGATTCGTTATATAAAGTAGCGAGTTTGGTTCTTTGTGTGGAACAAATATTTGCATGATCCGCAATTATTTGTTCAGATCTAGGTGTGTCTATGTATTTAAAGTACGTATTTAAAAAATAATAAAATATATATTCTATCAGTTATTTGCCACAAGCTTTGCTTAGTTTGGGGCTAGATGGTGCTGTTTAAAAATGTCTGCTAATATTTGATTTTTAATTCCCTCAGTATGCTTTGCACAGACAGCGCGATGAATATGCAATTGGCAGTCGTTATACAGAGTTTTGCCGTCAATATATAATTCAGAGCACTCTACAGCACACTCCACCCTACAGGTCGCGTCAAAGGGCTGTCTCATATTTCAACGGGTCGGCTACGCAGAAAGTAATCACTATTATTAGAAAGAGATACATAATACTGGCCACAGGAAGTCTGAAAGTAATTTAATTATTTCATCAACAAGAGATTTGACGCCAAATCTCGAAATCTCTTTGAATCTCTTTGAAAGAAAAAAAATCTCTCGCTCCTCACCTAGTCTCAGTAATTTAACTTATTCTTTATAGCAGCCAGGGTTAAAATATTGTGTAAAATTTCCTTCTGTGAAATGTGAATATAGCCTGCGTTATACATTTTGTCCAAGTTGGGGTCTTTTGTTTGAAAACTAAAAATCCCCGCTCGCGGGAGAACTCTCGCGTCATTAAAACGAAACATAGTACGGAGTTTCACTGGTTTCCACTTGGATTTGTTTTAACCCTTTGTACAGCATTGAAAATTATTATTAGAGTCAATTCTGCTGTATAATTTTCTGAACTAAACTAACTACAAAAGGTTGACGTACTTTTCTAATTAATTACAATACAAGTGACAGCTATTCTTTAAGTTGACCAAGTAGAAAATGCTACAGCAGAAGTAAAACACCAATATAACCTTAATGTAATTTTTATTGTTGCCATCTCTTTTTATTGACATTAGAGCGACAAGGACAAACACCACTTTTAGAAGGCATGCTATTATGAAAGAGCATAATTTTTTGTGATTTAATAAATTTATACAAATAATTTTCTTTCTTACTTCAAACATATTTGGTACGTCCGAGTCTGACTCCGTCCCTTCGCAATATAAGTTTCTGAAACTACTTACGTAATGCCTATGAAAGCTTAGTAAAGTTTGTTCAACATTTGGTTAGCAAAGTTAAGTGTTGAATTAATATGGAGTTTGCACGAAGTTTTGTTGATATTTTATGTGGTTTCAGTTGTTCAACATTCGCTTTGCATTAACGACTTATAGGTTGTAATAAAATATAATAATATGAATTGTAAACAAACCCTTTAATAATGTACCCGTAGAACTAACTATCAGCCCAATACAAAACTCAATAATTAGGCATGAGCCTTATGATATTTTGAATATAGATCCCGACACACGACATCGAAACGGAAAGAACAGCTTTTTGTAAATATTACGAACACTGAAAGTTCCAAAAAATCCAATGCTGGCAGCTCGATTATTTATTAAAAAGCAGTTTTTATTTATCACTATGCTTATGGTAATACCATAGAACTGAAAAGAGTATAATAAGTAAGTGGTAATACATACTGGCAAACCATAATGTAGTACTAATATCAGTTCTGTACTTCTCTACCATAATGTCAATTACTAGATTTAGCACGTGTTTGGCTTATGTAATGGCAGATTGGCAGAATCTAGTTCTCAAGTCACGTGACATATCCAAGTCTAGGTTGAGAAATTGTGGAGACAAAACTAACGGAATATCCCTCAGAAGCTTTCAGCTTTACATAACTAAAGAGCACTCGCATCATGACAGACTTCTTATGTTCCAACTGCTGGGACACTGTCCTACTCTCAAACAAGAGTGATTAGGTCTTATTCCACCACGCGGAGCCAATGATGATTGATGGATGTCACATGCCATTGAATTTTTAGTTCTTGGACATGCCGGTTTACTCACGACGTTTCCTTCACCATATGAGAGCATTCACTGGCATTGCAGTCATATTTTTTTTCTAATAGAAAAGTCGGGGTCACTACTACCAATTACCTGTGTGCCTCTCAATTGCATATTTGTGTCAAATACAAACTTTCACAATAATGCAATCAAGCTTAATGCGTTTAATGCGAGTGGCTTTTGTAATTGTTCTGCTGTTCTGAAGTTCCGCCTCGCAGACCCTGTAATCGTAGAATTTTGCCAGATGTTTTCCTACGTCAGTTGTCGTCATAACCCATAGTTAAAGTAACAATAACCGCTATTTTATGTTGGTGAACCTTGTTTGGTTTTGTTTCCGAGATTAAATATAAGAGTAAGGATATACAGGGTGGTCTAAACATAGACGTCAATAAGAAAAAAATTAGATCCAGGGTATCCGAAAATACCCCATGTATGTTCTCCTATTTTTCGTATTTTTCGAGTTATGTTTTTTTTTTTTTGAGAATTTTTTGTCGGCACGTTTGAAACTGATATTTTTGTTATTAACAAATCGCCCCCCTGCCTGGTGCTGTGAAAACAAACAAATGTATAATACCCATCATAGTATAAAAGTTATAAAGATTCGTACAATCAGTAGTTCTTGAACATAAAGGGGAAAACACAACCGCTGTTTGTGACACGTTGCGAAATCCATACTACTTTATTATTAATTATCTGCCCGTGACTTCGTATGAGTGGAAATTTTTAAATGTATTTGTGAGAACTAATACAAATCTATCCCACGGGAATCGTAAATTTTCTGAGATAAAACGAAGGCATATTAGCCAGACTATATCTATTTCTGTGCCAAATTTCACTCAGATCCGTCTAAACATTCGCATCTAAAATGGACCTAAATATAGTTATATAAGATAAGAATAACTATTTAAAGTATTGAAACTCCCTGCCACTTCGTTTACGTTATTACTTTGTTGCATGCAAACTTGAATCCTGCTAGGGTAAGAATTCTCTAAAATGAATCCCGATCCATGGTTTTAATTTAGGAATTTCTTTGTTCACTTCTAGACACAGTAAGGAAAATGATACTTTTTTACATATCTTGTTAATTTTCAGTCAGCAAGTAATGTAACGATTTTTATATTTATATAAATTACTAGCAATTGTTATTTTTTCAGTCATGCAATAATGTAATGGTTATACTCGTACATAGGTATTTAGATAATTACTGGCAAGGTTAACACTGGTAGCTATAGTTGTGAGTTAAGACCACAGAACGTTTTCTGTTCTGTGGTTGAGACAGTTAACTCATCAAAGTTTTGAGTTCTGCGCTGTATGTCGTGGTTTGACTCCCACACAGGAACATTTGTGTGATGTATTTTCTAAAAACCAGGCACCCAGTTGGGAAAAAGTTAAAACCACCCTTTTCAAGATAATAATGTTCCCTGCCCTTTACTCACGACAACTGTGGTCGTAAACTCACTCTGAAAAGTTAGCTTTATTTTTTAGATTATTACCTATATAAAATCGAATCTTGTACAGAAAAAGACACTAAGAAATAGAAAATAAATAGAAATACATTTATTTACTGTAAAAATACATGCAGGTACAGTACACAGAAAAGAGAGTTCACGTCTATGGATACCAACGTTAATTATACAAGCATTAGGTATTCTTTCTACACATTGATGCACTGTCAGGGCTATAGGCACACCACGACACGGTCAATCGATGCGAAGTGTTTGCTAAGTGGCTGTACAAACTCAATAAGGGAAACACGAGCGTGATATATAAAAATACAATGTATAGATAGTATGGAACTAAGCTACCGGTAATTTCTTGGCTAAGACCATACCGACGCGACCGTTGTGTTTAATTAAGAATATTGTAGTATTATTTTTAACGGTAATAAAAGGCATTTTAAGAGCCCTAACAAACTAAACCTGCTATCGCATATGAGCCAAAAAAAAAAGAGGTCGCTGTTGTGTCACATAATAATAGTATGCCATGTAAAGAGGCAAAGGAAATGGAGAACTTTCATCAGTTGCGCCCATATTTCTTTTTCCATTGAAGTTTTAAATATAACATACGGCGTAGTACTCAATGTAGCTTGCCGCGTAGCATTCAACGTAGTGTGCGGCGTAGCACTCAATTTAGCATACCGCGTAGCATTCAATGTAGCGTGAGACGTAGCACTCAATGTAGCGTGCAGCGTAGCAGCCAACGTAGCATGCAGCGTAGATTTGAATGTAACTTGCGATGTAAACAAGTAGCATTCAACTTTACGTGCAGCGCCGCTTTCTATGTTACTTAGATTAAGTGGCGTTGCACTCAATGTAGCATTCGGCGTAGCATTCTTGTAGCGTGTGACGTAGCGTTCCACGTAGCATTCAGCGTAGCATTAGCATTAATAGCATACAGCTAAGGATGTATCCTTCAAAACAACTTGACAATGAATGTTAATTTGGTTGTTCCAGGTGTGTCACTAGTGTACATGATGCTGGTGCTGCCCGGGCTGCTGCCGTGGGGCGGCGGCGGGTCGAGTTTCCTCTCGATGTGCCACCTGCTAGGTGCCATGGCGCCGTGGTGCGGCTCCTTCCTGTACCACCTGTTCATGAACCACACCCGCGGCGCGGCGCTCTACCACCGCCTGCTGCAGCTGGATATGCTGGGGATATGGGTCAGCCAGAGCATAGGTCAGTATCAATGATAAACTAGCAGGAGACGTCTGCTTTATTTGGTTTGCCTATAGTACATGCCTAGTTTTGCTAAGTATTTATTTATGTGAATACGAAAAAAACTTGATAACTATGATAAGTTATCATTTCAAAATCACATTTAAAAATGCGGATTACGAGGCGGACGGGTGGTGGTAAAACAAATGAGCCTACACTACAAATACTACTTGCTAGTAGCAAATTGCTACCTTATAAAAACATAACCCTTCCTTAGCAGTGGGGAAAAAAAAATGCAGCTTGTAGGTACGCGAGAAAACAAACAATTGCCAAACAATTAGGTTGAATTCATAAAAAGTCGTTATTAAATCGCATTGAAATGGAAATATCAACCCTTTTGACAAAAATATTGCCAGCTCTTAGAATAAATAATTCATACCTGGGTATCTGTATTATGATGAAAAGGAATCAAATCAAATGTGCTTTTATATTCGGAGTCGGAGTGGAAGGCGAAATAGGCATAAAATTTTCATAACAATATAATAAGTATGAGCGAAAAACTCATTTTGTTATGGAAACAGGTATGTACTGTATTCGGTTATTAGATAAGTAAGCTTGGTTTTTCTTATTTTAGAAGGTTATGCTAACATAGTTGTTTGTTTTTATGCAAAAGTGCCTTTTTACTGAGTGACACTAACATGATATCTCGCGTAGCCTTCCATAGTTATATTTAATATCAAGTGTGTCAAAATACGACCGTCTTTTAATGTGACGTTTCGGCACAGAACACAGAACTACGACTACTAACTATACATTAACGATAGCTTTGGTTCATTACAGTGGTACTACTCTCTTGATCATTGATTCTTTGCTGTTCTTTGAGCGATGTACCAGTAAATTTGTAAGGTCGATGTGCTTATTTTATATGATAACCTGTAAATGGGTCATTCATAAACATCACTTAAAAGACAGTCGCATTTTGACAGTATTCTCTTTAACAAACTACGCTCATGCTATACCAACTTGAGAAATGTCTGCATTTCTTTGTTAATAAAAACGTGAGACATCTATTCAGTCGCGAGGATTATGGACAGCCATAACAATGACAGAGTGTTAGCACGCAATGGTACCATCTAGCTTTATAAAAGACCTAAACCTGACTGTCTCGATGATAGACAGATAATACACAAAGCCTAAGCCTGGTCTTAAATTATAGCAGCTAAAATTAGAGAGTGATTTCTTTTCCAACGCGTATACATAGGCATATTAAGGACACTCACGCCATAGTCATTTACTGGAGTGAGTTTTCAATATGGATACCAGTGTCACATAGGAATTCTAGATACAGATAAAGACAAATCGGCGAACGTTTGTTTAAGTTTGGTCCGCCTAGATTTGTCGCTAGCCTTACGGACAAACGGAGGAAAAGAGAGAAACATATTTCTTGTCGCATTACCAACGTAATACCGTCTTTTATAAGAAGCTTTTTATTTTTTAACAATACTCTCTGGAAATGTATAACTTATAGCAAAAGGTTTGAATTTAAATCTCGCTTCAAACTAATTTGTATAGTTTTTTTTTTAAAGGACATTAATTAAAATTCGAAGAAAACTTTGTGCAACGGAAATAAAAGAAGCAATTTTAAAAATTAAAACTTTACACCCCCGCTGTGAAAACTAGCAGTCTTCAGAGTCTTACTTCACGTAAAACTTAAACATTTTTATGGTTTACTTTTAGTATAAATGTTACTTTTGCCGTAGGGCACTTGATTTATTTAATTGCTCTCTCGAGAAAACCGAGTTCAGCTTACTGAAAGTAAATTTCATTCAGCCGGCTGAATTCAGTTCATTCCAAGCGTTAAAATTGGGTAATAGCTGAAGTAATTAGAACAGATTACTATATCTTGAGGTTTTCTTAGAATTATAAAAGTACGAGTAAAGTACTTATAGGTGTTGGTATAAATAAAGGCATATTCAAACAACACCCAACCAGCAGGGACATTTTTTTAGGCCGTTAGGTTAGTTATTAATCATATTGTGTAAATTAGTCCTGATTCCTGGCCTCACAATAAGATTCCCTGTGGATGTCAGAAATTACAAACAACACAATACCAAACCTTGAAAAACATTGTTGCAGAACACACAAACATTTTTCCCAGAGCGTCATCGCAGTGACTTTGTAAAAACCTTGCGTTTAATGTTCATATTATGTGGTTACAGCCTACAGGGTTTCCTGGAAAGTTTATGTAAATGTAAAATATTGTAAAAACGTAAAATGAGTCGGAGATATTGTCAACAAAATAGCTTTAAGTTTACAAAAAAAAAACTAATCGCAAGGAGTGTACTAAGAGTATTAGGGATACCTTTATGTTTAACAGATATCTTTTGAGCCTTTCCAGCTAAGTTTAACTACCAAAAGACTATAAGCAATTGAATAAAAATCGTAGGAGCGGTTAAATATTGATATGTCGATGTAATAGGTCAATAAAGCGAGCATCGCCCCATGTGGGCCGTAACCACGCTACGCCAGTACGAGTCACGCCGCAGTGCACCGCTGCCAGTGACAGCAGATTGGCTTTTATTGAGTTATCGATACGATATCCATACCATACTAATATCTGTGCTATATCTTTAGTTTTATTATTATACCGCATGGAAACATCAAATGGGCCAAATGGTGCCTGGTTGAAAAGCGAAAGGTTGCGGATTCGATTCCGCAGTTAGACAAACGTTTGCATGATCTGCAAATATTTGTTACGGGTATAGGTATATAGGTATATATCACAAGATACTAGGTACTGGTTTCTGATACCGACCCGGTCCGATACGAGACAGGGACAATTCTAGTGAGAGATCAGACTATGTATGCAACTGTTAGGTGTGATAAAAGTAAAGCCAATACGAGCGAACTGCAAGATTGACCTATGTCTATTGTTATCTAAAGTCTAGACTCGCGATTGCGGCCAGGTCACAGAGCTAATAGTTACCTGCCACCTCCAGCCACAGAATAAATAGCACTGCAGTGTTACGTAGCAGCTGGGTCAAGTGCAATGTCATGAGCATGGCGTGGAAACCCGTGTTAACTATAAAAAGTTATGCAGATTTATATCTGCAAAGTATGCCAGATAGACTAGCGACAGGTTTGCGTAGGTCCACGCGTGGAACGTACGCGCGAAGTGTTTTTTATTTTGATGGTTTTGTCGTTCAGATTTAGCGCGTTCTGTTACTTTTCTATTTGTTATAGTGGTGCGGAAATCACGCGAGATTTGTTGCGAAATTCGCCGTGAAATTCGTCGACAGACAGAATGACGCAATGGTTCCGTTTTTTTTTTTTTTTTTTTTTTTATCTATCTTTTTTAAGGAGTTTGGCGTCGAGTTTCGACGATGTCAACTCCATAGTACTCTCTTATTTCTTCAGAATGATTCTTCCACCAGCCCATATATGGACCGGTAGAGTTTGCTAGCTGCGCTTGATGTTTGATCAGCTAGTATGCACTGGAAAATACCCATATCGAGTCGGTTAACATTAATGTTGCTAAACACTTCCACCCTCATAGGTGCGCTCCGGACACACTCCATTAGAATGTGGTAGACATCTTCTCTTACCCCGCACGTCTCACAGTTTGGACTATCTACTATCTTCATAATGTATTTAAAATTATTCAATGGCATATGTCCGGAGCGCAGCCGATGAGCGATTACAATAAATTTCCTATCCATATTAGTGTTAGCAAACCAAGGTACATGAGGTGGCTCACTTTGTAAGGTCTTATACCAAATACCCTTTTCTCGAGAAGCAATATTAAAGTATTCTTTCCACTCGTTTATTACAGCTTTTTTATATTTATGGAGTACATCAGAGTGCTCTGGTTTCAAGAATACCTCAGAACCATTTAATATTGCTTCTCGGGCCAAAACATCTACTTCCTCATTTCCCTGTATACCAACATGTGAAGGAATCCATTGGATCATCAGAGACGTTCCCTCAGCTGCCAGTATTAGAACCTTATTTAAAATGGAGTAAGCAATCGATGCACCTCTGTTGCCAGAGGCGCAACGAGCCACATGTTGCAAGGCGCTTCTGCTGTCGGACAGAATGACCATCTTTCTGAGTCCTATACTTATAGCATGAGACAATGCCTCTGAAATAGCAAACAATTCCACTGTCATTATAGAGTTGTGTTCGTTTACAATTTTGAAATATTCTTTTACATTGAGTCTGGGATCAAAATATGCTGCACCACTACCATCATTTGTTTGAGATCCGTCAGTGTATATACTGTGCCAGCCCTGATATTTATTATTCAACATATGTAAAGTATTGTATTTCAAGATTCTATTGTCATATCTACTTTTAGGTTGTATTATATCATCTACTTTAGTATTAATAAAATTCATATCTATATCTGAGACCCATTTGTTCAACATAAACATATTTAATGGATTACATGTGTTGATTATTTCCATTTTTGTATTACTATATACAGAGGACAAGAGAGACTGTTTATTTCTGCGGAAATAAGTTGATTGTGACTGGTTCGCTAGGTCTTTAAGCATGTTAATAGTTACATTGGATGACCATGATTGGGTCTTTAAACAGTATTTATTAGCTAGATACATCCTTCTCAAGTGCAATGGCGGTAAGCACAACTCTGACTCCATCACATGGATAGGTGTCGTTTTAATAAAACCCCCTATCACCCGTAGTGCTACATTTTGAACTCTGTCTAGCTTGAGTAGATGGGTTTTGGCCGCATTCTCATAAATAAAACTAGAGTAATCTATTCTGCTTCTAATAAGTGAAATGTAGATTCTTCTGAGATGCTTTGGGTGTACCCCCCAAGAGGCTCCCGCTAAGATTTTAAGAATGTTATTTAGCTTCATAGATTTCTCTTGAATTTCTTTGATATGTTTGCCCCATCGGAGCGACCTATCCATCCATACCCCCAAATAACGAATGTAATCTACTACAGGTACAGTGTGACTATCGATAGACACGGCCACCCGATCTCTTCTCCATCCTCTGCTGAACAAGCACACTTGTGTTTTTTTTAGAGATATATCTAAACCAATTTCACGCAATCGAGTAGAGACATTAGTAATGCAGCTCTGTATTTCTGCTACACTGTCAGATAAATTTTCATTTTGCGTATAAAAAACAAAGTCATCTGCATATTGCAGAGACGAGACTCTATTTATTGACTGACAAATTTGATGTGTTATTATATTAAAAAGAAGAGGAGAGATCGGATCTCCTTGAGCGAGACCTCTACCAGTACATCTTATTAGGTTTATATCAGTGTTTTCATCACTTATCTTAAGGTATCTTCTATTTAAAAATTCGTATAAATACTTGCATATTTTTGCCCCTACTGTTAACCTGTCCAACATTTGAACCAACTGCTCTACCAAAACACTATTATAGGCGCCATCTATGTCCAAAAAACATGCCAAAGTAGGTGTGTTCTTTGCAAATCCAATTTGTATTTGTGAAGCCAGTCTAACTATACAATCAACACTAGATTGGCTTCTCCTAAAGCCAGATGTAGTTGGTTTTAAAATTTTATTTTTTTCAACATACCATTCAAGGCGTCTACATAACATCAAATGAAAAACTTTACACAAGCATGAGATTAAGGAAATTGGTCTTAGTTTAGCAGCTGGGTCATTATTAGAGTTAGGTTTAGGAATCGGTATAATTTGTATGTAGCGCCACTGTTCTGGTATTATTGAATACCTAAATATGGAATTGTATATTTTAAGCAGAAACATCTTGCCTTCTATAGGTAGGTTGTATATCATAGAATAGGTAATGTTATCTTCGCCTGGCGAAGTGTCTTTTTTCTTCAAACAGTTGTAAAGTTCCTGGGGAGTAAACTCTCTTTCTAACTGAGTGTTCGAAAGAGAGTTTACTCCCCGTTCCGTTCCGGTTCCGTTTTAGCCATTTTATGTCGAACCTTGAAATAAAAATAAACTGCAACAAGTAAAGTGGATATTATGATGGATAATGCTAATTCTAATGGGAAGACAATTGTCTCTGATCGTTGGCTAGCTGTGATTTCCATGAATACCTAGTTGCCGAGCCCACTTGAGCATAATAATACCACCAATCGACATAATTGTATGGTTTTACCTGAACTCGACTGAAAAGGTATCATTAAGAGTGTTATCTATGAGCTTTCCCGATATTTTTCTTTATGGTACCTAATTTGGAATTTCCTCTATTAGCTGATTGGTTTCGGAGGCTTCTCCAAAATAGTTTATTTTATTCGACAATGTGTGACTGTGTAAAACTACATAGCTTTTCAGACCTAGGTGTTAAGAGGTACAGAATCTTACAGATAAACAGATAATAGAATACAATACTCATTCCGGCAAAAAAAAAAATATCGAAGATAAATGCCAATGCCGCGAAAATCCCTAATTGTAATTAGCATGTAATCCTAATTTAATCTGACTTATTTGTAAGCTTCGACAACTTACTAAACGTAATTAGCGTGCTAATCATAATTAATGTAGTTATTAGGCCATGACGGAGGCCTTCGGGTGGCATTTAACTCCGTCACCAGAGTTGACCTGACTTTGCTTTATCATAGTTAAGTATTCTTATGTAAGTATGCAAGCCGACCTTAGTTACTTAACTATAAAAACTATTTGGTTTCTCTGAAATCGACACGACCGACATTAGCCGGTAGAGCCTTAGCAGACCGTGAGTAAGCAAACTCGCCACGGGTGTTGGCTTACCGCGTTATCGAATCAAGTAATCTTGTCAGCAGAAACTCGGAATAGGTTTTCGTTAAAAATATACGAGACATAGGCCAGACTCGACTAAAAACGATGGAAGGTTCTAAATTGATCTTCGCTCTATATAGATTAGAATCAAGATTCAGTCGTTTATTTTCTAGAGTACACAAAGATGGATGATACCTAAGTAGAATGGATCGTGCAGAATTGCCGCTGTATCTTCTATAAAAAGTATAAAACTTTTCGCCATCTTACCCTCTTTATGTATGTATGGTATGTATGTACATACGGATTTTAATGCGGTTTTCATCAATAGATAGAGTGATCCAAGAAGAAGGTTTATACGTATAGTTTAAGCACCCGAGCGAAGCCGGGACGGAGCAATAGTTTAAAATAAATTACATGTTCTGATACCTTCGACTTGTTCGTAGCCTACGACATAATCAATCAAATGTGGAGTCAAAACTAATTATAAAATGTTAAGTATTTTTGTATTTACTTTTAAAATTAGTATGAAGCTTAAATAATAAGTGTGATTAAAATTGAAGTATTGCTTCAGCTGATTAATTAATACGATGTTCATTGCGTCGAAAGGCTGAAGGGGAATTCCACCAAAACCCACTTTCCACCCTTCCAATGTCCCTGCTGGCGAATCCAATCATTTACATTAGGAGGGTTTCCCTTGCCACCCTAGTTGCCAGCCAAAAAATACTAATTTCCACGGCGCGCGGCGCGGCGCGGCGGCGTCGGCATCGCGGTGTGATCGCGGCGCGTCTCGGCGATACGACGTTACTCCGATGCTGCTCTTGCCTATAAGAAAAAATCATTTTTTACACTAATAATAATTTGTAAAAGCTGCCAAGTCAGTCATACTTTATTTGCAATCTTTCAAAAGTAACACAAATAAATGCATTAGGTACGAACTAAACTAAATTAATGTTTTCACAGTTTTGGATTTACACTATGTAATGCAAACGGAAAGAGCAGGCACACACACACAATGTTTGAGTGCCGCATACTGGTTTGGAATAGTAGTTTTAGTGAGTCATGTTCGTTTCGTGGGGTGAGTGCGTTTTCCCCCTCACTTGAGAATTTCCTTGTACGTAGCTGGTAACGAATCTTGGTTACGTACGCGCACTAAAGAATTTTTTTTGAGTCAGTGAGCTATAAGTTAATATGAGGTAAATTTTGTCATTATTCGATATTAAGTACCTAAGGCGTTTTTCAACTTTTTCTTAACTCAGGTAGTTAAGAAAAAGTTGAAAAACGCCTTACGACACTCTAAATCAGAGTCACTATCATTTGATTCTACAAAGATCCTTCTTATTTTTTTTTTATTTCATTTCACAAGCATATTTTGGCTTGCTAACTTGTTAACCAAAAATCGCAAATACCGCAACAACTGGGTCACGCAAAGAACTTCTTTGGGGTCACGTTATAAACCGAGTCGAGACCGGAGTGCACCGCGCGACGCCACTTTACTCTCAGAGCGAGTGCCCCCTCTAATTAAACGCTTTGATACTATTAATGAGCCTTTGAAATCGTTGAAATTTGCATACGACAATCTTGGAATGCAAGCCTCTGAGATCTTAACCATGCTTTTGCCTTGTAAGTGCGTGCCTTGTACGCGTGTAGGTTCACAAACGCCGCAACAGACTATCGAAACCTGGAAAATAATGAAAGAAAGCGGACTGCAGACGTTTTTTGTTTTGAAACTCGCGCATTTGAAGTTATTTACCTAAATTATGTATATTACACAACGAATTTTGTTCACAAGCAAATTAATTATGTAGAGCTAATCTAGGCAAGTTTTCGTAATTATCTCTACACCGGCTCCACACACAGTCCCTGGGTAAATGCGAAAGTAGTATATACCCAGAATTGTATACATGTATCTCAGTAGGTTAGGTACCTACCTACTAATATACTACTTACAGTAGATATCTACTTAATTAAAATAGAAGCTTGTGTTAATGAAGTGTTCTATTAATTTTTATTTCTGTTTTAAAAAATACAAGTGCGGTTGTTTTTTTTTAATTAATACCTTTACACGTTTTCCTGAAAATAATTCAGCTTGAGCTTATTAAAATATATTAACCATTACCTAAGGATTCTCGAAAGAGGATTTAGGCATCCACACGAACATTTCAAATTGCGGACATTTTACTCTCATGTCGTTTTACATAACGAAGGACTAAGTGCTCTGAGCACTAGTAGTCATTGTAAATTGAAGACGTTTTGCTCTCAGAGCATTTTATATTACAGTCAATATGCAAGTACATTTAGCTCCCAGAACCTTCTGATCCGCAATGTATTATATAGAGCTTAGTCATCTAGTCGCCTTAAAGAGCTCTATAGACATAGAGTCAAAGTATACACTGCAGATTAATAAGAGAAACTAATACAAAGGATTGGTTCTTGTTGCCAAAATGGAATTTGTGAAGTGGTGAAAGCCTTCGGGGATTATAGTATTAAAGTGATTCAAGATTAGGTACGGCTTGTCAGACAGGCTAAGAGCGACTATGCCGCAAGCCGCAGCTTTCAATGAGATTATGAATTTTCAAAAATCTTTTCACGCAGACTGACACAAAGTATTTTCAATCAAGATGAAATAGTTGGCTGGAATATTTTACTTTCGCGACTGTATACTCGAAAATAAAATAATCTTTTAGAAGACTTGGATTTTGTATGCAAGAACTCTACCTTTTTCACAAGCCAGTTTTAATCATAATTAAACCTCTAGAAGCTTTTGTTTTGACTTGAGGACACAATAATTTTATCTCTACTTATTCAATTCTCCACACATGAATTTATTTAGTTTTATTTACCCACGGAGCGCTTCCAAGTACCCATTTACGGCCTAAATAAACAAATTTCTCATAATAATAACACTATGTTTATGAACGGAAAATACAATATTCTATCCTATCTACGTAGCTCTTTACATAACAAATGATACAAAAAATACCTCTTTCAACATCAGAATACAGAACCTCTTTGCATATTTCATAACTGATGACCGATTGATGTATTTGTAATCAGCTAAGCAGGACCTATAGATACTTTGTAAGTACACTGCTCACGTATTCATGTCACTTGTCATTTAGAATCATCTATTTGACTATGTGAAGACCGTGTAAACTTCACTGGTTCATTGTTTCTAAACTATTTACCGGATTATATCTCGACATGGTATACAATGGCGTACATTACACCGTTATTGAATAAACAATAAATTGCCGATGGCCTACTTGGCACCGCGTGCCGCTCGATACAGACGACTTCCTCTTAGGTCCGCACGAGCCAAGTGCAGGCGCGTACTTCCGCGGTAACTTCATTTACAACGTTGTAAAGGTACCTGGTGTTTCTACGAGATGTTCCAAAGTATCCATATGTTTATGTGTAAAATAATAACTATGCAGTTTTTTGTTGTATTGTATACCAATCTATATTTAATTCAAAACAAATAACACCCTGACGAAGTCGTTCGTAAGTGGCTAACTCTAATGACGGACTTTATGGCCTAACGACTTTTTAACGCTGGGATCGACAGCTCTCATACTGATGATGATGATGACTAAGAATAGAAAATCTAAAAAAGTGTGCCATCCACAAATCTCTGTTGAGTCCGCTAATTGGATTATTAGTTAATACCCAATCACTCGCTTGAAAGTAGGCCGGTGTCCCAGCAGTGAGAACAATAAAAGGCCAATGAATGTTTTCAGCTGAACATCAAGCTTGCAGCGTCATTAAGTTGATTGTCTTCACTGCATCTCTCAATAGCGCGCTCGTAGGGCGGGCGGGCCTGCGGGGCGGGTTTTATCGCGCCCCACAGGCCTCCTCATTATTTTACGAGCAATGGGTTGGTAGCTGCGCGATTTCAGGCCATGCTTTCTATTGAATAGCATTGGGTAATAAACTAGATAAGCCGTGTTTGTGTCCCGGGTCCACAACGAATTCCTGACTTACTTTAATATACAATAGTTAATAACAGTTTATAGAGTTTATACAAACAAACCCAACTTTTAAAAAGGGTCTTTGGTCGGATTTGATCGTTTCATAAAACGGGAATTGATGTTACATTTGGAATTTTTTGCATCAACCTACTATATAAAAATATTTCGAAAAATAAACCGCTACCAACATCGTTAAACTTCATCTGATTACTTATTATTTTAAAATTTAATTCCTCTTTGATTCATTAATTTCAAATAAATCAAAACTAATACGATTACGGAGAGGCAAGGCCCTAATGTAGCACGAGTGACTTTTTAAATAATTGGGTTTAGAATATTTAAAAAACTAATTAACTTCACTTTCGGATTATATTATAGCCCAGATCACAGAACTAGAAGCTGATGCTACCTTTGAAGAAATGAGCATTTTAAAAAGCCAATCAGTATTTCAAGCTCTTTTGTCTTAATAGCTTCGGGATTAGGTGAAGATCACGAGTCGAGTGTCGAGAGACGTCCGGTTAAGAGATCTTCGACTTTACTGGAGAGCTATCGACGCTTCTAAGAATTATTTTCCTTCCACCACTTGATTCAAAAGCTCTCAGCTCTTTCTCTTTGCATTTTGTAAACGGGAATACTTGAGGCAAACTTGTCATGCGAATTTACATCGGTTTCGCGGCATCCAGAACTTTACTACAGAATACAAATAGCCTACTTTGTGCTTTAAATGTTCGCGACACATTTGTGGGAGGAAATAGGTTTATTCGAGTTCCATTGACTAGTTTCATGATTGCGGATTAGGTCTAGTTACATTTTGGAAGAAGATTTTTATTTCTGTACTTAGTTTATATTTTTATTTTATTTGATATTTTAATCAATCTTAAAAATATTCGTAAGCAATGTTTGCATGACAAGTGTATTGCAAACGTTATGACAGACGATACTCGTACATGCGAAATGCGAAATCCTTTGCTAACTGATCAAATAAAAGTTGACTTAGGATTTTCATATTACTATGAAGCAATAGCAAAAAGCCAAGGCTCACTGATGTCTCTCACTGATTTCTCGTTCGTCAGTCGTGACATGCCGATCGTTATCTCGCGTTTAGCCTACCGCTCAAATAACTTCCTTCCTTTCTTCGGAAAGGCCTCAAAATAAGCGCTTAAAAAAGTCGGATATTCAAGATCTTCTTTCAATCAAAGAATGGTGTGGTAAATATTGGTGCGCGAAGCAATCAAGCTGACATGATAGTTCGACTGGGCGCGGTACCTGCAGAACATTAGTGATTACGTCAAAGGTCAGGCGAGGCGTATTAGATTAGTAGTGAATCGTAGAAGCCATCATTTGTATTTCTATCACATTGACGGAGGTCAGACATCGTACAAGTGGATACCACAAACACCGCTAGAGCTAAAATATACACCGTAGTAGTTAAGGGTTTTATATCAACTAGCTTTTAATTTGTTATAAAAGAAATATTCTCTTAACTGAAAGGGTTCTCCTACGGATTTCGTCGTTTTTGCTTCTAGCACGTAGAGAAACTCTTAGCATTGCTCTCATTGCCGTAGGATATTTAACTGGCAACACGCACTGATTGTAGCACCGCTGCAGAAGCATTTTGTCTCGAGGCACAAATGGAACTCGATAAATATCTAACCTTTATTCACCTACTGGGTGGTTCGAAAAAATAACAAAACAAGAAATAAGTGAGGGAGTTACTAATGGGTTTGTGTTTTGTTCATTCAGTAAGGCAATTTCCCTCACATAAAAAGAAACGTCAGTGCCTACAGCCATTAAAAGTGAACACATTCGTGATATGCCGTGTAGGCCGAGCTAACTACATCGACCTTAATGGAGCAACGGAAAGGTCTCTTAAATAAACAATAATCTGGAACTATAAAATCTACAGTTCTATAAACTCGTATTTGTTAACTTTATTAGCGATATTTCACCTGAGCAGTTTCGATTTACTTTTGTACCGCTAATAAGACGCAGACGGCAGTCAGCACACCAGTATACGCTTAACTGAAAATATAAAATTATTAACACGTACGTAGGAAAAATTAGGAAATAAAAAAAGACTCCAAATTCATATCAAACTAATCCGATGTTACTGTTTTGTCATCACACGGAAACATTCAGTTTTTCCGGGATAAGTAGCATAAGTTTTAATCTAACTTATCTATATCTAATTTCAAAATCTGTCCAACTGTTTGAGCATGAAAAATTAACAAACTAATACCCTCGCATAAACATTCGCATTCCTAATATGAGATATTAGTATGATTTTACGCGAAGGAAGCAGCTTCGAATAATTACGACTCAGTTGTTGTACAACTTTATTGTAGTCTGTTCGCAGTCTGCCGGGCCGGCTGCGCCTGACATTGTCCTGACCACGATAATGCCCATTAGAATTGCTCTGCTGAACAACTACACGGTTAGTGTAGGCGCTGAATAGCTCGCTTAGCCTAAAGCCCTCTAGCCGTAACTACTAGTATTATGTTATCTGTGCCGTAACTAACCGAGAGCTTGGCTAACGCGGCGGGCGAGTTTAGTGGGAACTGGGAAATTATATTAGTAGGTAACTGGAAATTTGTTGCCAAACCAGCGCACGTAAAATTTCAATACTTATTCATTTATTCATTTTCAATATTAATTTATTAAGAATCTTAATAAAGAGCGTAAGTAGGTAAGATCTTTTTAGTAAGCTAATTTAAATAATTTAAATGTAACAT
This sequence comes from Colostygia pectinataria, assembly GCA_951394395.1. Classification (NCBI taxonomy): domain Eukaryota; kingdom Metazoa; phylum Arthropoda; class Insecta; order Lepidoptera; family Geometridae; genus Colostygia; species Colostygia pectinataria. The sequence continues at coordinate 3,612,561 of OX596357.1, read as the reverse complement.
TATCTAATTTAAGTAATATACGTGTTCGATATTTTAAGATTTTTTTTACAAAGTTCACGTGACCAGACTGTTGTCTACAAACTTGCTACTAAGTTGTTTATTGTGGTTAATTTGTGGAAGTAATTTTAAATAACTGGCGTAAATTTTCCTAGCTTGTAAGACGTTTCAAAGTAATCTTTGTGATTCAATAAATATATATAAATAATAGAATAAAGCACTTTTGATTTTATATGTATACCTATCCTATTCTCGTACCTTGGTAATAAGGAATGTTATTTATTTATAATTTTTGGTTTAAATCATCATGACAGCCTTCTAATGTTGCCACTGCTGGGACACTGGCCTAATCTCAAGCGAGAGTGATTGTATCTTATTCTACTACGCGCACCCAATGCGGATTGGTGGATGGCACATGTCTTTCGAATGTTTAGTTCTTGGACATGCCGATTTCCTCAGGATGTTTTCATTTACTGTATCTGCATATGAGCACCGGCATCGCGTGCATTTTTTTTCTAAATAGAAAAGTTCATTCGTGCACGACCGGATTTGAACCCACTACCTAAGGTCCAAAAGCGGGGTCACTACTACTGGACCACCAGTGCAGTTGGTTTTAATAAATGTTTATTATAATAAGAGAAAATCAATAAAAACCTTAATATACAGTAACCTACGAGTAGATCCTAGATGCGTCGGTCGGTGTGAGATGAACTATGTCCGTCGTATGTCTTGAGATAACCCTAAGAGATTTCAAGGAACGCATCCATCATAACATAAAGACGTCTCTCCCACCCTTCGCTCCCACCCCATTCAATTCGACGCGGAGGAAGGAAGCTTACAACTTACTTTACTACTGGTTTTTATTTTGAGAAATGGGTGTTCAGGTACACTGCCGAAAAATAACGTAATTTCGTGTAACCTACAAAACCTATCTAAATGTCGTGAGGTGTCCTCTGTTGAAGTTTTCAGATACAAAATACACAATCATTATTTAGTTAAGTCTCAGATATGATTCATAAATATTTTTTATTATATTATTAGTCATGTAAGTTTATTATGTATTGGTATTATTAGGTAATAGGTATGTATAATTTTGTATGTAAGTGTATCTTAATATGTATTTATTGTAATATTAATATATTATTATAAAAGAGTCTATATATAAGTAAAGTAGGTCTATTAACTGTTATGTTAGAATTAAATTAAGTACTTTATTCATTATGTTATCAAATTTTATGTGCACTACCTACATATCATGTATCTTCGCTACCCACAGGTTAGCTGGTAGATAATGCTGTCTAGCATTAAGTTCGCCTTTGTAAACATATTTTAAGTTGTACAATAAAGTATTTTCTATCTATCTATCTATCTATCTAACATTAGAAAATAACCAAAAATATGTGCACCAACTTTGGGATTTTAATTTTTATTTTGACTATTGTGTCGGTATATGCCCAATATCAAAACAAAGTTCAAGGTTACAATATATTCTAGGTATAAATAAATTAATAAGCCTGATGTTAAAGTTTTCCGCAAACTACAGAGGTGTGAAAATCCTTCGGAGAGTAGCGAGGCACTGAATATTTTATGTGGCGAAATAAAATTCGTTCTGGAAAATAGGCCACAAGCCACTCCGTACCAGTATAAATGTGCTGTGGCTTTTAGATAAGTACGTAATTAATAAACAAAATCTTTGTAGATAAACATTACAAAAAACAAATACCTATTCAAAAGAAAAACAAGACGCGTAGCTTTGACTATATACCTGTCGCGTAGGTAAAGACAATCACAAAATGTGTCGATTAGACCGCAAACAAGGATTCGAACCAGTGTCTTTGCCACCAAGACTGTAAGATTACCATCGAACACCTACCAGTCGAAATCTTAGATTTTATGAATGAATATTGTTATGATAAATGATTATATGAAATGCTATGGAAAGAGCTATGCTAGGAGTTTCACTACGCGATCGAATCCGTAATGAGGAAGTCCGTAGAAGAACCAAGGTCACCGACATAGCTCGTAGAATTAGTAAGTTGAAGTGGCAATGGGCAGGCCATATAGCTCGCAGAACCGATAACCGTTAGGGAAATAAAGGTTCTCGAGTGGCGACCACGAACTGGAAAACGAAGTGTAGGACGGCCCCCCACTCGATGGACCGATGACATTAAAGCGGTCGCAGGAAGTCGGTGGATGGTGAAGGCCCAAAATCGGTCGTCATGGCGCTCTTTGGGGGAGGCCTATGTCCAACAGTGGACGTCTATCGGCTGATATGATGATGATGATGATGAAATGATTATATATCAGAATGTTCCGAAAATCCGAATCCGAAAACGATCTAAAACAAAGAAGAATATTGTTTTCGTCTCTCACGCGTTGTCCATGCAAGAGCACATTATTATTTGTAAGCTTCATTCCTTTCGAATTGAGTTGAGTTCAAAGTAAAGTAAAAGAGAAAAAAGGCAGTCGTTTTATAAACCTACACTTTACAAGCCTGATTTCCTCGAAAATGTTACAGGAGAAAAGGCAGTCATTAAAATCGTATTAATCACGATAAAGTTACATTCCAATTGGTAGCACATTGTAACACAGCTAATGACTCAAATACTCTCAGCAACGCAAATCCCGCAAGTGGACGGACTAAGTTAGGTCGGGGAACCCAGAGGTCTAACATGAAAAATGGAATAAGTTTTCAGGGAAACTTTTAATCACGTCGGCATTTTATACTGCGCTTGTTTTTTGTTTTTCCACTCAGCTTGACAGATTTTTTAATGAAGTATCTTTTGGCAGCTTGTACCATAGGCTTGTACTATGAGATACTTATACCAGGAGATTATGTAATTCGGTCGCAATCGATTTCACTTGACTTCAATCAAAAACTAACGTATTTTTTATGAATATGACAGCTTATTGACACTTCGCTGATGGAAATTTAATTGCAACCAAGTTGCGTAATCCCCGCCAGGTAACTATCGCATAGAATTTATTAGTTTAATTTTAAAAATGTGTTTGGATGTCAAATTTCAGCCCGTTGTACCAACGAGGTCGTAGGTACTGTGTACAGTCTAATGATGAACGGTTTCCAGGTGCAATCCCGATGGTGACTGCGACGGTGTATTGCGCGCCCCTCTTGCTCCGCTACGGAGCTCTCGCAGTCTACTGCCTCGGCAGTCTTCTTGGCCTTTATAAGGTAAATCTTACTACAATACACATCATTGCCACTACGATTTTCATTATGAATTTACGGGTGCCGCATAAACATGCATTTTAAAAATAGAAAAAAAAAATGCGACTCGCCGGCACTGAGGTGAAATTCAGGTGGACTTGTAAGGCAAGTCGGTGGCACTGAATGTGTTAATAAATAAATAACACTAAGCTAAACTTGTACCATAGGAACCAAATACCTGATAGAATACATTTTTGTAAATGCCAAACTTATTTTACAAAGAAACACCCAGACTTGGGACATATATTTTCAGATCATGCAAACATTTGTCGGATCGAAACCGCAACCTCTCGCTTTTGAACCGGGCACTCGCCACCGCGCTACCGAGGTCGTCAAACATTGAATCCGCATGCCAAGGAGATACCCACTGGAACGAAGAAGTGCGGAGTCGAGCTAAGCGACGCGGAGCGAGGGGCTCGAACCACATTGATTTATGACTTGGTGGTAACACTCGCCAATTACGCTCTGCTCTGCTTCGCTTCGGTGGATACTAGCCCCTGGTTTAGCCGTACAGGGTATCCTTCTCCTCTTCCTTGACAGAATAGTAACAACAAAGATTACACAAAGGAATTACGATATCATCATTTAATTTCATTAGCAACGGATGACATAATGCAAGACCTAAAATTAGTCTGATCTGGTCAAAATATAGTTTGATCTGGTCAAAATATGTTTATTGCCTTTTTTTAGTCTACGCTTGGCACCCATTAAAAATTAAATGCTTTTTCTTTTTTTTTTAAGGTAAAAGTTTTAAGGTTTAAGTTAAAAACTTAAGACGAATGTGAGTACTCAGACAAACCCTAGGTGGTTTGGGATGGAGTACAATAATCAGATTATTAATGTAAAATAATTTGTGGTTATAATAAATAAATAAAAAATAACCCGTTACGTGATTCCCATCTCTGGGTTTTACACGCAGTGTTGATTTAGTTGGTATTGTTGTTAATAAACAAAGGTCGTAAAATATCCGAAGACCTTGATCTTGTAAATCTTATTAGCACAAACTTTTAAACGGGTTTTCCCGAGCACAGAACAAACAAATCGCCTTCCCGATCTATTCTGTGGTTTTTCTCTGAAGAAAGATAATAAAACATAAGTAAGGCATTTCTTTTGAACCTTTACTGTGAGTAGAGCAATTTCGTAAGCCGCTCGCAACAGGCATGATGACTTTAGGTTTTGGATTTTGCAGAAATGAATGGTAGAAAAAATACCATTTTAATCTGAGTTTTAAAATTCAGGCTATGCGCGCGTGGTCGCCGTGGGAGCGGCGACTGTGCTTCGCTGCACCGTTCTGCATGCGGCTACTGCTGGCGGGCGCGCGCGCTGCCCGCTACGGCGGCGGCGACCCACACGCTCTCTTGCACGTCTTCCTGCAGGTCAGTCATTTTTTACTAATAGACAAAAATTGCAGTCCGATATCTTGAAAGAAACACGCAGCCAAGAGAATGTAAGCACTACGTTTACACGCAGAACCCACGTTCTGAGACTCACTTGGTTGTTTACTCCAAAAAGACAACAACGCACGAAATGCACCTAATCCATCACATCAGTTGCATTGACATTTAAATTAATAATAAAACCTTTTTTTATTATTTCGGTTTTAGCAAAGATTTTTAGTAAGAATGCCGAGGTTTTACCACGATGTTTTCCTTGAATCAAGAGCACGTGGCGTCGCGCACGTTTTCGAATGGAAAATCCTTTGAGTCACCTTTGAGAACTCAACTTCCGATCATGTGGAATGAAGACTGTCTGTACCAAAAAAATGTCTCGGTTCCCGGTATAAATAATTAATATTGGTGAACGTTTTTACACAGCGCCCCCAAACTAAGCAAAGCTTGTACTACACTCACTTTTTTTAATAAGTACTTATAAAATATCCAGACCAGAAAATGTGAATGCAGATCATGCAAACATTTATCTCGTAGCGGGAGTCGAACCCGCAACATTCCGCTTCTCAACTCAACCAAGCACCTCCCCACCGCCGCGCCGCGCCCCACCGAGATCGTCTATGGTACCTTTCGATCAAAGAATATTCAGCCTATTCTAATGTACCTAAGAGACCAAGAATAAGACGGGGCTCTTCTAACACAGGTTATCAAAACTTAACTGAAGAGCCCCAAACCCTGTAATATTTAGAAACTGTAACTTAAATAAAACATATTTAGATTTATTTTTTTTTCAAATCTCTAATCTCGTCAGCTCTAGGTATACAATATCCGGATTTGCACGGGTGGACATAAAATATAGCCTATGTTACTCAGGGAAAATGTAGCATTCTGATGGTGAAAAGACAGCCGGTCCGCACAAACATTTTGACCTCTGTACTACCCAGTCCCGGAATCAAAAAATTTTGGAAATCGGTCCAGTAGTTTTTGAATTTATTCGTAATAAACAAAAATACAAATGTTTTATTTTATTTATTTATTTAGGTTTGCCAACAGTTATTACACAATGCGTAATCTAACTTAATCTATAGGTCTTATTCTATGTGCATAACCTTTTACAGGCAAACACCACATGCATATATTATATTTATATTAAACGCTAAAGAGTGTAAAAAACACAATGACCCGAGATAAGAACTAACGTATTACCCACGTACCTACGCACTATTTATTATGCATAAATAAATGATTAGCGTGTGAGGCCAAAAACTAACAATAACAAACGTAAACAGAGTTAGAGCTAAATGAAAACATAAAACGAAACCAATATGATTGTATAAGTATGGCACAGTAGTTAAGGAACAATATTAAACTAAGATTTACAAGGAAATTAAAAGGAAAATAAGGTTAAATCAAATTAAGAACTTAAGACTAGACCAATATGACTGGTACCTAGTAATTAATGAAAAAAAAAAAATTAAATGAAGAGTAACAAAAATATACACATCATAACTAAAATAATCTACTCCTGTGATGTAAAAATATATATCCTATACCTATATGTTTTTGATTTAGTACCAACCTCTATGAGTAACCTTATACTAATGATAACTTACAGATTAAGTGCTAATGATAACAGGTTGGGTTCTTGAAGATGTTGACGGAACATGGTTAGATTATCAGTATGTACATCCAAAAGGTCACATTTATTAAGAACCCTGCAAAAACGAGTTCGCTTCTAGTACAGTTCTTCTTAGCGGTGGGACAAGTGGAGTAATTCTGCAGCAAATTCAGTAATAGTGGAGTAATATCTAGATGGAGCTCTAAACCGATTTTTTTGTAATAGCAAAGGACTATTTTATTCCGAAAAAGTTTGAATATGAACTGCAAATCTAATGTTTCTCTCCGAGTCTCCAAGGTTTTAATAGAATAGTATAGATTAAAATACTATTCAGGCAAGATATTGACTCCCACACATTACTGTAAATTCAACCGTACTCTACCCGTTGACGGTAATAGAGATCAGAAGAAATACAAATAAGAAACCAACACTCATTCGAACCAAACGCTTGCGCTACATTTAACGTCTTGCTACGAAAATACCGGGTAACTCCCATATTTTGTTCTATAGGACTGTGACGTCATAGAACTGCTAAAACTCTTTTTTCCCAGTAGTTCTATGGTAGAACTGCTGAAACAAAAACTGTCCTATTTGTTCTATAGAACTAATAATACCTTGTCAATATAACTGTTAAAACTTTTTTTATTCTTGTAGTTCTATGGTAGAAATCTCCTTTTTTTTAGTTTCACAAATCCAATCAGCACTTTGGCACACGTCTGTATATTCAATATTCATCTGAACCTTTTTTAAAGATTTTTCTGATACATCAGCAATAATTCCGTTTGACCGTTTCCTCGATGTTCTCTTTGCTTTCTTGCCAAAAATAAGTTTTACATTCAAGAAATTTCAGCGGAAATTTCGTTTTACGCTATTTAACTAATAGTAGCTAGCCTAAGTTTCTTTCAAGTTTCAAGAACCGAGAATTGCCGGCCTGGACATTTGCCAGGCTGCAGGAATATATCCCGGCTAGGGGCACTCTTGGCTAATTAGCTACTCTCATTAGCGCGCTTCATTACTTCCATTAAGCTTTTCTAGTCGAGAAAGTACCTACTAAGAATGACTAGCGCAGGTACCATTTACCGGTTTCGCTTTGATAAAGAAGTAAGTTCGTGTGAATCAGTGGCCAACTCCAATGACGTAATTAATAGGCCGCCCGAAGGCCTCCGTCATGGTCAAATAATTTTGAAAAAGCTGAGACTGACTGCGTATCCTACCTCCGAAGCACGGAAGCGAAATTGCCACTGCCACACAGACTATCAGGCTTTGGTAACTTATAATAAGGTTAATAATCATAACACACCTCAAGTCTCATACATAGTTCTGAGCCCACACTAATGTGATTCCCTGTGTCCTGGTTATCAAAATCTACGAGTACGGTACCACAATACTCAGACCCGGAACCAATATTAGCAGATCGTGCAAACATTTGTCCCGCGGCAGGAATCGAACACGCAACTTCTTGCTTTTCAACCAATTGAGTTGCCCACCGCGCAATCGAGGTCTTCTAAAGATAACCATTAGAACTGAGTCGATAATGGCGGTATTGCGTTTATATTATAATGCTATTAGTAGCGCAAATAAGGCTGATCGCCCACTGCGGGGCGTTTAGCTGCTCGAGCTTCTCTTTACCAAGCGTAATAAAAAAACAATAACAAAACAAAGTGACAGATCGAACTTTTTTGACTGATCTGTCACCCTAGGCTGACAGATGGGGATAATTTAGTTGTATTGTAGCGCGAGCAGCGTTTGGGCAACAGTTACTCGTTGAGAGTTCAGTCACAAATCACTTATTTTGATCACAAAAATGAGAGCGATTAACATATAATACTAATATGTAGGTTCATAATAGTTATATTTAGGATGACATTTAAAGATGTGCTAATTGTCCAATTAAATAATCAATATTTCTAAAAAACATTAAAACTTAGGTAATAAAAGTTTAATTGCAGTATCGTGTGTGAGTCATTTTAGTTATCAAACAATTTATCGAACTGAAAACATCAATTTTACCGTCAAATAGCTAGATCTATTTGATAGACACGCAGGGCTAGTACTTAAGAGTGCCCCGGACCTTTGGCGTTTTGGCCGTTTCATAACAATCGTGGATTCATTGAGAAAAACAAGTCGAACCTTCAAAATTTAATTCCAATCATGGCTAATCTATGAAACTAATTCACACTCCGATTATCCTCGAGGCATCTTCAAAAAACATTGACTCGCTTCTCTAAAAGACGTGTTGAATGTTGATTTGACAAGCGTTTCATTAAATACTCTTTCCAGCACTTCAACAACTTACGATTGATTAAAACTAAGAAAAACAACAAGTTCAGGGTGTTCTTAAACTAAGCAAACGTAAATATCATATGAAAATGAGATTTCTTTTTGCTAAAACTATTTGCTGCAGTAGGATACTGGTTTGATATAATCCTTTACAAGAACAATTTGACGACATATAAAGCAGTCGCTGGAAGTCCAGTAGACATAGCAATTATCAAGCTATTTTATGGGATGGTGAAGTTGCATTTTATGGAAGATTTTATTGAAGATGAAGTTAGTAATCTTCATGTCGTGATAATAGAGAAGCACAATATGTAACGGATAACCGTTCTAGTATAATAAATAAATAGGAGTAATAAACGCTCCCAAAGTGTGACACCAACACTAGTGGCGATCACAAAATGCCTAATGTAACTACAATTAACATCCTATAAGATTATCGTGATAATAAAAAGGGATTTTTGTTGATTTTCAACAAAAATCCTTTGTTTTTCCCAGACACGGCCTACGTCGGCGTCGACTCATCAATCTTACTCACAATAAATGTTTAAACTTGGTTTGAACAAAAGGCTAAACGCTCATTAAGTGACGCCTCAATGAATGGGGTAATAACTTAAAGGTAGGATGTAGTGAATAACAAAGTAGCATGATGTTTCTATGATTACTCATAAAGTGGATGAACACACAACAACACTAGGTAGGCACTTTTTTATATCCTTGGATATAAATTTTTATTTTCCTGAATTACTTTCTTTTACCGTTTGCAGTAAAATTTAAAAAAAGTGCAGTGTTAAGGTTCGTGTATGCAAATAACTATTTGATCGCAGCAGTTGCGGAACGGGCGTTTTAAACACTTGCGTTCAGTTCCTCTTACAATCTCAGCTCCCCTGTCGTAACAGACTTCTGATTTAATTACGATTAGCTAAAGGATTTGTTTATAATGTTTTTGTTACTAGTCAGAGAATCCATGCAAATGCAAAAGTACCGAAGAGCCAAGCGAAATTAAATTGAAGAAATTATCGATAGAGGGACCAATCGTGTAGGTAAGACCTCGCATTATAAGCATTCCTCGCCACTGCATAAGTTTTGACAGGTTCCATCCACTGTCGAGACACTGGCCTACTCTCGTACGATAGTGATTGGGTTATTGATCCTCAATGCGACCCAATGAGAATTTGAGTTTGACACATATCATGTCCAATGTGGGTCCAATAACTTCTATTTAAAAATAATAAAAAAAAACAAATGACTTCTAGACGTTTTGGTGAGCAACGTTGCTCGTGAGCGCTTAGCCTAAAAGTTTTTTAGAGGTCCGAGCACTCGTAAAAGGTTTTCCAAGTCCGTAAATAAACAATGGATGTGAGTTGGCATCGCCAAGCTTCCGCACCGCGGCGGCGACATCACAATGTCGACGTCATAATCCGCAGCAAACGTCGATCGCACCAGATTTTCCGGTAGTAAAAACTTTTCAGTAGAACTTGCTACGCTCCGCGCGTAGCAGGCAGGCAATAATTGCTCTATATTATAAAAATTATTATTCATTCACACATTTAATTTTAACCTAATTGACTAAACCTTTTTATTACCAAAAAAGTATAAATCACTAGCATGTGTCCGCGGTTTCTCTCGCGTGGTAGGTACTTAGATAAAAAGTAGCACCTATGATACTCTAGTTTCGTCTAAGGCTGCGTTCTGAGTCACAGCGTATCGAGGATACGTAGCGTATCCACCGCGCACTGTATTTGATTTGTGCGCGGAGGATACGCATCCGCGATACGCCGTAGTAAAGCCGTGGCGTGTCGTGACGCGTCATAAGCCTATCGTGTCCATACATTTTGTATGGGTGTTATTATATTACTAAAGCGCAGTGAGTGTGTCGGGACGCGTTCTGTCATGACAGCGAGCGGTTGATTCCGATCGTCGACAGAACGGTGGTGGGGGTTATGACACGTCAGAACACTCCACACTAGTATAATACTGAGAAACTCGTGTAGTACGGCGCGTTAATCATCTACTCAAGCTTAAGAATATAAAGCGTTTCTTAAACAACATGCTTATTATATAAAAAGTTGATGTATTTGTTTCTCCCTCTCTGACCATTTACTGGATGAATCCAGTATCTTCTCTTCTGTCTTTTATTTTTAAGTATATTACATTAGCAGATGCGCAAGATTTTCATCAACATCAGTATCCGAGGCGGAGAAAAACATTGTAGACGTGCGTTTACTCCAAAGATCACCACTGAAATGACTTGAAGACTGTCCCTTTTTGGAGAAAGTACGCCCCCCTATCAAAAATCTCTGATGACAATCAATTGATTCTATAAAGTCATAGAACCTGTATACCAAGTTTTAACCAGATTGGTTGATAAATGCGACCTAGGCGAGAACAAACTGACTGACAGCCAAAAGCATATATATATTTTTTTTATACTACTAAAGTGGCAACCAAGCGTACGGCCCACTTGATGGTCAGCGGTTACCGTAGCCTATGCACGCATGCAACATTATAGATATCACTTGCATGTTACCACCCTGAGACGTTAGATGGAAAGTCTCATGTGCCTGTAATTTCACCGGAAACCATACCCTTCGAACCGGAACACAGCAATGCGAGCATTGCTGCTTGGCGGCAGAAATAGGTATGGTGGTAGTCCTTCCCCGGACGAGCTCTATCACAAAGAACTCTACTATTTCGAAACTGAAACGCTTGGCTCGCTCGGTCAATTAAACTTTCGGATTTATATTAGTAGGTATACATATTAAGGTAGAATTTATTATAAAAAAACATATCCTTTTCAATTCAATCAAGCGCAATGACGTACGAAGAGCAGTCGTAAAGTCATACCGATCGCCAAACATTCGTAAACTGGCCTCCAAGGGCCTCATGCACAACTAATGTATTCGCTCCCTTCTACCGAGACCGCCTGCAACCCTTTGCGACCCTTTACTAATCGATAGCCACGTTCAACCGGAGTAGCTTCTATAAAGTTATTACTAAACCCAATTGAGTTAAGACTAACTATACACACGTTATCAAACTTAGTCACGTTTTTTAACCCCCGACGAAAAAGAGGGGTGTTACAAGTTTGTAGTGTGGAACTGTGTGTCTGTCTGTGGATGTTTGTGTGCCGGGAGTTTCAATTTTTAATTTGATGTTATTTATTTTATAAAAAAAAACGTGGCTCACTTTTTTTATCTTGGTTTACATGACTGTAGATACAAAAACGCGTTGACTGTAAAGAAATATAAACACCTACATATTATCTACTCAGTGCAGGAAATAAGTGGATTTGTACGTAAGTGACACAGTTTCGTTATTAGCAGAAACGCGAACATCATCGTAAGGTTTCTGAAGCGTTTCATAAGCGCACTAAAATATTATAATTTAATATTAGCGTTAGATAAATAATTGAATAAGCAGTAAATAACTACATTAAGTAGTGTTTTTCTAAGGATATTTACTTAATTGGTTAATACTTACATAACTAAATAGGTTATGAAACGCGTCATGGTTGCATCATGTATGTATACCAATTTATTACTGCTAATGGAATGCTAATACTAAACCCATGCATCCTTATTTCCCATTAAGGAGTGTTAAAGTTGATGCAGACGAATAGTATCTAATATAAAAATTAGAGCATCTGTGAATATTATATTCCTAGGTCATAGGGCCCAAAACGGCATCTCAATGCCTGCATTTTCTAATTGAACACAAAACGAAATGAAAACAATGAAAACCGTAATGATCTAAGCGCACATACATAAGTATAAAGGGACAGACAGTGGGAAGCGTTTGTTTTATACTATGTAAAGATGGTGTTAAAAAATATATACAGGGTCTTTGATTATTAGTGCGCGATATTCAAGGAACCGGTTCCACACATGAATAAAAAAAATATTTACCTGTGTTGTTTTTCTATATATTTTCTCTTAAAAATCTCGAGTAAACTGATTAAGTAAATCTGGTCAATTAATATTTATTATTATTGGAAACGTAATAATAAATTATTCGAGCACGCGAGCCCCGTAGCGGTTACAGGGGGGGTCATTGACACGCGCAGGTCATTGACGCGCGGGTTATGACATGCGCCACGCGCTCCCCTTTCAATTTCCAACAAGGATAATTAATAATTGACCAGAAAAACGTAATCGATTTACTCGAGATTTTTCAGAAAAGGTTAAAAAAAGAGAACATGTGAATTTTTTTTTGTGGGTGGAACATATTCTTTGAATATCGCGCACTAATAATCAAAGACCCTATATTTAAGCTGAAGTTGGAACTCGTTTCGCTGACTCTTATATTACCAAACTTATACAGGATGCAGTCTCGCTGGGAGGCGGGGTGATAGGAGCCATGCACATCCCGGAGAAGTGGTTCCCGGGCACGGTGGATCGCTGCCTCAACTCACACAATATCATGCACGTGCTTGTCGTGCTGGCCGTCTACTCCATGCATCAGGTCTGTGATCCATGCTCCTTTCACTACACACTTACGCTTTCATACAAGAATTAGAGGTCAAACAATTTTTCATTCTTCTTTTATCTTCAGGCTTCTTTTCATTCAATATATAAATTTTCTTTAGGTTTTCAACTCTAGATTAAAGTATATGTCGATAGTCGATTTCCATCCGTTGCAGTTCGCAAAGCTAATGCGTTCAAAAGCATACCTATGCAAGGAGAATTAAATATTCCTAATGTCTTTCCATTAATCTATGATATTATTATCTGCTGGTCTACCATGAAAGTATGTGTCCATAACTTCGAAGCCACGACACACGAATGAGAATCGAAGCCATGAAGCTTCACACAATTTATGCAATTTATATCACTGATATACCGTCTTCGGGACCGATTGCGGAGTTATTTGTATATTACGTACGAATTGCATAAAATTTCGGCCCGAAACTACGAAATTTATGTTGTTAATGTGTGCTATTTTATGAATTACCGATAAAAATAAATTATGTTTATGTAAAAACGTAGAAAAATGTTTAAAATGTTTTTGTGTAGATAGGTACTGTATCTACGTATTAGGGGGTTTTGGACCGAAAAAATAATACACCCAATTACTTATGAACCATCTGGCGAACTTCCTGTACGCTAATTAACAACTAAATTAATAGAGCGTATCTAATTTACCTACTACGCAACAGGCTCCTTAGAAACGCCCACGCCTTCCACCCCCATTCACATAATATAACTATGCTCGACGATGCAAATAGACACACGTACTTATCTAATTTCCATTGACAAAGTTCTACAAAATACTAAAACAGGCTGATGTGGTACCTTTGCTTTTCAGGTGACGACGCGAGACCTAGCGTGGATGTCCCACGTCGACTGCTACGCGCCCCAGCTATGACGTCACCCCACCCTCGCCACACTTTACTTATAACTCTGCACGCGCTACAGTGACTAACCTTACCCTTTTGCAAGATATTTTCGTTAGAGAAGCTGTTTTGAATGAATAAAATGATAAAACGAAGGTAGAGGTAGTACAGACATTGTTTACGGATATCAAACAGCAAAATCGCTTACATTGAAGCAAACCGAGATGGTATTTTTCAATATTCATCTTGACATCCAAAAAGAAGTTCATTCTCTACATTTCTAAATTTTAAGATTTGCGGCAAAAATCTAGCTACAATAAAAAAGAAACGTTATTTAGTGTGTTAACAAATAAAACAAATATTACCTATCAAATCAAGGGCTTGATTTCAAAGTTAAGTACGTTGTTTATTTTGTTACAAATTTATACCGGAAAAGTTAAATGTATACCAGAATTTAGGTTGAAACTTCAACTGTAGTGGTCGGAGTGCTTCAAATAGATAAGAAGTTTCGCGACCTGGATGAGACAATCATAGAGCAAACACAAGAGCTGGCATGTACTTACATAAGTTAAATCAGTTTAAATACAAACTATGTAGCTATAACACTGGGTTTTTTAAAATTAGATAGCTTCGTACCTCCTGTGACATAAATATCAGTGGTTCAAAGCTACGAGGTTATCTCCTATCGTTATTTTATCATCTCTGTGAGTCAAGGTTCTCTGTTCGTGGTTCTAGTCTCAACAAAAATAAAAGTCGATTATAAAGTAAGTAAGTTCGTATGAGTCAGTGCCTACTCTGGTGACAGAGTTTCTAGGCCGCCCGAAGTCGATTATTGACGTTAGGTACGGACGACATGAACTTTTTGATAACGTAAAGAAGCCCTCAATTTAACGTGCTTATGAAATTTTAGAAGCCGCAATTTTAGTTATATAGTTTAAAAATATACAAAAAAAAAACTCATTTCATGCATTTATTATTAAAACAATCATAAGTATAAGTATAAGAGGATTTAAAATTGCATTGATAATTTATCTACAAAAATCTGTTTGAGTCCTTGGAATTACTATGGATAAAAGCTTAAAAACCACTGCTTTCAGAAATGTATATACTTAACTAACAACTTGGTAGATACTTGCAAATTATGAGGAATTGGTATGGATAATTAAAATTCATCTTAGTATTTTAAAATGGTATACTTCTTTTATGACCTCTATAATTACTATTGTGCGCAGTGTACTGCATGTACCTAATTCATTCTTATGAATTAACACAGTGATAATTTCATGAGTTATGCAGAAAAAACTACTAGCTACTTGTTGGTGACATTTAGCATTGTCTGAACAGTGGCTTCCTTCAGTGAATACAATGGCTGATGTCGATTTTTAATTCGGTTTTACTAACATTTTGCACCACCTACATACTTACGTCTAAAACACGTATGACTAACATATCCACACAGTTCAACGAGAAGCAAAGAGCTGTTGCTAAATAAATTTTAAGTACCTGGTCGAAACCATTGCTAGCACCTTGATTATGAAAGCCAAGTTAATTTTACTTAGCATGGAAGAAGGAGTATAAGATCCTGAATTTTATTTTATTTATATTACTTATCCTCATGAATGGTAGGTACACCAGTACTTTTTCTGGTAGTATTAACTTTAAAACAATGAACTTATATAACTCTAAAACAATAAACTTTAATTTATTATACTTACCGTTCAATGTAGAAAGTTTTTCAATCATAACATGCTGTACTACATGTGGCTACTGGTTTATGTGGTTTTACATATATTTTTTCGATATTACAGATAGAAACAGCTCTCGGCACTCAACCCAAAATAAATGAGTTGTTGTATTTGACAATATCACGGCCTACAGAATAGTTTATAGGTTTTTTTCATTTTGATAACAAGTTGTAGATAATTTAGTTCTCTCGTCCGTACACAATTATTATCATCATAGTTTTGTTATAAAACTTCGTTAAGTAATTAATAGTTAAATTGATTATGTAGTGTGATAAATTAAATAAATTAGAAAAGCTATTAATGCAAATGATCCTTTTTGTAATCTTAGTAGGCTTGTAATAATGATTAGATATACTATTAAAAAGATAATAATGATCCAATTACTAATGTTTAGGAAAAGTCTTAGGCTAGGACGAAGGAAAAGAGACGAGACGACTTATTAGTAAACTGTATAATTAAACAAAAACGGTTATTTTTGCTAAAAAAACAGTACCTAACAGCAACAACAATATTGCTTGACAACAAGTCAATAATACTAAACAACAGACATACCTACATGATGGTTAAGTTGAGTCTGACATAACCCTCCGTCAATCCGAAGGCGGGGGGGGTATCCATGAAGGATTTTCCTCAAGTAAAAAAAAAAGGAATTTAAAGGAAAACAAAAAAAAACCTTTACTATTTAGAAAAGCTATAATTATCTTGTCGTACTTCCAGGATATTTTTTTTTTTTTATTTATTTATATTGTCTTGAACTTGAGAATCTGTTCTATAAAACAAAAGAAAAAGAATAGTTGCTTTCTCTTTTGTTTAATTTAATGTAAGGAAACCAATGTGTTTCTAGGATCAATACAACACATTTCGTAAACTAAAGTAGCTAGCTATACTTACATAAGTTAATATTACTCGTCTCCTTAGGACGTGCTACATAAGAAAGAGAGAAGGACATAAAAAAAGAGTTTCTTTGCGTGGCTACGTGGCTACAAGACTACGAGCGTGTCGAGTGTAGCCGCGTAGCACGGCACCACGACACGTTGAAATGATTCCTGATTTAGAGGATCAACTTTACAGGCAGTTTATAAAAATCTTTTTCGTTTTGTTTGATGTGACTAGAAAGATGACTAAGGTACTTATTATAATTCTTATTTTCTAGAACATGTGATCTCTAGTACATACATACATTGTATGATATTCATGCAATCACTGAACGCCTTATGATAAAAATATAGCTTACAATATCTAATTCGATCCTTCTAAGTAAAAATTATAAAGACTTGTTTAGTCTATTTATGGTTTGTACTTATCGTGTTACGAACAATTTACTATGTAATATCTACGACCAATCGGTGGTATATTTTATAATCTCAATGTTGTCTGCTTTTCCGCTTCAAATGCCCTCTTAACATGAGCACCGAAGATAAAGTCGTATTAAACAATATGTAATTTTGTCTTCTTTTTCGTAGACAAAGTGTCTCCGCTGCTCCGGATAGGAGGGCGGCTAGGCACGTGCCTATGGAAGCTACTCTCACTCGTTTCACCTTCAACTTCTTGTAACGTTAGTGATCTCTGATAGTTTATATTCAATAGCAAATAGGCTAGTTCTACAGTAGGTCGCGTAGATAGATAGTTTACAAGCAATAATTAGATGATTATTGTTACGAAGCTTGACAAAAGTAGTGGCGTTGCAAGTAATTCTGAGGCTGCGACCTCTACGACGCTACACGACAGCCATAACATGGGTTATTTTTATTTTTTATAGTGTTAACCATCACTATAAGGGAATACTAAAGATTATAATATCCCAAAAATGATTTCGCCTCAAGCGGGATTTGAACCCGCAACCACCGCTTAATACGCGGGTGCTCTACCAATGGCGCTATCGAGACATCGAGCTATCGGCGCCGGCGCTTCAAGCCGAAGACATCCCAATGATTATTTCGTTCAAGCGAGATATGTCTCGATAGGTCGATTGGTAGAGAGAACACTTGCGTATCAAGCGGTGGTTGGGGTACAAATCTCGCTTGAGGTGAAATAATTTTTGGGATATTATAATCTTTAGCCGTAACATACTCGTAGCAACGGGTCCATAGCTATAGTGCCATATATTAATATTTTTTCTGAGATGTTTTGTATGGCACCATCGCTCCTGCCCGCGCCCCCCTGCCTTTTTTGCTCATCTTTGCCGTTGAGGCCACAGTCTAATAAATTGTTGAAAGTTTTTATCACACTTTTCAGATCTACTTTTGTCAAAATTCTGTGAAATTGTTGAATACATTTTTTTAGTTAATAATGGAATGATGTAGTATTTTAGATGAAATCAAGTGTACTTGAGGTTTTATACTAGTCGTATGATAAGTCAAGTCTCCCATGCCACGAGCAGACACGTACCTACGTAGGTATTAGTAATAAACTTTAATGTATTTGTAAGGACACTCGTACTTATTCACATAATCACAGTTAGAAACAGAACGGATTACTCTATTTATTCAGCTACATATTTTTATATGTTATCTTGATTATAGCTGCAAATAATTTTTATTTTTCGGCAACATTTACATTAATGTAAAATTATATATATTTTTAAATCTGTAGGTATTTTACTTAAAAGAAATCATTAAGAATTTGAATTAGGTTGTTGATATTTCATTATATATATAAAAATAGTTATAATTTAGGTTCGTATTCGTAAATATTATTTATTTGATCTAGCTACTATTTAAAAAAATATCAATTACCTACTTCATGTTGCATGAAATAAATCAATTGTAATTATTGTTTAGTCTAAATTAAACTATTGTTTAGTTAGTAAAGATTGATAACTTGTTAAATAAAATATATAATTTTGCATTTATAAATTAACATATAGTTTAAGGTTCCGACCTTAAATTATTAAATTACAATCTGAACTTAATTTCGTTGTGACTAGCTTTATATTCATATCTATGGACCTCTGAGGATATTAGGTACTGTAGACTAGATTATAGTAGCTACCTATCCATATGAAAGCTCATGAAACTTGATTTCATTGGATGATTTCTAGTCAGCGTAACTTTGCCGATTTGCAGGCATCGCTGCTAGTGTAGCGTAGGTAAGACAAATAATTAGCTATAAAAAGCTATTTCTGAATTCAGTCAAGATTACTTCTTTTGCCATATAACAACAGCTAAAACGTAGCCAAGGTTTTCAATAAGGTAAAAATCATATCATGATGAGTAGATGCCAATTTGTATTAGGTCTGATGTGAGTACCTACAGGCTACAGTGCACTCTGATTGTTATTGTTTAGTATGTTGGTATAATGTTAATAGCAATCCACCCACCGTATTGAATTACAAATTAGTTTTGATGAAACCCAGTAATTTGCATAATTTTCATTGCACTTATTGAGACTAGATAATAACAAATTCGATAATAAACGTTTCAAAATGTAGACGTTGAAGACATTAATAAAGTTTATTTCAATTCTACGTTTGTTTCATTTATTCATTGGTCATGTCGTTCATAGGATTCTCCATCAGAGCATAGCATGTCAGAAACATTTATATAAGAGTAGCGTGCTTAGCTCACTGCAAATATACCTACCTACTGCAATAGATAATTTCTACTGTGAAGGTACTATTATTATCATACATACGTGCATCATAGATTCCTCACAAATGATCCTGTACCTAACCTCAAATAACATAAAGTAAATTAAATAAGTAAACAGCTAGTACCGCGGCTCCACGGATTTTTATAATTAGCAAAACGCTTCGCTCAGCTTCAGAGTACCTACCTGCTCTTCGAACATCCAAAATAGGCAGTACCTACAGAGAGACAGTGAGATGGTGAAAAAGATAACGTTATCGCATACCTCGAATATATTTAACGGTTTAGCTTCAACCTCAGTAAATAATAAAGGTGGATCTCAGGGAGGCGATTGACTCAAAACGCAGCCCGCATGCGGAACTTGAACTCTTATCGAGAATGACTTATTTATTTTAATGCTGCACTAGTTAAATTCTGGCATTTACGTAGCAATGTATGTTATGACGGTTTCTAAGGCTTACTATATTTCTTTTTCGTTTGATTTACGTTCTGTTCAGGAATGTGCAGGTTTAAAAATTTGAAGAGGTATGGAAAATATTTGCCGTAGGTTATTGTACTTACCTATGTATTTTACCACAGATAACATAATACATTTTACCAACTTATACATCGACCATAATTAAGTACCTACATACTTAAAGCACCACGAAGTTGTAAGGTTAACTACTTATAAACAATAAAAATGATAAATAAGTACAATAATGGTTTGGTCTTTGGCAAGAAATCTTTGGGTTTGGTTGGTAGTCGTCCAGCAACATTGGGCATTCGAAAAAGAGGGTAGGTCGATTATGATTATTGTCAACCATGGCCATACTGCCTGTTGCTAGTCAAATATTCTTGGATTTAAGGTAAGTTTATACAAAGGTTAAAAAAAAGTGACTAAACAAGTTCGTTATCAACACTGTACCAAATATAACTTTATCCTTTTCAAGTTTTCTAATTAAAGTTGTTGTTGAAAATTTAACCAATGAATAATAGTTATAGTTGGTTAGTTATTTTTATTTCCTGATATTCTGGAAACTATTGTCCTTATTTACTTGCTATTAATTGGATGGAAAACCAAATAAATGGGCATAAACATGGCATCTTAGTAGTCTGTGGCATAAACTAGTTATAAATAATAGCCATAACAAAATCTTCGACAAAATTAGACTTGAAAATCGAAGGAAATTAATTTGACAGATAGCATTACATAAACCAGTTTTCAGAATCTAATGTGCTGCTGCGGCTACATTATACATAATGCAAGTTTTATCACACAACTCGAGTGCACGTGAGTCGTGACGTAGCTGGCCAAGTTGATCATAACAGATCGACTAAGCACTGTTCTTTGAATGAGTAACCAGTAACAGTGGAAATTTCAACAGAGCGCTTCAGTATTACAGCTATAAAGGAACCAAAGAAAATATGGTTCCTTTATAGTAAAAACACGTTAGGGAATAAAAGTTGCAGCCAAAGTTGTAGCTTTGCGCACGTTTTGATTTGGATCTCCGGAACCCTATGGTATTTCAGGGTGTTTTTTTTTACTTTGATGGGTAGGTAATAATTATTATTTCTTCTATTCCTTAGACCAGTTTTTCAATTGACTGTCTGATTTTATTAAAAACAAGCAAAATACTGAGTTTTTCTTATTTTAATACAAGAAAGTTAGGTTTAAAATAAAAGAAAGGGCAAGTGTCGATATGCTAATCTAAGGTAAGATATGCTTTCTTTTGACTATATTTCAAATTAACATTAACATTAAATATAATATATACTTATAAAATTTGTAGGCTTACAGTTCGCCGAAGCCCGCATGTGTAGCCGTAGCGCGAACCTCAAAACTGATCCATGTACGCTATCGGTCAAGTTTATTTCCTCGTTGAAACCGCGTCATCGCGTAATAACAAAATAGTAATATAAGCTGGGCCGAGCTGTCACAGCAGGAAACAGTCGCGATGTGCTCTCTCGGACGGTTCTCTGTGCTCTTGGTGCTGTGCGCGTCTGCGTACGCGCGCCCAGACCCCGGGGCCAACGACATCGTCGTAGCTGACAAAGACTGTAAGTTTATTTTATAGCTTAAAGTATTATTTATCTTTCTCCAGGTGTAAGTGAAGGTAAAGCTTACACATATCATAGCTTAGCTTCGTGTAGATATACTTGGTCCTATGTACGATGACGATTTAAATAAAATGCATCGGTTTGTACAGATTATGCAAGCCAATATCTCCGTCCCGCGGCTTATGACAGCTCGTCAGTCACCAGCAAGCAGAGTAGGATTTAATACATACGTTGAAAACGATGGCACAATTTTTTTAGAAAAGATAGTATCTATCTATCTATCTTATCTTTTTGTTTTGTTGTTGAAACAGGTAGTCAGGCAAAACTTGTTTGTAAAAAATGGTGGGTGCAGAAGTCGGAATAAAGAAATAATACCAAGTGATTATTTGTTTTTAACAGTGGATAACCTCTAAGATAAGAGTTACAGCGTTACACCGAATATCGGCAATTATCTAGTCTTGTCTTTTGATAACAAAGATATTAGTGATTTGTATTATAAAAATATAGCTGTATTCATAAAAGTGAGCTAGCATCGTGTTAATGTGAGAAATACAATAACATGTTGTTGGTTCAGAATTATGTGTTCAGTTGTAGGTTTTTGTTGCAACTTTTTGTGGCAATAAGTGTAAGACTCAGTAAGTTATCATCAGGTGTAGAATAAAGGATTAATCATTCATTGTTGTGTTTTTGGTGAGTCAGTTAGTAAATAAAATTCAGGGAAATGGAGTCACGAGGTGCCAATGCATACAAAATAACAACATTTATCCTGTCACTGTACCCTACTTTACGGGATCTTTTCATTAAGGTAACTTCAATGCCATCAATTTATCTATATTTTATTCAAAAACTGACTTAGGTACCTTACCTACCTACTTTGTTTCAATATGACGGCTTATTGACTGGTTGCTGATTGAAATTAGATTGCAACAGGGTTAAGTATTTTTTCTTTTCTCTATTCGAAAGGTTTATACAATGTGCGCAATTTGACAAGCCGTAAAAAAAGTTTTAAAAAACTTAGATATAATTCAAAATAGCGTAGCGGTACTTCTTTTAGTTGCTTCGCACTTGACCCGCTATCGTTATCGCTGGAAATATTTAAGCCCAACGTACATACTTGAGTAATTATAGTAGTCTTGCAAATAGGTCAAACTTGATAGGTAGGTTATGACTGAAAAACAAACGATTAAAATAATTTAAGTATCTTGCAGTCAACGCAGTTCTAAAGATTTATACCTAGTCCTAATTAGAGACTAAATGAACGGAATCTTTTTTATATCTTTTTTAATAATCAAGTGTAGCAAGAGGTAAAGGAATGATATAAAAAAATAATGCACAGACTAGACGTGGCGAATGGCGACCCATAAAAACACGGTATCATAACGTTCTACGAAGTGCTACGAAGCGCGCGTTGATATCTATTGTATGAAAACTCAGCAAAAAATGTTTCTCTGAAATGTTGGTCACGTAATTAAAAAAACATTTGGTAGGTACGAGTATGTAAAAACCAAAAGAATTTGAATAATTAAAGTAATATAACTTAAAATCATATTTTTAATGTACACAAGGTAAAACCATGTTTATTTAGACCACTATAAAATTATTTATGCTTGCTGCGTTAATAACTTATCGGGTTAGGGGTTATCGTTTCAATAATACAACATGCCATAACGTTGCCCACCCTCGATACAGCTTGAATAATCGAGTAGCTCGTAATAGGTATGCCAAGTGAACATTGAGTAGCCAGGTACTTATTACGTTCACTTTAACAGGTACCTATTCGTAATTATGGGAAGTTATTTAACCAGTAATAAGCAGTAGGTAATCACCGTGAAAACAACCAGACTTTTTACTCAAAGCATGGTTTC
Source organism: Colostygia pectinataria (assembly GCA_951394395.1). NCBI lineage: Eukaryota > Metazoa > Arthropoda > Insecta > Lepidoptera > Geometridae > Colostygia > Colostygia pectinataria. The sequence goes on along the minus strand of OX596357.1, from coordinate 3,589,483 downwards.
CATCTGTTCAACTAATTATTTTTTTAATTAGCGGGTCATGCAGCTGATTATTTGTATTACCTATTGTTTACGACTTATACCTTCGTGTTCAGACGTCATCAATAAATGCATGGTATCACTACCTGGTATCTGACCACAAACTGAAGTAACGAGAACCCGTGTCAGTATTCATTTGGCTATAATTAATTATATGAGTGCACTGCTATGCTGGTGACATGGATAAGTTTTTACACATCGCTACTGTAATCATACACGACACGAGTGACGCTAATTTACCTACGTTAGTACTAAATGTTATATCTAGAATTGCAAAGCAACCTGCAACATCATTATTTTTAGCGATGATCTATCACATTTGAAGTAGGATTCCTATTACTACCTACACGTTATTTTTATTAAGGTACGCACAAAAGGTTAAATATTATTTAATTTTTTATTTAGGGTAGTAGGTATAGCTAAATTTAGAAGGCCCCAGTCTGTTTGTGTTATACACGGAATAGTTTTTTGTAGATTTACCTAAACTGGTTAGTTAAAGGCTTTATTTTAACCTCCTCACGTTTTAAATTGAAATAATAACTTTAATCAATGAATAGACATCTCAACTTTTTGTAATGCGACACGCACGACTGGTCTTATTCTTAAAATTAATGAAGCAATTCATTTTCATGACAACTTATTAAATGCAGAATTCATTATAATCATAAACACTTCACGCAGGTAAGGTAGGTAGGTACTTATTTATATTTATTCAAAAACATATCTAGAATTATAAATTGAAATAATTATAATTATATAAATTCAAATTAAATTAAGTAGTGGTAGTAGGACTCTTCAGCAAGAGTCCGTCTTGGTGGGTACCACCGCAGTTTCAGATATTCTACCTCCAAGCAGTAGTGTGCAAGCATTACTGTGTTTAGGTTTGAAGGGCACTGTAGCAAGTGAAATTACTGGGCGACAGAGACTTAACAACAATGTCTCGGGGTGATAAGCGCAGTGCAGTGCCACGCAAACACTTAAAAACTTTAAGCTTTGGGTGGCACTGCATCTGTAATAGTCAGGCGTGGTGCTTAACATCAGGTGGGCGCCTTGATTGTCTTGTCACTTGCTGACATAAAAAAAAAAAGTAATACTTAGCAATGTAACAAAGTCTAAATAATCAAGAAATAAAATTAAAATAAAGTGTGATTCTTAAATGTATACTGTCTACTCTACAGTATGACTAAGGTTCTTCGGGAGCCTAAATAACTCTGTCACTAGAATTGGCCACTGTCTCATACAAACTTACATACTTTTAGTATCATCCTATCAATAAGTTATTTTTCTAAGATCCTATTCAAACAACATCCCTGTCTGTATGTCTGGCGACGCTTGTATCTAAGTACCTACCATATTATATTTTTTTTTCCACAGCTGATGTAGTCGGCAAGTTAGACTCTGCTGCGTTAACCGGCAAGCCAGAGACAGACGACGTGGCCACCGGACAGCCAGAACCTCTCGCGGCAGAAACAGACGTGAAGTCGACAGCGAACGCTGATCCACTAACGCCTGTAAACGAGAGATACCCATCTGCTGTTCTCTTCGGGGGCACCTGTGGTGGAACTATCATCAGCTCTAAATGGATCATAACGGCTGGACACTGGTAAACTATACTTCCATTTAATACAAAGTTAATTTAAAGTACGTACTTTGTCTTGACTAAAACATTGTTAGAAAATACAAAAGGTTTTATCTCCGTATCTACAGTCTACCGATTTACGAGTTAAAAAATCGGCGCAAATAATGTAGAGGTAAATATTGCTAGGTCTACCTAAAGATTATAATATCCCAAAAATCATCTCGCAACCTCCGCTAGATACGCGGGTGCTCTACCAATTGAGCTATCGAGACAACGTTTGTCATAAGGTCATTGTCATCGCTTGAGGCGAGATCATTTTTGGGATAGTATAATGTTAAGAATTCCCATAGTGTGATGGTTAACACAATAAAAACTAATATAACCAATAACTACATAATTCAGATACCAAATGCGTAAATGCATACCTACATTATATCTTAGGAACTCTGGTTTTTCCTGGTTCAATAATTATAGGTCGTAGGTAGGTACATAAAAATATGGATTCAATTTGTTATGCTTGTGTGATCAAGTAAATAACATCAGAGGCCCAATTAAAAGTTTCATTCAACTCACTCACGTGAGTGAGCCGTGTATCGAGGCGAGTAAGAGCGAGCTCATTTGACATGGAATCATACCATGAACTTATATAAATAGAGTTCAAATTACAAAGACAGCGGTTCACGATACGACTTTTCAGACTTTACCACTAAACTTCGGTGGTAGTACCTTACCTACTAACTAGTTTTTTTTTAAATTTCGATCTTATTTTAGGGTGTGTTCTTTGTAGTGTGTAAAATTCACATTGGGTTCTAACTAAATTTTATTTTAAGAGCCCTATATATATTCTTGACAATCCTTGAATTTTCCTGTAGCCCATGAAGAATCGAACACTATTGTGGCTCGCGTGTTAAAGATATTTCAATGAAAATAAAAACAAATAAAAGCTTTATCCCTTAGAATTTAAATCAACAGAACAAATATTAATTAATTCAAGACACAACTGAATAAAAAAATAATTAGTAACGCGCGTTTCGTAAAATGAGCAATTCCAGTCAACTTTCGATCATGTTTTCTATAAAATAACAAAGTCTAACCTATTTCCAAAAATGCAATTAAAATAATCACAATTTTAAAATTTAAGTGATCAGAGAAAAATACAGCATGTTAGTTCAATATTTTAAAAAAAGACGGTCTAAAAAACGCGTACTTTTCCCAATTTTACGCTTGTTATTTCTGCTAAAGTAAGGAGTTTACAATTAAAAATACACCTACTAAATTAAAGTTTAAGTTTTTATTAAATAAATACAACAAAGAAAATAGAATACAACAAAGAAAATAGTCTAATAGCGTTGACTTTTTAATACGATTTTTTTGAAATCACACCTTAGCAGCGCACTTATAACCATATCGCTCGAAGCACCGACTCTCAAACCGCGCTGAGCGCTTATGGAGCGAGGACGTATCGCTCCTCATCGCGCGCGCTATTACTTATACTATATAAAGATACATTCAGGCGAACTTCATGAATTATATCGCAAAATCTTGGAAAGGCCTCTTAACATCCTTAGACTTATCCATATCTATCCGATTATTTATAATGTCTTTTTCCAGAAAATAAAATGTAGGTACTTGGTACTTAGTTATTACTAATTTAATTACCATCGAATAATCGTTAAACACTCGTGGACTGCTAGAAACAGGATAATAGTCCTAAAAGTATACTTCGTCATTAGCATACATACCTACAACACGTTACCGAGTCTAGAAGGCAGGTACAATTTTATTGTAAAACCTCGGACCCACCTTACCATTGGCACACAATCACCATATTGAATTTGTGTTTGTGCTTCCGACCGCAACTGGGTATAGCATCTATCTGTATTATCAACGTATTAGTAAAATCGTTTGTCATTATTATGTGTATAAAAAAACTCTTCATGGACTGGACACAGACAGGAGGCAAATTATACATACCTACATACTTAGAATAACAACACGCCTATACATACATACATTGAGCCAAGGCACAGAACAGTTATTAGTACCTACTACCTACGTAGCCAAGGTGTGCCAGCAAAAGTTGGGCCTAATTCTGCATTGGGCGCTTTAGTAAGGATGGATGTTGAAGTTCTTGCAGCACAGATACCAAATCAATATTTATAGGTACCTAAGAGTTAGGTATCTTTACTATTTCGGGCAACGTTAGACTGCAGATAGAAAGGCAATGCTGCCTGTCGCTGCTGCCGGTAATGCTAATTCCATATTATATAGCGTTCATAATCTGTGACCACCGTATCCGTCTTATGCCGGCAGTATCGGCAAGGGTTGGCCAAGGAACTGGGTCCACATATTGGGCCAGAGCGTGTAGAGACTTATGTTGGTGACATCGAGTACCTATTCGATGGTTGTTGACTACTTTAGCGTATTGGTAGGTAGCTGGCGACCAATATTGGCCGGCAAACCACTGTCGATGTCGGTTTTTCATGAAAAATTAAGTAGGTACTGTCGTACGTGAGTGAAATGCAAAATTATCATTTTATTACTGTGTAAACAGCAACAATTGATAGCCAAAACCTTGACCCAAAATTGCCCAAACCCCAAACCTTGGCCAAGTGTCTACTGCCGGCTTTAGATACTCAGTTCCTTGTTTGCAGCACCATATTCTCGAACGGGCGCAGCGTGCTGGCCGGCACCAATAACACCGATGACGGCAGCGGCGTGTTTCGTCGCGTCAAGCGCCTGGTCATCCATCCGCAGTTCTCCGTCGGACCCTACTGGCTGGACGCTGATCAGTTCGATATCAAACAGGTGAATCTTTTAAACAGAGAAAATGGTATTTCTTTCACTATTTAAGCTTTAGTATTTTGAAATTGCTAAAAGATTCTATGCGTCTTTTGAGTCCTTTTCCCATTATTTCTGGTGATTAAGGACTTATTCCCATCTTTCCAACCTAGCTTTCCACCCTAGGTTGGAAGTTAGGAATTTTAAGTTCCATCTTCCAACCTCTGCCAGGTTGGATAGTGGGAATATCTAAATTATTTTTGTTACCAACTTCCAAACTGTCAATAATGCGGTACATTCATCGACATTTTACTAATTTTTAACAAATTAATTTATCTTAAATAATAATTATAATATCTTAATTCAATATGAAGATGAATGAATTATGATTATGAATATCTTGTCTTACCTACGGTTTATGAATAATGCGCGCTGCGCTGGATTTTTTACAAAATTGAAAACAAAAAAAATGTTACTAAGTCTGATCAAGGCAGCCACGTCACAATGCTCAACATAAGATAAAATACACTATTCTCTTGCAGGTGGGAGCTCGTTGGGATTTCCTTTTGGCAGAGTTGAGTGACCCCCTTCCCTTGGACGGCAAACTTATAAAGGCAGCCACGTTAGACGACCAGCCGAGCTTACCAGCCGACCTCGAAGTCGGATACGCTGGATATGGCACTGAACACCATGGGGTAAGAAAGAAGCCTGATTTGAATTACCTACACCTGTCAGCGCTGCTGTCGTGACAACAAGCGATGTCACAAGGTGTACGGTGCTGGCTTTCGTAGTTAACGCCTATAACGTAGGTACTTTGTTGATCCAGGGCACCATGCGTAGCGACATGCACAATATGGAGTTAGCAGTTCAAGCTGACGAGGTATGCTCCGCCGCGTTGGAGCAGTACAATAAGGAAGATATGGTCTGCACCAAGGGGCGCCCGCCTCGCTACGACTCTGCTTGCAATGTAAGTTTCCTTTTTAGATAATTATGTCTCCATGCTTTATGATTGTTTCCGTATTGATGGATACGATCAGAGCATTGGCTCAGCTTTTGCTCAGCATCTTTGCCAAAGAGACGCTGCCCTAGCAGGCTGCAAATTCATCTTGCTTACGCCACTTCTAGCTGCTATACGACCCATTTTACATTTTGCAAGACGACCGATACAACGCTTGTTAAACAAGGTTTTTCTGAAAGGTCATTTTTGTTTTTAAAACAACACTTCTTCCTCCACTTTAAGTTTGAGATGATCGCTTATTGGCGAAGAGAGCCACTACCAAATCTTTTGCTTTTTTTCCCATTTGTTTTGCACTCGGTATTTTCAACTTTGTATCTTTTCAGGGCGACAGCGGCAGTGGTCTGGTCGACAACAATGGCCGCCTGGTGGGCATCGCCTCCTGGGTCGAGAATGACGCGCATGAGTGCCGCAACGGGGCTCTGGTCGTATTCTCTAGAGTGGCCGCCGTGCGCGACTGGATCCGACAGGTCACCAAGGTTTAAAAATCAATGAAAAATAATGATCTTGAAAATAAGAACACTCAACATGTTCACATGATAAGTACTTAAATAAGTATAACCGTGTACAGCACATGAATTATTATGTTAAACTATAAGTACCTGCTTACTGTAATTTAGTATAACACTACTTATTATTGTTTCTGATTGTTACCATCATCACTAGTCAATCTCTAAGCAACTTATTTTGTAATCGATGTGTAATGTAGTTATTGCATACAAAGTACAAATTAGTGCTGTATATGTAGTAGGTAGGTACTCGAATTGGTTGTGACAGATTAAATGAAATACCAATTGTATTTACTGGGGTGATTCACAGTAGTACAATTGGAAGTTCAATTAACTGAACTACTGGGTAATAAAGTCCAATAAATGGCGGCCAACCTGTAATAATAGGACTTTTTTTAACCTAATATTAAACATTCTAAACTGAAACTTTATTAATAAACCAGTAAAATTGATTTTTAACGTTTTTTCTACATGAAACTATTTATATGAAACTGTTATTTACACAACAGATGTTAATAAAACAAGGTTATTTATGTTCCTGAAAATTTAATGACTTTAATAGAAGATAACTAAATTAAAACAGCAAGAAGAAAATCATTAATCAACATTTTCATCTGATTATGTTAAGCAAAAAGACCAAAATTAATCAATGACCTAACAAAATATACAACAAAAGTCATTAAATAATTGAGTCCAATGAATAAGTCTACCGTGGACAACGAACGAAGCGATACATGGATATCATTGCGTCAACTTCACCACTAAAATGAACAAGTTACATAATAATACAACTTACAATTTTGAATAATATTGTGAATAAAAGAAAAAAAGCTAAATAATTCTTTCCTACTTATATAATGTGTAATAATATAAAGTGTCGACTACTTAATTAGCTTACTTTAAAATGTTTCACACAAAGAGCGGAGCGGAGCGGGGAGGGGAGGGCCGAGCCGGCCAGCGCCCGCGCTCTGCGCCTTACACACGCTCACTATCTTGCTAACACTTATGCCACTTACGCCGAATGTTACAACAAAATAAAGCGACACTTTCCAAACCAAATTACAGTACTAACAATTTGTTGACACAGCGTGTCCTTCGTGTGCTGCGCCTCGGTCGCACCGGGTCGCGCCGGGTCGCGCCGGGTCGCGCGTCGCGGTCGCACTCGCGGGTCGCGCCCCGCTCGTTGAGCTTCAGCTTACGATTGTTATTTCGTTAACGTTAAGCGCAATATATCCTCCGGTGGAACTATAACAATGTAGCTTTTTTTGGAGTTTTATTTTTTTACAATATATAGGATTTGTCTCTATAATTAATTATATCTAATATTTACAATGGAGGTGAATGGACATTATTCAAACTCTACTTATCGTCATCGAAAATAATCCCGAATCCTACCCGAAAAGAACGTATCTACAATTTTATAAAATTTAAAATTAAAACTTCGCCGCGGCTAGAATCTAAACAACACAATAGATCGAGTCTGCGTTTCGAATTTCTAACGTCGGAGAGTCATCAACGGACGTCGCTCTGTCCGGAGGAGTTTCGACGCGCGCGGCGCCAGTCAAATGTACAAAAACTCGAAATAAGAGACACAAACTCGATCGAGACATTTATTCAGTTGATTGCGGCGGCTTGGGTAGGGCGCTCATATCTTGTGTATCTTCTGGCTGACGACGACGGGGTTGTTGCGGCGGATCTCCTGCGCGCCCAGCTCCCTGTAGTCGAACGAGCACTCGTGCTTGTCGCTGTACCGGTGCACCGCGCAGAACAGCCCGCCGCACCGGCACTCGAACCCTGCAACCGACGGACCAACACTCACACACCGCTCTATTTTCTCTAACAATCGTCTCGAATCATGGTCCTTCTTTTTAGAAGAGACGCTGCCGATAGGATGCTGATTAAATAAAGTACTTTGGAGTATAAAGTTGCGTACCATGTACTCTGAATCGCTAGAGTTAGGCGATGTTGATTTGTTGCAGAGCCGTCTTAGTCAACGATAAAAAGTGAAGATGATGAGATGTGTTACCTGTGAGTCCAACCTTCTTGCGGCAAACAGCACACCTGTTCTTTTTCTTCTTGTCCTTGCTGGGGTCCTTGTCGTCGGCGTCGTTGTCGGAGGTGCCGGCGCTGGCGCCGCTCGTCCCCGCCCCGCTCTCATCTTCGAATTTCTAAAAATAATCATACGAAACACATCAAACACTATCCTTTAGTTAGTGTACACTTTTGAACAATATTATTAGTGGCTTTCGGCCTGGGGTTTGCGTCGATCCCGACTGTACTTGTACAAAAGGAATGTATGACCTTATTCCTAGTCTCTAGTAGACTTATATGATCCACGACCGCAAGCCGTTGAATCGAGTGCCGTGTCTCAAGCTAGATTTCATAACAACAGCTTTGTCAGAAGAGTTGTCAGATAATCTATGCTTGAGCTTGGTTTTATATTGGATTAGAGAAACGCTAGCCAGCAGTTCGCACTTTACGAATTATGTCAATATAATGATCGGAAATATAGAACCTTATGGAGTATGTGCAGGGCGTTTTAAAAATATACAGATTAGATTCATATTGGACAAAGTAAACGTTTGACAGCTAATCGCCCTTTCCGAAATAAGCCAGTCAATATTATGATTGAAGAGTTAATTATATCACACCAACGAACCCGTTTAAGGTTCCTCTTGACCCCGTCCTGAATGGAAAGGCGCTGATCTTTTACAACGGGCAAAGCCACGTAGTTCGGTTTAGCGTTTCCCTCAGGCACATCGAGCGTTTCTTCAATCATTTTGTTGTGACTTTCGTGTATTTCCACATTTTTCTTTTTATTTGCGACATCGACCGAGCTGTCTTGGATTACGCTCAGTCTGCCCGGTGACTGAGCGTAATCCAAGACAGCTCGGACAGAGTAATCGGGTTTTTTCTTCGCTCCATCCGGCTTCGGCAGTGGCGTGCCGTCGTTTATTTCGATGGAGAGATTCTTGTCTTCGGCGCTTTTGGAACGCGATACTCCTACTCCTTGCTCAGAATTTTGTCCGCTGTTACTGGACTTACTGTTGCGACGGAGCGCTTTTTTGAATATCCTCTTCCCTTTAGATTCTTTTTTATTAGGGTCATTTTCCATTATGTGTATTTTTTAAGTATATTTTTCAGATTGGACATTTTGACTGTAAAGGAAATCGTAAATGGAATACAGCTTACAGCTGAAATGCTGATACGTTATTTGCATGTACATAAATATGCAGTGTTTAAATTATGTAAGACAGAGATTTTAAAAAATGCAATTAAAAAAATCAAAAAGCTAGCTGGAATATAAAAACTCGAATTTTTTTTAAATTGTAAACACTTTACCAGTTGCTATGTAAAGGTGCCCCTCATCGCCAGTCAATGACTCGGGGTCTTCAATTAAATAAAAATAAACTTATTACATTTTAAAACTTACTAAAAAAACAAGGATTATAAAAATACTATTTGAAAAATACTTGATTACAAAATATTCGAAATTGTTGTTCAATACGTGTCGTGCAAAAAGTCAGTCTGACAATATTCTTATTTCGAAAAGGGACAAGCTGTCATCTTGAAAAAAGGTTGGTTTATTTTTGCTTATTATGTAATAAGTTTTATATCACATGTGATATCATGATGTAATATTTATTTTGATAGGCTATTTACTAAGACTAGTGCTTATCAAGTATAAATTATTATACACAGCTAGCGTTACGGGAAAAAAGATTTCAGAAAATATTAGGTGTAACAACAATAACAAAAAAAAAGTACCGATGTAGAAACCAAGCCTTATAGTCTGCCAAAAAATCCTTTTACGTTTTATGTCGGTAGTACACGCTTGGCCAAGGGTTGGCCAAGGAGCTAGGCTAACATATTGGGCCAGCGTGTAGTGATTATGTTGGTGACTACTTTGGCGTGTTGGCGCTGGCGACCAATGTTGTCTGGCAAACCAAATGTCGGTTTTTCGTGCAAAGCATCAAAGGATCTTGGCGCGCTCCGCCAACAGTGTTCACACATTGGCATCCAATTCTGATTGTTATACTAAAGTAGTGTCGCGGGGGAGTAAAATTCACAAATATTTTTTATTTTCTTCGGTGTGGAGTTGAACAAGCAATGAGGTTCAAAAACCAATGCAAAATGATCACTAAATCACGATATAAACAGCGCCAATTGAAAGCCAAAATCTTGGCCCAACATGCTAACCCAACCCTTGGGCCAAGTGTCTAATGCCGGATTTACAGGAGTGCTGCCACTTTTTTTTCAAAAATCAATTAGTAAAGTGAATAAAATGAATAGCTAATTAATGAACTAAATAATGTAGTTCATTGGTTCACTTCCATAGAACGCCACACGCGTAGTTCGGAAGAAGACAGCAACACAACAATTAAATACTACACATAAAAACAGTTATTTAGGAGATTAAATTTCACCAAGCTAATCATTAAATATCTAGAGCACGACAGTGATACCAATATATTAATAAATATTGGCGGACATTTTTACACAGCTTCATCTAACCCCAAACTAAGCAAAGCTTGTACAATGAGCACTAGATAATTGAATACTTTGGTAAGACTCCGGATCACTTCCGAAGTTTTGTCATCTAAAATTGTTAAGTTACTAGAAGTAAAATCTGTTTAGATACGTTAGATACGTTTTAAAGATTTGCATGCTCTAGTTAGCAGAATGTGGCAGCACTAAATTTAACCAAAACCTGTACATCTCACAAACCCATGTTGATGCAAATAAAAGTTTATGTATTATGAATTACGTTTGATACATATCGGATCTCACAAAGAAGAGATATTCAGTAGCCCCCTTTTTTTTGTAAGAAGTATCAAAATTTAAAACTTCCATAAAGTCATAAAGCCAGTACCACCTGTATACCAAGTTTCATTGAAAATGCGACCTGAAGGCGAGAACCGACTGACTGATGGATAAAAGCATTTTTAGATCTGAAATCCAAAATTCAAAAGTGCTTTTTTAAATAAAATCATATGGATCACTTTGCTTACAAGCTAGGAAAATTTGACAGACGTTTGGTACAAATAAATAGTCTATTCTAATGTTATTGCACATTACACAACTGATGCATCGGTGTCATCGCGATAGCCTCAGGCATATCACTTTATAATATTATTGGATTTCAATAAGTTAGTTAATTCAAACGCGTATTTCAATAAGTTTTATCGTAGATCATACAATAATATAGATGTGTTAGCATTATACATAGCATTTGTCCTTCCTATCAATCAAGCCAAAATGGGTATTCTGCAATAAGGGGAAACTGTATTAATTCTTTTTTCGAGAATTGTTTTCATTTTGATTTGGTTGGTTCTTTGATGACTAGCAAAATATTCAAGCTTGCTTCGACTATTTTAGCATAGCATACATTACGTCTAATATCATACGACTCGATTCAAGCTTTGCCATGGGACTTGACAGCTAAGGTTTAGTGTTGATCGTAGGTCATAGCTTGTTTTTTATAAAAAAACCTAAAAAGTCAGCCCCAATTTGAAACAAGGGGACACAGACAAAGTGACTTCCAAAAAGCAGGCTGTTATGTTGTTCCAGTGACAAACCGCAATAACTTGAACTGTTACACGTTTTATACGAAGCTAGGTGTAACTTGAACTGCTAGAAAAGCTATAAATATGATTAGGTATCGTTGGTACTTTAACAAGCAGAGCAGAGATGACGGAACTGGGAGGTTACTAGCTGGCAAGCGGTGATCTCTGCCAAATCAATTCAAAACATAAAACCGTTACTTTACTGTCTCACTGACGAAGATGAGGCTAGTTTAATTAGGATAGCATTAGTACTAGCTTCGTGCATTTACTGTTGTGCTTCGAAAACAAGGACTGGGCATGTAATGAACCTCCGAAGCGTGATGTCAGGAGTAAATAGACTGTGTTATAGGTAGTCACGAGACACGTGTGAGTGACCTAACATCGGAACGCACCTGCTGGCAGAAACGGAGGCAGAACGTAAACATGATGTATCCACAGACACTGCTACGAAATATTTTGGAAAGAAAACGCGGTAGCATTAGTAAGCCTTGACGAGAGATTGAGCTTGATGACAAAAATAATGAGAGACTATGGCAGGAACTTGACGGTTCAGGGGACGAATTTTTTGATTCCCACGTCACAGGAAATCCTAGTATGGGGGGGGGTGAGTTATGTAAAAGATTGTTAAGAGAAGTGCGGCCTCACGTCAGAATGCGCCTGCGGACTGGCGGGCAGGCTGGGCACGGTGGGCGCGGCGGCGGCGAGCGGCGTGGCGGCGGCGGGCGCGGCCGGCACGAAGGCCGTCGACACCGGCGACGGCGTCGTCGTCGGCGGCTGCTGCTTCTTCTTTAGTGCCTCCTGGAAACGAGAACATGTGACTAAGTAAAAGTACATACTGTGGAATTAACTGTCGAACTAAAAGCATCATTCATTTACGAAGGATTACGAAGCAAAACTAAAATTATTTTTATATTTGACATGTCTATCTGTCTGTTCTAGAAGTCATTTAATGTAGTAGAGTGGTGTGGCGGAGTGGTGGTCAAAAATCGAATACACCCACGATCACCCCACTCCAAATGAATGTTCATCTCGCACACATGAACGGAACGGCGTGGAACGGCGGATTTTTAATTAATTGAATGTTTGGATTATTATTATTTCCATAAATTCACTTAATCCAAGTAAAATTTCTCATACATGCAAAGTTTTTATTGATTTTGGTGTGCTGCCGTGGAATGTTACCAATTGGATGGCACATACATGTATTTCGAATTTTTAGTTCTTGAATGGCTATTCAGTTGTTAGATACTACAGCAATATATTGAACCTAGAATGTAAGTCGTACAGAAAAGTGTAAGCTGCTAGAATGATAGCCTCGCCAAATAAATGTATGGCTTCGCGTAAATAAAGCAGAGTAAGTAAATAAGTTCGTTCGTATAAGTCAGTGGCCAATTCTAGTGACAGTTTTTGGGCCGCCCGAAGGACTGTCATGGCTTAAAAACTTTGAAAAAGCCGGGACCGACTTAATGAAGCTTATTGTGCCCTCCGAAGCACAAAAAATAAAACAGAAAAGAACGAACACACAGTATGTCATTAGCGTGGCATTGCGTTTATGTTATGAAGCACCGGCATCTGACGTGCACTCTCGTGCATATTAAGATATTTTCAGCGATGTCAGTTTCTAACGTGACATAGCGGACCACGTTTTATCGATTAAAAATAAAATGTTTCCTCATCCTGGTGGCCAGCAGCGAGCAGCACGAAAATGGCGTGCTATCTAAATGTATCATGGAAACGTGAATAATTGCGCTACAGGCATTACGTGCTATATTGATAAGTAATGCCTGCCTACGTCATCGCGAACGCAAAATAGAGGCATAATAATTTTAAAACTACAATAATTTAACCTGTTATTATAATTAGACCATAAAGATTTACCTACTGACTAATACTTGCGTATATGAGTAAGATGAGTTTTCTGCGGTAGAGGTGGTGACAACGTATTAGAAATAAAAATTATGCATGTTTTAATTTTACGTATATAATGACGTCATCCGTCAGGTTTACCTTGTTCTAGATATCTCGGTCATTATTTCTGTATTTAACCTAACTGAAATGGAAACTAGTAAATACATAACGGCAAAAGAACGAAAATATTCGCTGAAAAAACGTAGTAAGATAACCAATAAAAGATTTCTCAAAATAATCTTGTGTTAGCCTGAACCGGAAGATAAAGCCCATGATGTTACATAAAAAAAATTAATATAATATCCGTGAAGTTAAAATGGGAAAGCTCCACCATTATAAGGTCTGTCTGTCTGTACGTGTATTTATCACTAACGATAACAGTGTCGTCTACCTACCTACGTACAGACGTAGGTAGGTAGACGACAAAGACGTCAAAAGTGATTAAGTACAATAGGTATATTTTCTATTGAGCGTATTCATCATAACATAAATCGTTCTGGATTATACCATAAAATATTATGTAGCAATAATAAAACATTTTTACCGAGAACAGCTAAGTATTGCAACCACGACAGATGCACAACAGCGGGATGAGTTGACTTTTTTTTTTTGTTAACCTGTTTCGTCCCACTGCAGGGCAAAGGTCTCCCCCAAATCTCTCCAATCATCTCTCTCCTTCGCAATGTCCCACCATCCTCTTTCGAAGGAGTCGAGATCGTCCCGCCAACGTCTTCTTGGCCGACCACGATGGCGCCTTCCATCATTCATCATCATTCTTCATGAGTTGACTAAAGACAAATATTTAGCCCCATATACTTCAACGCATCTTGTCAACAAGTACAAAGTGACTCTGTTTCCAAGTTTTAAATGATAAAGAGTTGAGTAGTTTTTTTAACAGGTTTCGAATTATAACGCGAAATAATAATAATTAAAACAATTTGTTGGAAGTTTCGAGATATTCTTAGGGTAGGTTTAGAGTGCCCTTGTTTAGAGAATAACAACAGTATTAGATAATGGACCTTTAGGTCATAGGCTACAACACGAAAAGCAACAAGTTTTGTAAATGTCTTTTTCGTAGTAGGTATAAAAAAAAGTATAACAAAGTCGCTTCCCGCTGCCGCCTCTGTACGTATTGACGTATTCTTAGATCTTTTAAACTGTGGTTTGCATCAGTAGATTGAGTGATTTCAGAGGAAGGTTTATAGGTACCTACGTATAGTTTAAGCACCCGTGCGAAACTGGGGCGGGTCGCGAGTTACAAATAAAACCAGCTAAAAAGTACAAAGAAGGTACCACTTACGGATTCAACAACGCGGGTGGAGCTAGCTGAGCCAACTGTTCAGTGTGTGAGTGAGATATCTATCAGACACAGTTTGTCTCTAATACCACTTGTTATGGTCTTGAATTAATGACACTTGCCCGACCGTGTAGCTGGCGATTCCGCTGTGTGGGTATTCTCGGCATACAAATGCGAATCGTTTCAAAAACTGATTAATTTAAAGACGTGTTGTGGCACAACAACTACGCAATAGTTCGAGATCGCAAACCGGATGTCTGCGCCCCCGAATGAAAACAAGAATGATAGGAAAAGTAACACATTGATGTTGAGTCGTATCCACGATATTCGAAGCTATAGATCAAACAGACGCACCTAGTGACAGTGAGTCACGCAGCGCTCCGCAATGTCACCCAGACTAAAGGGGTCGCTGATCGAACCTCAAGTCCGCACTTAACTTTGTCTACCCTTTTCATAAGCATTAAAATTGTTCAATTAGATAGAAAATTCGTCATAACGACGGTTAATCGCCGTAATACTCAGTGTATTCTAGAGCGCTAGTGGTCTAGTAAGTAAGTTCGTATGAGTCAGTGGCCAACTCTGGCAGTGGTCTAGTAGTAGCCATGAGGAAACTGGCATGTCAAAGAACAAAAAATTCGAAAGACATGGGGTGGTGATGTGCCTATCTCTAATCCACATTTGATCCACCGGTCTCGCTCAAGAATAGACCGATGTCCCAGCGGTGGCAAGGTGGGATGATATATCTAACTATTCATCTTATTTACTTAGAAACTAGTTGATTAACGAAATCGATTTTCCTGATTGGGCACCTACATACACCTACGTAATTTTCTAGATCTACGAATCTAACTTTATAATGTTTTTTTGCAAATTGGTACCTATGATGTGCGTTACATTCGTGGGTGGTATCAATTAGTTGATAATGTTTGCGTGTCATGAAGTAGTAATGTGCGTTATAAAATAATTAAGCAATAGTAGGTGATATTTACCTTAAAACAAACTGAGCAGAGTCCATCCGTGGAGGGATTGCCGTAGAATCCGCAGCCAGAGCGGCAAAGCGCTTCCATAGGATTTGATTCGCGCTCCATTGTTCAAAACTATAATTCACTTCAACAACAACAAGTCTATCACTATAAGGTTTACACTATAGTACGATTGCACTAACAGTTATATTGCACTTGTTTTCGTAACAGTGTTCCACTACGGCTAATGACGTGGTGCACTTGTAACGTTTTAATTTAGACGTGGTTTTATCTATCAGGTCTGTATCCGCGGTAAGTGGCTACCTTCCCAACGAGCTAGCTGTTCCTTCTTTGTCAGGATCGCGGCGGGCCCTGGAACAACAAAATACAATCATCAAACAAATGTAAGACATGCTCAATGTAAAAAAAAATGGTTGTCGTCAAATTAACTAAACTACTAAGTTAAAGCAATGCTACAATGCCACCATAATCAAGCTAATTCTCTAGAATACATGCACAGGAATATGATATCATGAATAAGTTAAATAGCTTAAACATATTTAACTTTTCACATAAATATCCATTTCGAAAAATAACTTTCCTCTATCTATACTTTAATTTCCGTGGCCATAAATAGTGTTTTAGAGAAAATTATTATAATGGGTGTGATTCCCCAGCGCCGTATCTCGCACGTAACAATGCAACGGCAAACAATAACCGTTTAATTATTGTACAAACAACGTTTTGAAAGCGATAATGTATCGTCTCGGCGCCGCTGCATGCTGTCGTGCCCATATGTGCGTGGAACGCGATTATTTCACTAGAAAGTGATATTAGGCATCGAATATGATTTCGTAGACTGGAAGCAGAACATAATATGCATAACGACAGGTTTGCGTAACAAGAGAGAGCTAATGCTAAAGTGGAACGCGCCCGCGAAACTAAGCACCCGCGCCCCGCGCCAAGGTCGCTTCGCTACCACTAAAAAATTACCAAATAGCTATGAAAAGCTTTACATTTTGCCAAAATCGTCCCACTCAGATGAATCTTTCACAAAATAAACCTCGTTTTGGCATCTTGGAAAGGAGGTAAGTATTTTACTAAAATAGAAATGATAAATAGATGGCCTGATTATACGGTATTGTTTTTATTTTAGAACATAACCGTGAATGCTTCGAAAAACATAAAAAACGTATAAAAACAGATGGTAGATGCGCATGAACTCATTACAGTATCAGACGCCAGACAGGCAGAAAATATGTATTGCCTTAGCATACCGACGCATTTTTAACTCGTACAGAACCAACGACTTGATAATAAACTGTTAGTTGTTTTAATTTCAGCTGTCCGTGCTAAAACTAAAACAGGTGACAGTACTCCGAAATAGCCTAATAAATTAGTTAAACACATAAAGGAGTATCTTTAAAAACAATATGTTTTAGTTGTAGTCATAGGGAATATAATATTTTATTAAACTAAATTATGATTGAACTACAAGAATTACCATTCGCTCAAAATTTCGCATATATATGCTCTAGTGAAGTCGGGTCGTTAGCACCGGTTGTTCTCAGTTGGGGAGTCATCGACCGACGCGCACGCAGGGGGTGCGATCCGATGCGCCCGCGCACCCGATACATATGGCACACATGAACCAACATTACGCGCACTTACAAAGTCTAAAAGTACCGACGTCTATGTATGTATGTAGGTAGGTAGGTACTATACGTACACCTTAATTATAAACCATATTTTCTAGACAACTCTTATTAAACTACACGTTGTTCAGGCCAGGCTTCTTTAGTATTTGTAGATCCTAATTTATGCATGATAGTGTATCCATATCCAGTAAGCTAAGTAAGTTCGTATTTGAGTCAGTATGATGTCTGAATTAATTGGCCGTCTTAAGACTTCCTTCGGGACTGTTTAGTTTACTAATTAATTAAAGTATTTAAAGTTTAATTCTCCGTAGGACGTCCACAAGTCCATCGGTAGACAACATCACCATTATGTCGATCCAGTCACCGGCCGGTATCCGGTCCGCCAACCCAGTTCTGAATAATAATTATAATTTGGTGTAAGTCGTCAACATTTATTCTTTTCACTTCTTTCAGCCTGGCTTGTCCTCTATTTCCAGTTTTATGAAGCCTATCCACGATTAGCATAATTTTTAGAAAGCATTCTTAGAAAGAGCTTGTTGATGTTGTGCAATGACTGTGGAGCCCCTTTATGTTATGACGTGTTTCGCTCGCTTGACGACAGGCCTATTACTCACTAGTCACTCCGGACACAGAGCTCCGGATCTCTTGTTACTGTAACAGTAACCTTAATCTTAATATCTTGTAGTAATGCTTTGCTTTTCGACTATTGGTTATTTAACAATATTTGGGTCTATATTAATATAATAAATAATATAATAATGTCACTGCGATTATGCCAGGCTTAATATTATTGTGATAGCCACACATTGGATTAGTATTTTTTTTATAGTGTTAAGTGCTAATTATTTTAAAGACAATCGTGATGTATTATATTTTTAAATTTCACGAACGAGCTCATCACTAATGTTATTCCCGTGGGAGGGCGCACCTGTTGTTATAACAAAAAAACGTGAAGCCCAGCTATAAATAAGTGCTACTTAAGGCTCTAACTAAACAAAGCGCAAATACCTATATTTGAGTAAAATTAATACGAAATATGTGTGCCAAGGCGACTATCAGCCTATTCAACCAGTCGGAAACGTGATGTTCAAATATAGCGTTACGATAATGGCGATGCTCGACCTGCGTTGCCAAATTAACTTTAAACCAGTACCAGTGTAATAAATAATGTTGGTGATCATTTTAACACTCAAAATAAGACCAGTAAAAGGAAAACTAAGAAAAGAAAACTAATATGATAATTGATAATATTATCGGTCAATGAAGCAAAGGGATTGCTATTGCAAAAATGTGGCAATGCGACCCGGCGACGTCGATAGTTATAAATAAGGATTCACAACTTGGCTAATCAGATAAGTTCGTTTGAGATAACGTAGTGGCAAATGTACTAATGTTTATTTGAGCAGTGGTACTCGTGAACGTCAAGGCGCTGCGCGGCGCGGCGCGGGCGGGCGCGCTGGCTGTGCCCTGCTGACCCACTTGCCGAGTGCTCGCTACGCAATTCGAGCGAGACCTGCCTGCATCACACACTGGCCACATCTTATTTCTAATCTACGGCGAGCAAAACTTAGGCATTAGTCGGCATTACTGATAGGCACGTCATCGCGTAACTTCATCGGTCGTAAACAAAATATATCTTGAAACCGCTCCACCAACGTTATGTTTAGGTAAACAAGTATCGAATGTTTTTTGGGAACAAAGAATGATCGAGAATATTCTAGTTACACTATCACAAATTCACAATCTACCTACTGTAGGTAATGGTCGATTCCAACCATTCTCCCTCCACATTGAATCAACCCTGTTATCAGTACCTACTATAAGTACATTTGGTTGTTGTCTACTTGCTGTAAAATCATTAATTGATACGCAGTTAGTTTTGAATGAGTAGTCAACAACATTATATTAATTATCAAAATAATATGCAAAATACCGATCAGCGAAACCATTTGTAAGTATTTCTCTGTCGTTTACAAGGTCCGCATGGACTAGAATGTTCGATTTAGGTTTTTCAATTTACACACTAAAAATTTGTGATGGATGAACCAAAAGAAATAACGCGCCTATTCATTATTTTGTGCGTCTCAGTTTTTTTTCCAAAATACCTATCACCTATGTACTTGTCACGTTATGTCTAATTCAATAACTGCCGCTCATTTTGTGCAAGACACGAATTATGTACAAAACCAGCTGTCTTAAAATAAACTCTGTGTTCTAACTAAGAAAGGAACTCTTTGTATGTACTCACTACTCTGATAAAATGATCAACTGAAAATATAGTTCGGATCAATGCCAAAATACTGAGGCGTATGCTCTGCTCGATTATGTTTACTTGAAATAAAATACAGGTCTGACCACTCGAATCCACTCGATCAACGGTAACTGTAACGGTACGAGACAAAAATCGTGCACTGCTGAGAAAAGTCCTCCAAAAAACCGTCGCAAAGTATCTAACAGGAGAATTTAAAAACTCTCTCTAATAAACAAATAAACATTTTGGAAATCTTGAAGGAATAACGAATTATCCAAACAATGTGCGTGGGAAGAACTTGCCTACTTGTGCTACTTGTTTATAGTGACAACACACCATAACATAACGTGGCCGATAATTTACATAAATAATTCGGAATTTTTTTCAAATGCAACTTTTCTAGAAGTTTCTTGTCGAATTTTGTCTCTAAATGTAGATGCATCATACATAATACCTATGGTTATATTATGTTGCCACAAAAAGTTTCCGTCATCAAAAAAGAATACCAACATAGACAGACAGGTATCTTAATCCTGAACACAAAGACCGTACATATACACATAATACCTACACAGGTACAGTGCGGAAACAAGATTCACGTTCACAATGAAGACAACGCTAATCGAGGTCAGTTGTTTTTTCTTAGTACATAAAACATAAATTTAAATTAATAGAATGATAATAAAATAACATTAATAGGTAGGTATACAACACAAGCGGACAAGTGCGTGCCTATGTTAGCGGAAACGTCATTTACCAAAAATAGACTAGCCAGGGTCTTCTGGTTAACCTTCCGCATGGTTTCGCATACAGGAAGCTTTGCGTCTAGAAGTTCAGTTACTTCTCAGGTCTTCATTATAGTATTCACCCATCGGCAAAAATAGTTACTAAAAAAAATCTCGTCAGTCTGAGTAGGACAATGACATTTAGGATTTGAAGGAAGAATTTACGTCACCCAGTACAAAATGACGCGGCGACAATCGAAACACGCTCGGTAAGATGGCCGCCGAAC
Organism: Colostygia pectinataria; assembly: GCA_951394395.1. Taxonomy (NCBI): domain Eukaryota; kingdom Metazoa; phylum Arthropoda; class Insecta; order Lepidoptera; family Geometridae; genus Colostygia; species Colostygia pectinataria. Next base: position 3,568,908 of record OX596357.1, on the reverse strand, counting down.
GCAGCGTCAGCTGATCGCGCTCACGCAGCGCAGCTGTGCTGTGTATGACACTGTGACCAAGGTGCTCTCCTATCTCACGCGCATAACGATACTTATATATTTCTGTCTCGTTCGCGTCCATCCAGCTCTAGAGCACAATGGACGTGCTCACTTATTGTTTGAAACAACATCACAATGCTCGACTTCATACTACGTAACAGCCAGTAGTTTATAGATAGTGGAAAAACTGCAATAGAGTTTTCAAATTTACGTACCTACCTAAGTAGTCATTAAAAAATCCTAGACATCAGAGTAATACAAAAGAATAAAATATACATGATCAGAATATATAAACAGAATCGTAACGGGGTAAAACCAATCAGCTAGACGCAAACAAGACAAACCTTGCCATGCCAGTTCCTAGACTCAATCAAAATAACACACGATTGTCGACTACTAGATAATTTTTTTTTAAGTAATTAATTAGTTAGTAAATATTTAATTGTTGCAGAGTCAGGAATAACATTTTCAAACAACTGCTAATACACTTAATGGTTATTTAAATGATCGCCTAGTTAGAGGTACCTAACCTACTAATATTTATGATAGAAATTACGCGACGGTATACCTACCTAAACAACCAAGATAAGGAATGATCATACGAAAAAACATTTATTTATTTTATTGACGTCATCCATTATAGTGTGTATGATGCGTAGGTATGTAACGTACTGTACTTTTATCGAATTCAATTTCCTGTAACACCTACTCATTATTAAGTGGTATCCATTGTCGTTGAATTTATAATGATGTGTAAGTAAATAATATTCTCAGTACACACAAAAAAACAGCAAGTTATTCCTTCTTTAGATGTAATCTAAAGAATTCTATCTTCTAAACAAGTGAGGACGTTGACCTTCTGACACCAAGGTCAGAGCGGCGGCCTTCAAACAGCCTAGAGCTCGACTACCTGCCGCACCGACTTCTCTCGCGCACATCTCGAAACGCGCACGCCACGCACATAACTACATTACCTTCGAGTGAGAACATGAGCCCATGGCCACGTACAAAACACGCTTCAAAGCGTTTCAAAGTCACTTTAACTAGTCACAGACACTTTTGAGCATGTATAATGTAGCACTGGCACTAATTCGCACTATTATCTGAGAAGATAAAGAACATTTGGTATTCCTTGCGTTCAAAATCGTATTGTATCACGCAGCTAACGTGTTGGCCTCGACGATACGAGCTCCGACGCGCTCAGAGAACTGAGAACTGAGCGAGCGAGTGGCAGCAGCGGTCGGCCGCGGCCGCCTGCAACTATTCGCGTCATTCGCGTTCTACACGGCACGCACTCACCAACACAAGCAAAACAAGCCACTGGTCGGCGGCGGCGGCAGCGGCTAGCTGATAAACACATGTGCGGCTGCTCAACACCTCTTCCATACACGTACGCCTCTACCTAATCTATCAATCACTATCTTCTCACAGCTTTAGTACGAAATATAGTTCCACAAACAACATTGAGTACTGAGAACAATATAAATGGCGGGATTGCCTGAATTTTGATCAAAAACTAGAACTATTTTGGCATTATGTATGAGTCATGCGCCGGAGATCTATACTAACGAAATGGAATGATTCATCATTGTGGAATAAAATTTAGTGACTCGTCACTTTCCTCAAAATGAATACAGCACTTTTAACAATTGATAATCTTGTCGAAAGAATGCATACAATTTCATCATCGATAAAGTATGTTGTCCATCATTATTTCATTTGTACGTGTAATTAGTTAATGAATGATGAATTGTAGATTAATTCAGAATGAGATAAGAGAATGTCCTCTAGATTAGTCTAGAATCTAGACTAATCTAGAGGACATTATTAAATCTAGATAATAGGAAACACGAGGCCGTCCGAAAAACCTGAACTGTTAGACGAACGCGAACGGAGGCCGCCATGGCTACGTACACCAGGATGCTCAGAAAGAAATATTGTTGTTAACTCGGAAATTCTCAGACAAGGGGAACTCTTACACCGCGTTTCCTTGTTAAATGGTGATAATTTGTTTTTGAGATAATGTTATTACTGTTGATTTATATATAAATTAAAAATATTGGTGTTTTTATTGGAAAGCCACTTTTTTTACCAAATCAAAAGTGCAACGCACTCTGAGATGAAAGTGAAAACAGCGATAATTTTTATATCCAAGGTTAGTCACCTTATTGTAATAAATAACCTTTAATACTTATAAATGGTGCCGGACGGTACCCGGTGCACTATTTAATTAAACGACGTTAAAAGTTTAAAAAAATACTAAATTTGTGTTAAAGTAATAGCCTAGATTTAAAAATATTATGATTTTCTGTTTTCTCCTAGTAATAGTGCCGTCCCGCCGTCATTCATCATCACGAATTCATACTTCGGTCAATATCCGAATCAAAAATCATGAAAACAAACATTTTTACAGCTATAAAGATATTGAGTATGTTTTTGTTTTGATTTGTTTACCATGAACACTAAACTTGTAGCTTTTGCGCAGTTCTGCGAATTTTCACATAGTCATTGTTAAGTTTTATGATAATATTATGTAGAAATGCTTTCGAGATATGTAGGATTATAAACAAAGCGTGGCGTTGAGTGTGGAGCGCGCGGGCAGACAAGGCAGGCAGCCCGCAGACAAAGCCCGGCGCGAGTCGTCGATCTCCCCCGAATTAGTCCTGGGCCAGGGCGCTGACCTCCGCCACGAGCGAACGCCCGCGCCCGCTCCCGCCGCCACCGCAGAAACACCAATTTTACGATATCGAAGCACCAACCATTCATTCACATGCTCACCTTTTTTTTAATGACTTTCAAAATCAATTTGTGCTGCTGCTGCTGACGATTGTGCAGTGATCAGTCGCTAACCACATAATATAAGCGATATCATTTCAAATATTTCTCCAAAATAAATTAGATTAGGGACCTACCTACCTATTGTTTTTTTTTGTTTGATTGTTACTTGCGCATATGTGAATAATCCACTTTCTTTCATGGTTGATCTGATCAAAATAATCCTCAAAAATTGCAACCTAGAACGATGTGAATTCATCATGCAAATCAACGCCTAACAAGAGCCGAAGTCTGTGACTAATTTCTCGCTCATTGTTCCAATTAACAGAGCCGAGCCGAAGACGAAGTTAAAACAAAGGGACAAAGAGCAGAGAAAGAAGTGCACTGAGAAGGTCGACGTTACAAGCACGTGGAAGGTGTAATCACCTTGTTGGCGCGTTCAGTCGCAGTATCGCAACAAACAGAATAATACGTACAGTAGTTACGCAGACCCACTAATAATGTCACGTGACTCGCCGCGGCACTAACTTTCAGGGTTTATTTTATTTGGCACGTAGCTATGTAGCGTTGTAGCTGCAAATTTCAAGACAACGTGCCCATGAAATGGGGATATAATTCGAAGACGTATTTATAACTGATGAGGTTTTTTACTTGGAAATTTAACAAATGTGAAATATGTTAATACCTAGGTAGGTACTTATATAATGTTATTTTTGACACGTTTCTCATTGATATCATGGATAATCACGTCCCACTGAGTATTGGGTAGGTATGACGTGGTTTTCACTGGATATGATATGAGTAGCCTCAGTATAAAAACTGAGAACTAAATACTTTTAACATCTGACTAAATAATTCTCTCTCTGATGATCTGACATAACTATTTTTTATTATGAATTTATAATAAAAAGTTTCATCAAAATACCTTCTAATTTACATGTAAAAGATGAGTCTGATGATGATGCATAATTATATTATTATTATTTATTATGCGCATAACCATTCTTGACAGCTAAAAGTAAATTATGTTATGACTAGAATTATAACAAATTTTGAAATAAGTACATATCCACCCAGATCAACACGCGTATATTTCGTATTTGGCATGATTATGCAGAGGTTAGGGAGCGTCAATAGTACGCACGCATTTACCCACTTTATAAACATGTTTTCTATACCTAGTTAGTGGTTAGTGGTAACAAATGACCGCCACTTATAAGTACTTACGAGTATAGTTCGCACGGCGGATCTAGGCTTCCGTGAAGTTAGTCGTTTGTGATGCGCAAAGACAATTTTGTTCGAATAAGATCCATTGCGCATCGAAACGGCTAACTTCACTACGGCCGAGATCCGTCGTGCGAATTATACATGCGCATACGCGGGTAAGGTTTAAATTTTGAATAGGTACACAATTTTATTTTCAGAGCCGAAGTGCTATTTCTAATGCAAATGCGTGAGTAGAGACTAAAATTACCCTCAGTCACATCTACATAATAATAATAATTTAGTATTTTCATGATTGCTAGTCTATTCTAAATGGGTATGAATTCATCTGTTTGAAATGTAGTAATATATTTTGAAAATACAGGCCAACTACCACGCATCAAACTGCATCCATAATAGGTATCATTTTAGTCATGATTTAAAGATGTATGTATTCACAAAAATTTAGCGGAATTATGTTCAAAATCTGCTCAAGTAGATTTACCCATCTTGGACCAAAACTTTGTACCCACTTTTAAATTGGCCTACATAAGCTTGATTACAAAGAGATACTTGGACTTAGGACATTTTTATCATGCAGTTAGAGAAATATCCCATACTGAAACTTGGAAAGCAAAAGCGTACGTACATACCTGATGTTGAAATAAGGAATTTCGTACCAAACAAATGTCTTTCCAAGTGCGTAGGCCCTTCAGTTCACAAGCAGGCGTCACCACGTCTGTGCGGTTCAGGTAAGCATCCACCGGCATCACAATGAATGGTCACACCACCTGTGGATTTCAAAGTTATTTAATACAAAATATACAAGATAAATGTCACATGATTTGCAAGAACACATAGGTGGACACTCATAAAACCGTGGTTTAACCTATGACTCACAGCCAACCTGCTATTTGAATAATTTCCAACAATCATGAATGATGTTTGCAAGAGTGTGTAATGGTAGCTTTAAACTCAAATAACTGGGCTAAATAATGCTATTATAATTTAATCTGTGGTATGTACTATTTAATTATTACATTATCCAAATAACAATGTTTCATGAAAACAAATGATTTTTAAATACCTAAAATTAATTTTATAATCTAAGCCTACTTCTCAAAACTAATGATCATAATATAATATAAGACTTAAAATCAATTTAAAATTTTAAGAAAAAAATAAAGTTGGCAAATTTTGTGGTAAGTATTTTTTGTATTGTTGTACCACTATCTGTTTTCCACTATTTATCTTGCCAGTAACAACAGCCACAGGCAGATAAGGAGTTGGAAGAGTTATCAGTTATTTATCTGTGTACCACTACCAAGGTATGTATGGACACATAAATTAACCTAACAAGCAAGCAAGCAATGTAGGTTACAGAATTAAGTGTGCAGCTTAATATGATCAAGAGCAAAATAAAACAATTTGAGATCGAGTAAATAAATATTTCACTAATTTATAATATATGCTTTAAATGCTAATAAGTATCCCATTAGTAACTTTAATTGTAATTTTACTTTAAAAAATAGGTGACAAAAACAGTTTTATTGTAGATTTAAATATTTAATTTAATAGATATAAAAATTGTTATAAGAAGTATTCATAGTTCTGCTACTAAAAGAAGCACCGATTGGTTTGAATATTTACTAAGATATTGTGTTCCTATCATGCTTACAAAGAAACTAGTGAACACATGATCATAATAATTATTATTACTACAATTAATGTATGCATCAAAAGAATAAGGACCAATGTAGGTACAAATACTAATCATTATTGAGAAAATGTTGTACAACATCCCATTCTCAAATGTTCAAGTCCCATTTCATAATAAGCAAAGCAACATACAAAAGGTTGGACATACCAAAACTTGACTTGACAAGTATCTCTGTACTGTAACTAAGTACTGTACAGTATGCTTCAAACGAGCCACATTATGTATTATTAGTAATCAAACATAAAATACAGTTAACCAATACCAGAACCCATGAAAGATATACATTTTTAGCAAGACAGGTTTTCTACATGCACTAACTTAAGCCTAATGATAAATTTTGAACAAAATGTAGATCATACCCACAATGCCTATAACTTCGTTCCATCAGTACTTTAAGTTTGACACTTCCAAACTCTACTTTCTTGACATAGACAAGGATGTCCACCTGTTGGTTGAAAATACAGAATGGTTTTCAGACCTTAGAATGGACAGTCATTTGTAATTAAACCAAGTCAGATTAAACTTGAATAATATTGTGTTCTACTAAAATAAAATTAACTAAAAGTAACTGAAGCATGGTGTTTATTCACAGGTATAATGTTCCTACTATACAAATTAAACCTTAAAATGATATCCAGGCATAATGCTGTAAAAATTGAAAAACTTTAATTACGTATGAGTATGAATCAAACATGAATGGCTTTGCCCAAGTTTTGAGTTTAAAAAAAAACAGCTCCAACAACGAACCACGCTCGCTACATAATTATTTACAGGAAGCAGGTAGGTAGCTAAAGATAAAAAGAAAATAGGAATTTGTGATGTGCAAATAGCTATGCTATCTGGGTGATTAAGTACTTCAATACAGAAGATTTGATATTAAAGAAGAAAGAGCGAAGCAATTAGAAAATGCCTCGCAAGGTGGTGTCATACAAAAAAATGCGTACTTGATACCTACCATTTGGCCAAGCATTATTAACTGGTGCAATAAAATCCAACATAGACACGTCACACTCGGCTAGAAAACTTGATAAAGCGTGTTTTTACGAAGATTTTGCGGCAATCATTTTACCAAATACAACAGAAACAAAGAAACTATTGATGAATTTAGTAATTGGCATTCACGAAGAAAATGGCGTCATATCACTAGTCACGGAACAAGGTACAATTTCGTCATACATAAGTACACGCGTTTCATAACACGAATAAGCACCACAATTAAATTGAAACATGGATAATTTACCATCCATTTACACGCGTACTTACTCACTTTGAATAAAAATTCCAAAGAAAATCATCCAAAAACTCAAGAGATTGATGACAAGGCACTCCACTCACTCACCCACCGTTTGCAAAACCAGACCAATCACGTGATCAAAATGTTACCAAACTAAAATGAAAATAGTACTTTGGTAGAATTTTACTTAGGCGGGCCCTACACCTACAATAACATTGCGCAATATCACGAATTGCGCAATATAAATTATCGTCTAGGGTTAGTATTGTAGAAGTATTGAAGTTTGCGCAATGATTAAACGAAAGTTTGAGTTTTTATTGCACCATATTATCATTGCACCGTGTAGAATCTGTATTGCGCAATATTTTTTAGTCTGTGCGTCGCCTTGACGAGGAGCGGACCACGCTCGTGGGTATATTTTTGTCTTTTCATGTAGCAGTCTTTCGACCAGCGACGTATTTTATTTTATTTTTAACCACAAGTAGCAGCATTATAACTGCAGCCAAGTCTTTGTCTGACATCTTGTTCACGGAACAGTTCTGTTTGATCCTGCTCACGCGAAAAGATTGACGCTTATGAGTCGTCAATGATTGCGTCAAAATAATAATTGATCGTTTGAGTGAGATGGGCTATTCAATCATATTGCGCAATAAAATATTGTGCAAACTTATTGTAGGGTCCGCCTTACATACATTCCATCCAATACAGAATACAAACAGACAATGACAATCGTCAATCGAATGGAATTTTATTTAAATTATTTTTATTTGGCTGATTGTGATTTGTGTCGCTACTATTCCCCTTCGCCACTATTTTTGGTTGGTTCTAGGCAAGGCATCTTGGATAAAAACAACAAATACATTTATCACTTCCATTTTATTTATGTAGATACTACGATATTATACCATCTAAAGTAGTTATGCATAATGTTAGTGATTGATAGTTTTTACTAATACTTCGGCGAACAATAGACCTCCTCGTGAGCACAAAGTTTCAAAAGTATCTACGTAATTCATTATTCACTGCATTTTTAAGAGCTATTCTGCCAAAGATTCACATCCAGCCAGATCTTTACCAAAATGTTTTAGGGTTATAGCCCTAGTTTTCTACCAAAAGATCATGGAAAACTGTTGTTTACATAAAAAATCTTTGGGCTAAATGAGGATAAAAGAGCCCTAGTTTTCTACCAAAAGTGGTAGGTTTCTGTCTCAGACAAATGGAGAAATAAAAAAACCCCAAGTGTCAACCAATGACATTGGCAGCCAAAAGAAAGCACTGTTTTTTTTTTACGTCCAATGGCAGGCGAGAGTCTTGAGACCATACTGCCTTATGCACTGATTGGCAGCTGACTGTCACAATGACTGTCTTATTTACGTTGTTTAAATATAAAGATATTGACATTGGCAAAATTGTGGCAAACTCAGCCACAGACGCCACAAATTAAAAGAAGAAAAAGATATTTATTTGCAGCTCAGACAAATTAGAACGTCTGAGATTTGCAGTGAATATGGTAGATGATCTAACATAGGTTGTTATGTATAAACATAGGTGCTAAGGACATTCAGCCATTTGTCATGACTTACAAATATTTACATACTTAACCAAAATTAAATGTTAATAACATAACTAAGAAAATAACAGAAATTAGTATGAAATGAATTTAGGATGGTAAGATATTCAGAAAAAAAAATTAGAATATTGAAACAGTAGTTAAATAAAAGATTTATAAGTTTGGCCAAGGAATTTATAAACTACCTAATGGGAAGGAAATATTGTTATTAGAAAAAAAACTGTGTTGGTTTAGTCAAGATCCTTGACCAAACCAACCTCGATTCAAGGATTTTTTATACTTACTCGTATTTGACATGTATTTGACGACCGAAGTGGCGCAGCGGGCGCAGGTCCGCCTGCGACGCAGAGGTTGCGGGTTCGATTCCCGCCTCGGAACAAATGTTTGTACGATCTACAAATATTTGTTCCGGGTGTTCTGGGTATTTTCTATATATAATAAAAAATATCTGTCTATGTATTGTATTGTATTAAATATATATCAGTCATCTAGTACCCATAATACAGCTCTGTTTAACAGCAGCTTACTTTGGGGCTAGATGATGCTGTGTGGATTGTCCAGCATTATTTATTTTATTTATTTATTATTTTACATTTTTTCCTTGGGTTTGGTTCTCATACTGACTACGGTTTGTTCAGTCACAGAATACATATTAATATTACGGTTAGTTTAGTACCTAGTGTCAAGGATATATTTATGTAGATAAATATACCTATTCAGGTATTTAATTTAAGTCCAAAAAAGTAAACAAACAAATGTCATTGTCAAATGTAAATTTTGTGTACCTCAGAAAAGAAAAACTTTTGGATCGATAATACTTGTGCATGCGTACTTATCAGAATCAGACCTACTACCTGTCTACCAACAAAGATCAACAGAAACGACACAGGGCTCTTTTATCTATCGACTTCCTTGGTGGCGACTCATTTCATCAACCTAACGAAACTTTTTTAACGCATAATCATCACCACGGTTACCGGAAGAAAGAAAAATGACAAGAACTGTCACTTGGCTCGGAACTAAAAACTTGATATAAGATGATAATAAAAAGATATTTTATTTTATAATTTTTTTCTGTAAATATTTTCATCTGCATCTCAATAAATAGCTTACAAAGTCTAAATCTATCTCTACCTATACCAACTTCATAGAACAAACTGGACAAAACGTAAACAGGACAAGAAAACACAACGAGAAACCTTCTGACAAACACTTTCGATAAACGAATGAAAATCAACCAAATGTGTGATAGCACTGCAAAACCTTACCGTACCCCAAAATGTGACAAGTACCATAAAATATTTACTTCCAAGAGAATGTAAGCACTACGTTTAGCTACCTTCTTTCTTATTAGTTCCATGCTCATCCATTCCATGATTATTGTATAGTGTACTATAGATTATGATATTTATTAATGAGCATAATATATTCTAAGGTAGTGATTAATAAATTAGTATGTACGAGATGTACGGACTGGTACCAATGGAGGAGCGTTGCAGGAGGTCATTTTCATGTGGCATGGCATGACATGTAATTTTTGAGAGAGCGTTGCCAGAACGTAATTTTAAGTCAGAATCTCGTACTATTTATAACCTGACCGTACTTAATTTATCGTACGTTTTTTGTGACGTTAGATATTTCCCAAAAGAAGCTACAATTAATTTTGTGTGAAGTACACCAATAATCTCCTTTAACCCCTGAGGCGTGGCGGTCACATAACTTTGACATTGGTTTTTTTATTTTTTATTATTGCTAGTGTAATAATGTACTACCTACTTAGTACTAAGATATTTTCAAAAAATAATTGATTCGACTAAAACATTTTAATACATACTTAATGTTAGGCAAAGCGTTTCAAATACAATTCTTACAACAACTTTGCAGCTCGATCGAAAACTTTTTTATTCAAAAAGTAATAAAAAAAAAAGAAGAAGAGAAAATATTGGTTATGTTAATGTTGGTTTTAATTATTTTATGTACGTTTTAGATGAATTTATAAAGTTTACTACAGCTTTCTTAGAAACACTATTTAACTTCTTTGTTTGTTTTGTACTTTTGTACTCTATTAAAGTTTTGCAATCAAACAAATAATTTTATTTGTGTTGTGATTTGGTTCTAACTTAAGTGAGTTCTTTTCTTTCTGATCTGAGCATTCTGAGCCATCGAGGAATTTTATTTCTATTAATATAATAGTGCTGCATTTATTCTCAATGCTTTGATTTTTCGATTTTAATATGGCAGCACCGCGCAGCTCAGCACTTGCTCCTCGACACCACTCGCACGTGCTAAACAAAGCATATGACATGAAATACGTGGTGTGCATTATCACCATGTGTTGATATTGTCCAGGCCGATTTTTCATTACACAAAATTGCACAGCATGATAATTGATGTCAATGTAACGGATTGTCAGCCCGTTCAGATTTTGTAAACAAAGCTTATGTAACGAATTATCATGTCGGGCAATATCGTCTCCCAATCCAACCTTGATGGCAACCCAGGCCAGCCGTTCGAATGTATGTGTGCCCAAATGTGTGCCGTTGCTGTGAAATTTGATTTTTGTTTTGAAGAAAGAATTTTAAAAAGTTTGAGAAATGCCTACAATTTCTGTGAAACGTGATTCTCTTTTCACAGCCCTTGGAAAATCTTACAGTATGTGTTTTTTATGAAATCCTAACCAGCTTGTACTTACATCTATTACTCCATGTTAATCTATCAAATTATGCATGCTAAAATAAGAATTTTTGGTTTCTACTTTTATTGGACATGGACGAAGGAGTCTATCTTCCCACAACACAGGTTTACCTAAGGTGGGAGATAGTGGTATAATACTTACTATTAATATTATGATTATTTGTGCTCAAAATTGTCCACCTACAAATTGTAATTTTAATGTAAGACAACTTGTTTTGTTGTTGCTGTTGTTGTTTAAATAAAATAAAAAAAATAAAATTTATAGGTACTGAGTTTGTTATCTTTTCAGCTGATGATGAGTTCCAGGATCTTTGCTTCGAATTCGGGCTGGAACTAGATGAAGTCGTAAGTAAGATTCATTTATTTCAAAGTCACAGTTGTACATCAATAGAATCGTTTCCATTTCGGAACTACAAAAGCTATATACTATAATAAACTAGCAACCTGCCCCAACTTTGTACGGGTACAAGGAAAACTTAGGCACATGTGCAAAGCCGGAGCGGGTCGCTAGTAATCAACATAGTCTATGTTACCCGGGAGATAGTGTAGCTTCCCAACCATTTGGGGGCATGAGACCATGGCGAGCGCGGGCGTTTTTAGTATTTTGTATAGATTGCAAATATTGATTGATTTTTTTGATCACTTAATGTCATTTGAATGGAATGTCCGATGAAATGAAATAAATAAATAATAGTTTGAGAAATATTACTAGAAGAATTTCATGCAAAGCTAGTTAAAAGCCGTTATGCTAGGTCAATACAGATTTTTATTTTCACTATTAACAACACAAACCAGATTAAAACCAGTCTTTTCTATTACTCATTATAAATGGAAGGTTTATAAACTACAACATTTATTCAATTTCAGACTACAGAGAAACAGATGTTGATGAAGGAGCAAGGAGACCAAGTGGGTGCGGGAGTTTCGGAAGAGATTCTATACCGAATAGACATACCTGCCAATAGATATGATCTCCTATGTTTGGAAGGCTTAGTTGATGGCTTACTGGTTTTCCAGGGGAAGTGAGTTCTGGTCTATTCAAGTTTTGGTTATTTGTTTTACAGATTTGCTACTCTGACAACCCCAATAAAGGGTATGTGAGTGCTCAGCATTTCAGCAGAGCTTTCAGCATATGCGCAACATAAAAATGCAGGTTGATTTTCTTTGCGAGACAAATTTGCATGATCTGAAAATATTTGTTTCTGGGTTGCAGTACAATGATAAGTACTCGAAGTGGTAAGTACACACCGGAAAAACCTGTTGGGCATGTTTGATGGCTAACTATTTTGATAAAATACGAGTATTTGACCTTGTAAGTGTAACCCTATTTGAAGCAAATAATAAATTATTGATTGATTGATTGATATGAAAGTTTTAAGCAAAAATAATATATATTTTTATTATTATGAATACCAATATGTAATGTTTCCAATTTAAAAAATTAAAAATTTAAGTAAATAACCTAACAGTGAAATAGAGTTATTAGAGAATTTAGACGTTATTAGAGAATTTAGACGACCTTCCACGAAGATATGTACTTAGACCAGGTAGAAATAAAATAGTAAAACCCAAATCTAATCTAAAGCTACATAGTGATGGTCCTTACATAATGTCAATAACAATATATAACAAAATTCCTACAAATATAAACAAATATATACAATATTGATCAATGAATATTATTGTTCATATTTTCTGACATGACATGACAATTATTATTATTTAGATACATATTACTTAACATTAATCAAATCCAAAAAAAAATATATATAAATGATCACTTTTGCATGAATATTAATTTTTTATGCTATCATTATGAATCGTCACTAACAATTTTATTTATTATTAGGTACCAACATTATCATTTCATAAGCAATTCATGACATACTTACCTATCTATCTACTTTTTTAATATAAATACCGAATGCATAAACCTCGGCCTTTCTCCATGTTGCAATACCCTAATAACAGGGTTCATGTGTGATACTACTTATTCTGTAACAACTACATAATGTACCATATGACAGCAATAAATGTATTTGATTGATTGATTGATTTGAGTTAGCACTGTCAGCAGTCAACAATATACAATCTGCAAAATTAATATGTTAGCATATAGTATACTAGCGGCTCGTCCCGGCTTCGCACGGGTGCAATGAAAACTTAAGCACCCGTGCGAAGCCTGGGCGGGTCGCTAGTCATTCATAAGGTAGGAGCCGACTGCACGTTTTAGCCGCGTGGCTACTTATTTCATAGATTGTGCACGAACGCACGCTCTTTGGCTACGCCGCCGGCGCGCCGCGGCGTGCCGGCGGCGTCGCGCGCGCGTTTTTAGTACATATTTGGTTTAGAGTGTCATTTTTATAACTCGTCATAACTTTTGAATGGAATGTCTGATTTCAATAATTCAAATAATTATCAAAAGCAAATTTTTTTGGTTTACATTATTGAAGTTTTATTAGGGATCCCTATTATTTTCCAAAATAAAATATAGCGACACGCTCCAATTTTCGAATGTTTGCTTATGTTCAGTTTTGACGCCCTCTGTCGATCAATTTTCGTAAGTCGAGATCGACGATGTGCTGTCACCTGTCAGCTGTGAATGAACTGGGTTCAATGACCAGCGACAGCTGATTGGCTTAACCAAACTACTACTACATTTTATTCAAATTTCGAAATATCGTTCAGTCAGCAGTTGGGTTGACCTCTAAATTCGACACATTCGTGTAACGGCTTCAAGTGCGTTAGCTACTCTATCTTGTTCTCGTAATTTTTCGTATCGTATTGTTTTCGTTTTCGTTTAATTTATCGTAATTGAGTATTGTGTGCAAGCAGTTTCGTTGAGTGCTAGGAAGCAGGAGATTTCGCGCCAGCCCCCACGGTATTTGAGCGTTCGGTATAGGTGTAAGTTGAACCGAAGCTAGTCCAGACAAGTCGGAGGTAATACGAAGCCATACCTTCCCATTCCGTGGGCGCTGTTCCAGGAAGAAGCAGCCAGGTTAGTGAAATCCTTTGCTCCTAACTGCACTCATAATTTGGTTAATTATAGTTTTTTATCGTGTTTAACTTCATAATTGTTTAACGTGTTTCGTATTTAGTTTGTTAGCAAAAAAGATTAATTTACAGTCCACTCAAAATCGTACATTTTGGTCCTACGAAGCCAGATAAATTGTGATAAGGCACCTTTGGATTTTGGCCTTCAGCTATATTATCAACTATCGACCGATATTTCGAATATTTGAATAACATTTTTTCTTTTGCCGTACCTATCCTGGTAATTTCGCTGGTCATTGAATTTTTCGTTGGTTCATTGTGGGTAGGTTGGGTTGAACGATTGATTGTCATCTGTCATTTTTCGTTGTCATTTGGTGAACATCACTCAAAGTGACTTTGACGTTTTTTTCGTTTTGACAGGTTGACATCAAACGTTCATTCTAAAACTGACCAGGTGTTTGTTCCTATCTGTGCCGGTCGTGAAAATAGCTCCTTAACTTCTTACGTGTTTCTATCTTTGTTTTGATTTGCATTTTGTTTGTTTGTTGATTTGGCTGTGAAAAACTGTTCTTTCGTGTCGTTTCCAGCCAGATTAACTCAACTACATTATTATGCCAATGGATACACGTAAGGGAGTTCTGGAGAAAGACACCATGGCTGACAGCGATCGAGTCTCGCGTGATTATGCCAATATGAGGTTAGAGCTGTTAGATACTTCAGATTTGGTAGGAGTTTCGGAACAGGAAGTAACAGCTCTGGCCTCAGAGTTTCACGCCGCGCAGAAGAACCTGCTAATGCGCTTGCCAACGGGTGATAGGAACAGTGAGTTCGCTTACACTGTGGCATTTGACAAAAGGTTACATAGTGTTATGGCCAGACTTAGGCTGGCTGAAGTTAAGCCAATGAGAGAAAGTCACAGTAGTTTAGCGAAACTACCAAAAATAAGTATAAGGCCATTTGACGGTAAGCTAGAGAATTGGGTGTCGTTTAAGGAGCTGTATGACTCACTCATACACAAAAGGGACATGCCAGATGTCGAAAAGTTGCACTACTTACTGTCGAGTGTTAATGGGTCGGCATATGACCTGATTAAAAACTATCCGTTGTCCGAAACTAGTTATCTTCTAGCATATCGGGCACTTAGCAAGTACTACGATAGGAAGAGAATTATTGCCACAAATTACTATGACCGTTTGCTTAACTGTGAAGTAGTGAAAAATACAAGTAGCTCTGAGTTAGAACGACTTCATCGAACCTTCGCAGAAAACTTAGCCATCCTGTCTAAGTATAATTTGCCCGACCAGAACTTTATGCTTTTTCAACTAGTTTGGTCAAAGTTAGATCCTTCCACTAGGGAAGCTTTCGAACTTCAGCTGGGGTCAGAAGTCGACATACCCCAGTATGAAGACATCATGTCGTTTATTGAAAAACGTTCTCGTGCGTTACAAAATTGTCAACAGCCGGTTCTTACAAAACCGTCTGCCAGTGAGAACAAGGCCTCGTTGTTGGTAGCTTCAGAAGGATGTGTGGTGTGTGCAGAGGTAGGCCACAAGATTGATAGCTGCTCGAGCTTCATTAATCAGTCGCCTACTGAAAGGTTCCTAACAGTGAAGGATAAGAAGTTGTGCATACTGTGCTTGAAACCTTCGCATTCGGTAAAAACTTGTTTATCGAATGTGAAGTGTGGCCAGTGCAACTACAGCCATCATTCACTGCTACATTTTGAGCAAGAGCCTGAACCAGTAGTCCAGCCTTCAAATCCACAGGTGGCATTGTCTGCATACACCCCACACACAGAGGCATTGTTCTCAACGGCTATTGTTTTGATTAAAAATAAATTTAATAATTTGGTCCGAGCCCGTATCCTGCTTGACAGTGCCAGTGCCTGTAATTTCATAACTAGGTCCTGTGCAAACCGTCTAGGGCTGAAAATAAATTATCGTCGACAGTCTGTGAGCGGTATAGGTCAAGCATCAACTGATACACTCGGATCAGTCTTGTGTGAGTTAGTTCCCACTAATGGGGACTTCTCAAATAAACTTTCGTTGGAGGCCTCCGTACTTCCTACAATTTGTTCAGAAATGCCATCTGAGGAAATTGATACTTCTTCGTGGCATCATATTGATAGGTTAAACCTCGCCGATCCTGAGTTTTACAAACCAGGACCGGTTGACATGCTAGTCAGTGTTAACGTTCTCGCTTCTGCGTTAAGGCCTGGGCTAGTTAAGGGTAGTCCCGGTCAACCCATCGCTATCCCCACTACTTTCGGGTGGATACTGATGGGTGACTGCGCAGTTAACACTGGCCTGCCTCGTTTTCGTAGCAACTCTGGAGTACATCGAAGGAGTTGCTTCTTCGTTTCGAGCCCACCGAGGGGTAACTCTACCGAACGGTCTCAGGACTTAGATCATATAGACCCGCTCAACCCCGTGGTTTCAAAAATAGAGATGCCTGGTGACAATCAAAAGGAGACTCATTGTCGTCGAACTTCTGATTGTAGGTTGGAAGTACCTCTAGCCGTCGCTAAACCTCATCTCTTAGACTTCCCAAAAGTCGCTCTTGATCGGTTTCACATTTTTGAACCGCGTCCTGCAGCGTCATTGGGTTTTTCAACTGACGTTTTGGAGAGTTGTCGTCTACGGGATATGCGACCTGACTCTGGTTCCACTCCGTCGATTCCGCCTGTGCCTGTGGATAGTGCGGTTGATGACGTAGGTGGGTACTTGAATGTGTCGCTGCCTGGAATCTCGCGGCATAAGGGCTTATCGTTCTTGGTGCCGCTCATCGCCTTTTTCGATAAAAATAATATGTCGTCGTTGTCACTATCATTGTTTTTGTCGTTGTTGTTATCGTTTTCGTTGTCGATGTCGTTGTCGTTTTCGTTACTGTCGTTGTCGTTGTCAATGTCGTTTTTATTGTCGTTGTCGTTCAACGTACCCTATCGTACCCCCACGATGCCGCTTCCGGTTTTGTCGGCGGCGCATGAGTGGAGGAACTCTGGTCCGATACGGTGGTTGGGTTCTAAATACTGGTTGGGTTGCACATGGTGGTCGGCTCCGGCATGTTGGTCGGGTTCGATATGGTGGGCGGCTCCGACATGGTGGTCGGGTTCGACATGGTTGTCGCGCCCTCTGGGAGATTACTTGTGCCCGTTTTTAGACACCTGTGGTTTCTTCAGGGTGGCCGGTCGTCTCTCCCACATTAAACTTGGTAGCAACCTTGCTCAAAAAGTTACACGTCCATTGCTAAAAGAACTGCCTGCTGTTTGTCGCAAAAGTCCACTAAAGTCATTCTCGTCGTCTTTTGGTGACTACGCTGGCCCCTTCGACATGACCATCGGACGTGATCAAGAAGTTCGTACTTCTATAGGGTGCTACGTCTGTGTTTTCGGTTGCACTGACACAACGACCGAACATCTGAATCTGGACTCAGAGCTCATGTTCCTTCTTACCCATTAATTATCGTATCGTCAAATGGTTTTATAATAAGTTAGGTTAAATTTCTCGTTATTTTGTATCTTTCGTTAGTTTAGTTATAGTCTCGTTAAAATACTGTGTATTTTGGTGGTCGGAATGTTCAGTTTTGACGCCCTCTGTCGATCAATTTTCGTAAGTCGAGATCGACGATGTGCTGTCACCTGTCAGCTGTGAATGAACTGGGTCCAATGACCAGCGACAGCTGATTGGCTTAACCAAACTACTACTACATTTTATTCAAATTTCGAAATATCGTTCAGTCAGCAGTTGGGTTGACCTCTAAATTCGACACATTCGTGTAACGGCTTCAAGTGCGTTAGCTACTCTATCTTGTTCTCGTAATTTTTCGTATCGTATTGTTTTCGTTTTCGTTTAATTTATCGTAATTGAGTATTGTGTGCAAGCAGTTTCGTTGAGTGCTAGGAAGCAGGAGATTTCGCGCCAGCCCCCACGGTATTTGAGCGTTCGGTATAGGTGTAAGTTGAACCGAAGCTAGTCCAGACAAGTCGGAGGTAATACGAAGCCATACCTTCCCATTCCGTGGGCGCTGTTCCAGGAAGAAGCAGCCAGGTTAGTGAAATCCTTTGCTCCTAACTGCACTCATAATTTGGTTAATTATAGTTTTTTATCGTGTTTAACTTCATAATTGTTTAACGTGTTTCGTATTTAGTTTGTTAGCAAAAAAGATTAATTTACAGTCCACTCAAAATCGTACAGCTTAAATTATTAACATTACATGTTTAAACCTTCCTCTTGAATCACTCTATCTATTGATAAAAACCATCTTGAAATCTGTTGCGTAGTTTAACATCTAAGCATAGGTACATAGAAGGACAGATGACGGACTTTGTTATGTAAACTAATATTATAAAGACAGATTATAGAGAGAGAGATTTGTATTTTTGTTTGTTACGAATAAACCCAAAAACGACTGGTCTGTTATAAAAAATTCTTTCACCATAAAAATGCTACATTATCCTTGAGTAACATAGGCTATATTTATTACTAGCGACCCGTCCCGGCTTTGCGCGGGTGCTTAAGTTTTCATTGCACCCGTGCGAAGCTGGGGAAGATGTGTAATCCAAAGACATGATACATAGTTTTTACAATAATCCTCACCCCAATATGGCATGTTAGTACAGATCTTAATTACCTACTTAGAGGCATTTTTATTCCAGGAAATCACCTCCAGATTACAAGTTGACCAAGTATGAGGACAGTCACTCTCTGCATCTGACCCCAGCAACTGCTAAGATCAGGGCATATGCTGTGGCGGCTGTGCTCAGAGGCATCACATTCACCAAGGAGTCCTATGACAGCTTCATTGATTTGCAGGTACTGTACCAATTACCAACAGTTCAACTAGCTCGCCTATGTTGATTTATTAAATTAGCCTAATTGTATTGTTGGGAATTCATTTAACGGTTGTTTATTTTAGTATGGGTACTCAAAACTGATTGGTCCCTCTAGCACTGTAGGTAGTTTTTAGAATTTTAAGTATCTAGTCAAGCCATTGATTTACAGTTTGAGTGCACTGACATTTCACATTATTTGAATGAAACTTCCTACCTTAGTATTGGAAGTCATTGTCCATTCCTTCAATGCTATCAATGCAATTTTCAGGATAAACTGCACCAGAACATTTGCCGAAAAAGAACGCTAGTGGCCATCGGCACACACGACTTGGACACGATCCAAGGACCGTTCATCTATGACGCGTTGCCGCCAGACGAGATCAAATTCAAGGCACTCAATCAGACCATTGAAACTACGGCTGCGGAGCTTATGGAGCTGTATTCTGTAAGTTTGTTTCTTTTACGAGTATAGATGAAGAACGACTAACAAAACTACTTTCTCATCCAGCCTAGAGAAGCTAAGAGATTTCACTCCTCTAAGAAAATTCTAAGTTCAATGTTGCCTATTTTGCGTTAGGGCTTCGCACTCGCACAGGACTTGAGATGGATTCCCATTTGGCTAAGTTACTCTTTATAAGGGTATGAACTGTAAAGCTACTTTCGTTCATTCGGGTCATTCGTTGATCAGTTGGATGCGTGACTGCTAGTGGTAAAAAATATTAAAATCAAAAGTGTCAGTTGGGACACTGTGTCCCAATAAATTTTGTCCGAATCAATTAAGTCGTATTTTAATCTGAGTAACTGTCAGTTGTGGCCTGCTTACTTTGGCAATCACAATCGCGATATTTTTTCCTGTTTCCAGACTCATGCACAACTAAAGCAATACCTAGGCATTATAAAAGACAGTCCCGTTTATCCCGTGATCAAGGATAAGAATGGTGTGGTGCTATCCATGCCGCCAATCATCAACGGGGACCACTCCAAGATTACACTGGATACAAAGAATGTCTTCATTGAATGCACTGCTACTGATCTGACAAAGGTAACAAATAAAGTTATTTTAATCACAAACAAGCGACCCGGCGACCGGTGTAGTATACTTAGAGAGAGTACAAACATACAGAGGGACAGAGACCGCGGGAAACAACTTTGTTTTAAACAATGTAAGACTAGTTGAATTATTAACATCCTTCTGGATATTTTATTTTTAAGTATTTATATTAATATATATTTAGGTTTAGGTAGGCAGAGAGAGACGACAGAGATCCCGTATTTTCACTTACTACGATCAAGATAAATATACTTCTTTATATAAGAAAATCTTTTGCTTCATTTACTCTCATCACATTCTTCATACATGCTCGTCGGTTTAGATTACTTTGACCTGGCCATTCTCTAAAACGTCTTCAATATTAATATTGTAAGTATTGTTACAGAATAAGAAAGGTACCGTATTGTAAAAATCATAAAACGTCTTTAATTATTGTATTTTAAGTTTGACGACCGTTGTGGCGCGGCGGATGAAGGTCCGCCTGCGATACGGAGGTTGCGGTTTCGATTCCCGCCTCGGAACAAATGTTTGTACGATCTGCAAGTAATTGTTCCGGTTCTCTGGATATTTTCTATTTATAGGTAATAATAAATATCCATCTATGAATTGTATTGTATTAAGTACATCAGTCATCTAGTTCCCATAACACAAGCTTTGCTTAGATTGGGTTGGGGCTAGATGATGATTGTCCAAATTTGTTTTTAAAGTATTATGAAAATACTTAATTAAGTTTCACATTCTTCTCGAAAATATTTAACATATTTTTGATATATCCGACAGGCAAAAGTAGTCCTCGACACGATAGTCACGATGTTCTCCAAGTACTGCTCGTCGCCGTACTCAGTGGAACAGTGCAAGGTGTTCGCTCCCGACGGCACCTACGAGCTGTACCCTAAGCTGAGCTGTCGGGAAGAGCTCATCAATGTCGACAAAGCTAACAGCTATATCGGCCTCAAGTATGTATCAAATATTTTCATCATCATGACAGCCTTCTAATGTTCCCACTGCTGGGACATTGGCCTACTCTCAAGCGAGAGTGATTGGGTCTTAATCCACCACGCGGACAATGCGGATCGGTGGATGGCACATGTCTTTCGAATTTCTAGTTCTTGGACATGCCGGTTTCTTCACGATGTTTTCCTTCACCGTTTGAGAGCACTGGCATTGCTCACATAAATTTTTCGAATAGAAAAACCCATTGATGCGCGACCGGGTTCGAACCCACGACCTTAGGATCGGAAGGCGGGGTCACTACCACTAGACCACCAGTGCTCTCTAATTAAAAATATAATATAATACAAATACAGATATTGGTATCGATACTATTGTAGCATTTTCTAAAATTGGCTAGCTATAAGTAGCGCGATCTTTTATATTTAAATTCATTAGAAAAGAACGTCAACAATTTTAGTTAGTTCAGGTTAGAAAATTAGTTACAACAGAATCGACAGTATTATGTAGTAAGCCTGGTTAGCATGAGTACCATCGACAATGGTTTGAGTAACAAAAATGATATGTGAGAAAGCTGTAATTGTTCTATAAATATCTTTGGTAAAGTAAGTAAGTTCGTATGAGTCAGTGCTTTACCAACTCCGGTAAAGGAGCTATTAGGCAGCCTGAAGGCTTCCGTCATGACTTAACAACTTTGAAAAGGCCGGAACCGACATAAGGTGCCCACACGGAAATAAAATCTTGTTAGATTAACCAGAATATCGCACGCTCAACTAGAATGTCTTGCTATATATGTGACGACAATCTATTTTGTAACAACTACAAGACTGTTCTAGTTAAAAAAATATTGTAGTTGCAAATAATTATGTGGTTTGAATTACTAGATTACAGTACGTATTGAATTAATGATGAATAAAATGATGTGCTGTACTGTAGTAACTAGACCTTTAATTTAATACAGATTACCGATTAGAATACTTGGGATGCCTTTGTTGATGTATTATTTAGGTAATCTGTATTAAATTATATGTATGGCACAAATGCACACACAAGGCTATGGAATCATATATACACATTATACCATTAGATATAGGTATATCAACCTTTGCTTGACTCAAATTTTATCAATAACGAAATGGGTTTTGTAATTAGGTTTCCATAACACATTTAATTTTAACTCAGTCTGGTTGTATTGTAGAAAATTATTTTTTTCCGTGTAAATCATGGAAGCGATCAGTTGAAATTGCCACTGGCGGTCACGCATCCAAATGGTAAATACGCGGCTTCGTTGATCTGCTATGAAGAACTAAGCCAGCTATGTCACGAGCGCTCAAGCTGCCCTGACGAAGTTTGGTATTTGCTACCTGCATTGCATAATATGTGTTACGTCAGTCGTTTACACCTTTAGATCGTACCATACCATATCCCATCTGATCGGCAGCCTTACCTCAGCCTATTTCGTATTGTCGTAATTAAATTATGCTGTGTAAGTTCGTAAGAGACAGTGGCTAACTCTGATGACAGAGTTTCCAGGCCCCCCGAAAGCCTCTATAATAGCGGAACAACTTTGAAAAAGCCGGGACCGACTGCTTGCGGTTAAACTTTGTTGTTCTATTTTCAGTGAGAGTGGAGAGAATCTAGCAGCGTTGCTCTCTCGAATGTGTCTCTCGGCTACTTTAGAAGACACTATCTTGAGAGTGAGAATCCCGCCGACACGGCATGACGTCATCCACGCTTGCGACACCTACGAAGATATCGCCATTGCTTACGGGTAATAAAATAATTGACGATCTCAAGTTAGCAAGTTGATCTAACTGTTTTATCGATCCCCGCTGCAGGACAATTTTTCCATGATCTACAAATATTTGCTTCGTGTCGGAGGGTTCTATCTATACTTTATAGTTTTACATTATATATTATATAAAAAACTTTACCAACAACTAAAACTTTAATAATGTAACCCAAGGTGTAAAATAATTGCCTAAAATGTCTTTCATCGCATGCGCTGCAGAAACTAGCTAAGTTTAGAAAATGTTACAACAGAATTGACACTATTTATTTGTGAATTGCAGATACAATCGCATCGAGAAGCGGTCGTTGCCGATGTCGAGGGCGGGCGCGCAGGAGCCGCGCAACAAGCTCTCCGAGCAGCTGCGCCACGAGTGCGCGCACGCCGGCTACACGGAGGCGCTCACCTTCACACTTGTAACTACATTCATCATCATCATGACAACTTTCTAATTTTCCCATTGTTGGGACACTGGCCTAACTCTCGGGCGAGAGTGTATCATTCTATCTATTAAAAAAACAGAATCAAAATCTGTTGCGTAGTTTTAAAGATCTAAGCAAACATAGGGACAGACAGCGGAAACAACTTTATTTATACTATGTAAAGAAGAAATCTTTTCAATCCAAAGTGTTCCCGGGAAGATGTCTCCACAAAGCTCGGATTGAAATTAGAGAATGTGCCTGCTGTACACATCTCCAACCCCAAGACCCTGGAGTTCCAAGTCGTGCGAACTGTTCTACTTTCCGGTCTACTAAAGACTCTAGCGGCCAACAAGAAGATGCCACTTCCTCTGAAGCTGTTTGAGATCAGTGATGTTGTTTTGCAAGACCCGTCTGCAGGTAAAAATTATTTTAAACAAACTGGTAAAGCTACTTTTTTCCAAACCTGCCTAATAACTAGGTATAAAAATTATTAAACTACCATATTCGCGTAAGTCATACGGGTAAGTCTTCAGATAGTTTCTAAATATACGCATATAAGTTTCGATTAGGAATCTTAGATACTGCTGAGTATTATAATCAACATAATTAGAGCGCGGTGTCTCACAGCATTTAGTTTGTTGACTCCGCTTCGAGCATGGCGTCCAGTAGGCCGCAAACTGCGTAGTGTGAACATAATTATTTTAGTAGCTGCAAGTTGAAATGAAATGGGCACTATTTCAACAGACAAACAGTACAGCGGCAAACTAGACGTCATAGGCCGAATCACGAAATACTCGTTTGACACTCGTAAACGTAAACGTATCGTTAAAATCGTTATCGTTTAAGAGTAGTAGAGTTCTTTGTGATAGAGCTCGTCCGGGGAAGGACTACCACCATACCTATTTCTGTCGCCAAGCAGTAATGCTCGCATTGCTGTGTTCCGGTTCGAAGGGTATGGTTTCCGGTGAAATTACAGGCACATGAGACTAACCATCTAACGTCTCAGGGTGGTAACACGCAAGTGATATCTATGATGTTGCATGCGTACATAGGCTACGGTAACTGCTGACCATCAAGTGGGCCGTACGCTTGGTTACCACTTTAGTAGTATAAAAAATAAAAAAAAATCGTCCGGCTGTTAATTTATACGGAATTCAGCGCCTCTATGTGACCATAATCCCATATGAATTGAGATATACATAGAGGCGCTGTAAAAAAATCCGTACAAATTCACAGCTGCTGAACTATACGTTTACGATTGACAGACTAGTTTTTCGTGAGCCTCGAGTCCACGCCATAAAGCTTCATGTTGCGGTTACAGAATGTGGCGCACGTAATGAGAGGCGGCTATGCGCGGTGTACTGCGGCCGCTCTGCCGGCTTCCAGTGGGTGCACGGTCTCTTGGACCGGCTGCTGGGCCTGCTGGGCCAGCGCTGGAGCCAGCTTGACGGCTACTGCCTGCGACAGTGTGAAGGTGTGTTTGGTTGGTTTTTTATAACGCTTTAGTATAATTGACGGTGCTCCCTCACAGGGAGCATTATTTTGTCTGTACCACACCCCGGACACTCTTAATAAATTGTATGAAACAATCACGTCGCTTGGACCTACACAAAATCAAAATAAACGCGTGCCTTAGGGGCATATTACACTATCATTTATCTTGGATCATTTATATGATCATATATTTGATCCAAGATAATTGACTATTTGAGTCATATCTGTGTATTACACTATCAAGTTCTTTGATCCTATTTTACGTCATATGTGGTTGCAATGGAGAGCTTGTCGACTCGACAGATTGATGGATGACAGTGACGGGTGTCAGGTATTGACGTCAGGGTTACCAGATCACAGAGAATTCGATTTGCCAAAAGACATCGTAATTTTTAGTATGGCTTGTTTTTTGTTCTTTCAGCTCTTGCTGTATGCAAGTATATAATTAGAAAAAAAACTACATTACATTATTTGAAACATATTAACGAACAAGAATTTGAAAACTCTTCTCTTATATTTGCTTTTAAAAACCTAGTAGAAAAAAAACAAAAATAACTGGCAACACCTGTTTCTATCGTCCGTCCAATTACCGTCTTGGATCCAATCTCTCAGCAAATGTCAAAAATCTATGATCAAGGAGAAAATGAATCATAGGGGCATATTATATTATCCAATATCATTGACTCATAGATCTATGAACCGAGATATATGATAGTGTAATATGTCCCTTAGCCCTTAGCTTCAGTGCCAGCAAACTTGCGACCGGGTGAGGTAAGTAAAACCGGTGGGAGGTAGGGAGTGACTATTCTGTATGTAGTACTAATATCTGTTCTGTGCCTATACTGTAAAGATTTTAGATTCTATTTAATAATGCTCTAATCTATTACGTTACATCACAGGCGAATGCTCCCGGTGAAGGAGCACCTTTATGTTATAAATTTTGAATTGCTAGCTGTTGCCCGCGACTTCGTTCGCGTGGAACTCGGGAACCGTGTATTTTGCCAATTTATGAAGTAGCTATTCCAAACTAGTTGTCATCTATATCTATGCCAAATTGCATCATGATGTTGAATAGTTCATGAAAAACTAAGGACTAATACTTCCAACGGATCCGGCGGTCGTGAAGTTAAACGTTTCCGATGCGCAAAGACAATTTAGCTTTAAAAAGCTGTATTGCGCATCGAAACGGTTAACTTCACGACCATCGAGATTTGTTGGCAGGACTATTACATAACTATTCATTACGTAAGACCTACGAACAAATAAAACATGGAAACATTACTTCATGAGCGCAACTTGACACAAAATTGCAAACAAACCCACACGTCAAAACTCCTTTGCTCATTAGCCAACTATTTATGAAAATTCGGGACGCACAATTAAAAGTATACTTTATTGTTTCAATGTTTGGGTTTGAATTGCCGTCTAACGTGTAGATCGCGCATCTAATTTTCTACAATTCCCTACGCTACCCAGGATGATTCATGCATTATGATGCAATGTAAATAATTAATTCTCATGATGGTGATTGTGGTGAAATATAATATTATTTTCGTTGTAAGTTGTATGAACTTCTATGACAGCAGTTGTTTAAAAGTTAGCACATGTAATAGGTTTAAACTACGAACACACAAAGCATGGAATTATTACTTCAAGGGAAATATGCGCGCAACTTGACACAAAATTTCAAACAAACTCACACGTCAAAACTCCTTCGCTGATTAGCTAACTATTTATTAGGACTTGGGACGCACAGTTAAAAGTAGACTTTATTCTTTCAATGTTTGGGTTTAAATTGCCGTCTAATGTGTAGTTCGCGCATGTCATTTACTGCAACGCCATCCGCTACCCGGGATGATTCATGCAATATGATGCAATGCAAATAATTAATTCTAATTAAGATGGTGGTTGTGGTGAAATATGATAATATTTTCATAAGTTGTTTGAACTTCTATGACAACAGTTGTTTAAAGGTTTGCACATGGAATAGGTTTTAAGGAGTTACTTTACTTATTAGGTTTGTATGGTAAGTAAAA
This sequence comes from Colostygia pectinataria, assembly GCA_951394395.1. Taxonomy (NCBI): domain Eukaryota; kingdom Metazoa; phylum Arthropoda; class Insecta; order Lepidoptera; family Geometridae; genus Colostygia; species Colostygia pectinataria. The sequence goes on along the minus strand of OX596357.1, from coordinate 3,542,105 downwards.
ACTTTGCAAGTACCTATAATCAAATAAAAGAAATCTGTTGTCTAAATATATTTTATTATTTACAAGCAGGTGACCAGTACAAATAAACCAATATAAAACCATAAATATCTACGGTACTTATAGTCAAACTTAAAGGTTTTTCTCAATAAATTTTCAAGTTCGAGTTGAACTGGAGAATGTTCAGAACAATGAATATTTATCTACCATATCAATTATAAATAGTAACAATCAAAATAATTATTTATTTAAAGGGTGTTTTCCCTTTAAACTATTATAGAAGTAATACTTTTGACAAAAAATACGTCGTGGGGTCGGGTATCTATGGAATGCTCTTTTAAGCAGTTAAATATATCATGAAACCTAGTTACATTTGTTGTATACATTTGTTGGACAGTCATATTATCAGGTAGATAAAATAAAGTACATGCTTTGGCATAACACCATCCCCATAGATATTTTGGGCATGATTATTTTTTTACGGAAATATGATAAATAGCGATGTAATTACAAGTGAAAACTATCACCAACATATTTTTATGTAAATGAGATTGACTTATGCACCACCTACCTGCACAAGAAAGCATATTTTTAACAGAAAATATCAAAAACCTTAAAAATTTGACGACCGCCGTCGTCATTGACAACTTCGGGCGTACTAAACTCGCTCGCAGCTCAATTGACAAGCCCCGCCTACCGCAGCTCACTTTGCGCATTTTCCAGCTCAAGGTATGCTTCCATGTTTTATTTGTTCAACTAAGACTCAACTTCATTAGAATAACAATAGTATTTTAAATTTGACCTATACCTAAAAACTCTTGTACCTCTGTCATATAAACTTCCTTGTCATTGTTTTCAAGTTCTCAAGTTATTTTTTTCGTCCCACACCTGGGCAAAGAAATATCTTAGTTATAGAAGCAAAAAACAGTTTTTAGAATTACGTTAATGTCTTGTCAACTAACGGCATTATTGTATCTATGAGGTTTTTTGAATTGATTAAAAATAAGCGTGTTGTATTTTTTCAGATCCCACATACTTCCCTGGCCGTTGTGCTGAAGTGTTGCTCAAAGGGCAGGCCATCGGTAAGATCGGAGTCATCGACCCCAGTGTGCTCGCCTCCTTCGAACTCAGCAACCCATGCTCCGCTGTAGAAATCACTATAGAACCGTTTGTGTAAGGCACTTGTTATTGTTACATTTATTAAAATTTTATTATACCAATAGTGAGTCTTTTCCACCTTATCTTAAAATCACACCAGTAAGGCTTACGATAATATAACCCAAATCAGACACTCAAACTGTGATTTTCTAAACTTCTATCTTTATTGCAATCATGGGATTATTTTTATTACTACAGAAGTAGTACTTAAGATTAATAGTAGACTCCAGAAGTTAATTTGCAAGGAATCCTCTTTAGATATCTATTTACTCATGTTCTACGTTTTCTTCATCTTTCTGTATTTATTTTTAAGGTGTACAATAAAGAAATATCTATCTATCAGTCTTACTTCTAGGTAAAGGAACAGGGGACCACTCTTGATGAGCAAAATGACAGTTACATCATAATAATCGTATTTTATATTCATAAATAGAACTGCCTAAGAATTTTAAAAACATGAGAAGTTTAACATATTTCGATTAGTATTTTTAAATAATTTACACCCATGTAAAAATAAATATTAAACTCGAATTTAAATTACACAAACAATTACAAACAAGAATTATGATAATAAAAATGGCATTAGAGTGGTAATTCAACAATGTACTAAATAATTTAGTATAAATACATGCATAACACCTCTTATTTATTTTTTAAATTGGATAAGGCACTTATATTGACTTTCAGATACATACTATATATTATTCTAGAAGATCTACCAAGTAGATTATATACAATTAATACTTAAATTTTAAATACTGATGCAATACAACACCTAAAAATTCAGTTTGATAGAGCAAATAAAATTGCATTACAACATTTAAATAGTAATATGTATTCTTAATCACTCATATCATCTGCAGTACCTATTTGTCTGGTTTTACAAACTATTTGAAATACCATTGAAGTGGACGGATATCTAAACTGCTACAGAAACTAACAACAAGGAATATTTAATTTAATCCAGTAGTAATTGTATTTTGAACATTCTTTCCAACTCTGTTCTCTGGAAATCACGGGCAATTATAAATGGGCAAAGATAAAACGACAATTCATTCAAATTGGGTGCACTAGTTTTTATAGCTTTAGCTACTTGCATAGTGACGTGGATGCACCGCGATAGACTCAGGTAAGTCAGTTTGTGAAATGTATTATTGGTAAAATATGCAAGCAATGCTGTTGTTGAGAAATATCCGTGGCGCAACTTAAGAGAATGCAGATTCTTCAGTCGATACAAGTGCAACAAACTTGAATCAAATAGAGTTTTGCATGTCATTATGTGAAGAACCTGCAATACTTTACAACTAGATATAAAACGAATGATATCATCATTTAATGTGTCTCCGTAAATATGGAGTGCTCTTAGAGTGGACTGCTTTGTGCGGAGAAGAGATTCCAGGAAGTCAGCAGGGATGTTTTTCATCTTTTCCATGTTCAAACTAACCAGGTTAGTGCACTGCAGCATACTGTAAAGGCTCTCATGTGTCAATGCAAAATTGGAAAGGATGAGAGTCTCTAAATACTTCAGTTTTTCAAAGGGCAAATGGTACACGAAGTTTCCATTGGCATTCTCTGAACTGTGAACAATGAGAGAGTTACGAAAACTTAAGAACTTTAGGTTTGGCCAGTATTGAAGATCATCAAAAATACAACTGTCCACCTGTGATATGCTTATTTCTAGATGGGTCAGATTCGGGCAATAACTAGTCAAAGAAGATCTCACTTGAGAATATAACTTGAAATACTGTAGTTTAACTTTCTTTAGATATTTGGATACAAATGGAACAATATTTTCACTGATTCTCACATAATTCTTCATGCACACAATCAGACGGGTGTTGTCCCAGACGCAAGGTGTCAAGCACAGTTGCTGCCATCTCATACAAACTTTTGCAACAGCCAAAAGAGACTCAAAATCTATCATAGAAAATATGTAAATGAGTATCTCATTTGGCAGGTCATTTATTGTTAATGTGTTGATGCATAGTTGAGCTTCGGTCATCTCGAGGTGCACCATTCTCCGCTATTGCTGAATTCTCTTTGTGTCTTCTGTGAACATTGATACTTTACTGAATACTAAAATCTAATCAGTGTAACAAGTTCCTGGCATGCTAATCTCACTAGATTACTTAGTTTACAAGAAGTCTTCGCGTGCATATTAAGAATTTAAATCATACAGGACACAAAAAATGAAAATTTAATCCAGTAAGGTCATGAACCTTGAACAATCGGATTATGTCAATTTTAATACCACAATAATTAAACTATTCCTACTAAGTACAGTGTTCATTTATTTACCTTAAAATTACCTTGGTTCTTGGTCGAGTAATTCGTAATGTTTGCTGTAGTACAATCATAATTTAGAGAACTTAAATTTTGTCATAAACTAGCGATAATCACTTTACTTGTAATACATCTAAAAGTAGCATTTTACACTATGCTATATAAATATCATTTTAATATTTAGAACGATACATTAAGATTTTAATTTTATATACTACAATAAAAATAACTTTCGTTAGAAGAAAGATCTATTTTTGTAAATTGGTTGATTGTTGTGTGTGACGTTTAATTTACATGTTTTGACACTTGATGTCATGACAACTGACAGATGATGGTTTTAATAAGTTTACCGTTTCGTTCGAAACTTTAGCATTTTGTCCTAAAAAAACTAACGAAAACCAAGAAAAATCATGAATTTCAGAATCTTAGAAAACTGGAGGTAAATACATAGAAGCTGGGGTAGAAACTGTACCCTGTGTTGTCATACCACTTATAATATTTGGTGGAAGATAATCAGATGATGGTTGTGCAGGAGCAAATGGTCGAGGAGTGGAATCTGGAATAGATGTCAAACGATTGGGAGGTATGTAAGCAGATTTTGGTACGGAAGAAATAGGGCCTCTTGAAGTTTGCTCACTTATGTTAGCTGATGGGGGAACGGCAGCTGGACTTGTTATAGGGGGTTGTGAACGATTCGGTGGTATGTAAGCTGCGTTTGAAACGGAGGAGATTGGGCCATTTCCTATCTGTTGACCTACGTTTATTGAGGGCACGGAAGCTGGGCTTGATTGGGATGGATTAGGTTGATTCAATGGCGGTAAGTATTGATCTGATAATGTAGCAGCTACCATATTAGCACCGCTGGAACCAGAAAAACCGTTTGAGTTTCCTTCTGAAGAGCCACCGGAATTGGAATAGCCGCCTTCAGACCCTGCTAGAGAACTACCGGAATTGTTTTCTGCGACTGCACCTAAAGAACCATCGGAAAAGCCTTCTGCAACCACACCTGAAGTACCACTAGAATAGCCTTTTACGGTATCTGCTGAAGCAATTAAAGATGTTCCACCAGTCATGCTACCGCTACTAGCTGCAGGTGGTAAGTATTGAGGTCCGTTTGTAGACACGTCTACTTTATCCGCTGAGGGGATACCTGGAGCTGGAGCGTTATAAGCGTAACCTGCACCTGAATCAACAGGAGCTGCTTGAGATGACGTAGCTGAATTGCTAGTTTGCGTGGAACCAATTGAAGATTGGGAAGCACTTGAGACCGAGTTCATCGCTGGGGACTCGTAAGGGTATCCCGCCGAGCCAGAACTGGTGGACTGGCTGGTGCCTGTACTCGCTTGCGAAGACCCTGTATTTGACGCAGTCTGGGATCCTGCTGCTGGTGCGCTGTTTTGCTGCTCGTAGTTGTATCCTGCCTTGTTGCCCGCCCCGGAGCCAGACGAGTAACCAACGCCGTCGGCACCGGAAGCGCCGCGACCGCCGCCGCCGCCGCCGTTGACAGCTGGCCGCGGTGCGGGGTACGCGTAATACATCATTTGCGCCTGTGTCCTGTCAACAGTAGGTGCTTGAATGGACACTGTCGGAGCATTGGTCGGAGCCCGTGAGGGCAGATCGAACGACACCTTCGGTTTGTTGTACACGTACCCGGCTTGGCGTTTTACGCGGACCTCCTCCGTCACGAAGAAATTGGTATCCTCCAAATGCAGAGGAACTGTCTCTACACTTTTAGATAGGTTTATAAACAGCAAAACGCTAAATCGTATAATAATTATTTTCATTTTCACTGTAGCAAAGAGACCGCAGATGGTAAAAGTCGTGTTTTGCTTTGCCTGCTTGTATTTATAACAAACTTGAGGAACTTTGTTGGTACATTGCGGATATTATGAAACTACTTGGTAGGTAGGTGCACTAGGTATTTCCACTTAACCCTAAATAAACAAAGACAAGGAACTAGGGTTGATGCGTCACTGATCTCCAGTCATCAGTTCCATCGCGCAGGCCGTGGATGCTGTGCTGGCACTTTGCCATAATATGTGCCGCAGCCGCACACACACACGTGCTCGCATCTCCTTCCTTATCTGCTCGGTTAGGTTAGGTTAGGTTACCTACAATATAGAGGACTGGTTTCTCTCATTTCATACTGATAAAGTAAACTATAGGGGCGGGAACTTGTAGCGGCGCCGCTGCGAATGGCGCAGCGATGCTGTGTGTGAACGGCCGGGCGACGACGACCGACCGACGAGCGGTTCCCGGTTCCATCGTCAATCAAGAGTTCAGGACCCAATATTCAATTGTAAAAATATTTCCACTAGCTAGACGTTGCAGGGTTAGGTTTTCATTAAACTAAGATGTTATTATGCGGTTTGGTAAACAGAGATTTTATTTGATTGAACCTACCTAGCTAAGCAAATGATAATCACGAACATTATGTCAAGGCTGTCTCTTTGTCAGAATAGATTTATCAGGCACCATCTTGTATAGGTAGATCAGTGATCTTTGTGCATATTCTTCAAGCTGGTGTTTTCTTGCCTTTTGTAATTTTGTAGTATCATCATCATGACAGCCTTCTAATGTTCCCACTGCTGGGACACTGGCCTACTCTCAGGCGAGAGTGATTGGGTCTTAATCCACCACGCGGACCCAATGCGGATTGGCGGATGGCACATGTCTTTCGAATTTTTAGTTCTTGGACATGCCGGTTTCCTCACGATGTTTTCCTTCACCGTATGAGAGCACTGGCATTGCGCACATAAATTTTTCGAACAGAAAAATCCATTGGTGCACGACCGGGTTTGAACCCACGACCTTTGGATCGGAAGGCGGGGTCACTACCACTAGACCACCGGTGTTTTGTAGTAATAGTATTATTTTATTTCCATATTAGACTTTATATTAGTTTTCTTGCTCTTTGTAATTAGGTATGTAGTACCTACCTAATAGTATTATTTTATGTCCTTTATTAGACTGACACTTATTTTTTGTAATATCTAATCAATGAAGTGAAAGGTGACCTGTGTACGGCTGGGAAACAGCCTTCAACTAGTTGTAGGTAGTTTTGTAGGTACTATTATTTATTCTATGCAGTACCAGTTTCTGGTTCGTGCACAGCACAGCAGTCGTACTTTTCTGTGATTTATTTAAGTATTTAAGAAGCCAATGTTTTAGATTTAGCTTTCAAATCAACTGTTAGCACAGAATAGGGAGATTCTGATTTATTAACTTTTCCAATGTGGTGATGGTTCTGGTAAGCTCAGTCAAGGTCGAATCGTAACATACCTTAGCTCTATGAGAATACAGTTGAAATCACATAACTGTGTGGGCTTGGTTTCCATTTATTCGTATAAAGAAAAGATCGTGTCGTGGACTCGTGGACCACTGTCTTTGAAATTTAAACTCAATTGCCATAGCGCTATGTTTTGATTCGGCGTTGACCTAGCTCGCTCGCACCTCACAGATAAAAGTTCAAAACATCAGAATCGTCTTACAGTTTAAAAAAATATGTAGGTACCTTCTATACAACCTTTTAGATTATAAAAAATGGTGTTGAAGCTATATGGCGTATCAGATGGGCCACCATCACTCTCTGTGAGACAAACCCTGACGCACTTGGAGGTGCCTTTCGAGCTGATCAATGTGGACTTCGGAGCAGGAGACCACATGACCGAGGAGTATGCACAGGTGAAAATTATCTTAGACCTACAGGTTCTTTCATTATTAGTGCATAATATTCAAGGAACAGGTTCCACATACAAAGAAATACGTGTAGGAACCTACCTATAGTTTTCTCGGTCTATAGTGAAGTTAGCCGTTTTGATGCGCAATGGAGCTTTTTCTAACTAAATTGTCTTTGCGCTTAACAAACGGTTAACTTCACGGAAGCCTAGATCCGCCGAGAGAACTATAACTAGGTTGAAAAAATCCCAAGACGACGCCGACGACGGCTCTCTATCTAAACAGACTCTAGGTAAGTAGATAGTAGTACCTACCTACCTACCTACCTTTTTTTTACAATCTCGAGTAAATCGATAAATCTGGTCAATTATTAATTATCATTGTTGGAAATCGAGACGGGCGGCGTAATAATAAAATATTCTAGCGCGCGCGCCCCGTAGCCTGTAGCGGTTATGGGGGGTTATTGACACGCGCAGGTCTGACGCACGGCACGCACGCGCGCCGCGCGTTGCCATCGATTTCCAATGCTGCCGATATAACACTTCATTACTGTATGCCCGCACAGAATTTGCAGGGCGGGCGTGGCGAAGGGCGTGTAAGCGCATTAGTGGCATAGGCATACAGATTATAGAGATAGAGAGTATTAGCACGTACCTATTAGAGAGTAGTAGCATAAGTATGAGGCACAGAACAAATAGGTACATAGATAGGTATATTAGTACTTCGTACAGTTACCGAAGTCCCAGTTTAATACTCAATATACCTACCTACCTTATCAAATCATTCATTTGCCAACAAAGGATATGTTCGAAGTTTGCCAACTGGATAAACCTGAATGGCACTACAATCAGAGTAAGTAAGTAATTATACAATGGAATGGTCTTATCTATGCCCTTGGCTCATTATTATTAGTAGGTAGGTACCTATCACAACCTTCAATAGGCTTTTCCTATTTCCAGATGAATCCACAAAAAGAGATTCCTGTGCTAGACGATGCAGGTTTCTTTTTGGGCGAGAGCAACGCAATCATGCAATATGTCTGCGATAAGTTTAATCCTGGAAACCTGTTGTACCCCCAGGATCCTAAAACCAGGTACCTACCTACCTAGGTTGTAAGTCGACATGACGTGGCATGTCTTTTAAGATTGTATGAGAAACACAAACATAATAAAATGTTCTAAAGGTATATATTCTAAAATACCTACGTATAGTTCTCTCGGCGGATCTAGGCTTCCGTGAAGTTAGCCGTTTCGATGCGCAATGGCACTTTTTCTAACTAAATTGGCTTGGCGCATCACAAACGGCTTACTTCACGGAAGCCTAGATCCGCCGAGAGAACTAATACATGTAGTTTTTACACCGATGTAGATAGGTAGATCTACATCGGTGTAAAAACTAGGTACGTACTTTCATTAAAATTTGGTTTAGCTATTAGGTACGATGTGATTGAGTAACAAACATCTCAATATCCAAACTTTCGATGTTGAATAGGTAGGTATAGTGTGTATTTCAATATATTTCTGTGATTTCAGAGCTATCGTCAACCATCGTCTATGCTTCAACTTGTCAACCTACTACGCCAACATTTCAGCCTACACAGTAAGTTGTTCGCTTTTAGATGAATCAGAGACAATCATTATTACGCATGTCAAACTGGCACACCTATTAAGTACCAACCTTGGATCTTGATCAGGAAAAATCAAAAGTACCTACCTAAATACAAGTAGTAAAACAATTAAGTAGGTACCTAACGTTATACAAATTAATAGTTTTAAAAACGGAACAAATATTTCAGATCATGCAAACATTTGGCCAGGAGCGCGAATTGAACCCGTTGCGGGTTGAATTCGCTTCTCAGAAACTATTCTAGTTTTAATTTAAAACTTTGAATGTAGGTTACTTTGAAGATTGAAGTGGCGCGTCAGGTATTCAGATATATCTGTTGAATCTTCAGATGGCCCCAATCTTCTTCGACTACGACCGCACCCCACTTGGGCTGAAGAAGGTGCACATAGCTCTCGACGTGTTCAACACGTACCTAACCCGACTGCAGACCAGCCACGCGGCAGCAAACCATCTCACCATAGCGGACTTCCCTCTCATCAACGCCACCATGACGCTGGAAGCTATTGACTTCGACTTCTCTATATACACTAAGGTAAGTTCAGCTGTGGATAAGAAATAGGTTCGGTCTAGTTTCTTTAGCACATTTTTTTATACAAAGGCACAAATTACAATGAATAGAACATGGTATAGTATCGTACAACAGTTTTGAAGAATGAAACATTTGCTGCATGGACCTAACTTTAATTTACAGGGTTTCTCTTATTGTTGTACCTATCCAGAGTACCATATGTTAGGTAAGTAAAATAAGATAGGAATACCTTTTGACTGAAACAAGTAGTATTTTCAAAATAAATTGAAATTATAATTTAACTTAGCAGGTTGTTACATATTTTATTTCAGATTCAAAAGTGGTACGACGATTTTAAGAAAAAATATCCAGATATGTGGAAGATATCAGAAGTCGCGATGAAAGAAATCCGGCACTTCGCAGCGAATCCACCTGACCTGACTCATATGGAACACCCCATACATCCGATTCGTAAAATTAATAAATAAATAGCTCAACTATCCGGAACCGGAGACACATTTCTTCAGGTATCCCAAGCACGCATTTGAGCAGCATTCCCCGTGAAACATACACTGAAAATAATAAGAACGGCTTTATTATCACTAATTCTTCGTCAAAGAAGTTTCATCTTAATAAATAAATTAGTTCTGTAAAAAAATCCGTCTTATTTCATCTAAGTAGGTACATCTCACAAACCTACTTGACCTTTTTGTCTACTTACAAATTGTCCGATTTCTATACACTGCTTGGGAGGATCTGTTCCTAAGACCTCAGTAGGAATCTCTACATCAGTCTTATCCACGTCAATAATTGGTGCAGCCGGTTCTTTAATATCAACGCCAGGAACACTGTTCATGTCGTCATCATTTATTTTGACATCTTTAGTAGTGACGTCATCGTTCTTAACCAGGTTCCCTGCCACGTATCCCACGAACAGGACAAAGCAAAACACAACGACAGCACGAGACATCGTAAAATACAGTAATGATTGCAATGTCTGTGGCGAGTCTGATATAGGGTCGCTTAACGACCACACTTACCTACATACCCGCATGTTGACTAGGGGAATGACATATGATAACACGATAACTGTGGAGTTTAGGTAAACTTTAAATAAAGGGGGACTCTAAAATTATAGTATCCTAATTTACATATATAGTTTAGAGGCCTGATAATAGACGTTAAATGTACCTACCTATTTCATAAATAAATCTTCAAATGTTTTTTGCCTGTTCAATTAAATTTAAAAATTTATCGGAGGTAGGTAGGTATAAATCCAAACAATTCATAGCTCTCCTATAGCATCAGTATAATTTACACAGAAAAAAAAAACCGCTTGTGACCGCTAAACTCAAATGTGAGTCTATTTGGAACCGGAGACACATTTCTTCAGATATCCCATGCACAAGTTAGAGCAGCAATCTTTGTTTAATGAACACTGGAAATAAACATCATCACAACGGGTTGTAAATAATATGTGCAGTTTTTTCATAATATCAGAAGCTTCTTAAGTTTTTATTATGAGGTTTCAAACAACAAAATAAATAAATCATCATTGACCTCATCAACTTTACCGCTGTACGACTTATGTAGTTTAGAGGAAAATATTTTTATAATTCAGATATTTTTACTGAAGACATCAGTTTTGTAGAGGTACAAAATGTCTACTTACGAATTCGCCGATTTTTGCACACTTAATAAGAGGACCATAGACCTTGTCTGCAGGCGTCTCAACTTCATTCCGCTCCATGTCGACAAATGCAACCAGTAATTTTTTAGTATCGACATCACGAACAGTGTTGTTGTCATCATCATAATATGTTATTGTTACGTCATCGTCCCTGATCAGATTTCCTGCCACGTATCCCATGAACAAAACAAAGCAAAACCCAACAACAGCGTGAGACATTGTGAACACAGTGCAGGCGCAGCTAGCTACAATGATGCAATGTCTGGGGCTAGGCGAGGCGCGGCACAAACTTCAAACAACCTATCGCTTGCTGTTTTTATAGACATTTTAAAATTCATGACGATCAGATTAATCATCCATCAATAATCAAACATTATAAATGAATTATGAATTATGATATGAAATCACACGCTTTTAGCTCGCCGTTTAAAATTATTATAATTTTTAGGTATATTTGAAAAGAAGTTGCAATTATGGTAACAATCAAAGATCTTTCGATAACAAATCGAGGCAAATTGGGAACTATATTAATAATAGTCATCCTAGCCGGTTTCGGCTACAGGGACTTGGCTTTGTTGACTATATTTATGGTGTTTAGCCCGCATATGGCTAATATATCCTATCTTTGCGCTAAAAGTTCGACCACTAAGAGCGCATGTTAACGTGCCATTAACAAAATTATAATTTATATTGGCAGGCGGTCTATTTTGGAGTTGTTCTCTTTTAGCGTCTAGTCCTCGCCTCCTTCCTTCTTCAAACTCGTTCACTTTGTTTTGAACTTGATGTCTCCACTCAGGTTGTTTTTCAGCGAGAGACTCCCAGTGATGAGGATCTATACAGCATCTCTTCATGTGCCTCTTCTGTACGTCTTTGAAGCGTAGGTACGTTTCCGCTTACCATATTCCAGTTCACAGAAGAAGATGCGTTTCGCTTTTCGTTCATCAGACATCCGAGACAGGTGCCCGCACCAACGCAACTGACGCCTCATCAGATATGCCTCTATGCCGCAGACATTCGCCTGTCGCAGAACATCGGTATTACGAACTCGATCCGACCACTTGATGTTAAGAATGTCGCGGAGGCATTTCAGATGGAACCTGTCTAGCATGCGTATGTGTCGACGGTACAAGCACCATGTCTCTGATGAGTACAAGATGTTTGGCAGTACAATCGCCATATACACCTTAATCTTAGTACTCAGTGTGATGTTATGGGACCGAAACACCCGGGCTCGAAGTTTGCCGAAAGCGGCCATAGCAGAACCAAGCCTGCTGTTGATCTTCGAGTCAAGGTCGCACTTGGCTGTTATGCTACTTTCCAGATATCTAAATTTATTGACCTGTTTTATAGGCCTTCCACCAATATGCAGATTTAGTTGGGTTTGATTATCGGCATCCATTACTTCCGTCTTTGTGATACTTATTTTGAGGCCATATCTACAACAAGCAGTGTCAAGCCTATTCATCAGGTCTTGGAGTCCTTGGGAAGATTCCGCAACGAAACACAGGTCATCAGCATACATGAGTTCGGTAATGAGGTCCTTCACGACAACAGAAAAATACAGCGCAAAGAGTGTAGGTGCTAATACACAACATTGTTTCATTTTTTATACTACTAAAGTGGCAACCAAGCGTACGGCCCACTTGATGGTCATCGGTTACCGCAGCATAGGTACGCAGGCAACATCATAATATCACTTGCGTGTTACCACCCTGAGACGTTAGATGGAAAGTCTCATGTGCCTGTAATTTCACTGGAAACCATAACCTTCGAACCGGAACACAGCAATGCGAGCATTACTGCTTGGCGGCAGAAATAGGTATGGTGATAGTCCTTCCCCGGACGAGCTCTATCACAAAGAACTCTACTACTCTTAAAATTCTATGCACATTTTAAGTTTTACACGGAGATTCTATCCATTTGATTTGTAATGTTCATCCACAGAATATAAATAAACGTAACACATACCTATAGTTATTACCTATTACCCACCTACCTATTACGTCGTAAACCCGTCTAAATGTTCTCACTGCTAAGAGACTGGCCTACTCTCGAGCGAGTCGTTTTTCATTTTTCATTTCATCTACTTAAAGCGAAACATCAGCCTGTGGTTGGGATGAACTCAAACGTAGTTGGAATAGATAGGTATTCTGCTCTGCATGTGTAATACCTATCTTATCACTGTTTGCTGGTCTGTCGACCCTCATTGGTGGTAGGTATAGGTACACGTAGGTAACTTTAACTACCAACTTACTAAACAAATAATGACTAAACTTAGTAGACCTACACTATTAAAACTCCAGGTAGATTATAATATAATGTAGTTTAACTAGTACCAGTCACTTACTTACCTATAATGTAAATAAAAATAAATTACTAAAATTCTGGTAGCAGATTTTTATTCAAAGACTCAAAAATAGCATTCCATAGTTGTTGAAGAATAACAGGCTTTTCAGAATGATCTAGGCCTCTAGTTCATTGACGCGGCCGATTTGAATGTTCAAAGCGATGCCCAAGTTGGGGATGCAAGTTCTCATAACTCCGAAGCACGAACTGGTACAGCAGTCGCCGTGGGATGCACACTAGAAACATACAATCACAATTTTATATCTGGACTTAATTGAACCGCATCGGTGCCGGTGGTCTAACAAACCCGGTCGTGCACTAATGAATTTTTCTGTTCGAAAAATTTATATGCGCAATGCCAGTGCTCTCATACGGTGAAGGAAAACATCGTGAGGAAACCGACATGTCCAAGAACTAAAAATTCGACATGTGCCATCCACCAATCCGCATTGGGTCCGCGTGGTGGATTAAGACCTAATCACTCTCACCCGAGAGTAGGCCAGTGTCCCAACAGTGGGAACATTAGAAGGCTGTCATGATGAATGTAGTTACATTACAAATACATCAACTACAAATAGTCCTCGAGAATAGTCTATCCTAAGCTATGGGGTATACCTATCTTGCCTAGTACAAGGATTTACGAGGATGCATCATATTATAGACCTTGAGAACCATTCCTATTGGTAACATTGGATATGATTATCATTTTCACTTTGATGTGCGTGAGTAGGTAGGTACACTAGGTACTGCATGAGTACCTCTACCTACGCCAAAATAATATTTTTATGCGATCGTAGACTTGAGCACTTGAGCTGATAAAATTAATAAGAATTAAATAAATCGCTTAACTTACAGCTTGTCCAATGCCAGCGCACTGCCTTGGAGGGTTAGCAGCGTTTGGTCCTTGTAACGCAACTATTGACGGAGTTCCCACATTATTATCTTCGACATCCAGTTCGATAGGAATAGGCTTAGCAGCAGAGACTTCATCTAAATTTTCTCTAATAGTACTTCCACATCCGTATCCCACGAGTAAAACAAATGAGAGGAACAAAACGTTAGCGGAGGCCATGATAGATGACAGCACAGAAAACTAATAAGTTTATTACTAAACACTTGACTGTTCAGGATTCCAAAGGGTTGATGGTTGTAGTTGGGGTTATCTCCATCACTCACTTTTAAACGCAATCCTGCTCTACATCTGCATACAGAAACCACCCGCATAGCAGAAAATTTCGTAAAGTTCAAATATTTTTAAGAGATAACACGCGGAACTGGAATAATTATACCTATCGTAGGGGGATTCAAAATTATTTGAACCGGTGATTTTAACTAATTAATCAATTTATAGGCGTACATTAGGGCCTATCTCCAGTCGCGGGCTAAAGATGAATGATGATGAATCACTATAAAAAAAAATTCACTGTAATTCGTAAGCATACGTAAATAAAATAAAATAAAAATTGGCTTTTGTTTGTAAGTCATTTAATTAATTTAGGAATCCGTTCTAGAGTACAAAGCAAAGGAGTCCCAGAAAAGGTCCCAAGGTTACACCGATTGTCTGTCACTTAGATCCCGTCGGAGATCCGATTTGAAGGTTCAAAGAAAATCCGAGGTTAGGGACGCATGATCTGAACATTCCAAAGCAAGAGTGGGTGCAGCAATCGCCATGGGATGAGCACTGGAAACAACGATATTTTCTACTCTATAAATCATACGCTTAAAACGGAATGATGATAAAATCAAAATATTTTAGAAGTATAACTTACCGCTTGTCCGACACCAGCACATTGCCTAGAAGGACCAACACTTTGTAATGTAACTATTGCAGGATTTGCATTATCATCCAAATTAGTATTTTCAACTTCATCAAGCAGGATTGGACCTTCTTCATTGACGCTACTAACATTATCCTGGATTGCATTGCCTACTGCGTAACCAGAAAATAATACAAAAGCAAGGAACATTACCGTACGAGTCATTTTGATTATGATTTAGGTGATGAAAGCTTGCAACAGTTTTTGACAAAAGACAGCGATCACTCACTTATAAACCTTTTTCCTGCATTGAAAATCAACCCGCATGCAGCTGAAATAATTATCTAGAGGGGGTCTAAAAATATTATTAAAAATATCTGGCATTTGTACCATCATCTCCTCAGCTATCGTGTTCTAGGTAGATCGTTTCATAAAGAAGCTTTTATTAATACCTTTACCTAAACAAAAAACTCGTGTAATTTGTAGTGTAGGTATACCTGCTACCTACTACTTACGTACGTTTTATAAATAGAACATAAAATATTAAAGTTATATACTTAACTAGGTACGTAAATGGTAACTTTTTAAAAGCACCAGCCTGTATCTAATGATCTAAATTGAAGGCATGACTGAATATTGGCAAATCTAGTAGGTACATACTTACAAGAATTTTTGGTAACATAATGTGGTAGGTAGGTAATACTATGCTGATTGGTATAATGCCTGAATCTAAATCCACGTCTATGTATATTTAAATTATTTTTGTTGTAGTTGAGTGGATAAAATTATACTATTATACAATTTTAATTATATAATTAGGTAAGTACAGAGAAACTTACCGCTCTACCATAATAATTTTAATAAGATTAAAATTCAAAAGGAAATCTATTCCTTTTCGTTGTAGTAGGCATAGAAGGTTTCTTTTGTCTCCCTCCAAGCAAGCCTCCAACAAGGGGAACATTTTGGACTGGCATCTTTTGCGGGGATGATGTGCCTCTTTGTCCCTGTCCCTGACCTAACAGTCCACCAACGAGTGGAACGTTCTGGGCTACGTTACCATCCTTCTGAGGACTCAATAACCCGCCAGCCAGTGGGATATTCTGGATTCCATTGGTACCCTGTTGTCCTAGTAACCCGTCAAGGACGTTCGGGCCCAACGGAATTCCCGCCAGCAAGTCAGTGATCAGATTTTTGCAGAGAGCTCCGGTTAGTCTGTCGGCGATGTTGCCCCATATTCCCATTTGGCAAAATCTATAAATAGTAAATGATTCCTTAGTGTTTTTTTTTAAAACTAACTTTACGTAGGTACCTAACCCCATTATCAGTTATATACAGTCCTAGCCATCCAAAGGTTGTCTGGTAGAGATCGCTACTAAGCGATAAGACCGCCCATTGTTATACCTATTTTTATAAGTTTAGTATAGTTAACTGTTTTTGTCAAAATTTTATTTTATGGTAACAATAAAGTATTTTCTATCTTTCTATCTTTCTATCGAACATAAGTAGGTTGGGTACGTTAGGTACTCTGGTACAGGTAGGTTAGGTACAGTAGAACGATTATGCAATCCTTAGAATACTGACTAGTACATGCAATTCCATGTCCGGCCATTCCGCGGCTTATGACAGCTTGTCAGTTACCAGCGAGCAGGGTTGGATTTAGATAGATTGAAAACGACAGATCATTAACTAGCATTTTTATACATAATATACTACTTAAATAGGTAAAATAACTAGTGTTCACTTACCTAAAGTCCTTTTCAACAGTTATCGTGTCAGTTATCTTTAGAAACTGGTCGTGTTCGCTTGACTTAGAAAATGGCAATAATTGTGGCAGATCGAAGAACCCTTTGCCTCCTTTATTCTTGTCGTCAGTTTTACTGGCACCATGAGCGAACTTTGCTATAAGACCCACAAAGTTGTCGCGAACGCGAGCGTCCGTGCTGGAAACACTGCCTGCTGCAACGGATTTGCCTTCAGCATTCAGGGGCTCAAACAGATAGGCCAATTCGTCTCCGTGGGCTGGTCCCTTGACTTTGCTGTTTTGAGATACTTCTCCATCTTCTGTACAGAATAAAAGACAAGTTAGTAAGGAACTCTTTTAGTGCTAATACTTCCATTCCAACTGGCTGTGGATGTACCTACTTACAGCAATATTATGAACACTATCAATGTGATATCAGAATACTAAAATGCTAAAATTTAAATTTCTTTCCAATAGCGATAAAACGATTCACAGATTCACACTCACGATTGCGAAGTAGGTAACCTAATATAAACCGGTACCTGTACCTATTCGGCTTTGGAGATTATTCGAATGAATGATGATGTTTTAGTTACCACCAGCCAGTGCCAATCCCGGTAGAAAATAGGATCCCTTGCTGAGGTTTCCAACATGCTCGAAGCTGTAGAGGTATGCTTCACCACCGTTGCTCCACGACTTTACAGTCGCGAATGCTGGGAAGTTAAATAGGGCGTCTCCTGCAAATTATGATAAGGAGTTAGTTACATCGTTCGTTCGTTCGTAGAGTCAGTGGCCAACTCCGGTGACAGAGTTTCTAGGCCGCCCGAAGGCCTCTGTCATGGCCTAAAAACTTTGAAAAAGCCGGGACCGACTGCTTAACGTGCCCTCCGAAGCACGGGAGCTCAGTTGAAATTGCCACTGGCGGTCACCCATCCAAATGATGACCCCGCGGAACAGTGCTTAACTTCGTTGATCTGTTAAGAACAACTTAGCCAGCTACGTCACGAGCGCTCCGTTAGTTACATGTAAACACGTATTACATTACACTCACATCCAAGACACCAAAACCGTTCTGTTGTAAATATGTTTTTACAGTTTTGTAAGGAAGATACAGTACCTTATTACGTTGGTTCTTTCTTACATTTTTCTTTGTATGTAAATTATCTAGACAAATATAAACTTAATACTTTTATTATTATTCAGAGTAAGAATGAACACAGTTTAACCCCTCAAACGATACGCAAGCAAAATACGTTGAAAACCCTGCCGCTGTTCAGGTACAAAAAAGGGTCCGTTTCTTTGTTGTTATTATTTGTAAGGGTCTGATTGAAAGGGCTAGTAATCATAAAAATATGGCTGTAATCTGCAGCTGCAAGGACCCAACCCAAATAACATTGCTACTTATTATTATTAAGAACCTACTATATTATTTTATTGTAAATTTCACTAGTCTTAGTAGGCTAGATTCTTGATCGGCTCGTTTTCTCATTTTCAGAAGATATGTTTTATAGGCTGGTAAAAAAAACAAACTGACCTGTTGCCTCAACAATTTCAGAAAGACCATCGATGGTGCTTGCGGATGCCGCAAACAGCGCCTGGTAATAATTGCTGAGCGGCAGCACTTCGTTCACTACGTTTGTTAGTGGGATCAGACCCTCAACTTGATTCACCACGGACTGTAGGCCACCGAGTAGGTCCTTCTTTATAAAGTCCTTCACGCTCTCCAACTGACCCGTCAAGAACTTGTTGTATTTTCCTGTTGGATAACAAAATAAACGTACCTACGGAGAAATTAGATTTAAGCTTTGTGAGAGGAAAAATATTTTCGTTTACCGAAAACAGCTTTCGAAGTTTCAGCAGAATTGACTCCAGTGAGCATTGGACAACGTTTTTCTTTCTTGTTGAGTGACTCAGCTGGCTTCTCAGCCACTATCGGTGGCAGTCCTCGGAGATCGTCTTCCCCTTCAACCCTTGCACCAGCACCTGGACAAACCCCAAATGTTTTCTTATAGCTGAACTGGTTTTTATTATAACATACCTACTGTATAGTCTTTAGTGTCTGTTTCATCATATAATATCTATTGTGTGTTGGTTGTGTAAATTGAATAATTTACTTACCTGAACGTCCTGAAATCTCATCCAAAAATACCATTGTGTCTAAACCATCCATTTTGATTTCCTCATCAGCCTGTGGCAAAACAATTTATATATAATTTTTTTATTTTTAAACTTAGTAATCCGTAATTAGGTATATTATGACTTAGGACTGTACTGACTGCAATAAAGACCTTTTTTTTTATTCTTACCAAAACAACTTTTTCCACCGGCATTTGTCGAAGACAAAGCACCAGTCTTTCGGGTGGTTCTGTAGGACAACCTGTGTGATTAGCTAGGGCGCTCGCATGTTGCTTCGGATCGGAGCGCACCGCTCCTGGCGAGAGTGGAGTGCCTGAGAGCGCCGCCACCCCGGTCGCGCTGCGCCCCTCTGGGGATAACGCCAGGAGAGAGGCTGCACTGCCGCCTGATCCCTGACCCATCAACACCACCCGGCTGCGATCTCCCCCGAAGAATTCAATGTAGTCGTTGATCTTAAAGATACAAATACCTACTATTACTGCACGGAGTCCACCCCGTCAGGTTTTTGGAAGAAAAGAAAAACGGTTTTTGTTTAGCTGGTGTGTTAAATAAAAGTAAAGCAATATAATTATGTATGTATTAGATAGGTACCTACTAGAAAACAGATGGAGATGAATAACATACCCAAACCATGGCTGAATGTAGATCGAAAAGTCCAAGGTTTCCGTTCACATCCCTTTGACCAGTGCTGAGATACCCCAACGAGCCGAGTCTATATTGAGCAGTTACAATGATGGTGTCCTTTTGAGCAAAATGTTGACCCTGTAAAAAACAAAGTCAGTCAGTAAAAAAAGTTTAGGTAGGTACTTACTTTATCAGGATATTCTACCTAGGTACTCTACCGGATAACATGAACTTACTCCATAAGCGGCTGTTGAGCCGCTACGGTAGTTACCACCGTGGATAAAGAAGACCACTGGACATCCTATAAAAAATATGTAAAATTTATAGTTACAGGCTTTCATTGAAGGAAGCTTTTATCGAGCAGAGATGCTTGCTGGCATCTCAAGCAATAAACAAATCAGAAGGTATGCAATGCACTCGTATGAAGATTAATTTTATTATACGGTACGGTACCCATTGTGCCGTCGTCAACAACTCACACACAATGGGATGACCTTAAAATAAAATTGATGATTGATGCTTTAGGTAAGTGATACCTTTCTCATCTCCAGGCATCTTTGGAGCGAACACGTTCAGGCACAGGCAGTCTTCTTGACCAATAATGCCTCTCGGTGAATTAGGGTCTGGTTGCGGGCACGGTAGGCACTGCTTGTTAGCTGCCAACTCGCCTGCCAGCAGCCTGCGCACCGGCCGCTGGAATCGGCGAGGGCCCATTGGAGGCTCTGCATATCTGAAACCAACCCGGAACAGTCCTATACGGGCTGCATACGACATACGACACTAACCCAGTAGCCAGAAGATCTTAATAATGTACTTTTTAACGTGATTTCTAGAACCCAAAGTCAAAGACATTGAGAATAATAAAATTTCCTCTGATAGTCTCAGAGAAAATTTAAGTAATTTAATTAATCACCATAATATTCCACAAGATTAGCAAAAACAAAGCTGTAATCTGAACAGACAGAGCGGAGCTTTTTATCAGAGTATCCGTCCGCTTACTGCTGGTAGGTTGATAACTTTTTTTTTTTTGATAAGTTGGGAGGTACCTATGTTAAAATATTACCACCAAATTATATATCGGAAAGACCTGTCATGTGGAAAAGGTAGGTAGGTAGCAAAAATTCACGGTTGGACCAAGATCTGTCACTTACCTTGGTATCTATCCATCTAAAATCAATTACAAGATGAGTTCATGACTTCATGAATGACTAATGATAACAATACTAGAGTTAATACTGGAAACTTAATTTTTTTTCTTGCTACCTCTGGAATTTGTCGTAACCTAGCTTACCCACTAAACCTACTGCACCTATGCACTTTTGACTTTGACTTTTTTGTTGAAGCCGGCTTCAAAAACCACTCCACCCACCTTATCCCATAGAAGCTATAGTATTCTAGTTTATCATTTTTTAGCCCTTCAAGACGGCAGCTGTGGCCGTGTTTTTGCGCGAACACCACGGCCGAGTCAGGCTCAGGGGCTGAAGCAGGCGCTCCGCCGACGACGGCGCGCGCAGCTGGCACCAGGCACAGGACACACCACAACCACATACAATCCATCACTGGAAATCGTTCTCAGCGACCGGAATTCACATCCTCTAATAGTATGATTCATCTGCGTGATCTAAATTTTGATATTAACGCAAGTTTTATGCTTCTATGGATCTAACTAACCATAACTGACATAATGTAGAATATAGGTAATATAGTAGGTATCTCGTTGTAGGTTTGTTGAACGAAACCTTATTATTAGTGGGCAAGTACTTACTACGTTGGTATGACCTATTTATTCTAAACTTAAGAGGCTCAATATTATTTGTGACGATACCCAAATTACCTGGTGCCATAAGGTAGGCCCACAGAAAGCCCAAAGGGTTTAGAGTTCAGCGTTCTTGGCTTAGGTAGATTGAGCCTGATCAATGAGTAGTTGACCTCCAATATTCAAGCCAATCCTAGCTTTGGACCACCCGCTGTGGTTTAGTGACGGCCAGGGGGGCGCTTGTGCCAATAGCGGACCTGAAAACTTTAATAATAATAATAATATGCTAGGTACGTGGTGCCGCTACGGGGTCTCAAATGTTACTTTCAAATGTTATTTATTTAGGTATATTATAAGGGTATATATTAGGTATATTATAAGGTATTACAAATGTTATATATTAGGGTTATTTCAAAATGTTATTTTTGCCACCAAATGAAAACCAACTTTTTGATGACTTTTTGGCTACCTATCTTGAGATCTACTCATCATTATTAGTAGCCGCAAGCAAATATTGATGCAAATATTGTTGTTAAATATTGCGTCAATATACCTAAATAATGAATTATTGACCGCTTGATTGTAAAGGGCGATTATAATCGTGGGTTTTATTATCACTGCGCCTCTGTTCATAGATATTTATTCTCAAAAAAGACATTATGTCACTTACATGAGAACTAAGCTTAACTTAAAAATAAAAATTAACAATAAAGTTTTATGTGCGTCGCGTCGTCGTCCGAGTAATTAATAAGATTATAAGTTTGTAGGTTTAGTTAGGTGAGTAGGTTGGTACTTACTGCATTGAAATTTAACAACACAACTAAGTAGCAAATATCAAAAGTAATTTTCGAACACATAGCGTGATAGTTTTGATTTAAATGCAGCAAGTGAGTCCGTATTTTTTATAGTTGGGGGTAATTTATTGTAAGCTGCGCGCCTCCAAAAGTGATCATAGTTTGTCCGTACCTTCGGAAGTACCAAAAAACTCGCTCGTCGAGTGTTGCGTTTGCTTACTTGTCGCGCTGTTATAAAAGATAGGCTAGTATGGAGTGTTTTTTGAATTTTACGAACGAGTATGCAGGTATTATAAATATACAGTTATTTGATATTCATTAATTTTGTTTCCTTATAAACTGTAGTGGTTGATGTGTCATAGTGATAGCGAAAGAGTATTTTAATAATTTTATTTTGAGCAATTTGTAGTTCGTTAATTTTTGTTTTAGCGGCGCTACCCCAAATTTCGATTAGATAGATGAGGTAAATGAAAGGAGTTGTAAATGGTATACCATATTTTTGGTGGAATACATCGAGCAATGTTACGGAGTGATCCAGTGAGTGATGATAATTTACCCATAACATGTTCAATGTGATTATTCCATGTTAGATAGCTGTCTATTTTTAGGCCGAGATATGGGTTCGATTACCTTGTTTTTAGCTCTAAAGATAGTATAACATGTTTTTGATGTATTAATTGTTAATAAAATGTACTGAAACCAAGAATAAAGAGTATTTAGGTCTGACTGAGCGTGTGATATGACATCGTGTATTGACGAACCAAAGTAAAACAGGCACGTATCATCAGCATACAGGGTAACATGACCATGCAGATTAAGTTCGTTTATGTTATTTATATATATAAGGAATAGCAGTGGCCCTAATATGGAGCCTTGAGGGACTCCACACGTGATGGGAGCTGCCCTACTTTGGACGTTATCTATTTTAACTACTTGAGATCGCTTCGTAATGTATGACTCAAACATCTTAAGAGCACTGCCTCTTATACCTATCTTTTCTAGTTTTTTTATCAGAAGTTTGTGACTGACGGTGTCAAAGGCCTTTTTTAAATCAATAAAAACGCCAAGAGCAATTTTTTTATTGTCAATGTTAGATTTAATCTCTGTTATCACTGCGCCTGCGCCATAAAACATCGTAGGTGTGTGTAGGTCAGCCTTACTATATCTTTGCTATCGTTCATTGATACCTTACCTACCTCGTTATTTTAACTACATGATCAATGAAACAAAATTGTGCATGAGGATGACACAAGTTGGTCACCACTCACCAGAAATCTTGTAGGTAGGTACCTACTGGAATAATGGCTCTCGTACTCTACCTAATGTACCTAGGTAAGGTAGGTAATACTTACTTAGGTAGGTACATTATGTACCTAGGTACCTACTCTACCTTCGTTCGAGGTAGACACATCGAGGTAATGTCATTCGAGGTAGAGTACGAGACCCCTCTGTATGGTATGGATTCACACGTGGATTGTCCTGCAAAATAAAGCCAGTAAAGCCACGTGTGATTGCTCGTGTGTGTGTGAAACCTGTTCTAATTTGTCAGAGGAGTACATTATTAAGCCCCCAGTACACAATGGCCTGTAATGGGCCACGCTTTGCAATGCACAATTGTAGGCCGCGATCACTTGGTGTTCACACAATGGTGCATGGCTCATTGCTGCCTGGCAAACCACTTGCGATGGACGTCGAAGTAATTACGGCTGCGGCTATTTATTTGTATAGGTACTGAAAATTCTAGTTCTAGCACGCAGCACAAAAGTGTACTATCCCGGTCAGCAGCCGGTGACGAACTAAACAATGGCCGATTGTGTAAACACCACAGGCCACGCTACGCCACGATTCCTTTGAAGTGTGCTTAAAAAATCGACAACTCCCCGATTGCGCGCCACGATTGACAATTGTCCGTCATCATATTATAATACCATTACCCCCTGTAGACAATGGCGATGGCCGGCCTGTAGTGGGCCCGCCTTTGTGTACTGGAGCCTTTAATCTGATCGGTCAAGCCAAATCCACCAAAAATAAAATTTTGTATGTAGCAACACCAAACGCTGGCTGCCGGGCGGGCGGCATCAGTCTATGTTTCCACCTAAAATACTGTACTGTGCCAAGGAAACCCTACTTATTGTTTTTATTTTATTGAATAAAAATATGCTTTGTCGCTGAGCGACCACACCACCCATTCGGTAATATTTACAGCACCTAGGTACCTACTCTATATTAATAAACTTGAACGTGAACAGCGTCTATCTGAAAACCTACCTCCTGAATTCCCTGATTGGCAATAACGATTATCTCATATTTGAATAATTTATCTTATACATACTTATTTGATGATTTTATCCCAAAACTTGGGAATTTTTCACTAGTTGGCAAGCTTAGTGCTATTATATGCGTCACATTTGAATTGCACAACTATTGTGCAGTTTTGTACAACTGGCAATACTCGTGTAATTTAACACAAGCGATTATAGCTCTTCTGAGCCAAGTTTAAAGTCCATGTTTTTTTGATTTAAAATCTACAGAAACGTAAGTGGAGAAGTCTCCTTCTAACTTATTTCTGTCTCTGTTATATTAAAGCGTAGTGTCGGAGTTTCTATCTTTTGATGAACTAACTAGGATTCCGCAACCGTTCTCCGATGACCGATTCGTCGACGGACTGTTCGCCGACAGGACGATTCGTCATTGACCTGTTCGACGACAGGACGATTCGAAAATTTATATTTCAACTGTAGTTTTGCGCTAGGTTCTAGTAGAAACTATTTTCATACAGGTTGGCTCACAATTAACAACTTTGTAATTATACTAAAGATAAGTACTTAAACTAGGCAACAAGAGAAAAAAAAATGAAATAAAAACTTAACTCTTAAAATAATTATCTACTAAAATATACATTATATTGGGCTACGTTAGACATTGGATCAGCCAACACACTACATCGAACATTGAAGAATGTGTAAACATAGTTCGCCTGTCATCTAAGTTAGGAAACACATTCCATCAGCACGTGAATAATATCCTCTTTAATCCCACAAATATTACAATTGGGCGATGTTACTTTCTTCATCAAAAAGGCAAACTTATTAGATGGAATGTGACCGGAACGCAGCCTGAGCGCAGTTACCAAAATTTTACGCTTGAGATTTGATTGGTCAAACCATGGACACGACGCAATTTGAGGTTGTATAGTACGATACCAAATACCTTTCTCAGTTGATCTTCTATCGAAATATTCCTGCCAAAGCTCTCTGCACTCGGTTTTTAAAAATCTTATATAAACTGAATGTAAAGGAGTAATGACCATCGATGTACCATCAATAATTGCTTGTTTAGCTAAAGCGTCAACATCATCATTTTCTTTTACTTGGATATGTGACGGAATCCATTGCAAAACAATGGTTTTATTTTTAGACTGTAACTTTAAAATAATTTCTAAAATTGTATAAGCTATCGGTTAGTCTTATTTCTCATAACAGTCCATCAATGCTGCCAATCATTATAATATTGTGGTGATTGGCTTGGACATAGGCCTCCACCAAATAGCGCCATGACGATCGATATTGAGTCTTCACCATCCATCGAGTAGGGGGTCTTCCTACACTCCGTTTTACAGTTCGTGGTTAACATTCGAAAACTTTTATTCCTCACCACTTGGATTTTTCTACGGATTACCTCGTTACGAATTCAATTGCTTCTTGAAACTCTTTGCATAGCTCTTTCCATAGTTCATTGAGCGACTTTGAGCTGGTGAAAGATCTATAGTTAGCGACCTCAGTGCCATAAGTCATCTCTGGCAACACGCACTGATTATAGACTTTTGCCTTGAGGCTCTGTGGTTTCTGTGACGAGAAAATATGCCGTAACTTTCCAAGCACTGCCCATCCGAGTTGGATTCGTCGGCTAACTAAGACTAGCTTTTTTGTAGTCCACATACGCTAGACCTAGCGGCCGACTATTGTATACTTAGGTACCTGATTAAGTATCTGCTTTGTACATTTATTGTAATTATAGAAATTAAACTATGTACCTAATTTAAAAGTACATTTAGAGTTTTATTTCATTAGTAAGTGTTATAATAAAAATTGAATATATAGGTACCGCAGTCATATTTTTATTATCACATAAGTAGGTACCTACTTAATTAGTATACCTACCCGACTATTTAAACTAAAAAAGTAGGGTAACATTAAGGCTGGTTGGTATCCCTAATTATATAATTACATTGAATGCAGTTTGGCCCATTTTTTGCGTGATGTGCATTTGACAACGGTCAGTCTTGACAAGCACATAGTCAAAGATTCTACCCTAGAGATGAGTCTACGAATTCGAGCATGGCGTTCAATTTTCACTATATTTGACATTCGAGAATAGAAACATTTTGGAAATATTTCTATATCTCCTGAAACCTAGACAAGCCCTTCAGATCTTAATTTCGAATGACAGATGTCAAATTGACAGCTATCATTAAAAGTTAGGGTCTCAAACAAAAATCGTCATTCTATACCTATAAATTGCGTTGTTTATTTACTTCATAAAAATATGCCGATTTTGTAACAGATGGAAATTGATAAAATTTAGATGTATAAAAAATGTGCAATAATTTTTGTATGTCAAATTTGAGTTTAAATTTATTTTTTGGAGATATTTCTATACCAAAATATAATTAAAACCATTTTCGTGCAGTTCATTGCGAACGGTGTGTCCTTGTGACGACACAACTTGCGGCGCTTTGCGTCATCAATCTGTGAACAGCTCTCAAACGGGGAGGACGTGTGATGTTAAAGTGTGCGGTGGTGTGTTAGAAACAGACATTTATTTTTTCAAACAAATGTTTCTAACATTGAAATCAAAAGTACAAAAAGAATAGGATAGGTAAGTTTAAGCATTTGACTAATGCATAGTCTCATAAGGGATTCCTTTTACCGTGTTTTTATTTCTAACGATTTTCTTAATGTTTCAGGTTTTCCAATATCCACGTCGCCATCATGGCGTCGGACGAACAATTTTCATTATGTTGGAACAATTTCCACGCCAATATGTCAGCAGGATTCCACGGCCTGCTGTCGCGTGGAGATTTAGTGGATGTAACATTGGCTGCCGAAGGCAGGCTATTGCAAGCCCACAAATTGGTTTTGTCGGTGTGCTCCCCGTATTTTCAAGAAATGTTCAAAGTGAACCCAACTCAACATCCTATAGGTATGTGTGCATAATTTGTTTTATAAATTCTTTTCAAATGATTCTTGCGTGTCATCTAATTAAATTTGTTTTGTTTCAGTATTTTTAAAAGACGTTAGTCATTCAGCGTTACGAGACTTATTACAGTTTATGTATCAAGGAGAAGTTAATGTTAAGCAAGAAGAGTTAGCATCGTTTATAAGTACCGCGGAACAACTTCAAGTGAAAGGTTTAACCGGAAATCAAAATGAAGAAAGTTCCACGCCATCCAAACCAAAGCCGACTTCAAGGCCAGGCCCGAGGTCGTCACAACAACGGCAATCCATTATGACTAAGCTAGAGACTGATTTAGATAGTAAGCCCTCCTCAACTCCAGTAGCAGTTAAACGACCAAATAGGCCATCAATAGCATCAAACAATTCATCATCGTCACAAAGTGGGCCCGCGAAACGGAAATGTGTTGATCCATTGGAAGCTGGGCCATCTGGTTCAGCGAAAGAAGAATTTGTAACCATTCCTGATGAAGATGAGAACAACGCTGTGGCACCGAAAATGGAACCAGAATTTGTTAACGAAAGTATGTGGGACGATGACGAAGATGGCACAAACAACGATGAAACGAATTTTGGTGAAGACGACTCTAATATGGAAATGACTGGTAAGTGGGCATTCTACTTAATCTACCTCTCCTAATTTACCTCGTCCACTCCTCATCCAAAGCTTATCTGTGGATTTGTATATCTTAAATTGCTTTCCATTGCAGGCTTTGATGGATCAACAACTGGCGACGGTAATTTAACTGGAGGTGGTGAAGGTGGAGCAGTAGGCGACGCACAAGGTAGGTTTTCACCACTTCGATGAAGAGCCCGTTCGTGAGCTTTGCTTGCGAATGGTCTCCTAACTTTCATGATCAGAGCTCGCGGGTTACAAATTCTCTTTTAATTCTAGATCATGAAGGTTATTAGTTGTAGCTAAATGAAATTTGTAAGTTAGTTTAAGTAGATGTAGTTTAGTGCGATGTAGTTTCTGGTAAGTTTGTATCACCTTAAATAACGTGGTACGGTAGCCATGGTATGGCAAGGTAATTCTTGGTACGGTAGCATTGGTAAGGTAAAGGTATGGTACGGTAGCGTTGGTAAGGTAAAGGTATGGTACGGTAGCGTTGGTATGGTACGGTAACGTTGGCAAGGTAAAGGTATGGTACTGTTACGTTGGTAAGGTATGGTACGGTAACATTGAGAGGTAAAGGTATGGTATGAT
Organism: Colostygia pectinataria; assembly: GCA_951394395.1. Taxonomy (NCBI): domain Eukaryota; kingdom Metazoa; phylum Arthropoda; class Insecta; order Lepidoptera; family Geometridae; genus Colostygia; species Colostygia pectinataria. The sequence continues at coordinate 3,513,570 of OX596357.1, read as the reverse complement.
ACGGTAACGTTCAAAATAGTGCTGGAAGGAAAGGTATTTTAAAGATTTAATGTATTAACCCGAGATATGCTATAGTATGAAGCAGATGCTCGAGGGTAAGTATTTTATATGCGTGTCTTGCGGCAAGTATTACGATTTGAACTCTGTTTTGGGCTTACTCAGTGCTCTAAGCGAAGTACGTTAAATTCGTTTATTCCATCCAGTCCTACCAGTAGATCGATAGATAAACTTGGTATGGTTCTCACAACGGATCTCGGCCGTCGTGGAATTAGCCGTTTCGATGCGCAATGGAGCTTCTTCGAACTAAATTGTCTTTGCGCATCTCAAACGGCTATCTTCACGGAAGCCTAGATCCGCTGTGCGAACTTATACTAACCGAAGTATAGTCAGTACAGTCTAGAAACAATTTGGAAACATGGATTTTATTCCAAATATAACTAGGTAGGTACTAACCGAAGTACAGTCAGTACAGTCTTGAAACAAATACTAAATTTCTGGCGCTTCGGCGGCGCAGCGGCCGCGTGGCACGCTCGCTACGCTCGCTCGCTCGCCTCGCGCGTAGTTTTTCACTAACCTAACAACCTGAACTACCTACTGATTTAGATCTAAAGAATATCCGCTTAGATCGGAATGAGTAGGTTAGGTTATGTTAGCAAGAAGAATACTTATATACAGGAGGATAAACAAACAGGAGGACGAGCATAGGAATGGGACTACGAGAAACAGTTCTCCCTTGTGGTCCCATTAATGGGACAAAATCCTGGGACCACGAGAAAACGCTTTATTCCATCCAGTCCTACCAGTAGTTCGATAGTCGAACTGTTTGGATGTTTTTTCCAAATTGTTATACTGACGGATCGAACTATTTGGAAACATGGATTTTATTCCAAATAGAACTACTAACCTCCGAAGTACAGTCTTGATTGAAACAAATACCTACTAAATTTCTGGCGCTTCGGCGGCCGCTGCCGCGGCACGCTCGCTACGCTCGCTCGCCTCGCGCGTAGTTTTTCACTAACATAACATAACCTAACCTACTCATTTCGATCTAAGCGGATGTCACTTATTCATTAAAATTTACTTAGCTGTAAACTTCATACATTTCATTAAGTCGTTGTGAACGCCACTAGATGGCGTTTGGACGTTTGGAAACGAAATTTCAGCTGTTGCTGTCAACAGCTGTCACCCATCCAAATAAACTACGCGGTACATAGAATAGAATAGAATAGAAAAATATTTATTTAACGCCACACAATTACATAACTTTGTTGATGTGATATGAACAACTTGGCCAGCTACGTCACGAGCGCTTCATTCATTCATCATTCGCTCCTGACTAAACACAAACCTGCCAAATTCGGCCAATAAAATAAGTAAGTTCGTATGAGTCTGTAGCCAACTCGTGTGACACGGACGTGCAATAATCGCTTCTGCTAATCGGCTTGAGTAAACTGATATCTCTGTTTGAAAATCGGGGAAGCGCCTACGGTCTACTGGTGAAGAATGCGAAGAAAATCAGCAGTAGAATACATAGTACTCAGTAGGTGCACGCAAATTGGTATGAAATAAGAGTATGTAAGTATCTACGTAAGTTCCTACATGCAAACGTGTTGGATGTTGCGTTTCGGCGGTTTAGAACCACAAATGAAAATGACCACTTAATAATGTCACTTCACAAAATGTCTCTACATAAAATGTCTACTTTTAATACCCATTTCTAGCATAACCTATTTTGTAAAACCACCGTTTTTGAAAATGACTACTTTTTCAAATGGTTGTTTCTTGAAAAGGCTTTTTTTAAAAATGTCCGGTTCTTGTAATCACCACTTCTGAAAATGCTAGAGTGCCTGATTGCTGAATGGACCATGATTCGTGAAGTGGCCCCTACACCACCGCGCCATCCACGGAGCCTTAGATGTTTCATTTTTATATATTTTTAGACAATCATCATCATCATCATCATATCAGCCAGTCCACTGCTAGACATAGGCAACATCTTGGGTTTGACAGCATTTTTTTTATTATCAATTTTTCACATTTTAGGCATGTTTGACACATCTAAAGTCTAGGATGAGTTGATCCTGAGATATAGCCGTTTGAAGTTTGACAGCTGTCATCAAAACTTTAGATGTAACATTAGTGCCAACAATGTCAAAAACTTAATAATGGATAAAAGAATGCTGTCAATATCAAGATGTTGCCTATGTTCACCTGTGGAGTGGCTGATATGATGATGATGATGATGAAGCTTATAATTTTCTACCTTACCGTGATGATAATTATAAAGTTCATATTACATACAAGCATTATTCCTACAAGAAATGGCTTTTTCCAAAAGATTTTCATTCAAGAACTGGGCATTCCCAAAAGTAATCAATTGACGAAACGGTCATTGTGGCAATTTTCATTTGTGGTTCTAAACCGCCGAAACGGGATGTTGAGGTGGGTAGTAAAAGCCCTAAAGCATTCGTTTCCGGTCTGGTGCCTTAAGGCCCATTTACATGATACCATTTTATTGCCTGTGGCATACCATTTAATTGAAGCAATAAATTACTTGCATGGTCTAAACAACACATACCATTCTTGATCTGGTATGCAAGTTTTCATTTAATACTTTCCTTGGTGTAAACAGCACAAGAAGTGGTTCATACAAGAATTGCTAGGCAGTTGCAGTCGCATACAATAAAATTGTGAGGAAACCAGGCGGCATGTCCAAGAACTAAAAATTGGAAAGACATGTACCATCCACCAATCTGCATTGGGTCCGCTTGGTGGTTTAAGACCCAATCACTCTCGCTCGAGAGTAGGTCAGTGTATACAGTGTCCCAGCAGTGGGAACATTAGAAGGCTGTCATGATGATGATGATTTGCAAAGCTGAAAGAGTTTTGACGCTAAGCGACTACATCTCCCAAATCCGTAAATATTTATAAAGTTGTGAAAAGATGATGACGTGATGTGACTGGGTGACGACGTCTTGGGTGACATGACCCACAAGAAAAAAAAACTTTTAATACTTGAATGAAATATTCACAAACGCAAATACGGGCAATACTTGAAGCAACTCGCCAAAAAATGGTACACTTGCATGCAAGTTTGTGTTTAGACGAGGCAAAACTTGCTAGCAATAATCTCCTAAACGTAATTGTATTGGTGTAAACAGAAGACCGTGCAATTATTTCCTGCCAAGACTTGCATTCAAGAATTGCATTCAACTTTTTTTACTATTACCTCGTGTAAACAGCTGCTTACAATTCTTGAAGGGCACTCATTGCGCTTGATTTATCGCATTCAATTATTGCTCTGGTATGTGCAAGAAAATAGTATCATGTAAATGGGCTTTTAGTTCGTATGAGTCAGTGGCCAACTCTGGTGACAGTGTTTTTAGGCCGCCCGAAAGCCTCTGCCATGGCCTAACAACTTTAAAAAACCGGGACTAGAGATGGGCAACACCCGAGAATAATTCTCAAGGTAGGTATAAATTCATTTATTCCCTTTTATACCCACCCATTTTGATAACTGATAGATTCAGGCGTTACTTTGCGGAAATCCATTACAAGATAAAAAACAGACAAAAAATCTCTAGTACTATTCCGCTTAACCTTTTAACTAATGAGGTCACTCAGTTACCACAGTTAACCTCAAAAAAAAATATCGATAAGTTTTGGCTCCAGCGCTCGACGGAGCAACACGTCTGGCGGAGAACAAGTCGATGGTCCTGAAGATGTCCCGTAGAGAGATGAAACACGTGTCGATATTTTTCTTTTGAGGTTAACAGTTAACTGTATGACCTCATTAGTTAAAAGGTTAAGCGGAATAGTACTAGAGATTTTTCGTCTGTTTTTTATCACCCATTTTGAATTAATACCGGGTAAAAATTCAAATCATTTTTTTTTAAACAATGAAGTTTAACTACAGTATATATGTCGTAATTCAATTCAACTACATTTGTAGGTAGGTAAGGTACCTACTTGCCTCTGACTACTCCCGACTAACTTGGTATGGATGGTTACGTACTACCAGTTAAAACGTAAACCTATGTGCTTATGCAAAAGCAAAGATAGGTACTTCTCTCATCCAGAAACACTTCTAATCCATTAAAATTCTAATCGTATCGATAGCGCGATCTAGTATATTATCCAATCAAACCTGAACTACGAAGTCAACGAAACTCTAACAAATGAGAGCTCATGTTATTGTGGTTATTCAATTTTACTTTTAACATTGTATTTCAAAAACCATACACCCATAGTAAAAAAAAAAACGGAGATAGATCGGATCTACAGATCGAAAGTTATGTTCGCACACAAACACATAACAAAAGCCACAAACTTTACTTCTATAAAAATATAATATTGTAGATTGAACGTAGGTAAAATACAAGACTTTAGCATTTAGTAATATCTAAAAAACTCCGATTTCGCCACTGACTGACTGACTCACTCACTTCACTTTACTTCTATAAATATATAATATTGTAGATTGAACGTAGGTAAAATACAAGACTTTTGCTTTTAGTAATATCTAAAAAACTCCGATTTCGTCACTGACTGACTGACTGACTCACTCACTCACTCACTCACTGATGATCATCATAATTCAATGTCAAAAAGTTATCAGATCTCTTGTAGAGCCAAGCTCCTAACTCTACAAGCGTAAACTTCACAAACTCTAACCCTAAGTCAAAATATGTGGCTTGGCCGTTTTGCTACTAGGTATCACATGGGCGTAAATTCATTCATTTAGTTAATTTTCATGTAGAGCCAAGTTTTTAACTCTACTCTAAGAAGAAGAAACCTTTTGTGAAGGGGCAATAAACTACACTACAGAATCAGCCACTAGGTGGCGCGCAGAAAAGTGTAGAGTTTACTCAGGTCAAACAATAGCAGCTGTTCATCAGGGCTGCTTTTGTAGTGTGAAAACACATTTTGTAAGAAAGTTTAAGAGGCATTTCATCAAAAATCGTAGAACAGACATTATGTTACACCGTGTATAAATATTAATTATTTATGACAAGGAGTCTCTAAATCAATTTTCAGACCTCTAGCCTAGCATCAAAATTTGCGGAAGTAGGTTATAAATTGTGATAATTATCAAATCGCCCGCCTAATGTTAAGCACCACGCCTGACCATAACAGACACAGTGCCACCCAAAGCACAAAGTTGTTAAGTTCTGCGTGGCCATGCACTACGCTCATCATCACCCCGAGACGTTGTTGTTAAGTCTTTTTCTCCGAGTAATTTCACTTGCTATTACCCTTCAAACCTAAACACAGTAATGCTTGCACTGCACACTCGTGCTTAGAGTTAGAATATCTGTGTAGTTATAAAGAGAAAGTAGTGGAAAATTTATTTTGTTCATTATAAGTTTATTTTAGACTACTATTCGCCGAATGTCTAATAATACTAGCTGTTATTCGGTATTCGATATTATTCGAAAAAAAAGTCAAGTAATGACAAATACCGAATAATAGCGAGTATTCGCGGCATCTCTAGTTTGTTCCTCATTAGCTCGACAACCACTGAACCGATTTGGCTGAAATTTAAAACAGATATATAATGACCGGGAATAGAACATAGGCTACTTTTTATCCCGGAAAAAAGTACGGTTCCCGAGTCCCACGTGAACGAAGTCGCGTGTGTTAGAAACAGCTTATAAACATACTATAGTAGAGTTGTAGAGAATCTAAAGCTTATAAATCGTAATATTATTCTTAATAAAAATATAAAGTAACCAAATTAGTACTATTCTCATGTTGCAGGATGGTGTAGTTTACTATTTGTCTAAATAAATCTATTGTCAGGAAACACTGTCGTTCTATCTATCTATCTATCGTTTTATATACATAACCATAACCACGTTATGTGGCATAAGGTTACAAGAATAGAGGTGACCTACCTATTATTATATAGGGTAGGTTATTAGAGTTATATTAGCAATAGGATTGAAAATAAGTATATCAGAGACAACTTCACTTTTGTATTTATTACTGTAGGTAGTTACACCTTAACACTAAATTTATATCAAAATCCATGCTAAACATTTAAGCAGAACAAATGGTTTTTTTTTTTTTTTTACAACTGAAGCGGCAACCAAGCGTACGGCCCACAAGATGGTAAGCGGTTACCGCAGCCTATGGACGTTTGCAATACCAGAGGTATCACTCGCGGGTTGCCACCTTGAGGCTAAGATCGAAAGCCTCATGTGCCAGTAATTTCACCGGAAACCATACCCTTCGCACCGGAACACAGCAATGCGAGCATTACTGCTTGGCGGCAGAAATAGGTATGGTGGTAGTCCTTCCCCGGACGAGCTCTATCACAGAGAACTCTACTACTCTTAGTAATAAAAAAAATAAAAAGTAATCGCTATGATATAACTACGTACCTTTTACATGACCTTGAGACACTCACTGTACATTACATAGGTAACACAACTGCTGAAGCTTTAATATTTTCAGGCTGAGACTGAGATCTAGACTAAGAGAGTTTGTTATAATCGTCCACGCTTAAAGACTTTTCGAGACCCGAACACCCAAGTCGACAAGTGTCGGAAATCAACTGAAATTACGTTAAATACAAAACTAGAAATAACGGTCTATTATTACACATAATATTTTTATAAATCATTAGTTAATTTATATTAAATATCTACATAAATATTTCTTTTAATATAAGTATCGGTAAAGTACTTATCAGTAAATAAAAATGCTGTCACACAACCACGTGTTTCTTAAAACAATAATTAGACAATATTAGTATACTTTTTCAACAACAAAAGATGTTAAAACCTTTAGGGACTACGTACCTATTATAACATTCTCACAATTAGCCATTCATTGAACAAACAAAACACGATTCTATGATTCCTTTTGTTTTAGAGGTAAATATTGCCAGTTTCCGGTCCGATAATTCATATAATACCACAAACTATGTAAATAATTAGGTACCTAATTTACTTAATCTATTTACTGTTTATTATCATCATGATCATATTCTAACACGTGCAACAGCTAGTTAAAATAAAATATAGGAATTATCTTCTTCTGTCCAGCCGCTAACGAGCCATCAAATCCTACCAGTCAGAGTTAAAGAACAGATCAAACTAGGTACCTAGTCTAGTATAGTTCGCACGGCGGATCTAGGCTTCCGTGAAGTTAGCGTTTGTGGTGCGCAAAGACAATTTAGTTTGAAAAAGCACCATTAGGCATCGAAACGGCTAACTTCAAGACGGCCGAGATCCGCCGTGAGAACTACACCTAATACCTACCTGCTAACTGAATAAATAAATAAAAAATGCTGGACAATCTACACAGCATCATCTAGCCCTAAGGTAAGTTGCTGTTAAACAGAGCTGTGTTTATGGGTGCTAAATGACTTATATATACTTAATACAATACATAGATAGATATTTTTTTTATTAGTAGATCGTACAAACATTTGACACGAGGCGGGAGTCGAACCCGCAACCTCCGCGTCGCAGGCGGACCTGCGCCCGCTGCGCCACATCGGTCGTCAAATCAGAATTTAAATCGGGAATGATCATGATTAGGCCTAAATAAGCCTCTAAATCAGTTCTTACTTCTTACGAAAGTGACTATTTTAGATTTGGTTGGTGAACTAAAAGAAAAAGAAGAAAAAATCTTCAAATTTCTAAGTTCTTGTACAACTAGGCGAGCACTTTAAATTAGGCGCACATTAATAATTATTCGAAAGTAAATAGGTAATACTGTAACATTAAACCTACAATTTTTGAAAATAAGGACCATAATACTTCATACTTTCATTTCCTACAATGAAAGCTTTTCATAAAAACTAGTTTTGTATATTCGATAGATGTCGCTAGTTGTTCTGAGAACATAAGAATGAGACTCAAAGTTTGGTTTGTTCTTGTCAAAGTACAAAAATGTTACTATATTATTGTCTTTACATCTCTGTCTTTCTATTCCTCATCTCATCGTCTGTCCATAGTGTATCTCTGTATCAAAGTACAGAGAAAAATAAATTATAGACAAAATCGTTATCACATTAGTAACAACATTAACGTTAACGCAATAATAATTAATATCTAGGCGATGACTAATATAATATTTTGATGACATTAAAACAAAACATATAATTTGGAAAATCTAGAGAAGTTATCTACAATATAATAAAATAGAACGGCGTAGAGTTTTATATTTTTTTTGTCACAGGTTCATCGATACACAATAGATATATAAGATTAGATTTTTAGAATCATTAAGGTAATTATAATACAAATCAAATTTATAAGTTTCGTACATAAAAGTACAATATTAATAATATGTGTGACTTTTATCTGGTTCTACGTATAACGAAACGCAATTCCGTTATTTCTGGTCATCCGTCTTCTTGCTACGCCGTGGAATCTATGGTTCCCTGCATTTGTGTCATTCGGAGATTGTTTACTATTTTGGGATCTTTGAAAAGTTTTTTGTAATTTCGGTGATTAAAATTAAAGCTCTATCGAATGCACTAATTTACGCGTAATTTTTTTTGTAGATTAACTAAACATGGGAATAAATGTGGTGAAATTTGATTGAGAAGTTTCACATTTTGAACGTGTTTACCTGATGTGTTCAGTGTATTTATATTGTAAGTGGCTCGTGAATAATGAATAAAAAGTGTTAGTTTGCTGGATAATCTTGTGTTTTGCATAATTTACTGGATATGATCTCAGTGCAGCGGAGAAAGTAACACGACGAAGAGATGCAAGTTGACAGCGATGGTCCAGGTACCTACTTTCCTCATTCTCGTTTTATACGCATATTTAGAGCTACATAACTAAAACTAACTTGTTATTAAACCACTAATCACTAAAAATAGTTTCGGTGGCTCAGATAATGACATATATTTTTGTGTATTCATTTACAGCTTGTAAACATAACCTATAAATGTTAGCCATCTACAAAGTATTACCGTAATACTTACTACCAATGTTGTGTTATTTTACGTTCAGTATAATAAATTACTAAATTTCTTCTTACGATAATTCTATAAACTTATGCAATTTAGCCAGCTAAGTAAGTTCTTGCCTACAAACTTTCTGCATAGGATTTGCTAAGTTGTTTAAAAGTTTTGTTAAAAAGTTTATTTTCAGCGGTGGTATGTATATTTATTCTAATGGTTGCACATTAACATTTGCACTAGAAATTTATATTTTAAACACTGTTGTGTGTTGAAAGTATGTAGGTACCTCAATGAGCATGCTTGAAAGAAATCTCTGTCTGTATATCATTCTACCGCAGGTTATTTACATGAAATGTTCTAGGTTTATTTATTTCTAGGTAATACTAAAATATAAATTTAGTGCTTGTGAACTGATCTGTAATCACATAGTATAATAGAATTACCTAATGTACCTACCTATATTTCTAAGTTTGGGCGCTGGAAACTGCATGCAAAAACAAAATTAGGAAGACAGGTATGGTGACTGGTCATTTGTACATTACCACAAACACACTTTAAGGGCAACCTGGTTGCAAATGAATCATAGTGGAACCGCTGCTTTTTATTTGTTTTTTAGTTTTTTTTTGTATATCACTGTTGAACAATAATCCAACTGTGGTTTCGTTTCAGCTTTTGTTTTGATCAAGCGTTTTGTTTAATTCTCTTCTAACTACTATAATAGCTTTTTGGGTAAAAATTAAAACTTGATAAACTGAATAAAGTGTCAAACGTTGTTTGTTATAGAACCTGAATTCAGTAACATTTAAAGTAAAAATGTTCCTGATAATGTCTATCTGTCTTTGTCATAGAGAGAGAGATAATCAGAATGTAAGAGTAGTAGAGTTCTCTGTGATAGAGCTCGTCCGGGGAAGGACTAACACCATACCTATTTCTGCCGCCAAGCAGTAATGCTCGCATTGCTGTGTTCCGGTGCGAAGGGCATGGTTTCCGGTGAAATTACTGGCACATAAGGCTTTCGATCTTAGCCTCAAGGTGGCAACCCGCGAGTGATACCTCTGGTTTTGCAAGCGTCCATAGGCTGCGGTAACCGCTTACCATCTTGTGGGCCGTACGCTTGGTTGCCACTTCAGTTGTATAAAATAAAAAAAATAAAAAAAAAGAATGTGTATAAAATTAAGACTGAGTGTTATTGTATAGATTACATGTAGGTATATTTTATTTTATTTTTAACATCTTTGGAAAACTTACAGCTAATAAAAGAACAGTATAAACATTGACAGGGTATTAAGTTTTTTTTTCACAATCAAATAAAGCCTGTATGGTTACTATAAAAATAAATACCTACCTTAATTTTTCTATTACCCAGAAACATTGTTAAGAAGAATCTAATAACGGTTATCCTTACATAGTATAAAATGATGTCTGTCTCTATGCATGTGAGTAATGTGTATGTCTTTTAAACTATGCAACAGATTATAATGCAATTTTCAGCAATAGGTATGAGTGATTCGAGGGAAAGGTTTATAGCACCCGTGCAAAGCCAGAGTGGGTCCACTAGTTATTAATATACAAGAATCTAAAAATAAAGCGGTTTGACTTTCATATTATGTGACAGGCTTCTTAGTCATGCTGGTTTCCAAATATTTAGTATTTAAAGGCACTGCTGATGTTAGTATTTTTTCAACCTAATACTTAAGAATTTAAGAGCATGGTTGCTACCACTAAACCATCAGTGAGTAAAAATTATACTAAAACAAAACTTCCCAGTAATTTCTTAGCTTGTTGAAATTCTGCTTAGTGCATGCTAATTAACATTAATAATAAATAAATTATCATTACATGCCAAAAGTGCCATTTATTGAGCCTGTCTATTAGCAAGCAAGGCATACAATAAATATAATAATAATGAAATTCTGCTTTAGCCCACGGTTTTGCTCATGCATTACCCATATAAAAAGTATCATAATATGCTACTTCTGGTCAAGACATAACTTATTTATAATTTAATTCAAATAGGTTTAAAATTGGAAGCGACTTTGTTTTGTACTGTGTATGTATAGATGTTAAAAATTGAAGATTAAATATATATATATGTATATATTTAGTCTAGTTTTTAAGTAATTTAGTACAACAGTCTCTTATTACTATCAGTTTTTACAGTAGGTGGTCAGTGAATAATAATTATGGTACCTGTAGTGCTGGATAAGTACCTACCTACATTGTGTAGCCAGATTGTTGATGTATTTTGACCAAAGTACCTTACGTAGCTCTGTCCCCCACACAAGGTCTCTTATAATACTAATTAATTAATTCTGTGTCTCTAAGAAGCCTGTATTGTAGGGTTACAGTGATTTGTTTCGGACTCTCATTTATAAAAACATCAATTAGCTTTCACATAAAAAAGACTGTAGGCAGTGGTTTACATAGATACCTAATAAAAAAGTAACTTCCAAATAAACTTAAAATAGTAAAGAATGTTAATAAAAATAAAGGAAAAATATACACTAGATAATAACATTCTAAATCATATCTGCTTGGTCATTTGACGAAATAAATTGATGAATTCATAATTGTGTTTTATTTTTATATGTTGTTACAAAAGATTATTTAAAAACATTTCTGTTTTTTTTTTAAATGAAAAACTATCCTTTTCTATGTTTCTTGAGCTTAAGTATAACAAGCCATATAGAAAAAAAATGTTTTTCTCTTATCTTGGTTGCTAATGGTCAACGCCCACCACTACTAATCCATGATGTTTTCAATTAGTTCTAGGGGCATTGTCAGCTACCACCGGGAAGGGTGATCTGCATTTCATTCAGACCAAAAGCGGTCACTTGCAGTTGATACATGAGCCCTACATATTTGTGACGGACAGTGTGCGCAGTGGTCGGACGTTCTGGAGGTGCATGGACTATGCAAAACGGTGCCGCGCTAGAATAACCTCTAAAAACAATGTATTAAAAGTTACAAATCCTGTGCATAATCATGTAGAAAATCACTTGCAAAAAATCACACGTAAATATGAACTGGGGGAAGTAGTTACCTGTCCTTCAATTTAATTAAGTGACCTTAAAAGGTTTAAAATCAGGATGTTCGATTGGATTGGATTGATCGTAATGTTTTGTCATTTTGTGAATAGATACCACCGCAGCGCCAGATATTCTGCCACCAAGCAGAGTCTCTAGTCTCTAGTGTGATGAGATACTGTGTTTAGGTTTAAATTAATTGAAGGGCACTAAAGCCAAGTGAAATTACAAATTACATTTATTTTTTAAAGTATACCTAATACAAAAGCTAATCCGCGACGCGTATTTACAATAGAAAAACCATTTGTCAATTCATTGTTTCTATCCTTTGGATTTAACTTATTCCACAAACATACATTATTTTTTTACGTTTTCAGCTATAAATTTCACATTATTATGACGCTTTAGTTCTTGCTGATAAAAAACCGAAATGATTAAAATCGCCCGTGTCATGAAACTAGTTTTATATGATTGTGATGAAAATAGTATTAAGAATAAAAATGTGAATAAATTTAAATGTAGCGTAGAGTTTAAAGTTTCAATTAAATTACCCATTTTTTACATTGTAACTCGCGTCTCAATACTACTTCCATGCTGGCCTTCTGCGATGCGGAGCTAGAGAACACCAACAACGATCCCTGTTTTTTATTTTTCCTACCTGCCTGCCTTTAAGTGCTCGCTAATATTTTGTATGTAGTTATTTTCCAATGTATGTGTGTCATTTGGGCGGTAGTAGAGTGCGGTGTCACGGTGCGGTACACGGTCACGAGGCGCGGCGCGCCTGCCCTGCTGGTGGGTGGATTCGGGTTCGTGGCGCGCACGCGGCGAGGCGCGCGCGTTTACTGGACGTGCCGCGCGCGCCGCAGCGGCTGCCGCGCTCGCGCGCTCACCGCTCACGGCGCGCTGCTGCAGCACCACGCGCTCCACAACCACGCTGCGCACGCGCCTTCCTCACCTAACGACAACCACGCGCGCATCGAGAGCCTTATTGAGACCATCCCACCGACAACCTTACTACACTTGGTTTAGGATGATTACTAATAAATTATCTAAGCTAATGTCCTATGCTTTCATTTTTGCATGATTCATCATAATGGGCTGTGTGTGATTTGTTGTTGGGTTCGTGAACTTAGAGGCTGGTTTGTTTGTGTGGTACAGGTTGGACAAGGGCTCGGTTAACCACTTATTACCCAAGGGGCACTCGTCGTACGTTTCACGTCCCTTACGTGACGAGCTAGCTGCGAGCAAATAACTTATTTTTTGTATTCTTAATCAAATCAATCTTTTTTACCACATCCATAGAAAAGCTTTCGCGAAATCATGTGTAAATGGTAATTCGATCGGTAACCGGTAGACCACCGGTATAGTTCTCTCGGCGGATCTAGGAAAAGCTCCATTGCGCATCGAAACGGCTAACTTCACGAAAGCCTAGATCCGCCGAGAGAACTATACGTTGCAATTCCCGTTCTTACAAAATGAATGTCCAGCAAGTTTGTTTAGCCTTGATAATGACCTAACAGATTGCGCTTGCACCTGAAACGTGTTCGATGCGGGTGATGTGCGGGTTGCATATAGTGACGGGGCTTTCTTTGCAGTGGAGTTCGTGATATCTAACCGCGGCCGGCGGCACATGCGGCTGGGCGGGTTCTCCTTTTACATGGAGAAGGTGTTCCCCGAGAAGAGCAAGGTGCGATGGCGTTGTACTCGACGGACTTGCCGCGCGTACGCGCACACACTTCACGATCGTATATTTGCACTCAGCAACGTGCACTCGCACTCGCCGCCCGCGCAGGCGCAGGTGCAGCGATCGCTCTGCCACGCCGCCTATGCTGCGCAGTCGGTGCAGGCCGTGCTTGACGACTAAACCCTTCCCCACAACCTGGACCCCTCCCTCCCTTATCGGGGCGAATCGCTTGTATTATGATTAAATGATTATGTATGAGCTATAGTAAAACTTGGCCGGGCCGAATGAGATAGTAAATTCTGCTGGGTGTAGTTGAGAAAGTAGAAAGAGTTGAGTGTGCGGTTCACTGTGGCTCTGCACGCACTCGCCTTACCATTGTTCGACCCGACAAATTATGCGTGCGTTACCTTTACTTAGCGACCGAGTGAAAACAGAATCGTTTGCCTCATCGTGGAAAGTTATTTATGTACTTAAACTATCATTATGTTCTGTATTTGTAACCAGTCTGTTGTGGATAAATGTTGATTCGATCACCAGTGCAATGCCAGAGCATAACATTATCATGAATCTACGATGCTTGCCCTTACACACCATTCCATTGCCTACTGCTTCCTCGGTATATATCACAGTAGTTCTGGTCAATATCAAGGCAGCAATGTGCAGTAAAGTCGTTGGATCGAAAGAAACGTAAAGTCGTAAGACGCAAAAACATTTTAGTTCCTATAAAACGTTTTGCGCACGTGAGCCTAGATCCGATAATCGTATTTTACTCAACTAATAACTAGGAGTAGTGTGACTTATTAATACTAGACCCTACCGGCTGAACTAAATTGTGTTTTATGTTCACACAGTTACATGGAAACTGTCCTAATATTCGATAGACTCCTTTACATTCGTAATTTTCATAATAGTATTAAGTTCTAGTCATTTTGTGTGCATGGCTCGTTTCATTGTAAGTTTTTAAGTTGATTTAACTTTTTTAAAGTGTTGTTTTATTATGTAATTTTAAGACTTGTGACTTAGCAACGATTATCTAACGAGTAGATGAAAACGATATTTGTTCAAAGAATATGTCATTTTTTCTACGTTTCCGTAGAGGAAACCGTGCTTACTGCTAGCCCGGCTGGGCGACGATAGGCTACCAGTTGCTAGGACAAGTATTCAATTTCACAGTATAACTACCTTATCAAGGAACGCTTAACACGCAAAACATTGCTTTAATCTGGTACGCACTAAACCGAACATCTTTGTAAACGTTGTTTTCTCTAGTCATGGCATTAGGTGTATTTTTAAGTAGTTGCATACAAATATTTTTACTTTTGTTGCATATTCCAGTCAGTTTACATTAGCCGGTTACGGCCGTTTACGTGAAAGTTATCTGCGACAATAGTGACAATTAAAAAATAGTCCATTAAGTTTTAAGTTACATGTTATATATACGTTCCTTAATATCCTTGTAAGTTGCGCACAAAATAAGTTTTCCGATGTTTCGGTAACAAGTGTAGTGAATATATAATTTGTAAGATATATTATAACATAATTATTAGGTAGGGAATTATCTCAATGAGGTGGCGTAGAACCGCGTAGCGCGCTACGCGACTCTACGCGGCTCTGTAGAACGCCTCGAATAAACGAGCTCCTGACGTAGAAAATAGTCTAAATTAAGGTTTATTCGGACCTTTGGGAATACCGTGTTCCTGACCGAAACTATTGTTGCATTTATTTTTAGAACAAGCCAAACGTTACCCGAGCGGTATCAGAGGGTCTACCGCTAGCTGACAAAAGCTATATATCGGACAGTTTTCGTGGTTCAGGTTATATCCGTGAATGCTCTGAACTTAGTTGTTACCGAAATAAGTTGAACTACGACATTTGCCACGATTATCGTTTGTCGCTTTCAAGAGTAGACCCTCTGTATCGTATAGCTGTAATACACGCTCCAACCTTTTCGGGTCCAACCGACCAGGTTAGACACTAGAGTCAAGTTGTTTGGTTGGACTCGACCAGGTTGGAGCGCGTTCAATACATGCATGACTATTAGGGCGATCATCCACTGAAGCGGAACAAAGCCGAGACAAGCAATATAATTAGTAAAAAAGCGAAAAATAGAAACAACTCAAAATATGACAGATTCTTTTAAAGGGCCCATCTCCGCTCCGCTTTGCTATGGTGGATTTTTGCGCCCATAAGTGATATTTCGCTCTGTACCGAACGAAGTTTTATAGTGACGTCGTCGCATTCCAATTTTAATATCGTAGTATTTTTTTGATGATCTCATTTTTATTATTATCTGTAATACCTAGTTGGTAATACTCGTAGGTAGGTACTTTAAATTATTCATTTTTATATAATTATTTATGTGTCGATTTTATTATGAAAAAAAAACGTACCTACGTATAAAAAATAAATAAGCAGTAAAGTAATTTATTTATTTTTCAAAAAGTAATTAAAACGCATAATTGTATGTACCACTAATACGTGCTTAGCCAGTAAATTATAAATACTAGATAATTGGGTTACTAATCTATGTTTTTTTAATTAAAATACTAGTGTTGCGTTGCGTCGCGTCTAATAACAATGTTCGCATTTCTTATCGTTCCTGGACATTTTAATTGCCTTTAATTAAATAAATGACAGAAAATATTAGTGATCAATACCCGTCGTAACAAGAGCATGGTATTGTCGATGGTACCTTAGAAAGCCTATCTAAGATGACTGTGTCGGTTCGCTATATAGCTGCATGTGTTACGTGCTTTGTCTGCCAATTGCAAGTTCACAAGTTTCATGTGTTTTATGTATTTTAGAGAAGAATTTAGTCCGTTTGTCTGTGGGTCCGGGCGGGCGGCCCCGGCTGTGGGTGCGCGGGCGCAGCTTCTACGCGGCGCACACGATGCGCTCCGGCATCGTCCGCTGGCGTTGCACCATGGGCGGTTGCGGCTGCAAGGCGTACACGCAAAAAGGAACCCTCCACAAACTAGTTGGAGAGCACAATCACTTGGGTCGCTGCGGCCGGCGTCCAGCCAAACCACAAACTAAACCCCCCTGCCCTTCTCCACCCACCCCGCTCCTAGTCCCCAGGCTACCGATTTTAGACTTCCATAACTTCGACCCGAACGCTTGGGTGGTACCTTTACCGTACTAAATGATAATGTTGGCTGAGTTTAGCACTTTCGCGTTTTTCATATCAGTGGTTGGAAGCGTCCTACCACGATTTAAGCTTTGGAGAAAACATTCTTGTTGTTTTGGCGTGTTAGATAGTTCATTTAACATAGAGTAGAGTCATTAGTTTTAATTCCCAAGTAACTGTTGCGTGCCAAAATAGCGTTGAATTTTGTAATCTAGTCAGAAACACAGATACTAGTTATTCCTTAATTAAAATTGTGATATATTTTGTATAGAAAGATCTCAACTATGTTAGTGTTATGGCGCGGGCGCATTGACAGTACACGGCTGACTAATTGCTAAATCGGTGAGCGAAACGCCGCAAAACGCAGCAAACTGTCAAAATTTATGTCAGCTGAACATGTTTGCGTAACTGAAATAATACAGTCAGCCGCAAACTGTTTGCGTAATGCGTCCGTGCCCTTAGTGATATTTGCGCACCACGCCTTGTGATTGTACTGAGTGGGCAGCAAGCACTTAGGTCGATTGGGCTTTTGGCTATGACATGTAATTTGTTTTAGTTGACAAGCTAGCCTATCGAGCTTGTCTCAGTGCGAGCTCAGGTGTCGTGGTGGATTCCCTCTAGCCCGTATTTTGTGCGTACTGAATCCAGTCCATCGGAAGTACAAAATATAAAAACTGCGATTATAAGACCAATATTCATAATTATATCATAATCAAGCTAGCGGGTCTCGATGTTAAAATGTGCCATAATATCCAGTATTTGAGTCTTCCTTGTTTATTGACAGCTTTTATTATTTATCTTGTAATTACGAATGTTATTTTGTGTATATACAAACATAAATTTAAGTTTTAGTGTAAATTCCCTATCTTTGCTCATTAGGTATTTTATAAAATAATGTAGGCAAGTAACGCTAGTAAAGCGGATGTGTTTGTGTTAGGTAATGTGCCAAGTATTTTGCTCAGAGTTAGAGCCCTAGTTATTATCTCGTAGAGAAATATTGTGAATGACTCTATAGGTACGGTCTTGTAAAAATATATTGTCATGTAATTATATTATAGATAAGTAAATGAGAATATGATGTAAGAAAAATGAATTGTGTCAAAGTAAGATTAAAAATATACCATTTCGTAGTTGTCTTTCACTAAGCCATTTAAAGTAAACTAGTTATAACTAAACATGTTTAAAACTTTACACAACGTTGTTTTATTTAAGTCCATAACCTCTAGATATAATACGTAACTTAGCGTGTATTCGAGACATTTCTTCTAACTCTCGTTGATACTAAAGTTTCAGTATCGGTCGATTTAGACGAGGTACCTCCATTTAAGATTCCACTTAATTTCTCCATACTGACGATATATTTCACTTTTAGCACGGTTCATTAGAGCTGGAAAAGGGCGACTGCTGCTGCATCGTGGTTACACTTTCCGACTGAAGAACAATCTGGCGCATGGTCGAAAGCAGTGGTACTGCTCGTCGCGGCTCACCTCGCGCTGCCTCGCGGACGTGAACACGGAGGGGCCCGAGGGACACGAGCGCATAGTCCGCTCGCGCTACTCGCACAACCACGCGCCGCCGAACGTGCGCCGCTTCGCCGACGGGCGCTACGTGGTCCGCACTCCGCACCAGAGCGGGCACCGCGCGCCCGCGCCGCTTGACCCGCACCACCAGCTGCTGCAGCTGCAGCACGCGCTGGCGCTGTACGCCGCCACGGCGCACGCCAACGCGTCGGCCAGCGCCGGCGCGGGCAGCGCGCCCGCCGCGCCCGCCGTCGGCTCGCAAACCTCACCCAATCCGATAGCTCTTAACCCCCCGCAGCATACCAACTCTGCCAAACCGCTGCTGGTCGATACACCCTGCAAGGAAGAGGATTAGGTCTAGGCGGTGACGGTGACGGTGACGGTGGCGGCGGCCGGTGGCGGTGGCGGTTACGATTAAACTATTTGAACAAAACGATTTTGACGATGTTTTGATCGTTCCGAGTAATCGATTCATTGATGGGTTCTCATTGAGTTGCGTCCGTAGTTGTAACAGCGTAATTTGATGTCATAATTTTATACTCGCTTATTTAATAGCACTAAAATATTACTATTAGAGTTTTTCTCTCTCTGTGTCACAGTTAATAAAAATAAATAAATAAAATATTTTTACGTAGGTACAATAGTCATTGACGGTAGAGTTTAAAATTCAATGGGACCAGAAAAAATATTTGACTTACAGAATGGTAAAAAAAATTGATTAGAGAAAGAGAAGAAAAAGAATAATATATTTTTACTAAAGTTATGTAGACAAATGAATTACTGCAAAAATCAACAAAATTTTGCGTCAGACTCCACAGTTGTTGAATTCATAATTAACTTGTTAGTTATGTGCTTAAGCTTAACCGGATATAATTATAGCAATGAATCACAAATTTTACTATAGATCTAGACTCTACACTAAAAAATTAAACCAACAAAAGTCTACAATAAAAGTTTTAGCTGACACTAAAACTGTTCTTATACAAACATTCTTTGAACATTTTACTACGAAAGCTCCACTGATTTCTCTTCTTTGTTAGCATAGTTTTTATAAAACTATTCGTTTTGGTTTATTAAATATGTGGTTGACGCCTCAAAGAATAGTAGCTAGGTATTATGTATGTGCTAAAACGCGCCGTGACATTATGTTCCCGTGAACACAGGCTCTTACTGCCAGTACCCAAAAGTAGTTGTCAGTGTTCAACAGTCAACATGAAAAAATCCTATTGTGTTACACATTTGGATATGACTCAAAGGGATCCCATCGATTGTTTAGAGCCCATTGGCGTACGAAATTATAGCATAATTTAAGTGAATTATAATTATTGTAATATGATTAAGATTAGGTTAGGAGGGGAGAAGTTGTCGTTATTAGGTTTCGACGATGGCTATTGTTGGTTATTCGATATGAGTGACGTGAACGTGGAGTCGCCGACTTGATGCTGGCTGCGAGGTGTTTGGCGACCAGTGACGGAGCGCAGCACAGACCAGTGAGGGAGAGTCACATCGCGTCTTGTCTCGTCAACACTCACGAGTATGTCATTTATATAGGTGTGGGCTATTTATCGAATCGAATAGGTTAAGTAAGGATGTTTATTGCGTAAGAACTTCTGAATGTATAATGGTGTGAGCTCGTATCGATGTCGGGCTTTAGGCAGTTGGTTGTTATCTTGAATACGGCTTTCCGCGTTTGGTTATTGGGTCCGTGCAGTGCAGAATCACCCGGAAAGATGGAAAGGCTACAGGCAAGCAGGCAAGAATAGAAATGCAGGTAAGTACTTCAGGCTAGATCAGAACGGAGGTCGAACGGAGTGCGAGCTAGTCAGAAGTCGACTCGAGGGCTTGGGCGGTCGGCGGGCGGCGGGCGGCATGCCGCCGTGCCGTCGACGACGTGTCGGTGACTGATAGAGGTACTCGTTCGAAACGAAGCAATACGATGTCCCCTGGACTGTACTTAGAATTACTTAATTTATTTTGAGAATTTAACTTTACAATTTTCGGATACTTTTTGCTACTTAGACATTTAGACGTCCGCCTCTTTATCTTTAAGAATTATACCAGTACTGTAGTTATTGATAATGCAAAGTTCGCGGAGCGTCTTCTAAATGAAGCGAAACGGAAGGCGGAGGCTACTATCGGACCGCGCTCTTTGCGATAATTTCAAAGTACTTAAAGCTCAATCAACTACCTCTTCACTTTTATACGGGTTTACATATTAGTTTAAATTATACAAAAATTATACACATGAAAAATACTCAGAAGCTTTACTCGAGTAAGGTGTTTTATGTTAAGCGTAGATTAAGATAAGTTAAGGCTAGGCTAAAGCGGCGCGTCGGGGCGGGAGTCCGCGCAGGGTCCGGCGCGCCCGGCGCTACCTCTAGTTAGTATCGAACCTCAACTACCTCTTTACTTAGGCTAACTTTACTTGTAAACAAACATTATCGTTCGTACATTATGTTGGCGATTTGTCATTTATACGAATATGCTCTTAATGAGACTGTTTTGGCTAAATGAATTTTATGAAATTGTTTTTTTGGCTACTAAGTCCTAAGTTGTTCGGCTGAAGATTGCCTATGGATCGAGGAACACATTTGTATGTACTACCTATTCTGATTTAAGTACAAATTTTTATCGCTTATTACTTAATTTTAATTGTTATTTAGATTTACGTGACGTTCTTCGGGATCTAGTGTGTGTGTGTATGTAATATTTTTAATTAGGCGTGATTGTAGATTGTGTCAAATGTTGATCATTATAAACAACATTGATCCATCATTCATCTCGGTTTTGACACTACATGAGCAGATTTCAGATGAGCTGTATTCTAGGTGTGCTTTTTATGTACTTAAGGTTTTCAAAGGACCTGAAATAGCTCTTTCTGAAACTACTCGTGGACACACATTTATCGCACCTGACTGTAGTCATTTAACGCATTTAAAACCATTTGACATTTTCTATTGTACCTGATGAATTTTCAAGCCAAATAACACGTGCTATATGAATATTGTGAAACCGTGGCGCTAGCTGATGTGTGACTAATGCATAATATGCATAAATATGTAAATTTAAGCTATCGTGTATTTAATAATTTAAATCAATGACAATATACGTCAATTATAATAAAATACGAACTACGATTTTAATATTTATTTGAAACGAAGTGATTTGATAAGTTTTTACTTACATAATTTGTTTGTGTAAATATGCTTTTTATCTGATATTTTGGTCTTGTGTCTTTTTGTATCCTTGTGATTTGTTGTTTTGTAACTGTAATAATAACTTGAGTGTATCGATCGATTGTATACGGTATTGTGTAGATGTTTGTAAGGTAATCGTGAATCTCCGACGCACAACCGTGCAGATCGCTCTGCCGCCACGGCTTCACGCATATACGCCACTCTTTACCTATTATCAATTTATATTCCTCATTTACATTTAACTATTCATATTGATACGAGTCTTTTAATATAATTAATCATTGATAGCGTAATTTTATACCTTATCCATTCAATATAAAACCATAAGTTTTAGTTCATGTTCGTTCGGGGTACGTTTGTGAATCATTAAATTGTACTTATAAACAACCGCTGGTTTTATTTTGTACTTTAAGTATTGGTTGCGGGTTCATCTGGTTACTTAAGAGATCGCTGTTCTGGTCTGACATGCGTTTGTCCCGCAGGTATTACATTTTTGAAGTCGCGACGCGGGAAGGTGATTATGATGGTGAACACTTTCCCTTTCTGCGAGGAGTCCAAGTTAAGGGACAAGGTTATATGGCGGTGCACGTCGAAGAAGACTAACTGCAAGGCGAGGATCCACATGCTGGGTCAGAGTGTCGTGGCGGTGAAGGGGATGCACAACCATCCCCCGCGCGCGCTCTGCTTGCCGGCTCGCAAGCAGTCCAAAGGAAAAAACGACACCTCCACACTCACGCCCTTACCCACAGTTCCCACGACCAAACTCGAAGCGCTCTCCGTAACACTAGAATTCCCATGAGCGATCCATTCAAACACTAGCTAAGGCTTGCGTATTACTGAACTATACTCGAGCCGCGTTAAAGTTTGAGTTCAGGGAATACGGACCTCAGAGCCGTATCACACTAGCTGTATAGTTCTTAAACAGGTGTGTAATAGGGCTCTTACGGCGCTCTTTCGACCTATAATTAGCTGATTTCTGTCTATTTATTGAATACAATTCTTACTTTCTTTCTTTGTAAGCGCATCAAAGTACTGAATTTCAGACTGCAAGTAGTTAACGTTAGCAATACTGATTAATGAAGATATTCTATAGGTACTTAGTTTTATAACATTTGAGCTCACTGATAGTGTAATGGTTAGAAGGTTGCTCGAGTATTCGAGTAAATAAATAAAGTGATGATTATTAGGTAATATGAGCTTTGCCAGGTGTGACTCAGAATGCCCGAAAATATATCCATTATGGCTTAGCAAATTTTGTAGCCGCGATGGCCGGGATGGAAAGCTAAACGTGCTCTCCGAAGCACTAAAGCGCGATTTTTTATACGCCACTAGTGGTCACTTGTCTAAAAGTTAAGGCATTCATCTGTTAATAACCGCAGTGCTCATTCCATTATATTAGATTAAAAACGTAAAATATTAAATAACTGTAACGTGTTACTGGTGCTTATTGTGGTATTCATGAGGTTTTTTAATTAACTATTTTTCAAGATAGTTTATCGACCAATTTACACATATGGAAAATATTATAATGTATGTAGGTATGTTCGTTCTATAATAGTATTGTAACATTTAATGAACTCGCTGCAAAGAGCATAAACTTGTGATAAGACTTTATATACGTTTTCTTAAATTTCTCATATATTTAGAAATTAAGTTTTATGTACTTAGATGATATTAACAAAAACAATACTTATACTTATACAAATTTTTAAGTGCCTTCTGTCAAACAAATGGGACCATTTTGTCAATTATTATAGTAATTGATGTACTGAACATTCCTAAAAAATATACCTATTTGGGCTTTACAAATTTTGATATTTTTAGTAAGTGCTAATGAGTTAGTTTCAAAAGACATTTATGTTATTAAAGAGTATTAGGTACTTCTTATGGTTTAATTAAACTTATTACGTTAATAAAATTAGTAGTTTATTTACCCCAATATCCCCAATAAATAGCATGTGTCAGTTTCGATGTTAGTATCGTTTTAGCTCCGATCACTAGAAGCTCGGACGATCCAATATTATCGCCTGGCAGTATGTAAATATGTCGTGTTTTGATTGAAAGGTGGTCGCAAGCCGCCATCGAGGATGGAATTTACATTCCGGGACGTGTCGCGCAACAAGGGGCCTATGATCTGCACTGGAAAGTTTAACTTCGTACAAGACGTCGATATGGGCAGAGGACGGACCAAGTGGAAATGCGACTACCGCTCGGGCAAGTGCCCGGCCAACATACACACCGTCAACGGCAACGTGGTTTTAGTCTATGATAAGCACATTCATAAGACTTCCAAGAAGAAGAGAAAGTAAATTTGTTTGTATACATAATTACGAGTAATCGGTCCAAGAAAACTGTATAGGATCAGCTATATCCTTTCAAGTAGTATAGCATGTTTGGAAATGATATGTTTTCATGGACTAGATTATTCTTTTATTTAATGAATGTGGTATGTGGCATGGAGACGAAACGGGTCACTTTTAAATATATGAAAATCTGGACTGAGAAAGAACGAAGGAAGAAAAATATACTATTTTTGTAAAGATCTGATGAGATTTGGGAGAGAATGAAATGAATTAATGGTATGATGAGGTATGCTTTGGAATGTTTAGGAAGAAATTTTATTAACGTTTAATGATAATTATTCAGTGTTTTAGAATCCCCTGCGAACTTTCTAACAGAGTAGTAGACAATATGTTAATATATGGGAGTCAATACTAGATTGACATTGGTGTTTTTAACTATTAATAATATAAAGTAAATATCAATCAATTTTAAAATATCATCTAATACGTAAAGAATAACTACCTTTCTCATATCTATTCATTGAATTCTGATAATAACAGGGATAAGTAGGTATATAAACTTGATCCCTTTGTTAATAAACATTATTTGAATACTTGTATTAAAAAAGACGAATAAAGCGACTCTGCTTAAGCTATTTTAGAGTTGTAAATTAATGTCGCGTTTATTAATAAAGGGGTGTAGTCATTTTAGTAGGTATTTAATGTTAAAATATTTGTAATAGATGTCGATAAGTATTTATGTATGCATTTATAGCACTAAACCAAAGCTTTACATGTGAATGTTATTCGAGTATTAAATATCGTGCAACATGTTGTTCTTAGAACACCATCGTTTTAGAAAGTACCTAATTTATATTTTTGTCTAAATTTTGTCCTCTGTAGAGGTTTTTACTCTAACTTACTATACATAATCGATTACATGTGGCATCTAACCTTGAGGATGATCTACTATGTTTATTGTATCCTAGATATAAATGCATTTTTGATGTCTCTTTTATATTTTATTGTTTCCTTATCCAGTGGTGCTTACATTTTATTGGGAAAAGTAGGAAATATGTCATATGTATCAAGGCTATCTATCAAGTCAAGTAACAGCCTAAATGCTATTCAAATCTAAATGTTATTTTGAAGTTATAAAATCTCTGCTAATCTTAGCATTCTCGTGGTATATTTTAGAGATGATGCGTTTTCAGGTAGTTTAACGGATATAAAGGCAGCATACATACCAACGGACAGAGGTAAAAAGTTACTTGTGCTAAATGGGTACTCGTACTCCGAGGGTTCAACTACTTACTGGATTTGTTCCCGCCAAAAGGGTACCGGTTGCAAGGCAAGGGCCCGGACCAACAAGAAAGGCGAAGTCATGTCCGTGAAGGGCGATCATAACCACGAAAAACCAAAGTTTTATCACAAAACAACAAAGAAGATGATACATTTGTCATAACATTGTAAAAAACTTTTGATTCAATAATGATTATCTTATTCTAGATTATAATGACGCGTAGCTTATGACAGTTCGTTGACCAAGCGCCAGGCATCTTGATCTTGTTCTGCAGGGGTATTTTGAACTGTCGGGAAGCCAATTCCTTCGGTATCGGAATCTTCCCGACGGAGATTTTGTATTCGAAAACGTTCCTGACAGAATCGAAGTTTCCGACCCGACACCGCTTAAACTAATGAATTCTAATGACAATTTAGTTCGAAAAAGCTCCATTGCGCATCAAAACGGCTAATATCACGACGACGGCCGAGATCCGTCGAGAGAACCATACCTTGGTCATAGCATAGAATCGCCGTAAGCTACGCGACTTCAGGTGCTTTTAAGTCAGCGAATTTACTAATGTTTTGTATCGTACTAATTGTTTTGTCAAAAAGGTTTTTTCGTGTTCACACGCTCTAAACAACTGAATCCTAATGGCTGAATTATCAAAGACTAGGTAGAGTAAGATTTCATGGTTAATTTAACTAATCACTGAGAGAATTAATTTTACTGTTACATTACGTACCTAATACAAAAATGTTGTTTTTTCACATTTTTTTAAATCTGATTCCTCTTTCACTTCAACTATTAGGCAAGGTCTTTTAAAATCAATACGTAATGTATTTCGTAAGAAAATACTTTAACGATACACCGCATTGTTGTACTTATATTGTTGTGTAACCCACCGATAATTTTTCAGAAGCTTTCTTTTTGCCGTCGCGAGCCGGAAAATCTGTGCTTATATTCAAAAGTAATAAGTTCTGGGTGAACAACCAATACCGTAGCAAGCTAAACTGGGCCTGTCGGGACAAGGATGTCAAAGGGTGTCTGTGCAGGGTGCAGACCACGTTATATGGCCGCTTCATCAGGGTGAAGGGAGAGCATAATCACCAACCGAACTTCACTCCCGACAACTTTACTAATACTATAGGAGATCGGAAGACAGACGCCAATTCAATCCCAGATAAGCAAATCAAGACGGAAAACAAAAAGATGAAGCGGAAAGATTGGCACTCGAAAGTTGTGTGTAGCGAAGGATGGAAGATCCGAAGCTAGAGACCAAGTAGTTTCAACGCATTCATGCCATTGGTGGTTCGACAGGCTGTGAGAACTAGAGTCTGTTGGTTTTGTGTTATTAGCGTAAGGGAACATTGCATTCCAGGACCAGTACATTTTTTCTTCTTTAGCATCATCCATGTTGAGATGCTTCTATCTTTTTTGTTGCATTTATTAATCAGCTTTATAAATAATGATCTGAATTTATTGTCATGGCATTTTAGTATGGAAGAGGTAAGTAATGTAAAACAAAAAGACAAACTTATGTAAGACTGACAAAATCGTGTGTAAAAGTTAAGGTATTATAGGAACAAGCGCAAGCTCTTTGCTCTAACTTCTGAATTACTATTAGAAAAAAAGAAATTTGGCATTTCCAATAAATTAAATGTAAAAATGTCTTAGGTATTATATCTATTAGTAATAATAATTAAAGCTACGACGTCAACTGTAAGATATATTTAACGTTTCACATATTTTTCAATCACTACTTTTTTTTTCTAATAATAATACAGAAATTAGATTGAGTCCAATTATCGCATTAAGAGATTGAACTGTATCATAAGAACAAAGTATTATGAGCTACTATTTGTAATATAATTATAATCTGCAGTCTCTTTTGAGGTTAAAAAAATCCCGTCTCCAAAGTATGTTAATCAAAGTACGAAATAAAAAGTTAGACATTCCTTCGGATTTTCGATTATTCAGTTAGGTAATAAAGGATGTCTGTGGGGTAGTCAGAGGTTAGGTGTACAAAAACAAATACTATCATTTGCCGTCATTAGGTACAAGATAGTTTTTATATTAGTATTTTGTGTTACAACTTATGTAACATCTTTAAATATATTTAAAAAGTAATTCTATAATAGAGCAGTGATATGGCAGCTTGCGTGTATTTCAAAATCAAGACATTGTCCGTGTTTAAGAATCTGTCGTAGACTTAGGAGCAAGATATTGAATATATATAGAGTATTTTTTAATGAGTTCGTTTCATTCGAATAGCGATCAGGCGTTCGCCTCGCCACACATGATCAGCGGCGAGCAATTAGTGTGATAGCGCCGACAATATCTCCAGGCCCGTAGCTAGAACTAGTGCGTGTTTCACTTAGGATATTCAAAACTCCTATGCATCTATTATGGAGTAGATTTTGTGGTCTGTGTCAAATGCACGTGCATGATTGGTTATCCCTTCGTGTTTGGAAATATCAATTGTTTTATTTGTAGTGTAGTTTTATTCTTGTTTGGGTACGGTTCTGAAGTTTGGAAAAACAAAATCTAAGGTGAAAAGAGGTAAAACGTTTGTATGGGAACTTTCCAACGGATGATGTTCTGCTTAAAATGGGTTTGAATTTTGTAAAGGTTTTTTTTTAAATAACCCTCGAACCACCCTTAAATGTGCGTATCAATATAACAATAATTTCAATTTCCATTATTTCAACTACACAGTTGATTTTAAAAGTTTTTCAAAATAATAGGTTATACGCTACACCCTCTCTACTATACTGCAGGTATTGCTGTAACTGTAACCAGCTAGGTATAGTTGGGTATACCAAATTAGGTATCAATTTATTCTAGGTTGACTAGTCTTTAGCCCTCCCTGAGAAGGGTCTTGACACAAACAAGGTGATACTCATAAGCGTTCTTGTTTCATGTTGGATTACGCAATACTAAAATTTATAAAAATAAATTATCCCCAGGATTAATCACGTCCTTATAACATTTATATAGTAATTATTACTTTTTGTATTTCATCAATCATTTATTCTGTAGTTTACTTCACTATTTACTTACCATAAAAAATAAAGTTGTGTGAATGTATGATAAAGATTGTTTTTTCTGTTCGACAGTTTTCACTTCTCCTGAGCAAATATCTGTTGCGTAGGGTACTGTAGAAAACCCATTCGCTCTACCAGTTTCACGATTAACGGTCCGCGTTCAGTTTCAGTCGCCGCTCGGGTAGAGGCGCTGGCGGTGAGCGGGCCCGAGGCGCCGCTGACGCTGGGCCTGCCATTCCCGTTTCCATGTTTCCCGGGGCAGTTCCGCTACTGCCTAAGCAAGAGGGGTAAACCGGCCATCGAGGTAGGCGCTCATCGGTTCTGTTTCAACGGGCGCGCGGCTAGCGGCAAAGTGTGGTGGCGCTGCAGCCGCAACCCGCGCTGCCGAGCCGCTGTGCACACCTTCGGCCTGCGCGTCGTGCAGATGAACAGCGCCCACACATGCGGCGTGCGCGCCACGCCCATCCGACCCATGTTCTAACTTACCTCAAACTAACTGCAATAGCTCACATTTTTGTGCTGTAAGTCAATTTAGCGAGACTTGGCGTCGATTGGACCACCGGCTCACAAAATGTTGTTGGTGTTCGGCACGGGTTTTGATCTCAATTGGAATCTCTACGATACGAATGTTACTCAAGGTGGATTCGAATCCTTCGGATGGTTTGTCAAATTATGCTTTTGTGCCTTCCTGCTGGTGGTCCGACGCTGAGCTCACGTGTATGTTTACCGATTACATGTACGGATAGCATTTGCGAACTATAGTTCGCGCGTTTTTTGTATTGTAATGTTTCTCCAAAGAGATTATTATGATATATACTAATCTATATTACGTATAGTGTATAGTAGATAACCACATATGAATGGTAGATATTTTTGCGCTGTGTAAGAGTATACGATTATTGTTAAGTCTAGGTAGGGCCGAGCCGGAGACGTTTTTACTAAAGCCAATTTAAAAAACTAAGGCAACTTATAAAAACTTTATAAAATACTTATAAAAATTTAGGATTGTTTTTATTTAATCTTATTAATTGAGATATAGGATACATGAACAAATTAGATGTAGTAAAGAATAGGCATCGATAGAGCTCTTCCGGTCGCCGGCCGGCCAGTTAGTTGTAGTGACTGTACAAAGTGATAGTTCTCTTATGATACCCTAAGTATTTTTATACATTGTTTTTACATTATTTTTTAACGATTTTGATCGTGAGTATGTGCATTGTTTGGTGATTGGCGTGAGGGGAAGGAGAGGCCGCGGAGTCGGGTTCGGTTGCGGACGCACCTTATGTTGTCAACTGGTTATTGACCGCTTTACAAGAATTGTTAAGAACAAAGTCAACTCATGTATACGATTAGATGTAACAACTTGTTAAAGTAGATATTTGCATTTATTACAATTTACTCATATTAATACTCATTGTATACGTTAGCTTTAAGATATATTTTTATTTAGTGAGATTTACTTGTTTATTTTTTTATCTTTACTGTTTTATAAAGTTATTTTTGATATTTTGCTGATGTTTACGGTACTTACTTAAATGTTGTATTCATATGTTTATGAAGGATTTAAATAATGTTTGATAAATAAATTTTAATACGGAATTTACCACAGCATACCTATATCATGTTAACCGATTTGAATGTTTACCATATCTAGCTTTATGTTATCTCGTTCATACACCAGTGGTATTATTCCCGTTCGAATGTATACGATTCCTGTGTTAACCTTCGAAGTATTATTTTTTAAAGTATTATTTTATTTTAATGTGATAAGATATTTTATTACTATTATGTTTAGTCCTGAAAGTATTATGCGAATAAAGGTAGCTATAAGCAGCAGTCGTCGGTCGAGAGTGTAACGCTGAGTAGTGACTACGAGTAGGTGGAGATGTGAATAGGTACAAAGAAATGATTATATTGCGCTGAGGCCATTTAAGATTTTTATTTATAACCGCTCATTCTTACGTCTATATAGAAATGAAATAAAAACCTATGAATGATCCTTTGAATGCACGCATCTGCAATTAATAAATCTACTAAAGTACCATCAGGCTAAGAACTGATTGAATTAAGAAACCTCTATTCTAATTATTTTTGAAATGTTAGGTATAGAGAAAAGAAAAAAGCAAATTGGATTTCATAACCACCTAGAAAAGTTGTTCAACCATCTCGATTTGATCAAAAAGAATAGTGTTATCTAGAAGTTAAAATAATATCAAGTGTTGTTTTGAATGAATCGTGCAGTAGCAGTAGGTATAGAGAGACTGATATCTCGTCGGTAAGTGGTCTAACTGTCCGGTGATTTCAGGGTGGTTCTACATTCGGTCTGCGCGCGGCGGACTGCACTTAGTGGCTGATGGGCACATATTCTACGAGGACGGGGGTTCACACCCGCGCCGCGTAACCTGGAGATGTGCCAGGTCCTATCAGAAAGCTGAGCGGTGTCAAGTGGCGCTGTGCCTTCGAGACGGACGGCTGGTTTACTTCCGAGGGTCACACAACCATCCTACGACGTATAACGCAGCGAAGCACGGCTCGAGGAAGTTCGAAGTGGACCCAATGGGCAAGTATAAGATAGTGCCAGGGTTCGCAGCGCGGAGGTTAAGCGCTGTGCCTCCGATGGCTCTGGTGCCGCCGGCGCCGCACGCGGCTATGATCATGTAGGCCTGGCGCGACCTCCTGGTCCGCGGCCTGCTCGACGCAAGGCATTGACCGCGAACCTGGAGCGTCGCTCCCCTACTGATCGCTTAAGTAGACTGCTGAGTAATGCCGCTTGCGTTTAGCCACCGTTGATGGTGCAAGTCATCTTGTGCACAGGGAATGACGATCCACGAAAGATGTGAGATGATGTTGCTCGATCCCCGCTGCAGGACAAATGTTTGCATGCAATCCGTGTGTTTAAAATGTATTTTTTACAAAAAAAAATATCTATGTAACTATTCTATCAGTTACATATCTGGTTCCTATAGTACAAGCTGTGTTTAGTTTGGGGCTAGATGGCGTGTTGTATAAAAAAATGACCGATAATATTAAACCGCACTGCTGGAAGTGAGTTCCATACATTCCCTTAGTACAAGTACCGCAAGCCGTATTGTTCAGGAGTCTTCTTTTATCAGCTGATCGTAAAACTAAAGCCGGAGTATAGAAGTTAGTTAGCACTTGATATGACTTAGCACTGTCCCTGCCGCGCTAGTCCCGTGCTCTGGTAATTATCAACGTGAACGTTGACGCAGATTTATCAGCACTGTACCAAATCGTAATCGTCTCGTATCATCGTTTTCAAGGGCGATGCGACACCGGTATAATGCTGATTAGTGTGCGTTTCAGTATAAATGTTCATACAAAGAATACTAATCTCGAGTTAGGGTGCTGTTGACGAGCCGATGCGTCTACGTACGTCAACCTTATGTAAAGCTGGGTCCAAAACCGATATTTTTGAATTGTATCAAAACAGAGCTTGTTCTAATTGCAGGGTGTAAATGGGTGACATATCGAAATCGTGTAACGTTGACTGCCCACAGCTGAAAATCATAAGTATAACATAACGCAGTGATATAGAATACAAACACTCTGATTGGCTCGGAAAAAAGATCGTGTTTGGATCTAGGCTAAATTGTCAGACTGTGACAGGGACAGTAATTAGACTTAGCGCGTGCTAAGTTAATTCTATTTATCTGGCGCTGAGGCCGAGCGTAAGAAGACGTTACTACATTCACTCAGCACTGACCCTGGTAATATTTGTGTGAGTGAAAGTGACGCATGCTGAGTGATTAAAAATGTTTTTTATCTCGACCTAAGGCTGTGAACTGACAAGTTTCATAGATCTTGTCACCTCACATCCTAAAAGTGAAGGCCTTATTATGTAGTTACACAGATGGTCTCTAAGATTTGTTGCGTAAATATAATCCGTTTAGTTGATTTAATTTATAAGAAAACGAATACCTTAATAAGTGCTTATAAAGATAAAGCTTTCTACTGTTTGATAAATGGTTTAAACTTCTTATCTTGAGTAAACAGAAGGAGAAAGGCATGATTTTGCTATCTACCTACTTGAATTCTTTATCAGCTCTTGAATGAGTGACTCAGTTGAGGAAATCCGTAAATACTATTCAATCTCGAGTGTTTATGAATTAAGAAGACCAAATCTTGGTCTAGTCAGTTGTCTTATCAGCCTTAAAATATATATTGCAATACTAATTGTGTTAGATAATGTAGTTCCTTGATAGTCGTAGGTCAATCGATACCAAGGTGGCTTTTGGTAATCTTCCATTTATTAAGTGTTTCTAGGATTTTATACTTTGTGATATCGAAATTGTTTTAATCAATATTTGTTTACGTAAAGTACTGGCTTGCCTATGAAGCTTTTGTACTGTTAATTATATTATAACGTCAGTTTCATAGGAAAAAGACAGATATTTTAAAGTTTTTATTATTTTTATGGATATAGAGAATAGGTGGCCCTAGACGCTTTAAGGTCGCCTTGTATAAACGTACCTAATATTTATACTAGTCTTAAGAAAATTACAAAGTTACAATTATTGTAAAGGTGAATGTGCAATATTCTCATACCAAATGTTTAGAAATTATGTATACAAACTGTATAGCTTTAACCATAGTGTAGTCGTCTTGTTGATGCTTTTTTATAAAATTCTATTTATTGACCGCCTTGTAGCGAGCGGAACGACTGATAGGTGAAATAATGAATACTCCAATACCTATGAATTGTATTAGTAGTAGATGTAGTTGGGTAGATGTACGATATACCAGCTTATGAAAAAAATATACGAGCGATAGTTTTCTAATAGAAGTTATACACTAAATGACCATGTAGGAGATATTTAAGTAGAGTCGATATTATCTGTACGGTAGAGAAGCGAATGTAGCAGCTAATAGTTCTGTTTTTGTAGAAGTTTCCTGAAATAACTGCGGTTATATTTTAAAAGTAGTTGAATAGCTAAGGTCATGTTAATACTACTACTTTGTTGAACACGTACTACTTGTTGAATTTGATAGTGGCCTTTGCCTTTTACCTCAAACAATTATCGATATAACAACGCTTGCCTTTGTGCTAGCAGTTTGAAGTCACAGTTTTCAAAAACGAATTTATCTAATGTGACTTCAAACATCTAACAAAACGGCAAACTATTCTCTGTAGGTAAACTTAAATTTTCAACCCAGTAGTACCTAACTTCATTAAAAGTTAATATTATGTTAAAATGTATCAACTATTTAATTTATTTCATACTTTTAGAAATATTTTACGAATATAATTTTTACTAAAAATGGAATATTTACCATGACACATCACAAATCATGGTAAATATCCCCTTTTTAGTAAAAATTATGTTTATAACCATGATAGTTTTAAAAACTATTTGACGTATATTATTGAATCTCTATTCCACAGTAATTGTAATAGCAGTTTATTTATTCCTGAAATCATAAACGTATACGAAGGAACTGTTGTGAGTTATTAAAAATCCTTTTCCAAATGTAGCACTCGATTCATAACATAGGTTATAATAATATATTATAGGCTGCTATATATAAAGTGGTTATACCTTTCAAGTTTTTCAAGATCTACATATATTACAATGGCTTATTATGATCTTCTCTCTTATGTTTAACAACGGAGCCGTGGCATTCGATAAGCGTAAGTGTAAGAAGCGCAAGAAGTTGTCCTCTTTGTATTTCTATTTCTCTTAATGAAGGATGTGCTGTGTGATGTGATGAGCCGACCGGAGTCATTAAAGAATCCGTTTGTCAAATTTCATAGTAGAGTCACTTCGGTTCCCTAGCTCGAAACACTTCTATGGAGTTTGGTGTTGGGAATAAAAGCGGACTCCTTATTGACTGCGCTCGCAGTAAACGCCACAAAGAGTTCCATACCACCACCATACATCACTAAAAACACAGAAATTATCGTGAAAAAACTTCTTGGGCAGCTGAATCGTGTCCCGAAGGCGGGGAGCAACTGCTGAAAATCGGAGCGTACTGGTACCAACTAGATGACTGCTACCGAAGGAAGAGAAGGTGGATATGCGCCAGGGGGTGTGCTGCCAGGATCCACACTGATGGCAAGAGACTGGTCTTTACAGAGCTGAGACATCGATGCAAAAACGTGAACCATACTGTCTGACAATATATCTCTCGAAGTATTTTCAGATCAAAGATTTTTGGTAGGTACTCGTCTTCCATAGTATAGCAATAATTTTACCTACGTACACCACTCGTGAGTACTTAAATGCTTTTTTATGTTTGTTTCAACGTAGTATCTTGTAGCAATAGTCTCAAATACTCGTATTTCGTTGTTTTTAAGGTTTCGCCCACCGCTTGTTTTATTTTTGTTTTAATTAAAAAGTTTTATTCAAAAAATTATTGTTTTATTTTGTTCTATATTTTCATAGCTAGAATAACGCCATTGGACATTCCAGTTAATATGATGTACTCGCATAACGGTTACCCGAAGTTGGTGTCGAACAATTACGTGTTTCGGCCTCACAATATGTATCGAAACAAGTCGAGAATACTATGGTACTGCGCTGGACGATACAAGTTCAAATGCAGCGCGAAGTTGCGAACGCTCAACCAGGAAGTGATTGGCTCTTGGGGGCAACATAACCATGATCCATAGTAAGGGAGATGTGACACTGCTCTGTTTAAGAACCTGTCATGTCACAGTCACAGTTCTCATTGTTCCAGTGTTTTTCTCGAAAACATCAACACGGGCGCAAGAGAGTCAAAAGGTGGTAAAAAATCAAGACAAGGAGTATAATTTTATCGTAATTGGTCGTGAACCTATTTATTTTTAGAACATTTTATGAGCAAATTTCTTGATATTTTTTTATTAAAATATTTTACTATGAGTATTGCCTACGTTATTAATTTTTTGGTTACTAGACACTAATTTGTAGATTAATAGAAACTAGAGTCTAGAAAGTATTTATCTCTAGTGACTGTAGGGTGTATCTCTATTATTACCATTATTAGGTTTTTTTTTAAATTTTAATTAAAAACAAAGGAAATAGCAAGATTCGTAGTTTATGTAAAAAATCGCAAGATATGTAGTTAAACTAAAATTGTCTTAGATATTAGTTATAGATATGAAAGAGTATGGTTTGGTAGATCAGGGAGTTATACAATATCTAGCTGGTGATAGACGTTTGATGGATTTGACGTGTAGTAGTGCCAGCTATTTACGTGCCGTCGAGGACGGGCAAGTCGCTGCTAGTACACGACAGCTACACGTACTACTTGAAAAATTTACAAGCGCATGGGAGAAAACAGTGGTACTGCTCGTCACGAGACATGGCCGGTTGTCGCGCTGACGTCATCACAGCTCCGGCCCGCTCCGGACCCGGAGACATCCTGTTCCTGGTGAGAGGGAGACATATACACGCACCGCCTAGCTACTACTTCACGCCAGATGGCAAGTATGTCAGGAAGAAAGACGTATATCATAGGTATAGATAGCGATCTTAATCATTTTAGATCTTTGTACTTAGCGTATTTTTTTTTTTTTTTTTTTGTATCACTTTAGGTATTATTGTCTCTTTTAATACTTTTAGGTAAGAGGACTCAATATAACAGTCTTTATTTTTTATTAATCATATTGGCATATTTTTGTATTTTATCAAATCAGTTTAATTAATCCTAACTATGAATGATCTTTCTTTTGTGTTTTTTTGTACTTTAACGTGATTTTTTTTAATGAAATTATTATTGTCTTTTGATTATTTATAGGTAAAATGTAGCTTTATTTATTATTAATAATATTTGCATATTTTTGTATTTTTGCCAATCAGTTTTTTTTTGGTTTATTTTTAAAATATGTTTTTTTTTTGCGATAATATTTACTCAAGTAGGTATCTCAGTATATCTAGTAGAGCGTTATAAAAAGTTATACGTCCTAAAGTTCCTACTAGTTTTAATTTAAGTGTAATAATAATTATAATTTCATAAAATTAACATGAAGTTGTACAATTTTTGATTGTGATATAGT
The DNA here is from genome assembly GCA_951394395.1 of Colostygia pectinataria. NCBI lineage: Eukaryota > Metazoa > Arthropoda > Insecta > Lepidoptera > Geometridae > Colostygia > Colostygia pectinataria. Next base: position 3,477,477 of record OX596357.1, on the reverse strand, counting down.
CAATTAAGACGGTAGCTAGAAGAAATGCATTTAATTTTAGTAATGCTGACTCGCTCAGTGAAAAAAAATTGTACGAAGAAAATACTCTTAAAACATTAGATATTAAATGAGATGAATGAAAACGTTTTTTGGCTGTTTCCTGGTAGGCATGTTCAGGTTGGCACGTGGGTGAAGTTACTGGGTTATTGTCTGTGGCCTGGGAGAGGGCTGCGTGGGAGGAGGGGGTGTAAGAGTGGGTTTGCGACGTAGGGCTAAGTATCTACGTCACGTGCTCGTGGGAACCTCTGGCGTCGGTCGGCCGCTTCCGTAAATACACGTGGCCGGAACAATGTTTGTAAATAAAGGTTAAAATATTTTTAGTTCTACTTAATTCTTTTGTCAATATTAATGATTGTATTGACTATTGTCACGCACATTCTGATCTTACATTTCTAGCTGTATCAATAGTTCAATAATTTATTGCATTTATATAATAACATTAAATATAATATATTGTTATAACGCAAAGTTATTTAAAGTAACATACGTAGAAGATTTTTACATAATTGATGTATTAAAAATATGAATTACTAATTACAACTTATGTGGGTAAAGTAATCCGTACAAAAAAAAATATGGTACTTTTTATAAATCGGTATTTTTTTCTGGTTAGAACATAAAAGTACTAACTTTGAAATTAATTAGGTAAGTATGTGTAAATTATTTTACATGATTAGAGTAGGATCACATACTTCTGAAATCAAACGTTCCCAATGTCGTTCATTTAATATATTTATGACATAGCAACCCAAAATATCACGGAAATTTATCCGAATAGATAAAATGTCGTTTGTACTGTAACAGTATGAAGACAAACACCGTTATCAATAGTCGAGCGTTGTAACATCCGACGTATCTCGAGAGGTCATGAATTGCGCAGTTGTGACGGATCAATACGAGCTACAAAGTTATGAAAGAAGAAACTTCGGCAAGGCACGGGGAATCGTATGGGCGTTCCCTTCCATCCCGCGCTAGAGCCTAGTTACGCCCTGAATGCCCTAATTTCCCCTGCTTCTACTACGTTCCGTTTTACGCAGTCCCCGACTTGTAAGCTTGTGTGCGTGAACTGTGTACTACGCAATCTACGCATCCACGTTTTCGTGTTTACTTTTTACACGGGTTGTTGTACTTGGACTACTTGGTTATAAATATATTCAGTTCTAGATACGGTCGGCGATAGCGGCTTGTTTACCGAATGTTCAGTTAATTATGTAACGTTTTGTTTCGTTGTTTGCTAATTTATTGAGATCTTATGAAGTCCAAACAACTTTTGAATGAAAAAGGTGTATTCCTTTATTCATTATTCAACATTATTCAGTAAGAGTACTATACGTTACGTATGGTAATAAAGTATATAAAAAGTATCCGTAGTATCGCATATTCTGACCTATTTATATTATCCGTGAAAACGTAGGCAAAAACTTTGTGTAAACCAGTTCTGAAAGTTAATTTGACGTATGATCTTATGACCTAGCTATCTAGCTTTAATTTTTTTTTAATTTATTATCCTATATCTTATACCTTATCTCTTAAAGTTGATATCACTTCAATTAGCAGCTTGCACGGATGGATAGCAAATCAAATAAATAAGTAATAAAAGCCTCAAAAGGATCAACATTTTCTTAAAGTAAGAAAAAAAAAAAAATTTTGAGTGAGACAACTGGCGATGGGTCATAGGGTCGCCTTATTCGTAAATTAAACACCCGTTGCGCCTAGAATATATTATCTCTTCAATGGCTATTAATTAAGACCTATTTCAAATCTATGTATTTTACCGCGTATCCACGCGGTAAACTTTTGCTTTGGTTTTGGCAGCTGTCTATTTTCGAGAATAAAAAAATAAGTAAAATAAAATACTTCAGACTAAAATGATTGAAGTACTCAACAATTAACACAACACTTGGGTATTTAGGTAAAGTAAAGACATTTTATTTAGCTGATAGGCCGAGATACAGTATTTAAACTAAACCGATAGGCAACAGATTAGTATCGGTCTAATCTGTGTAAGCTTTTATCTCGTTTCCAAACAAGTAATCAAATTATGTTTTGCATGTATATGTAAGTAGGTGGTATGCCATCATCTCTACCAAACACTTTCCTTCATTTCTTAAAATACAATGCTCAGCAAGATAATAATTATTAATATTTATCATTCGTTGATGATGAATATTATTGTTCCATAACTAAAAAGCTAATTCTCTATTTCCGTTGAACTCTAGAATAACATGCAGGTGCCTACATAACAGGTTTTGGGACGTTAATCACGTTTACATTGCTAAGTTGTCATGGCATTCGCCCTGGCGGGGGCTAAGGATCAGGATAAAGGTAGGTAGGTACCTATAGCAACGAGTGGGGTGCCGTTAGCGAGTGGTAGGTATTCTGTGGCTGAGCCTAGCGCGAGCTCGGGCTGGCAAGCTAGCACGCCGCGCGCATGCTTCGCGCACGCCCCACGTATAGCCTGCTGATGGTACCAATCGATAATACCCCAGAATCCAGCTCCCCTCTCGCCTCTGCCCCATGCCTGTCAAATTATAACATCCCATTGTAGTAATAAGGTCGTTTTTACATCTCCGCTTCCGCTAATGTTGTATCCTTCATGCCTAATAGCGGCTATAAAGAAACTTTTTTGATTTAGATATTCGTTTCTTTGTAGCTGTTTTATGTTGGCGACGGTAAGGGATGTTTTTATAGTTTGTTGTTATCATTTGATACATATGTGGCGTATACTTGTGTTATCTGACTAATCCTGTGAGACAACCTGGAGAATTTCTAGAGAATATAATCTCTACAGAGAGGCTGGAGATCACAAACTGTGAGCACAATTCATGTCATTTAGCACGACAGATCACGAATCATTCATTCAGTCATCACAACTGATGGTCATGTGGATGGTTTGAAGGTGCTTGCTGGGAGTCGAGCTCTTGGAGCCTACGGGTGCGGCTGCTGCTGTGGCAGGGTCGGACGCTGTCGGTGCACCATGCTCCCTCCTGCTGCATGACGGCCCGGGCCCGGCGGCGGTGCGACTGCCAGATAGGGCGAACTAAGCTGTGAATAAAACCTCTATCACGTGCGAGGTTTTAATGAAAACGCCTCTTTTATGACAGAAATGTTCTATTAGTATGGAGGTGCCATACTTATATTTCCAGTATATTATAACACGAGTGCCTGGTTTAGTAGATTAGTATGATTCGCTTGAAGCGTTAATTTAACAAATAACACATGCACAAGTACCTAGTCACCATTACGAAAGGCATGTAGTATCACTCTCATATCTATAAAGTCTGCAATGTGATATTTTACGATTGTGATTGTTGAAGGTCTTAGACTTTCGTCCTCGACAGTGCATTTATTATAATAAAAACATGTTTATTGCTTAAATATTATAAACCCACACAGCAAAACTTTGTTTGAAGTAAATTATTACAGAGGAGAATGATATAATTTACCGAGGCCTTGAGGCTTACGCTATTTTTAGAGGGTATCTAGCTACGCATTACGGGTAAACAAAACAGATATTCATAAGTATAACCTACAGGTACGCATCGCTTTGCGCAATATTGTCATCATCAATGAAAATATTTTGGATGGTAATAAAAATATAGAGGTAACATAATGAGTACCTATAACCAATAACCAATAACTGTAGATAAGGTACAACGAACTGCGTCATAAACTTCGTAAGTATTCTACTTGAGTTGCTTTATTGCAGTGTTGCACGTAATGCTTAGCATTTTAGTTCATGCGATTCTAATTGTAAGTTACGGGGTTACTTGAAAAGCTTTGATTTAAATTCTTAAGTATCTGAATTGGCAATGTTTGGTTATAAGGTGTGGCGCGTTACTTGGCGACGTCACGCGGAGCGAGGCTCTTGTACTACCAGGGGAACACGTACTTCATCAACTCTAGGAAGCAGCAGAACAAGTCGCGTTTGCTTTGGTACTGCTCGTCGCGTAAATCACGTTCCTGCCCTGCCTCGCTGCTCACTCTGAACGACCGCGTGCTCGGCCAGCCTCCGGAACACACGCATCCACCCAAGCTTTCCCTAACCTACTGCCACGAGTATTTCAACGACGCTGATGGAGGAATTGAAGCCTTTTTAGAACAATCCATTAATGAGTAACGTTACTTTTAACGTTGTCCTCAAACCACATGTCGAAGAGGGACCGATATCAATAGGTGAGATCTTACAGTTTCAAGATTGGGCTTATATCCCTGAAGAACTCGGGAGTCTACTATGAGTTCTATAGCAGTGCTAAACTATGTACTACACTACAGCATTCCTTACTTGCGCTGCAATAGGGGTCATAGCAGGTCTACTGAATCCGAATTGATCGAGTTCAAACTCATTTTGTAAAAAAACGATGCTTGAATCTCGATTCAAGTGTGATGATGAGGGTGATGATGATCACACAACGGAGAATAATTTCATTATTTTTACATTTAGGATTGCTAGGGTACCCCAGCTGGTTACAAATGTAGCAATAAGTATTCATAGGATTTATTAAATGTGATTGTATAGAAAAGTAAAAAATATAGGTAAATAGACTTTTTAACAGACTGGTTTACTGGTATTAATAAAATGTTATGTTATACAACCTCAATGTCAGATTGTTTCTAGAAATAATAACAATGCCATGTTATAATTATTGTTAAAAGATTATATTTATTTTATAAAAATGCCATAAATGTAGTACGTAAGACATTTTAGATTAAAAGTCGTTACCATCGAACGCTTATTTCTTTTTAATAAGTATATTGGATAATGCTTTTATTGCCAAACGATTAGGTACTAGTCAAAATATAAATTACTTAATGTAAGAAATGAAAAGAGTACAATTTTATGATATCAATTTTGTTAAGTGTAACAGTTCGTAAATGTGCCAAAATGTTAAAGAATAAAAAAATTAAAGATGCGTATGTTTTTCTATTAATATCATCTGGCATTCGTAGTCACGTCGCTGTCGCTACAGATTTCTACCTGCTATTTCTGGGAAGTAAAAAAAAGAATGTCTAGACGTCCTGCTCTTTGATGCTTTTTCTATTTAGGAGCGTTTTTATGGAATACTTTGATTGCTTTCAATGCTAGCGCCAGGTGCAGGTAGGCATCCAGCCAGCTGATTCAAATACTACTTTATGTGTAGGACACCAAGATACCTTTTCACTTTAGCCTGATGTTACTTTTTTTGAAAGTTACCCCTGGCTTATTGTGATGCATTGTGTTTAAAGCGGGGTATGCTGTTACTAAATGTTGATAGGGTCCTAAAACTAAGTACCTACAGTCTATTCACGAAACGAGTTTTTGAGCTCAGTTATGTTTTATTAAAACCAATATAAATGATGCATAGAAAACGCACGTTGTTCACTCTTAATATGGGATGACATTCGAGTCCTTTCACTTTAGGATAGACTTTGCTTCGAAACTTTAGGGCTATAATCCCTTTTTAAAAACGTCGAGTATTATTATTTGATGAAGTGCATTTGTTCGGGGGGCTTTTGGTGTCCAATGCGTTCTAGGTATTTATATTGGCAGCTGTGTTCAGTATAATGGCTTGGGCTGATTAGATTAACCATGCGTATATTAATGTAAATCTTATTATTTCAAAATCGAGAGGGTCGATCGTTGTATGTAGCCTATATACTTGTACACAAACTTACGCCGCGCCACTGATATCTTTGTTATGAATGAGTGGTAAACACTGGGCTTAAAAAAGCAAAAATATTTTTATGGTTTCATTTTTTTATTTGCTACTATTGGCCAGTGGCAAACAAGCATAGGTACTACTTGATGGTAAGCAAGTGCCGTAATCTATGGGCGCATGTAATATTTAATTTCATTTCATTTATTACAATAACAATATTACAATTGTGTCTATAAAACAAGTAAAACAATAATGAGAAAAGAAAATAATATTATCATATCAGAGGTATCACTCGCGGGTTGCCATGTTGAGGCGTAGATCAAAAGACTCGTGTGTAATTTTACCGGCAAGCATACATAAAGAACCGAAACACAGCAATGTGCTACTGCTTGTCGGCAGAAATAAGTAGTAGTACTTCGCCGGACGAGCTCATCACAAAGAACTAGTACTCTTCAATAGTATCAGAGAGAAAGTCTTTAAATAATTTACTACAAGGTAATAATCTTGCCGCATATCTGAGTACCATGTGTGCAGTCAGGCATTTCGCTCCGTTACAACTGGATTTAATGACTGCTCTCCATGTTAGTGAGGTCTCTACAATGCAAGAGTGATTCGTATGTTATTTTATGTTGATCGTATCGTTCCGGGTTTTTTACGTTACAGTACTTATCTCTTAATGGAGATTATAAATATACAAATTGTAGGTAGTTCTGTAGAAATACCTTAAAAATATACTAATAACATAACATAACAGTCACATACACAGTCCTGACCTGAACGCACATTAGTTTGTCTGTGTCGTGGGTAGGTATTAGAAACTACGAGAACTATGATGGTATAATGGTAAAGATATAATTGATGTTAAAATATCTACAAGTGGAGCAGTAAGTAAGTCTGGCCAACTCTGGTACGAAGTTAATATTCCGCTAATAGAATTGTTTTTTTATACCATCTTAGTGGAAATCAAGCGTACGGCCCATCTGATTGTAAGCGGTCACCGTAGCATATGTACACTTGCAACATCAGAGATATCACTTGCGCGCCACCTGAGACTATAGATCTAAAGTCTCATGTGCCTGCAATTTCACCGGAAACCATACCCTTCGAACCGGAACACAAAAATGCGAACATTATTGCTTGGCGGCAGAAATACGTATCGTGGTAGTCCTTCCCCGGAAGTGCCCTATCACATAGGATTTGTTTGACTGCTTGCGGCAGTTTCTTGAAATGTCGATTTAAAATTAAGAGACCAGTAAGTTCAGTTTTTTTAGTAAAGCCCTGCAAATATTGGTTTACCCGTTGGTGCACGAACGAGTTCTAACCCACGACCTAAACACCGAAAGGCAGGTGTGCTACTACTACATTAATATAACTCTAATGAATAACTAAATAAACTAAAGACAGAAAAGCCTTTTATTCCTAAAATGGGATATTTTTATGTGAGTTTTATTATTTGCCGATATTTAGCACAGTAGTAAGCACAATGATTTTGTTTATTATACGTGTAATAATAAAATAATAGTAATTATGTTTATATTCACCAATGTTTATAATTCGTTACAGCCATTCCCACAATGTTTTCAAATATATGAAGTTTTGAGCCGCCAGTATTCTCTTGTGTATCATGGTCAAATCTTAAAATGGTGTTCGAAATTATATTAGCATTAATTCATATTGTAAGTAACTACTAAACCATACAACACTAACCTAATTCCCAGGCAGTTTAGTTATCAGCAGGTGTGAAGTGAAGGCAGCAACGATGATTGGCAATCTCCGGCTGAGTTAGAAATATCGCATCTATATTGCATCTGATTCTACATATCTAGATAGGTAAGGCGCTACCTCAACGGGATGCCATGGATTTTATTTATTTTTTACCTAAAACCTCGGAGAAAGTGATACGACGATTTCGACAAATATTTAGGCTACTGGGCCTACATAGCCCAAAAAAGGATGGTTAAGGAAAAAAACAGGCACAACAGTGAGACGATATTGACAAAAAAAAAACATTATTTGTTACTTACAATTTTTTTCAGCATTTCCTTGTGCAGGCCTAGTTGGACTGTACCTAGTTACCATGTAGGTAAGATGACGGAAATTCGAACGAACATACATATAAGAAATCATCATGACAGCCACTCATGAAAGTCATGAATGTTCACACTGGGACACTCGCCTACTCTTGAGCGAGAGTGATTGGGTCATAACTCACCACGCCGACTTAATGCATATTGGTGGATGGCAATGTCTTTCCGATTTTTAGTTCTTAGGCATGCCGGTTTCCTCACTATGTTTTCATTCACATCACGAGAGCAGTGTCATTGTACAGTGTGCACACACATTTTTGAAAAAACCACCACACGTGCACCGATGGTGCACGACCGGTTCGAACCCAGGACCTATGATAGGTGTCACTACCACTAGGCTAGCGCTCAGTATAAAAAAAATGCTTGCAAGTAATACAATGATAGCAAAATATTCCTTATATGGCGTCTGTCAATTTATTTAGACAATTTTGCTAGAAATGGTCGTGAAAAAACACAATTTTGAAGAACAGTAATTTAGTCGACTAAATTACGAACCAACAACCTTTTTATTTCAATTACATCATTACCCACATACATTTTTCAAGTGGTCTAATTAACCACTAATGGTCTCAAACTTACGACCTTACGTTTCGGAAGGGGCTACACCACCGTCACTCACATTTTTCGACCCGAAATACTGAAGTATGAGCAATGTCAAAAAAAATTTGACATGATGTCATGGTACAAAATTTTTTGACAATTGAGTTTAGGTCTTTATTTGAATCGCTATAAGAGTTCATGGTTGGGCCCCTGTACTGCTTAGCGGCAGAAAATAGGTGTGGTCGTAGTAGGTAGGTATTTCCCTTGAATGAGCTCTATCAATATTACTACTACTAATTTATGATGTACTTAATAAAAGTACTTTGAGATTTTCGCTAAATCTATATCCAAGCCATCTACATCATGAATGATGTAGCATTAGGTTCACCCTATACTGACGACGCGACCGAGACGCCGCGCCGAGGCAGGTCGTTACGTGACGATACCCTACGACTGTTGAAATGGTTGCTAGGAGTTAGCGATCGCAACTAGTTTAAAAGGTAGGGTACCTTTGCCTTGCTGGGGTGGGACATATTAGCTTTTAAAACAAACCTGGCTGGTATTTGGTTATTTAACTGGCTCAAGTCTCTGATCCCTGTTTATAAATATTTAGCGGAATATCGTTGCATAGATTCCGCAACCGTTCTCCGATGACCGATTCGTCGATGGACTGTTCGCCGACAGGACGATTTGTGCATACTATACATAGGATAATATGACAATAGATCATTATTTTATGCATAACAATAAAATAGATAGAATTACATCCACTTTTTGCACAATCGTTTTTTTTTCTATGCGTGTCAAGAAAACCTATTGTCGCGCGTCGCTATGAAATCTGATGCTGGCACCTCACTTGGCTTTTAAGCTCAAATGTTTGCATTAGGTTAGTACTTCGTCAATACCAAAATCAACTCTGCGAAGATATGCACAAATTTTAATATAAATTGCTACCATAACGCAAACATTTGATCAAATATGCCATATTTACTTATATTATCTCGGCTCTTATGGATAAGTAAGTAAATAATTTATGTAATTTTCGCTGTTTTAAAACTTTTCGTGTTAGTCGCGACTATCAGTTTTGGCTACTAACTTTTGATTGTTTCGATGCCCTAGATATGGAGTTGAGTCTACAGAGCAGTTACAAAATTATATCTCAGTTCGAAAATCCACTTCAAGATTTTGCAGTTTTCAGCAACAATAAAGCAACAGAAATCAAAAGAAAGTTAGCACAAGAAGATAAATTACCTAGAAACGCACGGAAATCGTGTTACAATAAACCCTGTCGCAAAAAACAAACTAAAACAGCATACCTATGCTCTTCCTGTAAAAGACCTGTATGCCTGAGATGTGCTAAAAAAGTTTGCAAGCCATGCTTTAAAAAAAGTATTGAAACAAAAACATTGTTTCGACTTATTTGAATAAATAGAAAATGAAATAACTATACTTGCCTATCATTTTTTAACAAATAAATGTGCACAGGATCTTTACGACCTTATCCCTCCATCTCCTTTCTACCACCGGACTAATAGGCGTACGGCAGCGTACCAACCGTATCGGTCAACATACCACCATGTTGAAACAAACGCTTTTCATCTTCTTTTCTCATTGGCACGAAAAAAGATTGGAACTCGTTGCCGGGGTCTGTTTTTCCGGACCAATACAATTTAGGAGTCTTTAAGGCTAGAGTGAACAGGTTCTTTCTAGGCAAGCTTGCTCCATCCATCATCGATCACACCATCACTTCCCATCAGGTGAGGTAGGTCACTGCTTTGAAGCAGAACATCAATAGTATTCTCAATAGAGTTGTTTAGTACTTCTAAATCTATGAATTATTGATGCACAGTAGTGCTACTTCGGAAATGGTTTTCTTGAGGTTTATCTTCAAGAAAAACGGACAGAATATAACACCCACCCCTACACAGTGTATGTCGTCAACAAATGCTAAGCAGACAAGACAGTCAAGTAGTTCGCCTGATCATAAGCGATCTTATAAAATCTAGTGCAAGCTGACATGTGCAAGTTGATATTGGACTTGTCACATGGACTATTCTAAGTGTTTTTTTTTGGGGGAGGTCAATGTCCAGCAGCGGACGACAACTGGCTGATGATAACGATGAATTATCACCCAAAAATCGCACAATATAGCCCTGAGGCTGATTGGTTACGTACCTACTTCTTTATTTTTGATACCCCGATACAGGAAATTCATACCACGGCAACATGCTGTAGAATTGTAGATGTTGTGAGCGCAAGTTTAATTAATGGAAATAAATAAATATTTGCGGAGAATGTACACAACGCCATCTTGCATATTTATGATTGAGGGGGATGCCTAATTTATGGGATACCTACAACCTACTCAGCAGTGGGTGATGACAATATTTAACAATCTTGCAAGGGTTTTGCTCATCACGGGAATCAAACCGCTTCTTGAGCCTTTTAGCGGGTTCTTCGGCAATTCGCATCGCGAGAATCGCATCGCGACCACGGAATAAATCAAACTTCTTGAATGTGTTATTAATGAACTATTGAGACAAAGACTACTGAGATAATTCACTTTAGTCGTTTCGTTTGCACATTCATATTCACTATGAAATTAATAATTTATTTGCTTCATGGTGAAATTGAAAACTCATGTAAGTACAAGATTAGATGACTCTCTTAGCCATATGTCGCAGATGTGACCATAACAACGAAAGACGCGAAACCAGAATGAATATATGCAGATATTGATTAGCCCTATCGGCATCGCGTGAGTCTAACCCGCACCATCTCCGTCTCAGTTGCCCGCTACACCACAAGATCAACAAATATCTAAGTGTACGCTATACTACTGCTGTACTATTCGATTACTGGGCCCTTTGGATATAGAACCTATTAAAATAACAGGTCTTGCTTGTCTGTCTGCATACCTGATTACTTACGAGTATTTTAGTCGGTATAATGACGACCTAAGCTCCAATCGGTTTGTATAAAAATAACGGTAAACTGCATTTTTTAAGTTGCTAGGTACTTGCTTCATTCGATTTGGGTGGTGTGTAGCGTAGCGGTAGGTAAGTGATCAACTCTAAAGTTCTTAGGGGCATGATGGAGACCTTCACCTACCGCTATTATTATGTACCTACTTCGCGAGCAATATCCAAGATCGTAGGTAGTATTAAGTACCAATATCTAGGATCTTATATGTAGCTTTAAGGTATGTTACAAGAAATTGTACCTTCATCTTTGAAAATAAATATCTTTTATCTTTTTTTTATCTTTTTATCTTCAGGAAGCCTATTAACATTGTCATCATCAACTTACTTCACTTACTAAAGTTTATTATATTTTAACACTGGTGGTAGTATCAAAGGATGTCTACTACTTACTGCAAAAAAAGCACCTTGTGTTTCATTTGAGGTGAAATAAAATACAAGCTCTAAAATACCTTATCGGGTCAATTATAAAAATCGAATCCCTTTAATAAACTTTGTGTTTGTGCTGGTTCGATTCCAGGAAGAAGCAAACAACTTTATAAAATATTATATCTTTTAATTGTCGTTGCTAATTTTTGATTCTCTTGGTGCCCTAGCAATAAAGTTGAGATTGAAACATACCCAGAGCAGTCGCAAGTTTATTTCTCAATCAAAAAGGAAGGTTTAATGGCTTTTGAAATTTTCGGTGACGATGAAACAGCTGAAATCAAACGTAAATTATCGCAAGAAGACAAATTACCTGGCTGCAAACGAAAGACATGCTACAAAAAACGATGCCGCAAGAAAAAAAACAAACAGCGTACCTATGCTCTTCCTGTGAAATACCTATATATGCCTAGGATGCGCTAAAAAAGTTTGTAAACAATGCTTCGCAAAGAAAGTGTTGATGCTAGAAAATTGTTACAAACTATTTGAATAAGTTATTTAACCTTCTGAGTTGTGTCTTGGTATTTCTTTTGGCGCCCCAGCAATCAAGTTGAGACTGAAACACACCCAGAACGGTTCAAACACTAGAAATAAAATCTTGGTTTTGCAGTTTTCAGCGAAGAAAAGGCAAATGAAATCGAACATAAATTAGCGCAAGAAGACAAATTACCCAGCAACAAACGGAAACTGTGTCATAATAAACTCTGTCGCAGCAGTAAAAGAAAAACAGCGTATCTATGCTCTTCCTGTAATGTACCCATATGCCTTAAATGCGCTAAAAAACTCTGCAAGCCGTGCTTTGCAAAAAAAGTATTGATGGAGGATTTTTTTCTTACTTAATTTTTTTAATAAATTTGAAAAGAAAATATTTTCAACTGTTGCGTATTGCCAGTAATTATTGAAAAAAAAAGTTAAAAAAAAAAGTGTCGACTTATGGAACTGAGACGTGGTCGCTAACTTTGGTTTCGTTCACAATCTCAAAGTAGCGTAATGTGCTATGGAAAGAGCTATGCTTGGAGTTTCAGTACTAAAATAATAAATTGATTGTTCCTGTGGTATAAAGTATCTATCTATGATAAAAAAACTGAAAAACCGCGGGTGAAATCGGGCTTAGCTCAGCTCGTACATAATACACAGCCTTACTTATAAAAGCTATTCAAATTTACACATTGTTCTAAAGTAGCTCTACATTGTTCTAAAGTAGCTCTGTTTCTGTTTGTCCTTATCTAATGGAAGGAGCCAGCACTAATAATAAACAATGTTTTTAAAAGCATTTGTAAGTAAAGATTAAAGCCTATAGAATTTAGCTTACCCGCAAACAAATGAACAGATTTTTTTTTATACAACTGCAGTGGCAACTAAGCGTACGGCCCACAAGATCGTAAGCGGTTACCGCAGCCTATGGACGCTTGCAATACCAGAGGTATCACTCGCGGGTTGCCACCTTAAGGCTAAGATCGAAAGCCTCGTGTGCCAGTAATTTCACCGGAAACCATACCCTTCACACCGGAACACAGCAATGCGAGCATTACTGCTTGGCGGCAGAAATAGGTATGGTGGTAGTCCTTCCCCGGACGAGCTCTATCACAGAAAACTATACTACTCTTACTCTTAAAAATAAATCAGTGAAGAAGAAAACAAGGAGCATTACAACCATCCAAAAAAAAAAGAAAAACTCTATAAGACAATCCTTTACTCAAGAAGACGTTAAAAGGTTTGATCCAATGGTATAATGCGGTGAAAAATCGTGGAATACCAATTGGTGGCCCTCATTTACGGAACAGGGCAACTTTATTTGCGAAACAGTTTAAGATTGACAATTTTAAATGCTCTCCAAAGTGGATACATCGTTTTAAAGCTAAACAGAACATAAAACCGGACATCTGTGTTACAGAATGTGAAAAGAAAGCTCACGAATACTGAAGGCACATGGCAAGCACAACTTCTTTAATTTAGACCCTAAAATTTAGATAGTTACTATTATCTGAGGATCTTTCATTTAGGACTATTACCTACAGGTTCTATTTTAAAAATGGCGTTCCTATAAAAACATTGGGTTCTTGATTAATGCCGCAAGGAATTAAAGGCTCCATTACATCCATAAAGGATTTCGACTCATCGGACTATGATCCGACAGCACCCACGAAATGTTTTTGAGACCTCAAATAAAAACAAGTCTAACTTAAAAGTAAAAGTTCGTAGCCGACTGCAGGCAGTAACTGCAGGCGACGTGTCGCCGCGATACGAACTTAAACCTTCACAGTCATTCACTTTCATTAAAAAAAAAACACATTTCGAAAATTGGTAATAGAAGTTAAAAAATTTTTTGCTTATTTCTTTGTTAAGCGAGCATTATCTGCAGATTTCGTTGTGACTGTGAAAACACATTATTGAAATAATATTTAAACAACTACACAACGGGTAGGTACATTCTAATTTTGTAATTTGTGAAATTATATGAAAAATTCCAATTTGCTCTTAATTTATTCTAATCTTAATAATGAGAATTTGAATCGAAAGATCAAAGAGATTCGTTTTTGTTAGGTTTTATTCATTGACCAATCGGAATGTCTTGTCTTGTCAGAGTCAGAGTCGATGTGTATTTTTAACTAATATTTTTTTTTTATAACGCCTTGAAGTGCCAAAGACCTACAATTATTGGTCAATATATAAAAACCTACCATACCGAAAAGTTCGTGGCCTTATTTTTATAATATAGGTACCTATACTTAAATAATATGTATTTCAATATGTACAAGTACCGTACTTACTATATTTTACAATTTTAAATTTCGTATTGGTGCTCTACTTTTCTTTTGATTGTAGTAAGTAAAAGTATTACTTACTACAATCTATTACCTTTCTAAGTATGTATTTGTTTTGTTAATATTTTTAAATTTTATGTTGCTTCCAGGTTTCTTAGAAACATATATTATATTTTCAATTTATAAGTAGATAAGGTTTAATTATATTTTTTTTTACTTTTATGTGATTATTTTGCTTAAGTAAATTAAAAAAAAAAATTGATTAACTACTTACTTATTATTTGTTTTAATTTTAAATTGTATACGTACGAAGTATAAAAATTCCTTGACTGCTCCATTGCTCTTTTTGACATTTGCGTTGTTTTGCCATTGAATTTGCTTTTTATAAAAAAGGTCAGCGGCTGTTTAATATCATAATCATAAAATGTATCACAATTTCTGAATGAATTCTGTGATATCATCCGAAAAATGAAAGCAGGCACGTCCCATCGATAAAATATGCATAACAGGCATCGCTTAATTCGTATACATATAAATTGAGCTCGCTGACGTGATAGGTACCTACTACCTACTTACCTATACAAACTGTTTTTGCTAATTAGACACTGTCAGTAGGCATGCATAACATAATACTACATAGCGCCAGCCAGACCAATAAATAACAACTTAGTAGATGTGAATAAAAATCTAGGTTCTAAGAATGTTTGAGTTAATAACAATATTTTAGTAAGATCTTGAACAGTTTAGATTAGGCTTACAGCGCCCTCGCTCGTCGTTTATTTTGTGAAGTTCATTCCCTGGTCTGGTGAATTCGAACCCAAAAAAAAGAAACCCAACTCTCTTAATATTCTCCAAAATTATCAATAGATGGCGCTTGTGGTATCAAATCAGAGATTGTGAAACCAAAACGAAGTACTGGAAATTATTATACTATAATGTAAATAATTACGTTTATTACTAAGTTTTGTTTAATACGGATATTTTTTTAAACTTTGTATTCAGTAGTAAAAAAAGGATATTAGGCAGTTTTATGTCTTTTATCTATGTCAAAAGATGGCGCTAGTGGCATATAAATAAGGATATTTCTGCTAAAATTGAACATTTCATTTGCTTGTGCCAGTTAGTGTCCTAAAAATTCAAAAGATCAATCGACGACCGCTTGCGAGTAGTCTTGTGTTTTGGCAGTGGGAACAATAAGTAGAAGGTTGGTGACAATACTGATGATGTATCCTAAAAATAATTTAAATTTTCAGAAAACAATAACAATTACCAAGATAGAAAGTTTTCATTCGATGACCTGGAAGTGGCTTTACATTATTGTTCTAACGATTGAGTTCAAAAGTTTTGAGTCACAGCATATCGAAATGAATCAAGAAGTAAACATTTTTTTCATAGAAACAGTCAACAGAATTGTTTTAAACCCTGTGTTTGAGTAAAAAGTTGAGAGAAAAGTAAATTTATTTGATTGATGACTTGAGTACAGGGTTACTACAGCATGCTTTCAGTTGAATGGATACTTTAATATTGACAATATAAGAGTTGTAAAAAACTGCTTGCAAAAGCTTAAATGCATGCTTTTACCACTGCAAGCTGTTTTTTTACACTCTTTATGCTTAGGCTATTTATACGTACAGTCAGCAAAGATAGTGGTCTACCAGTTTTGATAAAAGTTTCTGTAAAATCGAACTATCGCTAAGGTTTACTTTTCTAACGGAGTGAAGATATGCACAATTTATGACGCATTGTCTGTTACCTGAGATGCCTAACATTATATTTTAAAGTCATGGGATAAATAAGTTATTTTGACCTTTCAGCACTGGTTGTCTAGTAGTAGTAACCGCGCCTTCCGATCCTGGGTTCAAACCCGGTCGTGTACTAATGGATTTTTCTATTCTAAAAATAATTTGCGCAATGCCAGTGCTCTCATACGGTGAAAGAAAACATCGCGAGGAGACCGGCATGTCCAAAAACTAAAAAATTCGAAAGACATGTGACATCCACCAATTAGCATTAGGTCCGCGTGGTGAATTAATACCGAATCACTCTCGCTCGAGAGTTCCTGCAGTGGTAACATTAGAAAGCTATTATGACTGCAATTAGTTTATTTCACATTTTGCAATAATAAAATAATTACTTCAATTAGGTAACACCAGTTTGAACTTTTTTGATATAACTTTTTGCAACTGAAAAAGAAAATATTTCTGATAAGTGTATTGATGCAAGATAAACTGCCATAATAGTAGGTATTGCAAGAAAAAATCAACCTTGTTGTTTCATGACGTTCAAATGAACCTCAACCGTACGGTGGTAGACCACTTTTTTTTGCTGACTGTACTACTTGCTGACCTACACTACCAACTTAAAAATATATCATTATTTTAGATTCCTAAGTTCCTAAACGTAATAAATGGTTGTGCACAAACACTCACTTGAATTTATTCATGAAACAATATCTGTTCAATCCCTCACTAAAACGATCTAAATAGAACATTTGATGCATTATGCATGATGTACAGAATTGCATAACTAACAGTGATACAAAACAGGCGCCGATGATACTTTTTGGATATACTGATATACCGGTACGAGAAAACATACGTTTTTTTTAAATGAATGATATAATTCACGATAGTTTTATTAGTAAAACTGATTCATTAATGTTTATAAATAAACGAATAATGTTTTTTTTAGTAGAACTCACACACTTGCCCATCTGAGGTCTAAGCCTCAGATGGGCACTCAAACGAAAAACTGCATCCATACAGTTTTTAAACTAAAAGTCACAAAATACTGTGAAAAGGACATACTATACCAACCAGACTAAATTTACAACTTTGTTAACTAAAATAAAAATAAAACAAAACCTCTGAAAACACATGCTCTGGTAATCTTAAATTCTCTTTTTCCAGACAATGGCGTCTTGATGCCGTCTAAAAGTCGCAGAAAACTTATACTTTTGCTAGATCAATACAGGTTTTATCAGAATAACTTCAGCTACAACTGGTACTGCTGTTCGAAGCGCAGCAGAATGTGCCCTGCTAGACTGAAGAGGCTCCATACCGGTGAATACATAAGAATTAATGTTCATCATAATCACGATCCACCCGACTCCTAAGGAGGAGAAGGAGCTCACGTAAGAATATGATGAAATGCTACATCGATTGAACATGGTAACTATTAAACTGTCAATAAATAGATACCTAAGTACTAACTGCGTTTAAATTTGTTTACAAATGAATGGTTTGAATATTTCAGATCAATCTAAAATTTAAGTGCTTTGCGTCAGTTCCAGACTCGTGTATAATTGCTGGTCTCCTGTCACTTTATTCGTCTTCTTGGCAATTGACAAAAAACATGATCGGTCTTATTCCAATAAGCGAACGAAACCAGGTATAAACCAGAACTACATTTTAAACCACGGTTTATCTATTTGACGTAAAAACATATGTACTCGTAACACACTAAAAAAAAATTGAATCTTAATTTTTTTAAGTATAACTTTGTTTTTTGAATAACTCCATCTTAGGTTGAGTTCAGTTAAATTCCAGATGATTCTCGAACTAAATATTTTTTTTGTTTAAGACCGAATTAGTCTAATTTAAAGCCACCTTATGATTTTTAATGACTTAGCTTTAAAAAAAGAGCGCAGGCCAGAAAGTAATAAATAGGTAAATCGAGCTAGTTTTCACTTCTTGTTCCTCGATTCTTGTGAATTTTAAAACTGCTAATCCATTTACCATTACCATTACTTACCTAACTCTTATAAAATCCTATACAAATTGACAGCTAGACGAAACTTAACGCTAGCTAATGATATTTTTTCTATAAGGATGCTGAACTTTAGCCAAAGTGTGTGCCAAAATTGTGTACAATTTTTTTTTTATACAACTGAAGTGACAACCAAGCGTACGGCCTACAAAATGATAAGCGGTTACCGCAGCCTATGGACACTTGCAATACCAGAGGTATCTCTCGCGGGTTGCCATCTTGAGGCTAAGATCGAAAGCCTCATGTGCCAGTAATTTCACCGGAAACCATACCCTTCACACCGGAACACAGCAATGCGAGCATTACTGCTTGGCGGCAGAAATAGGCATGGTTGTAGTCCTTCCCCGGACGAGCTCTATCACAAAAAACTCTACTACTCTTTATTAATATTTATTTATTTATTTAAAAAGTCACTAGAACCACAACACAAATCTTGTGACAAATCTAATGCAACAAACAAGTAACAAGTCCTATCATGGATGCATGTCGTCCTGATTTCAATATCTTGGAAGAGATGATTAAAACACCTGTTTTGGTAACTCTACATTCTCTTATTTACAGACAATGGCATCCTAATACCGTCTCGCAAAAAACTTATACTTTTGCTAGATCACTACACGTTTTATCAGAATAACTTCAGCTGCAACTGGTACTGCTGTTCGAAGCGCAGCAGGATGTGCCCTGCTAGACTGAAGAGATTTCATACAGGAGAAATCATAAGAATCAATGTCGATCATAATCACGATCCACCCAGCTACCCACAACCAAGTAGATGGAGTTTGTGTTAGAATAATGAAAGGTTACATCAATTGTACAGTCAGCAAAGAAAGTGGTCTATCACTTTCGACAAAAGTTTCTGTGAAATCCTATGACATTCAAATGAATCTCAACCTTAGGGTGGTAGACAACATTTATTGCTGACTGTACATAGCGTTTAGCTGTTAATTTAAAAAAAGATACTGCTAATATCAACTGAGCATTTGAATTCGTCTACAAAACTAAATCGGAAGAATATTTTGTTCGTGTGTGTGTCAATAAAATAAAATCAAATTACTTACACTGAACTGATCTAAGTCTGAATATAGGCCGTTTTTCAACTGTGAGATGATGACAGATTTTACCTTAGCTTGACTGGCTTGACTCTTGACTAGCCAGACTAGTAAGAATAGTAAAATAAGTAAACCTACTTACTACTCATTTGTAATTCGGTTCTTGTTTGGTATTGTTATTGGTTAAATTTAGTATTTGGTGTTTCCGCAATGGTAAGAATTACGATTTCACCAAAATTATTACTTGTCATCGAAAAACAAGCTAGGGAATTATTCAGTTAAATCAAATCTCAGGTAGGACCAATTACACCTAATATCAGTGTGACTAAGCCCGTGTGTTTTTTGTGAAATTATTTGGCCAAATACACTGCCACCTTTGATTGCAAGAATTAAGCGTGTTGATCGGTCGAAAGAAAGTTTGGTTGCTGCGGTGACTACTGTAACCAGTAAGCAAATGACGATGAGTAGCATCATCTCAATATGGTGTTCCAAGATCAATTATCTGAGATCATGTAATGTCTGGCAAAATATGATATAATGTAATGTCTTGTTTGTAACAGCAGGTGTAATTTGATTTTTTTTATTCCGAACGATTTAATAAAAAACACAACTCGCTCGATCTATAAGGTTCAATCGTTATAAAAGAAAAATCCTCTTAAATAAGTGTTCAAAATAAACGTGTTTAAGAAAAACCGTGTTAGTCTTCGAAAAAGTTTTATTTTAAAGACTTCTAAACCAACATGAAAACATTAGTGTTTTTTTTCTGTATATATATACAATATATACATATGTATCTGTATCTGTAAATGTAAATTTGTATATCTGTATATATATATATATATATATATATATATATATATATACATATAGATTTAAAAGACCTAAAATACTGATCTAAACTAGATAATATATTAATATTATTATTAAGTACATAACATTAGGTGTGACGTTTAGTACTGATACATTATATAATTTACATTATTATATATTGGCTAATGGTAATTATATATGTATTGACTTATTTTAGATCTATCTGTAGTTTCAAAAACTAAGCGTTCTTCATGGTCGGAAGAAAGTTTGGTAGCAGCAGTGACTGCTGTAATAAGCAAGCAAATGTCGATATACAAAGCATCAGCTCTCTATAGTATAGCGCAATCAACTATCCGAGATCATGTACGATCTGGCAAAATGGTCAAGAAATTTGGAAGAAATACTATATTCACCCAAGATCAAGAAATGGATTTAGTCAACCGCCTTTTAAGATGTGCTGAGATTGAAAAACCACTCACTTCTAAAAAGATTCGACAGGAGGCATTTGTCTTTAGTCAGGAATTTAATATTCCGAATAATTTTAATAAAAAAACAAATCTTGCTGGATCAAAATGGCTTCAGTCGTTTTTAAAGAGGTATCCTAGTTTAAAGTGTATTAAAAACAACATAAACAAAGAAATTAAATTGTCTTAACCTAATCTAAAAAGTCTTAAGCTGCGTGATATTTTTTGGTTTACTTATTTTTTTTTTTTTTATAAAGTCGACGAAAATAGCGTTTGGTTTGGTGAACCTATTTCAATTTCTACTGCTTTCTGAGTAGATAGTGTAAATACAGATTTGTTACTGTGACTCAAGCGAGCTAAATGGTCGGAGGATATGTCAGTTATTACAGAGACTACAGCAATCATTTAGTATATTCTCAAGCATCAAGATGGCTTTCTAAAATAAACTATTCTAGGTCGTGAAAAATGTGGCTAAACACAAGTTGTTGTTTTTAAAAATTTCAATTATGTAGTTATTTATTTCAGATGTTTTAACTGTGACTCCAAAAACTAAGCGAACTTGGTCGGAGGAAAGCTTGGAAACTGCAGTGACTGCTGTTACTAACAAGTGGATGACGTTATGCAAAGCATCTACTTTGTATGGGGTGCCACAATCAACTATCCGGAATCATGTCAAATCTGGCAAAATGATTAAGAGCATGGGAACTACATTCACCAGAAATCAAGAAATAGAGCTGGTGAACCGCCTGTGCGAAATGGGAAAATGTCTCACTCCTAAAATTATTCGACAGCAAGCATTTGCCTATAGCCAGGAACTTAATATTAAAAATTATTTTAATAAAAAATCAAAACTTGCTGGATCAACATGGTTTAAATCGTTTATAGATCGGAATCCTAATTTAAAGAATATTTTAAAAAAACGTGCCGTGAGAAAACTTGCAAGAAAATAAATGATTCAGGGACTGGGTAGTACAGAGGTCAAAATGTCTGGCTGTCTATGTGGCAAAAAGTATGAACGTCAAAATGCCCCAGTGTCAAAATCTAAGCCACAGCTTACGGAATACGCCTTAAACAAAGAAGTGAAGTGAAGTACAATCATCATGGTCACACACGTTTTAGTGACAAATTATACATATCTCAAAATGCAAGTACACCAAAAGGTGTGATAGACAAAATGCTCGATTGGATACTGCTGGAGTAGTCTGGATTTAAAAAAGAAACCCTGTATTAAAAAATATTATAAAAGATTAGCTTTTTAAAAAATGTGTCATCGAAAAATTATAATATTTGCATAACCACTATATCATTTTAGATAAAATCACATGTTATTAATACGCAAAATAAATTATTTCTATTATATTCTATTCCATTCAATCTGTCTTGGTGGGTGGGTACCACTGCATCATCAGATAGTCTGCCTCCAAGCAGTAGTGTTCAAGCATTATATCAAAAATCAAGTATTAATTGTCAAAATTTATGTACACTTTAGTGCATGTGATGTCTGTTGATGAATAAAACGTTTTTATTATTAAAAAAATACTGTTTCAATGACTTGTAGATATACAAAGGCACTGTAGCAAGTGAAATTACTAGGCGAAAGAGACCTAATAGCTATCTCTCCAGGTGACGAGCGCAGTGCAGTGCTACGAAGAACTGTAAAGCTTAAACCCAAGGCATAACAGTTGCCATGTCACCCAATAGTGACACGGTAACTATTAGTGAGTGACGTGACGCGTCTCCATACATTTACAGAATTCGTCACAACACATTGCGCTTTAGTAATATAATAATACCCATACAAAATGTATGGACACGATATTCTTATGACGCGCAAAACACCGGGCTAACGAATTGACCCCTCGCTTATGAAAATCTGAAAAATCTGGTTCAGTGTTGTGAACTTGTTGAACATTTCAGATCTGCTCACTGTGACTCCGAAAACTAAACGTGCTGCTTGGACGGAACAAAGTTTGATAGCTGCAGTGACTTCTGTAGTCAGCAAGCGAATGACTACATCCAAAGCATCAGCGTATTACGGTATTCCAAAATCAACTTTAAATGACCACATAAAAACCGGGAAAACGGTTAAGAGAACTGGTAGATTTACTACATTTACCAAATTACAAGAAATGGATCTCATAAACCGCTTGCTAAATAGTACTGAGCTAGGAAAACCTCTCACATCTAAAATAATTCGAAAAGAGGCTTTTGCTTATAGTCAGGAGTTCAATATACCAAACTTTTTTAATAAAAAAACTAAAATTGCTGGTTCATATTGGTTTCAGTTGTTTTTAAAAAGAAATCCTCATATAAAGTCTTATCTTTAAAAAAGGCCCTAACATAATTTTATTAACAAGAAAGTAAGTTGTCGAAGACAAAGTCTTGTTATGATTAATCATGTAAAATAAACTTTTGTAAAATAAACCAATGGAAAGCTTTTTTGTTTAAATCCACTAAATCGGTTGAACAAAACTTCAGCGTTATGATTTACTTAAGAAATCTAATATTATAAGAATATTTGTCCTGATTGACAACGCACAGCCTAAACCGCTAGTCGTAGAGACTTGAAATTTTAGGGTATGTCCGTCTTTGTGCGTTGGGGTGTACTAAAAAAGTTTTTTTTTAAATTCAACCCCTAAGGTGGTGAAAAGAGGTGTAAACGTTTGTATGAAAAATCGTATTCCTGGTACTTAGAAACTTAAAACTTGGCACTAACATTTTTCAATAAATTTGATGTAAGTCGGTATTTAAATATTTTCAAATCTACCCTTAAAGGGGGTGTAGAGTGTGTTAAAGTATGTATGGGAACTTTGTAACGCGTCGTACGAAGAATATTAATGCAAGTAATAAACGTATACTAAATTATTTTTTTCCCAAACTACCACTAACATCGGGTGTATGAAGTGTTAAAGTTTGTATGAGAACTTTGCAATGCGCCGCGGTGCGATTTGTTTGAAACTTATTATTCATATTCTTCATGGTAAGTAATAAAAGTATGTTTGGATGGATATTTATTTATACCTAACTCGACAACCACTGAACCGATTTGGCTGAAATTTAAAAACGTAGATAGATAATGAGTGGGAAAGGTACATAGACTACTTTTTACTCCCGAAAAAAGTACTATTCTCTAGTTCCCTGCAAACAAAGTCGCGGGCAGCAGCTAGTAATATAATATAGAAACACGCAGTCACCAGAATAAATATGTCACAAAGTTTCTCCTGGGTGGGAATCTAATCTGTAGGGTGCGCATCGGGTGTTCCCAATGCGCAGAAGAAAGAGTTACTCAACTGAGCTGTAAGGTCAGTTACTTATTTCAGATTATTTAATTGTAGTTAAGAGAAAGCGTGCTACCTGGTGCCTTACTCTTGAAACCAATGACAATTCCGATCCAATCCCAATTTCTATTTACTTCTGTCAAATTTTTATAGTCTTGAAAACAAGGTAAAATTTGGCGCTAGGTTTGCTGTCAAAAGTACGAAATTACTTTTACGAAAATACTTACGGTATTTTCTTATTGGATACAGGACAGGAATACATATAACTTCTAAAGTAAATCGATAAGAGGCATTTACTTAGTCAGGAACTAAATGTTTGAAACAGTTTTTATAAAAAACAAAAATTGCTGGGAGTTAATTGGTTAAATTTGTTTTTGTAAAGGCATCCTGGTCTACAGTCTGTTTTAAATAAAAACATGCCTAAAACACCAAAAAAAATTTATTGTGCACTAACATTGTCATGGAAAAAACTTGTTACCGTTAATCGTGTAACTCGTAATATAAATTTATATATTTTTATTATTTTTATTCACAATAGGCTTGCGCTCGACCACTATCGCCAGATGTTTAGCGATGATGTGGTCTACGGTGGAGCACGCTTGCCTGAGAGCAACCTATTCACTCGTGACTTGAAGAAACCCAGGTTATAAGTATCGGTTATATGTTTTTTTTAATAAATAATTAAATATGTGTAGGTAAGTATAATTTTTTACGTACAATTAATAAGTATAATTTACGACCAAAGACTTTGGATCTTGAGAGTCTTTGGGCCCTATTTATAAACAAACTATAAACCTGTTATTTAATGTGTGTTTTAAATCTATCATCATCTTTGTTCATTGACATAAGAATGACAACGAAAGATAAAACTTAGCTTGGTTACCATTTGTGGAAATAATTAATTGTCATTTTGGATTCGACCAAACTCGAATAGGCGCTATTCTCAGAGTAAATCGTAGATATTCGCGAGTAAACTGACAGTTTGCTTGTATTAGACATTTCTTATTCCGTGGAATAACTACGATTTGCAGAGTAAAGAGAATAGTGCTTCTTCGACTTTGGTCGAATCCAACCTAAGAATTGAACGTTGACTGTTAATTTTAACGACGCTTACACGTGTATTCAACTGTGCCTCCAGAAATGAAACCTCCGAAACTGAAGCGTGCGACTTGGTCGGAGAAGAATTTGATAGCTGCAATTTGATACAAGGCATCCGCCCGGTATGGTATTCCAGCGTCGACTATCCGACTGCGCGTACAAACTGGCATAATGGTCAAGAGAACAGGAAGAACCTCTACATTCACAGAAACTCAAGAAATGGATCTCGTAAAACGCTTAATAACATATAAAAATCTAAGAAAACCTCTGACTTTAAAAATGATTCGACAGGAGGCATTTGCTTTTAGTCGAGAATTTAATATTCCAAATTATTTTAATAAAAATACAAAATGCGCTGGTGTAGGCTGGCTTCAGTCGTTTTTAAAAAATAGTAAGAGTCCTAATTCCTCAATGGCGCAAAATAAGTTATTTCTATTATTTTTCATTCAATCTGTCTTGGTAGGTAACTACTACCGCAGCACAGAAAGTCTGCTTCAAAAAAGTGTTCAAAGTAGTGTTCAAGCATCTTACCTACTAATATACAATATGACTGGTTTGAAGTGCACTGTAACAAGTAAAAATACTGGGCGAAGGAGACTTATTAACTAGGTTTATCTCGGGGTGACGAGCGCGGCAACAAGTATGGTCAGGCGTAGCGTTTAACACCAGGCGAACGAGTAGACCTATTACATAAAAAAGTTCTCAAGATCAAATCTGGTTCAGTGTTGTGAACTTGTAATAGGTGTTATTACATTTCAGATCTGCTTACTGTGGCTCGGAAAACTAAACGTGCTGCTTGGACGGAACAAAGTTTGATAGCTGCAGTGACTTCTGTAGTCAGCAATCGAATGACCCTATCTAAAGCAGCAGCGTGTTATGGTATTCCCAAAACAACTATACATTACCACATAAAATACGGCAAAATGGTTAAGGGAATGAATAGAAATACTACATTTACCAAATTACAAGAATCGGATCTTGTAAACCGCTTGCTAGATACTGCTGAGCTAGGAAAACCTCTCACTTCTAAAATAATTCGAAAGGAGGCATTTGTTTATAGTCAGGAGTTGAAAATACCAAATCGTTTTAATAAAAAAACAAAAACTGCTGGTTTCGATTGGTTTCAGTTGTTTTTGAAAAGAAACCCCAATTTAAAGTCATATCTTAGAAAAATGCCTAAAATGCCAAATAAGTAACCTTATTTAGAAAAGTTTTGCTCTTGATTAATCATGTTTACTTTAACTTATAAAATAAACTTTTATAAAATATCAATAAAAAACTTTTTCATTTCAATCCACAAAAACAATTAGTTGAAAAAACTTCAGCGTTGTGAAAAAAAAAATTGCAGATATTTTGCAGTCTCATATAATATTTATTCTGTAAAATAGCCCTAAACTAAGCAAAACTTGCAATCTTTATTTTTTCGGAAATACATACTATAATATATAAGGTCATTCATTATCAACCTGACAAACTTAAGGGGTAGGTTCCACACATAAAAAAAATACTTGTTTTTTTGTTCTAAACGTTTTTTTTTATATTAAAAAAAAAATTTACGTAATTCTGCTTAATAATTAGTTATCCTTGTTAGAAATCAAAAAGGCAGCGCTCGGCACGTTTAAGTGACCCGCGTGTCAATGAACCGCGGGTCGATAACCCGCGCGTCCTTGGCCTGCGCGTATCCTTGACCCGCTACGGGGCGCGCACACTCGAATATTTCATTATTACGTCGCTTAACTCGATTCCCAATAATGATAAATAATAATTGAGCGGAAAAACGTAATCGTTTTTTTTTGTTTACTTCGGATTTTTAAGACAAAATATACATAAAAAAAATATAGGTACATATATTTTTTTTTTATGTGTGGAACCTATCTCTTAAGTTTGTCAGGTTGATAATTAATGACCCTGTATAGATACACCCAGGCACTAGAACAAACATCTAAGTTCATCACACAAATGTTTCTCCTGGGTGAGATTCTAACCTACATCCAATGCGCAGAAGGCAAAGTTAACATCAACTAAGCTACAAGGCCAGTTACTTGTTTCAGATTATTTAATTATAGTTGGGAAAAAGCGTGCTCCTTGGTCGGAGGAGAACTTGGTAGCTGCAGTGACAGCTGTCACACAGGGGGAGTCGCAACATAAAGCAGCAGCTCGATATGGTATTCCAAGAAGAACTCTCCGAGATCACGTAAAAACTGGCACAATGGTGAAAAAAATGGGAAGAAGTGCTACATTTACCAAAAGTCAAGAAAAAGAATTTGTAAATCGAATGCTAAGATGTGCTGAAAAAGGAATACCGCTCACTTCTAAAATA
The DNA here is from genome assembly GCA_951394395.1 of Colostygia pectinataria. Lineage (NCBI taxonomy): Eukaryota > Metazoa > Arthropoda > Insecta > Lepidoptera > Geometridae > Colostygia > Colostygia pectinataria. The sequence goes on along the minus strand of OX596357.1, from coordinate 3,450,213 downwards.
ATTCGAAAGGAGGCATTTGTTTATAGTCAGGAGATGAATATACCAAACCGTTTTAATAAAAAAACAAAAACTGCTGGTTTAGATTGGTTGCAGATGTTTTTGAAAAGAAACCCCAGTTTAAAGTCATGTCTTAGAAACATGCCTAAAATTCGAAAAAAGTAAGCTGTCTTAGAATAAGTTTTGCTCTTGATATGATAATCAAGAGCAAAACTTATTCTACATAAGGTAACTTATTCTGTTTGCTTCATTTATAAAATAAACTTTTATGAAAATAAATAAAAAACTTTTTGATTTCAATCCACAATAATGGTTAGTAAAAAACATCAGAGTTGTTATAAAGGTCATTGATTTACATAAATAAATTTTATTAACAGATATTTCGCTGTCTTATATAATAATATGTATTTTATAAAATTGCCCCAAACTAAGCAAAACTTGCAATACTTGTACACATTTGCTTTCGGAAAAGCATACAATATATAGAAACACCTATTCACCAGAACAAACATCTAAGTTCATCACTCAAATGTTTCTCCTGGGTGAGAATCTAACCTACATCTAATGCGCAGAAGGCAGAGTTAACATCAACTAAGCTACAAGGCCAGTTACTTGTTTCAGATTATTTAATTATAGTTGAGAAAAAGCGTGCTCCTTGGTCGGAGGAGAGCTTGGTAGCTGCAGTGACAGCTGTCACACAGGGGGAGTCGCAACATAAAGCAGCAGCTCGATATGGTATTCCAAGAAGAACTCTCCGAAATCACGTAAAAACTGGCACAACGGTGAAAAAAATGGGTAGAAGTGCTACATTTACCAAAAGTCAAGAAAAAGAATTTGTAAATCGAATGCTACGATGTGCTGAAAAAGGAATACCGCTCACTTCTAAAATAATTCGAAAAGAGGCATTTGTTTATAGTCAGGAGATGAATATACCAAACCGTTTTAATAAAAAAACAAAAACTGCTGGTTTAGATTGGTTTCAGATGTTTTTGAAAAGAAACCCCAATTTAAAGTCTTATCTTAGAAACTGTCTAAAATTCGAAAAAAGTAAGCGGTCTTAGAAAAAGTTTTGCTCTTGATTAATCATGTTTGCTTCAACTTATAAAATAAACTTTTATGAAAAATCAATAAAAAACTTTTTGATTTTAATCCTCAAAAACGGTTAGTTGAAAAAAACATCAGCGTTGTGATAAAAGTCATTGATTTACATAAATACATTTTATTAGCAGATATTTCGCAGTCTCATATAATATAATATGTTTTTTTTTATATAAATTTGAGGCAAACAGGCTAACGGTCTGCTTGATGGTAAGCAGTTATCGTCGCCTATTGACCTCAGCTACACCAGAGGTACTGCTGAAGCGTTGCCTGCCTTGTAAGACCTTTTTTTTTTTTTTTGAAGCCGTTTATATTATACGACAGCGGAAAAATATCTGAAGGAAGTTCCTTCCACAACCTGCACGTGTGGGGAAGAAAACACCTCATGAAGCGAGTAATACGAGATACCCACGTGTCAATTATGTGTGGATGAGCCTTGTTCCGCTGTCGTGAGGTACGATGGTAAAACCTCGATGCGGGTATAAGGTTGAAAAGTTCTTCAGAGCATTCCCCATTATACAGACGGTAGAATACACTGAGCGAGCCGATGTCTCGGCGAAGGCTCAGTGACTCTAACTTTGTAGAGATATCGGAATCGTCGACGATTCTAACGGCTCTTCTCTGTAAGGAGCCGAGCAAAGCAGTTGATACTTGGGGGCACCGTGCCATAGATGAGAACAATATTCCATGTGCGACCGAACTTATGTATTTTGTAAAATAGCCCTAAACTAAGCAATACTTGCAATACTTGTACACATTTGCTTTCGGAAAAGCATACAATATATTATAGAAACACCTAGTCACCATAACAAACATCTAAGTTCATCACACGAATGTTTCTCCTGGGTGAGACATCCCAACGCGCAGAAAGCAAAGTTACTATTAACTAAGCTGCAAAGCCAGTTACTTATTTCAAATTATTTAATTGTTGTTAAGAAAAAGCGTGCTCCTTGGTCGGAGCTTGGTAGATGCAGTGACAGCTGTCACACAGGGGGAGTCGCAACATAAAGCAGCAGCTCGATATAGTATTCCAAGAAAAACTCTCCGACTTCACGTAAAAACTGGCAAAATGGTAAAAAAATTGGGAAGAAGTGCTACTTTTACCAAAAATCAAGGAATGGATCTCGTGCACCGCATGCCAAGATGTGCTAAGAAAGGAATACCTACCACTTCTAAAATAATTCGAAAAGAAGCATTTGCTTATAGTCAGGAACTAAATGTTTCAAGCAATTTTAATAAAAAAACTGAAATTGCTGGAGTAAATTGGTTACTTTTTTTGAAAAGACACCTTGATAATGATGATGATGAAGTCTGTTTTAAAAAAAAAAGTGCCTTTAAAATTCTAAAATTGCCATTACGCAATAACATTGTCATACAAAAATTTTTATTATCGTTAATCGTGTAACTTAAAGTATTAATTTATATATTTTAAAATTTCGAGCACGCGAGCCCCGTAACGGTTATCGGGGGGTCATTGACACCGCAGGTCATTGACGCGTGGCTTGTTGACACGCGGTTCATTGACGCGGGGGTCAATAACAAGCGCCGCGAGCTACCTTTTAGATTTTCGACAAGAATAACTCATAATTGACCAGAAAAACGTAATCGATTTTCTCGATATTAAAAAAAAAAATTAAAAAAGGAACATGTGTTTTGTTTAATGTGTGAAACCTATTCCTTAAGTTTTTCAGGTTGATAATGAAAGAAGTTGATATGTATAAACTCTTAAACTACTGGTCCTATTTCAAAAATTCTTTCACCATTCTTTGGTACATTATCCCTGAGTAACATAGGTTATATTTATTACTAGTGACCCGACCCAGTTTCTCACGAGTGCTTTCATTGCACCCGTGCGGAGCTGGGCGCAGATCGGCTAATACTTAATAAAATGCTAAAAATAGTTTCTTCTTCAATATTTTTATGACGCGTACTGTTTTTAGGTGAAGGTGTTCTTATTCCGTCCCGTACGGGTAAAAAATATGTTCTGATGTTAGATGGCTATACGTATTATCAAATAAATAATAGTACTAGCTGGTACTGCCCGTCTAAAAACAAACTATGCCCTGCCAGACTGAAACGTTTTCCCAATGGTAAAGTGATACGCGTGAACGTTATTCATAACCACGAACCACCGCGTTATATTCATAAAGATGGAGTTTTTATTCAACTCTGACTCTAGGACCAAGGTCTAGGACCTTTTTTTTTTTTTTTTTTGTTAACGGGGAGGAATCTGCATCCAGACATCCCGTCGCTCCCGCCAGCCTCGATGCATGCCAATGGGCTCCACGGTCCCCTAGGGCTATCAGTGGTGCCCCTCTCGCATCGCGCTCAGAGCACTTCCGGGGCTAAAAAAAAAAAAAAAAAGTCAGCCCCAGCACCTCGCAGTGCTGCGGCAACACAGGGCCACCCCTGTGCTACCGCCCTTCCCGGGTCTAGGACCTAGAATCTAGAATCTAGAAATATAGAATTGACTCTAGATACATTACTTGTTTAATAAAGTGTTTTTTATTAACGAGTGTTTATTTTTAACAGAAATGATAACTATGATTTTAAGTCAATTAGTGGGAAAGTCGAATAAACCCCTGAAAAAAAAATTGTTTCTTTCAGGTAGTCTGTGTGGGGTTAAGAGTCACATTTCTGTTCCTTTAAAACAGTTTTAGTTCCATGTATTAGCAACACAGTTTTCATTAATTATGATTATCATAATTCTGTAATTTTCATTGTAAAAGTATATGTATACATGGGTAGGTACTTTTATATTAATACTCTATAAAAATTGAAGAACATTCTCTAATTACAGAAGAAGAAATGTCTGCATGGGAATCCAACTACTGTCACGAACACAAGAAAGCAGTGTATCGCTGCAAATCACTAACACTTGAAGATATAAGAATATTTAATAAATCTTTTTACGACATGTCCAACAAAATCGAACAAGATACGTTTCTAATGAAATACTGCATTGCCCGTACTCCGTCCCGGCATCGTCCCTTGGACGGCAGCAATAACCCTAAACAGCTCTCGGTCTCTTACTATATACCTAAACAAAAAACTTCTCAAAAAAAAGAACTTGTGAAAGTTTGTCAAAAAACTTTTGTTAATGCGCTAGATTTGGGAAAAAATAGAGTCCAACGAATTTGCAGAGATTACTCACTAACGAATACTATGCCTAGAGAAAAACGTGGAGGAGATAGAAAAAGCGTTCGATGGATGAAAGAGAAACCAAAGGAGCCTCGTCCTCGTTTTGAATAATTCGAAGACCGCTATTACAATGATCAGCAAAAATACGTATAATAGAGATTTCATGACACAAGGGACATTTTAGATATACAACACTTATTCAAAAAATGTATCAATGGGATCAGTTGACTGATTCAGAATATTTATTAGGTCAACTGATCCCGCGGGATAAGTTCGAGCGGGATGAGTTGACTAAAGGGCGTAAACTGGATTGGAATACCAAAAACACCATATACATTATTTATAATATGTTATATAAAATGTGTCTTGTTTCATGAAATTTTAATAATATTTGTTTAGGTACATGTTATTTGTCTATTATTATGTCCTCTAAAATTCATGAATGAATTAATAACCACTCAAGTATGTATCTATATCATAACTATTTATTACAGACAACGGCATTCTTATACCATCACGTAGCGGGAAAAAACAAATTCTGATGTTGGACGGATACACTTTTTTCCAACAAGGTTACAGCATGAACTGGTATTGTTCCTCGAAATCTAAGTCGTGTTTCGCCAAAATCAAACGTTATTTAAATGGTCGAGTTGAACGCATTATAGTCGACCATAATCATGAACCACCTCGGTACATTTGCAGGAATGGAGTTTACTATAAAGTTTGATGTTTAGTGTATTAAAATACTTAGCTGAAACAGCGATCACCTCGTTTCTACATACAAGTTTAAACTTCGTTAGAACGAGGATCTCAACGTATCCTCCGGTAGCGGGTCATTCCTTACACACAGTAATACACTACCTACTTGTATAATAACTTAGCAGAACGTTACCTACCATTGGTAATATGTATTATTCGTGTACTATGATGACCATTATGAAATAAACATTTATCTTATCTTATTTATACTAATATTATATGATGTAAATTGTGTTAAAATACTTATCTATACTATCTATATCTATACTAATATTATAAAGAAGAAAGATTTATATATTTGTATATTTGTTTGTTACGAATAAACTCAAAAACTATGGCGAATAAGGCAATACATAATTGCGTGACGTTTCCGTTATTTGTTTTAAACCATCGCATAGTTTCAAACCGTGTAGAAATCGCTTTAGAATAGTTTTGTTTGAGCAACTTTATTTTTGTATTTATTTACTGATACGAAGTAGTTATAAAGAATAAACCATACATTATTTTAATCTACATAATATTTAAATTATAATAAACTATAATCTACTAAATTATAAGTACTGATTTGGTTGGATCAGGTGTGCCGTGTGCTATCTATAGATCGTCTATAGATTGTCTTTAAATGGCTCAACTGTGTATAATGAAAATGGTTAATATACATCGGTACTGTGTAAATATAAACACTATTTTTGTTCTGTGAATAAAGCATGACTCTTATGATTTAAGAGTGTTTTTAACTATAACACGTATTTACTCTTATGTTATAAGGTAACAAGAAAGATTACTTTGCTTTTAGGTCCTTTTTAATTGAAACACTAGCCGCGCGTTACCCGCGATTTCGTTCCCGTGGAACTGGGGAACCGTATTTTTTACCGGGATTAAAAGTAGCATATGTTGTATATGTTTTAAATTTCCGCCAAATCGGTTCAGTGGTTGTCGAGTTGTAGAGGAACACATACATCCAAACTTATGCATTCATAATACTAGCAGTTCTCCGAACAGTAGACCTCGCAAGCACAAACTTGTAAAGTGAGCTTAGAAAGTGAGCAACATACTGCATTTTGAGGAACTATTTTGCTCATTGCGCTGAAAATCTTCATCAGATCTTTACCAAATATCAGACAAACTTAAAGTTACCTTTCAAATAAAATAAAAATCATCGAAATCAAATCATATTAGACGGTGAACGGAGAACGGAGAACGGAGACTAGAAGTAAGTAAGAAATACAAAAATATTAGGTACAATCAGGAACTGTTTATTTCTTTCAGACATTGGTGTTTTCACGCCATCTACTCATAGTTCCTCCATGAATAAACAAATTCTAATGCTAGACGGTTATACGTATTATCAAAAAAACAGAATGTATTGGAGCTGCTCCTCGAGCCAAGATAAGTGTCCTGCTGAAATAAAGCGGTTTCCCAATGGTGAAGTGGTCAGGATAAACGTCCACCACAACCACGAACCACCACGGTTCGAATGCAAACGAATGGAGTTTATAGTCAAGTTTGAGAATTAACACAGCATTGTTCTTTGGATGTTTTATTTTTATTTGATTAAATATTGTGTTGTTTTTCGTTCTTATTGTGTTTAAGTGGAACGAGTACCTGGATCGATGAACAAGATACTAGTCACAACTCTTTAGGTACCATCTTGATTTTTTTAGTTTTAAGTATAGTAAAAAAAATATATTAGGTACAGTACTACGATTTAAATAAGATGCATCGTCGTCAAATCGCTTTAAAAAACAAATATGTTTAAATTTTTTGTGCTATGCAACGTATACTTAAATCCAACCTCGCTCTCTGGTTTGACGAACCGTCATAAGCCGCGGGACGTCAACATTTGGTTGCATAATCCCTTTAGTTTACGACTGGGACCTCGACTTGATCAAAATAAACACAAACGCTATTCTAAGATAACTTTTATCGTGTCTAAAATACAGATTAACTTATAAAATGAGGCTAAACAAAGTTTAATTTACAGATATTCAATTTATACCGACGGAGAAAGGGAAACACATACTGGTGATGCGCGGGTTTACTTACTCTCAGGTGGGAGGGAGGTTCTTTTACTGTTCATCGAAGCATATGGGATGTAGAGCGCGCGTGCGGCTACTCGCGGGGAAGTTGGTGCCTTCAGGAGATGCGCATAACCACGCGCCGCCGTCGCACGCACGCTGCGGGAACGGTGCGTTCGTGCAGCTGCGTCCTCGCAGCCTTCTCCCCTCCCCCGTCACCTCGCCCACCGCCGCAGCCGCCGCTCTCGCCCTCCACGCCTTCAATTTCCCGAGAATACTGCCCAAGACAGATCTATGGTCGAGATTATCTAAGCCTGACTCTAAAAAAGACTAGATTATTTATGCTTTCATAGCGTTATGTCGAGGTTATTATGAACCTGTTACGTGAAACATCACATCTTAATCACCAGTACCTAATATTGGGTATAGACTTTACTGTCATGTTTTTTTTACATTTTAGGCATGTTAGTATTGTTTAAATTCTATTTCGTTACCCGAAAAAGGTTCCTGTGTTCCACGCAAAGGTCGTCTTCGCGGTAACAGCTAATCCTGTCTTACTAATATTACAAATGCGAAAGTCTGTGTGTTAATGTTTGTAACACGTATCTCCGTGACGACTTATCCGATTGTGATAAAATTTGAAATGTAAATGGCTTAAGTCCTGGAATAACACATATACTTTTTATCCCGGGAAAAATGTATTGTTCCTGTGGAACTAAATGGATAAAAACTGAAAATCCGAGGGTGAAGCCGCGCGGGTCATCTTGTGATTAATAAAATTTCAAAGTTTTTTGTAGCTAATAGATAACACACCCAACAGTAATTTACATATTCCTGACCCGAACTAGAATTCTCTGAGTGTTGGATATCTATGTTAACTAGATCCATACCATTGCAGATTATGCAGTCCCGCAACGGAAATCGAACCCGCAACCTTATAATTAAGTCACACAATCGACGCACGTAACAAGTTGGAGTATGCTTTGAAGATAATGGAGTATTGATTGTTTATAAACCCATAGATAGGCAGTTATTTAGTTTAGGTAAGATAATAAATACATTCATAATTTCATACCAAATTAATGATCATGAGCTAGATATTCAACTTGTAAATATTATACAGATAATTTGGTATGCATATTGTTGAAAGTTAGGTACATCGCAAGCAATAATTATGAAATAAGTATAAAATATTGTTTCTTGAATTTGTTAATCGATCTCTAAATTGTTATAAGTAAGCTTTGCTTTCGGTGATATCTCAACGCTATACGTAATTCGGTGATATTTTAGATAGGCAATAATTTTTAAAGCGTTAATACGTACCTAATGTTCTACTTAATGTTATTTCCTGAAGGTTTAGTTTGTATATAAAATCCTATTTTATTATAGATCGCTATGAATTTTATTATATTCTGCTTGATAAACATACCTTGTTTTATTGTTATTTTCTTAAAAGCGCAGAAGAAGCATTGAAACCTCGGTAAATAATTAACACGTCGCGTCGTCTCGGTGACAGTTTTTAGTAAAGTAATCACTTACTATAGTGCCCTTCTTACTTGGAGGCAGAATATCTAGCACTATGACCCACCAAGACGAACTCTTGCTGAAGTGTCCTACCACCAGGTATGTGTTCTGTAAAATGTCTGCCTATATTTATATCTTAGTTATTTATTTATTAATATATTTATTTAACTTACCGGATTGGTTCCCTAAGGGTGAGTTGCACCATCTAACGTTAACGTCAAATTGTTCTACGACGATTAAACAATTTGACGTTAACATTAGATGGTGCAACTCACCCTAAGAAGAACAAGCGTAGCGCTGGCAGACTACCAGCCAGATGTGTTGGTGACATAAATGGGGGTAAGACTTGGATGAGATCTGCCTACAACAGGTTCATGTGGAAAAAAATGGAGGAGGCTTACACTTAGCAGTGGGTAGATACAGGCTGACAATAAAAATAATAATAATAATAATAATGCTGGACAATCCACACAGCTTCATCTAGCCCAAGGTAAGCTGCTGTTAAACAGAGCTGTATTATGGGTACTAGATGACTGATATATATTTAATACAATACAATACATAAATAGATCAATGCCACCAAAACACAGGCGTGCTTTTTCTCTACAAAAAAATAGAGTCATTTTCATCTTTCTCCTACTTTCCGAGGTGTGTCTGTAACAATATCTGATCATATAAAAAGGCCGGTCTCCTCCTGTCGGTGTTCTTTGTTGTCGCTCGCCGCACCCTATAAAACACAAAATGCTGTCTGCCGCCAGACTGATCGCCCCTGTAACCAGGTCTGCCATCTTCTGCAATGCTGCTCTTGTGCGACCACTTGCAGCAGTCTCTACGCAGTCACAACTTGTGGCAGCTCCCTCCCAGCTATCAGCGGTGCGCTCTTTCCAGACCACCTCAGTCACAAAGGATATTGACTCTGCTGCCAAATTCATTGGTGCTGGTGCAGCGACAGTAGGAGTAGCTGGATCCGGAGCGGGTATCGGAACAGTGTTCGGTTCCCTCATCATTGGCTATGCCAGGAACCCTTCCCTGAAGCAACAGCTGTTCTCATACGCCATTCTGGGATTCGCCCTGTCCGAGGCTATGGGTCTCTTCTGTCTTATGATGGCGTTCCTTTTGCTGTTCGCTTTCTAAGCTATTTATTTTAAGAACACTACTACTGCCATCCCACATGATGAGGTTTCAGTGAATACTATCTGGAGTGGACGGCCGGGAATCGAATGTTTGGAAACCTCACCCTCATAGTGATGCAAGGACTGATGTGTAAAAGTGTGTTACACTTTCTAGTGCGCGTCATCAGGAATGCAATTTATTTAATTATGTAGTAATATAATGAAAAACCTGCAAATAAAATGTCGTACGTAAATATCTGATCATATAGATCTTTTGGTTGTCGAACTGTCATCTAACCTAAACTTTGGCTCGTATATTGAATCTAAGGTCAAAACTGCTGCTAAAAAACTTGGCAGTTGGCTTCTAACTCTTTACTAAGCCCAGGTTCGGTCCTTCATGGAGTACTGCTGTCACAAAGGTAGACGGATCTGCCAAGTATCAGTTGGAGGCCTTAGATTCTATAGAACGGCATGTCAAAAGACTTATTGATTGTTCGATTCGAAGTTGTGTAGTCTCGAGCATCGACGAAGTATTGCCTGCCTATCAGTTTTTTACAGATTACACTTCGGTGAGTGCACACAAGAACTACACAACCTTATCCCCTCTTCTCCTTTCCATTACCGGACAACCAGGAAATCGGAAAGACGCTACCCTTACACTGTAGATATTCCACCAATCCGTACGAAACGGTTTGATTCCTTTATCATTCGCACTGCCAAAGAGTGGAACTCGTTGGTTTTTCCAGAAGATTACAATTTAGGAATATTCAAAACAAGAGTGAACAGGTATATTCTAGCCAAGCGTGCTCCATTTTAGGCCGCATCGACACTTAACATCAGGTGGGATAACGGCCAAACGCTTGACTATCATTTATGCAAAAAAAAACTCTTTTTAATATAATTTATTTTTTCTTCTTAAGCTCACTGGCCTATATGTGTACCCGCCTCGGAAAGTTCAACGAAAAAATTTAAATATCTCTGCTGCAAACTCTGCACCAAGAATAATAGACGTAAGGAAACAAGATACATATGCAAGGGATGCCCTGAAAAAACACCTCTATGTCCCACTTGCTTTGAAACGTGGCATATAAACTATGCAAGAAACACTGACAGAACGTAGAACAGGTCTACCATGAAACATTCTGAAGTTTCGGACCGAAATTTGTGCAATTCGGACGATGAATGCATCGATTTGTTGCTAAAACGATACTTTAATCACCGAAATCGGTCCCGAAGGCGGCGCATGACGATAAAACAATTCCTATGATACTTCATGGTAGCCAAGTACTTCGTATTTCGTTTATATTCGTTCGGCTCTGAAATTTCGGACATACAGTCATGGTAGGCCAGCAGATTATATTAAACAATTGAAGTTTGTGGTTTTCAAAAGAGTACCTAATCTAATAAATTTGAGAAAACCGAATACTTAAAATTAATGATTTAAATATTGATTAAACTTACTTTACAATCTACTAAAACTGTACATCCTGCTGTTTGTTATTTCTAAAACGTATAAACCTTTTACTTGTATCGCTCTATCTATTGATAAAAGCCGCATTAAAACCAGTTGCGTAGTTTAAAAGATCTAAGCGTTTACTTAAATATACAAAGGGACAGACGGAGCGGGAAGCGATTTCGTTTTAGATTATGTACCCAGTACAGTTGAAAGTAAAAATCTAGTTTTGTTCTAGGTACAATAAAATAACATAGAAAAGCGACCGTAGTCCACTGACCGTATTTTTGTGTTCGTCGGTACATCTCTTTTTAAACAAGATGTTCTCTTTTTCAAAATCACTTGCCTGAATACATACCACCTGCGAATTCAATGAAACTCATCAAATATCTTAAGTGTCACCTCTGCACTAAGAATAAAAAACGGAAGGAAACGAGATACCGATATGGAGCGTGCCCTAAGAATATTCCTTTATGTCTTAGTTGCTTTGAAAAGTGGCATTCAAAATATGAGAATCGCACTAACAAAAATAAGTGAGACTTGACCTGAATATTCCGAGACAGTCTCTGAATTGTCACAAATTAATACGCAAGTTACATTAATTTATTTATCTATATTTGTGTCTTTTGTATATGTTTCAAAAAGTCACGTCCGTGCCCCGCTTACGCCCTGTCCGCGACGCGTTCTGGTCTTACGTCTTTTCTGTGTGGTCAGTTATAGTTTAAATATTTAATAATAAATAGTTAAAAGAATTGGGTTTGATTTTCGTTTTAGACCACACTGCAACGGTTGCTCTGCTACTACAGTAGTCTATGAACACTTGCAATTCTAGAAATATTAAGCGCGCCTTGCACTGCACCCTGAGATAAAATGTGATAATTATTCACATTATTGATGAAGATGATTCATTTATCATCTTCATCACCACGTAAAAAAACTATATAATAACAATCAAGATCAGTCGTCATGGTGCTCTTTGGGGCAGGCCTTTGCCCAGCAGTAAGACAGGATAGGATGAATAAAAAAAAAATGTTGCTGACATTTTAAGACAGCGCTATTTAGCCCCAAACTCGGCAAAGCTTGTACTAAGAAAACATGATAAAAGTTTGACTATTTCGGTCTTTCGTTTTTACTAAATTTTATGAAAATATGTGAGTATTTTATTTTTATTTAACGTGTACCTATTATGTTTACTTACAGCTGCTGTAGGTAGATTTATAGAGACGACCAGAGGGGGGGTTTTGTTGGAATTCAACAACTACAGGTTTTATAAAAACTACGTGAATGGCAGCATCGTGTCCTGGGTGTGTTGCCGGTCCCCGTACTGCAAGATGAGGATCAGAACTAACGGCAATAGTATACTTTCCTACCTCAATAGACACACTGATAAATGTGTGCCAATATCTAGATAAGACGTCCTATTTGTGCCAACATTTAAAGGTCATATTAGATTGACGTATCAGTATCACAAAAATGATACATTCGTCTAAAAAAAAATATATATATATATAAGCTTTTTATCTTTACTTAGACTTTCTATCTGCCAACATTTTTAGGTCAGACTAGATTGTAGACTGCCTATGATTTGTATCAACATTTTTAGGTCATACGAGTATTAGATGGATGTATTAGTATTAGTACCAACGGCAACATAACGATATTTTAGTATATCAATAAACACACTGATTGTGTGCCAATATCTAATTAGACTTCCTAGTTTGTGCCAATATTTTAGGTCATAATTAACACTCATCAGGCCTCGTTCGCACGAGCGTATTTTTACCGCGCGTTTAAAATCCGCTCTAATGGAACAAATGTATTTCCAAGTAGCTGTTCGCAAGTCAGCGTTTATAAACGCAACGTATTTATATCGCGCAGTGCTCAATTTACAGAGCGTTGGGCGTTGGACGGGAGAGTTGGATTTTTAACGCTCTCGCATAGAGAGTCCGCCAACGCCGGGTTTTACAGCGACGGATAATTTACGCTCGTGCGAACGAGCTCTTAGAACCAATAACAGTATAATTTGTAGTGCAACAATATATCGTGCAGCAATGCAAACAATATGATAACACACCGAGAAAATAAGTATATATGCAAATATACATACGACTTCTTATTTTAGGTATTTAATATTAGATTGATGTCAATATAATTAATGTATAATCAGTATTGTAGAGTAGTACTTCAATATTTTGTATATCTTTATTAAAGCACTGTAGTATTTAAAGGAAAAAAGTATTTATAATATCTAGTCGTTCAATGTAATAGTACATTATGGTACTAGTGTGAAACATTGGTGATTACCGCTGAGGCGCCATTACATAGCCGAGGACGGTAATTATGCTCAACGACGTGTATCATAGGACGTTTTTCAACTTACTAGTGAGTTGAAAATGTTATAGTTTGATTATGGGTGTCATTCTGTGCCTAATTGCGATGACCATAGAGCCACTTTATAAGCAATTGTGTTGAAAAATAAATAATGCTTGTAGTCTGGGCAATTTAGAAGTAGGGTCGTTTGGATCTCATGTAATATTAATAAATAAATTTTAATAATTTCCTTTTTGTAATCTCCTCATGACCAACGTTCATTAACTAGTTGTAAGTAGCTGTGGCGTAATCCGTCATTCACAGTTTTAGTGAACCATTCCAATAAACTTTGATAAACCTTGGTACAATAAAAAAAAATACTAGCGGTTTTTTCCCGTAGAGTTGTCGCTGGTGACAAAGCTGGCAGAAATGTATGCGCGTAAATATGGCTTTAAAAATTGTCATATTCGATCATCATTTACCTTGTGCCTTAATCCACGACGCGGATCCAATGCGGATTGGTGAATGACAATGTGTTTTTAGTTTTCATTTCTCATATACCGATCCTCACTGTGTTTTCATTTCACCGCTTATGTACTGGCATTGTGCACGTAATTTTTACAAATAGAAAAATATATTTTTGCACGACTGGTTTCAAAGCTACGACATTAGGATCGAAAGTGTGATCACTACGACTAGACAAGTCTTTCCACCAATTTTAAAAACAGGTTTAAATAGGTTTAAATGTAGTGTACCCTTGATATTGCAGATGTGGTGTTTATAAATACGGTAAAAGGTGCAAATGCGGTATTATTCAAGGGAGGCAAGTTCACAATATGTTACGAGGGTATAAACGATCTGGCGACCTGGAGGTGCCAGAAGCGGCAGTGTCAAGCGCGTCTGATGACCAGACATAATAAAGTGTTGTCATTTTACGGGCATGATCAACATTGTCATGTGTTATTAAAACACTCATAAGCTTAGCCAGTTTACTAACTTATATAATTTACTTCAGTTTTGATAGACACTTTGAGGGAAAAAATAAGCTCGTATTTTAAAATCTTTAAATAATATATGAGTTTTTTATTTATAAAAAGTGATTTAGATTTTTTTTCATGAAATATACTGGCCCGCATATAAATCGACCCACCTTAATTTAATAGATTTTTTTGCAGGCCAAGTGTATAATAATTATAGAACCTTATTTTTTATATATTTTAGGTTTCTACTTTTAGCATTAAACCTCTGTTAGCTAGCTAATGTGTCTTTCAAATCTATCATCGTCTTTCATTGACATAGAAGAACAAAGAAAGACAATATTCAGCAAGCCACTAAAATTATAGATGTTATATGAATAAGGGCATATTTTTTTATGCAGAGTGGCAATCAATAACCAAGCCTTTCTTTACAGAAGCGAAATACATAAAAACATCCAAAGGCGGCATAATGTTATTGTACGACGGATACAAATACTCGAGGAACTACCAAAAAGGCGTGCGCATATCTTGGAAATGCAGCAAGTCTCGCTGTATCGCCCGCGTCAGCTCCGTAGGAAACCAGATCATAGCTTTCAGGAACCTTCACAATCACGTCAAAGGGAGCCAGCATCGCTGGACTGATAACCAACCTGTGTAAAGCCTTGTGAGCGTTATATCGTGTATCCAAGCGGTATGTTTTTGATTAATGTCCCGTCAGCTGTTTGATTTCGGAATAAAAGTAAAACAATACCGCGTCGGTAAAGCGATATAAGCTTTCTGGGCGGAAAACGCGCAGAGATTTTGTGAATCCATTCATGTAGCACTCACTAATTACTTGGTTTTCACAGAATATATCTTCGGCATAAGTAAAAAAAAATCATCTACCTACGTCGTGATAAATTACTTCAATGGCAAGTCGCTTTTGTGATAATGTGACAGCAAGACTCCCTACATATCCCTGGTTTACGTGATTTTTAGAACCTATTTCACGATCAATAAGTGTCAAGAGTTAGCCCACCTATTAGGTAATAAAATAAGTTAAATAAAGATCTCCCAAAATACACGAGAGATCTCATGCATGTAATCCACTTATTTTTATCTGTAACTGTTTTTGTTTAGGAATATATTTTAAATCATCTAGTCATTATTAATTAGTACTATACAATACATGTAAGTAAGTTCTGTTAAAAATAGGTAAATTAAGGTTTATTTTATTAGTATAAGTCGATAGTAGATCAGTCATAGAACTATCAGATATTTGTAAATTGGGACACTTACTAAATTATTGTCAATAATCATTGCAATATATTTTTAAATCGTACGGGCTTACTAACAAAACACAAAATGTAATAATGCTCAATCAAGGTATTGGTAACAATATATCAATACCTTGATTGAGCATAGCTCCGTGTCACGGAGCTAATTTTACCTGCAAAGTTTTGGTACATACCTAGAAAACTTTTACTGATGAACATAATATGATATTCCGATACTGTGTATATTTATTCTGTTCAATATTATTTATATCTGCAGTTAGTGCGCTCATCATGTAACCGAAATGTATTATAAACGTTCTTACAAACGTTCTATTGTAACTTTCGCTTACAGACCCAAAAGTTATATTAGTTGTTAGCAGTCCAGCAGCTGTCGTATGTTAGCAATCGCAGCAAGTCGGCTGATGGTGTGAGTGATTGTGTCTTGATACAACACGCGGACCCAATGCGGATTGGTGTATGGCGCATGTCTTTAATATTTTTAACTCCGACTGCACGACTAAGTTCGAACCCACGACCTTAGAATCGGAAGAACCATCAGTGCCCTAATGGTAGTGACTTTAGCGTGACTATAGTATTGTGCTAGTGTATTTAAACACTACTTTTCAATGCTAACAGCTGATACATATTTCAGTGTCAACGATTCCCATAGTCTTCGGTACATCGAGATTTGGTCGACCGCAATTGAGCATAGGCGGATATAGATACTGCCGGCATAAAGGCTACCATGATGAGGGCCCGAAAATGAGGTGGAGGTGCACCTTACAACCTCGTGGATGCCGCGCTAAACTCGTTACTTTAGACAACAACGTTATACATAGGAGTCTAGACCATAACCATTGATTGTACATGTAGTAGCACCATACTGATTTTGTTCTTTTGTTTTTTTTTATACGTGATAATTGTTTTCTATGATTTGTAGTCATTCCAGTGAGATTCTTCGAACTTTTATATATTGGTTATCTAAACAGATATTATAGATTTTTAAAGAACTAATTTTTCTTTGCAACTAATTGCAACTATGTTACAAGTTATCTTAACATAAGATAGCTTAAGTACATAGTACATGGATAATAGTTTTTCATGGATGTAATATGCGAGCAAAGCAAACAATTCCATAATTCAATAATCTAGAATTTCAAGTATTTTCCTGTTTTTTTTTTAAATATGTTGTTAATTACAAACGAGAATCTCGCTGGAATGATTTATCAATGGCAAACAACTTGGTAACTTTCTGTTTTGTATTTGTTTCAGATAATTAACAAAACATTTTTTTTGGTCTGATGAATATCGCTAGTTACAAATATTATATAAAAATACGGATCTCTAAAATATAACAAACGAAGATGGTAATTACTCCTGGAACGGGAAGGGTTTGTATAGCTGTATTGGTAATAATAAATCTTTGCTGTAACTTGAAAAGGTATAGGTAGATATAACATGTTAATTATAAACGGTTTTCTGGTAATTTGACATAAGACAAAGATTAGCAAATTTAATCGTGCATTGGTAAAAGTTTAAAAACTAATTTGGTAATGTGGTTTTTTTTACAGTTCCCGCACGAAACCGAAAAAAGTGGGTCTATTATGAAGATACAAGCGAAATAATTAAGAACCTGCGAGTATTTACTGAGAATTGCATCGACCAACAGGACAGCAGTGCGAGAGCCAAAATGCACTTCAGCAGCCTTCGTTCTCGAATTTTATAGTAAACTCAATTTATTGTAAACTAGCTGTTGCCAACGACTTCGTTCGCGCGGAACAAAAAGATGGATTTTTTCCGAGATAAAAAGTTTCGGCGTTCAGCCAAACCGGTTGAGTGGTTATCGTATTATAGACTATAATATAGAGGAACAAACATACATCCAAACAAACTTTGTAATCCAAACTTTCGCATTTATAATATTAGTGTAAAGTGGAATATTTTTGATTTACGTACTTACTGTTTTAAAAAAAGCACTGTTTAGCATACAAAATGCGAATTGTACTAACAATTGATTACCTTTGATAAAGAAAAATGCGCGATTGTGTTCTGATTTTTGTCATGAAGACACCGAAGTTTTACTTGAGATCATTTATACTATAAAATGGGACCCAACTCAAAAACCAATTTAAATAATTGATATAGTGTGGTAAGGTACTAATTTTATAATATTTGCAGCAGCAGCCGTGGTAGCAGCAGCAGTAGCAGCAGTAGCGACCAAGCAGTTCGATCCGATAAAATTCGAAATGACGAAATTCGGAAACCCTACAATCTCCTGGGGTAATTACCGATTCATCAAGAAGCTGAGCCGTAAGACTAAGACCTGGTGGGAGTGCTGTGCTAGAAAATCGCACGACTGCCGCTGTGTGGCAGTTACTGTCGACGACCGCCTTATGAAGCTCAACGGATGGCATAACCATTCGTAAATTATTCGTAAACGGGCTGTACAAATTGCATCTTACTGGAAATCTTGCTGAGACGGAAAGTTACCTTGTACAGAAAAGAGATGGCTATACAAATTCAGTTGCTGCTTGCAATTACCATAAATCAAGCCCGTTTATGCGGAGGGTTAATGCGGAGAGAGCCTGGTACAAAGAGATGATCTGATGTACAAAATAAATACTAACTTGGGCCGGAAAAGCTGCTATGATTATGATTATTCTACATTATTATTAGGACATTTTTGGTCTTAAAATATACCAATCGATCACGTAAACGGCCCTTGCTATAGTGGATTGTGAATAATAGTGAAAATTACCTTATCATTTAAATGTAGATATTTTAAGGTAATTCATATTTTATTAAATATAACTATCCGTTATAAGTTGCTTGGGTTTTTTAGGGAGTATATTGTACTTTAACAATAAAATAATGCTATATTTAAACTGCTAATTAATATAAGTAGATAGTAAATGATGCTTTTCTTTCTGGTTTGGGCTAAGTTATCTATTTTCGTCTCGTTTATCTGATTAACTATGTTACTCCTACAGTGGTAAGAAATAACATTCAAAAATAACCTTTTCATTAAAATTAGATTTTATGTAGTAGGTACGTAAGTAAGTTCGTATGAGACAGTGGCCAACTCTAGTGACAGAGTTTCTAGGCCGACCGAAGGCTTCTCTAATAACGTTATTGGGTAAAACCGATAATGTTGATTTACTACTAAATAGATACTTAATTGCTTCATGACGTGCGTTTCAAACTGTTAATAACGGTATTTAAAAAAAATAATCTTATCATTTGAAACGTTATAAAATTACTTATTTTTTATGTTCGATAACTATATATTTAAGAAATTAGATATACTTAGATAAAATGTAATTTGCGTGTAGTGTACTGTTGTTGGGTATAAGTATTTGTGATAGTTTAAGAAAATGTACTCTGTTTCTTATTTAAATTTTTTTTCTGATATTGTTAGATTGTTTGAAAATCTTAAATTGATTCAGTAGCGAATTCTCATATTAATGTAGCATTGTAGTGTTTATGAAAATAAAATCGTCTTAGTGTACGAATCGCCTGTTTCTTTTTGTTGCAGTTTTTTATGAAAAGTTTCTTTTTGATGACAAAGTTTTTTGATTTTTTGTTTGTTTGAAAAGGTAACTCAAACGTGTTTATCTAAACACAAGTACAGCGCCGATTGTGAAGACAATTGTGAAACGGCATACTAAGCGCGCTGTATGTACGCTAGCAACGCGCGTCGAACGCAACGCCGATCGCTTTCACCAAAAATACTCTTATCCAAAATATTCCATAAAATTTACACAGTTGATTATTGTTTGATTCAGGCGTTACTTTGCGGAAAACTATAAAAATATTATTACATAAAAATTACGACATATTGGACAGGTATACTTATTAATAATGGTTCCAGAGCCCAAGTTTGATCTCTCCCAGCGCGGAAACCTTGTCATCCAGATTGGTGAGTGGCGATTCAACAAGCACGCCTGCTGGGGGTCCAAGGTCCGCTGGACCTGCATCAAAAAGAAGAATGGGTGCAACGCAGCCATCACTACGGTCGATGACGTTATTGTTAAAACTCTAGGGAAACATAACCATTAAGTTTTTAAAGGAATTCATTGTTTGGTAGCTTTGAGGGCTGTGGTTTCTATCAGGTAATGGTATACTAATTGTTGTATAGTTAGCCTAATACCCTACGGCCAAGGCCACACTACAGAACAAATATTAGCCACACTTGGCTAAACGCTTAGTGGCAAGAGATTAGCTTAGTGGTTTTAGCCTAAGTAGGAACTAGGAACATCATAATCCTTTCGCATCGTAAACGTATCGTTTGGCTGTCAGTTTGGATCTTTGCTAGTGTCACACTACTAAAGAACTATGCACTACTACAGAGTCACTAAAAATGACACACAACTTAAAAGTATGACGTTACTTTTACGATAATCTCGTAACTATGATAAAATAACTCCGGACCTAAACAACACAAACTAAACTAAACTAACACTAACAACCTAAACTCTCTCCTTTGGTCCACTTTCACAACTATTTTTCACTAGTTAAGAAAAGACACTTTTTACTTCTTATTTCATAACCGGTTATTAAAATGGAATAAAAAGTGCCCTGTCTTAACTGACATCCGAAAATAGTTAAGAAAGGAGAAATATAATTCTGCTTTTACAACTAGCATAGACATAAGAATTTTTGTACTCTGTTTTGGACTCCGTGTGGGCTCCCGCCAGAAGCTCTAGCCGGTCACCCCTAAGAGTGGTTTGTGCACACGAGTCCTTGGCTGCACTACGTGTGAACAAACCACTCTCAGGACCTCTCTGAGCTTCTGGCTCCCGCACTATTTTATTGCACTACTATCTTCTGTCCCCGTGTCGGTCTTGCGGCCGGGCTTCGCGGCGGCCGCGCTTTCCGTGTAGCGTCGGGCTTTCGTCATACATAAGTTCGATATAATTTGAACAATGAGGTTTTTAGTTAAACGATAATGAGTACAGATTGTCTATGCTAGTTGTAATAGCAGAATTATATTTCTCCTTTCTGAACTATTTTCGGATGTCCGTTAAGACAGGCCACTTTTTATTCCATTTTAATAACCGGTTATGAAATAAGAAGTAAAAAGTGTCTTTTCTTAACTAGTTGTGAAAAATAGTTGTGAAAGTGGACCGAAGTAACTCTCTTTTGTTTTTAATATAGTTGGCTTTTGTTTGATGGCGTTACCAGAATCATGTTATAGTTTGACAGTATTAACTACATAGTTATCAATGTTTAGGTACTTAAATCGATAGGAAAAGTCAAAAGTTTATTCCATAGATTGACAGTATTATCTATAACCTAATATTAAGTTGTCTTTATATGAATCGTTAAAGACTAGAACTAGGTATAATACAACGTAGCTTAATTATATTTTTACTTTTATTTTTATATATTATTCTTGTAATTTTAATGCCTTGTAACTTTAATAATAATTATGCATAGTTTTGTGAGGATTCGTTGTTTCGTTTCTTAGCCAAAATTAATATTAATCATTAACTAAGGTTGTTACAATTTATAATAATAATTGTTGGTACTTATTATATATTATATACCTACCTACATAATTCGTTTTTCGCATGATGACTTCCATAATAAATTTATTTCTACTCTTTTTACATTTTAACTTGTTTACATGTGTTTAAAACTGTAGGTTGCTAGAACTAAAAATATTCAATAAATGACTAAATCTGGAGTATTTTATTTTATGTAGTCTTAAAATGTATTTTGTCTTTGTCTCTCTTCCGTAAAACAAAATTATATATTAAGTTTTTATGTAGGTACCTAGTTTTGGTTTTAACACCAATATAGTACCAATTTTTGTAATAACATTATGGAAAGCTGAATTGATGGTAAAAGGTAATAAATGTAATCAACTTGTATATAGATTCGGATGAATTCCTAATGTGCCACGCAATATGATATGATACTAATGGTAGTTGACCATTTCAGATTTGAACCCAGTATTTGCACAATCTCAGCGCGGTAATCCAGTCATTATGATCGGACAGTACCGATTCAATCGGGTCAATAAGTACGGCAGCAGAACCAGATGGGTGTGCGTGAAGGCTAAGGCTGGATGTAGAGCATCTCTTCATACAATGGACAACGCGATAGTCAGAGTCTGGGGGTTCCACGACCCTCAGGCGCATACCAGCGCCAACCGGTATCTTCCATAGCACGTTGACGCGTCATACAAAATTTGTAGCGACGTGCAGTTATGGGAATAAAAAGTGTGTAAAAGAAAACTGTGCCGTTCGGAATACCTCGAATACTCTGTCACAATATTCTCGCATGAGAAAGGTGATTAAAGTTCATGTTTGACATAACTTAAAACCTTGTGAGAATGATTTTTTTACTTAAATTTGTTGAAAACGATACGATGCAAGAGTTTGTCCAGGCTTCATTCATATCTTGCTAAAAAATAAATGCGACCGGTCAGACTCTTGGATGATTGTTTGTTACTCAATCGCTGCAGCTGATCCGACTAATATTAGTTTTGAACCTAAAAAGCATTTATTAAAGTGGTTATGCCTGTAATAATATTTGAATTTATGTTGTTTTCACCTCTCAAAATAATGCACAAGTACAGATAATTAAATTTGAAAAGGACAGCTGAAAGCGCGTATTGAATTGTGTAGGTTTTTTCACTTAAATACCACTAAGTTTAGTAAGTACCATATGTAATTTCTATAGAATCGAGAATGACAAGTAAGTTTAAACTAAAGTAACTAAATAACGTCACAAGGAAGTAACTTAATTTACACATGTTCAAAGCGAACTTATATTTACACTCCTTAAACGAATTTTTACTTACATTATTCATGTATATTATTTGTATTTTATTATATCGGCAATGCCATTATGCCAATGAAAGAATGCGGTGTGGAAAAGTGGAAAGACTTGTATTGTGGGAGACCTTTGCACAGCAGTGAATAACAGGATAATTTTTTTAATAAAACGTTATTTTCACAAATATACCTATCATTTAGTATTGACTTGATCAAGCAGTTTATGTACCTATAGTATTTTATATAAAGTCTGAATATAAAAATATGCATAAGATTCACAAGCGCAGTTCTTTATGTATAAAAAAATACTTTGGAATCTCCCAAAATCATGACAAAACGGTGCTTCTTCCTTTTGATGTAGCTTATTTTATTTGAGGCTCCATCACGCTTCGATGGTGAAGTTGATATCAAACATTATTTACCTAGTTTTAAGCAGTATTTTATTGAAGGTGGGTTAGTTGATAAGTGTTACAGTATCCTAAAGTATTCGTAGAATGAAGTAATGATCTATTATCATTATCATTAATGTAACATTACAGCTAACGTGCACTTAAAACGTTAAAATAAATAAATAATTTTTGGTGGTGGATGACATAGGTTTTATTTAATGAATTTCATAATTATAGATAGTATTTTATCTACTTAAAATTAATAAATAAGCTTAACTATTTATAATTTTATTTGTTTTTTTTTTACTGTTTGTACGACTGTATCAGTTTGTTAAACTTTCGTATAATTGTGTCATAACGTTGTTCAGTAAAAACGTTTAGTACAAATGTTGTAGCTTAAAGATTATTATACCAGTTTCAACGGATTAAGCACAAACAAGCTGATCCGAGTTAGAGATTGGGTGGCATTCAGTAATTTTTCCAGTAAAAAATATATTGTTTACACAGTACTATTGTTGCAGATATTTTAGTGGAAGAGTATAAGACGTGTCGCGGTACAGTGATGCTGCTGGCCTACGGGTTTCGTTTCTCAAGGGAAAACGTCAGAGGACACAAAACCAGGTGGCAGTGCACCCTTAAATCTAGAACCAGATGCAGAGCATACATCACCACCATCGACGGACAGGTCATAAAGCACAGCTTTGACCATAACCATGTTCTAATGTAGAACATAACTACAGCACGCGCATATAATATTTGTTTGTAACAACATGAAAATTAGGTTTATATTTCCTTAAGTGGAAATACTTGGGGAAGACCATTCAGCTCAAACCTTCAGCTGCGGGAAGGTTTTTTTTCTTAAACCTATACTGGTTTAAGAAAAAAAACCTTGTTATTGTAGCAAAGATTTCATCAAATAAATTAATAATACTTGGTATGAATAACCCAGGGACACCCGCTGTATTTACGCCTACAAAATATGTTTAATTATTTTAAATGTAATATAAAAAAAGCTGCAAGCTTTTTATTTATGATTGATTGCATGAAATGTCCATCAACAAAACAAACTTCCCTTTCGGTGCTAGTTTTGCTGAGACCTAAATCTAAAGTCTCATGTGCATGTATAATTTTACTGGAAACCATTTGCATATCCACCTGGGACACAGCAATGCGATTACTGCTTGGCAGTAGAAATAGTTATCGTGGTAGTTGTTCCCCGGACGAACTCTATCACAAAGAACTCTACTACTATTGTAAAATGATCATCTTTTTTTCATTTCTAAGTGTTTCAAGTAGTGCGTTGAAATCTTTTGTACTGTTTTCTTGCGCGCAGCACCTCGTGGCTTTTGCTATTAAGTATTTTGTGTGCGTAGCAAGAGCAAACTTCGACTTGAAGACCTCGGTGGCGCAGTTGGAAGCGAGAGGCTACTGGTTAGATCCCTGCTGCGGGACAAATGATGTTCGCATGATCTGCAAATATTTGTTCCAAAAAGTCTTTTCGTACCTTGGAATTTCTTACTGTGTTATTAGTTTGCCCCGTTCAAAAGTTTTGCTAGTTTTTTTTGTTTTATGAAACAATTTAGTTGTTATGAAAATAGACGCCCAAATCGTTTGTGAATGGATATAATTTTATAGCAACATTATATCATCGTCTATACGCTATTTCGTGTCAATAGGACATAATATAAGAGAGTTTATATAAGATATATAAGAGAATATTTTGTATTTAATTTAATCTTGTAAGTTGTAAGTATGTTAAGACTAACTGTACTTAAAGGGGAAAGTGGGACCAGTATCATAGATAATATAAAGTTATGAAATGGAAAGTGTTACAAAGTAATATTTGTAACATTAATTGAAAGATTATTTTAAATAAGTATGTATTTTTATTTAAAAAACGGAAGTTTTCACGCACCGGAAATCAAAGGTTTATTACTGTTTTGACTTAATTTTGAGAGCGGTTAGCGCCAAAGAAGGGGTGCGCTGTTTCACTCACCCTGCCGAGGACTCTCGGAATTGAGTGTGGTATAGTACTCGTATGTATAAATGAAATATTTATACCATTATTCGAGATTTACCGATAATTATATTAGTAAAAATGTTAGCATATCCTTAATTAAATAGTAAACGTATCATAGCATAGCAAAATAACAATCTAAATATCATAGAAAAACGCTTGTTGTGACTTAAAGTACATTTTTTTTATACAAGTTTGCTTATTTATTTTATAAATAAATGATTTTTTGTACAGTCAGTTTGTTCTTTATATGTACTAGTAAACTGTTAGGACCTAATTCATAGTCATACTATAAATCTTTGTTAGCTAGAATGTGTTTTTTGAATCTGTCATCGTCTTTGTTTATTGACATCAAAATGACAAGGAATGTAAAGGTCGCTGAAATTACAGTTTCTTTTTTAAATAAGAAGATTAAAGTCTTTCAAAAATAATTTATTTGCAAAAACATGTGTGACTCAAACCTTAGTGGTTTTTTCGTGTTATTATTCTAACTTTAAATAGTATTCTTATTTAGTTAAATTGTTAATTTAAAAAAAAAACTATGTAGGTACAGAACAGGTGTTAAATTATGTTTTTGAAACAACATGCTTGATCATTCACGACATGCAAATTGGGAGAATGGCATTATGATGATGATGGATGAAAGATAACATATTAAAGATATTCACTGTATTTTTTAGTTATATGGGTAAACACTAGGCGAGGGACCCCAATGCTGACGTCCGGTGGCTATCGGTTCGGCAAGTCGTATGTGCTGGGTCGTAAGACCCGCTGGCAATGCACAACCCGTTCCCGCACCAAGTGCACCGCCTTCATCATCACCGACACCGAGCTGCGGACCATCATCAGATCTAAACTAACACACAACCATGATGGTTGAAGTGAGTGCACGAAAAAACTCGTTTGACAATCGCAAATGTAAACTTTTTTTCTAATGTCAGCAAGTGAAAAGACGGTCTAGTCGCTCGCCTGATGTTAAGCACCACGCCTGACCATAACAGATGCAGTGCCACTCAAAGCTGTTTTTTTTAAGTTCAGCGTGGCACTGCACTACGCTCATTACCCCGAGACATTGTTGTTAAGTCTCTTTTGCCCAGTAATTTCACTTGCTACAGTGCTCTTCAAACCTAAACAGTAATGCTTGCACACTACTGCTTTGAGGTAGAATATCTGGCACTGCGGTGGTACCCACCAAGTCGGACTCTTGCTGAAGAGTCCTATCGTCTAGCGTATCGACTAGCTGTCAATTCGTATAGGATTTTTAACAGCGCCTCTTTAGCGCGTTAAATGAACTACCAAAATTCCATACAAATTGACAGCTGATGGTATGTTACTCGAGATAATAAACAAGAAGAAATAGGCTATGCTAGAAGTTTCTAGGAGTTTCTATGCGAATCTGTAACGACCAAAAACAAAAAGCATAAAAAAAATCATGGCGAAAAATAAGGTATGTAGTTAAATGCAAAACGAATAGATTTGTATTTGACTAGTGGCTCGTTCCGGCTTTGCACGGGTGGACATAATTATTATATGCTTCAAAATTGCCCACGATGAGATCGAAGTATATGCCCAGCTAGTATGATGCCTGTGCAGAATTACAACAATAAAGTGTTTATTTTGTATTATTATACTGTATTTTTTTTATCACGATTTTACCAGTACAAAAAAATACAAAATACAAAATTCATTTATTCAAATAAGCATGTTTACAAGTAAATGTGCAGCTCTGCCTTCTGTGTTAGTTTAACATATGAACTGTGTTACAGAAAAACAGTACAACTCACAAAGTTCCCTTTATATCAAATGCTTTAACATTAACTAACAAAGAATGGTTATACTTATATCAAGCATTTCGTTCTTAAACATATTTATAAAACGAATGCCAACATAAAAGTATTTTCTGGGTACATTGGCTGGTCAAATTGCCACTGGCGGTCACCCATCCAAATGATGACTACGCGGAACAGTGCTTAAGGTTATCTGTTAAGAACAACTTAGTCAGCTACGTCACGAGCGCTCCAGTAATTTCACTAATATTCCGAACACAGTAATGCTAGTACTCGATTGCCTGGAGCTAATCTTAGGTGTAAACTTGGTGATAACTAACCGGTGACCACTGACAAGTGTGCCGTGTTCCAGTGACCAGGATAAAGACCGACCGGGGTACATACATGCTGGTGGTGGAAGGCTACAGGTTCTCGCAGTGCAGCATGCCCAACACCAAGGGTCGGATCCGCTGGCAGTGCTCCATCAAGACAAGGACCAAGTGCCGCGCTTCCATGGTCACTCTTCACGACATCATTATGAAGGCTAATCTAGAACACAATCATTAATTTGAAAACTCACATCTTTTCAATTCACTTATTTGTGGCTTATTTATCACAATTCTGCCTGTGTCAATTTGAAGACTCAACGTAACTTGTTTAAGACAAGACCAGACGTTGACAATTACTTGACTTGCTGACTACTGGCTTTGTCTTAATAACATTGATAGACACCATGCATAATAATAAGGAAAAAAAAGAAAATTCTAGCTACCGTCTGCGGCTTCGCTCGTGTGGTACCAGAATTAAAATTATTCTATATTTGAGTTAAGATATGTCTATATATACAATGAAATTATTCCGACAACATACACCCAAACTTTTGCATTTATAATAATAAGGTGTGATCTACAAACGTTATTTTAGTCGCGTTTTCAATGATAGTACGGGGCGTGGCAACAGCGGGATGAAATATTGGTTATTTTTGTTTTTATAGTGTTAACCATCACACTAGGGGAATACTAAAGATTATAATATCCCAAAAATTATTTTGCCTCAAGCGGGATCCCGATTTTTGGGATATTATAATCTTTGGGATGAAATATGTTCGATTCAGCTAGTTTCGTTCTGAAACCAAATGTAGGTATTTTATATTTTTTAACGTGGATCTGATATATCAAGTAAGATGTACTTAAATAATTAGAATAATAATATATTTATGAATTATCTATTACCATAAAGAATAAAATATAATTAAAGTTTAAACTGCTTTTATCTCCAGACAAAATGACAGCGCACGAACTGCATCTAACCCAAATCTTGTGGTTATTTTTTTTTAAACTGTAGATTTTTATCAACTGTACCTATGTAAACCAAAAAATCATAATAATTCGACGCACAAGCTGCAATTTTTCTAATGATAGGCATTGGAACTAAATTTTTTATTTTCAGTTCACAAAATATTAACAAGTAGAGGCACTGAAATGTTGATCGTGGACGGCTTTGGTTTCTCCAAATCGGGGAATGTCGGTCTCAATGAGCGCACGCGATGGCAGTGCACAACCAAGAACCGAACCCGCTGCAAAGCTTTTGTCACCACGGTGGAAAACCTTGTGATTAAGGGCAATCTGTGTCACAACCACAGCGACTACCAATGCAAATCGAGCGAGGATAAAATTCTTCTTCAATATCCTTTGCCTGGAAAATGATATTGTACACGAGTGAAGTTAGCAAGCACTAAGAGATTTGACGAATAAAAAAAAATGAAAATCTAAAAAATAAATGAAATCATGAAAAAGTTTTTATTTTATTGAAGTCATTATTTCGGTATGATTGAATTTGGCATTTCAGAGCATTTGCGAAAGTCGGAAAAAATTACTACCAAATAACGAGGACGTCCTTCGAGCATCCTTCGTACTCCAACTCCAAGTCGAGTTGGTACTTCCTCAAGTTTGCTTGATTCACCAACCAAAAAGCCAAGAAAGAATCCTGCTAAGCACCAATATTTGCCTTTATATTCAGTTCGCACAGATAAAATTGATCATTTGCCTATTTGCCTCAAAAACCGACAATTATACCAGAATTGCTCAAAATTTCGATCGTTTACAGAATGTGACAAGTGCCAGGTTTACTTGTGCTATAATGAGAAACGTAATTGTTTTAAAATCTTTCACTGATCATACATTTTTAATTTAAACATTTTTATACTGATTACTGATTATTTAAATACGAGTATTATGTAAAATAAAACATAATAATAACGAGTTATAATCATATTTTTCTTGCTACCCTGGTAATTCATGCAGATAAAAAACTAGTTTTAATTGTTTAAAAGTGAAACATTTTAAAACTTTCAGGAATGTACTTCGAGATGACGAAAGCTGGTAACCCTGTGATGGTGATGGGCCGGTACCGGTACAATCGCGTGACCAGGTGCCAAGGGCCGCGCGTGCGCTGGAGTTGTATTAAGTACAGTCGCGCAGGCTGTCGCGCCTCTATCATCACAGTCGACAACAAAATCATTTACCATCTGAATCATCATAAACACTAAGGGTGAGTTGCACCATCTAACGTTAACGTCAAATTGTTCGACGACGATTGTACGACTTGACGTTAACGTTAGGTGGTGCAACTCACCCTAACTGTCGGTCTCGTATATAAGGTTCATTTAACATTTGTCAAGTGTCCTACTCTTAATGACTTACAAAACATTGTAAATATCCCGTTTTTAGTAAAAACTACAACGGCATCTTGATTTTAGGTCCGGTATTTGCAAAGACAAGGGCAGGCAACCCCGTACTTATTTTCCAAGGACACCGATTTAACATTAATCACAAAGGCTTGAATAAGACCAGTTGGATTTGCAACCAGCGACAGCGATTTGGTTGCCGCTCAACCGTCATCTCCTTTAACGATGAAATTATTAAATCCACTACACATAATCATTTAATAATTAAAAAAGGTGGTTCTGAATCACATTTATACTGACTTGCATTAAGGTTCGATACTTTGCATTTACTACCTATAGTTTATTATAGTTTTGATCGGTACATAACCGATAGCTTTTATATTTTAGATCTGGCATATACAAAGACAAAAGCTGGCAACCCCATTCTTATTTTTCAAGAATACCGTAAGAATTTGAGATACAAAAGCAATCGTCATCACCCGCGAAAATTAAATTATCAAAGCCACTTCACATAATCGTTAAAAATCATCATCATCTTCAGCCTAGTATCACCGACAGCTAGGTTTAGACTTCCATTCGTTTTAGTATTCTCAGTTCTGTGCGATTCTAATAGCGTTTATAAAACATGAATAATAAATACCTTAAACACTGCTGGGTTTTTAGTTTTAACTACACAAGACATAATCCTGAACACACAGTGCAATTTCCTGCGGTTTTTTTTTATACAACTTAAGTGGCAACCAAGCGTGCCACCAAGGTGGCCACCTGGAGGCTAAGATCGAAAGCCTCATGTGCCAGTAATTTCACCGGAAACCATACCCTTCACACCGGAAACAGCAATGTGTGGTGAGTATCAGAAACTACAAGCACCTGCCATGGTACTACAACACCCAAACGTAGAACAAATATTATTAAATATTTGCTGCATGTATTGGGGTAACGTTCTTAACTAGACTATAGCTTAAGCAACTTTCAGCGCTGTCATCGGTGGGTGTCCGGAAGTTGCAATTGTACTGTTTAATTATACTAAAGTTTCTGTGCTTCGTTCGTATAGCATGTCAAACAGATGTATTTTGTGAAATGGTGTGTATGATCCTTTAGTCCTTGTACAATCACACTAATATTATAAATGCAAAAGTTTGGATGTTTGGATGGATAGATGTTTGTTCCTCTATAACTCGACATTCACTAAACCGATTTGGCTGAAATTTACAACATAGATAAATAATAACCGGGAATAAAACATAGGCTACTTCTTATCCCGGAAAAAAGTACGGTTCCCGAGTTCCACGTGAACGAAGTCGCGGGCAACAGCTAGTAGTTTTATAAGTGAAAAGTTCTTGTTTTATATACCTATGTTATCTTTATTTTAGGTCCGATATATACCAAGACTAAGGCTGGCAATCCCGCCCTTGTTTTTCAAGGTTACCGATACAACTGTGACTTGGACTACAAGGGTGTTAAGATTCGTTGGACTTGTAACCGGCGGCGACTTGGCTGCCGAGCTACCATAGTCACCCACACGGGTGAAATTGTCAAAGCCACACCACATAATCACTAACACAAAACGTCATGGATAATTCATCATCAACTTGCAGTCCACTGTTGGACATTGGTAGGTCTTAGGCGCAACCGAGATTTTTGTAACGTAATGTGTTGGCTTGTTCGAAACTATTGACGAAAATTGGAAAACTGGATTTACACTGCCCTAAACGGGTGGAATAGAAACTCTGTCACCAGAGTTGGCCACTGACTCATACAAACTTACTTACTTTACTGTCCAAAACATAAAAGAATTACGGGGTTTACTGCTAGAGAATGGTTGATAAGAAGAAAAATAAATAAATATGTAACATCTAATTGCTTATTAGTTTTACAAATACAACGATGTCATTTTTTTTTTTTTTACATACTTCTTACAATATGATAATTCATAAAATATTTAGAAGTCAACATGCAGCTATGAACTATCATAAAGTTATTTAAATGTTTCCTGTACCTACCTAGTTACAAGAATCACGCTCTAACTAAACGTTATTGTACTTAAATTGTAAACCTACTCGTACTTGGATTAGTACGACCTATGGTGGTTTGAAAATATTTGAATGCTGTGGCGATATATGTAACTCAAATGTTTGAATTTTTGAGTAGTAAATGCATTTAAAAAAAAAGCATTCATTAATTTATTCATTAATTTGTATTTACAGACTCTGACTACTCTGAAAACTCTGATGACTCGATAATAGCTGAATTGGTGAGAAACTCTGAAAACTCTGAAGACTCAGAAGCTGAATGGCTGACAAACTCTGGAAACTCTGAAGACTCGGAAGAAGCTGAATTGGCGAGGAACTCTAAAGACTCGGAAGAAGTTGAATTGGTAAGGAACTCTAAAAATTCTAAAGACTCTGAGGAAGTTGTATTAGTGAGGAACTCTAAAAACTCTAAAGACTCGGAAGCTGAATTGGTGAGGAACTCTAAAAACTCTGAAGACCCGAAAGAAGCTGAATTGCTGAGGAAAGGACTGGAAGCTCGTGCACGCCTGGTTAAACAAATTTGGGCAGATCGACAGCGCAGGGCTCCTTAATTATTAAGATAACGTTCTAAGCACTAATTTTTATTTCATTCCTATACTGTTTGTGGTACTACTATTACATTGTCCTAATGATAACTCGACATAACAACAATCTACAACAGGCTACATTATTTTAGAACTAGCATTATATGTCTTGTGATTTTAGGACCAAAACCGTTATGTCAATCAAAAGAATCCCCCAGAGCCATCATCCCAAATAGCGTTACCAGCGTACATTATGTATATTTTTCTAATAAAAATATTTTAAAGTAAGATTTGTTTTCATTCAAAATGGCAACTCCTTTCCACACACTGACAACTCCCAAGATCAAGCCCATTAAATATTGGCAGGCATTTTTAAACAGCACCATCTAGCCCCAAACTAAGCAAAGCTTGGGACTACTAATGGGATGTTAAGCTATAGGAACCATAGGAACCAGATAACTGATAGAATACACATAATACTTATTTTTTTTGTTCACTCGTTCACTTAGTTTACTTGTACGATTGTTTCATTTCATAGAGTTATTCACCTAAATTCGTGAAGTCTATGAGTAAGGACTTCCTCCACCCAGCTCCACAGACACGCTTGTCTGCACCATGTTATACTTATAAAACAAAAATTTGAACTATCGTGCCATAGAAGTGATGAAATTCATACAAAATGTTTCGAAGTAACGTTACATAGAAGTAAACTGTTTTAGATGTAACAAGGCCTTAGAAGTGACGTGTGCAAAATAATGAAATTCGAGAAAGTAACTTTCGTTGTATTATGTGTCTCTATCAAGTTTGTATATTTATTTATTTATTATTATTATGGATCACCAACAAAAGATACACAGGCATACAAATTTTTTAATTACAGAGGTACTCAGGTCAGGTGCTCTCTCAATTAGAGGTGACCACATCATGCACAAATATAAATATATAACATAAGTTCTTAATTTAAAACTTCTATTTAAATAAAAAACTAATTAACGTAATACTATACTAATACTAATATAGTTTTTAGGCCGCTCGAAGGCATCTATCAAGGCCTAAAACAACCTCTGATAGCTACCCGTAGAACTAACTTCAATTACTTCGGAATTCAACTGAAAACTGAAATTTTAAAATTGTAAATACGAAAAAATAAGTTTAAAATAAATATCTTTGAATTTTATTCAGCTGTAAAGTATCTTCCTTTAGTAAAATAAATAAAATATTATATTTGTTAAGGAAGACCATTATTATTATTTATTTATCCCCAACAGGTATGGACGTAGTTATATCAACGACTAGAAACGGTAATCCTCTGCTTGTGCTGGACGGGTACAGGTTTAACCAGGCCGATGGGTTTGCTAAGGGGAATGCAGTGCGATGGCGATGCACCAGCAGGTCTCTGGGATGTGGAGCTAAACTAGTCATCCGTGATGGTCATGTTATCATGTACTACAATCAACACAATCATAAGAAAACTTATTGAAGAAAGATCTGAGAAAAAATTCAAGTTATTCATTTTCCTATCAATATTTTATCATTTATATTATAACGGGCTGGAGGGCGATTCTCGTGCAGAGACAAATGGTCACATGTGATATATATCGTCAAAACTGCCAATCTATACATTTTTGACAGTATTGACGATATAATATATTATATATCACATATTGTGACCATTTATCTATGGCACGAGAATCGCCCTCCTGTAACAGTTGCACCTTGCTAAACATTTTTGTTGAACCGGCAGGGTTATACGAAATATATCAATAATTATATTTCTCTATCAGGTTTATTGTAACGGGCTGTAAAAGTTTCATGCTGATATTTTTTAATAAGATGATCATACTTTTCGTTACAAATTATCCCGGCTAGAGTTACGTTTACTTGCTAGCCGAATAATATAACAACTTGGTTCTTTTCACCGTGTTTATAGGTTACAAAATGTGATAATAGGATTCGTTGCTTATTGGACAGACACAATACGAACAGGTAACGAATTCCGATGGTATGAGATCGAGTCATTAGTCAACACCATAAATCCCAGTAGAGTCATTTTAGATGATAGTTTTAATAAAAATCGTCCATTTTATAATTATTTGAAAAGCATAGTTATTGTAGTTATAATTGAAGTACCGCTTGGCATTGGCCGAATCAGACGACAGTTCTGTAGTTTCTCAACAAAAACCTGCAAAGTTGTTGAAAACACAAGGCAGTGAATGAATTAATGATTTATTTGCAATGCAAACTTTTATATAGTTTTATCTCTAGTTCCGTGCTTTATTATATAGTGGTTACAGGAATAAGCGCAGCATTTACCACAACGAGAGCTGGAAACCCTTTGCTAATACTCGACGGGTACCGCTTCAACCGGGCAAGATTGGGAGCTATAAATGGCGCTCTTCGCTGGACCTGCTCCAGCAGGGCTCTGGGCTGTCCAGCCAAAGTTGTCACTTTGGAAGATCAAATCGTCTCTTACTTGAGTATTCATAGCAATCACAAACGGAAGCACAGCCCTTGAGTTGGTTTCATGTATTTATTTGAATATATCAATCGCACGGTTTTGCTGCCGCTTAAAATTGCAATAATCAACACAGTAGGTAAAATACCCTAATATTATTTACTATAAGTAGTTTAAAAAAATAAATGAAACATATAAAGATATACCAGACTTTGTTCCTAAATTTCAGAAAAGTTTATTGCGAACTTATAATAAACTTTAAAGTTTGTGTTATGCGCCAACCCTACAGCGACCTACAACTTGCCGTGGATTGGCTTGGATCTTAGATCGAGTTCAATCATTCGCTGATCCAAACCAATCGAAGACAAGAACTCAGAACGCAGAATGTTCGCTTAATTACATAACATGAAACAATGCTTAAAAAAGTATAATTTTCAGAAGCAGTTTTCACCCAAACGAAATTAGGCACTTCAATTCTTTTATACGGTGGTTATCGGTTCAACCGAGCCAATATCCACAGTAAGGCGGCAAAAGTACGGTGGTTGTGCACCAAGAGACCTATTGGATGCAAGGTTAGGATCTTCACATTTGGTCAGGATATCATCTCCGTTATAGATGAGCACAACCATGAATAATCCCAGTTTTACCCGGGACCGGGATTTTAACGGTCTAAAGTACCCCACTAGTTTTAGTAAGATCCTTATTTTTAGAGACCTCTTTATTTTTTGTTTTCATTTTATTTTTAATACAAATAAGTATCGAGTGATGTTGACCACTCGATGTATATCGATAGACCCCTCGGTCGATATTTATCTAAAGAATTATATAAAGAATTTTTGAGAATATTATAAAATCTTAAAAACCTTCAAAACATCCACACATACATTTAGTTTTGAGTACATATTATTATTATTATTTTTTTTTTTTTTATACAACTGAAGTGGCAACCAAGCGTACGGCCCACAAGATGGTAAGCGGTTACCGCAGCCTATGGACGCTTGCAATACCAGAGGTATCACTCGCGGGTTGCCACCTTGAGGCTAAGATCGAAAGCCTCATGTGCCAGTAATTTCACCGGAAACCATACCCTTCACACCGGAACACAGCAATGCGAGCATTACTGCTTGGCGGCAGAAATAGGTATGGTGGTAGTCCTTCCCCGGACGAGCTCTATCACAGAGAACTCTACTACTCTTAAATGATGATAATGATGATGAATGTGATATTTCATCGAAGGAACCGAGAGTTGAGACCCAGTACTGCAGCATTCTAGTTGTTGTAAACACAATGGTATAGTTGATGATTATTCATAGACTGTATGTAATTCGAAAAAAATCTCTCGATAGAGAATATCTCAGTGATACCTGAACTATTTATGTAACTCGGTTACAATAGATTTCCACTGGTTTCAATAAAAAACTGACTTATTTTTTGTATTTTTTAATATTTTGTATGAATATAACAGCTTATTGACTCGCGCATCGGATTGCAACCGAGCTATGTAATCGTCCTACTGGTCTTTAAATTGAGTATTTTCTATACAATAAATCTCCCCACGCATAAATGCTTTAAATTTGATGATGAAAAATTTAAAGAGCTAAGCATTATGCTCGCATAATATTGGGTGCTATATTTTTGAAATAATCATATAGCAAGCGAAATACAAAACGATAATAAAAAATACCGTCATAATGTACCTTGGCGAAGCGCATTCCAATTACAACTTTAATTTAACATAGTTTATAAAGCTAGAAAAAAAGGGCACAAGTTTCGGTGTTATATCAGGTAATAATAATTATAGTGAGATATTTTTGAAATAAAAAAATCAAAACATTTCTTTGTTAAAACTCTTTATAGTTTTTCTCATACAGTTTTAAATTAAATATTTATTCTGATTTTGACTTGTTAAATTCCGCTAGTAGCTATGAGAATGAATTTAACATTTTTATTATTCTACTGACAAACGGATCTCGGCCATCGTGAAGTTAGCCGTTCGAGATGTGACAATTAGTTCAAAAAAGCTCCATTGTGCATCGAAACAGCTAACTTCACAACAGCCAGCAGTACTATAATTATATGAGCGGTATTTTCGTTTAGATGCGATGGTTTAGTCCCAATTCTATAGATTCCCATTTATACAGATTCTTGTTTCAACAAATCCCATTTTTACAGATTCCCATTACTACAGATTCTCGTTTCAACCGAATCTATTCTATATTATGTATTTATTTATTCCAGACAATTTATTTTTAATGACAATCTATAGTAATTTAAGGAACAACTCTTTATGTTATCATCATGTTGTAGAAGGCGATCCTGCCGTGCCAGTATTCACTGAAACCCGTTTCGGGAACCCGGTAATCAGGCTGGGAGCATACCGGTTTAACCGGGCGACGGTGTCGAGCGACGGGCGGCGCAGGCGCTGGGCGTGCAGTAAAGTCAACATGGGATGCAGAGCAGCCATCATCACTCTTGACGATGTTATTGTGAGGACTTCAAATGAACATCAACACTGATTTATTATGTAGAATCCTCGAAAATATTCGCATCAGGCTTTGAACCCACAACATTCCGCTTCATACATGCTCTACGTTCTCTAGTTGCGGGTTGAAGAGTCGGTTTTTTGTGGGGTATTAGAAAACTCAGTTGTCGCCTGAAAGTAAGTGGATTAGATTAGCACAGGATCGTGGTAGATGGCACAAACTAAGGGAGGCCTATACCCAGCAGTGGGTGAAGTCAGGCTGTGGATGATGATGATGATGATGATGATTATAAAACTTTAGTATCCTTAGTGTGGTCGTTAACACTATGAAAACCGATAACTAATGAGCTATGAACTTTTAACGTAGTTTGTTAATAATCCTTTAGAATTCATGCTTTTTTATTGTTTTAACGCTTGTATTTGCATGGAAAGATTTTAATTTGTATCTGCATAGTTGTAGGTACTGTAATAAAGCTTTTCTGCTAGACGTTGTTTTCTTAAGTTTTGTCAACAAAAAACTTATTAAAAAAAATGACTTGTGTTCTCTGTTTTTGTATTTGGTTTACAAAAAAACGAGCAGGATTTTAGCTTTTTTTAGACTAAGAATAAATTTAAAAAGTCTTGTGTTACAGTACATTGGTTAGGCTTAAGTATAATTTTATAAACATTTTAATATTATAAACATGTTTTACGGAAGGCATTTAGTAATTTTATGTTAAATGAATTTTCAATAAAATAAAAAACCAAAATTTGTAAGCCCAGATCTGAGCTTACACATCTAGTTATTTTTGTTAGTGAAATTAAGTTGTAATTAATACAAGTAGCATCAATGTTATGCGAAATAACGCTCAAATTTAATAAATAATTACGCTTTTGTTCCGCAAAAAGATGGTTGGCAAAACAAAAGCGAATTTAAGTTGCGTTGGTACGCAGTATTTATTCATTTATTCACTGCGCCATTGTACAAACTGGGCTTTGTATGAAATATGAAATATTTTGATAGAGCTCGTCCGGGGAAGGACTACCACCATACCTATTTCTGCCGCCAAGCAGTAATGCTCGCATTGCTGTGTTCCGGTGTGAAGGGTATGGTTTCCGGTGAAATTACTGGCACATGAGGCTTTCGATCTTAGCCTCAAGGTGGCAACCCTCGAGTGATACCTCTGGTATTGCAAGCGTCCATAGGCTGCGGTAACCGCTTACCATCTTGTGGGCCGTACGCTTGGTTGCCACTTCAGTTGTATAAAAAAAAAAAAAAAAATCGTGTGGCTCGGATTTATCCCGTATAAATCCAAAGTACTTTAAAACTAGAAGCTATGCCTTATTAGAACTCATGCATGTTCATAATACACCTTTGTTTATTTTGCCTCACAGCATGGGTTTGGTTGCCTTCATTTTCAGGTCCAGTGTTTGGGATTACTTGTAAAGGCAGGCCCACTATACTAGTGGGTGGTTTTAAGTTCTATCTGGTCAGTACCTCAGCTAACAGGAAGCGTAAATGGGTCTGTAGTATTAAAAGTTGCAAAGCGACGCTGTACACAGAGAATGATGTTATAATTAAAACTAGCGGTGAACATTCACATGAGAAAGGAAATGCAAAAAGTACGAATATCAAACGGAAAATGCCAAAAAAAATACAAACCAAAAAGAAAAAGTTAATTTAGATTGCTAAAAGCAAGATTTGATTGGTATAGTCAAAAAATTGTTGACAATGAGTTGCTGCCTGCCTACTGAGTCTGGTAAAATCGCTAATTTAAAAAAATTAAGTTAAGCTCGCTCTAATATTTGTTTTTTACCAGACTAATATTACAAATACAAATAATTATGCTAGTGATTTACAAAAACATGTAAACTCATGATAAAAAGTCGTACAAAAGAGATATTCTACTAACAAAGATTGCTTAGTGACTGTTACGAGTATATTTCATATTTTTCTAAACGTACAAATTAATGTCTAGATGCATGAGCATGAGTAATCAGATGAAATTAAATTAATTTCTAGCATGAGTAATCAGATGAAATTAAGTGTGGTTCTAATGTTTAACTTGAAACGATTGAATCGTTCATATTTAACTAGCGACCTGCCCCGGCTTCGCACGGATGCACCTTCCTCTTAAATTACTTTATCTATTGATGAAAACCGCATTAAAATCCGTTGCGTAGTTTAAAAGATCTAAGTGTACATACAGACAGACGGCGGTAACTTTGTTTTATACTATGTAAAGAAGTAAATTACATAGATCGATACTATTTTGTATTACTAACTTACAGGAATTTGTTACGTTTCATCTTTTTAATTAGTGAATTGAAGTGACAATTGTAGTGAAGTGCTGCGCAGAATTTTCAGTTGACACTGATACTGTTATGGTCTTCCATCAGGCGAGATACTCGAATGTAACTTGCAAAAAACAGTACTAAATTGAAAAACCAACCAAATCTCATAAAATCCTAATAATAGTATCGTGTTCTGAATGTAAAGGTCTAAAAACGACCATTTAATATTATGTTGTAAGACCAAAAGTATAATAGTATTTAAGGACTGCTTAGTTGCCATTTTAGAGTTGATTTGATAGTTATCGTTATGTTTAATAAAGTGGGTTTCTTAGTTTGATAATTTGTTAAGGCGATCCTACCACCCAGCGTTATAA
The DNA here is from genome assembly GCA_951394395.1 of Colostygia pectinataria. NCBI lineage: Eukaryota > Metazoa > Arthropoda > Insecta > Lepidoptera > Geometridae > Colostygia > Colostygia pectinataria. The sequence continues at coordinate 3,410,783 of OX596357.1, read as the reverse complement.
TTAAGACTTTTTTAATGATATTATTAAATACATCTAAATTTACTTATTATTCAGAAATCAGAGCATAATTATAGTTAGCGTTGGGTCATAGGATTGCCTTATTTATGTATCTTCAGTTTCTTTCTTTTAAAAGGAAATCTATTTCTCTATTTTCTAAGTAATATTTTGTAATGTAACCAGTATTATTAAGAATTTGATCTTTATTTTGTCATATTGTTTCATGCTTGAGTTAAAATAAATACTTTTCAAAACTATTTGCAGTTCATTTTCACAAAAGGTCTTCTTAATTCATTACCTATATTACTTATATTATACTTGAGTTAAAATCACAGCTCAATTTAAAACATTCGTATTTTCAGATCAAAAACCATTTACATCGGGCCAAGGTGGATTTAATTTTGTCACGTCTTCTCGAGGAAAATCTATTCTACTTCGCGCAGGACACAAATATTACCTAAAAAGAAGAAATTCTAACGGATCTACTGTTTGGCGTTGCACCAAAACGGGTATTTGCTCAGCGTTGTTAAACCTCACCAGAGATAATATAATCAGCAGAGAAAACAACCATGACTGTCATCCGGATTTCGATAAAAACAAATTTCTTATAGAATTTGACAATTGCCAGAAAATGATCGCAGCGGATGATAAAACACCTGTTGCAAGTATCTATCGCGAAACTGTTAATAAGATGAAAGAATCTGGGTTACATTTAAATAACGCATTACCAATGTTTTCTAACATTAAAAATAAGCTTTATCGAATCCGGAAGAAGAGTTTGGGCACAACTAAGCAATAATTTAGGTAATAAATATAGTAATAAAAATATATTAAGTACCTATTCATCCATAATATTTATATAGATTCTCTATTAATGTTAATGTGAATATAATTAATAATTGCAATAAAATAAAGAACACGTTAAATTGAGATAAAATAAGTTTATCGTAGTAAGTAGATGTCTAGCAAAAAGTAAGTAGTGCAAGGTCATTTATATCTCCGTTCTCATACTAAAATAGCATTCTAGGGTTCTGGTTATTTAATAAAACTGTATAAGTATTGCGTTTTAAATTTATTTTTAAACATTTGACGTTGGTTATTGAAACTTTGAAAACTACAAAATGAACCTAAGCTCTATAGAGTTTTAACATGGATAACACGAATACACTATAACTACGAATAGGTTAGTATGATAAAACTCATTATCATACTAACCCTTTGTCAAATAAAAAAAACTGTAGCTTCTACGTTGTCTAGAGATCAAGATGCCGGACCTTGTAAAAAAAACAACTGTAATCTGATGATGCAGTAGACGACGGATTATTTGTAGGCTTATAGAGTTACAAGTCTATATTTAAATCAAAATTAGGCAGGTATTATACTTTTCTCTAATTTTGCATGTAGTAAATAGTGAGTGAGTGAATCTTTCTTTCAGTTATGAATCAGCTGAGGTTTGAAACGACTCGTTTTGGCAACCCTGTGATAGTGGTGGGGAGATATCGCTTCAACAAGTGGAGTGGCAGCAGGGGTTTACAAACTCGCTGGACATGCGTCAAAAACCAGCAGGGCTGTCGCGCAACAATCACCACTTATGACAACATCGTGGTCAAAACTAAAAATATGCATAACCATTGTTGATTGAACACACTTGTTCTAGTTTAGCAATATAGCAATTGTAGAGAAGACTGTCTTTATAATAACGTTAATATACTAGCCAAAACCAGTGTCATGCCTATATACACCATTATCCATAGTCGTGAACTCATTCTCAGTCAGTGAGTATGAGAGTGATCATCTCCACTGTTGAGTAATTTTAAACTTGATCTATTTATAGGTCTGACGACGGATCTCGGCCGTAGTGAAATTAGTCGTTTCGATGCGCAATGGAGCTTTTTCAAACTAAATTGTCTTCGCGCATCACAAACGGCTAACTTCACGGAAGCCTAGATCCGCTGTGCGACCACGACGGATCTCGTCCGTAGTGAAATTAGCCGTTTCGATGCGCAATGGAGCTTTTTCAAACTAAATTGTCTTTGCGCATCACAAACGGCTAACTTCACGGAAGCCTAGATCCGCTGTGCGACCTATACTTTTCTAAATGATAGACCTTAATTTTTTTTTAATGTACAGTGCTACTACAAATGTGTTCAAAAGTTGTGTTGCCATATTTGTACTGTGTCTTTCTAGTCTTTTTTTTCAATATTATGAATGCCTTTAATACAGATCCATCCTGTTCAAGAAACCATAAGTTTAACTAGAAAAGGATGAGACGGATTTTTACCTATTTTTCAGTATTACAAGTACGTCTTTATATTTAATACAATAAGTTATTTTTATATAATCTAAGATACATAACTGTGTGATTCTCATACCTGTTTTAGTCAGCATGTTTATAGTTTATAAATTATTCTAAAATATCTGTTGATTTTTTTTTAATTTTGATTATTATAAAATTTACAGAACAAAAAATATGTACATAATTACCTTAGTTACCTACATTTATTTTCAAAATACATATGATACAGTTGGAGAATACTGGAACCGTACATTTTTCCCGCATAAAAAGTAGCCTTTATAATATTAGTAAGGTTGTTTTTTTTTTTGACATGCTGGTTAATGAGATGTGATTTCAGATCGACCAACATTTACAACATCACGATACGGCAAGCCAGTTATCGAGTACGGCGGCTACCGGTACAACAAGCAGGGCTTCTCCGATGGACCTCGGGCTAGATGGGCCTGCATCAAGGTTGCTAAGGGGTGCCGAGCAGCCATCACCACCATTGAAAACATCATCATCAAGTTCTACAGTGAACATAATCATTAAACGCATTACCTTCTTCCAACCAGTGCCTTTGTTTTAGACATTGATGTAGTTAAGTTTTATAAAAGACTATATTATTATTATTTAGCCATTACTCTCGCACTGCAGAGCAAAGGCCTCCCTCTCTTTCTTTTATAGAAGTCTATGATATTAAAAATTTAATTACTTTTATCGTATTTTTTAAACAAAGGAAGATCCAGTCCCAAATATCTTTATCATTTGCATCTCCAGAGTTGGCTGCTAACTCATACCAACTTGCGTCATTCCGGAAGAAATCCACACTGTCTAAAAACTCAATTATGGAATTAGATCGAATTGATGACGAACATTATTGAATCATGATTCAGTAGCTGTTAAAACTTTACAGGTATGAGGGTCGTCTTCACCTCGTCTCGCTTCGGGAATCCAGTGATCCTGATTGGAAGCTACCGATACAATAAGCGGACCAACAGCAAGGGTTCTCGAGCTCGCTGGACCTGTACGAAGGTCCACCGGGGGTGCAAGTCTACTATCGTCACCTTAAATAATCAAATCATACAATTAGAAAACGTACATAATCACTGATGAAGCTTAATACAGTCAAGACGCAAGATAATATCAATGACCTTTGAAATCCTATCTCATTTTATGTACAACTACTGGACTCACTACTGCTTAGTTTGATATAGGAACGGTAGGATGTGTGGTTGTGAGTTATAGTCGATCTCAAATGCACCGACAGAAGGGGGTTTGACGCGATTGCAGCTGTATTGCAGCTGCTTAAACTTTTACGTGATGTTTTGAATCTATGGGTGTGGAAAACCTATAGTTGTGTACAAAAAGTCGCGCTTTGACTAGCCGTTAACAAGTAGTTTAGAAGCAAATGAGCTCCTAAGAGCTGGACATTAAACTCAGAGTGAAAAAAACCATTGTTTGTCAATTTTCTCATTCGAATGATGATCCACAACAACCATCCATAAACTCCCTCCCCATAGAATGCCACTGACTGAAAGAGTTGAATCATTTTGCAGCTGATAATAAAATTCAACAGGTGTGGAGGTTAGCTTCATCAAGTCTCGCTTCGGGAATCCAGCGATGTTGATCGGAAATTACCGGTACAACAAGTGGATTTACTGCAAGGGACCTCGAGCTCGATGGATCTGCACGAAGGTCCACCGTGGCTGCAAGTCTACAGTCGTCACTTTGGACGATCGAATCATACAGATAAACAACTCACATAATCACTGAGCTGAAAATTTAGAAAGTCAAGAGGCAAGATGTGTACGGCTTTTTTATGCCGAAGTTTTGTGGGACGCAAGCAGACTTTTTTATCTGGGCCGAACTTCCGCGGGACGAGTATAGCATAAATCATAACTAAACCATTGAAAACCACGTCTTGAACTCCAAATCTAAACAAAGTTTTGCTTGCACACTACAGCTTGGAAGCAATTAGCGACTGCGACTTGTGGTTTCACCCATAATATTGCAGGTTTTAACTACTGCACCTTATTAGACGCAAAAACAAATACAAATAATTTATTTACCAAAAATACATTTTAACACTTTAGTGATACACGGGTTTCTGTGTTAGTTAACAGAAAACCAGTATTAGATTTTTTCTTAAGGTAAACGTATGATAGGAAAAAGTTGTATCTATTTCTAATTCACCGTCACAGAATCACAGCTATTAACTGTATATGAAGCAGAGAAGCGCTGATTTAAAACATTTTGACACTAGGTATTTGACCTTAGGTGAGGAAGTTGTGTTCACAAAGTCGCGCTTCGGCAAGCCGGTCATCATGATTGGCAGGCACCGGTACAATAAATGGATTGACAGCAAGAGAACGTGGGCTCGTTGGACTTGCTTGAAGAGCTGGAATGGATGTAGATGCGTTGTCATCACTATTAATGACGAAATCATAGATGTTGTACGAAACCATAAGCATTAGTGGAATTATTAGACAAAAAATTATATGCAAAAGCACTGGATATTTTTAAAATGGTCATGCAATTAGTATTAAAAATAATATGAATAGAACTAATGTATTTAATTATTAATGAATTGCCAAAATTTCCACAGTTATAAGATAAATAGTTTAAAAAAATATTGGGCTTTCTTATTTATAAGAAGTTTTGCTGTCCTAGCGATAAAACAGGCGGTCTTAATGTGCATTGTTTTTATTTTACAGTCTTTTTTGTTGTTTAACTAGCAGTTCCTAGTGACTTCGTTCGCGTGGAACTCGGGAACCGTACTTTTTTCCGGAATAAAAAGTAGACTTGACTCGTAAGACCTAACGACCTAAAAAATATGAACTCGCTTATGTCGTTCAGTCCTTACTTACAAATTAATAACTTTTGTGGGAGTCAGGGGAAATAAGTAGGTGATAAATTAAACTCAAGTTAAATAAACGATGAACCATGTATAATGTCTGGCTTCGACTAAATTAAATTTACAATAGAGACCCTCAACGCTAAAGCAGTTGCTTTTATATCCAACCAAGATGGCTTTCCCCATTTTTTTAAGGAAATCAGTTTGAATACTATAGTACTTCCGAACGAATTATTTTAAATAATTATATCTAAATACATTTAAAATATAACTCCCTAAATTATGATAAATTATTACAATTTAATGTAATGATTTAAATTATATCTCCTGTACCAACAGTTTACATTTTAAAAATCATTTCCGGTAAGGAAATAATAAATAATTGCAACAACTAACAACATATAAATTCCTTAAAAATATTAATTAGAATTGTGACGCACACATACAATTATTATAAACAATAATGTACTATTATTATTAATATTAATCTGTAGAATGTTTCATGCACATACGTATGTTCATCTATTTTAAATGCCCCGCGTGTTTGATGAACATACGTGTGTGCAAACTAGTGCCGGTTTCCGAGTTCTTGATTATTATTAATCTTGAATCTCATAACAATACCTTTAACTAAATTTCTAAAAAAATACCTACGTAAATAATAATGAATTATGATAATATTTAAATCTAATTTTATATAATCACTAACAATTGCTGTTCCGTGTTGTTTGGTTGGTGTCACTGTCGCTGACGCAAAATAATCTAAAGACTACCTTCTATAATTTAATTGAAATCCTGTAATATATTTTGGATGTGAAATATTATATAAAACGCTAGCGACGGACATCATTTGGTAAGATAAAAAACAGACGAAAAATCTCTAGTACTATTCCGCTTAACCTTTTAACTGATGAGGTCACACAGTTACCACAGTTAACCTCAAAAGAAAAATATCGACACGTGTTTCATCCCTCCACGGGACATCCTCAGGACCATCGACTTGTTCTCCGGCAGCCACACGTCTGCCACACGTCTGCCTGTTTTCTTTTGAGGTTAACTGTGGTAACTGTGTGACCTCATCAGTTAAAAGGTTAAGCGGAATAGTACTAGAGATTTTTCGTCTGTTTTTTATCTTGTAATGGATTTCCGCAAAGTAACGCCTGAATCTATCAATTATCATTTGGTAACACTTTATTAAGAAATTATTGTACCGTTTAGCGGAGCATGTGGAATGAAGCAATACTGTCCTAACAAACAAAATCCAGTCGGACTAAAGGCATTTGTCTTAGCAAACCCAGATGGTCTAGTATATGACACAATATGACAGTTTATCAAGTAAAACAACATTTCCTTCGTACACAGATTCTGGTTTTGGATTGGATGATAAAAATGTATCTATTTCTAATGCACCCGATGAAAGGTCCCAGACGGCTGTTAACTGCGTATGAAGTAGAGAAGCGCTGATTTTAAAACATTGACATTAGATATTTGACCTTAGGTGGGGAAGTTGTATTCACAAAGTCGCGCTGCGGCAAGCCGGTCATCATGATTGGCAGGCACCGGTACAACAAGTGGGTTGGCAGCAAGGGAACGCGGGCTCGTTGGACTTGCGTGAAGAACTGGAAAGGATGTAGATGCGTTGTCATCACTATGAATGACGAAATCATAGATGTTTTACGAAACCATACCAACCATTAGTGGAATGATTAGACAAAAAATAATATGCGAAAGCTCTGGGTATTTTTAAAATGGTCATGTGATTAATATTCAAAATAATATGAATATGACTAATGTATTTAATTATAAAATAAATAGTTTTTTGGTTTTAGTTAAGACTAAGTGTTTATTTTTTTGTGACATTAAACATAATTGTTTATGTTATGACGCGTAACATTCTATAATTATACATAAAAAGTAATTACAGTTCACCGGAATCCTCAATATTAAAAAAAATGTTTGGGACTGAAGCGCTGTATTATTATGTGCTATAAAAAGTACATTAGGTTGGAATAACTATGCGCTGAAAAATTTCTCAGGTCTAACGAAGACTTATTCTCGGTAATTATAAATTTTTTTAAATTTCATCCCAATCGGTTTAGTGGTTGTCGAGTTATAGAGGAACAAACATCCAAACATTCGCATATTAATTTGATTAGTATGCAAGATTTACAATAAATAACTTTAATTCAGTCTTTTTTCATTCATTATAATCCAAAAACCACCACGAGGTAAGGCTTTCTCACAAACTAAATCAGTTTGATACTCGAATAAAAATGCATTTATATTACATTAGTTCATGGTATTTTTGTCTTAAAAATATCGCTCAAGCTGAAATAATACTCGTATGAGATGTGATTTCAGACTTTAAAATGTTTAGCACGTTTTTAGCGCCTGTGTTCTCGTTCACGACATCAAAACTCGGAAGACCTGTTATCCTCGTCGGCAACTACAGGTTCAACATGTGGTCCCGCAGCCAAGGCGCTGCCAGGGTACGGTGGATATGCACCAGGAACCACAAGGCCTGCCGCGCGACTATCGTTACTGTTGACGACGAAATCATCAAAATGACACCACATAATCACTGACACGCAGTCATTCAACAAAATACTGAAAGTTGACCAGGAGACTCACTCTTAAACGGATCGGTATTAGACAAGGATTGGAATATAAAAAATCATGACACCTAGCGCCAAATTCAACCTTGTTTCCAAGAGTACAAAAATTTGGCAGCAGTAAATTAGAATTGGGTTGAAATTGGGATTGAGATTGCGTTGAAGAGTAAGGCCCCTAGTGCGCTCCAACCTCAGCTGAACTTATTAAAATAAGAGTACACTACGATAAGTTAATGACAATACATAAACTTTAAGTAACTTTGTTTCCATTCAAACAGTTCATTGTTTTAGGAGACATGAGAATAAAAAAATAACACCAAAGGCCCCAGGTCGCTAAACATCGTTATTAAAAATCTGAATATCTTGCTCAGATAATTAAAAGTGATTCAAACTATCCTCTGGCAGAGAGTTACGAGTTTTTATCCGTACCCTAACGAGCAGCCTAGAAATGATGCTTTATGTCTAGTAAATTAATTCTTTTACAGAACCAGTGTTCACGACATCTAGAACGGGATTCCCTGCGATACAGCTCGGCAACTACAGGTACAACAAGTGGTCTGGTAGCAGGGAATCCATCAGGGTCCGCTGGATATGCACTAGGAAAAACAAATGCTCAGGGACCGTCATTACTCTTAACGACAAAGTCATTAAAACGACCCCACATAATCACTGATAAGAGGTTATTGAATAAATATGAGAACAGTTGTCTTGCTGCGCTTTTGATGCTTGCAAAGACGAACTAAAAATTCAAAATAACCTTAAAGTAAAATAATAGTGAAAATAAAATTTTCATGAGTATTATATGGCGCCGCAGCACTGACCGCAAAACTCAAAAACAGAAAATTAAAATACTATTAATATTATTTAATTAATTTTAATAAGTTGATCAAAAATTAATAAATTGTTAATAATCGTGTAATTAAAGTTAATAAATTGTCTAATGCAGTTAAATTTTTGTTTGGTTTTCTTATTAAACAGATTCTAGGAGTGGCATAATGAAAATGAGCAAACAGTGTGATCAATGATTGATCGCTTTTTGAAAACATCATAAAAAACGTGTCGATACCTAAATCTTCTCATATCTCCATAATCCAACGAAACATATTTTTTAGCTTAAGTTTGTACAGGAGTAGGTTATTGTTTATTTAAAAAAAAATATAAATATAAAAAAATAAATTATTATATCATCATCTTCATCATCATATCCAGCCTGACTTGACCCACTGGGTATATGCTTCTCTTAGTTTGTGCCATATACCGCGATGCTGCGGCAATCTGACACACTTTTTATCTATCCAATGCAAAGATTCTAATTCTAATTGTATATTATTCACAGGGCTGGAGTTTACGGTGTCTCGGTTTGGTTATCCCGTGCTAACTCTGGGGGGGTACCGGTACAACAAAGTACAACATCGGGAGCCGCTAGGGAACGTATGGGAGCAGCAAGCGCAAAAGGTCACTAAACGCAAAGATAGATGGGTGTGCTCCAGAAAGTCTATCGGCTGCAAGGCATATATACACACTTATCAAAATGAAGTTATTGCTATCAATGATTGTCATAACCATTAAATAAACAATGGAGTTAAAGGTGTTTTTGTCATGATTGGATTACTGGATGTTAATCTGCCTGTGTATAGACAGACTCGTATATACACTGGCAGATTTACATCCAATCCAATCTGAAACTATCCGTAAGACAGCGCCGCAACATACTGTACTAGAGCAAAAAAAAATACAAAAAATACAAAAATATATATATTCAACAATATAAAACATAACATGGTGGCTATCTTAAATTATGGATTGCAAATGATACAAATTCTAGTGTAATTTGGCATTCCTTACTCGTCTTACTAACAATTCGACTGTGATTCACTGTGAGTGAGGACACTGGCCTACTCCTATAATAAATATACAGCCTTCTTATCTTATCTTATCTTCTTATCCTCTGTTGGGAAACAGAGGGAACATAAGAAGGCTGTCATGATGACTCACTTCAGACGGCAAAACATCTGACTCTCTCAATTAGATAATAGTAGCTGCGCTCTGCGGTATAACAATTACTTATATAATATGCCTGTGCCGAATTTCATACAGATCCGTTCAGCCGTTCTGGCATACTCCAACAAACATACAAACATTCAAATTTTCCCCTTAATAATATTAGTAAGATAATAATAATCAACTCTGTCCATAGGACCAGAGTTTACGGTGTCTCGATACGGGAAGCCTGTGCTACTGCTGAACGGATACCGGTTCAACAAGTACTACAAATGCACTGGACTCAAGAGCAGATGGATCTGCAGTGCATACCCTTCCTGCAAAGCATCCATTGTCACAATACAAAACGAAATTGTAAAAATCAATGGCATTCATATACACTGAAATAAATCAAGACAAATTCATTATCAGAATCAATCATCAATACATACATAGTATAAGGATATTTGTCCTGATTGACTGTATGAGAACGCACAGCCTAAACCGCTGGTCGTAGAAACTTGAGTTTTTTTGGGTGTGTAGGTAGGGTGTGGTGCGTAGGTTCATCCTCTAAGAAAAAGGGATACCAGTGGAAAACTGGCACCAGTGGAAAAATGGTGCCAGTAGAAAAATGGTGCCTATGGGAAAATGGTACCATTGGAAAAATGGCACCAATGGGAAAATGATACAGCCAGCCGGTTAGCCATTAGTCATTATTATTAGTTTTAATATTAAAAAAATCTCTGTAGGTAAAATACACTAATGCGTACGAAGTCATGGGCAACAGCTAGTATTATATAAAAGGCTTTCGTGGCTGACAAATCAACATACAACCTAAATCATAAGTCCTAGAAACATTAAATTTGGAAAGTAAATTGCATTTTAGTGTACGACTACACTATAATGCAATGTACTATAATGCATTATTGTGTAGGACTACACTATTATAATGCAATGTACCCTCGAAATTTGCACTAATAAAGGAATTCCTGAAATTCAATTCCTAGAGGACACAAAAGATAAATTTATATAAAAACAGGATTTGCAATCCTGGGCCAAAGGCCGCCAAAGCGTTTTACTAGTCTTAACATACCCAACTCTTGTATGAGATGTATATTACATTAGTATCTTTTAAAGGTCCCATGTTTACGGTTTCTCGATGCGGTAACCCGGTACTGTTGCTTGGAGGGTATCGGTACAACAAATACATCAAATGCACTGGACCCAAAGTGAGGTGGACCTGCTATAAGCTTCCTGGCTGCAAGGCTTCCGTCGTCACCTATCAGAACGAACTCGTCATGGTCAAAGGTGAACATAATCACTTATCGGCTAACAATACATAACATAGTAATTAATAAGAATAATATAAGATGAGCTATTTATAGATCAGTTTAAATGTATTTAGTATATTGATAATGTAATTATGTACATATTTTAATATTCATTTGTTAGTGGTTCTTGTAAATAAATATATTCAAGCCATCTTGAACATTTGGATTTTATAAAAAAAAAACAGTTGGGTTATTTTTATAAAAAAAATAAAGAATTTTACAAACTAAATTAAGGGAACCAGGTACCGTACTTGATATAATACTTATTTCCCAAGTAGGTACTAGGTACATACATTTCTTATGTCCACCAATGAATAGCATAGAATAGAATAGAAAAATATTTATTTAACGCCACACAATTAACATAAAAATAAAAATAACAATAAAAATTAAAACAATGCGATGGCATTCGTTTAACGACAATCTTACATTGTTTATTATCTTGAGGTAGCACGGTTTTTGAATAAAATCTGTTTACAGGACCGACGTTTACAATATCTCGTACCGGAAGACCTGTGTTATTGCTCGCAGGATATCGGTATAATAAGTACTTTAGGTGTAACGGACCTAAAGTGAGATGGTGCTGCAGCGGTCGCCGTGGCTGTAAAGCCACCGTAACTACATTTGAAAATTTAATTATTAAACAAAAAGATGAACATAATCATTGAAATTTACAAAATAAATCGATCAATGAATAAAAAAATAGTTTTATAAGTTTTTAATAACAATTAGTAATAAATAGGGCGAACGACATCATCCTCTCGTCATTTTCTGACATAAAAAAAAATATCCTAGCTTGAATTTTTCACAGTGCTATTTTGTCCTCAGTGCCTAACCATGTGATCTCTACTACTCGAGGAGATCATAAAAAGGCATCCTATAGAGCCTTATAGGTTGCTTTCTATTGGTCCACTAGAATTAAAAAAAATGAGTATATTCACTCGATGAATATGAATAGTGATATTCTTTACTATCAGCATTTTTTTAATCATCTTAATAATTGCAAAATGATTTTTCGTTTACAGGAGCTTCGTATACCATATCGCGTAATGGAAGACCCGTGTTATTACTGGGTGGACATCGGTACAATAAGTACATTGGGTGTAATGGACCCAAAGTAAGATGGCGTTGTGGCGGACGCCGTGGCTGCAAAGCTGTAGTAACGACATTTAACAATGAAATTTTAACGTGTAAATATGGTCATAATCATTGAGTTACCAACTTACTTTACAGCTGTTGTTCTGCCTTATACACTGTTAGTTATTGGTACTGTTCTCACCCAGGACAAACATTTGCATAACGAACATAATAATAATAATCATTATTTATTTATTTATATATTCAACCAACAAAGGATCACTCACACTTTATTAATTTGCTTACCTAGATTTGAACGTCACTAAATGCACCATAATGTCAGCAAAATACATAGATGTTTTGTTTTGTGTCTTGGTTTTTATTAGTATGAATTTAATAATTTGAATTAGGTTGTACTTTGTTAGAACAAAGAAAATATTTTTAACATAGGTATAACAAAAATACCAATCAAATATTATGTTTATTGTTTTAGGAGCAGTATTCACGGTTTCCCGGTTTGGTAAACCGGTGTTATTGCTGAAAGGTAACCGTTACAACAAGCGCATTCTAAGTAAAGGACGAAAAGAAAAATGGACGTGCAGCAAATATCCTACCTGCAAAGCTATCGTCTACACCGTTGACAATGAAGTTTGCGTTCTTAATGGTTATCATAACCACGGAACTAAGTGTAGCAACCAAAACCTCGGTAATTCAAAACGATTTTGACATTGTAAAAGAAACACTTTAAACAGATTTCAATCGCGTAGTTTAATTTTTTTAATCCCGATGTTTTTAACGTTTAACTGCTTCCGTCGTAGACAAACTGTGGACGTGTAATATAAAACAGTAATTAAAGTAGTAAATTGTGTTATCTGATAAGCCGTAAGTGAAATTTTGTGATGTTAATTTTGTTAATAATGTTTGCCGTAAGTAAAGTTTTGGTGAGAGCAGTTTTTACTTTAATTGGTAAACTTCAACAGGTGCAGAGTTTACAGTTTCTCGATATGGTAAACCCGTAATCTTACTGAGAGGATACCGGTACAATAAACAACTCAATTGCTCTGGTCCCAAGGTGAGGTGGGCATGCACAAAGAAATCAAGTTCTCCGGGCTGCAAGGCTTCAATCTTCACCATTATGAACGATGTCTGTCTGATTAATGACTGTCATAATCATGAACCATAATTGAAAAAAAATTGTACGTGAAGTAACAAATTACGTTATATTAAATTATCTATTACCACTTGAAGGTCGGTTTTAATCAAATACCTTATTAAATGAGGCAAAGCACTGCGCCTAGCCTAAATCTTAGCAAAAAACATGTCAGTTAGCTGCACTGTTTTCATGGGTAATCCAGCCATGGCTCAGCTGTAGAAGGTTTGAAAAAAAAAAGTGAAAACCATTTATTGGACAACAATATATACTAGTCTGCAAAATTTTCTGACTAAGGCTGGATTCGACCAACTTTTGGAATAACTATTCCGCGAAATAAGGAATGTCAAATACAAGTAAACTGTCAGTTTACTCGCGAATAACTACGATTTACTAGTCGAATCCAACCTAATAAGGACAACAAAACAATGAACGCACTAGAACCTTAAACCACCATAAAGAGACATGTATTAAGGAATTAAAGTTTTTTTATTTATTCAATTTATAAAATGCTAAATTAGCTTTACTGGAGCTTCTACTGGGACTAACCACTAGTGCCATAAAAGGTCCGCCTGCGACGCGGAGGTTGCGGGTTCGATTCCCGCCTCGGGTCAAATATTTGTACGATCTACAAATATTTGTTTCGGGTGTTCTGGTTCTGGGTTTTCTATATATAATAAAAAAATATCTATCTATGTATTTTATTGCATTATGTAAGTATATATCAGTCACCTAGTACCCATAACACAGCTCTGTTTAACAGCAGCTTACCTTAGGGCTAGATGATGCTGTGTGGATTGTCCACCAAAAAAAAAAAAACTAGAATGGTTTGAACAATGATACATTTTGTCCACAGTACCAGAGTTTACAGTATCTCGGAAAGGAAGACCTGTGATCTTGCTAGGAGGATACCGGTATAACAGATATTATAGGTGCGTTGGACCTAAAGCAAGGTGGTACTGCACGATGCAGTCCAAAGGCTGCAAGGCGTTAGTCGTCACTTTTAAAAACCAGATTGTTACACTCAATGACAGTCACACTCACAAACGAATGGTTTTTGTTTAATGTGTAAAAAACTAAAAAAACATTTACCAATTTTAGATGAAAATTCGTTGGTTCAAGAATGATGGTTGCATTTTCATTCTTTGATAAATATTATTAATTAATTCGTTATTTCTACCTAAACAGAAACCCTATAAATACACGCAATTGCCAACAATAAAAGTAGGTTGTTCTATATTTTGACTACTAGTTTCTTTCATATTTAATTAGGTTATTTTTATTAATACAGTAGAATACAACAGGCTAATTGTATTGTACCGCATAATTAGGTCATTAAAATAAGGAAATTCACGATCTGGAAATTTAATAATAATTTTACCTGTCCACAGAACCAGAATTTACGACATCTCGGAACGGTAAACCCGTGATTTTGCTGAGAGGGTACCGTTACAATAAGTACTACAAATGTCAAGGACCTAAGGCTCGATGGGTTTGCAGTAAAGTGTCCCTTGGCTGTAAGGCGTATGTCATCACGATAGAAGACACCATATTTTTAGCTACAGAGAATCATAACCATTGATATGTGGTTTTGTAATTTATTTTGATCTTTGGCATCCCTAGATATTCTGTCTGTTATGAACTGGCGTATGAGCTGGCAAATGCTGCTTTCTAGCATTTATTTATTAAAAAATCCACAGCTCATAAGTTTAACTAAATAACAAGTTACAAAACATTTTTTTTAGTTTAGTTTTGGTAAACACAATATAGCTGCATTCTACATAGCCTATCCCAAAAAGGATATTAGTACCTACCTAAATATAGATAGGGTGCCAAAGTGTATATATATATAAGGTTAGATTTAAAAATACTAGCGAATAATGTGATTCAAGTAGGTACATACGAATATGTGATGTCAGCATTTTCACTAATATTACAAATTATGTGTTTCTAATGTACCCTAATATTAAAAAAATTAAAGGTTTTGATTCCGACGTGATTTTGCGGATATCCATTTACTAAAGGATATTAAATTATTAAAACTAATAAAAGTTAGCGGAAAAGTCCCAAAAGCCATAATTATTGCATTAAGTTCTGAGATGATGATCGGTTTAAAGTGCACCCCTGGCTAAAGGAAATACCACTATTTCCTTTAGCAAGGTGCAACACAAGCTCTAAACAAATTAATACCACCAAACCACCAAATGACCATTCGTATTTTGTGTCGAAAGCAACCGTGTAAATTTCTCAAGTGCCGTTTCTGTAATTTAAGTAAAATAGAATTCACATTTCGCGTGCACAGAAAACTGTTGGTTTACTATACAATAAGGTGAAGGTTTCATTCAAAATTAACTGCCACCCACTGTTTTGTTATCGGGTGCTCGGATATAAGGCATCCTTTATTATTATGTAAGGTGTATACTAATTGTATATTTTTTGCTGGGGTAAGATTAAACAGGTTTTTTTGAAGGGATTTTAATTAAAAATGAACAGCAGGGGATAAAAACCTTAACAATTATTTAATTAATTAGTATTTTCTTTTAATATGTTGGTTTTGGGTTTCGAGAGCAATATTCAATTTATCAGTGGGATTTGGTTTCAGCAAGCTTAGTTCGTTATTTTCAGATGTCTAATTTTTTATTTTTTGTTATACAACTAAAGTGGCAACCAAGCGTACGGCCCACCAGATGGTAAGCGGTTACCGCAGCCTATGGACGCTTGCAATAATGTCTAGTCCGAAAAAAGCTTCTCTGCTACTAAAAATAGGAGAACATGGAATCCTGATAAAATGAAAATGGCCATTAAAGCCGTAGCCATTAAAAGAGTAGAAAATAACCTTCACAAAGGCTGCAAACATTTTTTCAGTACCCAAAACCACTTTGATATGATTGGTTAAAGACTCAGAAGAGTCTTTAGATCTACTTGTCCAGAAATCAATGGGTAGAAAACCAAATTATGTTTTTCTCTCAAATTATATTTATTTGCGTGCTTTTTGGGGCAAGCTACCAAGCACGTGTTTTGCGTAATTAAAAGACATATCGCTTGCTCAGCACTGTTCTTGGCCAGATAGTGATGAGTTTTGAATACCACAAAATACCTATACTATTTATTTCTTTTTCACAGGAATGCAATTCACGGTATCACGGTTTGGGAACCCGGTGCTAATGCTGGAGGGATACCGGTATAACAAGCATATAAAAAGCACAGGACCCAAAGCGAGGTGGATCTGCTCGAGGCAGTCTTCTGGATGTAAAGCTTTGATCATCACTGTTTTGAATGAAATCGTTGCTGTCAATAGTTGTCATAACCATTAAAAATTGTTACACCGTTATTGGGTAACAAACATTCAAACTTTTATATATTATTATTAGTGTGAAAGCACTAAAACGGAGTACCGATCATACTTATCGATACCGGATACTTAATTATGTAATGTATGTGAAATGAAGATATTTTTCATTTTATTAATTACTAGTACTAGTCGGCCGCGACTTCATTCGCATGGAACTCGGGAACCGTTTTTTTCCGGGATAAAAAGTGGCCTATGTCCTATTCCCGGTCATTATCTATTCAGCCAAATCGGTTCAGTGGTTATAGAGGAACAAACATCCAAACTTTCGCATTTATAATATTAGTGTGATGTAATGTGACTACAGGCAGTAACTGCAGGCGTTCGTGTAGCCGCGTTACGTCATAGCTTCATACCGAGCGGTAGACGACGCTGTTGCTATGAGACATGACGTGGCGATATGTCGCCTGCAGTCGGCTACCAATTCTTACCTTAACATACATTACATAATAAATAAATAAAAAATAGGTGCCTTGATGTAAACTTCATTTCACAAATCTTCTCTCCGTGGAGTCATCGGTAATAGGTAGAATGGGCTCTCGCTTAGAAGCGATTTCTTCCAAACAACCTTTACTTGGAGATGATTTTCAATTTATTTGAAGAATGGTTGGCGGTGTACTAACTAAAATTATTACTTAAGTATCTACTTAATTACTTACTTATTGCAGGTGTAAAATTCTCACTCTCCCGTTACGGCAAACCTGTGGTGGAGATAGGAGGCTATAGGTATAACAAGTACTACACATGCACCGGTTCCAGGGTCCGTTGGGTTTGCAGCAAGAAAACTACCCTCAGATGTTACGCTTACGTCATCTCTATCGACCACCAGTTTGTTAAAATGGTGAGTGCTCATAATCACCCTGCTACATCTGAACACTAGGCGTAGGCTAATGTTCTTAACAGATCAACGAAGTTAAGCACTGTTCCGCGTAGTCACCATTTGGATGGGTGACCGCCAGTGGCAATTTCAAATGAGCGCTCCCGTGCTTCGGAGCGCACGTTAAGCAGTAGGTCCCGGCTTTTTTGAAGTTTTTAGGCTATGATGACCGAGGCCTTCGGGCTGCCTAGAAAGTCTGTCGCCAAAGTTGGCCACACAACTTACTTACTTTGAACACTAGAACAGTAGCTGAAAGTAGTTACATCATCATGACCAGTCAGCACTGCTGCGACACTGGTCTATTCTCGAGCGATAGTGATTGGGCTTTATTCTTATTACACTTTTAGTAGATGAAGCAGTTGTAAAGATGATTTTATATACTAGAATATTGTGTGAATTGAAATAAATAGTTATATGTTATGGTAATAAATATAAATATAAATAATTGAAAGGTTGAACTACTTTTCGTACTAATATCGAAACGGTCTACGGCCTACGCGCCGTAGCGAATCGTAGCGAACCGTAGCAGCAATATTATTAGTACCTAGTACCTAACCTATTGTTATTTTGTTTTATGGCAGGTGTTTTACCGCTGGCGACTGGCGATAAGCGAGTTGTCGCCAGTAAACAAATACACGTAAACAAAAGCCAATCGGCGAGTGATTTTGCTTTCCTGTCGCCCGCGGTGTGACACCTGCTTTATGATAAACTTTTTATTATTATAAAATGAGTACCTAAAATAAAACTCTTTTTTTTTACTGAGCTTGTCTTGTCACTGTTAGGCTTCTCACTGATAACCCTCTGGTAAGTATACATTGTACTCTATACTCATTCAAGGGTCTTATTCATAACCATACTATAAAGAGTAGTAGAGTTCTCTGTGGTAGAGCTCGTCCGGGGAAGGACTACCACCATACCTATTTCTGCCGCCAAGCAGTAATGCTCGCATTGCTGTGTTCCGGTGTGAAGGGTATGGTTTCCGGTGAAAATACTGGCACATGAGGCTTTCGATTTTAGCCTCAAGGTGGCAACCCGCGAGTGATACTTCTTGTATTCCGAGCGTTCATAGGCTGCGGTAACCGCTTACCATCTTGTGGGCCGTACGTTTGGTTGCCACTTCAGTTGTATAAAAAAAAACCCTATACCTCCCCTATACCTAGACCCTCAGTTCTTGCTTATAAACGCCTACAAACTACACTTTCAGTTATTACTCTACAACTGCAAGTTTATCGTGTTTTCTTATATAAGATCTACACTAGGTATCTACTTTAGTTAAAAACTTTTAACGAATGTGAGCGGGTCCAATATATCAAACTAATGTAAAATACATAAATAAAAAAAAAGCAGTTTGTACACTACATCAATTTAATAAGCCAAAAAGTTAATGTGTGCATGCATGCAAATTATGTCTATCTAGCATAATATCCTGTTTCTTTTGTAAGTACTAAATAAACCTATAATTTATCAGAGTTCTATTATTAAAGTTTCAGATAGGCCAGTGTTTACGACATCGCGGTTCGGCAAGCCTGTGCTGCAGCTGGGCGGATACCGGTACAATATGAACACCTACTGTAAAGGCGACAAGGCCAGATGGGTCTGCTCGAAAATCTCACTGGGCTGTAGGGCTACCGTAGTTACATTCCGCGGACTCGTTATCAAGCTTAGTAATGTACATTCTCATTAGATACCTTCTCTTCTCACTTAAATAAATAAAGATTTATTTCTGGCATCAATTGATAAGTACAGATCTTAATTTACTTAATCTACGGCCCATAGAAATATATACCTTAGAGACTTAAGTTGTATTCGACCTAACTCGAATAAGCTCTCTAAATAAATCGTAGTTATTCAAGAGTAAACTGACTGTTTACTCATTATCTATTTATTTATTTATTTTAGCCCATATCGTCCCACTGCAGGGCAAAGGCCTCCCTCTCTTTCTTCCACACTTCTCGATCTTTGGCTACTGTAGGCCAGTCTTTAAGATGATCGAGATAATTATTTATTAACAAATTAAAATATGTACATAAAAGTTGAGCCATCTAAAGACCGTTGCAAACGATCTATAGATAGCTCAACTGCTCAACTGATCCAAATCACTACCAGACGGAAGCGTTCCCAAAATGCTGGCTGCATTGCCACGTTGAATGGCAATACTTGTATTTGAATTTCTTATTTCCCGGAATAGCGGCCATACTAAGTTCCACCGGAAAGGTCTACCTGCGCAGGTAGACTGGAGCGTGTGTGGGAATAGACCTGGCAGCGTTTCGAAAGCTACCGACGCGCAACGTGCGGTTGACCTGTGCAGGTTTGCCTGCACCTGTCCTCTCCTTTCCTTTCCTCATGTAGATGCTTATTCTTAGATAGTGACAGTTTTTGAAGATTGTGGGCTTATATCTGTATAGTTAACATTGTATAGATTAACAAAATTTTTTGGTAACTCAAATACATTTTAGCACAGTGTCTGCATTCTATAGATAGTGTAATGAATTTAGAGTGGTTAATTTAAATTTTACTGAATTTTAGATACTTATTTTATAAGTAAATAAATCATAAAAATATATACGAATAGTGTAAGAGTAGTAGAGTTCTCTGTGATAGAGCTCGTCTGGGGAAGGACTACCACCATACCTATTTCTGCCGCCAAGCAGTAATGCTCGCATTGCTGTGTTCCGGTGTGAAGGGTATGGTTTCCGGTGAAATTACTGGCACATGAGGCTTTCGATCTTAGCCTTAAGGTGGCAACCCGCTAGTGATACCTCTGGTATTGCAAGCGTCCATAGGCTGCGGTAACCGCTTACCATCTTGTGGGCCGTACGCTTGGTTGCCACTTCAGTTGTATAAAAAAAAAAAAAAAAAAAAAAAAATACGACGGTTACCCTTCATCACCACCTAAGTTTAACACCAAGGTTTTTGTATTTGTTTTTTTTTTCCGAGTGTTTTGAGAAAACACATTTATGTTACCAAATATTGATTGATGCTTGTGTTATTAATCTATGTTGACTTTACAGGTACGATTTGGATGAAAGTAGCTGAAGAACAAAGTTTTACATTTATAAGCAGAAAGGGAGGTACCATTTTATTAAGAGCTGGTCATCAGTACTTCAAGAATAGAATCTATAAAAATGGAGCCAGCATTTGGAAATGCTGCAATTGCAGACGTAAGCAGTGTCATGGATCTGTGACCAAAAAGGTAGCATTCTTTTTTTTTTTTTTAATTAAATTTTTACTTCAAAGTCAAACTCAAAATCAAAGTCAAAGTTATTTACATGATCGTTTTTTTCCAGGGTAATTATATTATTAAGGAGGTAACACATATTTGCAAACCCGATTACGAAGCTAATGCTTTGGCACAAAAAACATACCAAAGGAGAAATAAAAAATAATAAATCGTACGTGATTTAAATGGTTTTTCTAGTGTTTTCCTATTTACTTACATAACTGATAAGTTTAGTAGTTAGTGTTAGAAAAATAGTAAAATGTTTGCGTGGAATTATTTATTGCGTAGGGCGGTTTGTTCAATAGATTTAAAGGCATACTTGTGACTTTTTTTAAAACTGTATTTTTTGCTCTCATCTAACAAATCTATACCAATTTTACCATATTATAAAATTATATATATTAAAAATCTAATGATGCGGTAGTGTTGATATACTTAACACAGGTTCATGCTAAGATAAGTAAAGAACTATACATATACAAGCTCGTATGAAATTTCTGACTTCTTTGTAATTAATCTGTGATTTTACAGGTATGGTTTGGTTGAATGTCGCTCCTCAACAAGATTTTACATTTATAACGAGAAAGGGAGGTACGATTTTGTTAAGAGCTGGTCATCAGTATGTCAAGTGCAGAATCTATAAAAGTGGATCCAGTTTTTGGACTTGCTGTAACAAACGACGTAAGCAGTGTCATGGATCTGTGACCAAAAAGGTATCCACCATTAAGGATTTTAATTTAAAGACTATCAATATTTTAATATGACAAAGCTTTTTTTTTGTATAATACGAGTATATACTTACCTCTTTTTTTTAGGGTAATGAAATTATAAAAGAGACTGCACATCTTTGCGAGCCTGATTACGAAGCTAATGCATTGGAACAACTAAAACATCAACACAGAATTGATAATAGAATAATATAAAATTTTAATTTTAATTTTATATTATTTTTTATTTTTTTATCATACATGATCATTGATGAGTTTAGTAGCATTGTGTTTAAATCATTCCTAGTGCAATATTTAATAGTAAGTAAGTAAGTTCGTAGAGTCAGTGGCCAACTCTGGTGACAGAGTTTCTAGGCCACCCGAAGGCCTCTGAATAATAAATAATTAGTCATTGAATAAAACTTTTAAACTGATCACAGTGTTTTGATATTGGCATAACAGCTAGGAAATCACGCTAAAGCACGGTACTTATTAAAAGGGGCCTAATAGTTCTCATTTAAGAAATATTCAAGATCATTTGATTTTATGAATATCAACACAGTTAAAGGTTATTTCTAAGTTTATTGTGCTACTACTAACTTACAACAGGTTAGGAAACACTAAAATAATACAAGTGTTCGATTTTGATCCCTTCAGAACCAGTGCTATTCACCAAAACGCGCTTTGGCAACCCGGTGTTAATGGTTGGAGGTCACAGATATAACATGCGACCTAGCTGTAAAGGGGATATGAAAAGGAGATGGGTCTGCACAAGAGTGGCGGACAAAAACTGCAAAGCCACTGTTACAACGTACCGTGAACAGATTATAAACATTAGAAATGAACACACACATTGGAAAACCTCAGAATGCTTACCGAATACATGGATACCAGTTGATGGTTGGGCGAATCTTAAATAAAGATGACCTGCTCATTGAGTGGCGATAAGTGCGCGGTGAGTGGTTTTGCTAGGTTGGTCTATTTGCATATTTTGTTATAATATTAGAATGAACACAACTTGACTGTAGTTTATTTTAACTTACTTATTATTATTATTAGTATTATTCTTTTAAATGTTCAATTCAAATATCACGTCAACTGTTTGTATGGCTACAACAGGCAGGACTACTGATATGTATGTACGTACTTTGAATAAAAAAATCGTTGTGACAGAGTATAACTTGGCCGGAATCTTTGATGTAACATCAACCAGCTCACTGGGGCGGATCATTTTTAGAGATCAGGTTGGTGGGGAGATTGGGAATATGACTTATTGTATTTGGGAATATAGAAACTCCAAAAACTATCGTCGGTGACTGAGACGCACTGCCAGATTATTTTCTCCTACTATAGTGATTTGTTAGTTCCTATTTTCTAAACTTACAATGCTAAATACTCTCGAGTTAATTTTCAGATAATGCGGTATTCACTACATCGCGCTATGGCAAGCCAGTGTTGATACTCGGTTCGTACAGATACAATATGCGACCTTACTTGAAAGGAGATAAGGCGAGATGGGTCTGTACTAGAGTCGCAGATGGCTGCAAAGCCACTGTCACAACGTATGGTGAAACCATTATTAAGATTAGTTATGAACATGACCATGGAAAATACGAAAGCTAATTGTCGGGAAAAAATATCATATGTATGTCTCAGTAGAATTTGTGAAAGTGTTTAAGGCGCGGACGCAATATACAAATAGTTTATTTGGTATAACAACATACAACATAGAAAATAAAAACACGGTTTGAGCTACTAATACTTTTATTTATGGCTTCTGTGGTTATGGCTTCCACAATTTGTCAATTTGCGGCTGAGTCCGCGAGCGAAACAACGCAAATTGTTAAATTGTATGAGTCACTAACTGAAGCTAAGTTAGATGCAAACAGCGCGCCTTAGTGTCACTAATTTATAGGTAATTTTTTTTTTCTTTTACTCACAATTGTTATCTATGTGTAGGTACTTACAATCTTTAATTTTTGAGTTCTTTTTTTCGTGTCGATGTAACATACTGAATTGATCTTTAATTATACGTTGCGCTGTGTATTCTATAGAACAGAGCACTGTTTTCTTAATACCAATAAAAAGTAGTCCGACTGTGTGTTGACTGTAGAAAAAGTTGTACAAAAGCGGTATTACCATTATTTAATTTATGAATACATTTATTTGAAAAAATAGGGAATAATTAAAAAAAATAATGTTTTATATAAAATAAATAATTTAAGTATAAAAAAATCTAATTTTGAGTTCATGACTTTGTAGATATACCAAGGTTTGTGACTCGTAAGGTAAGAGCATTTTTCAAATGGTGGCAATGACAGTTTTTTTTAATGTAGGTATAAACTCATGTCTTTTGTAGTACTTAACTTTTATTTTCCTGACGCAGCCAACACTTTTAAGCGGAAGAAGAGACATGATAAAGATTGGCAGATAGAAAGAATGTTCGATGACAAAGAATGCAGAAGATGCGATTAAACGTAGCGCTTACAAACTTACTCTATCAAGAGGTGATTTTAACTGGTATTTTAGGTATAACAAAGTAAAGTAACAATGCCAAGTTGGCGTGTATATAAACGACCCAGCGCAAAGTGTCAATGTAACCTTATATAGCAGTGGCCTGGCTCATACCTGGCAGAAAATCCCTGATCCCGAAAGTCTATAACTGAGCGACGAAATCAAGATGGTAATAATTGAGTTACTCAAAGTTGATAAGCACATAAAACCATTGAGTATATTTAAAATTCTGAACAAAAAAAGCTTCGAAGTTCCACAACTTAAACTTATATACGCATATTTAGTAAATGTAAAACAGGATCTAGTTATTTAACTGTTATATCGTTTTATCTTTTTTTGTCACATAGTTTGATCATGATTCATGTGGTTAATATTGATTTTCTTCTGTTATTAAATGTCAAATATATTATGTACTTTGCGATCTGCAAATCCGGGTTATTATGAAATCATATTAGGTGCAAATGTTTATATGTCTTTGTTCTATTAGGTCTAATGTTATAATAATAAGATGGTAATTTTTGTTATAAATGTGTTTGTGGTTTTGTGTATCGAGTAAGAAAAAGTTTTGACCTCGTTAAAGTTTCAAATCATATGTTCATTTTGATCTATTCACAGGTTGCATAAACTCGGTAAACTACGAACGAGATTGTGATTCTCCCGATGCAGCCAATACCAAACGAAAGAAGAGACTTTATAAAGAATGGAAACTGCAAAGAGTATTCCTTGACAAAGAATCAGCCGAAGATGCCGTTAAGGAAGAAAACACATGGAGTCGTGCGTACAAAAACACTCTTACAAAAGGCGATATTAACTGGTATTATAGGTGTAACAAAGTGAAGTGTAGGGGTCAACAATGCGAAGCTGGAGTGTACCTAAATTATCCAGCGCATAGTGTAAACGTGTCTTTGTATCGCAGTGCGCTGGCCCATACCTGCCAGCCGAACCCCGGTACCGAAGGTCCAAAACTCAGTGATGAAATCATAAAAGAGATAATGGAGTTGCTCAAAATTGATAAGCGCATGAAACCTCTAACTATATTTAAAATACTGAACAAAAAAGGCTTCAACGTCCCTCAGGTTAAACTTATCTACTCCTACTTAGCAAATGTGAAACAGGCTCTGCCTATCTAACTAGCCTACACTGCAAGAGAAAGCAATTTGTTGGCTTCTATCTTCACGCCTGGTGATTGCTGACGAAATACCTCCTGTTTTATCGTTGTGTTAAATAGTCGTATATTTTTTGTTTTCATTATTTTAAGTACTTATGCCCTGTTCTGTCTGTGAATGCAGGCCATTTTGTTATTATACTAATGTTATATACCGGCTTTAAGGCTGTGGTTTGGATGTAGGTATAATAGATTTTCTATTTAAAACGTCTTTGCGTTAGTTAGTATAGACATAGAGTATCTTTATGTTTATCTCTCAGTCCTACGGCCATGTAATGATATAAAATGTTACTTACTTTTACTGTAAGATGTAAATGTTATATTTACAGGTTAATCATTTCATAGAGTATTTTAGAAGTATAAATGAGTGTTAAAAAATCGTAATGTCTATTTATTCTATTCACAAGCCGTTAATAAAAATTTAACTGAATACATATTCTGTTATATTTTTATGCAAAATTAAATCTGTTCCAATTCAGATATATGTCAATGGGGACAGTAGCACGGTTAAAAGTAACGTGTTACTGTCCCCATTAAAGATAAAGCGTAATGGGGACAATGGTAAGTTATTTTTTTATATCCCACTGTCCCCATTAATGGGGTCAAAATCATGGGAACATCGGGAATACAACGTTATTTTTCGAGAAGCCACAAGAGTCGAATACCTGAAGCAACTTCGTAACCATAATTTGATCTGAAAAAGTTTTAAAGAGCTTTAAAAAATTTTTTTTTTGTTCAGATCCAGCACCATATTTACCAAATCACATATTTACCAAATCACGTTTTGGAAAGCCAGTTCTACAGATCGGGGCCTACAGATACAACAAGTGCTCTTCCAGCACAGGACCTAAAGTCAGATGGGTTTGTTCGAGAGTATCACAGGGTTGTAAGGCAAAAGTGACAACATTAAGTGGGAATGTCGTTAAAATGAATAATGTACGTCATGATCACTGAAACATCATCAGCTGAAATTGCAGTTTTCTACATAAATAGCCACGATTAATTAAGCTTGGGAGCTTAAATCACCATCCACAGATTTTCTACGAATTTTATATGTGTTGAGCTCATATATCTCTAGCTTTTATAAAACGACTATATTTAACTTGACCTGACATATTTACTCAGGTTACGATACACCCCATGTTTTACTTTTTTGTCTAGTCAATGCCATCAATGTCTAATCAGATTGATGAGGAGAGTGGTGTGATAACTAATAAAGACCTACCCAATTATTTTATAGCGTTTAGTACATTATTTTTAATGTAATTTAATTTTTAATTTATAAAACCGTTCAACTTAATACATTTTTTTACTTATTTTATAGTTTATGCATTTCAAATAAGATTTAGTAATAAAAAATATTTTTTAAATGAGTATTCTGAAATGGGGTTGTGAATCTCCGAAACGATGATGAACGAAAGATGCGCGGACGAAGTCGCAAAGATTTCGACAATTGTACACGGCTAGTAAAATTTTACGATGGTATATTTTCTTTACAAAAATATATCAATCGAAATAAATTGATTAATATTAGCTCATTGAATAACGTTAGAAACATAAAAAAGCTGTATGTATCTAACTCAACGAGAGTTACAAAACATTGAAAGACTAAAGTAAGTAGATAGTATATAGTGCCATGACGACCGATCTTGAGCTTTCACCATCCACCTAAGACCGCTTTATTGTCATCGATTTACCGAATGGGGGGCCGTCCTATACTCAGCTTTAAAGTTCGTGGTCGCCATTCTAAAACCCCCCCAGCATTGTCGGCTCTGCGACCTATATGACCTGCTTACTGCTTTATCAACTTACTTATTTTAAAATCTATGTCGATGACCTTCTTCTATGGATTTCCTCGTTTTTTGTTTTATTGATAATAAATTTACTGGTTATTAACTCAGAATGCTGTTACTGTTTCTAGAAATGGTATACATCGAGTCACGTTTCGGCAATCAGATGATACTGTACCAAGGATATCGCTTCTGCTTGAAAGATAAGAACACATTAAGGAAGACGTTCCGTTGCAACCACTGGGACAGGGGCTGTCGTGCGCTGATCTGCATAATTGAAGACAAAGTGGTCAGCTCTAAGATCGTACACACTAATCATCAGCCTGCGGTCTCCTTATTTCAAGGATTTCAGCCTATTTCTACTAATTCCGATGCGAAAGGAAAGTTATAAGCCAGATTTTTACCTGGTTGTAGGGCTCTTTAGCAATAGTCCTTCTGGTCGGTACCACTGCAGTGCCAGATATTCTACCTCCAAGCAGTAGTGTGCAAGCATTACTGTGTTTATGTTGTAGCAAGTGAAATTACTGGGCGAAAGAGACTACGTCTCGGGTTGATGACGAGTGCAGTGCCACAATTTAAAGATTTGTGTGTCACTACAACTTTATGGCCAGATGTGGCGCTTAACAACAAGCGGACGGCTTGATCGTCTCGTCATTTGCTGACATGAAAAAAATTAAGAATAGTTATAAAACTTTAACTTACCTTTCATGTGTTTCGTTCTAATATTATCAAGCAGTCAAGTTAAACCGTGGTTAAAGTTTTATTATTTAGACAATGAAAACCCATATGTATTAGATGATGGAATTTTGCATTTATTTATTAAGATGATAAATGTTTAATTGTAGAATATTTTATTGTATTTTGTAACATAAAAACTAAGGGTAACATTGATTTTTTTTAAATTTTTCCTTGATTTTTTTTAATGTCGCTGACGTAGATAATTGATTATAAATTTGTGTATCTTTTGTAATATATTTATTTATGTTATAATAATTTATTAATCTTATATTATATTACATTATAAGTAATAGAAACTTACATTGATCTCTAATATTTTTTTTTATTAATTCACATAAAAAACTCAAAGATATTTTAATTTGCTTTTGTTAATAGAGGAGGCTGGCGTGGTATGTACTAGCATAAAAAGTAAGCAATCCTATTTTTCAATCCAGGTTATTATCCATAATCTACTTAATCAAAATCGTTTTAGCTGTTACGAACACGAGTAGTTGAGAAACAAACATCAAAACATCTAAACTTACGCATTTACAATAATATTTAGATTTCAATAAAATTATTTTCTTTCTTCTTCTTTCTTACTTTCATTACTTTTGACACCAATCCTTTAAAATTTGTTGTTTTTTTTTCACTGTTTCACAGGTGTTGTATTTGACAAAACTAAGAATGGCACGCCTGTTGCCATATACAATGGCAGTCGTTACGACAAGCATAGTACAAGTGGTTCTTCTACGTGGCGGTTTGTGTGCACGAAAAGGACGTCATATGGATGCTCAGCATATTCAAACCCACCTGTAAAACGTGCTGAAAATAAATGATGTGCATAAACATAATCGTCATCGTAAAGCAAAAAAAGAATCGAAGCTATACAAGGTATAGTAAATTCATATAATAAACGGGTGTTTTCACATACCGGTATATCGGTGAAGGGGTATAGGTAGATATACCGGTACGTGAAAACATCCAAATGAAAAAAAAAATGAGTTCACGGTAGTTTTATAGGTATAGTATATCTATTTATTATCTGACTTAGCTTGTTAATCTTCTTGTATATAAAAATTAATTGATGTGCATTAGGCTCGCTAAAACTTGACAACGGCTGGAACGATTTGGCTGATTTTTGTCTTGAAATGTTCGTAGGAGTCCAGGAAAAGTTTAAACGGTAAGAAATTAGGGATTAAATGCGAAAAATAAAACGCGAGTAAAACCGCGCCGGGTCAGCTAGTCAAAAATAAAAATCAATAACCATATTTTAAATGTAAACATTGTAGTGTTTAAAGGGAGGATGCGGAAGAGTCTATAAAAACGTAATACCAAAATCATTCGTATATCGAGTACATTTTCACAATATTATGTTGATGTATGTATGACCGTTTCTTTGTATCAAGTGCTGATGTCGTATTTGATAAAACTAAATGTGGCACAACTGTAGCCATATACAAAGGCGGTTGTTACAACAAGCATAGTTCGAGCGGTCCTTCTATGTGGCGGTTTGTGTGCAATAAAAATCCAATATATGGATGCACAGCATATATAAAAACTCACCGGTACAATGCAATGAAAATAAATGATGTGAATAAATTACCATCACCGTAAAGATTGAGAAGTCGTTTCAACGATTATTAATAGTTTTAAATTATGATTATATTATGGTTATAATTCATCACTCATATCAGTCAATGGACATGCATGCTTAATATAGGCATCCCCCAATAAGTGCAATGACGTTCGTAAGCCTCCAGGTCTGTGATGAGAGTAAATGAAGCAAAAGAAGTGTGTCAGGATCGTAGCAAGTGGAAATTCGTAGTCTCTGCCTACCCCTACGGGATACAGGCGTGATTTTATGTATGTATGTATGTATGTTAACAAGTCCGTCCTGCACATCGTTTCCCATGTCATGGACGGAATGCAAATTTAATTAGTTATTTATTATTAATATGGTTTTATATTGGAAAAACTGAAGATTAAATTATCCTAAAAAGTATCGGGTCTCACTTAAATTATTTATTTCTTGTTACTTTTTTTTTTTTTATTAAATTGGTGCGGCTAATATAACACTGCGGCCATGCAGGCCTATTGTGTTCGCCACTTCTTGTTACTTGGTCAATCGCTACAAAAGAAAATGATGGTTTTTAAAATGTAAAAAAAATAAAATATAAGACAGTTTTTACCCAGTATTAAAAATATATTGTTATTCATTAGTCAGTAGGTATCAAATATGTAAAAAATAACTTGTTCGGTATTTTTTATGGTTGATTAAATAATCAAGCTGCAAAATTATCTTTTTATCCAACTAAATGGCTCCTAAAATTGCAGTCCTTCATAATGACTGGCTAGTTCTAACAAAATCATCAAATACAGAGACAATACTATCAGATGAATTTTAAATGAAGAACTGTATTTGTAACAAATTTACAGGACCTCAACCAGCTGATTCGGAAATCGTCTAAAAAAATAGTGATGTTTTTTTTTCGACCGTTCTTTCTTTTCAGGTGTTATATTTGGCAAAACGTATAATGGCAAACCTGTGGCCATATACAATGGCAATCGTTACAACATGCACAGCTCAAGCGGTCCTTCATTGTGGCGGTTCGTGTGCACGAAGAAGCCAACATTTGGATGCACCGCGTTTATCAAAACACACCTATACGACGTGTTAATAATAAATGATGACCATCAACATTATTATCACGGTAAAGCTACGAGT
Source organism: Colostygia pectinataria (assembly GCA_951394395.1). Classification (NCBI taxonomy): domain Eukaryota; kingdom Metazoa; phylum Arthropoda; class Insecta; order Lepidoptera; family Geometridae; genus Colostygia; species Colostygia pectinataria. The sequence continues at coordinate 3,380,437 of OX596357.1, read as the reverse complement.
AACATACTCAATTAGAACGATGTTTTGAACCGAGAAAGTTGGTATAAAGTAGACGACATGAAACAGAGAGCACTGGTGGTGTTAGTGGTAGTAAAAAGTAAGTTCGTATGAGTCAGTGGCCAACTCTGGTGACAGAGTTTCTAGTGCCCTCCGAAGCACGGAAGCGCTCAGTTGAAATTGCCGCTGGCGGTCACTTATCCAAATGATGACTACGCGGAACAGTGCTTAACTTCGTTGTTCTGTTAAGAACAACTTAGCTAGCTACGTCACGCTTAGTGGTAGTGATCCCGCCTTCCGACGATCGATCTAAGGTCGTGAGTTTAAAACGGACGGCCAAAAACGGACATGCAGCCAATTAATTTTTTATTCCAAAAATCAAAAGGCAAAGGAAAACTTCGTGAGGGAATCGTCATGTCCAAGGAATATGACTCACAAATTCGAATGACATGTGCCATTCATCAGACTGTATTAGGTCTACGAGATGGATGGAATACCTCCTAGGTATTCCCGCGAACTGCAGTTTTCCAAAGCACACTTTTTAGTACACACTTTTTATTCCCAATACTGCACAGCATATATGCCGTTAGTGGGAATAAAAAAAATAATAATTAAAAAAAATCCATTACTGCACACATCTTGATAACGCTTTCTAGTAATGGGCTATTCAAAGTATTTGGGCTATTCCCAGTAGTCTTACCGAGTTGTATTACCAGTCGGACTACTGGGAATTTTCTTCCCAACAGACTTAACAGTAACACTACTGGGAAATTGGTTCCCAGTAGACTTACCAGTAAAACAAAACTGCCAATAGTTTTACTCTTATGTAGGTACTACCCAATCGCTCTCTCAATAGGCTAGTGTCACAGCTTTGGGAAAATTAGAAAGCTGTCATTGTGATGTTGCGTACTTTATTATACTTTATTTTTAAATGAAAATGAATAAAAAAGATAAGTTATTGATTAGGTCTAAGAGAAAAAAACCAGTGTTTACCTAATATGGTGTATGATACTATGATGTGTAACTTTTTCGTCACTGTAATGTAAAACTTTTATGAATAGGTAAATTATATTGCTAAATATGCAAAATCATCTTAGTTTCTTTCCATGACATGCTCGTAGCACCATGATTTATATTTATTGTTCTATTAATTATTTCATCTACTTATTTTTAAATCACAAAATGCCGCCCGCAGATAAAAGTGAGATAAGTAAGTAAGTTCGTATGAGTCAGTGGCCAAATCTGGTGGCAGAGTTTTGCGGCCGCCCGAAGGCCTCTGTTATGGCCTAACAACTTTAAAAAAGGCGGGACCGACACCTTAACGTGCCCTCCGAAGCACGGGAGATAAGATAAAAGTGTCTCTATGGAAAATATCTTTTTATTCTACGCTCGTGGAATCAACACGTCGCCGTCGGGCTGAGAAGCGAGTTCAGCTTCTAAGGATTTACTTTGCAAAGAGGAGACGCATAGGCATGTAGCATGTACTTTTTAACCTTATTCAACGCGAGCATAGTCACAGGGAAGCTAGTAAAATATATACAGAACCTATATAATGTTATACGAAGAATTGTAATTTTTGTACACTTTTATAGGACCAGTTTTCTCAACGAGCCGATTCGGAAAGCCTCTAATACTTTACAACGGATACCGTTTCAACCAGCACAGCTCTAGTAAAGGATCCAGGGGGTTCTTTGTGTGCAATAAGTGGTCCTGGGGCTGTCGGGCGTGTATTAAGACCCATGATAACGAGATCATCCAAATTACTTCCGAGCATATGCATGTTAAACCGAACAATAATATTTAGAACTAGTTTTATTGATGGTTAAATGACATGAATCTAGGAATAAAAGGTAGAGAGACTGTGACAAGGATATTGACATGGCAACCAAATAGACATGTTAAATCGCTGAATAATATATAATTCGTAGAACCAGACGTATTATTGATGGTGGAAACATGAAGCTGGGAATCTAAAAGAGGCTGCTGTGAAAAGGATGTTGGCGTGGAAACCAAATCCCTGATAAAAGACAGTCTTGGATTGGTTTGGAGATTGGAAAGATCTACTCAGTACACACACAATGCTGTTAACGTAAAGTGTTAAATCACCACCCTGAATATAGCTACATGATGATCTTTCAACGGGACTTCGGCATACACATTAGGACCATGAGCCTATACTACCAGATCCAGTTAAATAGGCCGTGGGTTAGCCGTGCGTGAGGTGTAGCAAAATGATTGCTGATATCCGCCATTATTGAAACCAACAAGGAAAGTTTGGTAACGCATGACCATGGCATGGCATAAAAGGATAGCTGCGAATTATAGATGAGGGTCTGAACAAAGTTATATTTTTATTTTTATCCTTTCTTAGATAAGATATTGCGAAGAACGTACACCACAGATGCGATCTATGTTATATTTAGTAAGTTATTTTTACAAATATTTAAGTGATTGTGATAGTAAGTCTGTTATGGTTTTAATACAAGTTGTTAGTGATCGTTTAAGCAGGTAAAGTTTTCTTCCTTCCTAAGTTATATTATGCGTATTACGTTTATATTATGTCCTTTTTGGGTAATTGTTTTTAATATCATGATCACTATTCTCCGTTTAAATATTCGGAATGTTGTTGCGTATACCAATGCCACTGTTACTGCACACATGTATATTACTAAGGATCTTTTTGTTTGTAATAAAAAGTTACCATCAAAATACACACAAGTACTATAAAATAATTGAAAAACACAAACTCATTGAACTTTTTTGTTTGAGACTGTACTTTTGTATCATAACTTAGGTAGTTGTAAAATAAACTTATAGTAAAAAATATCTTATTTTAGTATATTTACCTCGAGCGTGGGTAAACACTATAACAAGCATTCTTTTTAATTAAAAAATGTAAACTCGATTGCATGTTATTACTTCTACTGTAAGGTCTTTTTCAAACAAGAAGAAATGTTTTAAAGTATTTTAAACTTTTTCAGTTCTTAAAAAAGCGTCTGCTGTTACTGATTATCCCAGGTACGTCACGTGCAAAGGGAAATATTTTCAACGGGTTCAACAATCGAACAACATCAAACTAGTAGAAATTTCTGGAGAAATGCCAATTTTTGGAAAAATTGGCTCTGGCAATCGTCAGGTTTCATACGTCAAGTATAAAGGATACCGGTACAAGCAAGCTACTCGCCCGTCGCAGTTACTCGCGCGATACGTGTGTGACAAGTGGTCCAGTGGCTGCAAAGCCGTCATCCAATCTGAAGGCGAGGAGATTATTGATATAAAGGATGAGCACAATCATAAATAGTTCAATTACGTTTAGTTACACAGTTAATCGTTAACATCACACTTAGTAGAATTTAGAATAAGGTTATGGAATTCTAATTTGTGATGAATATGTCAATTATTATAAGTACCCTAAAAAGTAAGTCAGTTCTTATGAGGCTGTGTTTAACCGAGCTAATAAACCGCCCGAAGGCCTTCGTCAACCCTACAACTACATAGTTATTTATTATAATATAAATATGCCTATTGGTTTGTATCTATATATATATAGCAAACCAGTAGTGTTAATAGTCTTTACATAGTATAAAATAAAGTAAATTCCCGTCGGCTGTCCCTTTGTATGTATGTATGTACGCTTAGATCTTTTAAATTACGCAACGGATTTTAATGCGGTTTTTAGCAATATATAGAGTAATTCAAGAGGGGATTATACGTAGTTTAAGCACTCGTGCAAAGCTGGGGCAGGTCGCTAGTATAAAATAAAAATAATAATACGAGCACAATATTAGTTTACAAGCGTTCAATCACTAGATATTCTTGTGTAAGCCGATTAATCTGATACTCGATTTAATACAACTTTTTCTTTGACTTATCCTTGTTAATCTTACTTTATTTTATTTTATTTATAAAACAAACAAACAGTACTATTACACTGTATCTTACCTAAAATAAAGATTTTACTTGCTTATTTAAATGGGTGACAACTGATTTGAACGCCTTTTTAGTATAGAATTTTATTATTAATTAAAAATGAGTTATTTACTATTATTAAAAACAACTGTAACCAAAGAGTTTGACCAAAAATAAGAAAAAGTGGTTGACCCTCATTGCAAGCTAAAAATGTCTCTTAAGTATGCCGAAGTGTGGTTACATGGTACAACATTGGTTCTAACCATTTCATTCAAAACTTTTCATGCCGCCTTTTGAAATAGTTACTCGAATCCTTGTAGTTGCCTTAATGAGCGTATTTTTTCAACTAAGTAAGTTAATTCCTATGATTATTTTATTTTAAGCTAATTAGATAATTGTATTTTAGTTTTTAACACTTCGTTTATAGTGAATCTTTATAAATTGTTGCCATTACAAGATCTTATATTTATAGGTCGTAATTTTTAATTTACATTTAATATTAACGTTTTACCTTGTTTACTAATTAGTGCTAAAAGTAATATTAATATGACTTTATTATTAACACTTAATAAAGTATTGCTGTCTACAATTTTAAGGTTATGTGTATCTTAATAATCTACACTTCTACACTACTTAATACAATCAGATACAGTTGTTTGGGTGTTTGTAGTAGGTAGAATGTCCCTGGAACTACTGATTCTTTCAAAGTAGTTCACTAATAAATCCACACTATTATCGACTGGAATAAGATAGTGTGACTTTACATTGTCCAAATACTCGAATGTTATTTAAATATTTAAATCGCGCCAACTGTTTAGGAGGGTCGCTAGTTTAAAAAAAATCGTATGGAGAAACGTAAAAAAAATCATCACTTAAGATTTAATTAGTTGAGTAGCGTTTCAGTATAATAGGGCGACGACACTAGCTTATGTACATATGCTATGGTAAAAGAGACAGATTGGCCTTTGACAATGTGTCCCCTTTATCACCCACAGAGTGCTTAGCACGAAAAACTCGTTTGACAATCGTAAACGTAAACTTATCGTTCAGCTGTCAAATTGTATGAAATTTTGGTAGTTTATTTAACGCATTAAAGAAGCGGAGGCGCTGTTAAAAATCCTATACAAATTGACATCCGGGTGATACGTTTACATTTACGATTGTCAAACGAGTTTTTCGTGCTAAGCACTGTGAACGAAAGAATCGGATACAGGCCAAATTATTTCGGTATTTCTCCACATAGTTCAATTTGTTTTTCAGATTCAACATCAGGACCGTTTCTCTCTGTGACGAAGTACGGGAACCCTGTGCTTTTGTATGGAGGATATCGCTTTTATAAATACCTCTACTGCAAAGGGCCGGCCGTGCGTTATGTGTGCAACAAGTGGTCTTCTGGGTGCAGAGCGGTTATCAGGACGCTGGAAAATCAAATTATTGATATAAGAAATGAACACACACACACTTAAGACCATCGTTTTGATTAGGAAAAGTCTACTGCAAGACAGCCATCGTCCTCAAAATTAACGTGGAATTAGAGATTCCACAAACGTGCTATTTGCATTAAAGATTATATTAGCAGTCATATTAGCGGTCCACCTCGGAATGAGAGGCAATAAGCTGAATTTTTGTATATATAATACTTTCATTTTAGCGTTCTAAAAGTTGTCTCAAATGTCTCATAAAATCTCGTGTCTGCGTCATAGGTCAAAGGTCGCAAAAATCGAATTTTAGAGATTATCTAAGTTTCTATAGCTCCAATGATGCTAACATTTATACAATTGTAAATAAAACTTTGCAACACATTTTATTCCAAACAATTTTTCATGCGCTTAACCGTTTTTGAGATATTGTCTACCAACAATCCCTGTAATTACTGATCCAAAAATTACTGCTTGATTCATGCGTGTGTGATTCAGTTAATTTAATTTCTGTTACAGATTCAACAGCGGGACCGTTTTTCTCTGTGACGAAGTTCGGGAACCCTGTGCTTTTGTATGGAGGATATCGTTTCAATAAGTACCTGTACTGTAAGGGGCCAACCGTGCGTTATGTGTGCAACAAGTGGTCCTCTGGGTGCAGAGCGGTTATCAGGACGCTGGAAAATCAAATTATTGATATAAAAAATGAACACATACATCCTTGAGATCATCATCATCATTGGGAACCGTCGGTCCCGGCTTTTTTAAAAGTTGTTAGGCCATGACAGAGGCCATCGGGCGGCCTATAAAACCCTGTCACCAGAGTTAGTCACTGACTCATACGAACTTAAAACCTTAAACGGAACCTTTGTAATAATCCACTGCAAGCCTCCTTCTTCAACTAATTCTGTTCTATTTGCATCCAGGATTACTATTGTATTATTAATTAAATTAAGCTATGTTTTGAAACAATGCCCTACTTCAATAAAATTATCAAGTATCACTTTAAATCGATTTCGAATCATTTTTGCGTATAGAATGCCCGTCGAGCACATTTAATTTAATATGATGTATTAGCTAGCTACGTGTATTTTATAGTGTCGACATGCTAAGGGAATGCTTAAGTTCGATAGTAGCTATAAATCGAATCATGCGGGATTAAAGCCTGGCTGGAAGAAAAAAATAAGTTAATTAACTAAGCAATAGTAAACATTACAAATACTACCTATCTGATAAAAGCTTTATCAGATAAGTAGTATCATTTCACAATATCAAAATAGTACTACGATACAACAAATAATTTATAATGATTGTATTTTACAGAAGCAATATTCACAACAACGAAGAATGGTAAAACAGTGATTGTTTACGGCAAGCACCGGTTCAACCATCACAGTAACAGTAAGGGTCCCAAAGGATATTACATGTGTAACAAAATGGGCAGTGGTTGCAGAGCCTCTATACGCACGATAGACAACCAGATCTATGACATGAAGCTACAACACAACCACTTGTGATCTATTAATGTACCACTATGTAGCTTGTATTTGTATTGTATTTTAACATGATAATATACTGTGAATGAACACCGAAGATGTGACTTCTTGATCTATTAGACCCTGTCATTAATATGATGCCTTTACCTTTCAAGGAGTATGATTTGTTATAATGGATTAAGGACTTAACAGCGCTTAATAAAAAAGTGTAAGAAGAATTTTGATAAATAACACGATCTACCGATCTACAATTAGCATCTTACCTATTTTATGATAAAACTCAGCATTTAGCTGAAAATGCAAAAAACGCATGCATGCGAAATTAGTTCATGATTTTTTTTTGCAGGTGTTAAGATCGATGGGGATATTAATTCGTACCAATTTTCAGCTCCATGCGAATTACTGTATCTTTACCCCTTATTTTTCGAACTAATAAAATTGAGCATAACCGGAATATAGGTGTCAAGAAAGTAAATTATGATCCGTCTTATTCCAAAAGAAAAAAAAAGTTCAAGGATCATCGGGAGTTTAATAATTGAAACCGATATTTTCCCTGTCGTCGTAATAGATTATTAGATTTTTTTGGCTAACGCTTAATGTTTCAGACATTCTACAATCAAAAAAAGCTGGTTTCATATATTCCACACATAAAATTCGCATTCGGAAAGGACTACTTAAAGTCCAGCCACATCTTGCGTTAAGGCCACCAATCAGAGGAAAAAAAAGGCGATGCGGTTTGTGCAATTGGAAAAAGGACAGAAAAACACAAACTATATGCGTCAAGTGCGATGTCCCGATTTGCGGAGAACATTCAAAGCGAATTTGTGTGAATTGTAGAAATCTTATATGAGTTAGCGGTGTTGATTCTGTTGTAACATTTTCTAAACTAAACTAACTAAAATGGCTGCCGTCCTTTTCTAATAAATGAATATACAAAGGACAGCGATAATTTTAGTTAGCTAAATTTAAAAAATGCTACAACAGAATCGACACCAGTACCTATTTACAAAATATTATTTCAGCCGCGTATCAAGCGGTGGTTGCGGGTTCAAATCCCGCTTGAGACGAAATAATTTTTGGGATATTATAATCTTTAGTATTAGTGTGATGGTTAACACTATAAAAACAAAAATAACCAATAAAAGATTTTATAGTTGTATGTGTAGAGTGGATGTGGGGTGTATGTGATGTGTGTGAAGGTGTGTGCATGTGGACATACAATATTACCTAAACATCTACATTACTGCATCTATGATAGTCAGGCGTTGCTTGATTGTTTTGTCACTTGCTGACATAAAATAATAAGTATCTAACTGTGAATGGGTAAACATTGATGCTGTGTGGATTCTCCAACATTATTTATTTTTATTATTATACTTTTACGTAAAGTATTATTAAGAATTAAATAACACTCCATACTATTATTAATTTCATACATTTTTAACTATAGTTAACCTAACAAAAACGAACCTACAAAAACATATTATAAAAGATAAGCTAACTTTTCAGGTGTTATATTCTCAACTACAAAAAAAGGAAAACCAGTGGCTATTTATGCTGGGAACCGGTTTAACATACACAGTAGCAGTAACGGTAACAGATCTTTGTATGTGTGCACCAGGAGGACTTACGGATGCAGAGCAAGCATACGGACTATGTGCGACGAGATATATGAAATGAAGATACAGCACAACCACAATTAATTTCATAACTGGACCTCTCGATTTAAAGGAGAAGAAGAAGAGGAATATAAATAAGCTTATAACACAAATACCTCTGTGTCACCTGTGTACCTGTGTGTCATGGTCTAACGACTAGTATAAAAATTAGAAGTGTAATATTATTAAAAAGTCTACAGTAATGTTGAATTTTATTTTTGCACGTAGATCAGAATACAGATTCTTTGAAATTAGCTGAAGTACTGTTAGGTAAGTAAGTAAACTCGTGTTAGTGGCCAACTATGGTTAAATGCCATAAAATCTGATATCATTATAATAAGGTTTCAAAGGATCGGTAAAGTTCAGCTCAGACAGTTCATCCATTGCTATGCAGACAAACAAACCTTTCGTAAATTTACACTATAGTGCTTTCAGTCCATAAAGTTTGTCATTTAAGATAATAACTGTTAAACAATCCTTCACGCATTTGATGTTTTCAGGAGTAATTTTTAAAACTTCACGCTACGGCAAGCCTGTTGTGGAATACGACAACTATAGATTCAACCTGCACAACGTGAACGGAGAGAAGAGAACTTGGCGCTGTTGGCGATGGAGGGACGGACCTTGCCGAGCATCTATCCTGACATTACATGACGCTATCGTCAAAATAGGAAAGCCTCATAATCACCCGTCCCTTCTGTCCGGCAAATACAAATTCCTTGACAAAACCTACCCCGAACAAACCGGGTCCTCTTCATTATCCAAAACCAATCCCTTATCCCAATCTTATGTCTCGTTTCAAGTTACTGATCCTTCTATTGAAGCAAACCTTCAAGCCGCCAAATTTCTTAAAACAATTGATTTTCTACCTCAAAACAAAACCTTTTCACATGCTGTTGCTTCTGGAGACTTTAGCTTAAAACAAGGTGACTGCATGATTCCTTCTAAATCCTCAGATAAACCATTAACAACATTTAAGACAACAATGCGTGACAGCAATTCCACAGATAAAGCTGTTACTTCTTTGAAAGCAAAGAGTGCTTCATATCGAAAAAAAAAAACATTTCAGTCAGAGTTTACTTTTCATTATTCGGAGCCCGCTAGTACCTCTCCTAAAGAAGATCCCCTTTTAGATGTTGAAGTTCATCCCTGGACTCACGTAGAAAATTGTGAAGTCACTATCGATGGAAATAACTCTGATCATAATTAACTTCAAACACATACATACTTTGTAACTATGTATCATAATAATCGTTAGCAGCTGTGAACATTTCGATTGTTTTTTTTATGTTATTAATAAATTAACATTAGTAGGTATGTTTGAAATTTTAGTAGGTACTATAAAACTACTACCTAATTATTTTTTTATATTAAAATTTAACGTTTATCATTTTTCAGTTTGTTATAAATTTTAATTATAATATTTCAATTATTTACTGTGTACATTCCTGCGAGTGTAAAAGTGTTATTAATAAAAATCATGCCGAATTTGTGTTTTTATATTATTATTGTTTTATCAGCCATGCACGACCCATAGCTGGGACTTTACTTTTTAACGCTATTCCACTTGATCGGTATTGGAATTATATCATTTCGTTCTTTTAAGTGTTAACCTAGCGTCTAATCAATTTCAATAACGTGGATATTGAGCGAACTAAATTGGAATTAAAATTGTTTAATCCGTTACGGACCAAAATTACAAACACAGCAGTAAACAAAACAGAAGTAAATTAAAAATGGATTGAAATTAGATCGGAATTGTCATTGCATTCAAGGGTAAGGTCCCAGGACAAATGCTTCTCCCATTATCTTGAGACTTCCCGGGTTCAAAGGTCTGAGTCAGGATGACTTTAAGGCGTTTTTCTATACAAATCACTAATATTATTAGCTTGTATTTTATTAGCAATGGGACCCCTGAGTTTTATGCCTTATCAAATTTTTTATTCTTGAACATGCCGGTTTTCTAATAATTTTTTCCTTCTCCATGAATATAAGAGCACTGTCATTGTGCACATATTTAAAAAAAAACCCATTGGTGTAGGCAGGGTTCGAACCCACGGCCTCGAAATCGGAATGCGTGGTCATTACGACTGGACCACCAGTGCTAATTCTAATTTATAAATAGGTAAATACATTTAACTGGATTTTGTTTTCTAACATAATATATATATTAAAATAAAACCACTGCAAAATAAATGCTTTTCTATCTTTCAATTCGACAATGCTATATTATATAGTACCTACATATAAATAACAAGATTACGCTATTCGATCCGTTACTACCTACATACATTTTGTTTTTCAGAGTTGAAGTTTACTCTCTCTCAGAGAGGGAAAACTCAACTGTTGATTGGGGAGTACCGGTTTTCCAAACGCAGCTATTACAAAGCAAGCAATCCGAGAAAACGGTGGGTTTGCGTTCGGGAATACTTCGGTTGTCGGGCGTCCGTATTAACTTTTGAAAATAAGCTGCTGAAAATAACTGGAAAACACAATCATTAAAAGCGCATTAGAAGCTTTGCTGGTTTTTATTAAAATTACAAAATACTATAAAGCGCAAAACACAGAGATTTATTTTGTCTAATTTGAATTGACGACAAGTATGACAACACACTGAACGCGTGCGCGGGTCGGGCACGGGTCTCGTCGGGTTATTGTGTTGTCATCCTTGTCCGTCCATACAAATTAAACAAAATACACCAGCGACAGGCCCGCGACGGACACGACCTGACCCGCGCCCGCTCTCTGTGTGTGTTGCGCCTAAGTCTAAGTCAAAGTATATTAATACCTTGAAATACATGTATAAAAGAAGATGACGGTTAAATCTTATATGAACAATGTTTACCTTTGTCAAAGCATGTAATATTGTATTTTACACAACAAATTACAAAATATCTATAAAATTTTAATAACAATTATAAGAATTTCTAGTAATATATTATTTTAAAACAATTTATCATTAAAAATCATCAATTGTTTCTCAACTTTAATTGAAACATTATATTATAAATGAAAGGAGCCATACAGAATATAGCTTTTCGCATTAAGGTAATTTTAGATATACTATTCAAGGATTATACCTAATTCTACAGAACCCAGAACAGTTTTCGTTTCAATAGAGTCCCATTTTTACTGATTCCCAATTATACACATCTTCTTCTTAAATATATAAAAATTAATTGCTGTGCGTTAGGCTCGGAAAAACTCGATAACGGCTGGACCGATTTCGCTGATTTTCGTCTTGAAATATTTGTAGGAGTTTAAACGGTGAGAAAAAAATTGCGAAAAAAATAACGCGAGTGAAACCGCGCCGGGTCTACTAGTATTATGATATAAATACTATAGGTACTTTAAATAGCCTGTGAGAGAGTTTGATTTTAAGTGTTTCCAGAGTTAGCCATTGACTCATACGAACTTACTATTTTAAATAATAAATAATAATAATAATGCTGGACAATCCACACAGCATCATAGGCCCATATCATATCATCTAGCCCCAAGGTAAGCAGCTGTTAAACAGAGCTGTGTTTATGGGTACTAGATGACTGATATATACTTAGTACAATATAATACATAGATAGATATTTTTTTTATATACATAGAAAATAGCCAGAACACCCGGGATAAATATTTGTAGATCGTACGAACATTTGAACGAAGGTTGCGGAGATTGCACATTTGAACGGAGGTTGCGGACCTGCGCCCGCTGCGCCACATCGGTCGTCAAATAAAACTAGTTGGATTATTGATCCACACACACACATACTTTTGAAACGTGTATTTATTTCCAGGATTTATATTCACGGTATCAAAGCTAGGAGCACCAATGATGTTGTTCGGAAGTTACCAGTACTTCAGGCACAGTGCTTATAAAGTGGAGAATCCCAGGTGCCTGTGGATATGTCTAAAGTCGCACGCTGGTTGTCGAGCTTCGGTCTACACCTGCTACAACGAAATACTGAGAGTTAATAATACTCACAATCATTAGAAATTAGAAAAAATGGAGCGGTCGTGACGTAGCTACGACTCGCTAAATTCTTATTGACAGATCAACGAAGTTTCACTGTTCCGCGTAGTCACCATTTGGATGGGTGACCACCGGTGGCAATTTCTAACTGCCAAAAATAACTGCTTCAGAGGGCTCGTAAAGCGGTCGGTCCCTGATATTTTAAAGTTTTTAGGCCATGCAGAGGCCTTCGGGCGCTCTAAAACTCTGTTACCAGAGTTAAACTGATAAGTCGTCCTACTTAAACCAGATTTTTCTTATAAAATATATTTTGGGCCGTATACGGCATACAATGTGGGTTGAAAGCAGATTATTTCTTCTGGGCCGAACTTTCGCGGGACGAATACGGCCTAAATCAATTTAGCGTGCCACTGATATGACAGTTTTCTTTATGAATAAGGCCCTTACGGTTTAGACTGAGCATTGATTTTCAGTCAGTCAGTGTCGAAACGGAACGTTATTCATAAAAAACTACAGACTGTTTTTTTCGTTCTTTTGTCAATAAACAAAGATATAACAGATTTAATCCCACATTAGCTAACAAAGCTTTATAGCATGATTATGAACAATACCATCAACTTATCATCGAACAAACACGACCACAGATGGTGTTCCTCGCAACGTCAACGCTTAGCTCGCTCGCTCAATCAGAAGGTCAACTGAATTGAAATTCTGAGTTGTAAATTTAGGGTTCTGATGTTTTCAGAAATCAGTTTTACTGTTTCCGAAAGAGGGAAACCTGTTATCGAGTACGACGGTTGTAGGTTCTTTCGGCACAGTGACTATAGAAAAGGACTAAGAAAAACATGGCGGTGGATATGTCGCTCTAAGCCCGGATGTCGAGCAACAATCTACACCAAAGGAAAACGATATATCAATTATAAAAATACGCATAATCATTGATCCCGGCCACAATATCGCCGTAACTCTAAATAGTAGCTTTACACAATATCTACCGATGAGGCTGTTGATCGCTTGTTGTTACATCTGGCCGTCTCTTTCACACCTACGGAGCGCTCGTGACGTAGCTGGCTAAGTTGTTCTTAACAGATCAACGAAGTTAAGCACTGTGCCGCGTAGTCATCACTAGGATGGGTGACCGCCAGTGGCAATTTCAACTGAGCGCTCCCGTGCTTCGGAGGGCACGTTAAGCAGTCGGTCCCGGTTTTTTAATGTTGTTAGGCCATGACAGAGGGCTTGGGGCGGCCTAGAAACTCTGTCACCAGAGTTGGCCACTGACTCATACGAACTTACTTAGTGCGCACCAAGGTCGTGTAAGGGATCCACAAGCGATCGACATCGTTCGACAGCGATAGATTTACATAAAAAGGGCGCGGGTGTGTGCGGGCATAGACGGCATACTACCGACCGACGTGCGGTTGACGTGCGGGTTTGTTCCCCGCTATGGAACAAATGTTTGCATGATCTGCAAGTAAATGTTCTAGGTCTGGGTATTTCTAAGTATTACAAGTACTTATGTATTTATAAAAAACAAAATTTTTATATTTCTCATAAAAGCTTTGCTTAATTTGGGGCTAGATGACGTTGTCTGAAATGTCCGCCAATATTTTATTTGCAATGTCTAACAATGTGTAACTTTGTATTATAATTTATTATAAATTGTGTCAATTGCTATATCGCGATTGAACCATAATCACGAACTTTTTGAAATATAATATTAGCAAGATAATATGAAAAATAAACAACGATTGATCTCGAACAAAGATTTTTAAAATTTGTATAAATTTTTAAGCATTTAAAAATATGGTGGATAAAAATAAAAAAAGAGATAAAAATATTCAAATAAAAAGTAAACACCACAATTGCGCATTTTATTCAACTTAAGGATAAAACACCCATCTACGATGATAATATTTAAACTGCTTAGAATTAATTAATTTAGAATTAACTATCGCACTGAAACATTAGACGAATGTTAACTTTTTTTGTTTGTTGGATTCTATATTTTCAGAAATCGTTTACACCAAGTCCAAAAGAGGCAATTCTATTATACAGTATGGAGGACATGAATTTTCTCTGCATCGCAACCATAAAAGAGGAACTAAAAGATGCCGATGGGTTTGCAAGGCGAGGTCTGGATGCCGCGCAGTAATATACACTATTGAAAATGAATTAATAGATATTAAAAACATTCATAACCATTGATGACCAAACAGTGTTTAAAGATCCCAATTTGTATCAACCATTAAACCAAATGAAAGTCAAAGTCAACGTATTTTTATTGCTTGAAATACATGTCATGTTGAACTTATATGTAAATTATTTAAATTGGGTACCAATATTTTCTACCTTTATAGGTATGCAATATTTGATTTACAATGTCACAAAATTAGAGAATATAGAAATTATAATAAAATACAAACAATCAATAAACAATAATATGAATGAAATAATAATGCATTTACAATGTCAGTTAAAGAAATAGAAATATTTTTATCATTCATAAATTCATCAATAGTGTAATAACATTTATTTGCTAGTAGGTTTTTGAGCTTTCTTCAAAACAATGAACTAGTAGTTAGGTAGTTGTCTCAGTGTCTCAGGTAGCTTGTTATATATAAACGGCGCCATACAAAATATACTTTTGCACAAAAATGTGGTGAAGATCTTATTATCTTTAAGTGGGCTAAATTGCTTTGCGCTTAACGCCAGCTGGGCGGCTCCGTTGCAATCTGATTTCAATGAGTGAAATGTCACTAAGCCATCTCATATTCAAACAGATACGTCAGTTGTTTATTGAAACCAACTGAAAACGATTGCAACCGAATTACATAATCGTCCCTCTAGTAAACGATTTTACGTTTCGTTAAACATAAAATAATTTATAATAATAAAAAAAGGAAAAGCAAAAAAAATATATAAGTACGAGTAGTTTTAACATTACGTGTACCTAGTATACTATTAATTGGACTATTATAACTATTTCGGCCAGAGAATAAGCCTTGGCATACGTGGCTATATTAATATTCTGGCCACTCTTGGAAGTGTCTGGTGGTGTCAGGTATAGACTAGTTCATTTGTAATATATATATTTATAATAGAGTTTATTGTATTTATATGTTGAGGGTTTTTACAATGTCTGAAAGAGAAATTACTTTTATCCATCACTCAGGCCAAAAATTCTAGCAACATAAGCTATTCTATACATTTTAGTTATCCAATCTTTTTCTATATTTTGTAAAATTTTAGCTACGGTGGTTAGAAATCATTAAATAATAACGGCTAGTTCCCATTTGCTTCTATAATTTGTTTTGAACGTTTTGAAGCTTATTTATAATCGCTTTTTATGAGGAGCATACATGACTAAAACAAGTGGTAAATAGCCGTTCATTTATTTTAAAACTATTTTGATTGTAAATATGGGGTGTAATTTGTAGAGTCGTGTGCTCATAGATCTAACAAACAATAAATTTAACATAAAGATATACCTTCAAGTTTTATTTAAACTTAAGATTCATCACACAGTTGCAAATAATTTCAAAAAACAATAAAAAATTACACCTGCTTAATTTTTTTAGGAGTTCACTTTATAATGTCCAACAAGGGAAACCCCATGATCCAATATGGGAATAATCGTTTTTCCCGTCACAGTGATTATAAAAAGGGATTTGCGAGATGTCGCTGGGTGTGCGTGAAAACATGGAACTCTCGTTGTCGAGCGGCGATCTACACATGTGGCGAAGAAGTGGTCAAAATATATAATGTTCACAATCATTAATACTGGCATCCAATTTTAACAAAACCGTCTAAAAGTATTTAAAAATTAATAAGAAGTGCTTCGCCACAGCGGTAGGTAATGAAATATTGGTGTTTAAAGTAAATGCTAATGCAAATTTTTATTTGTTGATAATATTAATTCAATCATCAAAATATGTTTGATTTAATTTACAGTTTCTAAATATTACAGGGTCCCCGAACCCAACTCTTCAGTTAAGTTTTGATAACCTGTGTGAGAAAAGACCCCTTTTATCTATGGTCTCTTAGGTACATTATTTACTAAAAAGGTTAGGAGTTATGTGTAAATTTATATAATTCAAAATAGGCTACTAAAGTAAAATATTAAGCAATCACTGAGAAATTATAGACTGTGAAACAAA
The DNA here is from genome assembly GCA_951394395.1 of Colostygia pectinataria. Lineage (NCBI taxonomy): Eukaryota > Metazoa > Arthropoda > Insecta > Lepidoptera > Geometridae > Colostygia > Colostygia pectinataria. The sequence continues at coordinate 3,363,835 of OX596357.1, read as the reverse complement.
ATAAAAAGTATTTTTATTTAGGTATATTAGACTAGCTGCCCGGCTTCCCTTGCCTGGTACAACGATAAAAAGTATCCTGTGTTACAATTCAGGTACAATTCAATTCAGGCCTATATATACAGAGTTGTTCAATATTAACTGCGAATAATAAATGGGTGGGGTTTTTTTTTGTTTTTTTTTTATTATACCATATTTCATCGGAATCAGTGTAACTGCTACGACGTTACTAAGTAACAAATATCCAAACTTTCAATATTCATGTTATGGTACCCCTCCAACATTAAATTGGAATTCATACGTTTATTGAAATATTTTCAGCGTTGAAATTTACTATGACTAGAAGAGGAAATCCTATGCTCATACACGGAAACAACCAATATGTACGGCACAGTAACTATACAAAAGGAAACCCGAAATGTCGATGGATCTGCGTTAAAACGTGCAGACTTGGCTGTCGAGCAACGGTTATTACTCTTGATAATCGTTTGATTAAAATAAACGGTTCTCATAACCATTAAATAAATATTGTTTTTTTTTATTATAATACCTAATGGTTTGGTTCACTTTCGCAACCATTTTCTATATATCTCCTTTCTTAACTATTCCTGAAATGTCAGTTAAGAGAAAGCAAATTTTATTACTTTCTAATAACCAATAACAAAAATGAAATAAAAAATGGTTTTTTCTTAACTGTTGTAAAAATCAGTTGCGAAAGTGAACCAAACTGAATTATCGATAGCTTAAAATTTTATAAGGTTCTTCATTTATAATTGTTATTATTTTATTAAGTATACATAGTTATTATTATTTTCTGAAATACATGGTATGCTTGGTGTCCCCAAACCTTCATGATGCCGATGAGCATAAGCTATTCGTCTGTTATCTTTATTACTTGTTTAGTTTATTCATTTTACTGTTTTTTGTTAAGATTTAGAGCACATAATAGCTATTTAATAGATTAGTATTTGAGTTTTTCAGAAATGGAGTTCGTATTAAAACGTAATGGTTATCATCAAACCATCTACGGAAAGAACCGATATTTACTACCAAAGGTTGGGCTTCAAATAAAGTGCCAATGGGAATGCGTGAAAAGAGCTCATGATTGTTGCGCATTCCTAAACACTTATGAAAACGAACTGAAAATTATTTTTATGCATGGTGTCCATTTGCTAAAAAAAGTTAAACATTTAAGGGAACATGACATGCAGCCTTCTAGGTAGATGTCATAATGATGAATACCTTCTTTAGTAAAGTGGCTTTTTAGTTAGGTTTGGAATACTTTCAGATCACAAACTGCAATTCACTCTGTCCCAAAAGGGAAGACCAATTCTCCAATACCAGGCAAATCGGTATCACCGGCACAGTAGCTACATCAGTGGGAATCCCAAATGCCGTTGGGTTTGTGTTAAAACCCACCACGGCTGCAGAGCATCGATCCACACCTACAACAACGAACTGTTCAAGATTAATAATAATCACAATCATTCATAATAATTAATTTATTTGTACAATGTATATTATTTTTATTTATTAAAAATTTCGTCACCATCATGAGCTTTCTACTATTAGAACTGATGGGAATGCACCCACTGGATTCACAAATGTGGACCAGAGCGCACAAGTGTATGAATAAAAATACGAAATTCAAACGGTTTCTATGATTATTTCTAAATATTTTCGACTGCTCGGATACAACTGCATTTATATAAATACTGTTTCAGAATTAAAGTTTACCATATCCCAAAGAGGTCAAACCTTACTCCAAATCGGGGGCTACCGTTTCAATCGACACAAGTACAAACCAGGGGCATTAATATGTCGATGGCTTTGTGTCAAATGGAGTCGAGGATGCCGATCTTCGGTCAACACATACGATAATGAAATAATACGTGTCAAAGGTGTACATAACCATTGATGATGTGTCCCATCGAATATTGATTTTGATAATTATAACAAAAACGAATGATTTGGACTTTGATTTAAACCTTTTAAATAACAAAAATGTTTAAGATTAACCTAGGCACAGTTACGAGCACGTATCAACCATAAAAAAGTATTTAAACTGGTTTAATTGTTTTCTTTATGCTGGACAATTCACACAGCATCATCTAGCCCCAAGCTAAGCAGAGCTTTGTGTTATGGGTACTATATGACTGATATACTTAATACAATAGAATACATAGATAGATATTTTTTTATTATAATATACATAGAAAATACCCAGAATACCCGAAACAAATATTTGCAGATCGTACAAACATTTGTCCCAAGGCAAGGTAATTGAAATAAATATATAATTTTGATAAAATAAGTATAAAAATAAAACAAAGTAGCTAGTAGTAGAAATATTTTAAAGTTTCTGTGTACACAAATTACAGTTTCAGAATTTCCATTTGGGACATTTCGGAGAGGTAAACCCTTACTCAAAAACTCAAAAACGTTGTCTATTTTTTCTCAAATTGCTGTCCTCTCTCTAAAATTAAAGATAAAAAATATATACAAAGACAAAAATCAGGTAATAATACTGTGTGGTTTAGAGACTGTTAAAAATAAAACAGCATTCTAATTTCTCTCTTGGTACAAAATTCTGTTGTCCCACTTCAGTTCATGTAAGTTCATCACACAAATTTATGCTCCTTTCTTCAAAATATTACTAGATTTGGTAATGGGTACATTGGAACTGATATTTTTCTATTTTATAACGACAAAAACAATCTTATAACATTCAAAATGCATTTTTTATGCAAATTAGAAGAAGTGGCCACAGTTGTTATTATTTTGTGTAACTCAAGTGTGTAACGTTTCTAGTCGGGATTTTTTGGAGTGTGTAACGTTAACATTATTGGTAAGTTGAAGTGAACAAACACAAATATTTTACTGCATTTTGTGGTTTTGTTGAGTAGTTACATAATAAACATGAAAATTAATACTAATGAACAGTTTTTTTTGTTGAATTTTTACTGTGTTTTTACTTTGATATTTCGTTCTTTTGTGTAACAATGATCCATTTCCAATGTTGCGTGTGACGTTACACACTGGATAAGGCTGTATATTTACAATGCTCAATTTTCTTCGAAGGTTAAACAAATTTTGTGAACAATATTACTACTTAGTATACCTACCTACATTCTTCATCAACTACTGTAAACGGGGTTATTAAATATAATATAATATATAATAATAGTGTGTTATTTATAGGTAATGGTAAAATGGCTCCTATGACTTCAGCAGAACGTCAAAGAAAATATAGAGAAAAGCTAAGAAATGAAGATCCAGAAAAATTTAACAGGCTAAAAAAAGAAAATGCTGAGAGAACAAGAAAGAACTATAAAAAAAATAAAGATTCATCTAATAATTTACAACAAAAAAACCGTGAAAAATGGCGATGGTTAAAATGAACTTGAAATGATCTCACTCAAGAAAAGGATGAAGCTAAGATTAAATCAAAAAACGATACATCGTCATGGTTAGTACAAACAAGGGGCGCTGAAATGTCTCTGGGTGTGCGTTAAGGAGTAAGGGCTGTCGAGCGTAGGTCAAAACTTTTGAAAATGAAATTATACGCGTCAATGGCATACACAACCATGGTTTTGATGATTGTAAAAAAAACTAATGATTTATTATTGGATTTTGGATTGGAGTAACAAATATATATTTATACCTAAGGTTTAGCTACATTTCAATTATACTCGTATCTATGTAGTTCCATGCCTTGATTTATTTGATTAAATATCTAAATTAAGTGTGTTATTATTTTAATGACAACAAAAAAATAATTACACCCAAACTTTATTTAATATTAATTTTTTAGAAAATACTGGAACGTTTCTTGACTTTCTCTTCTCCGCGTTGAGTTAATTTTACACAATTTTTTTTCAACTTTTTTCTGAATTTCGTAAATTACTTTCATAGGGCATCCCTATAGATGTAAAAGAAGACACTATTCAAATTTCAGACTTCTAGGACTAGCGGATCGTCAATCAGTCTAGTAAACACGCAATTTTAATTTAGACGAGCAGATCCGCGTAGTTTCACCCGCGGTTTTTCAGTTTTATGTTGTCCTACAGTAAAATTTTCCGGGATAAAAAACTTGTGTGGTATTCCAGAACTAAATTTTTCCGGGATAAAAAACTTGTGTGTTATTCCAGAACTACTTTAATTCCAAATTACATTACAATCGGTTAAATCGTCACGGAAATACGTGGTTACGAACATTCACACATACAAATACAATCTTTCGCATTTATAATATTAGTAGGAGGTTAGGACAGGATTTCTGAATTGATCTTCAAAAAAAAACTGTTTCAGAATTTGCATTTGGCGTATCTCAGAAAGGTTATCCCCTACTTCACCACGGTAATTACCGCTTCAGTCGGCACGGGGGTTATAAGAAAGGTGCGAAACGGTGTCGCTGGGTCTGCGTCAAGTGGAGTCGAGGCTGTCGAGCGTCCGTCAACACGTTGGAAGATCATGTATTACGCGTCAATGGTACACACAACCATTGATTTTGGCTTTGATCTGTGTGATAAAAACCATGGTTTGACCCATAAACCTCTGTCGCGAAGATACATAACCATTTTGGCTTTGATCTGTGTGACAAAAACTATAGTTTGACTTATAAAGCTTTGTCACGAATGTCTTATCTACGTACTAATACAATGACTGCAAAATTACAGTTGCATGAACGAATTTTGTCACTTTCGGTATGGTAAAACTGTCAGAAATCTGCAGTACAACAAATTTTGCTATCATTAGTAAAATTGCCCTCATATTTAGCAATGTTAATGTATATTTAAATAGTTTTAAGTATTTCAGTTCCTTTATTTAAGCTTACCTAAAATCAGTTAATTTATTAAAGGTACCCAAAGCATCCTACTTTGAAAACAGTTCAAATTCAGCACTACAATAGAACTAATAGTAGAGCCGTAGTACAAACCTGTATTAATTATAATAATATAATATTTATTCAGTAACAAAAAAAAGTGATTATTATTATGTTTTTTATTGAATGTAATGATTTTCAAACAAAGGCTTTTAGCCTTTTTATTATCATTACTAATATACCCGAAGAGAATCCACTAATTCCACTATACGTTAACTGCCACGAGAACCGCTCTAATCACATTTTTTCACAGATTTCAATGCCCATTACACTTTGTCAAAATTCGGAAAGCCAGTGCTAATTCTGGCCGGGTACAGACATAACATGCAGAATCCAAAGAACATGAACCAGCCGACAATGAGATGGCGGTGCTGTAAATGGTCTTCTTCACACTGTAGAGCTACTATAATAACACTCGATCGGCAGATTGTGAAAGTAGTGAATCAACATAATCATCCGTCTGATGAAATTGGTTACCAGCAAAATGAATGAATGAAAATGAAAGAAAATTATTTATTGTGTAGTGTACACCTTAAAAACTAGATGAACTATCAAAATAAGGATTACGGCAACCACAGAAAACCAGCGCTATGGCATGAGTTGTTCTGCCATAGCACATGCTGAGTGGTGGCCATTTTTGTTATTCTTATATTTTTAGTCATATCTGATGTAATGTTTTTAGTTGGTAACGAAATAAACGTTTTTTATTATTATTATCATTGTGTTTTTACATTTTTCTAAATAACTAGATCGTACGGGCCTAAGCCAATGTACAATATTTAATCACTATGTTACAATTGAGGGCATTTTTCGCTATAATATTCTCGGAGCGCTCGTGACGTAGCTAGCTAAGTTGTTCTTATTAGATCAACGAAGTTAAGCACTGTGCCGCGTAGTCATCACTAGGATGGGTGACCGCCAGTGGCAATTTCAACTGAGCGCTCCCGTGCTTCGGAGGGCACGTTAAGCAGTCGGTCCCGGCTTTTTCAAAGTTGTTAGGCCATGACAGAGGCCTTCGGGCGGTTAAGGAACTCTGTCACCAGAGTTGGCCACTAACTCATACTAACTTACTTTACTTTGCTATAATATTGTGTAGTACTGTTGCACAGCGAAATTGAGCAGCGGTTTCAGAGTTTTGGTTTCGTAGCGAAAGTCTGCTACATGCATTAAAACGAGCTGTTGCCCGCGACTTCGTTAGCGTGGAATTCGGGAACCGTACTTTTTTCTAGAATAATAAGTAGCATAATGTTCTATTTCCGGTCATTATCTATGTTTTAATTTAAATTTCAGCCAAATCGGTTGTAGAGTTATAAATAGAGGAACAAACATTCATTCAAACAAACAGATACGAGTATCCAAATTTTCACATTAATAATATTAGTGTGATCTGGGAAAGGACATAGGCTACTTTTTACTGACTCATACGAACTTACTTACTTACTGGTACCTACTACGTTACCTCTATTAGATTGATAGATAGATAGATAATTCATTTATTTGTATCTTCAAAACATACGTACATTTTAAAGTGCAAAAAGGCAAACCATACAGTTATTTATTCATTTATTTATTTATTTTATTTTAATTCTTTATTGCACAGAATATACAGTACAAAAGGTGGGCTTAATGCTAACAGCATTTTCTGCCTGCCAACCTCAAAGGTAGGTAGAGAAAAAAAGGCGTGCTTATCTTAATTATTACCTACGTACCATTGAATATAACTTAAAAAAATATATATGACGGAGGAGCAGGTCCAGGATGCTTCGTAGATAGGGTGACGTCAGCCGAGCTGACGTCACTAGCTTATGTTCATGATGGATCACCCATTTTGTTGAAGAAAAGGCAGAAACTGTTCAAGTCTTCTTTATTTCAAGCTTCAGTAGGTGTTGACGGTCCGACGGCTCGAGTGCGAATGAATTGTACCCGGGTCGTCGGCCGTATTTATAGCAAAACGCAGGCATGCGTCCACAGTTGTTTACAACAAGATAAAACTACTTGTGAATGCCTGAGTCCTGCTTTTAACAATCAAATTAGTTAACTTATGGTCTGAATAGTTAAATTAACCACTAGATTACTAACTGATGGTTTGCATAGTTTAAATTAACTACTAGATTACTTAATTAGCTAATCAATTCATGATTTACAAGTTGTTTTAAGCCGGTTTTCTACAATGTGTTTTTAGTGACAGCGTGTGATGACGTCATTGCTCCGATACGGCCATTCTGAGAAGCGGTGCGCGCTCTGCACCAGCCTTAGTGTTTCTTTTATGATGATTGACGCTCGTAGGAGATTTCTCGTAGATGCTCGTGGAAGATGCATCGATTGCTGCGCCTTAAGCAGTCTAGAACAGAGTGGTTTATAAAGGTTAACTCGTGGAATGGTACTTGAGAATTCTCGTAGGTAGATACTTGATAAAACAAGATAGATTGCTGTGCTCTGAGCAGTCCAGAACACAGGTGTTATAGAAAAGTTTACTCGTGGAATGGTTCTCGTAGATATTTGCACTCGTGGATTTTCGTAGTGACTCGCAGTGTTTAGGAAGGTCGTTTGCTGTACTCTTGGCAGCCTAGAACATAAAACGTTTTTTTTTTTTAAAGGTTATCTCGTGGAATGGTACTCGTGAGTTTTCGTAAGGTACTCGCTGATACAAGGTAGATAACACAGGTGTTTTAGAGAAGTTTTACTCGTAGACAATTGAACTCGTGGATTCTCGTAGTGACTCGCAGTTTTAAGTAGAACACAATAGGGTTTTAAAGGTTAACTCGTGGAGTAAAATGGTACTAGTAGATAATTAAACTCGTGGATTCTCGTAGTGACTTGCAGTCATAAGGAATTTTGTTTGCTGTGCCCTTAGTAGCCTAGAACACAAGAGGGTTAAAGGTTAACTCGTGGAATGGAATAGTACTCGTAGATAATTGAACTCGTGGATTCTCGTAGTGACTTTTAGTTTTAAGCAATTTTGTTTACTGTGCCCTTGGTAGCCTAGAACACAAAAAGGTTAACTCGTGGAATGAAATAGTACTCGTAGATAATTGAACTCGTGGATTCTCGCTTTAGTTTTAAGCAATTTTGGTTGCTGTGCTCTTGGTAGCCTAGAACACAAAAAGGTTAACTCGAATGGAATGGTACTCGTAGATAATTGAACTCGTGGATTCTCGTAGTGACTCGTAGTCTTAAGCAATTTTGGTTGCTGTGCCCTTGGTAGCCTAGAACACAAAAAGGTTAACTCGTGGAATGGAATGGTACTCGTAGATAATTGAACTCGTGGATTCTCGTAGTGACTCAGTCTTAAGCAATTTTGTTTGCTGTGTCCTTAGTAGCCTAGAACACAAAAAGGTTAACTCGTGGAATGAAATAGTACTCGTAGATAATTGAACTCGTGGATTCTAGTAGTGACTCGTAGTCTTAGGCAATTTTGGTTGCTGTACCCTTGGTAGCCTAGAACACAAAAAGGTTAACTCGTGGAATGGAATGGTACTCGTAGATAATTGAACTCGTGGATTCTCGTAGTGACTCAGTCTTAAGCAATTTTGTTTGCTGTGTCCTTAGCAGCCTAGAACACAAAAAGGTTAACTCGTGGATTGTTACTCGTAGATAATTGAACTCGTGGAATCTCGTAGATATGGGAAGGAATGATGCTGTGCTCTGGGCGGTCCTGTGCGCCGTGGTACACAGGGGATTTGGGAATTTAGACTAGGTTGATGCTGTGTTATACACAGAGGTTCTAAAATGGACAAGGATTTACTCGTAGAATATTTCTCGTAGATATTGGTACTCGTGGATTCTCGTAGATATGGGAAGGTATGATGCTGTGCTCTGGGCGGTCCTGTGCGCCGTGGACACAGGGGATTTGGGAATTTAGACTAGGTTGATGCTGTGTTATACACAGAGGTTCTAAAATGGACAAGGATTAACTCGTAGAATATTTCTCGTAGATATTGGTACTCGTGGAACTTTTTAACCAATAGTTCAACTTTATAACCAATGGTTCAACTTTATAACTGATGGTTCAACTTTTTAACCGATGGTTCAACTTTATATAATCGATGGTTCAACTTTATATAATCGATGGTTCAACTTTATAACGATGGTTCAACTTTTTAACCGTAGGTTCAACTTTTTAACCGATGGTTCAACTTTTTAACCGATGGTTCAACTTTTTAATCGATGGTTCAACTTTTTAACCGATGGTTCAACTTTTTAACTGATGGTTCAACTTTTTCTGATGGTTCAACTTTTTAACAGATGGTTCAACTTTAACTGATGGTTCAACCTTTTAACTAAAGAGTTCAACTATTGAATCAAAGGTTTATTTCATTAACCAAAGGTTCAACTATTTAACCAAAGGTGTTATTTGTGGTTAAGCGATGTAATTTTTGTTGTGATGGCGATAAGCGAACTGATGAGGGCGAAGTTAGGTCCCATCCCACTTCTGATGACGGAGGAGCAGGTCCAGGATGCTTCGTAGATAGGGTGACGTCAGCCGAGCTGACGTCACTAGCTTATGTTCATGATGGATCACCCATTTTGTTGAAGAAAAGGCAGAAACTGTTCAAGTCTTCTTTATTTCAAGCTTCAGTAGGTGTTGACGGTCCGACGGCTCGAGTGCGAATGAATTGTACCCGGGTCGTCGGCCGTATTTATAGCAAAACGCAGGCATGCGTCCACAGTTGTTTACAACAAGATAAAACTACTTGTGAATGCCTGAGTCCTGCTTTTAACAATCAAATTAGTTAACTTATGGTATGAATAGTTAAATTAACCACTAGATTACTAACTGATGGTTTGCATAGTTTAAATTAACTACTAGATTACTTAATTAGCTAATCAATTCATGATTTACAAGTTGTTTTAAGCCGGTTTTCTACAATGTGTTTTTAGTGACAGCGTGTGATGACGTCATTGCTCCGATATATATATATATATATTATTTAATTAAAATTATTATTTATATTATAGTATGTTAACCGATTCGTTGCGGATGGCACGGCAGCCGTGTCATCGTTTTCTTTTGCGTGTGGCGTGAGGCACGTGAGCCGTGCCATTTTGAAATCGATGGTAATTCCTTCAAATTAAGTTTTAGGGAGATCTACCCCAGAATTAAACTTTTTTATTTTTAACGTTAATCAAGCTTGTAGCATTCGTTTCTGGATATTGTATTGTTTATTAAAAAATAGGGGTCACCAACCATTTTGAAAATTTTAATGATGAGGATTTTTGTGTAATAATATAATTGAAATAAATAATATTAAAAAATCGCTTATTTTTGTATTAGAAATGTGAACAATTTTAGAGAACATTTTTTTTACATTTTAGGAGAATCTTAGCGCAAAAGACAATAACCGCTCCCGAAGTAGGACAGGATAATTGAGAGTTTGCCGAGTACGTCTACAGATGCGGGAGTCTTGATTTCGGCTGTGGTTGTCACTGCTAAGGAGTCCAATAAGAGTTCAGAGATTCCAAAACGAAGCAGATTCCGATTTGAAAACGACAAAGGACTATGTACAAAATGTTTCTATGTAAACTAATTTCAGTAGAAAAGGTTTATCACACCTTTATTAAAAAAGCCACTTACCATCCATTTCCAAAAATACACTTATTTTTCTATTCAGTTGAAACTACCGTTCCTGACCGTTCACGTTAGATTTCAAATGTAAACTAAAAGTTCTATGCCTAGAACGACGTAAAAATGGTAAAAACACTGTTTTCTTTTCCGCATGGCTGAAGACACAGGAGCCGTGTCATTTAATCGTATGGCGCTTGGCACGGCAGCCGTGTCACGGTAATTTTGTTCAACGCCACAGTTAGAAGTCTGCAAAATTAGACATCGCAACGAATCGGTTAATAATACTTCAAGGATATAAAAAACTAAATTTTATTATGGTATTATGAGCTCTAACGGTTTCTGGTATTAGCATTTTCCATAAAAAGTTTGTGCACAAGTTTCTTAAAAGCGGTCTTATTTGGTGCATTTTTAATATTAAGGGGGAGAGAGTTCCACAACCCGACTGCAACCACCTGGAAAGACTTTGCACGGAAGGAAGTAGTTTGTTTAGGAGTAGCCAGGACACGGGAATCAGTGGACCTCAAGTTACGGTCATGGCTGTCAGAAAGGAATGTGAAAAGGCTTTTTAGATACTTCGGAGAATGGGGATCATGAAGGATAGAAAAAAAGGCTTAATATCCTCATATTTCTTCTGTCTCGAATTTGGAGCCACTTTAGTTTAGACCGATACTTAGACACATGATCGTATTTGCGGAGGTTGTAGATAAACCTGATGCACGTGTTGAGTAAGCGATCGAGTTGTTAAGAAGGTTTTGGTTCAGGTCGAAGTATGTGATATCAGCGTAGGCAATAATGGGTAGGAGAAGAGAGTTAACACTGGATATTTTGGTTTTAATGGGAAGGAAATTTTTGAAACGGATAATATAGTGAAGAGAAGCAAAAAACTTACGAGATAATTCTTTTACCTGAGCCGACCAGTTTATGTTCGCGTCTATGAGGATGCCGAGGTTTTTGACCACGGGTGATTGTTCACGTTTATTGGTAGTCTTTTATTGGTTTCGGCCAAAGGTTTTACCTGTATTAAAAAAAAACTCTGTTTTTATATTATTTCAGTAAAGTACATTAGCTCAAATTACGGGAACCTATTGGTAAAGATTGGTAATGATCATTTCACCAAACACAAGTTTACAGCGTCATCATCTAAGACGAAATGGCGCTGCAGTAAGTGGAAGAAAATAAACTGCCGGGCGTTTGTCACTACTAGCGTACTAGCGACCATAAAATTATATGCGAGAGCCTCAACCGCAGCCACCGGAAAATAAAATCTAAACTAATCTTATAAACCAAAACGAAGATGGCGACATGAACTAGATACATTTTTGGTATAGACTGGCGCAATATAGCGCAGGTTCGTGAAGTTTGGAAAGAATGGTGGGAGGCCTTTGCCCAGCAGTGGGACATGAATACAGTTATTATCATTATTATTATAATAATGTTAATAACTGGGGGAAAGCTTTGTATTTTTGTATGTAACGAATAAATTTAAAAACAACTGGTCGATTTCAAAAATTACCATTAGACTCACCACTTTTTTACTATTAGAATACTACATTATCCCTGCGTAACAAAGGCTATATTTATTACTAGCGACCCACCTCGGCTTTGCACGGCAGCTCAAGTTTTCATTGCACCCGTGCGAAGTCGGGGCAGGTCGCTAGTTAGTTATAAACCAAACTGAAAAAGACGGATTATTATAGTTTCGTTTATTATGTAAAGTTATAAAAAGTGAATGAGTGTGAATGTATAAATAGTTGAATAAATTATCAATTTGTTTTTATTTTAATATTTTTATCTCCGTCGGTTGGTACGACACTTACCTCTGGTTGGATGATTGGACAGCCCGTGGTAAATAATGCGTAGATACCCTTGCAATTTCTCATCCTCCTCAGCGTCGCATGGCTTCACAGCTACAGCTGCAAAACCATGCCGCCAGTATTTTGAGCACACTTCCAGATGAATATTCCAGATGGAATAAGTGGTGGCGGGGGAGATGGTGGCAACTAGAGTCTTTAACACAGATTTGTCAGATAAATATACCTTTAACTCTGCAAGTCACATTTGGCAAGTGTGCTTCACACTAGGAGAGATAGTGATCAAACGCAAGCCTATTGTGAATAAAAAAGTTACATTGATCCTGAATTAGATAACCAACTGTTAAAATTAAGCCATTTTTCGTGTTTCAATTTTTTTTTTTTATTGTTTTTTTTTTAATGTACTTATCTCATCGACTAACAAAATATGTTATTTTTTCAGTTGCATTGGGAACTACTAAGAATGGTAAACCCGTGTTAGTTACCAGCGGGTACAGGTACAACCATTATTACGATAAAGGGGGTATGAGAAGATGGAGATGCTGTAAATGGACCTCAAACAGATGTCGAGCCTCTTTAGTTACATTTCAGAGACAAATCGTTTGTACAAAGAATATTCACAATCATTGAAGTTGCAGGTGATTTTAACTTTGATTGCTAGTGGGTACCAAAAACTAAGGGTCAGCCCTCATCTAACCGATGATGTTTTGTGTATTATCGGTCGCGTAACGCCAAAACAGACAAATAATGTAATAAAGTAGTATTTAAGAGTAGTAGAGTTCTCTGTGATAGAGCTCGCCCGGGGAAGGACTACCACCATACTTATTTCTGCCGCCAAGCAGTAATGCTCGCATTGCTGTGTTCCGGTGTGAAGGGTATGGTTTCCGGTGAAATTACTGGCACATGAGGCTTTCGATCTTAGCCTCAAGGTGGCAACCCGTGAGTGATACCTCTGGTATTGCAAGCGTCCATAGGCTGCGGTAACCGCACGCTTGTGGTCCGTACGCTTGGTTGCCACTTCAGTTGTATAAAAAAAAAAAAAATTCAACCGATGATGCGTTGGTGCGTCGAGACCACTAACGATGATACGCCTGACGCATCTTACGTGTGATGTGGACCGACCCTAAACTCTGAATAACAAGCACTAAGTTAATTATTTAAAATTAATTATTACTTATTAACATTGATTAAATAAATGATGATAAAATATGTGTGTTCTTAGAATAAGTTGTTTGTATCTGGGTCATTCCATGGTGGCGGTTGAGAAAGGCTTACTCCATTTTTCAACATCCTTTCATCTGTAGCTCTAAGATTATACGATTTATACATTAAAATTGTATAATATACAGTAACGTAGTGAAATACTTTTGTGTGGACATCATACCCTGTAAAATTATTTTTTGCACGCACGCGAATATTCTTTGTAGATTTGTAAATTCAATGTGAAATTCAGCTTGAAAAATGTTTGAAAAAAATGTTTTTTCTTATTCAATAAATTATAGTGTTTTTACTCTTTTTAAGAGTTTATTTTCAATAGTGATGTCAATTAGCATTAGGTGACCCAGTAGGTAAGTGTTTAATTAATACCTAATATATAATGTACCTACTTTTAATTTTTATCGTAAATAAATCTACATAGCCCAAAATAGCAATTTCTTATTTGAACTCAAACTCACATATATAATATTATTACATTTACGTTATGTTGTCAACTACGTTATTCGTGATAAAATATTTTATAAACCTATTTTATTTATTAAGTATCTATTTTCTGCATTAAATTTACAAATCGATGATTCCTAGTATAATGAACAGTTAATATTGAAAGTTTCATTGACAAAAATTGTGAGTCTTTTTTTTGTCTCAGTAGTTCAATTAATAGAAGTTACTACCAGAATTAATTAGCTATATCAATCATTTGTACTTGAAAACAATCTTTTTAGATCGGCACTTGTTAGGATAACTGAATCCCTATATAATCTCGGACTTACTCTTAATACTATTATAGCCGCTACTGTTTAATTTTCAGAACCAACATTCACCCTGACGAAATTTGGAAAGCCGGTTATGCTTCTAGGCGGCTACCGATTCAACTTAAACAATAGAACGACTGGTTTAAAGAGGCGATGGACGTGCTCAAGGAATGGTGCAAGGGCTTGCAAAGCTTACGTCACGACTGTCAATAGTAAAATAGTTATGGTCAATAATGTGCATACGCATGCGCATGCACGGTCGCAGTCTATATGTCTGGGTGATCAACCAACATCTGTTTGTATCCCACCTATTGCTCATTTGTTTCGCGCCCAGTCTATCTGTCTATCAGGTCAGCTTCCAGAACCTTCCTTTAGGCCTCCTTTTTCACACTCTAGTTTATTTAGAGCTCAATCTATATATCTATCTAACCAGGCTTCTGCTCGCTCCGTCGTTGCTCCCCGTTCTCATCCCAATTTATTTAGCGCATAACAAGTTTTATGACAGTTGCAAAACAGTTTCTTAATGTATTTTAAACTCAAACTTTACTCTGTTTTTGTATACCATCCTATACACAAACTAAATTCGGCTGAAGATAAGTCATTAATAAGTGTATGTAAATAGCCTTTACGCTTTTTAAACAAGCTAAAGAAATTAAAAAAAAATTCAACAATATATATAGTCTCGACTAAAAAGTCTTGATAATTATTTTTAACAATTCAATAATCTTGTATCTGGATCTTCACAAAATCTCACATAAAGAAATTTATCTTTTAAAATACTTTTTTTATTAAAATACTTATTTAGTTTTGACACAGCATCAATGTAATTTTTATTATTCTAGTCATTATTAAGAAAAGCTTCACTCGAATGTTTTTTAATAAGCTTCTTCAACAAATAATCATGACATGTTCATGGAAATACTTTATATTCTAATTTTATTCTAGTCAATATATTATTGATCTCTGTGTTTTGTTTTTTTTGTGACTAAATAGCAAAGATTTGTTTTTTTTACATTAATATAATACATACACACAATAATACATCTTTATCTATACTGATATTATAAAGAAGAAATAATTGTATTTTTGTATTTTTTGTTTGTTACGAATAAACTAAAAAACTAGTGGTCCGATTTCAAAAATTCTTTCACCATTGGAATGCTATATTATCCCTGAGTAACAAACGCTATATTTATTACTAGCGACCCGCCCCGGCTTTGCACGGGTGCGGTTTCATTGAACCCGCGCGAAGCTGGAACGGACCGCTAGTCAACAATAAATTGGTAATTAAATTAAATTATTTCATCATCATTATTATTAAAATGATAATGTAATCATTTTTAAATAACGCTTTAATTTAAAAAGTTTGCATGCATATCTCTTTGTTATTATTATTATTAAATAAATACAAGATGTGACGTACGTACGGGCTGAGTCCTGTCACACTGGGTCGATTACCCTTTTTCAAAATTTGGGAAGTAATCGCCGTGTAATTTTTTGTATGACACAAAGTATCTTCCAAGCAACAGTATAATACGCACCTGGAAGACCAGCTGACGATTACCTTCACAATTTGTGCACCTGCTGTTCGACGATGGAAAAAGTTGGACACTCGTATTACACAATCACGGGCTGGTGGTAAACTAGGACTATTATTTGAAACTCGCGCAGGAAAAAACGGTCTCACTTAAAGCACAAGACGGGTTGCATGTGACTTTGATCAGTTCAGTTCGATTTGAAAATAATTGAGGACAATGTGGTCTCGCACACACGAATGAATTCTTAGGTAGGTCGGATCGCCGTCGTGGTGGCCTACTCACAAGTTGAGTGTAGTCATTTAAAAAAAAAGTAACGTACGTATAGAACAATAAAAATAATGCCCATGTTACAAGAAAAAGAACCATGTGATCATAGCATAAGAATTACTTTTGGCAAAAACTATGCAAACGTAACAACAGTATGTAGATTAAAGATTATAATATCCCAAAAATTATTTTGCCTCAAGCGGGATTTGAACCTGCAACCACCGCTTGATACGGATCAATTGGTGATCAAGCGGTGGTTGCGGGTTCAAATCCCGCTTGAGGCAAAATATTTTTAGGGATATTATAATCTTTAGTATTCCCCTAGTGTGATGGTTAACACTGTAAAAACAAAAATAACCAGTATGTAGATAATTTACTAAACTGCCAGCAGAACTAAAAACTTTTAATTTCAGAACCATCGTTCACTGTGACTCGGTTTGGAAAACCAGTTTTGCTCTACGACGGGTACAGATACAACATGAACAACAAAAGTTCTGGCCCACGAGCCTTGTGGACCTGCTCAAGAGCTGGTGGTACGTCGCAGTGCAAAGCCACCATTACTACGATCGACAACAAGATCATTAAATTCAACGATGTACATTGCCACTGAGATAACATACCCAACAGTCACATGGCTAGTCCTGAGCACACTATTCTACAGGATTCCCTATGTCGTGGGTCTCACCAGATATGTAGGTTTACGAGAAAACTTTTTTTATTAATTTTTTTATACAACTTTAGTGGCAACTAAGCGTACGGCCAACAAGATGGTAAGCGGTTACCGCAGCCTACGGACACTTGCAATACCAGAAGTATCACACGCGGGTTGCCACCTTGAGGCATAGATCGAAAGCCTCATGTGTCAGTAATTTCACCGGAAACCATACCCTTCACACCGGAACACAGCAATGCGAGCATTACTGCTTTGCATGGTATGGTGGTCGTACTTCCCCGGACGTGTTCTATCACAAAGAACTCTGCTACTCTAAAACTGATTGATGGTCGTTGCAGACATATCAGCAACAGATCAACATCGCCCAAACTCAAGCGGCGTAGTGTCCCTTGTATCTTTAAGCTGCACAACAATCAGTATCATAACGGCTTATTTATTATATATAAATATAATGATATTTTTAAAACCCTAAGCATAGAACAGTGTCGCAATAGCGTTTTATATTCCCGTTGCGTAATAAAAATCTTTAGGTACATGATCTGTAATTATTTGTTTGTAATGAAGATGTAAATGTGGCAAATGAAATACGAAATATAATGCAATCTGTTGTATTAAAACTGGTGGGCACTGCACACTTTTATAGATATTTTAGTGACTAAACTTGAATCTTGGAAACTTTGTCTTCAAATAATAAATAAAAGTTTTTTCAAGGGGCTGATTTATTTTTAATTATTTATTTATTTATTTATATATGCTGATTGCCTACGTAGCTATAAAAAAATATCTCCGGATAACAGCCATTTTTGGCTACATATCTCTAGTGTTCTCTTTTATTTGCATACTTTGATTGATATATCATTGGGTAGGTCACAGAAATGTTGAAAGTTTGCATGCGTAATTCTTTGATATATACAATACCTATGTATTTTAATTATGGCAACTTGCAAACTAAATATTTTTACTGGTTTTGGATCCTCTTAACGCCAAGCAAACAAAAGCTCACCAAGGTGTTGCTAGAAAAAATAATTAAAAATTATCATTTCAGAACCATCGTTTACTTTGACTCGGTTCGGAAAACCAGCGTTACTCTACGACGGGTACAGATACAACTTGAACAACAAAAGTACTGGCCCACGAGCCTTGTGGACCTGCTCAAGAGCTCGTGGTAAGTCGAAGTGCAAAGCCACCGTTACCACAATCAATAACGAGATTATTAAACTCAACGATGTACATTACCATTGAGATAAATACCAAATATTCACATAGATAACACTATTCTACAGAATGTTCTGTTTCGTTGATCTCACCAGATATTTGGTTTTGATAAAACTGATTGAAGGTTATTGCAGACGTATCAACTCGGCAACAGATCAACATCGCCCAAACTCGAGCGGCATAGTGATCCTTGTATGAATCTTCATGCTGCACACTAATCAGCATCATAAACGGTATCGTCACCCCGAAAGAACAAGTATCAGTCGAGGCGATTTCGATCTGATGTTGGGTTGATAGTGTGCCTGCATTCTCGATTTAAAAAAGCTAGACAGTATTCCGAAGAATATAATATAATATTTTGATAACCTCAGTTAGCATGGCAAAAATGTGTCACAATAGCGTGTTTGATTCCCATTGCGTAACAAAAATCTTTAATTGATCTGTGATTCTTTGTTAACGGTTTTCATAAGCCTAACTAAAATATCTATTGACAGGTGGTGTTTGTTTGTAAAGTAAATAAATGTAGGTAAATGTACTTACCTGTTTTATATCTGCACCAAATAAATATTATAAAAGAGTTTTCGATTTTGACACAGCAACATTTTGAAAACGTCAGTTAACTTATTGAATTTATCTATAAAGAAACTTAATAGAAATACACATTGCATCCAAATACCTACTAATAAGCTTTAAAACAGAGCGATCTTCTAATGAATCAATATTAATAATGTAATCTTTACAATTTTCAGAAACCGCTAAGCCATTGCTCACCGAGTGTGGTATGGGAAATCCAGTACTAATAGTAAACGGCTATAAATACTACAAACACAAAAATAGTATTTATCCGATGGGGTACTGGATTTGTATTAACAATTCTTATTTTAAGTGTAAGGCGTCAGTGAGCACTTTTGAAAATGATGTAATAAAAATCAATGGTGTGCATAACCATTAAAATATTGGTCTCTTTATAACTTAATTTGAGTTTGAATTTTTGAAGATTGTATTTTAGTTTTAATTTAAGATAGCTAGCATTTTATCAACTTGCTATTATTTTAGTAAATACATTAAAAATTATAATTTCTTAACTGTCCATTCATCTTGTACTTGTTTACAATGAAAATAAAATTAGCAGTTCTTTTTTAATTTAAATGTATAAAATAAAGACTCTTAATTATTAATACATCATTGTTTGGCAAAAAGACACAAGAGTTATGAAAATAATATATATTATGCGAAATATGATTATATTTCAGAAACTTCAGACGCAGTATTTAGAACATCGCGCTTGGGAAACTTTTGAAAATCAAATTATACGAGTAAAAAATATTCATAATTATTAAAAAACATATTTTGGTTTAAACTTAAAATATACATAATGATATACAAATAATGACGTGGTACTACCCAGCAGAGCCACCACGTTAGAATCCGATCATTTATATCTTAAAAGAATGTACGTTAGACGTACATAGTGTACGTATGCCGTTTATTGCTGTACTTTCGTCAGGTACTGAGAAAATCGACTTCGCTAGTGGAACTGCCAGGAAGGATGCTTTCCAGCAGAGCCACCTTGGATTATGTATTTAGGAAAGATAAACGCTACTGTGCTTAAGCAAAAACTGTTGTACGTATTGTGTTTAGTATGTACGTGTTGAAAAATATCATTATTATGCAGTGGTTTTTTTTTTATAACTGATTTAAACTACACCCTTACTATCAGGTGATCCACGCGCTTGTTTGCTATCTAAATGGTATAATAATAAAGTTATTAAAATTTATTATTTCTATGGCTTTGTATTGTGGGTTAATCAAATGGTATTATTCAAATGCTTACGAATCCTTAAAAAAAGAATATTATAATTATTATTTTGGTATTTTTAGAATACTCAGGACCAATGTTCATCAAGTCGCTTAAGGGGAAGCCAATAATTATCATGGATGGCTATAGATACAAGAAAAACAGCAATAGTGTTTTCCCAAGAGGGTACTGGCAGTGTACTAGTTCATCTTATCTTAAGTGCAAGGCATCAGTTAGCACTTTAAATAATGAAATTATTAAAATAAGAGGTGTTCATAACCATTGAAAAAAATGTTTTATACTAATAGTAATTTGACATTATGTACCACAAGTTAATAGGTAGGTAAATTAAAATAAAAAGTTTTCAGAAATGTTGTTATTCAAAATTGATGCTAGTAAATAAATAAAAGAAGTAAATTAGTTTGTATGAATCAGCGGCCAACAAGCTACGGGAAGCCTTATACCTAATTTTTTAAAAACATAAATGTATATTTGGTATGAGAAAAAGACGCAGATAATAATAAAAAAAAAGATAAACCTTATTAATTATTATATTTTCAGGAACTTCATGGCCAGTATTCACAAAGTCGCGTTGGGGCAAACCAACACTAATATTGAACGGCTATAGTTACAACAAAAACAAGAATAGTGTTTCCCCGAGAGGGTATTGGCAATGTAATAAGGCTTCTTATTTAAAGTGCAGAGCATCAGTAAGCACGTTTCAAAATGAAATTATAAGAATGAAATATATTCATAACCATTAAAAGATATTTCTTTATACTCTTATTTTGGCAGTTTTTATGTACTTACTCAAATGAATCTATCGAAGAGACAGTGAAGCTCAGGCCATCATATTGTGATGTCGAGGCAACGATTGCGCTGTTTATCTATTTCGGACTGTTTCAGAATACTTTTAATTACACAAAAAATACCCCAAAAACATGTTTTAAATAAATTAAAATTAAAATTTTAATAAATGAAACAATAGTCAAAGATGATTATTTAATTAGGTACCAGTAAAGACACTAAATAAAAAAAGATGATGGCAAAACAAAAGAGACAAAACTGACGATGATTTTTCTATTATTTCAGAAACTTCAGAGACAATATTTACTATTTACCAATACTAATTATGAACGGCTATATATAGATATAACAAAAAAACAATAAAGTGTTTACCCGAGAAGTTATTGGACATGTACTAGTTCTCGTTTATAGTGCAAGGCAACAATAATTACTATTGAAAATGAAATTATAAAATCCAAAGGTTCTCTTAACCATTAAATGATATGCTTTCTTTTCTTACTAGCTCTTTTATGTAGGATCTGCATACTTATACTTAAAAATAGACTTAGTTTTGACCAGCAAGTAAACCATGAAATACAACCTTGTATATCTTTTACCCATTTGTGCCGACCGGTACCGAACCCACGAATCTAGGATTGGAATCAAGGGTGGTAACCACTTCACCACTATATTGCTCACTCGCTTTAGGTACTAAGCAAAAACTCTTCAAACACCGACTCGAGTCACGTGCACTTTCAAAGCACGAGTCAGCATCACGTGTTCAGAAAAACAGGAAAACGTGAATGTCAAACTGTTAAAAGTCTGTATAAAACAAAATAAAGTTTTGTTTGTTTATGTTTCAGCACGTGGAATCACGTGGTTTTTCATTTTTGAATTAATATAAAATACAATAATTAAAAATTTTTTTTTTTCTGTTTTAACTTTTTTTTTCTTTTTCTCTCGAGCGTGTGGTTTGGGATCAATTTACTTATGGGATGATGATTAGATAAAAATATTTTTATGTTAGGAAATACGACGCGGTCTAGATTAAGATAAAGATTATAATATCCCTAAAATTATTCTCCTCAAGCGGGACTTAAACCCACAAGCTTCCACTTGATACGCGGGTGTTCTTCCATCATCTCATATAGATAATGGTTTTGTTTTAGTATTCCCTTGTGGTGGTTAACAAAATAATATTAAATAAGTCTGGACAGTCAATACATCATCTAGCCGAGCTTGTGTTATGGGTACTAGATGACTAATCTTGTAATGATCTTGATCTTAATATGTACTTAATACAAAACAATACCATTATACATAGATAGATAGAAGGAGCACTGGTGGTCTAGTAGTAGTGACCCCGCCTTCCGATCCTAAGATCGTGGGCTTGAATCCGGTCGTGCACCAATGGAATTTTCGCTACGGAAACTTGATGTACGCAATGCCAGTGCTCTCATACGGTGAAGGAAAACATCGTGAGGAAACCGGCTTCGAAAGACATGTGCAATCTTGGTGGGTACCACCGCTGTGCCAGATATTCTAGTCTTCAGTCGTGGTGCTTTACATCAGGCGGGCGACTTAATCGTCTTGTCACTTGCTGATAAAAAAAATGTGCCATCCACCAATCCGCATTGGGTCCGCGTGGTCGATTAAGCCCCAATTACTCTCCCTCGAGAGTAGGCCAGTGTCCCAGCAATGAGAACAGTAGAAGGCTTTCATGATGATGATGATCATGATGACATAGATAGATATTTTTTATTATACATAGAAAATACCCAGAACACCCGGAACAAATATTTGCAGATCGTACAAACATTTGTCCCAATGCGGGAATCGAACCTGCAACCTCCTGCGTTGTGGACCTTCGCCCGCCGCGCCACATCGGTCTCCAATCTACTAAGGTATATACGAAAACTTTCATTTACATTGCGTTTGCATCGTGTAATACCCGTAAATGCAATCGATCATCCGGGTAGAGAGGGCCGGGGGGTCGTGTGGGCCGGTCGTGCTTCCCGGACTCAGGTTTTCATACACTGCGTCCGGGTAGAGCTGTTGCTCCGAAGTCAACAGGTCTTACCTGATTAGCATATCGCGTAGAACACCCTAGAATGTATGCATGTCTTCTGTACGGTTCGTGTTAAGTGTATTCTTAAGTGTTTGATATTTCATCTCGCTGCAGAGCGAGCAGTGCAGAATGTAGATTTGCGCTTTGTTATTCCGTACCGTGATAAGGGATTCTTGAGTGTTTTATAAGTTTTCATCTCTTTGCAGACCATGGATAGTAAAAACTGTGGTGCAGTCTTTGTTTATTAGTGTCTGTTATAGATAATGTTTGTGCTAGTTCTGTTTTGTAATGTGATTTTACGGTTTGAAGATCTATGCTGAGCTGCGCGTAAGTAAGTAAGTAAGTCAATGACCTGGTGACGGAATTTAAAAGCCGCTGCGATAGTTAACGTGCCCTCTGAAGCACGGAAGCGCTCAGATGATAATGCTACTGACTTTTCTCATCTAAATGAAGATTTCACGGAACCTTATACTTTGGAGATGATGCAAACATTTGTTCCGTAGTGGGAATCGAACCCGTTCCAATATTTCACCAATATGTTGTCAGTTTCAAAGGGTTCGAATGGAACTAGGTTGCAACATAGTTATGTAACAGCTATATCTATTGTACATTGTGTGGGTAGACTAATTTATTGATTTTATCGGACTTGAAGTTTCATAGTAGCATACGCTTTTAACTATGTTATAGATACATTTCAATGTTGATAATTGTTATGTCACAGCGTGACTGGTTGTATTAATAAATGTTGGCTGATATTTTTTACACAGGGTCATCTAAGCCCAAACTAAGCAAAGCTATTTACTATGTACTATGGGAACCAAATAACTAATTAAATAAAAAATACTAATATTTTTTTGCTAGCGAAGCGCAATTTTAATATGAACCTAATTTGAAACACCCTTAGGCAAAAAATTTTTTTTTATTAATTAAGAGCGTACCCTAACCTAAACCACCTTGATGCTTTGTGGTGCAGTGTCACCCAAAAAAAAAATCTGTTTTAAAGTTCTGCGTGCCACTGTACTGCGCTCGTCACCCCGTAATTACATTAGTAATTTCACTAGCTACAGTGCCCTTCAAACCTAAACACAGTAATGCTTGCACATAACTGTTTGGAAGCAAAATATCTGACACAGCCGTGGTACCCACTTAGACGAACTCTTGCTTAAGAGTCCTACCACCAAGTGTTTTTTTTTTTTTTTTTTTTTTTATACTACTAGAGTGGCAACCAAGCGTACGGCCCACTTGATGGTCAGCGGTTACCGTAGCCTATGTACGCATGCAACATCATAGATATCACTTGCGTGTTACCACCCTGAGACGTAAGATGGAAAGTCTCATGTGCCTGTAATTTCACCGGAAACCATACCCTTCGAACCGGAACACAGCAATGCGAGCATTACTGCTTGGCGGCAAAAATAGGTATGGTGGTAGTCCTTCCCCGGACGAGCTCTATCACAAAAACCCTACTACTCTCTGTATTAACTGTCTTTCTATATTAACTAATCTTTTCGTTCTTTCCAGCTCCAACATTTACGATCACTCGATACGGGAAGCCAGCGATTCAGAAGGGGATATACCGGTTCAACAAAAACAACCGGACAAACGGCCCGAAGAGTCTGTGGACCTGCTGTCGCGTTAGCTCTGGATGCAGAGCCTCTATTACTACCTTGAACGATATCATTATCAAAGAGAAAACTGAGCATAATCACTAGCATTCCCACATGGTTATTTGGGTCTTTAGTTGTTTCGCACCGTGACTGCGTGAGCGATTCGAACCGCGGCGGCGCGAATTGCCTAAAGTATCTACTATTTCTGAATGGGATGACTCGCGTAGTGCGAATGCCCCAAGTACTTTTTGTAATGGGTTTATAACAAGTTTAAAATAAACACCTTTTTTCTCCGCAAATCCCGAGATGATCAAGTCGTTTATGTGGTGTTAAGCACCAAAAAGGATTAAAATATGACTGGTTAGATTGTAAGTATGTCCGATGCTTTCGGGTGGCCTATCTCCGTTACTAGAGTTGGTTACTGATTCATAAGAACGTACATACTTTAGTGCCGTTGAACCCTTTGCCGGCAACATTTTAGCATACAAGTATATTCGTAGCTGTTCTACGATGCCGGTGCTACGCCGTAGCTACGCCTACGGTATTAAGATATAAAATAGTTACCGGTGCTAAGCCGTAGCTACGTCTACGGTGTTAACATATAAAATAGTATCCTTATTGCGACAACGAACATCAAATACTTCTTACGTTTTTTGGATAAAAGATTCACAGCATTGTTTGCTATCGGGATAAACTTTATTTTATTATATTTTTTTTTATTCAGCGTTTCTTTGGATTCATTTTAGTGTATTTTCTGTTTGAGTAATCACTTATGTCTGTATAACGAACATGTAATAATAGAATAATGTATATAATCGAATGTATTACTGCAGTTTATTTTACAGGCGAGTAATATTCCTGAATTCGACAAGAAATGGCAAGCTAATAAACTGTTCGATACTGTACGAAGGATTAAGGTTCTACCATCAGCAAAGCACCATACATACTGACTACTGGACTTGCATTAAATTTAAAGAGGGATGCAAAATGAAGCTGATCACACGGAACAAATGTGTTAAATCAATTATCGGAAAGCATACTGGTCATGTCTGAAGACATTTTCATCGACCAATCAGCATTGGGTCCGAGTGGTGGATAAAGACTCAATCATTCTCGTTCGAGAGTAGGCCAGAGTCCAGTGGGAATATCAGAAGACTTTTATGATGATCATGTTACTGATCATGTGCAATGTAGGTACTATTAATAAAACTGCAGTGCAGTGTTATATATTTTTAATTTTTTTTACCTGAATAAATAATGTTGATGATATGATATAAGCTACGTTCACTAACTGTCGACGAACCCAAATAATTAAATAAAATAACCTTCATAGAGTTAAAAAAAGATCCCAAAGATAGCAAATTCTAAAGAAGTATGGCTTAGTAAACAATTAAATAATTCATTATTAACATGGTGTACTATCTCTGTTAATTTTTAGTAAATAAGTAAATAATTCATTAATAACATGGTGTACTAACGTTTATTATTACTAACAAATGCATTATTCACTCAATTAACTATTTGTTTTAGTATCCGAACTTTCTAACCTTGCCTTATTAAACTTTTAAAGTTATATGTGTTTTATTTTCACAAAGCTGAACTAACCACACTTGCATGTTTACGATAGTACTTAAAATGTTCTAACAATAAATATTTATTTTATAATCGTGACACAAGTGACTGACGGATAATTTATTTATATATTACTCTGTGGTCATGGTCCAGCCGATCTAACCGCATGATGTTATTAATTATTATTAGTCACGTTTGTAAAATAAAGGCAGTAGGTATAACCATTCCGCAGACTTCATCTAAACCTTCATTTTCAGGGTCATCAAGCAAATTCGTGAAGCCCTTACTGACTCTGGATGGCCATAACTTTTTTCTGAAGAACGACCGCGGATCTCGTAGGTACTGGACATGCAGTAAATACGATATAGGCTGTAACATGGGAGTGACCACGTGGGATAATACAGTTGTGAAGCAAAACGGGGAGCATAATCATACTTAGAAAAACCAATTTCAAATGAAAATGAATTTTTAAAAGGTCGGCAACGCGCGATTCATTCCTCTGGTATTGCAAGCTTATATAGGCTGCGGTAACCACTTAACATCAGGTGGGCCGTATGCTTGTGCCACCTTAGCGGTATAAAAAAAATAGCCAAAGCCAGAGGAATCAGCAGTAGGTAATACTTTAAACGTTTATAGTAAGTACTCTGCATACGTTGCATATTGATAGTTTTACAATGCTCATTCCCCAGAAAAAATGTACAGAGAGTTCAGATAGTTGACGCGCGTTTATGTCTGTTTACGTAAGCTGGTGATCAAAAGCTAAATGATCACTAAAGCCAGGGTTACATTATTCTGTCGTGGAGTGTCGTGACGCGTCATAAGTAAATCGTATCCATACATTTACAGAATGCGGCACAACACACTGCGCTTTAGTAATATAATTCTAGCCATACAAAATGTATGGATACGATATGCTTATGACGCGTCCCGACACGGCACGACAGAATAATGTAAACGCGGCTTAAGGCTAGCGATTTGCTAACTGTATGACCATCTGAACTCCCTTTTAGCGGAGGTAACCTTTAAAGTGTATATCTCTCATTATATGGGCGCAGACCGACTATTAGTTTGACATGTTATCACGAGATGTAGAAAATAATTGAACACAAATGACACAAGAGTTGTAAAAGTGACGTCAGCAAATGCAGATTTCTAGTTGTTAGTTTTCTCGTTTCTAGTTTTCATTAGTATGACCTGAATTTTATCCTGTGTTGAAAGTTGAATTTCAAAGCGAGAATTCTCGGTACTACGTTTGTATGAAATAGCTTCATCTGTGCGAGCTTTAAATTTAATTTCGAATGCTCGCGCATTCGTGGAACTTCCTTTGAACCTAGAAATGCAGGCTTCAGCCGCCTAGCTTGACACACAGGTATGTGTGTCAATGAACTTTGTCAGTCACTGTACTTAGTAAAAGCTCTTTATAAGATTAATATAAAATACTATCTAAACCCAGAATAACATACGTTTTATGCGATAAGTCTATGTATTGTAACTTGTGTTTAATCTTAAGAAATTATGTACCTTGTCTACCTCTATTTATTAAGAAAGCGAAAATATCAAATATCTAAACAATACGCACTATAGTTTGTACTTTTATAGGTTTCATTTTGAAATAAAAACTCCAACTGTTATCACACTGTAGTAATTATGGAAATATGCGTAACTTCAGTCGGTTTCAATTAAAAAGTTACACAACTTATTTTAATAAGACGGCGTTTTGAAAGGTGTCAGCAACATATGTACGAGAAGTTACATAATTATCGCACCAACCTGAAATATAGACATTTGATCACTAAGGATTGTGTAACATTATCTCTAGTGTACCTTCTTGTAATGCTGACACTTCACTAGGCTTATTTGCTCAAAAAAAAATAATTAAAGGGTCGGCAAAGCACGAGTGATGACTCTGGTATTGCAAGCGTTCATAGGTCGGTAACGGTAACCGCTTAACATCAGGTGGGCCGTATGCTTGTTTGCCACCTTGGTGGTATAAAAAAAAACCCACTAGAGTTGGTCACTGACTTACACGAACTTACTTACAGTTCGGTTTTTTTTATTAATCTTCAAATAAGGTCTTCCGTGAAAACTTCCAATTTACTTCTAAAAACATCGTGAAATAAATAATTCATTATGGCAAAAAAACAAGATATTAACAACGTACCGGTGTTAGTGTCAACACTTACTTGTTTTTTTTCTAAATTGAACTAAAATTTCTTTAAAAATGGTCTTTTCCAGGCCTGTATCATAATTTGCATTTTAAAATTTAACTTTGATGGACCAAGAAATATCCTTTGATATCTTTCTGCATCTGATTACGTTATAATCATGTAAATTATAAATATATTTATGTGTATAGTGTATGAGTACATAACAATATTTATTATTAGTAAATAAGGATATGATATCGCAAATAAGTGATTTTGTAGGTTACCATAGTATTTAGATGACCCTTAGTAAATAAAATCTACTGTACAATGTACTTACTTTTGTCACCGGTTGATCCAATGTCTGTGAACTACCAACCATGAACAATATGTCATTGAATTTTTAAGTGACGTAAAACGGAGGTTTCAGGTCAATGTATGCATATTTCTTTTCTTTTATCTCTTTACTGCGTGGGTGAATTTTCTATTCGAATAATAAATGTCCGGCAATATATTTATTTAATACGTATTTTAGATAAATACCTATAGCAATCTTGATATTTTTTTATAAAACGATTACTCCGTGAAAACATTGCTAATAATATTACGTTGTCACGTCACGGGGCGATGTCACGTGTTAGCTCTACTACCCACTTAGCCAGTAGTACCTAACTTGACCCAATGTGTATCAAATCTAGTTTTTTGTGTGATAAATGTTTAAATATGATCTCTTAGAGTAAGTTTTTATCATGAATATAAGATAACCGCAGTATTTTCTTATCAATAAACGATAGGTAACAACATCTACATCTTACTTCAATGCGATAGTTTGTGTTTAATCTGGAGGTCTTGGACCTCGAGGAGTCAATGGCTAACATAGTATCAATGTCAAAATGTACAAAAGTCATCATATAAATTAATGTGTAAGTAATAAAGTGTGTCCGTATTAAGGCGCTTAACATTACAGGCTGTATAGTAACGTTTATTGGTAAAGAAAATATAGATAGCCTCTTATCATTCTAATGTTAATAAACAAGAGGCATCATAGTAATATAAAAAAGTACTTAAATAGTTAACAAAGTGTTTAGTCTATAATATAAAACCATTGTATGTATTTATATATGTGTGAATATTATAATCATTAGTTAGTAAGAAGTAATTTATATCAGTATTTATTCCAAAATCATCATTATACCTTTTGTAATTTATTGAGTACAAAATAGTCGTAGAGTTTTATCGATTTGATCCATTAAATGTAGAAAAACCTATTAGTATTTTATTGACCTTTTATTTATTTTTAATCCACGAAGAATACGAAAAAAGGTAATATTGAAGTCTGATGTTCTTTAGGCATTGTAATTTTTAAGTTGATAGGCGGATTTTGATGCAGTATTTTTCAAATTAAAGGTATCAGTTTAAGAAGTTAGTTTTCAAAATCGAATGGTGAAACGTAAAAAAATTAAACTTTCATTAATTATGTAACTTTTCAAAATATAGAAAATAGATATGAAATTTAATATAAAGTTCAAATTAAGGGGTTTATTAAGAAAGGAATTCAGATATTCAAATCTTAGAAGACGCAGCGAGAATAAGTTTCATGAAAAGCATGAAAGGAAATCGCGGGGCGTTCCACTAGTAGGATAAAAATAATAGTTTCTGACCACGAAACTGCTCTTCCAGGTTCCAAAGTCAAGTTTTCGAACACGTTGCGTGGGAGACGCCTGCTTCACGTCAATAACTTCAAGTACAACGCAAAACACTCTAAAGGACCTAAGAGCTATTGGACCTGTAACCAGTCTCCGAAGGGCTGTAGAAATGTGATTATCACTTTCGACGACCAAATCGCAGTAGTCAAAGGAATACATAATCACAAATAACTACTACGGTCGCGCGGTGGGCGAGTGGGCGTTTAAGAAAGAGGAAGCGTATTTGATGCCCGCTGCGGGATTAATTTTTATATGATCTGCAAATATTTGTTCCGTTGGTCTGTTATAGTGCCATAGTACTGATAGTTTTTGACGATACTCATAGAATTTACGATTTTTGTCTTATGTATTTAAAATTATGTCAAATTGCATCAGTTTGACATAATTTTTCTAAAATCGATGCATAAGTCACGATTCACACTTAAGTATGGTTTTTGAATACGGGAGTGTGAGGTCTACTATGTCGAGTAACATATAACATAATGTTATGTTAAGTTATTTGAAAAACTTGCTTATAATTATACAACACGACTTAAACAAAAATATCACCATTGAAACATAATACTATTGTGCGTGCAAGCCAACCTAATCTTTTGAAATAAAACTCTAATAATTTTAAACATCTATGCGGTTTATCATTATACTATATATAGTTTTTATGTAAAACTGCATGTTGGCGTAAATAATTGTAACTAAATTTTAACTGAAAGATAATCTAAAATCTTAAATTATATGCCTAGTAAAAAAACCTACAAAAAAACTATTTACAAAAAATATATATCATAGGAGATGATGAGGTTAAAGTTTTGAAACTATGAAAAGACCAATACGTCTGGATAGCCTGAATTCTGGGAGATTTACTCTAAAGATCATTCCTCTTCCTTCCACACGGCCTTTGAGTTGTCTAAGTTGGATTCGACTAAACTCAAATAGACACTATTCTCCGAATAAATCGTAGTTATCCGCGAGTAAACTGACAGTTTACTTGTATTTGACATAACTTATTCCGCGGAATAGTTATTCCAGAAGTTGATCGAATTCACCCTTAGTAGATTGATGCTTCTTTGACAGGTGAGAAATTATTTGTAACAACAAAGAAAGGAAATGTGCTGCTACTGCTAGAAGGCCACCGCTTCGAGTTGCGAGCCTCTCACGATAATAGACGCTATTGGGACTGTAGCAAATATGGAACAGGCTGTAGGATGTCCGTTACTACATTAGAAAATAATATTATCAGGGTAAAGGGCTACCACAATCATGCTCAGTAGCAAGATAAAAATTAGTAAGTTCACTTTTTCGTATGGCTAAGAAATATGTCAACACGTGTTAAGAGTATCACTGTCACTGTCTGACAACATGTTGTAATAGCGTGAGAGTGACAATAACAGACAGCTCAGAATCATGAAAAAGTAGTTTGACAATCGTAATTATCTTTTTTTTTTATACAACTGAATTGGCAACCAAGTGTACGGCCCACAAGATGGTAAGCGGTTACCGCAGCCTATGGACGCTTGCAATACCAGAGGTATCACTCGCGGGTTGCCACCCTGAGGCTAAGATCAAAAGCCTCATGTGCCTATAATTTCACAGGAAACCATACCCTTCTCACCGGAACACAGCAATGCGAGCATTACTGCTTGGCGGCAGAAATAGGTATGGTGGTAGTCCTTCCCCCGACGAGCTCTATCACAGAGAACTCTACTACTCTTTATTCCAGCTTTCTTATTGTCCAGCAGTCTATTTATTTGTATGGATTTTTTTACAACGCTTCTTTAGTGCATAAAATGAACTACCAAAATCTTATACAAGTTGACAGCTGGACGATACGATTATCAAACAACTTTTTCGTGTTTTGCCCTCAAAACATGTGATGTAGGGACGGTCCTGCGTAGCAATAAACATTCATTTGTGTTAAATTAAGGCTGAATATCCCTTTCATTTTACGTGCGTCGGTCGTTGACTTTCAGTAGGTACACTGACAGTTAATGAGGATAACTCTTAATTAAGGTAAATCTAACCTTAATTCGATATATGTATATTGCTACGTGCGACCGATCGTACTAACCGATTTTAGTTTTACTCTGAATCCTGCCATAGGTTTTACCCTGTTAAGGGAAGGTATTATATCAGTTGATAGATTAGGTACACAACTTATAATTATATCATTCTGTTCAGTGTAACCTCTGTAACCTCTGTCTAATCCGACTAAGCTTCAAAATGCTGACTTGGTTAGTTTTAGCGAGCTAGCATAGATAAAGTAACGTGACCTGACACTGCTTGGTCCGAAGCATGAATGTGTGTTATATAAAAGATAAAGATAAGTTTGTTTGTTCCATAAAAAGATTTGGCGGTGCACATATTGCTTAAATAATAAGATTTTAATAAACCCGTTCTTAATTGCACCTGAGGGAACTCTGTTCCCCGCACTAGGACTCTAGTGAGCCTGTTTAGCGAGGTCACAACGACTCTCCTCTTTGGACTCTATCAATAATGGTCTTGTTTAGATATCATCATATACTCGTTGTTTGAGCGTGTTGAGCGTGTAGAGTGCAATGTGTTTAAAAAATGAAAGTAGAATGGCTAACAATTTAGAATAGAGCTGTGTCATGATGTCATGTATATTACGTGTGTCGTAGATAGGCTAGCACCATTAGCTTGTGCACTTATGTAATTAAAAAAAGTTATAAGTAGTAATAAATAACTATATTTCCCTAGAAAGTCTCTTATTCTCCACAAAAGTGACTGATTAAAAGTAATATCAGACTTTATTCGTAAAGCATACCGGTATGGATATTAGGTAAGTCTGTTGCTGCATCAGGCCGTCTTGTTCACACCTATTAGTGCGTACATTGTGTGTGTAAGGGACGGCAAGACAGTGTGGACAGACGGACGACAGCGACAGGTTTACATAACAACCTCCACGGGCTCGATTATGATAAAAATAAGAACTGCATTAAAAAAAATGTACACGAGGCTAGATGTTAGGTTAGTACTGTGTCACTTTTCTAGGACTGAATGTTTATAATAATACCAAGATGTATTCCAGGATTTTATGTGACCCAATTCCAAGACATCAAGGGAACTCATCACATTTGGTTCAACGGGTACAAATATACCCGGAACAGAACTAGGGATGATATTGAGAAGGCCTGGTGGGTTTGCACTAACCGGTACGCGTTCCACTGCAAAGCCTCGCTAGTCACTCGCTGCAACCAGGTCATCAAGGTCAGAGCTGACCATAACCATGCTCAAACGGAAATACCGCTTGATTTTATAGCACCAGAGACTATTATCAATTGAGCGAAGTTTTGGTTTCGGTTTATTATCATTAGGCTTAAGTATAATACTGTGAGTTAAATATAATAACAGCTAGTACCGTATCTGATGTATTTGTTTTATTTGACAACACAAGAATTGAGTTAAGTGAATCACAAGAATTTATCGTGTTGAAGAATAATAAAGTTGTAAACACACGTAACAGCAGTACGTACACGTACAATAATTTTCTGTTGTTTTCTCATTCACAAGCTCAAAGTCGCTCAACGAGCTACGAAAAGAACTATGCTAGAAGTTTCACTACGCGATCGAATCCGAAACGAGAAAATTCACGAGGATTTCAGTGGAACCTACGTTTTTGTCATATTATGAAGATAATGCGTACATAGGTTAGATAAGTAAATGAGTAGGTAGTAAATACTTTAGTTTAAAAACCTGTCCTTCATATCGTAAGTTAATAGAGGTCTAAGAATATAAATGACCTTAGTAAATACAATGCTTTATGTTCTCAAGAAAATGAAGCTGATAGACGTTGATTCTTTTTAACGTATATCAGCTTCTTATTATATATATCGGAAAACCATGTGGCAAACTAAAACTATTTGTAAAATAATGTGAAATAAAAAATATTTTCTGAAAATTTGCAACTATCAATAACAGCTAAATTATGAATTTTAATTAATAAATTCATTATTTGTTTAAAGAGACTCATTTTATTGGTTTAAAATAATAACTAAACGCTACTTGTTCCAGCATTCCGTGATTCCAAAGGGACTTTCCACATCTGGTTCAGTGGGTACAAATACACCCGGAACAGAACTAGGAACGACAAGTCATGGTGGATATGTTGTAACCGTTTTGCTTTCAACTGTAAAGCGTCGCTGGTGACTCTTGGAAACACAGTCCTGAAAATGAGATCTGAGCATAACCATAACAGGACTGAGCTTCCGCTGAAACCTATAGTGTAGTCCGTTTTGGTACTTGGGTGCAAAGGTCATCAAAATAAACAATACAAGTGTGAGCGACACACGCACCGTGTGGGTTCCGTATTGTAAAAGATATTATTAATCAACTGGATATGTTTCTTGACCCAAAAAATATCTAAATCGTAAATTATTAAAAAAAAATGTTATTTCTATAATTTTTTTTTGCAAATTTTATTTATAAATCAATTGAAATCCCTTAATTTAAGACTTTTTCCTTTATAAGTCACAAATGCTCAATTAAAATTTAAGAATTGTGAAGTTATTGGAAAAACCTCACAATTCTAAATTGAAAAAATAACTCATTAACGATCTGACTCCATGGGTGCAATTACGTAATAAACTTAAATTAAATAATATACCCGGTACAAAAACAGTGTTAACAAATCCTTAGATTTTAATATCATAATTTATTATTTATCGCAGAAAATTGCACACCCTTAACTTAACTGTTGACAATACTCATAATGAATAGGTACCCAATGATATTCTCAAAGGTACGTACTAGGAATGACTAAAAGGTTTTAGTATTACTATTTCATGGTATTCTAGTTTTAAGATAGCTTTAAGGGTTATGGGAAATATGCGAATAAAATACACGTAAAGCTTCCTTTAAATCTTGTTTAATTATTAAAAGAGGTCATGGGTTTGAACCTGGTCGTGCACCAATACTATTTTCCAGTGAACTCAGCCGAATTGAAGTTTCAGCATCGGAAAAAAGCTAGAAACCGTGCCGAGTTTGCAACTTAATAAATAGGTGCGTCTAGCTTTATGAGGTTCCAAAGTGATCTTTTTATTGATTTTTTTTGAATTAAAAGTGAAGGAAAACATCATGAGGAAACCGGCTAACTGATAACTAAAAAAACATAAATGTGTCATCTGCCAAACTGCACGAAGTTGATTAATGTAGGTATTAAAATAAAACCAATCACTGTCGCTCGAGATGATGACCTAAGCTCAAAAACGTTCAGAAACATTAATATTTACCTTCGATGTTTGATATTTCAATGTTCCGATTTTCAGTGCATCGAGATTCTAAGGGCGCCTACCATCTCATTTTCCAAGGCTACAAGTACTCGAAGAATAACGTGAGAGGGGAAAAGTGGTGGTGGACATGTACTAAGAGACGCGGTTGCAAGTGTAAAGCATCAATAGTGACTATTTCCGGACAAGTCACGAAGTTAATATTAAAGCATAATCACCCACCATAGTTTTAAAATTAATTAAACCAACCGCCTATCGATATAAATCTTTATATCATAGTATAAAACAAAGTTTCTATCCGTCGTCTGTATTTCTTCATGTACGTTTAGATTCGTTTAGAACGGATTTTAACGCGGTTTTCATTAATAAGTAGAGTGATTCTACGTGCAAAGCTAGGGTGGGTTGCTAGTAAAGGGTGTTCTCGTCTCAGACATGATGCCATGTCGAGTTACGCCACTTAGATGTGTTTTGACTAGCGCTTTCATTATCAATTGAATAATTTTTGATTTTCTATAATGACAGCTTTTATTTTGTTTTTGTTAATTTATTGAAAGTTAGTTCATTTTGCAAAACAAAATATATCAAAGTTTTGATTGAATGTGAGCGTGAGAATAAATGAGTTACCTATGTAAAAACAATGCTTATCCATTTTATAACTTATATTAAGTAATAACTACGTAGTATTCGTTTTATAATTCATGTCATAGCCTATGAAAATAATAAGCCGTTTTTCCTCTAAATATGAGAGTCGAAAGCATAATTAATATGTCATGTCGTCTTAACAAAGTGTCCCATACAAGCCAAGTTCCAATCAGGTTGACGTAGAACTTTGTTTGTGCGTTGTTATTTTTGTTTTTATGCTTCTTCACTGTTCGAATCATCATCACACTGGCCTACTCTCGGGCGAGAGTACTTGGGTCTTAATCCACCACGCGAACCCAATGCGGATTGGTGGATGGCACATGTCATTCGAATTTTAGTTCTTAGACATGCCGGTTTCCTCACGATGTTTTCCTTCACCGTATGAGAGCATTGGCATTGCGCACTTAATTTTTTCGAACAGAAAAATCCATTGGTGCACGACCGGGTTTGAACCCACGACCTTAGGGTCGGAAGGCGGGGTCATTACCACTAGACCACCGGTGCTCTCTGCACTGTTCGAATACAGATGCTTAAACACCTTACAGATTTCGTTAAGATGCCGAGAGAGTTACGTGTCATGGACATTTCTTTGAAGAATCATTACGAGTCTGACTCGTTACTTTTAAATAAATCTCATTTATGGCAGAGTCTTGATACAAGAAAACATCCAAATTATACCGATGATGATATGTTATATCACAAAAATAGCAGGCTTCGCGGCTCTGATAAATTCGGTATAGAAGATCGACGAATTATTTACTTGATGATAACAGCAAAAATGCATTGATTTTTAAAAACATCCTTCAAAAGGCCGCGTAAAAATGCTATGAAACATAAGTTGGCATCATACAAATAGTATGTCAGATTTATAGGTGCAACAATAGAGGTGTGTAAAAAGGAGCTATGTGGGTTGTATGAAATTGGGAGGAAAAAGGTTGTCGTCATCATAAGCTGAATTAAGTCTGATTTTACTGCTTCACGCCAGATCTTAGAGGAAGACACTGTAATAGACCTCATAAAATAATTAAGTTAACTGACAGTTAGAACGAAATAAGACCAAATTAAACCGCTTTGGGTCCGCTGACGACTGAAATAAACATTTGAAAGTAAATAATGTTAGTTTACTTATTAATTCCACGAATCCTTATATTCACAATTAAGTTAGATGTTCAATACAACCGATGTGGCGCAGCGGGCGCAGGTCCGCCTGCAGCGCGGAGGTTTCGGGTTCGATTCCCGCCTCGGGTCAAATGTTTGTACGATCTGCAAATATTTGTTCCGGGTGTTCTGGGTCTGTTCTATATATAATAAAAAAATATCTATCTATCTATTGTATTAAATAAAAAACAGACGAAAAATCTCTAGTACTATTATATATACTTTTGAGGTTAACTGTGGTAACTGTGTGACCTCATCAGTTAAAAGGTTAAGCGGAATAGTACTAGAGATTTTTCGTCTGTTTTTTATTTTGTAATGGATTTCCGCAAAGTAACGCCTGAATCTATCAATTATCTATTGTATTGTATTAAGTATATATCAGTCATCTAGTACCCATAATACAGCTCTGTTTAACAGCAGCTTACCTTGGGGCTAGATGATGCTGTGTGGATTGTCCATCATTATTTATTATTATATACTCAGCAGGAACATGTTTTTCAGTATCTGTATTCCAAAGCAGCAAAGGCACATTCCACCTTATCCACGATGGCTTTAAGTTCACTAGAAACCTTACGAAAAGGGAAAAGGCATGGTGGGTCTGCAGTCACCGTAACGGTTTCAACTGCAAGGCATCGCTTACTACTTTTATGAACCAAATCGTAAAGATGAAACCGCATAATCACGATTAATTTATCTCTTTATTAATTTATTTATTTAACATTAATTTACTATAAAATAATAATTAATTTTAGTAACCGTAACTGAGATTTCACTGACAACGAGTTTAATTTATTAATTTTGTATTTGATTACTGAACCAAATATTTGTCTTTTTGATATTATGAAGATATGTATAGGCCGCCCGAATGACTTTGGCCTTCGTCATGGCCATGGGACTGGCAATTAACATGACCTAAGCATTGAAGATAGAAGCTCAGATGACATCAATGCCACTGGCGATCGATCACCCAATGACTCCTCGGAACGTTGGTTACAGTAATTGTTTACCTAAAAATCTGCCATTTTATTTTGTAGTTTTCTTTGTATAAAGAGTGAGATAGTAAGGGTCTAAGGGTGTGTGTGTTTGTGTGTGTAGGTATTTTATTTATTTTCTATTTCTTCGCCGAGTATAAAAATATACCGTTGATTAAAATAAATTACACTATTTTGTGTCTTAGTTTCGTCAATTCTTTTACAGTATATTAAGTTTGAATTCGATGTTTAATTACTAATTTTATTTAAAGAGAATTTCAAAAAAAAACCTATGTTACCCATGTGAATTTTTATTTCAGTGTCCGCCTTTGCAGAAATGCAAGGGCACATGCTACTTATTATATGACGGCTTCAAGTACACTAGGAACTTTACGTAAAGTGAAAAGGCATGGTGGGTTTGCAGTTACCGACATGGTTTTAACTGCAAAGCATCACTGACTACTATCAAAAATAAAATCGTTAAGATTACAAATAAATAAAAAATATATTTTTTATTTTAATAAGCAATTCGAATATCGAATAATAGTTGGGATATAACATAATATATTTTGTAGTATAGTTTGTTGACGACCGATGTGGCGCAGCGGGCGCAGGTCCGCCTGCGACGCATCTACAAATATTTGTTCCAGGTGTTCCAGGTATTTTCTATATAATAATACTTGTTTGTAAAGAACCGTCTGTTGCATCTCATCCATGTATTCGCCCGACATAAAACTTGCCCCTCCAAATTCAAGCTGTTAAGTAGTAGCTTACATACCTACATAATAAATAATAATTTTATCCTACTTTAGTTTTTTATTCCAGTCTTTAAAAAAAATTAGATATTTATGGCATAATGGGTACAAATACAAGAAAAATCTAATAGTGAGCAAAAACGAAACATTGTAGATTTGCAGCTTTGGCGTAACCTTCTATTGCCACGCAGTCGTGATTACCGGGAGATCTGGCCGCGTTGTAGCGTCGAGAGGGCAACACACACACTTGAGGATGATGCATCTGGCGAACGTTTGCAAACAGCACTAAAAACCGTTACCCTCGCCTAACTCGTTGAATAAACTCTTGAATTGTATCATATCGAAATTATAAATAGGTAGATGAAATCTTATTTTTATGAATAGTAATAATATTAATACATAATTGTGCGATATCAAGCCCTAAACTAATATTATTAATGGCATCTTTATTAATTATTTAAAACCTGGTGGTAGGACTCTTCAGCAAGAGTCCGTCTTGGTGGGTATCACCGCAATGTCAGATAATCTACCTCCAAGCAGTAGTGTGCAAGCATTACAGTGTTTAGGTTTGAAGGGCACTGTAGCAAGTAAAAGTACTGGGCGAAAGAGACTTAGCAACAATGTCTCGGGGAGATAAGCGCAGTGCAGTGCCACGCAAACACTTAAAAACATTAAGCTTGCACTGCATCTGTAATAGTCAGGCGTGGTGCTTAACATCAGGTGGGCGCCTTGATTGTCTTGTCACTTGCTGACATAAAAAAAAGCTCTTAGCTGTGAAATGAGATTTTACTCATAAAACTAGTCTAACGTATTATGATAATCATGTGATATTATATGGTGTAAATAATCTTTAATATAAACTAGCTAGATTCAAAGGATCGGAAAAAAGAAGTAGAGTAGAGCTTAAGAGTAATAGAGTTCTCTGTGATAGAGCTCGTCCGGGGAAGGACTACCACCATACCTATTTCTGCCGCCAAGCAGTAATGCTCGCATTGCTGTGTTCCGGTGTGAAGGGAGTGTGAAGGATTTCCGGTGAAATTACTGGCACATGAGGCTTTCGATCTTAGCCTCAAGGTGGCAACCCGCGAGTGATACCTCTGGTATTGCAAGCGTCCATAGGCTGCGGTAACCGCTTACCATCTTGTGGGCCGTACGCTTGGTTGCCACTTCAGTTGTATAAAAAAAAAAACTTTTTATATAAAAATCTTTACTTATAAATTTATACTTTTGTAACATCAATTAATTACTATGAACATTATTTCTCTATTCTTATTATTAAACTAGGTAGCCTTTTTTTAGGTCATTTGCAGTACATCTATGCAACGCAAAAAATTATGTTGACTTACCTACGACCTTTTATTTTTTCCTTGTAAATTGTACAATAATGTATTGTTAACGACATTGTACAACTTAATAATACTACACCTGTTTTTTTTTTGGACGATAGATGTTTTTTGTTAAATTTTTGGGTTTGTTGTACTTTTTACCGTCTTTTACACCTTGCATTTACTTTAAAATATGATGACAATAAAAAAGGCTAGGTATGTAAAATTATAATATTGGTTATTTATTTTGGTAGGAATACTTTGAACTACAAATACGCGTGTCACAATAGTTCACTGAAATCATCTATACCTTAAATATCTTTACAGCAGGAGCTACTACAGTTATAGAGGGTCCAATGTTCATCTGGCACCACGGATACCGATATGCGAGGAACCAGCGCTCCGGCCCCAGGGTCTGGTGGGTATGCAGCCGTCATAAGATCATGAGGTGTCCTGCATCGATGGTCACCTATGAGGGAGAACCCATCAAACTGACCGCGAGGCATAACCATAAGAATTACTAAATGCCAGGACGGCCTATTAACTCAGTCAGAGTGTGCCTCATACGAACTCGCTTGCTTTTACTATATTGTATTGGAGCGCTCGTGACGTAGCTGGCTAGGTTGTTCTTAACAGATCAACGAAGTTAAGCACTGTTCCGCGGGGATTGGATGGGTGACCGCCAGTGGCAATTTCAACTGAGCGCTCCCGTGCTTCGGAGGGCACGTTAAGCAGTCGGTCCCGGCTTTTTCAAAGTCATGACAGAGGCCTTCGGGCGGCCTAGAAACTTTGTCACCAGAGTTGGCCACTGACTCATACCAACTCGCTTGCTTTTACTATATTGTAACTGATCCAGGGAAGATACGTAAATGCTCATTGGTTGAACAGTTCTAGGTAAACTGTTAGTTACTGCCATGTTTAAGAATTAACTATATTTTTGTTTTTGTATGTGTTTGTTTTGTGGTGATTAATAAAGTGTTATCTATCTATCTATTTTTATAAGAAGTATTTATTTCTAGCTAAACTAACTTATAAAGTAAAATGGTTTTTTAATATTAATCTTGAAATTTTAAATGTTATCTACTTCTAGTCATCTAAGTATTGAAGTTCACAAACATGTTGCTATCTTAATATTTTTTAAAAGTGTTAATGTTTTACAATAAATTTATGAAAGTTTGCATGATGTCTTTTATTTACAAATTAATAAGGTTCAACATTGTGTAAGTACTTCTAATATCGATTGTGTACTTGTGTAGGTATACAATAAGATATTCCTTTTTTCATTTCTCGTTGTAATTGAGCAATATTGGAAATTATCTAGTAAATGTGATTGTTGAAAACATTCGTTTACATTACAAATATTTTTACAAGATATAATTGTAAACTCTAACTTGAGATCTCCCTAGTTCTCAAATTTAAGTTAACAATTTTTTAAATACTGTCACACAAAGTAAGACTCACTTACGTATCTATTTAAATAATGCATGCCTGCAATTTCATGTGTTTGATTTTAAAATTCCTTAGTTTGTTTGTATTTTACTTAGATACTATAGGTTTCAAATGTTCAAATAGTTTTATAAAACTCTAATAATTTTTTAAACTTATGTGTACGTTCAATAAGAGTAAGTATCATAAATGTTGAAAAATTAATGCTTAATTCTTACAGGTTTCACGCCACTGTTTATTGAAACTCGCTTTGGGAACCCCTGCATGATCCTCGGTGATTACAGATACAACAAGAGAAGTGATAGCAAATACCCACTAGCCAACTGGGTTTGTGTAAAGAAAGCCTTCTGCCGTGCCACAGTGGTCACCTTACAGAATAGAGTAGTCAGAATAAACAATATTCACAATCATTAGGTAGTTCAAACGTGCATACGGGTACTATCCTTATTGCAAAAGAGATATTTTATTTTCAGAAGAAAGTTATAACGTTTATTAAGAAAAGGAAATAGATTGTAAGAATAAAATAAAATAATTTTCTAGTCGAATTGAAGAAAGTTTTTTCAGTGTATTAAATATATATGAGGCATTTACTTTCCATTATTGCATA
Source organism: Colostygia pectinataria (assembly GCA_951394395.1). Taxonomy (NCBI): domain Eukaryota; kingdom Metazoa; phylum Arthropoda; class Insecta; order Lepidoptera; family Geometridae; genus Colostygia; species Colostygia pectinataria. The sequence continues at coordinate 3,322,082 of OX596357.1, read as the reverse complement.
AAAATATTTAAAGTAAAATTAAAATATGTACATAATTAGAGGATTATAGAACGAAAATCTGAAATACTTATTAATATTGTTAGCGATCTCTTAATAACTATGAATCTCTAAATAATATGTATTGAAATAAAAGTTGATTGGCGTAGTAATAACGTCGGTTTAACCGGAACTAATTTGCTTTATTGCCTTTTTTACAATATTACTTCGTTCATAAGCAATTGAAAAGGGTTGCAACTGACTGCTTAAGTGTTAAAGACGTACGAACGAACGTACGTAGGTGAATAATCGAAACATAACTGTATGTTGGAAGCCACAAAGAATAAAAAAATACGATTTAGATTGCGGCATTTTTTAACCTGATTCTAATCATTTATATTTTACAGTGTCATTGGAGCTCAAACCGATATTTCTCAACTCTTTGCGAGGATTTCCTGCTGTCGAATTAGGAGGATACAGATACAATAAAAGAGTGGAGCGTCCCGGACCTAAAGAATACTGGAGATGCTCTCAAAGAAGAGCTAAAAGATGCAACGCGCAAATTGTAACGATTGGCGACGAGGTTATTGAAATTAAGCGTTGTCATAATCATTGATACAGTCATACTTAATTAAAGATTAAAATAAAATAATAAGCTAAGAGTATAACTAAATGATGAAAGATGGAATGGAATTTTTTGTCGGAGTCTGTGTTTTCCGGTACTTATAACCCGGGTATCTTTAAGTCACGAGTGAATAGGTTGCTCTCAGGCAAGCGTGCTTCACCGTAGACCACATCATCGCTTAACATCAGGCGAGATAGTGGTCAAGCGCAAAAACTAATGCGAACACAAAAAAAATATATGTATGGATTGAGTACTTCTTTTAGAATATATTGCTACATACACGTACAACTCATGAAAGTTGTACTTTTTAAAACCAACGACTGATAATCAGTGCAAGATCTATTTCGTGATGTATTCTTTGTCATTCGAAGATAATCTGTCAGTATCCACCCTATGTTTCAAACTACACGTACATACGTTATAAAATATTTTAAAGTTACTTATTGGATTAAAGTGCTATTTATATTGAGTCAGTGACTGACTCCAAACGAAGTCATTGCTGACGTTGAGAACTGACTTTCTCTGTTTACTAAGCGTCAGTACGCGAGAATTTGAAGTCAGTACTGACCCGACAGCATTTAAGGTCAGTAGCGTGTCAGCACAGATTTAGCTCAAATTTGGAGTCAGCACTGACTTTGCTACTGACTCAATGTAAATCATACTTTAGATTGTTTCACGATGAAAGTCGTTTACCTCAAATCTAAGGGTGAGTTGCACCATCTAACGTTAACGTCAAATTGTTCGTCAACTATCTAACGTTAACGTCAAATTCAATCGAACAACTTGACGTTAACGTTAGATGGTGTAACTCACCTTAAATAAACTATTTGTCTGCGCATAACTGACGTACTGGTGGCAAATTCATAAGTTAGTGAGTAGTACCTACAACTCTTCCATCGTATGTGAAATGTCTCTAGTTTTGTATCTAGAGTAAGTAATAGAAATAGTGGTCTGGTGATGGTGTACAAATAATTATAAAAAATAAAAATATTAAATGACTAATACACAATGTAAGAGGTATATCAAAAAATTACTAAATAGTAAAGTTTATAGATAAGTGGTATTTGATATGAGAACTTGTTTCCTTATTTTTATAAAATTAGTTTATTACTTTAAATGCTATTACTCGTATAAACAATGAACCTGAATTTTTAATATAAGTAATAATACTTAATTTATTATGAAATACAATAAAATATTACTAATGATTTATTCAAAGCGTCTATTGCAGTTCTATAAATTTAGTTACTAAACAGCTGTACTGTACATAATATACATAAGTATTTTAATTTGCAAACGTAAAAAACCTATGATTCTTATTGAAGTTTTTTTAATTATAATTAAGTCTTGCAATTGCATTATGTGTGTCTAAGATGTTTAATTAAAAGTATTTTACTAAAACTGATAGTTTTATACATGTGCACATGAGACTGTTTCCGAGAATCACCGTTTCTTACTGATACAAGCCACTTTTAGTTCCGTATTCAAGAATGAAACTCAAACTCAAACAGTGCTCAAAGCATTTATTTATTGAAAGAACTTTAAACAAAACTCGTACAAAATATAATAATATGCTTGAGTTTAGATTACCGCTCAAATACAGCCAAATACAAGTAAATTTTTAAGTTGCACTTGGATAACTACAATTTATTCTGAGAATAGTTCTTTACTTACAGGTTCCGTCGAATCCAACTTTAAGGCACTGCGCAAACGTCGACACTTTTTGTTGACAGGCACACCATCATACACAGGGAACCAGCAACTAGCTGTGTCCTGTAGCGGTGATCGGACACAGTCGCCCGTTGCTACTACTGGTCACTGATAACCGTAGTTACTGTGACCAAATTTGGAAATTTTCCGAAGAATTTCTAAAGTAATTTGTTAATGTAGCTTGTGTCTCCTACTGACGACTTTTAGTTTCCAGTTACCAACACTGAACACTTTTTGATCGTCAATGAGAATGTGTTAAGTGGGTGCAACTGGACACAAACAATGTTTACGTAAGCGCAGGGAGTGGATGATTACTGATTCTATAGAAATAAAATATTCATCAGTAGCTTGTATCTGACACAAGACACAAAAGTGACCACGTTTGCGCCCTGCCTTAAATGTCAATAATTACGTAAATCAATAAATAATGCTGGGCAATCCACAGCATCGTAATAACAGCTATTTGTGGTCCACGGCTACAAAAGATCCTAGCACCGATGTCAAGACTTTTCGGTCATATTACTCCATACTACCAATAAACCTTTTTTACTTCGTCCCGACATCTTCAATTCGTTTTGCTGCGTTAATTTTAACGTTTAAGTTACTTTAACTATTTTAAATTCCAGAACTAATCGTGAAGGTGCCGACTGGCCGCGGTGGCTACCAATTACTGTTCGAAAACCATTACTTCACCAGAAACAGGTCTTGGTCTGAAGGCACAAAGGTTCTCTGGCTATGTAATCAGAGAAGAAATGGGTGCAAAATGTCTATTCATACTTTTAATGAGGGTTTGTATAAAATTATTGGACAACATGAGCATCACCATATCAAAACCTACCTAAGTCACAGTCATATTAGTTGTATTCAATAAGAGGAAGCAACTTTTATTGTCCAGATGTCTGGGCTGGCACCTATTCCAAAAAAAGTGTTTAATAAGTAATATATTAAACTTTTTAGTGTAAATAATAATATTATAATCCCAAAGAGTAAAAATAATAGTTCGGTTGCTTACTCTTAAATTAAACAATGTGAATTATGATTCCTGTATGATAATAATATTTATGTTCGTTAATTAAAGAAAAATGTGCAGGTGTATGTTGTATTTTTTTTATTCTGCTAGCTTCAATAAATATACGGCCTACTTATTTTAACATCATTTGATTTTGATTTAAAGATCTATGTTCCGAGCTTAAAGATTATAAAGGTATACGAGAAGGCTTTTACAGACAAGCTTACGCAGAGAATTAAAAAAAAAAAAACATTACGCTTTGCGGTTTACAACTTTAAGCTCAATTTCAGAAGCGGTGATGGTTCAAACAAAACGCGGCGCTACGCAGTTGATCATCGACGGATACAGGTTCATCAGGAACAAGGTCTGGGGAGACGGGCAGCACATACACTGGGTTTGCAACATGAAGAGGAAAGAGGGCTGCAAGGTGACAGTACTCACGCATAAAGAAGACGTGCTGAAAATCAATGGTGAACATTATCATGACGCTAAATCTGGCAAGCAGGCAAAAGTTAAGAAATGACGAGTTGTATCGAATCGATGCAGTACATTATTCTGCCCATTTATATTCAGCTTACTTCTGCGGATTGTGAGGCCATAACGAAGGCTTCAGGCGACCTATTAACTCGGTCACTAGAATTGGCGAAACTTATTACTCTGTGGAATGAGTAAGTAAGAAATGAAAAGAGCAGAATGTAAATATTTGGGTCTGTAGGCGCTGCCTGCTTCGAAAGTATTTTAGAGGAAACACGGCGAGTGGTAGTTGCAAGGGCTAAATCTAACCGAGCTATGGCTATGAAGATATGATATGAAGAAGCATGAAAATTGTCAGCGCTTGCTTACCCACGTGATAGAGTTGTGAATGCGTGGATGTACTTTCGACGATGAATAAAAAAACATACAAGGCATTTGGCATATCTAAGATAAAAAACTCGAATCACTCTGATCCTTACATCATGCTATTATGTCAAACAAATTAATAAATATATAACTTATCTTTGCAAATAGACTTCAATAGAATGAACTGGTTTACGGAAGCTGTGAAATCAAAACAGACAGTTACTTTCGCATTTTATTTTATAGATAGATTACTACCTAACAATCGCATACACTTAACAATGTTTTTAATCTCATATAATTTCCCATCATAGCCTTAGTATGTCAATTAATCACTTTTACGATAAGAGTAAAATTAAAATGCGTACATTCCAATACAATTTTAAGAAAATTTAAATATTCCTACGAGTATAGATCTTCTTAATATATGTTTTTAAGTGCAATATTATTATTTTGTAATAACTATACCTAATTAAATATTTTTTTTATCAGACAAGTGTTACTGTTTCACAAATCACTTATTTAGTTCTCTATTTTCTCAATTTGTCAAGTTTGTGGTTAAAGTGTTTATCTCGTTGTCTTAGTGCTTCTAAAAGCTTCTAAGTTCGTAAAGTCACTTTCGTGGTTCTTAGGTATTAAGTTATACATATATATTTATATAATAGAAACCTGAATCATCATTTCAGCCTTTTTCGGTATGACACAGTACGGAAAGCAATGCCTGGACATCGGCAAGAACAGATTCACGATCCACCAGCATGAGGGCTTGAAGACCAGGTGGCGATGTGTCAAGAAAATTAGTGGATGCCCAGCTTTCGTGACCACTATCAATAACATCATTATTAAACTGCGACATGGTCATAATCATTGAAATAACAGCAGCAGCGTTTTTAATCATTGTTTTCGGGGCGTCCATATACGTGATATTTTCTTGTGACTAGCCGGGAACTGTCAACTGTCAACATAATTATTATTAAAAAAAAAAACTTTCAAATCAACACTGATTTTAATAATAGTAAAATTTATTGTAAATAAAGTATTACGAGTATTTGATATAATTAAAAGAGTATTATATAGTAGATATTAAAAAGGTATGTGAATAAGTGATAAAATTTATAATATATAAAAAAATATATAAAAAATGTGTAATATATTTGCTGTTTTTTTCTGTTTGCTACTTTTTTTTTCAATATACATTGTATAAGTTATCATCATAGTCAATAGAAATTCACTGCTAGACATTTTCGAGCTAGTTAGCTAGTTAGCTCGTTTTTTAGTTTAGTCAATGTCATTGGTCTGTCTAGTAGGTGGCCGTTTAAAACTTGGTTTTACAGTACGCGGTCGCCATCGGAGAACTTTTATTCCCCAGCGGTTATCGGTTCTGTGAGCTATATGGCCTACCTACTGCTTTCGAACTTGACTATTCTAAGAGATTTCGGTAACCTTGGTTCTTCTACTGATTTCCTCGTTTTTATAAATATCTAAAATATGTTGTCGCACTTTCAGGCGCACATTTTGAATACTCTTGCCGTGGTCAGAAGATACTGGTAGTGAATAAGCACAAGTTCCACAAAGACAAAGAACAGCAGAATCACACACCGAAGATGATTTGGAGATGCAGTAAGAGAAAATCCCTCAAATGTAAAGCTAATATTGTTACTTTGGAAAGTGAGCTCATATGTTTCAATTATAATCATAATCACGAGTAAAATTATCTATTCTGTGACGAAATTATCTCTACGACTGGTAGCGTAGCTTTACGCGTTCTTTGAAGCACATAAGCGCTGTTTTAGTAATCACTAATGGTAACATCCACAGTTGAACTTACTGTTAGTTGTTAGTTTTTTTTTTCTAGAGAGATTCTAGTGTTTCGGTAGAAGTGTAATAAATTTTCTACTGTTATACAATAAAAAAAATATAGAACAACGCGTCTAGAAACTGAAACCTTTCATTGTAAGTAAATCATGACAGCCTTCTAATGTTCCCACTGCTGGGACACTGGCCTACTCTCAGGCGAGAGTGATTGGGTCTTAATCCACCACGCGGACCCAATGCGGATTGGTGGATTGCACATGTCTTTCGAATTTTTAGTTCTTGGACATGCCCGGTTTCCTCACGATGTTTTCCTTCACCGTATGAGAGCACTGGCATTGCGCACATAAATTTTTCGAACAGAAAAATCCATTGGTGCACGACCGGGTTTGAACCCACGACCTTAGGATTGGAAGGCGGGGTCACTACCACTAGACCACCGGTGCTCTTAAATTTTTTAAGTAAAATTTTTTGTAAGTAAAATGCATTATTTACTCTAGTAATTACATCACAGCTTTGTTTATTGATGTTACTCAACAAAACAAATTATGCTTTGTTTAAAAATTTAGGTAGACGTTTAAAAAATATTGATTAATTTAGTTATTATTATTGTATACCTGCAAATTGTGGTGCACTGGTGGTCTAGTGGTAGTGACCCCGCCTTCCAATCCTAAGGCCGTGGATTCAAACCCGGTCGTGCACCTATGGATTTTTCTGTTTCGAAAAATTTATGTGCGCAATACCAGTGCTCTCATACGGTGAAGGAAAACATCGTGAGGAAACCGGCATGTCCAAGAACTAAAAATTCGAAAGACATGTGCCATCCACCAATCCGTATTGGGTCCGCGTGGTGGATTAAGACCTAATCACTCTCGCCTGAGAGTAGGCCAGTGTCCCAACAGTGGGAACATTAGAAGGCTGTCATGATGATACCTGCAAATTAAAAAAAATAGGTATAGTAGGTATTTAAAAGTGCCTTGAATTGGTTTTCAAAGTATTTGTTTTAATATTATTTAACTCACTTGATACAATTAGTAAGTTGTCAAAGCGTACAAATACGTAGAGTATTTCACCAGAATTTTCTGTACTAAATGAAATTAAAAAAAGGCCCACTAAGGTCAGCTTTAAGGTAGTAAATAATTATGTTAAAGTATTTTAATACTCTTTCAATTATTTACTAATTAGCATTAAAATATTTTTATGTTAGTAAGCCGTTATCGATAACCTACTTATTCGTTTTGTGTAGAACACAGTTTTTTGTGTTTGTTTTGAATTAATAAAAGGCGTGCCATTAAGTTTTATTTGTTAATTTTTCTTTCGGGTCTGGGTATTTATATGTATTTAAAAAAAGTGTGTATTCTGTCAGTTTTCTGGATTTATGCCATTCGTCCCGCGAAAGTTCGGTCCAGATGAAAAAATCTGCTTTCGGTCCACATTGGTTTAGATTCTCTTATAGCAAAAAATGTTACAACAGAATCGATACCATTGTATGCCGTATACGGCCCATAATATATTTTATGACTCTCATAGCACAAGCTTTGCTTAGTTTGGGGCTAGACGGCTCTGTGTGAAATTGTCTGCCAATAAATTTTATATAAAAATAATTCTATACCTACTACGTACGTTTATTCATTGAGTAACATGTTTATCAATTCATTTTTAAATCTAGGTTCGGACAACAATAATTATATATAGTAATTATTACTTTTGAACATATCAACAGTGCGGCGGCGGCGTAGAGGCGATCGCACACCAGCATTTAGTCCGACAAGTACTATCAGCAACACTCAGATTTTACCACTTTTGAAATTGTTTCGCTTGCAAGCAGATAGCTACCTGATCCCGCCTTTTTCTTTTGTCCTGTTATTTTGACCAATCGAAAAGTAAACATCTGTTTATTTTTGTGAAAGCTCTTGATTTTAATAGTTCTTTTTTTGTTTCTAAGGTAATACCTATTTCAGAATAGGTACGTGTAGGGAACAAACGGTGCAAGCGTGCCGTTTGTACGCGCACGGTTTGCCCCGCATTACATATTACAGTTCATTTACTAGTTTTAGACAATACTGTGACATAATCCATGCAATAGCATAGTCTAGAGAAGTTTGCGACTGGATTTCAGAGTAATCATTTTGTATTTGCTTAGTATATCCTTATAGCACAGATCAGATATTAAATACTACCTATAGGACAAGACGCTAAGTATGACTATATTTTAAAATTGGTTGGTTGAATATCTTTTAAAAAAAAAACAACTATAGTAGGTTTAACTACACTTTTAATTTTTAGTTTCAGGAAACTATGAAGTAATGTACGTAAAAAGTCGATACGGTAAGAAAAATATGCTAATCGCTTACGGCTATACATTCTCCGAGTATAGCCCCAACTTCTGGTATTGTACCAAAAAACGAATTGGTTGCAAAGCTAAAGTGAAAACGAATGCGGATGGTAACATAGAGACGATTACCAGCGACCACAATCATACCCCACCTCAGTTTCGCATCTCCCAAAATGGTGATTTTATAAAAATGGATTGATGATTTAATCGTTTTTCGATTGGTGACTAGCGCTTGGGAATAACATAATAGTACCTAACTATTGGAGCAGCCAATAAAAAAATGTGCAGAATTGAGCCGTGCGCCGACCAATGAGTGCACGCGACGCGGGCGCAGCTTAGCATCGGTTGGTCGCAACAGTATCCATTTACAGCACAGATCAGTAGGTTCGGAGCCATCACACAATGCGCACGTTCTGTGCAACCTGATTACAGTAGTCGCAATGCCACGCCCCGCAAATTTAATTTGTAACGGACATTTATATTTAATTAAGTACTTGTATTGTGTTATTTTGTACGTGATTTCTGTTTTAAATAAATGTAAGTGATACAACTCACAAAAGATTTTGTAACTATATTGAAATAAACGATTCATTTACATAATTTAACGTGTTTTGGTTAACCATTCTCTTTAATATTGTGTTAGCTGCACAAAAACTATGTTCACATTAGTACTGCCAACGGGTCTCTGCCATAGTGAAGTTAGCCGTTTGTGATGCGCAAAGAACAAATTAGTTCAATATAATTCCATTGCGCATAGAAACGGCTAACTTCACGACAGACAGCCAAGCCAAGACAGCGTTGGCAGTAGTAGCATACCTAATTTAATTTTTTTTACCTAGCAGTGCTAATAAAGGTAAATTTTTCAGCTTCAGCCTTCATGGCATCACTTCTACGAGCAAGATTCCTCCGCGAGCGGCACACAACGAGCATTGTGGTTGGAGGGTTCAAGTTCTTCAGGCACTCGAGGTCTTTAGTTGGGAACAGGATCCGATGGACGTGCGCTAAGAAACATAAGCTGAAGTGTAAGGTCTCAGCGGTTACTATCGATGGTGTAGTTGTCTCTACTTCTGGAGTCCATTGCCACCCATAGGATATTCAGATATGCGGTAAACGTGCTGTAATTATGTAGAGTGTATTTTTTCTTTTCTTCAAACCATAACGTATAATGCTTTCTTTTCTTAGCGGTCACATTAATAAGTAACACATTAAACATAAAATTGACGACCTAGAGCTTAGAGTCAAGTGAGAGGTAACGGATTCGATCCGAAAAAATGAGTAGGTATACTATGTATTCAACCAGGTATATGGTTTCTATGGCTTCGCTTAATTTAGGGCTAGATGACGCTGTAAAAAAATATCCGTGTATATTTATTTATACATATATCTATCACGAGAGCACCGGTGGTCTAGTGGTAGTGACCCCGCCTTCCGATCCTAAAGTCGTGGGTATAAACCCGGTCGTGCACCATTTGATTTTTCTTTTCGAAAAATTTATGTGCGCAATACTAGTGTTCTCATACGGTGAAGGAAAACATCGTGAGGAAACCGGCATGTCCAAGAACTAAAAATTCGAAAGACATGTGCCATCCACCAATCCGCATTGGGTCCGCGTGGTGGATTAAGACCCAATCACTCTCGCCTGAGAGTAGGCCAGTGTCCCAGCAGTGGGAACATTAGAAGACTGTCATGATGATATCTATCACTTATAGTTTCAGATTAATTTAATGGTCGTAATGATCAACAAAATGTATCAATACCTTTCTTTCTAACTTGATATTAGGTGACATAGCATGCATATTAGCATAGTTCATCGACATGACTAGCGTGACCTTAAAAATATAAACTTTGTGCCTGTATAAAATAGTAGCAATGTGTTTCATTTATACACTGATTTGAAATCAGTTATATTAAGTATAAATTAGTTGTTATAGTTGGCCTGGCTTTGCTTATAAAAATGACTCGAAAAAATTGTTTAGATTTAAATAAAATTACCATTGGATGACATGAATGACAAAAGCTTAAAACATTTTAAGTCAAACTTAATTTTAAATGGCTTTATTATATATGAGGGTAGGTTTATTTATATATATATATATATATATATATATATATATATATATATATATTTATTTTGCGTATTTACTTTCACGTTAGTTTTTACCATAGGTTAATAATTAATCTGATTTGATATTTCGATAATTTACTTGGCGTTGTATTTTTATTAAATCGTGTTTATTTTAGTTGTAAGAATTTTAACAAAATGTTATTATTCCATTAATTAATATTATTATAAAACGATATAATAATTGTTAAATATTTTTGTATCATATTAACAAATTTTTAACCAAAGGAAAATGTAACTTTGTTAAAGATGTTCAGATTGACTGTCTGTGACTGGAAGTATATTTAAAGTTTGTGAATATTATTATACTATTTAAATAAATAAAATGTATAAAGTTTTTACTAATGTACAATTTTGAAATGACAAAATTTGGGACTAAAATGTGATCATATTTAAATAACAAAAACTTTACTAAAAACAAGGATATAGAACTTTTAAAATATTTACCATCTAAATATAATAATATACCCGCCATTAGCAGATTTACTACTCTTGATTGATTTATTATTTTTAATAAAGTTATTCCACTTATTTATTACTGTTTAATTTGCTATACTAAAAAATGGTTCAATTGAAACAATCCATTTTGGATAAAAGTAATTTAACCAAACTAACTTGGTAGGTAGACTATTGATCTACGAGTACCTACATTGTAAACTCTTTTCATCGTCTGTCTGAGACAAGTTCAAACATTTTGTTTGTCATTTTGTTAAATCACTTTTTTCAGTCTGTTTACCGTTTCGATGCGCAATGAAGCTTTTTCGAACTAAATTGTCTTTGAGCATAACAAACGGCTAACTTCACGATGGTCGAAATCTGTGGGCAGTACTTACTAAACATACAATTACCTAATAATATTTGGTTTCAGATCTTAACATCATAATAAATTCGCCGAAACAGGGTTTTAATATTTGACAATAGTTTCTTCACACTGGACAAGTATAAATATTTGTAGAACTCAGTCATGCAATCTAGATGTTGGTAATTATGTTGGTAATTTAATATTAATGGCGATTTAAGTTATCACAGAATATACCTACATGCTTTATATCTGTTATTGTTTTGTTATGTTTGAACAATAAATTATTATTTTTTCACTATGGATTCTACAGTGCAGTTAGTTCCACAAAGCGAATACGTAGTATACGTAAATGATCTGTTTAACATTTATATGACAGGACTAGCGTCACCGGGGAATACACCGCGGTAAACAGTGAAAAGTCCATATTCTGGGATAAAAAGTGCCCTATGTGTATCAAAAATCAAATAAAAAAATCAAAAATCTTTATTTAGTAAAAGGTTCTTATACAACATTATGTAGTATATAAGGCATAAGCTATCTTTACGTCGTATTTTATAAAATTCTTACCAGCCGCTTGATCGTGACAAGTAACAAACAAACACACACAAACTTTGGTTTTTATAATACTAGCTAATGATAGACTTCGTTTGCGTGAAAATTTAGATTGTATGTGTGAATTGTATGTATTTAAAACAAATTTTTATTAAACAATTATTTATTATTATTTTAAAACAAATTTTTATTAAACAATTATTTATTATTATTTTAAAACAAATTTGTCCCACAGGAACCGTACATTTTTGTAATTGTGACATGACGACCTATTTGAGTTTCTATCCACCGACTTCGACAGCTTTAATTAAAAAAGCTCGTAGCTGGCCAAGTTGTTCTTAACAGATCAACAAAGTTAAGCACTGTTCCGCGTAGTCATCATTTGGATAGGTAGGCCCGCCAGTGGCAATTTCAACTGAGCGCTCCCATGCCTCGGAGTGCACGTTAAGCAGTCGGTCCCGGCTTTTTCAAAGTTGTTAGGCCATGACAGAGGTCTTCGGGCGGTCTAGAAACTCTGTCACCAGAGTTGGCTACTGACTCACACGAACTTATTTACTTTTATTGCTAATAGATAATAAATACAACACAATAAATTCTACTTTTCAGAGCCAAGATATATGATCAACTCTCGCGGTAATCGAGGCCTCTCAGTCAACAATCACTTTTACATGTTAGACTACAGTCATGGCGCTAAATCAAGATGGCGATGTATTAAAAAGAATGATAAATGCAAGGCTAGTATCATCACCATCGAAGACACGATTGTTAAAGTTAACGGAACACATAATCACGTTGAAATTAAGAATGTTGAGGCTAGAATATTAAGAGCGAGGTTTCGTAAATTTTGAAAAGTTTTTTTATTTGACTTAGATGGCATGCAAGCATATAATCTACATTTTTTTTTCTGCTGACCCTTCTTTAGTGTTTCACAGTGTCATTTGTTTGAATTTAAACACGAGAAATTAGGAATAAGTAGGTGTGGGTAGAAAGGGTGACTTGAATCAAATGTTTTGGGTCGAACGGAGCAAAATACCCATTGGGTAGAACATTTTTGGGTCGAACGGGTAAGCACTCTATTTATGGCGTCATCTTGTGGTAGACGGTTACCGTAGTTTAAACGCTTGCAATATCAGATATCACTTAAATACTCATCACAGATAACACTTACTGTAGCACTCGATGGAATTCAATTGTGCTATCAATTTCACCGATAACCAATACACTGTTTATATTACTGTTGCTCATATTATAAGATTTAAATATTAAGAAATCACGTGTCTTCGTGAAATTTAAAATTAATAAAATTCTATGTAGAAACTATGTTAAAATTTGACTTTTTACGACGACTTATCATTGTAATTCCGGGCATTGTGCCCGGTATTCAATGCGACCAAAGGTTAAAATTCACAACGAGCGTTTAAATAAATAAAAATAATAAATAAATAATAAATCGATGGTTACTAATTTCGTCTAATAAAACCAACTTTACTATGGATCAAAAACCAATCACACGTTTGTACAAAAAGATAAAGGTATTTTTAATGCGTATAAAAACTTTTGCAGTACGGTGGGTTATTTCAAAAAACGGCTCAAGATTGCTTATCTACAAAGAGTTCGTCTTCTACTGTCATAATATACAGAAACACTCACAAATGTGGTACTGCGTCACACGTACTGCTGGTAAGTGCCGGGCCAGCCTGAAACTCACCGAAGATGGAATCATTATTGAAAAAGACCACCACAATCACACGCCAGCGAATTATGTTATTCATAATGGTGTTTATTATAAAACGTAAGGTATTATGCATTAATATAATACACGGTTGTGACATAACTGAGCGTTTATGGGGAAAAAGTACATGGTTTTTTCTATTATCATATACGTATAGATAGATACGAATAATAATGCTTTTTGATTCTACTCTGTGTTTTACTTTCAACATAAAATTTTTTTAATTAACATTTTGTTTTTAAACGGTTTTATTTAGTCTGTTTGTTGTTGATGTTGTTGTTCATGGGTCAAATTTAGTAATTGAAATTTTACCATCTTCCTGCTGACAGATTTATCTTCATTTTAGTTTTAATATCCCAATTTTTTTTTCTTATGCAAAAGAAAAAAATATTTTTTGTTAAGTATTCCCTTCGTATGGTGGTATACTATACACTATAAAAAACAATAGCTAACCAATTGTGTGTATTTTTAAATACTTGTTTGGTTCTCTTACGTTTTACATAGATAAGTACTTATTGATATTTTATTTTTTTAGTACAATTCGTGAAAAAGGATACTGGGGTTAATCTGGCTATTGTGCAGGGCTACACATTTTATTGCAACAGAAAGAACGCTTTCACACAAATTTGGAGATGCACGTCCTGTCGCAAGTAATATTAAAATATTATTAGTTACATCTAAAATGACTCCTGCTTGTAATTTTAGTACCGAGCAACAATTGCTAATAGATTTATGCACTCCCTCAAACTGGAAAATAACGCTAGAAAACCGTCATCATGTCCGCACTCTTTTGCCTACATTTAACTGCATTATCACTAGCATTATCTATAGCAGTCCAATGGACGAAGGTCTCTCATAAAGCGTGCCACTGAGCCCGATTTTCGGCGCTTATTCACTTTCTGCAAGGCAACCTCGCCGGACTTGAATTGGGTTTCTTGAAAGCCTCAATAACTCTCTCAAGAAGGTTAGCCAGCCTCCGAATAGTGGAATAATTAGGAGACTGATCTTGATGACTAACTGGAAGCAAAAAGAAGTGTTCTTGAAAATTTTTAAGTATGAAAGTATTCATTAGTATTGTGTTCACTCTTATTTAATAGTAAGTAAGTAAATTATTTAATAGTACCTATCAAATATTTGTTTGTTTTAGATGCAAATCTAATTTTGCCATCAGCAATGACGGCACCATAATCAGAATGAAAATCTCCCATGTTCACAAACCACCAGCCTTCAAAATTATTGATGGTATTTATTATAAGATCTCGTATAATATGAAGTAATAAATGGAATTGCATTTTCTGCACTTCACACGATGATGGGACAAAAAAGAGTAACTTGTCACCATTACCATAAATAAACAATAAATGTATGTACTACTATCCTATCCTACTATCCTAATAATATTATAAATGCGAAAGTCTGTGTGGGTGGTGTGTGTGAATGTTTGTTTTGTGATGAAATTTCCTGTAGGTGTAGAAACTAAAAAATCACGGGTGAAGCCGCGCGGGTCAGCTCGTGATTAATTAAAGTTTTTTTTTAATGATGAGATAATTTGACTGGTTTTTCTCACGAAACCTTTCTTCACTGAATTCTATCAATGTTAGGATTTATTGTTACTCTTTTGAAGTGGTTTATTTTTGTGACTCGTTTTAATTTAATTAAACTAAATCAAATCCAATAAATTTTGCGCTTTTTAAAAACCTTTTTATTTAGTTTTCTGCATAGAGAATTGATTGAATACAATTTTGATTTTATCTTAATCTTTAAAAGCTTTTTTAGAATTCTGCATTTTTTTTTATCTAAAGTGTAGTTTCATTTCTTTTGCAGTCAGTTACGTACAAAGTATAAATGGAAAACGTATGGCAATACTGGATGGCTACACGTACAGCTTCCACAGTGATTATAGAAACACCGTGCACTGGAGATGCACAAAAGGCTTCTACAAATGCAAATCAAAGCTAGTAACGACCATCGACGGCCAACTTAAGATGGGTGACAAGTCCCACACACACCCGCCATCGCAATATAAAATCGTGAAAGGTCAATGTATTATCATAAATCGTTCATGAAAAATTCTGATTTTAGATTACGTTAAATCGTTCGTGGACACTGATATTATGTATTTAAATCTTAGTGGCCAATTGGACGCTAATGTTGGTAAAATAAAAGTTAGCCAATACGTTATTTAAATGAAACACCCAAACGGCGTTTTAATCTTGAAGGGATATTTAGTTTGCTTATGACATTTTATTTTCTAGTTCGATTATAGCATAGATGAAATTGCAGACACATAAAACTTTCGATCTAATGAAATAGCTTCGTTGAGTAAGAGTTGAAATTAAATTCTATTCAATAGCTATTTAATTTATTATATTTACTATGTAATCAAACATACGACGACATAAACTTTCCAATTTGAACCGCCTGGTGACTGCATTCTTAAATTCTAGTAAACTGACGTTGTGCATTTGATAATTTTTAATTTTACATGTCACAAAGTCAAAAAGAAAGCTTTTTGACTTTCTGTCATTCTAATTAATAATGTAAGGACATAAAGTTTGTTTGTTTTTAATTTTAATATTATGTGAAATTTTAATCTTAATGTAAGAAAGAGTATTCTGACTTATTTATGTTATTATTAGTTCTTTGGCTTTTGTTTGTGAATCTTTTCTTTGTTTTTTTTATTAAATAACAATAATAATAAAAACATTTATCTGTAGCACTTGACAACTACGAGTGTGTATCTTTTAGCCTCTTGACATAATTATGGGTGACATAAGCCTTAAGTCTATACTAACTATCCTACCAGGATTGTCCAATTTTTCATTAATGGGATGTCAGTTAATGATGGAATGTATATTATATTAGTTTTGAACATAATCCAAATATTTTACTTTTAATTGACCCCCCATGCTTGCCGTTACATGCATGGGCTCTATGAAGCGTGGTTTGGTTGGTCGGATATGCATGACAGGCAGAATTATCGAACAGAATATTGAAAGAAAGAAAACACGTTTATTGACCCACTGAGGAGCACTGGTGGTCTAGTGGTAGTGACCCTGCCTTCCGATCATTAGGTCGTGGGTTCGAATCCGGTCGTGCACCAATGGATTTTTCGCTACGAAAAATTTATGTGCGCTATGCCAGTGATCTCATACGGTGAAGGAAAACATCGTGAGGAAACTGGCATGTCCAAGAACGAAAAATTCGAAAGACATGTGCCATCCACCAATCCGCATTGGGTCCGCGTGGTGGATTAAGACCCAATCACTCTCGCTTGAGAGTAGGCCAGTGTCCCAGCAGTGGGAACATTAGAAGGCTGTCATGATAGGTTAGGTAGGTACACAATTTAAAATAAGTAGGTAGGAATAACTAAGTAGGTGATGCGCAAAGACAATTTAGTTAGAAAAAGCTCCATTGCGCATCGAAACGGCTAACTTCACGGAAGCCTAGATCCGCCGAGAGAACTATATATTTTAACATTGCGCACATGGCCCCTAATTCATAAAATGTATCTGTTCTACTGCAGTTAAGTTTGTTCAGAAGCCCGATGGAAAAAGCCTTGCTATTATTCACGGCTACACGTATTACCGTCAGCATCAAAGTGCAAGAACTACCCGCTGGCTATGCACGCTGGGAAGTGGCAAATGCAATGCAAAGTTCCTAATGACTAATGATGGACAATTGAAACACATGAACACAGAACATACTCATCCACCGCCAGTATACACGATTATAAATGGATTTTATATGAAAATTTGAGTGATGTTGCACTGGAGATGGATATTCAAATATATTTTTTAAATAATCTGTGGTATTGTTCACATTTTGTATTGGGAAGTTTATAATACTGTTATAATATTGTTTATAATATTGTTTTAGAAACAATACCGATTTATATATTGCTTGTGTTCTAAATATATTTTTAATTCGCTGCGTCTGCGCGGTATAACAGCAGGTAATTTTATTGGGGCACTGTTTTTTACGGAATCAAAAGTTGCTTCATGTGTTAATGCAGAGCTTATGCTTTCCCTTTGTCAGATTTTATCCGTCAAATCAAATCCGTCCAGCCATTAAGATAAGTCGAACTGTCATCCAGTATTCCTAATATCACTAACTTAGTTGACCGTTTTATTCATGACTATTATTGTTTTTTTTAGCCGTTTTTTCATGGACCTACTATTTTCTCCTATTAGTAGGACCACGAGGGAGACCTATTTCTGTCTTTCCTATTATATACTATAAATAGAAACAACCAATAATTTATACACCCTGTATATATTATTGTGTAATTACATCCTGTATATAAAAGTATGTGGTTACCAAAAGAAACAATGATAATAAAAGTATCAACTTCATTTTTTTTAGTGTGTGGTACCTTGATGTGAAAAGACTCCAATCAGACACTTAGGTAGATTCGTATAAGTAATACCTAATAGATGGCTCAACTGTTTCATATGTATTTTGTATATTTTGTAATGTAATGGAATTATGTACATTTTTAATTTTGTTTAATAAAGATTTTTTTGAAATAACTAATAGTTAGTACCTAGTTTATGTATAATGTGCGGACCCAACAAAATGTTCTTTCTTTCTTATTCTTTCTTTTATTAAAACTGTTTAATTTTTTCCAGTGAAATTTGTAAAAAAAACCAATGGTAAAATCCTGGCGGTTATAGGCGGATACACATATTATCTTCAGCAACAAAGTAAAATCACAAGGCGCTGGCAATGTACCGTCGGCAACAGCAAATGTTGTGCAAAGTTCCTGATGGATAAAAATGGTCTACTGACGAATGTGAATACGCAACACTCACACCCGCCACCGGTATACAAAGTTGTTAAGGGACTTTATATGAAAATTTAGACCTAAATGTACAATGTCGTGTTGTGTTACTTCATTTAATCATTTCAACGTCATTAAATCATAAACGCTGAAAACCATAATTGAAGCCAAGAGCCATAATCCAGAACACTAGTTTGGGCTCAGAGAAAAACACTCAGCGATAGACCAGGTCCATAGAATTTTAAGTATAATTGAGAAAACACTGGAAGATAAAAACGTTGGTTCTACCATATTCCTAGATATAGCGCAAGCTTTCAATAAGGTATAGCATGAAGATCTTGTACTAAAATTAAGACATAGACTATATGCAGATATATTGGTATCGTACATAGAAGACAGAGCCTTTAGAATCAGACAAGAAGACGCATACTCTGATATCAAAGAAATAAAAGCTGGGATACCACAGGGAAGCGTATTGGGTCCGGTCCTGTACCTTTTATACACCAGTAACATCCCTGAGTTCGAAAATAACAACATTGCGACCTACGCTGACGACACGGCTGTAATGGCCGTTGGCGACATCTTCGCAGAAACGGCAGAAAAGGTTCAAAAGACTGTTAACAAAATCCAAGACTATACAAATAAATGAAGAATAAAGCTGAACGAGACTAAATAAACTCACATAAACTTCACTAAAAAAAATCAACAGTACCTACTACCCTGTGTATATCAACTAAAAGCGCATACCTACATATGAAAATAAGTATCAGGGCATGACGCTTGACGCAAAGCTACGCTGGAAAGCTCACGTTAAGAAGAAAAAAGATAAGCTAGAAATACGCTTTAAAAAAAAGTACTGGTTACTTGGAAGACAAGCTGCCCAGTCTGTACATAACAAAATTATACTATACAAACAAGTCCTAATGCCAGTATACACGACATATGGTATTCAGCGGTGAGGCTGTACCAAAAAAAGCAACATTCTTATTATACAACGAATTCAAAACAAGGTAATAAGGAATAATGTAATTGGTACATAAGAAACGAAGATCTGCCCCGGGACCTTAACATAGACAGTGTTATAAAAAAAAATGCAGAAGCTCACGAGCGTAGACTTCACCATCATGTAAACATCGAGTCAATCCTGCTCCTCGACAACACGGATATAGTGAGAAGACTCAAAAGGACTAATCCTTTTGAGTTAGTAGTGTAATATAAATAGTGACCCTAACATAGAGTGAAAAAATAACAATAATGAACACATGAACAAAGTGCTTCCCCTTAATAAATAGAGACAGTAAGAAAACATTTCTTAGCAACTAATTTATTTTATAAGACTAGGTCAACTTAAAATTACTCATTAGCTTAGGCTAGATTGTAATAATATTGAAATACATTATTTTAAAATGTATTCTTAAAAAAAAACATATTTCGAATTAATTTTGAATTATGCACATAATTTTAAATAAATAAAGCTAAATAAAAGAAATACTTATTTTTGAAATTTATCTCTCGACGACCGATGTGGCGCGGCGGGCGAAGATCTGCCTGCGACGCGGAGGTTGCGGGTTCGATTCCCGCCTCGGGTCAAATGTTTGTACGATCTACAAATATTTGTTCCGGGTGTTCTGGGTATTTTCTATATATAATAAAAAATATCTATCTGTGTATTGTATTGTATTAAGTATATATCAGTCATCTAGTACCCATAACACAGCTCTGTATAACAGTAGCTTACCTGGGGCTAGATGATGCTGTGTGGATTGTTCAGCATTATTAATTTCTTTATATTTATGATAAAAGTCATATTAAATTTTTTTTATAGTTTGATGAATACCCTATAAATTAGCATATAATATGCCTTATTCATGCGTGCGAACCTAGCAAAATTTAGAGCAATATGCTCTCTTGATCCACAAAAATTTTAAAATATGATGTCATTGGTTTTTTGGAAAACATAAATTATTTTCAAAACTGTATTTTTAGGAGACTGATTAGGTCTCAAACGCACCAAAGGGTACCTTAGTTTCGAGATATTTTAGATCTCCAAAGCACTAGCTGGAAGTTCTTTGAAAACGATGCCGCAGTGAACGTGTTAATTAACCTGTTTGTTTTATTTCACAGTTGAATTTGTGAAGAAATTCGATGGGAAAAAGCTAGCAGTTATCGACGGGTTCACTTATTACCGCAAAAGTGAAAGTAAAATGTATACGCGTTGGCAATGCACGCAAGGAAACTCTAAATGTAACGCCAAGTTTTTGATGAATAAAACTGCACCTAGTCAATTGACAGATTTGAACACACAACACAGTCATTCGCCACCGGTGTACAAGATTATTAATGGGTTTTATATGAAAATTTAAACAAAATTGCGATAAAGCAGGGTGCAAAAAACTGTATGTTGATAAATTATGTATTAACTTACCTACGCTTCGCAAAAATATATTTTATAGAAATAGAATGTTTGTTTTAATACAAGCTGCACATGTATTACATGTATCAAAGCTATATATGTATTTTACTAGTAGGTAGGTACAGACTTTTTAGTAGATCAAATTGTTATTTTACTTATTCTACCTACTATAATTGTTAAAGTTATTTAATTTTATGCTTGTAGTGTCCGAGGCTACACTAAATCTACTTTTAAAAAAATACCTACGAGTAGGTATTTGTATTTTATCAGTTGTGTAAAAACACTGTGGTAAAATGTCCGCCAATACTTTTATTGTTAGATACGAGTATTTGTATGCAATTTGTATATTTTTTTACAGTGGAATTTGTAAGAAATCTCAATGGTAAAGAAGTGGCAATTATAAACGGATACACTTACTACTGTCAGCAAAAAAGTAAAACAACTACTCGCTGGCTTTGCACTTTTGGTAATGGCAGATGTTCCGCAAAGTTCGTGAGGACCAAAAGTGGTAAAATGACAAACTTGAATACGGAACACACTCATTCGCCGCCTAGATATAGGATAATTAATGGGTGTTATATGAAAATTTAAAATAAAACATTAGTACATAATATAAAAATATATATATTGTTTGGGTTTTCGTTAAAGTAGTTTCGATTCGGTGGTTAGCGGTCATGTCGCTGCTGGCTCAAGAAAAATAGGGTTCGAATTCCTTTGAAAAACTTTGAAACGGCAGGAGTTTCAAAGTTTTTTTTAATGTAGTAGATAACTCATTTAATCCTAGTATTTATTATTATTTCTAGATATAATGACAATATTTACCTTAATTAAATTATGTACCAACCCTATAAATAACTAAATAGTCTATCTATAAATATATGAGTGTGTTGCTCCACAAGAATGAGCGCAGTGCTGTGCCACGCAAAACTTTAAAACTTAGCCGATCTTAATTTGCAAAATGCTTATTTTATTCTACAGTGAAATTTGTAACAAAACGCAATGGTAAAGGCCTGGCAATCATCCACGGATACACGTACTACCGCCAGCAACAAGGTAAAAGGACTACTCGCTGGCTCTGCACGTACGGCAGCAAATGTGTCGCAAAATTCGTGATGATGACCAGCAGCGGTCTACTGAAACATGTCAATACGGCACACAATCACTCGCCGCCAGCCTACAAGATTGTTAATGGGACTTATATTAAACTTTAAAAAATCTTGAAGGTTAAATTGTATGTTGAACGTTATCAAAATATGGTAGATGACTGACTAACTCAACGCACAGCCTGTACCCAAATCTCAGAGAACTGATATTTGAAGGCAGTGTTTCTTTCAATGTTGCGAGGGCGAAAAATACAAAAGTTACAAAACATTTTATTGTAAGGTGAAACCTGAGATGTGCGAGGATGTTTAACGAGGAAAGTGTTTTTAGGAAACAATAGAATGACTTCAATAAAGCTGTCAGAGCGAGGCTAGGTAAATGAAGTGATTCTATTGCTTCCTAACAAACACATCCCTCGCTACACATCCTCGCATATCTCTGGTGGAAACGCAGCCTAAACATTGGAAGGTTTGTAAATTGAAATAATATGCCATAATTATATATTTTTACACTTATTGATTTGACTGTCCTTGTAGACAAGCAGATGCAAAAGTCTACCAGAAATGTAAAACCTTTTTATAGGATATGTTCTTCTAAAGGCATTCTTGTAATAATATATTAGATGATTAATATCAATAAAAATATATTTTTATAGTATAATAATATTTTTTTGCGGGAATGTTTTTATTCTTCAGCTATAATTCTTACGAAACTTACGTCAGACACTGCAACTAATGTAGTGTGTTTGAGAGAAATTTGTTTTGTATAGATATACGACTGTATTACTGTAAATTTCTCAGTGGAATTTGTGAGAAAGTCAACTGGGAAGATGCTAGCTATCTACTACGGCTTCACGTTCTACTGCAGCCACCAGTCTAAACACACAACGACTTGGCAGTGCACTTCTTACGGCAAGTGCTCAGCAAGATTTATTATTAACTCCAATGGAGACATGAAAAAGGCTTATTCACATCACAGTCATGATCAACCTTTTTATAAAATTATCAATGGAGTCTTCTATAAAGCTTGAAACGCAAAGTTCGAGTCATTACAGCCATTATTCAAAAAAGCTTGTCATCCGTACGTCAAGTAGGCCGTACGCTTGGTTTCCATTTTAGTGGTATTAAAAAATCTATGGTGATCCACAGAACGGAAGACTGTAAGAATTGAATCATGTAAACTTACCAGCAAAATAAAGAAATAATACCCTAAATATTTTTTCCTTAACCTGTTTTCCTCATCTTTCACAGAACCGTACTTCTGGGATTTAATAATAATTATGTTACTTGGTCATAACATAATATTAGTTATAATTCTATATATTTTAATTTGACTATAGTATGCAGTTGTGTTCGTAAACTTTGTTATATTTAATGTTATCGGCGTATTTTTTCCAGTTATGTTTGTTGCTAATGCATACGGGAAGCAGTTGGTGATAATAGATGGCTACACATTCTATTCTCACATGAAGTCGAAGAGTACTGTATCATGGCTTTGCACGGCTTGGGGCAAATGCAAAGCAAGATTTACAATGAATTCCAATGGCGCCATCAAAAAGGCAATTCCTCAGCACAGTCATGAGCGACCGTATTTCAAGATTATCAATGGAGTCTACCATAAAATTTGACAAATATACTGAACAAGGTCTCACTCACACACAGATAATTATAATTATTAAGTACGTCATGGAATTTACAAAAAAAATACAACCAATGATTTAGTAGTTTCTTGATATTGGGATCTACATTTTATTTAAAACTGAGTGCGATGTAATCATTTAATCGAAAATTATATTATAATAAGCAACACTGCTAATTTTTATGCTTCTGCACTGCTTAGCAAAGTAATTGCAATGTAAATATATTACCAAAATATGGGTGTATTAAAGTTGCAGGAAATTCATATTCGTCATAGCTGTAGGTCTGCTTCCCGTGTTTAAAATAATGTAGCTAAAATAATTCATATGGTATAGTAAATCTATTTAATTGTATAAAAAATAATCACATATATCAATAAAATATAACATAAACAAATAATAGTTTTTGGGGGAAAGAGAAAACCTGATTCATCTACAGAATGTTTGTTTTTTGGTTGTATTTATAGCCTTGCACGTATTATCACCGGTGGTCTAGTCCAATCCTAAGGTCGTGGATTCAAACCCGGTCGTGCACCAATGGATTTTTCTGTTCCAAAAACTAAAAATTCGAAAGACATGTGCCATCTACCAATCCGCATTGGGTCCGCGTGGTGGATTAAGACCCAATCACTCTCGCCTGAGAGTAGGCCAGTGTTCCAACAGTGGGAACATTAGAAGGTTGTCATGATGATGATGATGTATTATCGCTTTATATAAGGTCATTAATTATCAACCTGACAAACTTAAGGGATAGTTAATGAATGACTCTGTACTTTGTATAACAATTAATATTTAAATTATTGATGTCACCGTTCACAGTTAAGTTTACAACCGTCACAAATAATGGCAGACGGCAAGCAAAATATAAAGGCTACAACTTCTACTGCGACCGTACAACGAATACCACTCAAGAGTGGAAGTGCACTCGATGGAGTAAATGTAAAGCTAGATTTATAATATACCATACTGGAAAACTAAAAGTGGCGCATACAAACCATAATCATAAGATGCCGTTTTATATACGCAAGTCAAGGACACTGGTACCAAAGTGATTTATTTTCTGGTCTCTTGTCTTCTCTTTCCTATAGAGTTATGAGTAAAATCAAGAAACAGCTTCGAGTGCAGACCCTTTAACAAGCGTGAAATGACTTACATAACCCAATTTATTTACACTAAAGGTACAAGTTGGTAGGCGACTGCAGACCAGCAACTGCAGACGACATATCGTTATCATACATTGCCATACAATTGCGAAAGTTTCAATGTTTAAATGTTGACGTTACAAGCAATTTATGCAAGTCAATTCAAGTGTTTTTACCCTTTATTATTATTAGGATCTAAATAAAAACACATACCTGCAAAAATCCTTATGAGTTTTTACTTTACCTAACACCAAAGTGTTAAAATAATTCGCTGTCAAAACAGCGAATTATTGTTTATGTATATGTATTGATCGTCTATGGCTGCCCTAAAATATAGGGCAGCCATAGACGATCAAGTAATTTGATCAATCAGGCTGTTTTAATTTGTTTGAAAATGGCTATGGTTGCCCTTATTGCGTGCTATTGTAATTCAAACAGATCAACTGGCTTATTATTACGTAACTGTCATTTTATTCAGCAACCTGTTTCAATTTATGCAATATGTCAGTTTTTGATTAAAACCCAGTGATCGAGGAAACGATTGCAACGGAATTAGATAATAGCCCTAGAGGATGTTTACCACTGCAACAAAAGCCTTTCCTATCCTTCTATTGATCTTCGCTGGTGTCAGTTACTACATATTTTCTTACAATTATTTTATAATTAACGAACCTATTGTAAGCCTCATAATTAATTTCGAAAACAAGAGTTTAGCATGCACCTACCGATATATCGGTGAAAACAGTGTCGGTACCCCTTTACCGTTATGTGAGAACTCTCATTATAAAAATCAATCATATTTTTTTCTTGTCAGTTACTTATGTCGTCAATGCGGCTGGGAAGAAACTGGCTGTGCGACATGGATACACGTTTTACCTCGCTGGGCAAACTAAAACTACAGATAGATGGCATTGTACGTCGTGGAGTAAATGTAGAGCGAGATTTATTTTGTACCAACATGATGGCGCAACAAAACTGATCAACCGGAAACATAACCATCCACCGCCATACTATAAACTAATTAATGGTATTTTTTATAAATGTTAAACTAATTAATGGTATTTTTTATATATGTTAAACTGCAAAAATATAATATAAAAATCACTTTAAAATATTATACGGCTATTTACTACATGTTCTTTCAGTTATGTTAAGCTGTCGTTTCGAAGCTAATTAGAAGCTCTTCTTCATGAGCCCGCGACCGGGTTGACGATTCCTCGTAGATCGTAGTACGTGTGGTGACTGTAGGGTCACCTATGTGATAAGATACCGACACCAAACAGGAATTAGATGTTGCCCATAATCTGAACAAGTACCACTGAGTTAGCTTAAACTGGCCGAAAGTGCAAAAAACTTACTACTTCCGGTCACAAAAAGACATCGGATTATCGAGCTTTCAAAATTAGAAGTATGTATAACAAAACAATTATGGAAGACCGATGTGGCGGTGGTGGGCGAAGGTCCACCTGCGAAGCAGGAGGTTGCGGGTTCGATTCCCGCCTTGGAACAAATGTTTGTACGATCTGCAAATATTTGTTTAGGGTGTTCTGTGTATTTTTTTTATGTAGGTTTATTAAAAAAATATCTATATTATCTATTTATGTATCGTATTGTATTAAGTATATCAGTCATCTAGTACCCATAAAACAAGCTCTGCTTAGCTTGGGTCTAGATGATGCTGTGTGGATTGTCCAGCATTATTATTAATAATACATTTATTTAATATTCATTACTACATTAATATTAGCATTTATATGTATTGTCGTACTGTATAAACTATTTTTAATATTTAATGTGTTTAATACATAAAAACAATACCATTATTTTTCAGTGTTGTTTGTGAGAAAGGAATGTGGAAAGCAGCTTGCTATTTTCGACGGCTATACATTTTACTGGCATCGCCAGTCCAAAGCAACAAACACCTGGCTCTGCACCATGTGGGGGAGATGTAAAGCAAGGTTCATAGTATCAGCTGATGGACTCTTTAGAAAAGCTCGATTTGAGCATACACATAGCCCTCCGATGTTCACTATTCATAATGGAGTGTATTGTAAACATTAGACACGTGAAGCGGGCGCAGGTCCGCCTGCGACGCGGTGGTTGCGGTTTTGATTCCCGCCTCGGGTCAAATGTTTGTACGATATATAAATATTTCTTCCGGGTTTTCTGGGTATTTTCTATATATAATAAAAATATCTATCTATGTATCGTAATAAGTATATAGATGACTCTAGTATCCATAACACAGCTCTGTTTAACAGCAGCTTACCTTGGGGCTAGATGATGCTGTGTCGATTGTCCAGCATTATTTATTTATTTATTTATTTATTATTAAACAAGCTTTATTTACAGAACAAAAATATCATGTAGACATGACAGACAGACATGACAGACTGTTATGTGTTTTCTTTCTGGTTTGTTAAATAAAATCTCGTACAATAAAACAATGTATCGAGCGATCTATAGATGTTGATCTCGATGACCCAGATATGAACGCGTCGTTTAATATTTTATTTATTTTTATTGTTATCAAGTACTAGCTGTCGCACGCGACACCACGCGACCTGTTCGCGTGGACCTCGGGAACCGTACTTTTTAATAAAAAGTACCCAATGTCCTATTCCCGGACATTGTCTATCTATGTTTTAAATTTCAGACAACAGACATCCAAACATCCAAATTTTCACATTTATAATATTAGTGTGATTATAAATGTAGTATGACTTTTCTGTGGCTTCTATAAACTGATACCTAATGTTATAGCGGTCGCAGAAAGTTTCTCAATTCAAAAAGGATTAATGTAAGCAATTGCCAAAATCTCTGTGCCGAAGAAATCGAGTACCCAGCTGAAAGGGCCTCCGTGGGACAAATCTTTGCATTATGTGCGAAAATTTGTGCCGGGTGTATTGTGGTATCATGATTTTACTCATGGTCTCTGTTATGGGGTAAGTCTTATTCATGTGACGATCACTTATTTCTAAACTTATGCAAGTGAACTTAGCTGTTGGGAACGCTTCCGTCTGGTAGTGATTTGGATCAGTTGAGCTATCTATAGGCCGTTTGTAACGGTCTTTAGATGGCTCAACTGTTTCATATGTATTTTGTAAATTTTGTAACGTAATGTAATTATGTACATATTTTATTTTGTTAAATAAATTGTAGATATACCTAATGTTTTTTCAGTGAACATAATAAATATGTAGAAGTATTTTATAGTGATGAAATGAATATGCATTTTACAGCATATTATTTTGCTTTTAGTCTTTGCCTCTAGGTTCGTCTACTTATTGTTTCATTGTTTAAGTAATTGTGTGAATATTAAAATTGTAACTAAAATCGTTTTACAATGTAGATTTTTTTATTTGATAATCATAATACAAAGTTTTTAATGATTAATTATGTATATTCGGTAGTTTACCAAATAATTTGCTAAAAGAATTTTTGAAATTTGTGTTATATCGTATTTTATAGTAGAGTATTTAATTTTGTTTTGATGTTTACAGTAACGTTTGTTAAAAAGGCCTCTGGAAAGAAACTGGCGATCTGCCACGGCTACACATTCTACAGTCACCGGCAGTCTAAAGTTACTCACACGTGGCACTGCACTATGTGGGGTAAATGCAGAGCCCGATTCACTACATCCATCGACGGTGTTATAAAAACAGCTAGAATAGAACATCCTCATTTGCCGCCAAATTATAGAATTATAAATGGGTTTTACTTAAAAGTTTAGTCTTAGAAATATATATATGTTGCCGCCAGGATGATTTTTACTTTTGCTAACTGAGCTAACTGGTGGGCTTGTATGTTGTCTAACTCGTGTAATTGATGAGACACAGTACCGGTACAAGATTTTTTTTTTTATACAACTGTAGTGGCAACCAAGCGTACGGCCCACTAGATGGTAAGGGGTTACCGCCGCCTATGAACGCTTGCAATACCAGAGATATCACTCGCGGGTTGCCACCTTGAGGCTAAGATCGAAAGCCTCATGTGCCAGAAATTTCACCGGAAACCATACCCTTCACACCGGAACACAGCAATGCGAGCATTACTGCTTGGCGGCAGAAATAGCGCGCGGAGCGCTTGTGACGTAGCTGGCTTCTAAGTTCTAAGTTGTTCTTAACAGATCAACGAAGTTAAGCACTGTTCCGCGGGGTCATCATTTGGATGGGTGACCGCCAGTGGCAATTTCAACTGAGCGCTCCCGTGCTTCGGAGGGCACGTTAAGCAGTCGGTCCCGGCTTTGTTAAGTTGTTAAGCCATGACAGAGGCTTTCGGGTGGCCTAGAAACTCTGTAACCAGAGTTTGCCACTGACTCATACGAACGAACGAACGAACGGCAGAAATAGGTATGGTGGTAGTCCTTCCCCGGACGAGCTCTATCACAAAGAACTCTACTACTTACTTTATTTTTATTAAATTACAATAACGTCACTCCGAAGTAAATTTTAACTTTCAACTAGTAACTAATGAGGCCAGTTTCAAGACACCTTTATTTTTATTAAATTACAATAACGTCACTCCGAAGTTAATTTTAACTTTCAACTAGTAACTAATGAGGCCAGTTTCAAGACACGCGTTCACTCGATGGCGACCCAAAGTAGACTCCCCGACTGACTTCTCGCTCGTCCGAAGTGAAGGTATCAGAAGGTCTACTTTTAAAAGTGACAAACGATAATCGTGGCAAATATCGTAGTTCAACTTATGTCGGCAACTAAGTTCAGAACATTGACATACATAAGCTAAACTACGAAAACTTATCATATCGCTTTTGTCCGTAAGAGTAGACCCTCAGGACTCTGCCGAGGCAGGCCGATGTCGTTCGCCTATTAGTACTAGCTACCAACCATTTCCATGACCAAATCTCTAGCTACCGCTCCGACATTATATTATTATAAGATTGGACCCTGTAAAGTAAAAAAATCAAAGTTAAGAAATTTAAGCATGGGAATATTTTACGTTTTTTGCATTACATTATATTTGCGCTGGTGCAGTTAGTAACACCCTTTAAGCTTAAGGTCATGGGTTTGAGCTTGGTGGTGCACCAATGAGTTTTTGTATTCGAATAATGTAGATATTAATATTGCCTCTCAAACCATCGGCAGAAAACTGGCATGACCAAGAACAACATGTCAATGCATATTGGGGGCGCGTGGTTGATTATGAACCCATCATACTCTCTTAAGAGTAAGGCGGGGTCTCAACAGTGGGAACATTAGAAAACTGGCCTTGATGATAATATTATTTTATTTTTATTTTATTTTTTATTTTTTATTTTATTTTTATTTTTCTTTATTAAGATTTTCCAACAGCGGTACAAAGAATATACACCAAAAAATATTAAAAATAAGTAAGGCCAAATGAGGAAAACACAAATAGAACAATATTAATAATAATAAAAAGAAAACTAGAATAACACTGTTAAACTTAATGCTAACTATAAGATTCAGTGGCGGTAAATATATATTCTACGGGTGTGTGCGGATTAATATTAGCATAGTGTAGGTGTGTAAGTGTATTGGGTATGCAGGTGTATGTGGTAAGTGTATGTGGTGTGTGCATGTGGATTTCCTTGTTCCTCCCAGTCTCATAAGAGTCTGGTTATCACAGAGGGAAATCCACAGCGTGTGTGTGTACGTGTAAGTGTAGTGTGTGTGTGGGTGTGTGTGTGGGTAAGTGAAAAAGTGTGTCTAAAAGATATCTGAATGCAAAGATTTGATTTGACTCTTCAATGTGTGCTTGCTAACATGGAATAAATCCAGGGATGAATATGTTTTATTATAGGATCTAGAGGCACGGCACAGTATTGCGTTTTGGCCATAATTAGTGGATGTTTGAGCAACCTTTAGCAATGGAGTATGCCTTGTACGATAAGATGGGACCTGTAACGATATGCTGGCTAGGAGTTCACTACTATCTATATTACTTTTTAGGATATCATGCAAGAGCACAATATCATATTGTCTTCGTCTATGTTCCAACGGTTCCATTCTAAAATGCTTACATGCTTCACCATGCGATTCAAATATAATGTGGTCTTTGAACCCCAGGTACTTTAAAAATTTGTTTTGAATTGACTCTAATCTTTGTATGTGTACAGCATAACATGGGGACCAAATAGCACAGGCATACTCTAAGACACTCCGAACATACGCATAGTAAAGAACCTTGATACACTCTATGCTTTTAAAAGGACTGCAAACTCGTTTTATGAAACCAAGTTGCTTATACGCCTTATCAACAACCATATCAATGTGTGCTGCAAACGACATTTTTGAGTCAAGCTTTACACCTAAATCCCTTACCGAATGAACTCTTTGCAGTGCGGTTTTATTTATAAAGTATGAAACTTCGATTGGTTTAGGTTTACGCGTAAAGGTTATTTGCTGACACTTTGCAGCATTGACTGTGATTCTGTTTAGAGCATAGTAGGCAGTGAGGTTGTCAAGATCAGATTGTATTTTGTGGCAGGTATCAATACTATTGACTTTAAGGAACACTTTTTTATCGTCTGCAAACATTAGATGTAGTGAGTGTTCAAAACATTTGTGAATGTCAAATAAGTAGGCATTATAGAGTAATGGGCCTAGTATCGATCCCTGAGGGACTCCTGACGTTATTGTGACGTAGTTACTACAGGCACTACCAACCACAACAGCTTGACGTCTATTAGCGATATAAGAACTTACCCATCTGAGCAAATCTCCTCTTATTCCTAAAGCCTGAAGTTTGTGAAGCAAGATAACGTGATCGACACGATCAAACGCTTTCTCGAAATCCGTGTAGATCACGTCAACCTGCATTCTAACATCCATACTTTGTAAGACATAGTTTGTGAAAAGTGCGAGGTTAGATACCGTTGATCTTTTATGCACAAAGCCATGTTGTTGATTCGGTATTGATTTAAAGATAACAGGTCCTATTGTTACATACACTACCCTTTCAAATACTTTACTAAATATGTTTAAGATTGAAATCGGACGGTAGTGTTCAATATTGTTGCGTGAACCAGTCTTGTGAATGGGTACGATTCGGGCTTCTTTCCATTTCTTAGGAAAGGAACCGAACACGTTAACAGATAAATTAAATATTTTGCACAGTGGTGCTGCTAAAGCATCAGCACATTTTCTAATAAAAACGGCCGGAACGCCGTCACTGCCAGGACCTTTGTTTATATCAAGTTCTTGAAGCATTTTTAACACAGCTGATTTAGTTACGCATAGACTATGCACAGTATCTACTGGTTCATCGTAATCCTGCAACAAATTGTCATAAGTTGATGCAGGTCGTTGAAACACGCTTTCGAAGAAACTATTAAAACCATTGCAAATATCTTCAATACTAGTATAACTTCTGTCAGCAAGACTCATTGTATTAGGATAACCTATACTGTTACTACGCAAAGATTTAAGGTAACTCCATAACTGTTTAGGATCCTTTTGGATAAACGATTGCATGCGTACAATATGTAAATTCTTGCACTTTTGCTGTAATGACTTTTGTCGTGCACGCAGGATCGAGAACTCGTCGTAATCTCTAGGATTATTGTGTAGTTTCCAACGCTTGTGAGCTTTCATTTTATCAGATATTATGTGGATCAAAGGCTTTGAGTACCAGATTGGATATATTTTAGAGATTTTCTTCTTTTTTTCAGGTACATATGAATCGATTACAATTTTTAACTGAGAGTAAAAACCATCTACTATTTGGTCTATAGAATCCCCATGTAATATCAATGTCCAGTCTACATTATTTAAAAACTCAATAATTTTATTATAATCTGCCTGAAAAAAGTTACGTTTTATAGCTGACGGACTCTGAAGATTAGGTAAAACAAGATCAGACGCATCTATCGTTAAGGTGGGGTGATATTTATCTTCCGGAACAATATAACTATCAGCTTTGCGGGCATCCATAGAAATATTACTAAAAATCAAGTCCAAAATATTATCACTAAAATTCCTAGTAAAATTGTGCTGAGATAATCCCGATACACTACACGTATCTAGAAAAATAACACAGGCATTTTGCAAGTCTGCAGTCCCTCGTTTAGAAACAGACGGACCTGAAGACGACCAGTTTACGTTAGGGAGATTAAAGTCCCCGGTTATGATAAAAAAATCATCCGGGTTCGAGGATGTAATTTCGATTATCAGATTGGTAATTAGTAGTAATCGTGAAGATTGATAAGAGTCTGGAGGTATGTAAATAGTACCTATATGTAGGTTACGCCGCCGGTCAGCTCCGAGCGCGCGGGCAGGTACAGTCACCCAGATGCACTCGACCCCAGCGCACGACCACTCTGGCCTTTCTTGCGCTTGTAGCTCGACCTTTGTGCAGATCATTACACCGCCTCCAATTTTTTTATGTGATGTATTGTTTGATCTATCACAGCGAAATAAATCGTAGCGGCTATCGCATAGCTCACCATTATAAATACTATCAGTTAACCATGTTTCTGTAATAAGAAGTATGTCTGAGTTTAATGTCAAAACATTTTGTCGGAATTCCAATGTTTTGGTTCTCAGACCGCGCACGTTTTGATAGATTAGTTCAAGTGAATTAAAAAATGTTACGGTTACAGAAAGTACAAAAATATAGATATAAGCTATGCGACAGCGAGTTCATGTAGTATAAAAAGTATGGAGGTCTGTATGTATAAGATAATAATATGGCGTTATGTAATGATTTGTCGTAGTGATTCCTACATGATTTATTTCCATTTACTTGTGTTTGTGATGTGTGGAATGTTGAGTGTAAATAAGTATTGTATGTATATAGATAATTTGTAATAGACAGTGCTGAGTGTGTTGTGTGAATGCGTGTTAAATAAGTTTGAAAAAAGCCACCTATGGAGTAAACAAACTGTAAGTAATGATAATTAAAAGCTACATAGATATGAAACAAGTTAGCAAGTGTAACTTTTATACAATTTTTAACAAATCCTTTTCCGAATTGATAGATATCGAAGGTGACTCTTCGTTCCGCCTTAAAAAAATGTTGCAATTACGGACCCAGATGAACTTATAAGACTTATCCAAGCCTCGGGCTTTTGCCATTTTCAGAAGAATTTTATTTTCAGGGGTGAGATGCTCATTTACGAATAACCGTTTACTGGAACCACCTATTCCAATATCTCCGGTGTTGACCCCTCTGGCTTTACGTAGGCCAGATATTATTTGATCTTTTAACATCCGATTCTTCAACTTAACTACAATTGGCTTAGGTCTGCCCTCTATTTTTTGCATTGGCTGGACTCGATAAGCACCTTCGATGTCTTGGAGTTTAAGTTCAACCCCAGCGTGTTTAGCAATTTTAATTGTCAAATCAGTGGGCGATTCGTTTGAAGTCTCGGGCAGTCCCACTATTTCCAAGTTTGATATTCTTGCCCATTGCTGCTGCTTGCCCAGCTGGCTTCGTAGCTCAGAAATTTGGCTTACACTCTGGGACACTGTTTTTTGTAGTTGTTCGTGTTCTTTTTTCAATGATTCGTGTTCCTTCACAAGATTGTTATGAGAATCTTCCAGTTGACTGAGCCCAGCAAGTATTGTAGACATCTCGTTGCGGATATCATCAGTGAATGACGACTTGAGTTCTTGGACTATTTCTGCCTTCATTATCTTGAGCTTAGAATCCAATAAGGCATCCATTTGAGCTACAATATCATTAGTAGCACAGCGACAGTTGTGTGATGTAACGGCGTCGGCGGCGCCACTCGGTAACTTAGATAATTGCAAATTAGTGGATATGCTTGGAGAAGATTGGGGTTCACTGTCTTCTGCTTGAGGAGCTGGCTTAGAACTACGTGTTGGTGTTTTCGAGTTATCGTTGCCTTTTCTCAGTGAGCCCACACATTTAGGACATTTCCATTGTGACCGTGATGCTGAATCACTACTGTAGTTTATGCATTCAGAGTGATAATTAAGCAAGCAAATTTTGCATTTGATGCGCTTCTGTGTTACAGAAATAGTTTCTTTACAGGCTTCGCATTGTCCCGCCATCGTATTAGGTATTTATCGTACTTTTATAACTTACGATAGGCAATTATTGTTAGAGGTCAAAGTCCGGCCAGGTGCAGGTAAACAATGAAACACTTGCAATCACACAAACTCACTTAGTTCTTCCGCGATTTATAAATAATCACTTAATGATATCTATTATTACACTATTCTGTGTATTTTAAAGTTAATACGTTATTATTTTTATTTATTTTAAAGCTTTAATCCAAAAGTTAGCAAAAAGCACAACTATTCCGTTTCTTGTTGCGGGTGTCTTGACATGATGCAATTTAAAACATAAATTGATCTGATCTGTGATATAATAAACAGATTTTTTGCAATGAGACTAATAAAATTAAACATGGTGGAAATAGATATAAAACTTGGAAATAAGTTTATCATAACAGATTTTTTTTTTCAGTAACATTTGTGCGAAATAGACTGGGTAAAAATTTGGCTATTCTCCTTGGATATACTTTTTACTTACACAGAACTTCGAAGTCTACACTTAGATGGCAATGCACCAATACAGGAGTATGTAAAGCTCGATTCACACAGTCTTTCGACGGGTGTTTGCGAAACGTTAGCACCACGCATACTCACAAACCACCTGAGTTTTTTATAGATCGTGGAGTTTACACTAAACTTGGTAAGTAAGTTAAACAGCTGATCATGATGATTATAATATAATATAATAGAGTTTTTCTATTATTATATTTTATGTTATTATTTTTTTACATGAAATACAAATTTTAATTATCTAAAGAACAAAATAAAGTTATTAAAAATGATTTTAGGTATATACCTATCTATTAATTAATTTATTAATAAATTAATAAGTAGTCATAATTATAGAAGCTAAACTTAGGTTTGTACCTACTTAACTAAAATAATACCTACTGGAATAAGATTAATTTAATTTTATCAAACTGTTTATATAAGTACATGATTTATGAGTCATTCAAAGAACAAACGATTTATATTTTTTGATATATGTTACTGTCAGCTTTATAATGTATAATAATATCAAGCAGGACAATTTTATTTAAACTACCCGCTAAAACGTTCGATGACAGTTGTCAAAATAAATAAAGTCAAGATGCAGTCAGTTGCTTCGTGAACCGCGCGTGGACTAGGCGTACAAATAGTCGGGGGTAACAAAATAATGCGTAAATACAATTAAAATCCATATATTCCGTTATATTTATAGTGAAGTACACAGTGCAGTGGTTTTTCTAGCCAAAGTTTACAAATAAATGTAAAAAGGCAAAAGGTGTTTTTTTTACTGATCTCATAATAAAGTTGTATACCTATTACATAATATCATTCAGTGCTTATAAATAAAAATGGTAAAGTTTTGTATTGAATCAGTGCTAGTGCTATGTGATTTTCAAAATCTTGCTATTGATCATGTGTTCTGGATCAAAATTTCCTGTTGAAAACGTCGGTCGTGAGTAATTTTAATTTTTACTCTGTTTTTGTAACAGTACGTTTTTAATATTAACGTTGTGACCTTTTTGTGTTATTGTAAGCACCCCTTTAGTTTTTTCAATGACAGCGCAGGTAACAACAGCTGGACGCCGACCGTAAGCTTGGAGGGGTCCAAGACAGCCGTTATAATAAGAATTTCAACTTAAGCATAGCTGTGTTTTAATAATAATATATTTTTTGGCATTTATAATAATAACTTTGCTGGTGTTTATAGAAATTGCATCAATATAACGACAAAATTGATCTCGTAAAGACTTCTACTCATGCACACTTGTGTTTTTAATATTATTTAGCATTTTTTAAAGGAATATATTTTTTATATTTTTGTTGTTGTTACGTAGAGTTGGACTACTGCAGGTTTTTTTCTGTGTAATTTTTTAACAGTTTCAATTACTTGCAGAAATATGAATCTGTCAATAATAAAAAGATCCTTGCAAGTTTCACTAACGAGAGTGACTGAATACGAGCGTTAATTTCAATTTAGTACCAAATTCTCAGTACTAACATAATTATTATTTTTAGTGTCAATACTCTGGTTGAAGAATGCCCGTGGCAAGCTTGTGCTACTAATAAACGATTATCTTTATATGAAGAATATAGATACGTACAGCACAGAAAGCTGGCGGTGTAGCCAAAGGTGCGGGGCTCACGCTACAGTGAACAGAACGAGTCGAGCTGTACTCCGACTGACGGGCGCTCATAGCCATCCGCCAACTGCTTATACCATTCGAAACGGCTATTATTTAAAAATATAGATTTAATCAGAAAGGCTCCTGATGTAGCTGACTAACTTAGCTGGTATTAGGATACACATTTCAACTCCAAATAGTGACCACGCGGAACAGTGCTTAACTTTGTTGATCAGACATGAACAACTTAATGTATGTAGCTCTGCATTCTGCATCTTGGCACAGAACAGATATTAGTACTACGTACAGAACGGCCACTCCCTACCTCCCTCGGTTTACTTACCCCACCCCGGTCGCGAGTTCGCCGGCACCACACGGCACC
Source organism: Colostygia pectinataria (assembly GCA_951394395.1). Classification (NCBI taxonomy): domain Eukaryota; kingdom Metazoa; phylum Arthropoda; class Insecta; order Lepidoptera; family Geometridae; genus Colostygia; species Colostygia pectinataria. The sequence continues at coordinate 3,284,992 of OX596357.1, read as the reverse complement.
ATGGCGTCTGTCTGGAAGTGTTAGACAGTCACTTGATGCTTTTTCGATTAACGGTATGGCCTTTATATAAAATAAATAATATATTACTTTTAATAGCTAGTTTTAACGTGTGCTAATAACTTGTTTATAGTGTGATGTATTATTTCTGGCATCTTGTGCTCGATCGGTAATTAAATTAAATTATAATCATTATTAAAAAAATATTTTTAGGTTTTGTGTTGGTTTGGGTCAGATATCTTTAGATCGTTTGTAACGGTCTTTAGATGGCTCAATTGTATAATAATTTAATTTATTTTGTGCATACATACTGTAAATACTATTTTTAGATAGATAATTATACATTTATCACGTTTATATCCACGTATCAGGAGTCTGTTTTTTGTAAATATTGAGTTGTTTTTTTATTTTTATTTTTCGAAAAACCAACAGCGGACACTACTTTATATACTATCATAGAAGTTATTTATATGTTGTTTTAACACAATTAATTTTATTTTCATACCATGCATAACCCAGTTCAATGGCTGATGTATTCAGGACGAAAAAAGAGTGGAATGTTGCTCATTAACGGATATTGCTACTATAAGCATTTAGAGATACATACGACAGAAAACTGGAGGTGTAGCCATCGTTGTGGTGCTCATGCCATCGTGGATAAGCAGACTCGACGTGTTGTTAGACTTACTGGTACTCATTACCACAAACCAGACAAATATACTATACGTAATGGCATTTACTACAAATCGTAAATAAAAATCCAGGTAATCTACAAACTTGAAATGGAAGTTATTACACAAAATACGAGTATACTACAGAAATACACAATTTTTGTTAAACCGGTGATAAGTTAATAAAATTTTTGTTAATTATTATTTAAGTAAGCATTGTAAAGATAATGAATTAATTAGATTTTTAACTATGCGGGAATGAAGTTATTAAAATATGTATTTGAAATAATATATGTTCTAACCTAATCAGAAAACTTAAACTAAGATTATAATATATATTATTATGAATATATACTATATTTTATTATGTTTCATTTGCCGAGCAACCGTGGACACGTCCGCTTTCCGGTGAAGCGCTACGTTAGCACCAAAGCATCGACAAAGTGACAAAACCAATAGTAAATATAGTTGTTCAATTGTATTTAAAATGATTATAATATTATTATAAGACATTGTTCGAATTCTTTTTTTTTTAATGTCAGTAAGTGTATAACAGTGTGTAACAAGACACAAGATAATCAAGGCGCCCGCCTGATGTGAAGCATCACGCCTGACTATTACAGATGCAGTGCCACCCAAAGCTTAAAGTTTTTAAGTGTTTGTAGCACTTGCTACAGTGCCCTTAAAACTTAAACATAGTCATTCGGCGCACCATAAAAGTAACCAACCTATTTATATCTATTCTATTTTTATTTATATTAACCTATTTCACCGCTTTTCCAGCAATTTGGACAAAAAATCCAAAGGGTTTTCGCGTATTGATCATTAACGGTTACCCCTTCACCAAAAACTACGTAAAACGGGGTAAAGAACACTATAGATGCAGCAACCGGTGTGGAGCCAATGCTGTAGTCTCTAACAATACTGACGTTGTTCAGAAAAAACAACATAACCACTTACCGATGAAGTTTACTATCGAAGATGGCCTGTTTTACAGAGGCAGGGAATCGTACGAATATTTAACCCCCCCTATAAATGAGGAACTTATAATCGATAGTATTCTAGATAATGAACCTATCGAAGAGCGTGCGAGGCTTGGTTTGCATTTAAATGACAGGTTGGATTCGATCGAGCCCGTGTAAGCACTGTTCTTAGAATAGATCGTGTTTTGTTATTGACATTATCTTATTCCCAGAATAGCTATACCAGTAGTTGGTCGAATCCATGCTATGCAGCATAACGCAATTAATCAGTGGCGGTTAAGGAACGAGAGCTTGCGGGTTCGATCCCCGCGGTACAAATGTTTACACCATCTACAAATATTTGTCTGGGTCTGGGTGTTATTATGTATTTAAAATATATATGTACTTATTATATAAGCTTTGCTTAGTTTGAGACTAGAAGGAGGAGGAGATAGGGCTGAATATAAAACCCGCTAAATACTTATTTACAAAATAACAAAAAATATATCTATTCCAATAATCTGGTTCTAGATAATATAAAAGTTATATAATAGTTCATAAAAGTCAGCCAAAATTAATCAACTTATTTATCGATAGTACCTAACTTTTTAAAATAAGTTGGTATTGCTTGTGTTGTATATTTTTTTTGTAGGTAAATAAAGAATCATTAAGCACCTATTTGATAAATTTATATTAGTCATTTGACTTTATCAGTGCAATAACACTGATTAGTTGCTAGTACATTGCGATTATGCAATTCGGGGTTATGTGCTCGAATAGCTCACTAATAGCTAAATTGCGTGTGACCATAGTTTTAAGCTAGTTGTACTCGTACCATTTAAATAAATTTAATTAAAATGTGGTTAAAAAAAATAATTCAAATGAAAACTCTCACAATACTGTAATCGAAATCTTTCCTAAAAAATATATAATACTGTTATTTATCTATGTTATTTAATTAAATAAAAATTAAGGTATCTTCCTACATATTGTACTTATCGTGTTTCGAACAAAGAAATAATACGTACCTACCTACTAGTTAGTTAAATAATTATTGTTCTCATGTAATGACTGTAACGTTTTAAAAAAAATATGTACCTACTTATTTATTAATTATTAATATAATACGTAAACCTATATAACATTAACCATTCTTTAATGTATTCAGTCTCATATTACTATGTGCAAGCGTACTGTATTGTCATAAGTAATATTTAAGGATTTCGTTATCCTTAAGTTGTAAGCATCGTTAGTTTAGGAATAATAAATCTAGCTATATTGTAAACCGTCGAAGAATCTACAACAGTCAATAAAGTTCATAACTTAATGCAAATATTGAGTGCTTACCCGTTCAACCCACAATTTTTCTACCCAATATTATTTTTACCCGTTCTACACAAAACATATGCTCCGTTCAACCCATTCCAAAAATCTAAGTCACAGTGTATTTTAAACAGTACAGACACCGTAGTATTTTTCTATAAGTAGATTACAATCTATCCGTGTCTGCTGCTTGCTCTAATTACTGTGGAATTATTACTTTATTATTTTCTAGCTGCTATTATCGACTTTTTTTAACTACTTCGTCCCACTGCTGGGCAAAGGTCTCCCCGAATCTATCCAACATCTTTATTCTACGTAATATATTAAAGTACTTGCTTAATTTTATACAGATCCTTTCAGTCATTTGGGAGTGATGCTCCTAAACTTTCCCCTTTATAATATTATATAAGATTATTCTTATAAGTTTCGGCTAGTTTTTTTCCTTACCGTCCCACTGCTCGTCTCTATCCTAAACATTCTCCCACCATCTCATATCGGAAGTGCAGTCTGTTTTTTTATTTACATAAAATATTGATTTATAAACATTGTTTTATATTTTCCTGCAATAATTCGCTGCAATGACGTGACATAATAGACGTGACACATCACGGCTCTAACACGACAACTCATATTTTTATTTTAGTGACCGTAAAGTGGTTGAAAAATTTCCGGGGAAACAAGGATGTGCTTCTTATAAACGATTATCCCTTTTCGAAGAATGTCGTTAACAAGAACACAGAAAGCTGGCGATGTTGTCAAAAGTGTGGGGCCAACGCTATAGTGAACAAAAAGAGTCGGGCTTTACTTCGTCTCACAGGCACCCATTCCCACCCCCCGACCGCTTATATAGTACGGAATGGTGTTTACTTCAGAAAACAGTTTAAATAAGAACTTAGTTTTTGGCAGATATTTGCCAGATTTGCATACACTAGTTTTTTTAAAACTATCATAGCAAGATAGGATTATATTCATTAAAAGTTTATTTTTAATATACTACTTGATTATTTGGATAAACAAAATAGCTGTCGACGAATGACTGCGCATCAGTTCTGCAAGGTTCATGCCAAAAAAATTTATCTAATAATGAAATCAATCTAGCGAGATTGTTGATTAATCTGCAAAGTGATAAAGGATTGTAAGCTAAAAATTAAAGCAATTTATTATAGTTATATTACAATAATATTATATACGCCAATCTTCATCATCTTCATCGTGACAGGCTTCTAATGTTCCCACAGCTGCGATACTGGCCTACTCTCGAGCGAGAGTGATTAGGTCGTCATAATCCACCACGCGGACCCAATGCGGTTTGGTGGATGGCACATGCTTGTCGTAGATGAGTGAAAAAAAGTTATTTTTTTTTGCCCATCTACGAGATTTTATCTGACGTGACGCACGACTTTGACACGAAATTTTTGTTTCAGTTTCAATACAGTGGTTGAAAAATTACCGAGGGAACAAGGATGTGCTTCTTATAAACGATTATGCGTACTCGAAGAATGTTGGTTACAAGAACACAGAAAGCTGGCGATGTGGTCTAAGGTGCGGGGCCCACGCCACTGTGCATGCTAAAAGTCGGACTCTACTTCGTCTCACAGGCACCCATTCTCACCCCCCGGCCGTTTATACAGTACGGAATGGTTTTTACTTTAGAAAAACTTAGTTTTGTAGCCGTACCTCTAGTCAGCGGAACAAGGCTTATCCACATCACATCGACACGTGGGTATCTCGCACAACACGCTTTACGAGAACTTTTCTTCCCAATACGTGCAAGTTGTGGAATGAGCTTCCTTCCGCTGTCTTTCCGCTGAGCTACAATATGGGCTGGGCCGCTTCAAGGGAAATATAAAAAGAGTCATCCAGGGCAGGCAACGCATCAACTGTACTTCTGGTGTTGTTGATGTCAATAGGCGACGGTAACTGCTTACCATCAGGCAAGCCGTAAGCCTGTTTTCCTCCAAATGACATAAAAAAAAATAAAAAAAAGATATTTGCCAGATCGGCATCCGAGTACGTAATGATTTCAACGTTACATACTAGGATGCAACTACATTAGTTTTTTAAACTATTATAGCAAGATAGGATAATTAGAATTAAAAGCTTATTATTAATATACTACTTAATTATTTGAAACTAAATGGACACCAACGGAAGATAATAAGAGGAAAAGAGGGAGGCCGATAAAGAGATGGGTAGACGAATTAAAGAAAACTGCAGGTCCACTATGGACAAGGCTCGCGCAACACAGACAACATGGAAAAAGCTGGAAGAAGCCTTTGCGTTAATAGGACGTACTGTTGGTGTTTACTTCAGAAAACTAAAAATATAGTACGGAATGGTGTTTACTTCAGAAAACAGTTTAATTATGAACTTAGTTTTTGGCAGATATTTGCCAGATTTGCATACACTAGTTTTTTGAAACTATCATAGCAAGATAGGATTATTATCATTAAAAGTTTATTTTTAATATACTACTTGATTATTTGGATAAACAAAATAGCTGTCGACGAATGACTGCGCATCAGTTCTGCAAGGTTCATGCCAAAAAAATCTATCTAATAATGAAATCAATCTAGCGAGATTGTTGATTGATCTGCAAAGTGATAAAGGATTGTAAGCTAAAAATTAAAGCATTTATTATAGTTATATTACAATATTATTATATTCGCCAATCTTCATCATCTTCATCGTGACAGCCTTCTAATGTTCCCACTGCTGGGATACTGGCCTACTCTCGAGCGAGAGTGATTAGGTCGTCATAATCCACCACGCGGACCCAATGCGGTTTGGTGGATGGCACATGCTTGTCGTAGATGAGTGAAAAAAGTTTTTTTTTTTTGCCCATCTCCGAGATTTTATCTGACGTGACGCACGACTTTGACACGAAAATTTTTGTTTCAGTTTCAATACAGTGGTTGAAAAATTACCGAGGGAACAAGGATGTGCTTCTTATAAACGATTATGCGTACTCGAAGAATGTTGGTTACAAGAACACAGAAAGCTGGCGATGTGGTCTAAGGTGCGGGGCCCACGCCACTGTGCATGCTAAAAGTCGGACTCTACTTCGTCTCACAGGCACCCATTCTCACCCCCCGGCCGTTTATATAGTACGGAATGGTTTTTACTTTAGAAAAACTTAGTTTTGTAGCCGAACCTCACGTCAGCGGAACAAGGCTTATCCACATCTCATCGATACGTGGGTATCTCGCACAACACGCTTTACGAGAACTTTTCTTCCCAATACGTGCAAGTTGTGGAATGAGCTTCCTTCCGCTGTCTTTCCGCTGAGCTACAATATGGGCTGGGCCGCTTCAAGGGAAATATAAAAAGAGTCATCCAGGGCAGGCAACGCATCAACTGTACTTCTGGTGTTGTTGATGTCAATAGGCGACGGTAACTGCTTACCATCAGGCAGGCCGTAAGCCTGTTTGCCTCCAAATGACATAAAAAAATAATAAAAAAAAGATATTTGCCAGATCGGCATCCGAGTACGTAATGATTTCAACGTTACCTACTAGGATGCAACTACATTAGTTTTTTAAACTATTATAGCAAGATAGGATAATTAGAATTAAAAGCTTATTATTAATATACTACTTAATTATTTGAAACTGAATGGACACCAACGGAAGATAATAAGAGGAAAAGAGGGAGGCCGATAAGGAGATGGGTAGACGAAATAAAGAAAACTGCAGGTCCACTATGGACAAGGCTCGCGCAACACAGACAACATGGAAAAAGCTGGAAGAAGCCTTTGCGTCAATAGGACGTACTGTTTTTTTTATACAACTGAAGTGGCAACTAAGCGTACGGCCCACAAGATGGTAAGCGGTTACCGCAGCCTATGGACGCTTGCAATACCAGGGGTAACACTCGCGGGTTGCCACCTTGAGGCTAAGATCGAAAGCCTCATGTGCCAGTAATTTCACCGGAAACCATACCCTTCACACCGGAACACAGCAATGCGAGCATTACTGCTTTGCTGAGTATAAAACCAATGTCCTAGAGAGTTTTTTTTTCATAATATTAGTTATAAGTAATATTTGTTATACTTACCTACTTACTTTGATATACTTACCTACTTACTTCGATAAATTATTTGGATAAACTCAATTGAATTCAATTTTTATTTCAACCATAGGAACTTTATAATAGCTGTCAACGCACTGCGCATCAACTCTGCAATGCTCATGCTAAAAATCCAATTATTGTATTATTATGTATTGTAAGTATCCAATAAAATTCTCAATTTAACGCTAATACATATTTATTAGTATATCCGCGCAACAACGTTTAACAGCTCGCCCATCTACGAAATTCGATCTTACGACACGACATCACTACGATAATATTTTTTTTGTGTCAGTACAGTGGTTGAAAAATTACCGAGGGATTAAAGAGTGTTTCTTATAAACGAATAATTCATACAAATTATATTCAAGCGATCTGAGCGGATTTTTGCGCTCCGCCCCGACACGCTGCGGCCCGGCATAATGTGCTCGAACCTTTAGAGCCATGTTTCACCGTAAAATGACTGACTCATGTAGAGCATAAAATTTTAACAGTTACTTCTCTGTATATTTTCGAAACGGCGATGTTTATTAAGAACGATTTTGTCGACCTTCTGACGTCGTAGTTCGTAATAGACGAGACCAAAGTAAATTCTGCATACAAAGCTCAAAGACTACATTGATGAATGACAGTATATTCTGCATGGCTCCTTCTTTATATAATAAACTTCCGAAAATATTACGAGAGTTACTGCGAAAACTGTTTCAGAGAAAGTTAAAGACCATTTTAGAAAGCAAATGCTATTATTCAGTAGATGAATATCTGAGTGACAAAAAAAATTTTAATCTGACAAATTAATTTCAAATGTATTTACAATTTTTATTAATATTATTATTTTGATTAAGTAGGTATGTATAATTTATATTTTTCTAGGCTAACATTTTACATAATTTTATGATAATAAATATATAAGATGTTGATGATAGACATAGACAAAAATATTGCATGCCATACATGGCAGAATACATTGTTTCCGAATTTATGCAAAAAACAAAATCTTTGCAACTACATGTATTTCTTGTAATTACTTATTACTTACTTACTGTAACGCCGGCACTTCACTTGGCATATTTTTTCAAACATGTGTGTTATTTTGTCAATACAAAGTAAACTTAGTGTCAGTAAGAGTACACTTACACAAATATTTGAGAAAATATGCTAAGTGAAGTGTATGTTTGTTGTGTGTTAGACAATATGTTAAGATAAGTAGATGCGCTTACAGAAGACAAGGCGTATCATCCGGCAGGGTTATTATGTAAGCCAGGATCAGGAAGTCTTTTTAGCACCTACAGTGAGTATCTTACGTGTGAAACAGTCTGATGCGCGTCAAACCGACGAAAGCAACAGGCTTACATAATAACCCCACGGGTGTCATAATTTAAGTGCTTCATAACATTATAAAAATAAATAATCTACTAATAATTTTTGTTTTTATTATGTTAACTATCACATTAAGGAAATACTAAGGATTTGAAAGACCAATTGAGCTATCGGCGCTTCGAGCCGAAGACATCCCATAAGATTTCGAGCAAGCGATAATCACAATATCTCAAATGGTTGAGCATCCACGTATCAAGCGGAGGGGGTATCAACTTACTTTTAATAAGTAGGTTATATATGTATGAGTCAGTGGTCAACTCTGCTGACAGAGTTTCTAGGCCACCCTAAAGCTTCTGTCATGGCCTAACAACTTTGAAAAAGCCCGGACCGGCTGCCTAACGTGCCTCCGAAGCACGGGAGCGCTCAGTTGAAATTGCCACTGACAGTCACCCGAATGATGACTACGTGGAACAGTGCTTAACTTCGTTGATCTGTTAAGAACAACTTAGCCAGCTACGTCTCGACCGCTCCTGCCTACTTATTAATAACCTCCTTCCCCTTTCCAGTAACTTGGACGAAGAATGCTCGGGGATTCCGTGTGTTGATAATAAACGGTTACCCTTTTACCAAAAACTGCAATAAAAGTGGTAAGGAACACTGGCGGTGCAGTAGCAGGTGTGGAGTAAACGCCATTGTGTCAAACGACAAAGGCGTCGTCGTCCAGGCGAAAAAACACAACCACCCACCGATGGGTTTTATTATCAAAAATGACCTATTTTACCGATGCAAGGAATGGTAAGTTCGTATAGTCAGTGGCCAACTCTGGTCACGGAGGTTATACGCCGCCCGAAAACATAACTATTGAAAAAGTGGTACTGACCATGGTAATTTACATTGTAAGTGGTTTAAAACTTGTTGTATTAATTTGAATTAGGGTATTAGTAATAAATTATTGTTTTACCAACCACATTAGAATAGTGTAGGTCTTTCTCTTGTTTAATACGTGAAATAAAATATAAATGACAGTTAAAAGTCTTTTATAGCGGGCTACAGACAATTAAACTTAACTGCTCAGTTTTAACTAATCAATTGAACTGTTCAGTTAAGACGTATGTGTGTAGTCAAAACTAAGAACTGAACGGTTGACAATCTAATCGAAATATCAAGATAAAACTGTATAGTTAAAACTGTTTGTTTTAACTGAGGGTCTGTAGCCCGCTTAACAGTAATTATGTAGTTGCCAGTGTATAATTATGCAAATATAATATATCAAAATATATTTTAACTTACTCAAATTTAATAATCACAATAAAGCGTAGGCATTCCCTGTAAATTTTACTAGTGCGAATATCTCGTTATACTTTTATGAGCCTACTTCATATTCAAACTGTAGTTAAACCTCTGCTAGCTAATGTATCTTTCAAATCTATCAACGCGTCGTCTCTGTTCATTGACATAAGAATTACAAGGAAAATTAATACTTTGCAAGCCGCTAAAATGGCAGTTTTATAAATATGAGCATTATAGATGTTGTATTATGTGATATAGTGTATTATGTATGTGATGTTAAACTAACTAATAATAAATATAAATTAGTTATAAACATAATTTTATTGAATGTTTTTGGCAATAACTTCAGACCAATCAGGAAAAAAATATCATATAAAACCGTTTTCATTTTATTTTTGCGTTTCTTAATTATCAATTACATAGACGGATATTATTTCTTTCGCAAACCTTAGGAAAAATAAAATATCTTGTGAACATAAAATGGCTTTCTATACAAATAGTCGTAAAGTTGACTTTAAATATAGAAATAGTAGATAAACTTGTATATAAAATTATCAGAGAGAGAAAAAAAGATTTGCTTTACGATGAAATACAAAGCAAAAACAATTCTCAGCACGAATGAGTCCGTCTTGGTGGGTACCACCGCAATGTCATTATATTCTACCTCCAAGCAGCAAGCATTACTGTGTTTAGGTTTGAAGGGCACTGTTGCAAGTGAAATTACTGGGCGAAAGAGGCTTAACAACAATGTCTCGGAGTGATAAGCGCAGTGCAGTGTCACGCAAACACTTAAAAACTTTAAGCTTTGGGTGGCATGCATCTGTAATAGTCAGGCGTGGTGCTTAACATCAGGTGGGCGCCTTGATTGTCTTGTCACTTGCTGACATAAAAAAAAACTCAAATAATTCACACGTTGATAATTTTATTTGCATTTTCACAGCAATGTGGCTGAAAAATAAACGTGGCCGAGACATACTGTTTATGAATGGCCACGCATACAACTTGAATAGGAGGCACAAGTACAACGGATACTACCGCTGTACAAGCACAGGCTGCGGGGCCGGACTCATGGTCAACAACAATACTCAAAAAGTCATTAAAATCACCCGCAATCATGACCATAACCCTTATAATTATCACATAACCAACGGCGTGTATAATAAACTGTAAATCGCAGTCGAATGCGAACTGAATTTTGGGGTATATCACATTGTAATGGTAGTTATAGTCAAGAACTGAACTTAAAGGTTGTCTAGAAGAAATAGCTTCTAAGCGATAAGACCGCACTTTGTACTGAAATTGTAAAATGTGTTTTGTTTTTATGTTTAAGGTAATCTAAGGTACAATTAATTATTTTCATTCATTCATTCATTAAAATAAAATCTAAATCATTTGCGATCATCATTACAACTCACATTGCAATCGGAGCTAGCGCTTTTTTACATTACCGACTTATAAATTATTTACAATGATCTCTAGTAACTGTTTTACGTATTTTGTTCAACACTTGTGAAAAGTGAAAGTAGTTTTAATTTCTGTAAAGACCTTTTTGTACCTATTGTAATAGATTAATAAATAAATATGAAATTAATCCAAATACTATATGCTATAATGTATTCAAATATGTTTTGAAACCGTAAACTATAAGTTTTATTATTTTAGTAATTTATTATTATATTTTAAGGTTTTATATGATTGATGAAACTGTTTTTGAAAATTTAGTATTGTATTGATGCGTTACAAAAATTGTTAAAGCATAATTTGCTAGCAGGGCAAGTAAATATCCAAATGTTTAGTATTCCAAAAATGTAGAAATTATTTAGTAACTGTCTATTATTTAGTAGGTAGGTAGTACTTATACATATAAATTAGTTTCTGAAAGAAACGATTTTGATGAAATTTGAAGATGTGTTTTGAAGATGGATCTTAGACTAAAAACACAAGTCGATCTGTCCTGCACAGATCGACTCTTAGTAATCTTAGCAAATAGAGCTAGGAAAATGGGGAAAAAGACACTGATTGCCTCTACGGTGCCCAGTTCATATCATGCCACACGTTCTCGTTTGTACATCCTGCCTACACTTCTGCATTTAGGATGACTTCATGGCCTACTTAGACAATCCCGACTGACTACTAGTCAAAATGGCTTAAAAAAATAGTTGTAAAAACTACACAAAAGAAGAAGATGTACTTCTTTGTCTCTCGATTCTCAATCATCAATTGTGATTTCGAGTGGTTTTTGAGTTTGACGGTGCATAAAATTAAATATATAAATATACACAAAATCTCGTCTTAGATCTCTCTGCTTAGAATATTTCTAGAAGATGTTGAATAATGAAATTATATAGATTTAATTAAATACTCTCATACTTGTTTGATTTGACTGAGTATATCTTGTTCCTGTATAAATATGTAAAAAACGGTAAACGGTACGAAACGGTTCAAAATTAGAAGTATTAAATTATAGTACCTGCTAAAATTTTATTTATAACAATTAAATGATGGTATACATTTAACTTGTTACTAACTACTTCTAACTAGTTAAACAATGATGATGATGATAAGTGCAAAAATATACTGTACGTATGTAATAAGTACAGTATATTGTTATACTAGTTCAAAGTAGTTAGTAATAAAGTCCAAAGTCAAAAGTCAAAGTCAAAAATGATTTATTTCAATAAAATCACAAGGATCATTTTGAAACTTCTTAAAGCTAGGTGAATTTACGCTAGTTCCACGCTTCCCCAGCTCTAGGCTAGAATCTGGCAAAAAACTCGGCTGGGTTCCTAGCTTTTTTTTGATGATCCCTCTTTATCATAAAGCTTCAGTGTGGAGCCAATTGAACTAGGTGAGGAATATAAGTATCATGCCAAGAATATAAGCAGGTAAGTAAAAAAAGTATTTTTTTTTAACTTTTTTTACTTACCTAAGAGCCAAGTTCTTTAGCTTATTTATTCAATAAATTAAATGTACCATAATTTATTTGTATTAAATAAAATTTTAGTTTGGTACTGGTTAATTTAAATTCTACTTCGGGATAAAATATAGTAGAAACTGTGATTTCCAATAAATCGGCAGTAGCATATTTTTTTTATATTGGTTACGCTACATAACAAAATGCACTGATAATATAAAATTAACTTTTTCAGTGCAATGGGCTACAAAAAACCATAAACCAGCCGCTATTATCAACGGATATACTTTTACGCAAGACGGCGGGAAACGCGGCACTGAGTATTTCCGATGCACGAAAGGATCCGCGTGTACCGCTAGGTTCGTCAAGCGTGTTGGATCGTTGGATATCATTAAATGGAATATAGTACATTCCCATAGTCCTCCTAAAATCTTTATTCACGACGGAGCTATTATTAAGATTTAATATACTACTTCCTATTAGTATTAAATGTCTTTGCATCATAATTTATTTTATACGTCAAAGCTTGCGCTATGAAAGAGTAAACTCCTTGTTTAAGTATTCTTCTTCTCATTCAGGAAAAATATATCACAAAAATGTACGAGTATATCTTAGACGGGAATCAAACGGAAATTATCTACAGCCAGTTATGTTTTCCTTTGAAAATAGTCAAAACCATATTTTTTCATTCTAAATTCCAAAGTTTTAAAAACAAGTTAACCTCTTATAAATCACTGCTTAACTATTTCAGTGAAATGGTACAAAAAGAGTAATGGAAAAGAAATAGCTATACTGGACGGATACAGCTTCTACGCACACAGGTTCGCGAAAAACTCCGTGATTTGGTCGTGCACTGGATCACAATGCTGCAAAGCTAGGTTTAAGGCGACACGGGCTCAAACAAGGGAAGACAGAAAGATCATTGCTATCAGAACGGAGCACTTCCATAGACGGCCTTCATACATCATTAAGAATGGGTTCTATCAAAAAATATCGTAACACTAAATAACTAAGTTATAGTAGTCCCATGAACTAGCGCTGGCTAACGCTTTTATTTCAATGGAGAAGTTTAAGAAGAAAAATGTTGAGTGTCTTATTATATTTATTATATCTATCCATTAGTGCACTTATTTACCTTCCTTATAAGTGCAAGCTGCTAATTGAATCAACGTAAACTTTAGGCGTATATGTTATAACGAAAATATACTTATAGGATCATAGGTCTTCAGATTGCAACTAACTTAATCACTTAAAGGTGATGTCACTAGTGCTTTTAACTGCTCTATTATTTCAGTGGAATGGTACAAAAAGAGTAATGGAAAAGAGATAGCTATACTGGACGGGTACAGCTTCTATCCACACAAATTCGCAAAAAAGTCTGTGATCTGGTCATGCACTGGATCACAATGTTGCAAAGCTAGACTAAAGCTGACACGGGCTCAGAAGAAAGAAGAAAGAGAGATCATTGATGTCAAAATGGACCACTTCCATAGACGACCCTCCTATATCATTAAGGATGGGTTCTATCAAAAACTATAAAGTTTAATGGAACCTGTCCTAACTCTAAACAACTAAGATAAACAGTTCTATGACCCGTCGCTAATTAACTAATTTATGAGGCGGGCCCTACACCATCTCACCACTAAATATTGCACAATATCATAAATTATGCAATATTTTTGACTGTTTAGGGTTAGTATTAAAGATTGCGCAACGATTGATCAAAAATTTGAGCGAGTTTAATTATGGTGCAATACCATATTTTTCATTGCACCGTGTAGGGTCTGTATTGCGCAGTATTTTGCTGCTTGTTCACGGAACCCTTGTTACGTCTGCTTACGCGAAACACTTGACGCTTATCGTCGTTAATGTTATTGCGTCAATATAAAACAAAGGGCAATTCAATCATATTGCGCCATCAAAATTTTTACAAAGTTATTGAAGGTGTAGGGCCCGCCTTAGTGCAAGCTGCTTTGTCAACTATAAGCGTATTTAATAAACCGAAAATATCTTTATAAGATCTTGTCATCAGATTGCTACTAACTTCATCACTTGAAGGTGAGACAACTAATTATATTTATATATTATAACTAGTTTTTTGTGGTGCGCGAGCTGCAGGCAGCTCGCGTGTGGGTACGAGTCTTGGACATGGACATGAAATATTTTCAAATAGAAAAAAGGGTATAAAATGTTTACATTTGGACTCCTACAAAAGATGTAAGGAAAATAAAGTTAAATTAGAATTAAAACGAATTAAAAAATGGTTATTACTTGCACGGATAAAAAATATAGGTCGCCCGGTGCGCTCGCTGCAAGCAGCTCGCGAACGGTGTTCTCCTATAGAGGTTGCGCGGTGCGCTCGCTGCAAGCAGCTCGCGAACGGTGTTCTCCTATAGAGGTTGCGCGGTGCGCTCGCTGCAAGCAGCTCGCGAACGGAGTGATTTCCTGCAGAGGTTGCGCGGTGCGCTCGCTGCAAGCAGCTCGCGAACGGTGTGTGCTCCTATAGAGGTTGCGCGGTGCGCTCGCTGCAAGCAGCTCGCGAACGGGGTGTGCTCCTGTAGAGGTTGGGCGGCGCGCTCGCTGCAAGCAGCTCGCGAACGGTGTTCTCCTATAGAGGTTGCGCGGTGCGCTCGCTGCAAGCAGCTCGCGAACGGAGTGTGCTCCTGTAGAGGTTGCGTTGTGCGCTCGCTGCAAGCAGCTCGCGAACGGGGTGTGCTCCTGTAGAGGTTGCGTGGTGCGCTCGCTGCAAGCAGCTCGCGAACGGGGTGTGCTCCTGTAGAGGTTGCGTGGTGCGCTCGCTGCAAGCAGCTCGCGAACGGGGTGTGCTGCTGTAGAGGTTGGGCGGCGCGCTCGCTGCAAGCAGCTCGCGAACGGTGTTCTCCTATAGAGGTTGCGTGGTGCGCTCGCTGCAAGCAGATCGCGAACGGGGTGTGCTCCTGTAGAGGTTGCGTGGTGCGCTCGCTGCAAGCAGCTCGCGAAGGTAAAAAGTGCTCTCCATAACAGAGGCAATAATATAAAAAAATTGAAAAAAAAAAAAAAAAATGTTCATTCCGAAAAAAAAAAAAAATTTTCATGGTCGATTCGAAGTTAGTCTGGGGTATATTCGACATTCAGTTGTACTTCCATGGTCAAAACCTACACGAATCTTGAAAAAAATTTCCAATCCCCTCAATAGTTTCAGAGATAATACGAAAAAAAAAAAAACGGGGGGATTTAGGGGGGATTCAAAAATTGATTTCTACCAATCAGGACACCCTCTATACGAATCTCAAAAAAAAACGCGACTTTTCCAACGGCAAGTAGAAAATCCCTACAAAGACCCCCTCAAGGGAGGGGAAAATGGGGATTTTGGGATTTTTCTAGAAAGTTTCAAAACACCCTCTATACGAATCCGTAATCGGTTTTACCCCACCCCTAGCGCAAGTGCCTCAACTCACATGTCAATGAGTGAATCAGTGAGTCAGTGGTAGTTTAGCTATACAGGGTCATTCATTATCAACCTGACAAACTTAAGGGATAGGTTCCACACCTAAAAAAAAAAATATATGTACCTATAATTTTTTTTTTTTAATGTATGTTTTGTCTTAGAAATCACAACTAAACAAAAAAAAATCGATTACGTTTTTCCGCTCAATTATTATTTATCATTGTTGGGAATCGAGTTAAGCGACGTAATAATCAAATATTCGAGTGTGCGCGCCCCGTAGCGGGTCAAGGATACGCGCAGGTCAAGGACGCGCGGGTTAATGACCCGCAGTTCATTGACGCGCGGGTCACTAACACGTGCCGAGCGCTGCCTTTTCGATTTCTAACAAGGATAACTAATTATGAAGCAGAATTAAGTAATTATTTTTTTTAAATTTTATAAAAAAAAACGTTTAGAAAAAAAAAAAAAAAGTACAAGTAATTTTTTTTTTTATATGTGGAACCTACCCCTTAAGTTTGTCAGGTTGATAATGAATGACCTTATATATAGTATAATAGACATTTAATGTGTGACCACGTAGTGCGGCAGGCATACTATCTGTTATTAGAACGATTCTGAATAAGAACATCTATTAAAAACAGAAACCTACGAATGTCTACACCCTTATGCTGTTTGCCTGTTGCAGTCATCAAGCCAGCAGCTAGATCCTCAAACGCCTTATAAACTTCGTCATCAGGGTAGCACGAAACTTTGAGTTTTGGAAGACTTTGTAATGAATTATTGTGTGTTTTAAGAATAAACTTTTGATGTCGTTAAAATATGTCGTATTTTATTATCAATAAAATTGATCTTGAAATTAATGACAATACTATTTCAAAATAGGAAACATTAACAAATTACTACCGTTAGTTTCCTACATTAACAAATTACTACCGTTATAGCATCCTGCTAGATAATGGGAATTTTATACAACATATTTTACCAAGTCTTCAAATGATATGTTGTAAAAATATTCTTTAAATTCTGAGAGCAGTGAAAGTGTGAAAGCATTTGATGAGCAGCTGTTAGTTAACAAAAGTTTGGTTACATTTCAGTAATACTACTAGCAAAATCCCGTTACTCCGGCAAACATCTTGTGATGTACAACGATTATACATACTATTGCAAGAAGCAATGCAAGAAAACCAAATTCTTCCATTGGTATTGCTCGACCCACAACTGTAGAGGTTGTAACGCAAAGTTAAAGCTGGATGAGAAATTTGGAATTATTGGCCTTGAGAATAAGCATACGCATCCGCCGGCAAAGTACTGTATCTATGAGGGGCAATATGTGAAGCTTAGTGAGTCTTAAAAGCGCTCGTCGCATAGCCGGCTAAGTTGTCTTTAACAGATCAACGCAGTTAAGCACTATGCCGTGTGGCTACCATTTGGATGGGTGGCAATTCCAAGCAAGCGCTTCCGTTTAAAGTTGTTATACCATGATAGAAAGCTTTGGGCGGTCTATTAACTTCATCAACAGAGTTGACCACTGACTCATACGATCTTACATTTACCTTAGAGTCTTATGAGTCGTTGGTTTTTCTGGTAATTTTTTTTTTGAGATCCTAAAAAATGTTTCAGGTTTTATTGCTCAAAAAAAAAAACGTAATTATCGTACATTAAAAAAAACTGCTTCCTTATCAAGGTTACCGATGGTACCCTTTATGGAAAAGTAGCTCTTTTTATGTATAAGTAACAGCCGTGCGTCAAGCGGTTTATAGTCATCGTTTATCGTTATAATTTTAGTAAATGGCGAACTAAGGACGCTTGTTACACATCGTGTCCTGTCATTTTAAGTATAATAACTCGAAACGGGGTTCATTCTGTATAAAAAATAATCATTATTTTATGTATCTTAAGTTAAAATATGTAGTTTTAAAATAAAGCACAAGAAACAGATAAATTAAGGATGTTTCGCAAGTACCAGATAATCATCATCAATTTTGAAGGGCTTGATCACCCCTTTTCGGGTTTTAATACATGTTTGGGACACATAGACAAGGTCAAACATATTTTTTTAATTGTATATTTGTATGATAAGTGACCTGTGACCTAAAAAAGCTTGATGCATATATTTATTTGCTCTATATGGTTTTAAGATGTTATAAATTAGATACGTGTGCCATTTGCTGGCTTAGTTATATTTAATCTCTTTGGTTATTTTCTGTGGATTATATTATGTTCATTTTACTCAAAGATTAATGTTTTATTTTAAGGTTAGAATTTTGTGCAATATTATTTAACTTTTAGATGGTAATAGTATATTTCATTACAAGTGCGGAAATGCTGTCATTGCAAAGAGTTCCGACAAATGTCTACCCGAGCCGAAGCGTAGCCGGAGGCGAGGGTTGACAGTCGGAACAAGTTGCAATGACGGTTCCGCACGTGTACTGAACGACTATTTTTAATACAGTTGCGAAAAAATGAAGCAATTTAATAAAAACACAATAAACTCAACTAAATAAAGGGTCGAAATTACTCATTTTGTGCAACAAACAACTAAACTCGCTAAGAAAATTTCAGAAAAATGGCGCCAACCGTAGAATATAAGCAGAGTTTTTTTTTTTCACCCATTCTGGTAGGCAAAGGGAACTATGCCCATACAGCCAAGTCTTCAGTAGATTTTTTTTATTGATATGAGATGAAAATGAAATTTAATGACATGAAAAAATGAAACCTAACCTAACTCATTCAATCAATAAATTCAATCATCATTTCAATTCAATCAATCTGATATTGAAACAAATTAGGTAGTAGCTTCTTTTTAGAAATATAACGTATTTGCGTAATTTAACGTATCATAAAAACTTCTATGAATTTTTTTAGTAAAAACTTCATGGTTGGTTTTTCTTTTTAATAGACATTATATTAACAGTTGGGAAAGAGAACGCACGAAATCGGGAAAGGTAAAAAAAAACACGAGTATGTAATAGCCCACATCCCGAACGCTATACGTCCCTGCAATACGCCACTTTTTGAGCAACTGTATTAAAAACTTAGTTACACAACATACACACCCACACCCACTGTGTGAATGTTTGTCACCACGATTGTGATGAAATTTGGAATATACCATCTACATTAAGTTCTAGAATAACACATAAATAAGCTACTTTTTATCTCGAATAAATTACTGTTCCTATGGGATAGCTTAAACATAGCAAAACTGAATTACTAGTTTCAGTCGCATTTTATAGAAATTTACTCGCACTCATTGCATGATCTATCTTTGCGTTATCAGTTTCGTGGGTAGACAATTAAGGTCGCGCAAAACTACGAACTATCAGGTGACAGCCTTTTTTGGTTACTTTGGAAACCTTACGACTCTGCGGCTACCATAGATAAATTGTTCACCATTAAAATATGATATTTAATAACAAATATATCCCTCTGATCTAATGATCCACTTTTATATGAATAATTTATATTTTAGAACAAATTGGCGGAAAATTGTGAAACATTTTTTAGTAAAAGGAACAAGTAGAAAGTTTTGCAAGTTGTGTTACAAATTTAAGTCGCAGTCTCAAGGTCCCAAATGCGCTAAAAACAAGACAAGAAAAGTTCTGACATACTGTTCAGCTTGTCCTAAGAAACCGTTTCTGTGCCAGCCATGCTTTGGTATATATCATCACTAAGAACAGACTAAAATCAGAAACATTAAACTTTCAAATAATCCCACAAAATCAACTACATACATTTATTTAATGAGACTCAGTTCGGATGTCGTCTTTTTCTCAATATTTTTCTATATAATAGTTTTCTATTTTTTATTTAATTTACCTTTATTTGTGATTACGCTAGCTACTCATACAATGATATGTAATCCGGATACAAAGAAAGTACTCAGCACTTGCTCCGACCACAGATATTATTAGTACTACGTACAGAATGCCCACTCCCTACCTCCCAACGGTTTTACTTACCACACCCGGTCGCAAGTTTGCCGGCACTCAAGCTAAGGTCTAAGGCACGCGTTTATTTTGTTTTTGTGTAGGTCCAAGCGCGCGCATGTCAGAGCGAGCGAAAGAGTGCTTCTCACTCTTGCTATAGTTGGATGGTGAGGACAACCATGACACTCACACATACAACAGCACTGTTTACGTACACAAACTATGCGTGTGGTGATTGCGACGTGTTTGCTTCATACATTTTATTCGAGTGTCCGGGGTGTGTTCCGAATGTTCCGATTTAGCACATGCTTTTCAGGTTGTCAGACAGTGACAAGGATTAATGAGGGATCATGAAATAAAAAGTACCGAATAAAAAATAATTTACTTACTAAATCACTTCTACGTATATGCCCCATAATATAATATAAAAATACTTCATGCAGCGGCAGAGTTTTAATCATAAATATTTTTTTTGTTTTAGAAGCAACCTTCATACAATCGCGGAAAGGAAGACGACTTATTTTAATTGATGACTACACATTCTACAAGAAGAAAAACTTGAAGGTTTTGAATTCAAGCTACTGGTACTGTTCAACGCACTCTAGAAAAGGATGCAAAGCTGTACTGACACTGAGCGATGACTCACTAATTATAAGAAAATATTTACATCACAATCATGCTCCCAATAATGTTAACATGTAAAAAGTAAAAGTAAATGCACAACTAGCGGACCCTGGCTTTGCACGTATGCTATAAGCCTTCCTTTTGAATCACTCTATCTTTAAAAAAACCGCATCAAAATCCGTTGCGTAGTTTTAAAGATCGAAGCATACATACGGACAGGCAGCAAGAAGCGACTTTGTTTTATACTATGTAGTGATGCAGTTTGTACATATTTTATTAACTAGAGTTAGCCACTGAATATTTAAATTATACGAACTTACTTAGATTTTTTATTAACTATTTTATGTAACTAAGCTAGTTCGGTTTTCTAAATCTATTTAATCAGAATAATCTATTGGTAAATTATGTTCACAGATCAGATAATTATAATTACTTAATGTATTATAAAATTAATATGATTGAAATCATTAAAATTTTAACTTTATTTTATAAGGATATGCACAGAAAGATACTGTGTTGTATTGTTGGTGACCTATTATTAAATATCAACAGATACCTAAATAATAACTAACATAAAAATGTAAAATAACTAATAATTATATGTACAACCGCTTTGTTTAAATTAATTTAATTTTAAAATTTTATCTAGATATAACCTTTTTATAAAATAATATTTGATAATAATGAATTTTAAAAGTATACTTACTGTGTTTGCAATAAAGGAACCGAAAATATTAAGTGAAATATTTTATAAGTTAAGTGCGGTTAGTACCTACTTTTTATAATTAGTTGTACCGACATCATCTATTTATCATTGTAATAGCACATAACTCTAGCGTGTTTGAAAAAATAGCAATAACTTAAAAATCTATTTAAATTAATGAATCGGAAAGACGACTTTTACGAACTTTGTAAGTTAAATAAATAAAGATAAATTTATACTTATAAGACTAAAATTTAAGTATAGTTCATTATCTTCCTGAGCACTGGTGGTCTAGTGGTAGTGACCCCGCCTTTTGATCCTAAGGTCATGGGTTCGAATTCGCGTCGTGCGCCAATGGATTTTTCTATTCGATGATATATGGTATATTATATGCGCAATGCCAGTGTGCAATATTTTTTTATAATATGGTGAAGGAAAACATCGTGAGAAAACCGGCATGTTCAAGAACTAAAAATTCGAAAGGCATGTGCCATCCACCAATCCGCATTGGGTCTGACCCCATGACTCTCGCTTGAGTCTCTAGCTTGAGCTTGAGTAGGCCAGTATCCCAGCAGTGGGAACATTAGAAGGCTGTCATGGTGATGATGATGAAATTATCTTCTAATAATATTACAATTATTCTTAACAGAACTGATTTTCATCAAGTCGCGAAGAGGTAACCTACTGTTGGTATACGATGATCAAACCTTCAGCCGTCAAACTTTATCGCAGCCGAACAGCCATTGGCGATGCTCGAAATTCAAAAACTGCCGAGCACGGATCACCCTTGACGAAAAGTGTAATTGTATTTTAAAAATAAATGCAGTGCATAATCACTAGTATTGTAAAAATCAAATTGTTTAAATGTCGTTCTCATATTGTACCAATTCTTTGCAACGATGCTAGAATTTTTTATGATCTCTATGTGTAATTAAATTTAATGTTATTTATTGTAATACCTTTTAAATTCAGCTTAGTTCCCCGGTAATGAGTAGGTAAGTGGCAAAATAGACCCGCGCCCGCGGGCGTGGGTCTATTGCGTTTAATTTGTATGGATGACAAGGATGACAACACACAGAACGCGCTCGGGCTCGACCCGCGCCCGCCTCGCGCTTTGTTTTCTGTGTATTGTCATCCTTGTCGTTCATACAAATTAAATAAAATAGATTCAAATATTGTTACGGAACACAAAATGACTCTAAATTAGTCCAGTGATGTATAAAACTGAAATCACACGCAAAGACGCAGCTCACAACTGACAAAATGCTCGATATTTGCTACTTTTTATTAATTTTTGTGTGTTCTTTCCAGATATAGAATTCATACAGTTGCGAACAGGGAATCACTTGTTAAAAATTAACGGTTACACGTACAGTACAAAATACTCTGGTCGTACTTGTACTTTCTACTGCTCGAAGCGACTGTCCAAAAAGTGTAAAGCTCGCGTGAAGATCGTTGACCTGAAAATTGAAGCCATTCTGTATGATCACAATCATTAGTGTATGGGTAGGTTAAACTGCTGGTTACAGCTAACTTCTAGTGTTCACACTATAGAGACACTAGCCCACTCTCTTATAATAATCTACCACGGGAACCTTATGCACAATAGCACATTTTTTGTCAACAAATGACGTGAGTGTAAAGTTTTTCGCCAAATGTTAAGCGCTACGCCTGCCCTGCCAAAGTTGTCACCCAAAAACTTAAGCTTCAAAGTTCTGCGTGGCACTGCACTGCGCTCGTAATTATATTGTGTAAATAAATGCAGTGCATAATCATTAGTAGGTACTTTATCATTATCGTAATAATCAAATTGTTAAAAGATCGTTCTTTTTTATTGTACCGGTTCTTTGCGATATTATGCTAGTAGGCACTTTTAATGATCTCTATGTGTAATTAAATTTAACGTTATTTATTGTAATACGCCTTTTAAATTCTGCTTATTTCCGCGGTAGTAAGCAGGTAAGTGAGCTGTACGAGTACCCAAAGCACCTAAAGTGACTCTCGTGTGACTCGTGTGTATAAGTGAGCACGTTAGGTTCAACATAACATACTACTTTGCTAGTTTATTAATTTTATATGTTCTTTCCAGATGTGGAATTCATACTGTTGCCAACAGGGAATCACTTGTTGAAAATTAACGGTTACACGTACAGCACGAACCACTCTGGTCGTACTTGTACTTTCTACTGCTCGAAGCGACTGTCTAAAAAGTGTAAAGCTCGCGTGAAGATCGTTGACCTGAAAATAAAAGCCATGCTGGATGAGCATAATCACTAGTGTATGGCTAGCTTAAAATTCTGGTTGACGAATGCTTTGTTTACAGCAAAATGTTCTCACTGTTGGGACACTGGCCTATTCTCGAGATTAATTTGTGATAATAAACCACCACGCGGACCTTTAGCTAGACACATTGATTTTTTTTTATTAACAAAAAAATGTGTACGTTCGCCTGATGTTAAGCGCCAACGCCACGTATAACTTAATATTTTAACTCTGCTGGTAGTTTAATTCATATTCATATTCATATATTTATTCAAACTTTTGGATCACATAAGGGAACTCTTAGTTACGTAAAGTGACATAATTACTAAGTATAAGAATAAAATTTCAGTAAATTAAAAAAAACATTGTAAGTTAGCAGCTCTATAGGGGCTTTGTCAAATAGTTATAAAATAATAAAAGCAATATTCAAACAAATTTATCATAGGTACTGCGGCTGTCAAATTATAATTTAATCAAGTTAAAAATAAAATAAAGATTAATAATAAATAAAACCCGATTATTCATTAAATGTTTGGTGCCTTGGTATGTACTCTTTTTAAGAAATCACTAAGTAATCCACTTACTGTATAGATTATTTTTGAGAAAACATTTCGGCAGAAATATTTTCCTGAAATATAATCCTGTAGCAATTTTAAATAGACACATTCTAAATTAGAAATAATTCAGTTGGTAATAATTTAGATGGTAATTAATTTAGAATGTAATCGGTGGCATTGCAAACGTATAAATTAAACTTTTATTTTTTTCAGCACTCACCGACAACGATATCATTTACTCGTATGGTGAAAGAAAACACGTGTTATACAAGAACTATGTATTCCGCTACAAGAAAAACGTGCCAGAAAGCAACATCAGTTACTGGAACTGCTACAAAATAAAATGCAAAGCAAAAATAATGCTCAAATTAGAAAATGAAGTGGTTGGAGAAATGATAGATCACAACCATGGACCACCTACTAAGGTTTTAAAAAAAGAAGTTTGGAAGGTTATTGGTAAAAATATTGACAAAGGTGACTTCACAAACGCTCGTGCTACTAATAAAAATATTACTAAAATAACAAAAGCTATTCAACCTGAACAGGCAGCTCATATAAAAACGATAATAAAAAATTATGCTAAAACGGTAGAGGTTAGAACCACAGAAGTTCAAACTGTAGAGATTCAAACAACACACGTTCAAACTGTAGGAGTTCAAACGGTAATTCCAACTGTAAAAGCCAAATCAGTTGAAGTCCAAACGTTGAACATGCAATCAGAGGTACAAATTATGAATTCCCCAACTATGGATGTTCAAATTACGGAGGTTCAAACTTCAAAAACCCCTCAAGTGATTTCATCTGATATGGGTTTTAATCTTTTTACTGAAATTCCTCCAGCAACAGCAGCAACAGTAATTACTACAGAAGAAGCTTCAAAACATTCTACTAAAATTATTCCTCAAATGAACATCCCTATACCTGTAGTTTTGGCAGAATCAAGTCGTTCTACACCAAGTAGCCAATCTACTGTTTATTATCAATCATCAAATGGCATACAAATATCGAAACATGTTCAGCCTATGGAGGTTTTGCAACCTGCAGAAAACCTGCACAAACAGCAAATCAAGCAAAAACCAAAATGCACAAAACATATTTGCTGTTATAAATCATGTAAAAAATACAAAAAGGTTAATAGCCCTAAAACATCTTCTGTGCCTGCTACTAATGTAATGAATACTCAAACTACGCCAGTTACCCAATTTCTTACGGTTGCTCAACCAACAATGGTTGTTTCTTCTAGTTTAGCTTCGGGATTAAAAAATGTGGTTCAAACTCCTAAATATGTTAACTTGGTGTGTCTTCAAACTGACTTAGGTCATCAAATAATGGCATTAACTCAACCTTCACCTTTTCAAAATGTTACACAATTGTCTTCTTCAGATAATATATCACAGTCTCTTTGTACAAATGCAACTCAGGGAAATATAGCTCCGATATTGATCGATCTTACTTCTTCACCGGAATTACAACCTTCAATAAATCAATCTGAATCTTCAAATAACCAACCTCATTACGCATTAGGTCAGCCCTCTTCGGTGGTAATTGTAGCTCAGCCAAAAATTGATCAGACGGTTTCGTTGATAAATCAATTTCTACCTCCTATGGAAGATCAGCCGTGTTCTTCTAAATATTCTAATGTCTATCAAGCTCCTTCTAATCCAATGAATCCATCTCCTTCCTCCTTAGCCCAACTTTCATCATTAATGGTATCTCAGTTTTTCACGTCGTTGGATGAAGTTCCATCCACGAGCGCATCAAAAGTCGATTTTTCATCTGCTTTAGAGGTTGTACAACCACATACGTCAGAATCTGAACAACAAGCTGCTCTTTTAGTTGAACAACCGAGTGCAACAGCTGTTGAACAAGCATCTACTATTTCAGAAGTTGATCAATCATATATTTCAGAGATTGACCAATCAACTGCTTTAGAGGTTGACCAATCAACTGCTATAAAGGTTGACCAACCATCTACATTTGAAGTAGCCCAGTTATCTACTTTAAAGTTAGAACAACTATCTACTTCAGAGGTTGATCTATCATCCACTTCAGAGGTTGACCAACCTTTTAAATTAGACGTCGATCAATCATCTACTTTAGAAAACGACCAGTCATCTATTCCAGAGTTTGAACACTCGTCTACTTTAGAGATAGATGAAACATCTTCATCAGAAGCCTATCTGCCTCCGAAAGTTAGGGATAAAAAAAAACCTAAAGTAGCAAAACGAATAAGCAAGCCTAGAATATCAAAGTTCAGAGCAGAACTTTTATTAAAAACATATATTAGCGATTATAGTGATGAAGATTAATAATACGGTTAATTAATATTTCAATTTGCGTATTTCTATTTACATTTTCTGAATTATCATTTGCATTTGGTTATTATTTGCAAATAAAAATAATAGGCTTTTTAAAATCATATAAGAACTTGACTGACACTTGACTCTGCTGTGTATCTTCAAAAAATATAATACTAGTTGTGTCCCGCGGTTCACGGTTGATGATGAAAATGATAATCTATGTGTTATTCCAGAACTTAAACCATTTACATTTCAAATTTCACAGCAACCGGTTAAGTCGTCGCGGATATACGTGTTAACTCACATTCACACAAAACACACACAGATTTTTGCATATATAAAATTTTGTAGAATCTATTTATTAGATAAATTATTAATTACTAGGTTAACAAGTTTTTATTTATATACTTTGTATCGTGATAAATTATTTACATGTTGTAACTTTTTGATATTACATTACATATATAATATTATTGTTATTAACATTATAAACTTTTGTATTTATAGTTCATATTGTTATAAAACATTAACGACCTTAGTAGTTATCAATTTCTAGTATTTTTTTAACTAAGTGGACTTTTAGTATATTGTGATATTTATAGCATGAATACATGCATTAACTGATTTTATTCTAGTGTTATTGTTAAGATATAAATATTTAATTTTAAGAATACGTAAGGTAGAATTTTTAAATTCTTTTTCCTTATTATGTATTATTTGCACTGTGATATTATACAAACTTTTAGTAGCTTTATAGATGTTAAAATGCTTTGTGATAATAATAAATATGTTAAAGTAAAAGTTAGTTATATTGATTTAATTAAAACTTTTTTACGTTTATTGCAATTTTTTTAGAATTTAATATAAAAGTGAAATTGTACAATTGAATTGTTATTTTGTTGTATTTATATTGAGTCATTAGCAGTAAAATCACAAATAAAGAAACAACAAAAACAATAATATAAGTTATTAATGTGTTCTGTTTTTTAGAGGTGGGATTTGAATTTTCCACAAATGGAAACCACATACTTCGCATCGGACACAACACATTCTGGTGCGGGAACGGTAAATATAATCCTGGTAGAATATGCCGATGGTATTGTTCAAAGAGAAAAAGCAGGAGTTGTTCTGTGAACGTCAGAACTTATGCAGGGCTGATTCAGTCTGTCAGAAATGAGCATAATCATTGAGTTTAGAACCAGAATAGGTCAGTAAATAAGTAGTCGATTTTTGTATTTCAGAGAGTATATCAAAAATATAAACACCTACAAAAGTAAGTCTTTGTATTTGCTAAAACATACGTTATATTAAATATATTATTAATATATCCCTATGACATTTTCCTATCATCTCATTAAATCCATCACACAATCAACCGCAGCCGAATGCTCTCGGTCAAGAGTGTCCGACTGATAAGAAGATGAAATAATAACTTAATAATCTTCACTGGTGTCTAAACTATCTGTGTATTCATTTAGTTTCTATCTGATAGTAATTATGTTTATTTAATTTGATAGAACCGGACCGAGAAAACTCTGATGAGGTTACTACAAGGCATATTGGAACAGACACCTTTGCTGATACTGATTACCCTTCTCGGCTGATTGGCAGACATTTTCCAAGCCCAATACCGATAGCTAAAAATCAAGAGACTCTCTTTCGACGATGTCATGTTTGTGCGACAACATCACGACAGAAAAAAAAAGGAAAACTTACAAAATATATGTGCTTGGAGTGTAACGTTAGCCTGTGCACCCTGTGCTTTGGGAGTTATCACACTATTTTGCATTATTAGTCTGTAATAAGCATGTTTTCTTTCCATGCACCGATTGATGATTTTAGTGCACATAGTGTAAGTAAAAGTATGTGAAAGAATATTTTAAAAACATTGTACATGTGTAAATCGTATGTAATATATTTGAATAAGATAAACGTTATAATGACACTATATTTTTTTTATAAATATTTGTACAATAATTTAGAAGACTAAAATCTTTTTTTACTTCAAGATTATTATTTTTAAGTTTTTAACAAGAATTTGTAACAAATATTTTAAAACTATTTTTTTACAGATTGTCGATTCATTGTATCACAAAAAGGTCAGACACTGCTATACGTTAGCGGGTTCAAATTCTACCTGCCGGCACACTATCGTGTATCTAATAGAAAAAGGTGGTACTGCTCCACGGGTAGACCCAAAGGCTGTGGTGCATATGCCATCACAGAATATAATAATGTAGTTATGGTTCATAACCATCATAATCATGGCAAACCATCTAATTACACTTATAATAAGCATCAAAATGTACCATCTCATTTTCTTTCATAAGTTTTCTGTATTATATTTTAAAAACTTTAATTTATAGAACGTATAAAGTTTGAATAAGCTTGTTTCTTATTAAACCTACATTAACTTAACACCTCTTAAGATGCGCTTTGGCGATGAGAGATGAAATGACGAAAATAATACGTGTGCATTGGTGAAACAAAGTTAATTTGCAAGTCGTGTCTCGTTCATCGGGACATTTTTGACTTTCACTGAGAAGAGTTTTATGATAAACCGTTTCATCGCACTATTTATAACCTTGTATCCAAAGTCTTATTAGCTCTCTTTCAACTTCATCGTAAGATTATCATGTTTTATTTTTTCTTTGTTTGTTTGCCATATTTTGTCATACTCATTCATTTTATCTTCGAAGTAATAATTATGTAATTGTAGTGGTTTTCGTAACATCGAAGCAAGGAAAAGAACAAATAATATATAAGCGCCATAGATATAATTTCGAATGTGCCGAGGTTGAAAAGACCAGATGGAAGTGCCAGCGCAGAGGCTGTAAGGCGTTCTGCTATACCGTTGAAGGTGCCGTTGTGGAAATCCTGGATCATCATCAACATTTGTATAGATATTGAAGCATTGTGCTTCATTTTAATTACTACTTTTGTATAAGCGAAAATTCTACGATTCAACGATCTACGAGTATGTTTGTTTCTCAATGCATCATCCACATATCAGTAGAGCAATCCGTGAAACAATGAATAATCACGCTCTAGTTTTGATCTTGTTATTTGTCTCAATTATGACACTTTGTTGTTGAAAATTGATTGAAAGTTGAAACGAAGCTGATAAATACGTGAAATGCTCTTCAAATATAATAACATAAATAGAATATATTGAATTTTAGTAAATTATGTAGTTAAATAGCTTTGAATATTAACATAGACTACTTTTTACCCCATAAATTTGCTTGTATGGGTGTTAAAGTTTCGAAAACACGCAAGTATAGGCGCGACAGAAACTTGTTTTTGGTACTACGGAACGTTAATTACATAAACAATATTATGTTTTGAACTTAGTTAAAAAATCTGTTTACTTGGCGTGAAATTCATTTTCGCTATGTTTAGCTGTAGACGTTTCGATTTTCTGTTCGTTAGTTTATTTTATAAAATAATGTGTATTAAAAATATTTTTATAAGTTAATGACTAACTGTAGCCAATCAATACGAGCCTGTTTAATTTAGTAGTGGTGGGTTTTTTTATTTATATAAAAATAAAACTAGCGCTTGTTTCAATGTAATATTTTCAGTAATTTTATAGTGACTTCAATTTATAAAATAACTTAAATAAATAATATTTCGTTGCATATTTTGCGCATTATGTTACTGAAACTAAACAAATTCCACCGCCTATAAATATGATTATGTAAATATTTTCTCTATAATCTAATCAATATTATGTTCATCTGTGACTGGTTTATCAAATCAAATTATAAATTTTCATTTCAGCACACATAATAGTAAATTCTAAAGGACGAGCACAGATGTTCTGCAAAGGCCACAAATATTACAAGTATTCTGATAAAAATGGGAAACTACGGTGGTGTTGCACAAAGAGGAAATGTAACGCATATCTCTATACATTGGGATATAACTTGATCAAGTTGCAAGATACGCACAACCATACACCATTCCATACCATTCGTAAAATAAATGATATATTAGCTAGATCTGATGGCGTCATCAAAATAAACTTCGCGCTAGATGCTTTTAAGTATGAAGAAGTTTTAGAATATAATAATATTATTCCCTAAATAATAATTTATTAATAAAGCTTCAAGACTTTTTTATTGGATTCAGACAAACGTTTGACCACCCCCTCACTTATCCTTATCATGAATATTTTAATGGTCCACTGCTGAGACAACGGTTAGACACGTTGGTTTTATTACAATATTTTATTTCGTCGTATGAAAGCTGGCACATCAATATTTTTTTCGAAAATAAATAAATAAATAAAATAATAAAATTCGTTTATTTCAGGCATTTGAACATACTAAAGTAAGCACACCCATATTACATAAATATAATAAAAAAATAGAACCAAGAATTACAAACACAGAAAAATAAAAATAAAAAACTGCTCATTATTATTAAATCGTAATAATTGTGTGCCCAGTTTTTACGATCCTGGGATTGGAAGGTTGTACCAGTGTCAAGTCCCACAAGAACCATTCATTTAATTATATCGTTACATTTTATGTTAAAAGTTGAACGTTTTTGCCATAACTTTACCTTACTTCTGATTTGAGATAAGTTTTATGGGAATGTAATATCTTTAGATTTCCCCAAAGTGCTAGCCCATACAAAATAACACTATCAGTCTCGTTTGTCGATGACAAATCCATTGGATATCAGTAGATCAGTAGTTTAGTTATTAATACTAGGTTTAGTTTAGTTATTAAGGGTTGTCTGGGAGAAATCGCTATTTGCAATAAAACCGCCATTTGTAGGACTACATTATGTATGTTAAGTATGAACAATTACCATGCAAATTGTGTCCTCAATAAAGTTATTATTTATTTATTTGTCAATAAATAAGGTTAGATTATGATTACATGCACAACGATTTTATACCAAACCACACAGATTACATAATTTTAGCTGTTATAAACCGATATTGACGGACGACCGATGTGGCGCAGCGGGCGCAGGTCCGCCTGTGACGCAGAGGTTGGGGGTTCGATTCCCGCCTCGGGACAAATGTTTGTACGATCTACAAATATTTGTTCCGGGTGTTCTGGGTATTTTCTATATATAATAAAAAATATCTATCTATGTATTGTGTTGTATTAAATATATATCAGTCATCTAGTCCCCATATACAGCTCTGTTTAAAAGCAGCTTACCTTGGGGCTAGATGATGCTGTGTGGATTGTCCAGTATTATTTATTTATTGAAAAATGTTGTAGCTAGTTTTTTTTTGTAAAATATTGTTTAGTTTTCTGAAATTTATCGATGTAGGTTTAAAATTTTTAAAATAAATATCGTGAGACAAATATCTCAAATGTATTTTATTAAATATAATTAACTATGCAAGTAGTTAAAAAATAACTGTCTGGTTAACTGTTATCTTTTTTTTATGTCAGCTTCATAGTAATTAATTGATGTTACAAAAGTACAAATTTATAAGTAAAGATTTTTATATAAAAACGGTTTTTTCCGATCCTTTGAATCTAGCTAGTTTATATTAAAGATTATTTACACCATATAATATTACATGATTATCATAATACGTTAGACTAGTTTTATGAGTAAAATCTCATTTCACATCTAAGAGCTTTTTTTTATGTCAACAAGTGATAGGACAATCAAGGCCCACCTGATGTTAAGCACCACGCCTGACTATTACAGATGCAGTTCCACCCAAAGCTTAAAGTTTTAAGTGTTTGCGTGGCACTGCACTGCGCTTATCACCCCGAGACATTGTTGTCTCTTTCGCCCAGTAATTTTACTTGCTACAGTGCCCTTCAAACCTAAACTTACTTGACGTGAAATTCATTTTCGCTATGTTTAGCTACAGACGTTTCGAGTTATCTGTTTAGCATATTGGTCTACTTTAGATATTGGGTTTATAATATTTTCAGGTTATTACATTATTAGACGCGACAACGGAAAGCTTTTGTTAGTTAATGATAAATTCAAGTTCTACAAACAGCGCACTACATTTAAAAATGGCGAGGCGAGATCTAGATGGCGTTGTACGAAACGCGGCTGTAGAGCGTATTTGTATGAAGTCAACAGAGAAATACGGAGACTACAACAACAACATGATCATTGATCATGATCATAATGATTGATCAGGAACGTGATCTTGCTGGTAGTTGATTGCCCGGTTTAGAAGGGAGAGAACGCGGGTTTAATTTCCGCTAAAGGACGAATGTTCGCATAAACTGCAAATATTTGTTCCGGTCTGGGTGTTTCAATGTATTATATGTTAGTATTTACAAAATAGTTTGTGTTCTATCAGTTATCTAGTTCCCATAGTACAGGACCCGAGATGTAAATTTTTAAATTGATGTAGATGTCATCAGGCTAATTTTGTATAAACTTTGATAACGAGGTTGGTCTTTTTTCTATAAAAAGAAGTGATAGGTCGTACTTAAGTCTATCGCTACGCATAATGTATGTGACATTACGTAGTTTTAATTCGTTCGTTCGTATGAGTCAGTGGCCAACTCTGGTGACTAGTTTCTAGGCCGCCCGAAAGCTTCTGTCATGGCCTAGTTGTAATTTATAATACTAAAGCATGATTAAAATAACTAATTTTGTTTAATTTATTATTTTAATCGTGGAAAGCGTTTCACTATTTCACTCAGATAGTATAATTTTAAATCAACACTCAGACAATATTCCTATCTAATTATACTTAAGATCCGAACAACGGGTGGGTAATGTTTTCTATTAAATATTGTCAATAGGATTTAAAAAAAAGGCCTAAAACCTTAAGCGTATCTGCCCCCTTAGGCGCGTTCCGTAACTGTTATAAGTAGTTTTTAGAAATCAATGCTGCTATATTACTTTTACTAGCACTTGAACTGACAACGTTCACTATAATCACAGAACAGATATTAGTACTACGTACAGAATGGCCACTCCCTACCTCCCACCGGTTTTACTTACCTCAGCCCGGTCGCGAGTTTGCTAGCACCTTTCGCCGGCGCCGACACTGAGAGCTAAAGGCTAATACACGCGTTTATTTTGATTTTGTGTAGATCCAAGCGCGCGCATGCCAGCGCGATCGAAAGTGTGCTATCTCGCTTTTGCTATAATTGGGTGGGGCAGACTACACTTACACATATAACGGCACCATTTACGTACACAAACCATGCATGTGGTGATTGCGACGCGTTTGCTTCATACATTTTATTGAAAGTGTCCGGGGTGTGCTATAATGTAGAATCATATTTTTTTTTATATTATTTTAGTATTTGCTTCAAAAGTATTGAAGCAAATACTCGATGAATTTTATTCATATTTTTACCTAACATAAGATAAGTTACCTTTATAAGCCTTCCTTCTATATTTTCAGCACTCTTTATAACATCTTCGAGGGGGTACGACCAGATCTTCTACAACGGATTCAAATTTTACAAAGAATATACAAGACATGGCAGGAGAAGTAACGGGAGATGGCGTTGTACTAAACGGAAATGTAAAGCGTACATACATACCCTAGATAATACTATAACACACGCGAATGAAACGCATGACCACGACTTACCTTGAATAGAACATTTTCACAGAACAGTTTTCTTTTATCATTAAAATGCAATATTATGGGTAAACCATTTCTTGATAAATAATTATACTTTATGAGAAATGTTCTATTGCATAATATCCCAAAAAATGTTTCGCATAAAGCGGGGTGTGAACCCACATCCTTGTTAAATGTTAAAAAGTAATCATACCTAGATAATCTTTAAATATGGGTACAAATATTAAATATTTTTATTATACAATTATCTAGGTAATTTTACTTAAAACATGTTTTTTTTATTAAATTCCAAGGAACTCCAATAGTTACCGTTCTGTAGGATCTTGAAATAAGTGAGTAAAGTCTATGATTAAGATTATATTGTAAAAGTTATATAATTCCTGATTAGCCAACTGGGAACTGAGCTCAATTCATATTTAAATAATAAGAATTAAGGTATAAAATGAATTATTATTTTATCTACTTGTTATTGAAATATATGATTTATGTAAATAAATAGTCTTTAATATATTAAAATACTTATATTTGTACAACAATTTCGTTTGCTCACTTGGACTAAGTTAGAAGATTATCTGAATCGCGCCCGGTGTTAAGTATCTTCAGCAAGAGTACTGTCTTGATACCACTGCAGTGCCAGATATTACAAGCAATAGAAATCATTAATGTGTTTATGTTTAAAGGGCACTGTAGCAAAAAAAAGTACTGAGCAAATTATACTTGATTAAGAGAGCGCAGTTTAGTGCTACGCAAAACTATTAAAAAACTTAACTAATAACTAACTTAGCCAGCGGCTAAGTTAAAGTGGCAGTGGTGAGTCATAAAGCTCGTAGATCCGAGAACTGCTGGGGAATTAAGAATCTTGAATGGCAATCGTGTACTGGAAAACGAATAGGACGGCCCCCCACCCGCTACCGATTGAAGGTGGTAAGCGACCATGACGGTTCCGACACCATTTTGGAAAATGGTAGTGTTCAGTTTGGTTCATGAGCCACTCGCATGAGTACTGGACCGTAAGTTCCTTACGCGAAGGTGGCAAGACCTACCGCAACAGGTCCTGGCTTCGGTCAGACAGTGGCTTCCACGTAAAAACCTAACAGTTGGTCGCGCGGCCACTAAAATAAACTGTAGTTGATAACAGGAGGTGGCCCCCCACCCTAAACCGATGACATTAAAACTGTAGCAGGACATCGGTAGATGGTGAAAGCTCAAAATCGGTTGCTCTGTTCTTTGGAAAAGGCCTATGTCCAGCAGTGGAGGTATATTGGCTGATATGATGATATTGAATTAATGTTCAACAAACGTTTGTCTTTCAGGTTTATATTCGCCTTACTTTTACACAAGTAAGAGAGGAAACCAAGTAATGATGGTAAACGGAATCAGCTACAGAGTGAACTCATGCAGTACCACAGCCGGTAAAGTGAGATGGCGTTGTTCTACTCACGAGAGATTCAGCTGTCGAGCGAAAGTGCATACTGTTGAAAAACAAATAGTATATATTTTTGACGAGCACATTGAACACGAGTATTTAGAATGATTATAAATAAGTAAATAATAAATAATGCTGGGCAAACTACACAGCATTATCTAGCCCCAAGCTAAGCAGAGCTTGTGTTATGATGATTGATATACTTAATATAATACATAGATAGATATTTTTTTATTATACATAGAAAATACCCAGGACACCCGGAACAAATATTTGCAGATCGTACAAACATTTGTTCCAAAGCGGGAATCCACAGCTCTGCTTACCTTGGGGCTAGATGATGCTGAGTGGATTGTCCAGCATTATTTATTATTATTATTATTATTTATTACTTAATTTGATAGAAGGTAAGTTCTTATTAAACTTTAACGATTGTTTTTATTTTTGTTATTTAAGTCAACATGACGTAATACCTATTAAAACTTTATTAACTTTAATTCAGGTTGAAACATTATTGTAATTAAACTAAACCTAAATACCTTAATTTTAAATATAGCAGACTCATTGTTCAATCTGTAATCTGACTCGGTACTTACTACGTTGTAAATAAATTTATCCTTATTTTATTTAACTTCTTAGTAATATTTTATTT
Source organism: Colostygia pectinataria (assembly GCA_951394395.1). Classification (NCBI taxonomy): domain Eukaryota; kingdom Metazoa; phylum Arthropoda; class Insecta; order Lepidoptera; family Geometridae; genus Colostygia; species Colostygia pectinataria. The sequence continues at coordinate 3,249,012 of OX596357.1, read as the reverse complement.
TATACAGGCATGAGGCCATTGATATACACTACGTACCGAGGGACAAGTGTCTTAGTTTGGAGAGGACACAAATACAGGAAGAACGGGAAAGGCAACATTAAGACACGTTGGCGATGTACCACACACGCGAAGTACCAGTGTAGAGCATTAGTGCATACCGTTGATGGGGAGATTGTACACTACTGGGATGTGCACACTACCACAGATTTTAATTACATTTTAGAAAAAAAAACGGTTTAAAAGGAACTATAGCAAGCAGCTAGTAGTAAGTGAAATTACTGGGCGAAAGAGACCTAACAACAACATCTCGGGGTGATGAGCGCAGTGCAGTGCCGCGTAGAACTTAAAAACGTTAAGCTTTGAGTGGCACTGTCTCTGTTATGGTCAGGCGTGGTGCTCAACACGAGACGGGCGACTTGAACGTCTGGTCACTTGCTGACATTAAAAAAAATTAGTGCATACCGTTGATAGGGAGATGGTACACTACTGGGATGTGCACACTACCACAGATTATTATTTAAAAAAAAAACCGACTCCAAGCTAAATACCTAAATGTTCCGCCAGATTGTTGGTGATACGCGACGATGTAGTTATGTACACTTTTTTTTATTTATTCATAAAGTTCTTAACTGATTTTGATGAAGTTTAAATGTGACCTTTTCTGAAAGATTACGTTTTAACCAAAACAGGATAATCAATGTTGTTAAATAATTATTGTTATTCCTATGATTAACAAACTTCCCATATATTTTGGTAATCATAAGTTGGTTTTTTTATAATTAAACTATTATTTGATTAGAATCTAGTGTTTGATTTGTCTTTGATTTTGTTTAACGTAGTTTTTCTAGGCTTTAGTTACTAAAAATACTAACTATACTACTAAAGTTTAGTAGGTACATCTGCCGGATTAGCATGCGCACCTACGACTTTCTTCATACAGAAGAAAACATATTTAAAAAAATATGTCCACTCTTCCGGGAAACGTTTGTAATTTGTTGTATTCTTTATAATTTTCGTAGAGTTAACTGTATAAAACCGTAATTTAAGTAGCTCATGCTAACCGAGATCATTAGCCTATAAAACTGTGCACTATTTTTTGACGACCGATGTGGCGCAGCGGGCGCAGGTCCGCCTGCGACGCAGAGGTTGCGGGTTCGATTCCCGCCTCGGGACAAATGTTTGTACGATCTACAAATATTTGTTCCGGGTGTTCTGGGTATTTTCTATATATAATAAAAAATATCTATCTATATAATTGTATTGTATTAAGTATATATCAGTCATCTAGTACCCATAATACAGCTCTGTTTAACAGCAGCTTACCTTGGGGCTAGATGATGCTGTGTGCAATGTCCAGCACTATTTATTTATTTATTTATTTACTATTTAAAACGGAAACTTTTCAGGACCTTATCAAATGGTGTCTTCAAGACAGGGCAACCCTTTGATTCTACATAATGGGTATACTTACAGTAAGAAGACAATTAGTAGAAGCTCCAAAATCAGATGGCAATGCTCGACCAAAATCAACGGCTGTAATGGGTTTATTGTCACTTTGGATGATAATATTATTAAGTTTAAGGGCCATACGCATTTACCAAGAGCTGATTATGGCGAGGCCTAATTATTATATTCAACAGTGAGTTTCGTATAATTTTTATTGCCGAAATGGTAAAGGTCATTTTCGAAAAAAAAAACTTTAAAAGTTCTCAATCATTTTTATATTGGCGATAGTAATAATCATAGACTAATCGATGCGTTAGTTTTATAATTACAAAATAATTTAAAAAAACGTTTTATTAGTTTTTGAGAAACGCTAAACACGCAATTCTACCATCGATTTTTACTGTTACTGTTAGTGTTATCCTACTGGATCCCAGTGTTGGGCAAAGGCCTCGCCCCCGTTCCTCCAGGATTTGCGATCCTGGGCAGTTGTTCGCCAAGCTTAATTAATTAATTATTTAATTATTAATATTCATCGATTTTTTTTAAATTGCTTATTTATTTATTTTTTATAAACTCTGTCTGATGATCTTAAAGCATTTTTCGACCGGGTTTATGATAATATTATGATCACCTTATATGCCTTATTTAAATATCTCGTGATTAGCTTCAGAAATAAACATTATTTAAAGGTAGAAACACTTTTCAGGAGCTCTTCAAATAGTGTTGTCTAAAAAGGGCAATCCTTTGGTTCTTTGTAATGGCTATACATACAGCAAGCACACGACTCGCAACGCCAAAATCAGATGGCAATGCTCGACCAGACTAAACGGCTGTAATGGGTTTATTGTCACTCTGGATGATAATATTATTAAGTTTAAGGGCCATACGCATTTACCAAGAGCTGATTATGGCGAGGCCTAATTATTATATTCAACAGTGAGTTTTGTGTAATTTATTGCCGAAATTGCAAAGATCATTTTCGAGAAAAAAATCTTTAAATTTCGCAAACATTTTTATATTGGCGATAATAATAAGTCACAGACTAATCAATGCGTTATTTTTCATACTTACAAAATAATAAAAAAAAAACGTTTTATAACTTTTTGAGAAACGCTAAACACGCAATTCCAGCATCGTTTTTTTTAATAACTTATTTATTTATTTGAAAAACTCTGTCTGATGGCTGTTTCAATATGGTTCAAGAGAGTTACCAAACTTTTTTAGGTATTTACTACTTTAATGTTTTAAACCACTGTATTTCCATAATCCGCAGTCGCACATATTTTAGTACCTTTGATCGCTTCATAACTCTTATTTAAATATATCGTGTTATGCTTTAGAAATAAACATTATTTAAAGGTCGAAGCACTTTTCAGGAGCATTTCAAATAGTGTTGTCTAGAAAGGGCAATCCGTTGGTTCTTCATAATGGCTATACACACAGCAAGCATTCGACTCACAATGCCAAAATCAGATGGCGATGTTCGACTAAAATCAACGGTTGTAATGCTTTTATTGTCACAGTCGATGATAAGATCATTAGGTTTCAGGATCATACGCATTAGTGTCTCTACAAGCCTTTACGCACTGTCGACTTGGTCGCCGGCGACTCGACGACTGCGACTTACTATAGTTTAAATACTCGTAGGTGTTTACGCACTTGGTGGTCGGTCGCCAGGGCGACTACAGTCGCAATCGACCGGCGACAAGTCGACAGTGCGTAAATGCTCTACATCTCTACATAGTATAAAAAAATCTCTACCCGCCGTTTGTCACTCCGTATATGTACACAATGCTGTTTTCTTCAATAGATATAGTTATTCAAGAGAATTGTTTATACGTATAGTTTTAGGATCCGTGCGAAGCCGGATACGATCGCTAGTACGTAATAAAACTGTTTAGTCTATGTGTATTGTTTAGATACACCTTATACCATACTTTTGAAACAGTGCCATTTAAATATAGGTTCTAAATACGTTTTTAAGAGATTAAACAGCTCCTATAATAAACAACTTAAAATGTGTATAAAATAAGCCTTATTACGAGACGTTTTGAATATTGTAAACTGTTATTGGCCACATAGTATATAATATATAGTATATAATATATACTATATATAATATTACTCTGTGTCTTGGCTGACAGCCACACAGAACAAAAAAATTCAGTAGAAGTGTGATAACGTTCAATTGAACATAGTTTTTATTTCAAATTAGTTAACAAAATGGTGAGTAAGAATTAGAACTATTTTATGTTTTTCAGTAAAGTACACCATGTCTCGACGCGGTAGGACCTTGCTAAGCGTTCAAGGATTCACATTCTGCGCCCAGTCAGTATCGGGACCGAAGACCAGATGGATATGTTCCACTCACAACCACAGACGATGCCGGGCGCTCGTGCATACCATCGAGAACCAAATTATTAGGATCAAGAATGAACATAACCATGATATGAGCCTGCATCGGTATTAGAGAAACTGAAATTGAAAGAATAAAAAAGTTAAGAGAAACTGATAAACGTAACAAAGTAGCTGTTGCCCGCGAATTCGTTTACGTGGAAATGATATTACTAGGTGAACGAGGCTTGACATCCCTAATGATGTCAAGACAATTGTCTCGGGGTAAAGCGCAGACACAAAACAGATATTAGTATTACGTACAGAATGGCCACTCCCTACCTCCCACCGGTTTTACTTACCTAGGGCTGTGCTGAGGGCTAGGCACGAGTTTATTTGACTTTGTGTAGTCTAAGCGCGCGCATGCCAGCGCGAGCGAAAGTGTGCTATTTCGCTCTTGCTATGCTATGGGTGGGGCCAACCATGACACTCACACATACAACGGCACCGCTTAAGTACACAAACCATGATGCATGTGGTGATTGCGACGCGTTTGATTCATACATTTTATTAGTGTGCCCGGGTTGTGGCGCAGAGCAGTAACACGCAGATACTTAAATGAGTAACACTGCAACTGTTATGGTCAGGATTTGTGCATCATCAAGCAAGTATGTGCTTGACGCGTGAGTTGGTTTTTACTTTCATTCATGTTACATTATAATGATAGATTGGAGATGCAATGTCATTATTGTTACATCCAGAGATGATATATACAGTTCAATTTGATTCGAATATGTTAATGTTAATGACCTTTAAGCTAAAACATAAATATTAATAAATAATTATAATTAAATAAGTACATTATTTGTCTTACACAAGATCTTGCCATTATTAACTTTTATAGTGTGTTCAATGATTGCAATTTAATCTGTAATGTTATGTAAGTTGTGTTACGGATTTTTTATTATTTTTAGTTATTCAATACGTAACCTCTCAACGTGGAAAAACTCTTCTAAGCGTTTATGGGTTTACATTCTGCACCCAAGCAGTGTCTGGATCTAAGAAAAGATGGGTATGCTCTACTCACAATCACAGAAAGTGCAGAGCTAAAATCCACACTTATGGAGACACTATAGTGAGATTTAATAATAGTCATAACCATGAAAAAAGTTCGTACAATAATGTGAGGCATTTGGTTTTAGAAGGCAAAATTGAAATGAACTGTAATTTATAATGTATGGAATAGGTAAAACTTACTCGTAAAAGAAACTAAATATTTTGATAAACATATAATTTTACAAACAGCCTTGAAATATATTAAATGACTCTTTTATATTTTTTTGTTTTAAAAGTTCTTTATTTAACATTTCTTTTCTATATTAAATTACGCATTACCTATTACTTTGACTTTTTATTATGAAATAACTATAACAAAGTTAACTAAAGACTTTAAATATTTACGTAAACGACCTAACGAAGCACAATTTCTTTGAATAGAAAGACAGCATTTAACATCAAATTACTTTGAATAAATTATAACTTAATTTATAACTTCTGAGAGGTATCGGTATTTATTTTACTTTTTCATCATCATTATAGCCTTCTAATGTTCCTACTGCTGGGACACTGGCCTACTCTCAGGCGAGAGTGATTGGGTCTTAATCCATCACGCGGATCCAATGCGGATTGGTGGATGGCACATGTCTTTCGAATTTACTTTTTACTGTTTTATTATTTTGAGGTTGTGTAAGTTTTATTTTTGTTTTTTTTTTAAACTGAAAACTTAAACTGGTGTTGTTGGCTTAAAATAAAGTTTTCTTTCAGTAAATTACATAATATCACGACGTGGCAATACCCTGCTCAGTGTCGAAGGCTATACGTTCTGCATCAAGCTTAGAGTTGGACCCAAAATTAGATGGGTATGTTCAACCCACAACCACAGAGGCTGTCGGGCGGTTGCACAAACGATTGATAACAAAATAATAAAAATAAAAAATAACCATAACCATTACTAACGTTTCTTATCCACACTTACTTATGAACTTAAGTCTTTGACGTTACAAAAGAACTTGCTCAGCGGAAATGAGTGGCGTCCGCGTCTGCCGTTTGTCTGACGGGTGACAGTCTATGAGCTAAAGTCAAAGTCAAAGTCAAAGTATTATTTATTGCTTGAAATACATGTCTTAAAATAGATGGTGGTTAATTATTATTATTAGAGTAACAATGTATTTTACCTTTGTCAAGGCATGCAATAATTAGCTAAAACCGCTAATTGTGGGCCGTATACGGCATACAATGTTGATCGTAAGCATATTTTTTTCACCATGGCTGCCTAACGCAAGACGTCCGCGCGGCAGACCCTGAAGATAGCGTGATGAGTTGAATGTATATCAACCAGACTGACCCACTGCAGCAATAGACAGATAAAACTGGAAACAAGGGAGAAAAGGAAATCCAGAAAGGAAATCCCTTACCTTGATTGGACAATATAAGCTGAAAATAAATAAATAAATATAAACTGCGTTTGCAATGTACTATGCAATGTAATAAAAACAGTTAATTGACATGTTTTATGTTTTTTACATTTTCTATAGAGATTTCGCAAGCCATGGTAGGAATTACGTAGAAGGTACAAGTATTAGCATTGCTTAGCTTGGAGCTAGAAAGCGCTTTGTCAATCGTCCACCAACACTAATAGCGGTATTCATGTACTAACTATATACCTATCTTTTAAATATTTTTAGTACAGTGCAGGTAGAAAACTAGATAAATCAGAATAAATTTTTGATAAAAGATATATTGTAGGTTTTTTTTGTATTAACCAATTGGGTTTGATAAGTAGTTATAATGTATAATGCTTTAACTACAGTTTTGTTTCCAGCATGTTACATAAAGTCTCGCCTGGGTAAAACTCAGCTTTGTGTAGGTGGGTATAAGTTTTGCGTGAAGAGAACTTCCGGAGCAAAGGTTAGATGGGTCTGCTCGTCGCACAACTATAAGGGATGTCGGGCGATGGTGGTCACAGTTGATAATCAAATATTTAAGCTAAATAATAATCATAATCACGGACCTTCGAACACTTTGCTTGATACTAGCATAGCATAACATAGTAGCTTCTTGCGGTCCCTCTGTATGTATGCTTAGATCTTATACTACGTGCGATTTTCATCAAAATAGTGATTCAAGTAGAAGGTTTGTATACTTAAGTACCCGTGCAAAGCCGGGTTGGGTCGCTAGTTTTCTTTACATAACATGATTCTTTACATAAGAGTAGTAGAGTTCTCTGTGATAGAGCTCGTCCGGGGAAGGACTACCACCATACCTATTTCTGCCGCAAAGCATTAATGCTCGCATTGCTGTGTTCCGGTGTGAAGGGTATGGTTTCCGGTGAAATTACTGGCACATGAAGCTTTCGATCTTAGCCTCAAGGTGGCAACCCGCAAGTGATACCTCTGGTATTGCAAGCGTGCATAGGCTGCGGTAACCGCTTACCATCTTGTGGGCCGTACGCTTGGTTACCACTTCAGTTGTATAAAAAAAAAAAAAACATGAAGCAAAGTAACACACCGAACAGAGACATAGTCCTGTTGTAGTAGGTTTTAGAATCGATGAGTACTATGGTACAACAATATCTAGACCCGGAACGAATACTTGCAGATCATGCAAATATTTGTTGTGGTTGATGGGTATTTCGAGGGCCTTACATACTCTATCCAAATGTTAAATCTTATTTTACAGAAAATCTGTTTATATGATTTTTTTTGTAGTATTTGCTTAAATAACCATTCCATCCTAACTGTGGCAGGTTATAAACATGTTGCAATTAATCACTTACTTACTTTTTTTTTGTATAGTAAACGTTCCACTTGCATTGTATTTAAAACTTAGTTACAAGAGTATTTCTCAGGTGGAATGGAGAATTATTCGCATCGTTCATTATTGTCAAAAAGGAGATTTTAGGAAAATGTTGTTTCTGACAGAACAGGGAAGTCAGTTTACAGGCAGAACTTGAAAGAAAGGTGCTCAGTTATAAACCAGCTAATCCCATCTCGATAAAATAGCATCAGCAACGATGTAATTTCTCAAAACATTACGTTTAACAAAAAGCTCTCAAAATAACGCCAAAAATTCCAAGGGCTTATGTGGCACAAAACTTTACTTTATTTTTTTGATTTAATAATAGTAAAGAATAATGTTTCAAACAAACAATGTGGTTTTATTTACCTATTCTTTACTATTGCGTTTTTAGTTCTTGATCACCGTTTGTAAGCATCCAATATCAATTTCAGTGCTTTTAAACGATGATAAAATAATGTTCTGCCTTTATGCAGTAAAATGCAAGCTATGCTGTGGGTACTTAAGGCACTGTTGCTAAACATAATGAATTAAATATTATTTATTTATATTTTAAATACTCAAGACATGTCATTGTTTTAGTTGCTTTAATACCTACTGAACCATTTTGAATCTATAATTCAGTTTTTTTCTGCTTTTCAGGTACATTTGTACTATCTAAACGTGGTAAAACATTATTAGAAATGGGTGGGTACACGTACTGCGTTCACTCGACGAGCAACCAGAAAACCAGATGGTCGTGCTCGACTCACAACAATAGGAAGTGTAAAGCTACTGTTGTTACGATTAACGATATGATTGTTAAAGTTACTAATAAGCATAACCATTAAGCATCTGTACGTATCTTTTTAAGAGTAGTAGAGTTCTCTGTGATAGAGCTCGTCCGGGAAAGGACTACCACCATACCTATTTCTGCCGCAAAGCAGTAATGCTCGCATTGCTGTGTTCCGGTGTAAAGGGTATGGTTTCCGGTGAAATTACTGGCACATGAGGCTTTCGATCTTAGCCTCAAGGTGGCAACCCGCGAGTGATACCTCTGGTATTGCAAGCGGCCATAGGCTGCGGTAACTGCTTACCATCTTGTGGGCCGTACGCTTGGTTGCCACTACAGTTGTATAAAAAAAAAAGACGAGCATACACTTAAAAAACCAGTAGCCTAGCGTAACGTAACGTAACCTGTAAGTCGATTATGTCTGATGACATCATCCTATGTTTTGAGGCCCACAAGCTTGAAGAATTTAGTTTTGGTTTATCAAGATATCAAGTCATACATTCATAGAGGCCTTCTGAGTTTCTTTGTTAATGTACCCCACGAACTGGTAGAAAGTAAAATGGAGTGCTTACCCACAATTTTTCTAATATATTATTGTCCTACTGTGTGACCATGGATTACCTTATGTGTATACTAAATGAAATAAAAAACCATTGTGTGTTTATTTTAAATAGTTATATTTTAATTAACAATTTTTTGGCCTAATTAAGATACAAGAAGACGAGGAAACGTTGAAACTGTAAAAGTTGGAAAATCTGCACGGTAGTGCCAACGCCTTCCTTCAGTGCTAAGTCAGAACTTCAGGCCAGAGTACGTAGTACTGATATCTGCCAGAGCGCTGCGCTGGTTTTCTGTGGTCGCATTTATTATTGTACTATTAATATCCTCCAATCCTTTAATTTGTATATGTTTAAGATTTTAATACGCAATCAGTGCCACCGACTCGCCTTACGAGTCCACCTAAATTTCATTCTAGTACCGACAACTTGCGTGGCGAGTTCAGTGTTTTTCTATATACAATAACAACAATATACAAAAATACATACTGAAAATCGTAACGGCATTGAATGTAAAAAAAAACATGTCATAAAAAAATTATTTAGTAATGATTTCATCATCATCATCCACAGCCCGATTTCACCCACTGCTGGGTATAGGCCTCCCTTTGTATGTGCCACACCTCTCGGTCCTGTGCTAGTCTCATCCAGGTTCGGCCCGCGATTTTTGTTATATCGTCTGCCCATCGCGCTACTGGACGACCTACGTTCCTATAATGTAATAATATCAGTATATTTCTTAAACAAAATAAAATATGTACATAATTACATTACATTACAAAATATACAAAATACATATGAAACAGTTGATCCATCTAAAGACAGTTACCAACGACCTATAGATAGCTCAACTAATCCAAATCACTACCAGTAGGAAGCGTTCCCAACATGCTGGCTGCATTGCCACGTTGAATGGCAATGCTGATACTATTATAATATTATAATAGTATTATTATTATAAGAATATTATAATGTAGTAATGATTTATTTAATACTTATTTTAGTTAAATATGAGTTTATTGAATCTCAACGTGGCAAGAAACTCCTCTGCATCGACGGCTACACATTCCGAGTGCAACAAAAAACAAATCTCAAGTCTAGATGGATATGTTCCACGCACAGCAACAATAAATGTTACGCCAAGGCCTTTACCTTTGATGATATATTGGTATTGACTAAAAATGTTCATAACCATGAGCCTAGATATACATAAATGTTTTGCTTTTTATTATTTAAAAACATTATGGTTTTTATCTAAAATCTTTTTATCTAACATTTAGGGTGACTTCAAGTTTGCCGCAAAGACTATGTGAGATGAAACACACGTAATTTTGTTCAAGTCTTAGCACTGAATAGAATAGAATATTATTTATTGAAAAAGAGGATCGCAGTAACATCTTTTAAACTTAATTAATAGGGTTAGTGTGACATCAGTCTCTCGTCATTTTTGGGGTTTATTTGTATTTTTTAACATTTTAACAATACTGAGAACAGTGTATCTTCGTCAAAGTTCATCGTGAAACTGAATGTACAACATTAGGATACATTTGTTCGAGGCCGCGCGGCACTTTCTGCAGCAAATTTGAAGTCACCCTAATAGCCGCTGTAGTAGTTTCTATCTAACTATACATTTCTGTATTTGAATTATAATTTATAATATAATAAGTTGTATAAACACGATTATGAGTAGTAGTTTGTCAATTTTTTTTTTCTCACAAGGTACTCGTAGTGTAGTACTCTTAATCTTATATTTTTAAAGTTCAATTAGTTTTGTCATGGACGTTTTCTTTTTAATCTTTTACATTTAATATTTTACTAAGTTTAAGTATAGACTACCGATGTGGCGCAGCGGGCGCAGGTCCGCATGCGACGCGGAGGCTGCGGGTTCGATTCCCGCCTCGGGTCAAATGTTTGTACGATCTACAAATATTTGTTCCGGGTGTTCTGGGTATTTTCTATATATAATAAAAAATATCTATCTATGCATTGTATTGTATTAAGTAATATATCAGTCATCTAGTACCCATAACACAGCTCTGTTTAGCAGCAGCTTACCTCGGGGCTAGATGATGCTGTGTGGATTGTCCAGCATTATTTTATTTATTTTTTTACTTTTCAGGTATTTTTGTAAAATCTCAACGTGGCAAAACGTTATTAGAAGTAGGTGGCTACACCTACTGCGTTCACTCAAAGAGTAAAGACAAGATCAGATGGTCTTGTTCAACTCACAACAACAGAAAGTGTAAAGCAAGAGTTATAACGATTGATAATACAATTATAAAAGTCAGCAATGAACATAACCATTGAACTGAACATAAAATTGATTTTTACCTGGTGGTAGGACTCTTAAGCAAGAGTCCGTCTTGGTGGGTACCACCGCAGTGTCAGATATTGTACCTCCAAGCAGTAGTGTGCAAGCTGTGTTTAGCTTTGAAGGGCACTGTTGCAAGTGAAATTACTGGGCGAAAGAGACTTAACAACAATGTCTCAGGGTGATAAGCGCAGCGCAGTGCCACGAAAACACATAAAAAACTTAAAGCTTTGGGTGGCACTGCATCTGTTATAGTCAGGCGTGGTGCTTAACATCAGGCGGGCTTCTTGATTGTCTTTTCACTTGATGACCTATAAAAAAACTGGATAACATAATCCTCGTTACACTGCTGGACTCATGCCGGAATACTCAAACGCTACTTAAACTGTTTAAGAGATTGTAAGTTTTCAAAACCTTATAGAAACCGTAAAAAAAAAGTTATCATTTAAGATTTAATTAGTTGAGTAGAGTTTCGCATTTCAGCGACCGTGATTATATAAAAGTTAGTTAAATTTAGAAAATGCTACAACAGAATCGACACCAGAAATACCTAAAAAAATACTTATATGTATCTTATCTTAATTGCCTTCAGAGACTATTTTTGATTGACACAATTTTGAGAAAAAAAAATGACGTTGTTTTACCAATAAAATATTGGTATATTAGTCCTATACACTGTATTACATCTATACATCATTTTCAGCTTAATTTTTCAGTTATTAAAACATACGTAGTTCTTTTATCCTACTGGCAATTTCATGAAGCATGTATAGCTTCAAATGAAGCGCACTCATATAATATCGATCGAACTTCACATTGCAAGTTCATTTGATCACATAATAGAGTACATATTATTAAATAAAGATTTGTATTTGAAAACTAAAATACGATTGTTATTAGCATGCCCCGAAGTCAAACCAAAGGTTTAGCCAAAAAAATACCTTCACCTAAACATTAAATATTTCTATCTAAATTTAGTTTTTCATGCTTAGTTAATTAACAATATGCGAGTTAACATTTTGACGTTATTTTCAGATACATTCATACATACATACATAAAATCACGTCTGTATCCCGTAGAGGTAGGCAGAGACCACGGATTTTCACTACAAACAAGCCTAAATTAAAAACTAAAAAAACTAGAGATGAAAAGCTAGCTCAAGCAATGTTTCATAAAAATAAGGTATATGAAGAAATTAAGAAGGATCCTAAAAAATATGCACTGCAAAAAGTAAAAGAAAGACTAAGATATTTAAAACACAAAGAACAAAAAAAAATAAAGAGTATAAAGGACATGACACCAAGAGAAAAGAAGCTTCAAAGAAAAAAATGGAATGAATGTACCAAACGGCACCTAGAAAAATTTAAGAAATATATGAAATAATAATTTAGTTAAAACAAAATCTCCGTCAAGTGATCGCGAAAATTTAGACCCTGCTCCATACAACCCATATGCAGGACTATCTGCCCAAGCACCCAATGCACACTAACACAAAATACAAGCCGCCATGTCAACTAAGACAAGGATTATTAAAAATACTTCGTTATCATCACCAGAAGAAAATAGGTAAACTGAACCAGGAAAATAAAAAAAAATAAAAAAAGAGCAGTGTAGCAAGAAAGAGTAAGGGTGAGAAAGAGAAAACAAATACTATAAGCAGCAAGCAGACTATACATATAGTATACAAGCAAGTTCGGGGCTAGGTGGCACTGTGTGAACATGTCCGCTAATTTTACTAATAAAACTATCGTAAACTTGTGTTTTCACGTACCGGTATATCGGTACCTCTTCACCGATATACCGGTACGTGAAAACACCCGTTTTTAAAATGAATGTCCGCTAATATTGATTTATTATTAATCATCTTTCCCTACAAAACATTTTGCAAATACAATGTTTGTTTGTTTTATCACGACCCATTAGTAAAAACTAGGTCATCATATTATCATTATGTCCTATGTATATATGTATTATATTGACGACCTCTTTTTTGCATAATCTGCAAATATTTGTTTCGTGTATGGCTGTTTCTACGTATATAACATGTTATATGTATATATAAGTATGTATTCGCAGTGCAACTCCTTTTTTTTTATTAACGAGGAGTAATAGCATAGCTCTTTCCATGTCTCGTTGTCATCAACATAAAGCGCAAGTCACACCGCTAGCTAGCAAGCGAGCTTAAGTTAGGTTAGGTTTTTGATGCTTCGGTTCACACAGCGAAACTGCAGAGACAAGCTACATTATCGTACAGTTTCCCACGTCTCGCGTCTCCCGCCAGCTCGCTCGCTCGTTACCTAGCAATGTGGCCTGCGCTTAAGTCTTAGAATAAAAAACTAGATAATACAATAATAATAAATAAGAATCTTTCTAAGTAAACAAATCTAACTGATCTTTTTTTACAGAATTCAATTGCCACTACGGGCAGACTCTACGCGGAAAGAAGATGCTGTGTATCAATAAATACACTTTCTGCGTACATTCGTCGATGGGTACGAAGGTTCGATGGCGGTGTATGTACCATAGAAGACGTAAGTGCCCTGGGTTCGCGTGGACCGATAATGATAAGCTTTTCAGGATGAGTGATAATCATAATCACTAAAGTAAATGAAGAGAAGAAGCGATAAATTACTTTAAAAAAACGGGTGTTTGGTGAATGATATAAAGTTTGAAGTCGAAGTTTATAATTATTATGATGCGCATGATCTTATTGAAACTTATGTTAATAAAGAATTAATCTTTATTATTGTGGCATTTAAATATCAATTAAGTAGTAGTTAGTTTAGTTAAAGTTATTTGATAGATTCTAGTCATAGAAGTAATTATATTCTGACACTATCTTATTTATTTTAAATACAAGTGCTTGCGCATGCTAATCTATTACTAGTCACGAAAATATAAGGTACCTACACCAAAACTAGAAATTAACTTGATCAGCTATTAAAATGTTCTTCAAATAATAATGATGAGTTTTATTGTAACCTGTATTTGCAACTTTTATAGCTCTTAGACCAAAATAAAAAACAACCAGTGTTGCTACTACATAAAAGTTGTGCTTCACATCATATACCTACTATGATATAATTAAAATTACCAGTGACCCTTCACGCGAGTCCTTATCTGCGTCAACATCATCATCATGACAACCTTCTAATGTTCCCACTGCTGGGACACTGGTCCACTCTCAATTGAGAGTGATTGGGTCTTAATCCACCATGCCTGCCTCTTGAATAATTTGAATCCATTGCGTAGTTTAAAAACTAAGCGTACATTTAGAGTTGCAGGCGGAAAGCAATTTTAGCGTAATACCTAAAAATGATTGTTTTTTCAGTGTTTTACAAAAAATCTACCAGAGGAAAGACCTTGCTTTGTATCGGTAAATATACATTCTTCGCTCACCAAGTTCTAAAGAAGAAGATACGATGGGCTTGTTCTACTCATAATAATAAGCGTTGTAATGCGTCTGTGACTACTTTAGAAAATGTTTTTTTGAAGATTAATAATAACCACAATCATTAGGGTTTGAGTAGATTAGGACACACGCTTGTGGTAATAAGTTTATACGGGTCAGTGGCCAACTCTTGTGAAGAGTTGGCCTATGATAGGCAGTTGTTTTTTTTTAATAAATATTTTATAACAACAGAACGTCTATGTGCATAGTCTTTTTTTTTTATCAGACATTATGGTCTTAACAAAAACACATGACATCAATAACTTGAATGCCGAAAGTTTAATGTTTGTTACTTAATCAGTACTCACGTCGTATAAGATGAACCAATTTCCCATAGTCCTTTATCAATTAATTAAAGTTAAAATAATGTTACAGCAAGTTGTTAATTATTTATGTAAAGAAGTATAATAATTATAGACAATCGTAGAGTAGGACACGGATTTTCAAAACTCCGAAATCACACAAATATATTACCAGTCTCGAGTCTCGAGTACGGAGTCAGTAAATCACATAACCGAAACTGAAATATTGCTATCCACTGGTTTACTTATGCGTATAAAAATATACGCAATTTAGTTTAAGTTTGTACATTTGGGTGAAGTGAAGAAAAGTTCGATTGTAACACTTCTACGGAAACAAGAGATGACGGACGCATACCAATCGCAGTTCACCAAAAACAGTATAATGAGCCACTTACTCGAATAGCATCAATACTTACACTAACGTGCAGTTTTAGAAGTCACTTACGGCAACGTATCGCCATCCCAAAAATAGATCAAAAATCATATACTGTTTTAAATTGAAAATGTAAGGGTGCGAATAAAAAAAGATAAAAACCAGACGTGAATGACAAAAGAAGTGTTACGAAAGCACTGTGTAGTTTGCGAGTATTTTTGTGAAGCTCATCCATCATATTCTACAGCCTGACTAGAGCCTGGAACACGAATTTCCAAAACGCCTGAATTACACAAATCTTTAATCTCGAGTTCAAAAGTACGAAGTCAAAAAATCACAAAAACCAAAGCTTAGTAAATTAGAATTAAATTAGTATGCACCAGTTTACTGACATGTTATTTAATTATACTAACGTGTTGTTATTTATAGTTTTAGAAATCACTTACGCAGCTAAATGGCCACCCCCAGAACAGATCAAGAAGCATGTATTGTCTAAAATTGAAAATATAAAGTTGCGAGTCAAAAAAGATAAAAACCATACGAGAATGACAAAAGAAGTGGTAAGAAAGCCATGTATAAGTTGCAAAGCTAAGAAGAAAAGGATATTGACTCAATACGAGTGTAAAGCCTGCGTTGGAGAACCAGGGTACTGCACACAATGTTTTTGTGAAGCTCATAATTAATGAGTAAATAATTAATCAAGTATAAAGTATTAAGTATGTATAATAAAAATTATGATATAGTATAAGAAAACATTGTCACAAATTGGTTGTAGGAGGCTGATAATAAATAAAAATATATAATAATCATTAATCAAGTAGAATTGGGCAAGTTTGTCGCATGCCCGAAAAGAGATTATATATAAGATTAGATTAAATTATATTACATTAGATAGGTTTTTAATAACATAATAAAATA
Source organism: Colostygia pectinataria (assembly GCA_951394395.1). Taxonomy (NCBI): domain Eukaryota; kingdom Metazoa; phylum Arthropoda; class Insecta; order Lepidoptera; family Geometridae; genus Colostygia; species Colostygia pectinataria. The sequence continues at coordinate 3,232,692 of OX596357.1, read as the reverse complement.
TGTACATAATTACATTACATTACAAAATACATATACAACAGTTGAACCACATAAAGACAGTTACAAATGATCTATAGATAGCTCAACTGATCCAAATCACTACTAGACGGAAGCGTTCCCAACATGCTGGCTGCATTGCCACGTTGAATGGCAATGCTGATACGTTGAGCCAGTTAAGAACCAGCATTTGGATCACGCGTCGCTTACATTAGATTAGATCAGAAAAGGTAGACACTTAACTTATTGACGACCTCATTGTTAGTCTTATATTTTTTCCAATTTTTCTATGGTGTTACAAAGACCTAGGCCACTATGAAATTGGACCTTTAAATTGTAATAAATTATTTACTTGATCTATAGGTAATAAATACCTACATGACTTGTTTGTTTTATTTTGTATTGACATTGAGAATTTATAATAATTATTTAATTTACTTTTAGTTGTTTAATTGTAGAGTTTAATTTGATTATGTTACTTTCATTGTAATTTATGTTTATTAATTATTGTGTTCTATATTAAGTTATAAAATAATAATATATTCATATATTCTAATGTGTCTAATAGACCTGTAATCTTTATCAATAAATGCTAATGACTTATGACATTGGCGCGTTAGGGAGGCGCCCGGTTGAGAAGCAAGAGGGTTCGATCCCCGCTACGGAACAATTGTTGCATGATCTGCAAGTATTTGTTCCAGGTGTGGTTACTATGTGTATAACAAGTTATGTTTTTATTATGATGTTAATAATGCATAGGCACGCACGCAAGGCATAACATCTACAAGATGGCTGTAACCATAAATATATTATCCGATGACCGATGATGATGACGACCGATGTGGCGCAGCGGGCGCAGGTCCGCCTGCGACGCAGAGGTTGCGGGTTCGATTCCCGCCTCGGGACAAATGTTTGTACGATCTACAAGTATTTGTTCCGGGTGTTCTGGGTATTTTCTATGTATAATAAAAAATATCTATCTATGTATTGTATTGTATTAAGTATAATATCAGTCATCTAGTACCCATAATACAGCTCTGTGTAACAGCAGCTTACCTTGGGGCTAGATGATGCTGTGTGGATTGTCCCGCATTATTTATTATTATGTTAATTAGAAAATGCCAGTTGGGTGATTGCGTAACTTGTTTGCAATCCGATTTCAATTAGTGAACAAACAGTTTACTGAAAAGTAAGCTGTTTATTTGAGGTTATAATTATTTAAAGTTAGGGTTTTCATTATTTTTTTATCATTGAATAACAAATCGAAGGACATAGGTCAGTCACCAATTAGGCCGCGTGATAAACTAGTCAGTGTGACATTCTAATTAAGTCTGTGTTCCGGAGCGAGAAATTGGCAGGACATAAAGTTTGTTAGTATGATCTGCAAGTACTTGTTCCAAGTCAGGATTAGGTTATATACATGTACTTAGTTAAAAAAAATAAATGTATGAGTATTCTATCGGTTGTCCTTTGTACTTGACTTTGTGTAAGTCCTGTCTGACAAAATTTTATTTAGATATAAGCCATTATTATAATACCTATTTAAACTGTAGTTATTTACCTAATAATATTGTAACACTTGTGCTTAAAAAAATAAAAAAATATTTAACATTTTTTTTTATTTGTTGTTGTTCAATTTGTTCAATTAACTTATTTATTTATCGCGTAAATCACCGTTTTATTTTTTTCAACCAACAAAATTTAATAAAATATCTGTTGCGATAATTTGGTCGCAAAAGTTTTGGCACTTACTTTCCACTGGGAATTTTACTAGTTGAAATTATACTTACTATACTTTTATCTTCATAACTCTTTTTATTTATATTACCTGCTCTAACTCGTTATTTCAAAACTGTGACATCAAAAAATATAATAATACCTAATTTACAGTGTCGTTTATAGCGTCAAAAAAGGGGAAAACCCTGCTATGCGTGGGTGGATACAACTTTTACAAGAAGACCGTCTCAGCAGAACGCATCAGGTGGACATGTTCCAGCCACCGGAGCAAGGGTTGTAAAGCACGAGTACTTACGTTCTGCAATGAGATAACAAAGATGTCTAACGTACATAATCACTAAGTAAGTAAGTAAGCTCGTATGAACCAGTGGCCAACTCTAGTGACAGAGTTTTAGGCCGCCCGAAAGCCTCTGCCATGGCCTAATCAAGCAGGGCAGTGGATAGATCATGGCGTTCTTTGGGGGAAGCCAATGTCCAGTTGACATCTATAGGCTGATATGATGAGGAATTGAAGCACGGATGCGCTGAAGAGTTGTAACGTCCATTGAAAGAGTTCGTCCGGGGAAGTACTACCATCATATTGATTTCTGCCGCTAAACAGTAATTTGCATTGCTTTGTTCTTCCTCGAAGGGTATGGTAACCGGTAAAATTACTGGAACATGAGACTACGTCTTACTCAGCAAGGCAATGCACAAGTGATAACTCTTCGTATGAAAGCTATGTATGCTACAAAAAGATATTGTTTTTAGGTTGTGAATAAAATATACCTTGAACTTACGATTCAGGTATTACGTTTTTGTATTTTTCCCTATAGTAGTATAAGTTATGGGTTAACATTTTGGGCATAATAAAGATGATGTTGTTATTTACGATTCAATCTATTATAGTTTTATACTAAGTATGTACTGTACCTGTGGGTATGGAATTCTAATAAACCGTTTATTATATCGACACGGCACTTTGAAAAGGAATATTCTTTGAGTTATGTTTAAAATAGCTTTATTCATAAACGAACTTTTCTGTTAGCTAATGTGTCTTTCAAATCTATCACCGACTTTGTTCATTGACATGTTATTGACAAAAAAGGACAATACTGCTAAAGCTAAGCATGCTAAACTGCTAAAATTACAATTTCTTTTATGAATAAGGGTATTAAATCTGTGCATTGATTGTCATTCAGCAAGCTGCCAAAATTTTAGTTTATTTTATGAATAAGGGTATACCTAAGACTGTGCATTGATTGTCATTCAATACGTACCAAATTGATAACATGCTTTTTATACTTTCCAGTTTCATATATAAAATCAAAAAAGGGAAAATTGCTCCTCTGCGTCGGTGGTTACACTTATTACCATAAAACGACATCAGGGGAGAGAAAACGATGGGTTTGCTCAAGCCACCATAGTAGGGGATGTAAGGCTAAAATACACACGTATGGTGCGGCTATTATTTTTATGCTGCAAGAACATGACCATCAGAGTAATACAATGGTATTCAAAGGAGATATGCCCTCAACAGCTCAGTATTACCACTAGGCGCTAGTGTGGTCGTGCCCTTATATTATTTTATTATATTACCACAGAAAGACAAGACAGGTTATTAGAACAAAACTCTGCTAACCTGTCCACTCTTGTAGAAAAAAAAATAGTTTTAAAAATATTAAATAGTAAATAAAACTTTTTTTTTAGTAATTCTGTTATTTCCCATTGCTGGGCAAAGGTATCGTTTATTTATTTTATGATAATAATAAAACTAATTTATTTTCATAATTATTTTAAGAATTTCTCATGCCTCCTCTGAATTCGTGAAATAGCGATTTTTTTCATAGAAAACGTAGAAAAAACGCAAAAGTTTCGATTGATATTGTTTAGTGGAGATCATGACAATAAAATCAATCAGTTTCTTGTACTCACTAGCCATAGTGCATTAGTTAGTAAGTACCTACTTAGCTTTGATCTAGCGGAAATGACTGTTATTGTAATTAAGTTAATTGTTTTAATGTTTTTATTGGATAACGCTGAGCGCCTTATTACCAAAGTTTTGTCTGTAACAATAAATTATTGACCAAGTTAACTCTGTATTTATTAACTGCAATATCAATAAAAACGAATTTTGCTTGGTCCATAGAACCATCTGGAATTCTGCAACCATTAAGATCAACTTGATGGCGAGGCTGGCGTCAAAATAGTCGATGGACAGTGGCTGTTAAATACTGTACAAGCGTTAATTTTGACGGTATTTGAAGGTTGATTAAAGTTTTGACAGTAATTGACAGTTGCTTATTGTATTTTTTGTATGAATAGTAGATCGTACGTATAACGCGCAACACACTCAGCGGGCGGGCGCGGGATTGGTCAGATTTTTGTTTTAATTTGTATGGACGACAAGGATGACATGAACGCGGGAGCGGCTGCCGCGCTTCACCCGACCCGCGCCCGCGTTCAGTGTGTTGTCATTCTTGACGTCAGAACAAATAAAACTAAAAACACCCGCGCCCGCGTTCTGTGTGTGTTGCGCTTAAGTCTCAGTATTACCATCAGTGACCTGTTAAATTTGACAAGACACAGTGAGTGTCCTATCAAATTTGACAGGACAGTATCTGGCGTTCGAAAAACCTTGAAATTACCTTTACCAGTAGCCGCTAGCTTAACTTTTTTTTATCAGATATCACTTGGTTTACTACAAAAAGAGGTAACCTGGGACTACGCTTAAGCGGATACAACTACTTCATGAAGGGAAACGGACGATCCGCATACACCCTGAAAACCAGATGGTCATGCTCTTCGCACCACAACAGAGGCTGTCGTGCAACTATTTTTACGATCAACCGTGTGATTGTTAAAGTGAATGATGTCCACAATCACTTGAATCGTAATATCGTTCAGAACAATCAGCTATATTAGTTTTTTTTATTGTTAGCAAGTGACACGCCTGACCATGTGTTGCAGTGCCACCCAAAACAGCCTCTTTCTCTCTACTGGACTAGTATTTATATATTATTTATAGAAAGCAGCATTTGACGACGATGTCTTCAAGGCGTCTTTAAGGCTGCGTTTCCACCAGAGATGTGCGAGGATGTGCTTTAATGAAGTGATTCTATTGGTTCCTAAAAACACTTTCCTTGCTACACATCCTCGCACATCTGCTCTGGTGGAAACGTAGCTTAAGAGTCGCCTTCCCTGTCTCGTAGTAGGTAGGTACTATTATATAGGGCAGCATTAAGTTGAGACTAGATTATTTATACCGCATCGCGCAGAGCGGATTTTTAACCAACTTCAAACCGCTAATTATGAATTGATTTTAAGATTCTTTTTTTTTATAGGTATACTTCAGAGGTGGTTCCATATTTTTTTTTATTGGTTTAGTAGGTACTTTTTGAATATAAAAAAGTCTCAATAACCACATCCCCTCATATCATATTAAATATATAGGGTCTTTGATTATTGGTGCGCGATATTCAAGGAACATGTTCCACACACAATAAAAAAAATTAACATGTCCATTTTTTTTAATAACCATTTTTCTGAAAAATTTTGAGTAAACGATTACGTTTTTCTGGTCAATTATTAATTATATTAAAAATGTAGGTATTTATTTGTAAGTTTTTGTGTTTTTTTTTCTTTGTATTATTGTACCTTTAGTATCACCTCTGTTCTGTGTTGGTTTGTGTCAATTAAACTTAACTTTCACTACAAGTGTAATAAGTAGTGCCTATTTATATCTGTTTTATGCTTGTTAGTAGGTACAATATTGAGATTTTGTTTAATAATCATATTATATTTTAAAACAAATTACAAATATTATTTATTTTAATTGCCAAGGTAATATAAATGTAAAAGTTTACTTTCCGCCCCAAGTAATTTTCTCCTGTAACTTCTGGTAATTTTCAGATGACGTATTCTTCTCCAAGTCTTTAAGAGGAAAGAAGCTACTTAACTGCAATGGATTCACATATTACACTCGGTGTAACGGGCCTAGATACCGTTGGGTCTGTTCTACCCATAAATATTGCAAAGCCGGTCTGACCACAATCGAAAAAAATATTGTCAGGGTTAGCAAACACAGCCACAATCACCCTGTTCGACAACAATCTAAAGGTACGAGCTAGTAACCGACTGCAGGCACCACCTGCAGGCAACACCTCAGTCGTGTCGCCGCGTTACGTCATAGCTTCATACCGAGCGTTAGACGACACTGTCGCTATGACGTAACGCTGCAAAACGTCGCATGCAGCTTTTGCCTGCAGTCCGGCTACCAACTTGTACCTTAAAACGAGTTTTTATCAAGTGTCTTTTTATATTAACGGAGAAATGTTAAGATTGTTATTTTTATGTGGCGGACATTTGGGCAACTTGATAGTACCGCAGTACTGAGCAGTTTGTAGCATATACTGTACTTAGTAGTTTAATAGTATTGACGGATTTTACACAGCGTCATCTAGCCATAAACCAATCAAAGTTTGTACTATGGGAACCAGTTAATTAAAGAAAGAAAGAAAATAGTTTTATTTGTGACGAGCATAAGTAGATACAATATACAGAGTAGGTACATATAATTCTAATAAAATAACAATAAAAAAAAACAAAAACTAAAATTAAAAACTAAGTAGGTTAGAATAGGTCGTGTGCTTTAGTTGTACCTACTAATATTAATATTATTTAATAATAATATTTAATAGAATACTTACATGGTTTTTTTATAATATTTGCGGGATTTTATCGCGTAATTACCTTTTTATTTCCCCGACGTTTGCACTCGACCACGGTTGTTGCAACACAACCGAAACGTCGGGGAAATAAAAAGGTAATTACGCGATAAAATCCCGCGAATATTATAAAAAACTATGAGTTCTGATCGCGAAAGTTTAAAAAAGAATACCTACATATTTAAGTTTTATTTAGCTAAACAAACTTGTAAAGTAACACCCAGATGCAGAACCAGAAAAAATGTTTGCATACACTTTATGCAAAAATTTGTCTTGCAGCAGGATTCGAACTGCAATCTCGCGCTTTTCATCCGGGTACTCGCCCACCGCACCAAGAAGTTGTCAATGACATGTTATCGGTATTAATAGTCTACTTGAGACGTAAATAGAAAGTTTATTTACTTTAATTAAGTAAGAAGTGTTAATTATTTAATAAGAGTATTTTTTGATACCTACTTTATTAAGTAGGTAATTATTATGAATGACATGTAACTATGGTGTTACCAATAAAGTATTGTACTGTATTGTATTGTATTGTACCTGTTTCACCGTACCCTTCGAACCGGAATGCAGCAACGCGAGCTTACTGCTTTGTGGCAGAAATAAATAGTAGTACTTCCTCAGATGATTTCTATCACTCGATACTCGATCCGGAGCGCTCGTGACGTAGCTGGCTTAGTTGTTCTCAACAGATCAACGAAGTTAAGCACTGTTCCGCGTAGTCATCGTTTGGATGGGTGACTGCCAGTGGCAATTTAAACTGAGCGCTCCCGTGCTTCGAGGGCACGTTAAGCAGTTGGTCCCGGCTTTTTCAGATCCGCCGCGGGTGTTTTTTGTTGACACACTGAACGCGGGAGCCGCTGCTTCCGCGCTTCACCCGACCCGCGCCCGCTTTCAGTGTGTTGACATCCTCGACGTCAGTACAAATACAACAAAAAACACGCGCGGCGGATCTGCCGCGGGCCCGCGCCCGCGTTCTGTGTGTATTGCGCTTAAACTATTAATAAATATTCGCTAGCGAGTCCATCAAATGCCAAATGTTAGCCATTCAAATTTTAAAAATAACGTACGCTTTGTCATTGACCTTGCTAGCGAGGATAGTACTCGTAAGTCAGTAACAGAGTTGACCATTGACTCAAACAATTTTAATCTAAAGAGAGAGAACATAAAAGCATTTTGGTAAAGTCGAAGTGCTTATACCAAATTGATTGGTTGACTTAATTAAGTAACTCAGGGTATACGTAAAGTTAAAAACAGTATTGTCCCAATTTAGCAGTGACCATACCACCAATCACCATCAAACACTGATCATAGAATATTGAGAATAACAAAGCTATCAGCAGCACGTCGAAGAAATTAAATACTCTGATAATTATTTATTTATTTATTACTTTCAGAGCAATGCGAATACTTTAGATCCCAAAAATCTGGAAAGCTGATGATGAGGATTGGTGAGTTTACTTACACCAAGAAGATCACGAATGGTGTCAAGACGCGGTGGGTTTGCTCCTCGCACTGCTTCCGCGGATGTAACGCTGCAATCACCACCTGTGAAAAGCAGGTTATCAGGATTAACGATCTTCATTATCATAAGAATCCAAGAATGTAAATTTATCTACCAATCTGCATTGGGTCCGCAGATTAAGACCCAACACTCTTACTTGAGAGTAAGCCAGTGTCCCAGCAGTAGGGACATTAGAAGGCTATCATAATGATGCAAATTCAGAAGACATTTGTGTTGATTCGGCTGTAGTATTTTCTAAACTTTGCTAACTAAATGTATCGCGGTCTTTTGTATTTTAATTCATTAGAAAAAGACGTCAACAATTTTAGTTAGTTTAGTTTACAAAATATTGCAACATAATCGACACTTTTGCCTACAACCCCTGGATTCAAAGACAATAAATGTCACACTAGTAAAAATATTACAAGTCTGTTTTAATGATGAACGACACTTTTAATTATTTTTTTAATGGACTATAATAATGCTATAAGACTGTCTGACAGTCCGTGACAGCGTTACCCGAACTTATCATCGTCATCAACTTATAGCACTGCTGATTATAGGTCTCTCTCATGGCGCGCCACTGCGCTATTGACTACTAGAGTTATACATAAATGTATGTATAAAAGAGATAGTTGATATGTATATCAACTATCTCCTTTTTAATGTGATAAAATAAGTACAGCACTGACACATGTGTTCTTTATATTATTTGCAATTAGTTATTTAGTTAAACGAATTATAAAAATAAAAACCACTTACTGTTAAAAAACTTATTGTCCATGATTTTCTCTTTGAATTGGGACTTTACTAATTATTTTACTTGAATATCAGTAGCAGTGATATTCAAGTAAAATAATTATTTTAATGAACACATGAACAAAATGCTCCCCCTTAATAAATAGAGACAGTAAGAAAAGTGCCAATGGACACAATTCTTAGCAACTAATTTATTCTACAAGACTAGGTCATCTTAAAATTACTCATTAGCCTAAACGTAAGGCTAGATTGTAATAATATTGAAAACATTATTTTAAAATGTATTAATTAAAAAAAAAATATTTTGCAGTGAAACTTTTCTGTTTAAACAGTTGCTTTGTACCTACTGTGTTTTGTTCAAAAGCTATTTTGTAAGACTTCTTTATGATAAGACTTCTTTACGATACTTGTAATTTTTTTACTTAACTTTCCTTTTCAGTTTCGCTACTCAAAACAAAGAAGGGAGTACTAAACATAAAAATCGGCAATTACACTTTTTACCAAAAAGCAGGCAACAGTAAAAAGTCCAAGAAAAGATGGTGTTGTACTCAAAATAAGTACTGTAAAGCGATGATTCATACTGTTGATAATAATATTGTCGCTTTTTGTAACCAACATAACCATGATAAGAAATAAATTTTACAATACATGATCCACTCTACAATTTGCACTGAGTCACAGAGCAGGTATTAATACCTACTGAGTCTCAACACGATTTTTTTTCCTATACGGCAATTAGACTACGAATCAGAACATAGCAATGCAAGCGTAAGGTTGCGTTTCCACCAGAGATGTGCGAGGATGTGTAGCGAGGGATGTGTTTGTTATTTACCTAACCTCGCTCTGACAGCTTTAATGAAGTGATTCTATTGGTTCCTGAAAACACTTTCCTCGCTACACAACCTGGCACACTCTGGTGGCAACGTAGCCTTATTGCTTGGTGGCAGAAATAGTACTTCTCCGGACGAACTCACAATGACCTCTACTACTCTTGGAACAACGAATGTGTCAATTATTGTTTATTGTTAGCCTATATTGTCCCACTGCAGGGCAAAAGCTTCCCTCCCTTTTTTCTAGTTTTCTCTGTCCCTTGCTGCAGTGGGCCAGTCTGGTTGATGCACATCCAAGTCGTCACGCCATCTCGGTGGTGGTCTGCCGCGCGGACGTCTTGCAAGAGAGTCAGAAAATCATCGAATATGCTTAATTGATTTATATCATTTCTTTTAACTACTAGTCATAGATTTCCTTTAAATCCTTCCAACGCCTACGAGTTCATCTTAATATAGCCTCAAGAAACGAAAAAATTACTATTGAATATTCTTAACATCTTAGACCATATAACTAGTTTTCATGAAAATGTATCACCATTTTACACATTCAGATGTTGGATAAGTTTACTATAAACATTCATTTAGATAAAGAATTAAAGTTATAGTGATCAGAACCCGTTTTAAAAATATGAATGGCTATTTACTAACTTCCACATACTACACACAAGTGCTCTAGTGGTAGTGATTTTTACACATAAATTTTTCCTTAGGATCGGAAGGCGGGGTTCCGATCCCAAGGAAAAACTTATGTGCGCAATGCCAGTGCTCTCATACGGTGAAGGTAAACATCGTGAGGAAATCGGCATGTCCAAGAACTAAAAATTCGAAAGACATGTGCCATCCACCAATCCGCATTGGGTTCGCGTGGTGGATTAAGAGGCCTTTCCAAGATTTAGCGATATAATTCATGAAGTTCGCGTAAATGTATCTTTATATAGTATAAGTAATAGTGCGCGCGACGAGGAGTGATACGTCCTCCCTCCATAAGCGCTCAGCGCGGTTTGAGAGTCGCTGCTTCGATCGATATGATTATAAGTGCGTTAAGGTATGATTTTAAAAAATTCGTATTAAAAAAAGTCAATGCTATTAGACTATTTTCTTCGTAGTATTTATTTAATAAAAACTTAAACTTTAATTAAGTAGGTGTATTTTTATTGTAAACTCCTTACTTTAGCAGAAATAACAAGCGTAAAATTGGGAAAAGTACGCGTTTTTTAGACCGTCTTTTTTCAAAAATATTGAACTAACATGCTGTATTTTTCTCTATTCACTTAAATTTTAAAACTGTGATTATTATAATTGCATTTTTGGAAATATGTTAGACTTTGTTATTTCATAGAAAAAATGATCGAAAGTTGACTGGAATTGCTCATTTTACGAAACGTGCGATACTAATTATTTTTTTAACCAGTTATGTCTTGAGTTAATTCATATTTGCTCTGTTGGCTTAAATTTTAAGGGATAAAGCTTTTATTTTTTTTTATTTTCGTTAAAATATCTTCAACACACGAGCCACAATAGTGTTCGAAACTTCACGGGCTACAAGAAAATCAAGGATTGTCAAGGATAGGGCTCTTAAGACAAAATCACTCGGCCAGTGTCCCAGCAGTAGGAACATTAGAAGGCTGTCATGATGATGATGACTTAACTTGATATATAATATTATCAATCGTCTTACTTATTTTTAAATGAATAAAATCACGTAAATTCCTAACTCCCACATATCGAGACAAACGTATAGTTTTTGCATGTAGTATCTTGCCTACCATTCGCGGCATTCGCATAAAGGCAGTAAATTTACTTAGTGACGTGTGTAGGCGTCGACAATAGCATTCCACGTCGTTGGTTGGCTTTTTCTCCACCAATCACGTGGCTTTTCATAGTTGGACGTCTGCTGGCCAACGTTCAAAGTGTGAGTCCGTTTGATTAAATTCTTAATTCATTTATTTCTTTGATACCTATGTTTTCTCTATCAATTTTGCTTATTTAAGACAACTTTTGGACGAACATATACACTTATAAGTCACAAACATAGTCTAAACCCCACAATAGAAGAACCTACAGGATATCAAACATAAAGTATGGTACCTACCTACCTTACCTACAACAACCAAGAAGAAATATTTACAAATTATGCAAATATTTGTGCCGCAGTGGGAGCAAACTAACAATACTACCGAGGTCGTCAAACAGTCGAACAGTCTACAAACCAAGGCTAAGCAAGGCTCTTCTTGAACCATAACTTAAACAAAAACTGTCTCAAAAAGCTTACTATAAAATAACCGATTACTTAAATGATAAAAAGCTTAGGACGAATGTGCTCCAACTCTACTCCGCATCCATAACAATAGCAAGAGTCATGCGATAGAAACCCAGCCGGTGTTGTTGCCAGTTCTTTTACGGCATGGGCGCGTTAGAACTGGCGTAAATTATCCTAGCTTGTAAGACGTTTCAAAGTGATTCTTGTGATTTTATTGAAATAAACCTTTTTTGACTTTTGACTTTTGACATAACGCTGTAGTATCCCGGAATTAGAGAAACATAAGACTGGATTACTGTTATTTTAAGCATATATTGTGATTAAATGATGAGTGTCAATTCAATAAAAATTTTACCTGGTGGTAGGACTCTTCAGCAAAAGTCCGTCTTGGTGGGGACCACCGCAGTGTCAGATATTCTACCTCCAAGCAGTAGTGTGCAAGCTGCACTGTTTGGTGTCTGGTCTGATTTGAAGGGCACTGTAGGAAGTGAAATTACTGGGCGAAAGAGACTTAACAACAATGTCACGGGGTGATAAGCGCAGTGCAGTGCCACGCAAACACTTAAAAACTTTAAGCTTTGGGTGGCACTGCATCTGTAATAGTCAGGCGTGGTGCTAAACATCAGGTGGGCGCCTTGATTGTATTGTCACTTGCTGACATAATAAAAAAATACTCGTAAATAGTCGACCACTAACTCACACAAACTTACTCATTTCTTTAATAAATAGTGTTTTTTTTTTTCCAGCTAATAATATGTTCGCCAAATTGCAAAGATGTAACATGGTACTTCGTCTCGGAAGATACACATACTACCATAAAAAGGCTTTAAATAATTCCCCTTTGTCTAAGAAGATATGGGTATGTTCTACGCATTTCTGTAAAGGGTGTAAAGCAGTGGTGCACACTACTATAGACGATGCTATTGTTTTATTTAAAAATCATCATAACCATGAACCTGTCGGCGAAAGAATGAATTATGTACACTAACCTTAATATTAATTAAACATTCATTTTTATTTACCATTTTATTATTATATTCAGTCCAAGGAGTAAAGTGAGATGAAATTATTAAAATATGTAAGTGCCAAATCAACACTTATTTGCATTTAGTTCTTATCTAACACTAGGAATAAAACCTTGTTATTAATTAATTTATTTGTTTTATTTTAATTTGATCAGTACAAAAATGGATATTCTGTATACAAAATGTAGTAGTCTCACTCGCAATGTAAGTGTAGTTCGTAGTCATGTCATCCCCTAGTTTTGTATTATTTTCTTGCCATTCAATACGTCTTTAATATTTTAAGTACTTATTAAGTAATTTAGTTTTTTTTTCTCATGTACGTGACTGTAACATTCTTTATGGGAAATAAATGTCTATAACCGGACAAAAGTTATATTTCCGATGCTCACATACTCGCGTGGTACTACCCAGCAGAGCCACCTCGTTAGCATCTGATCATTTATATCTTAGAAGAATGTACTTACGTTATACGTACATAGTGTACGTATGCCGTTTATTGCTGTAAGTGTGCCAGGTACTGATAAAATCGACTTCGCTAGTGGTCCTGTTAGGAAGCATGCTTCCCAGCAGGCTAAACGCAAGATAAACGCTACTATTGTACGTATTGTGTTTAGTATGTACGTGTTGAAAAATATCATTATTATGCGGTTTATTTATATAACTGATTTTAACTATACAAACATTTTGAATATTCTTTACTTCAGTAATTCACTTGAGTATTCGCCGAGCAACCGTCAAATGCGGTCGCGGGCGGTGCTCATGAAAAAGAGCTTCTAAATAGCTTCAAAACGTCAGCATAAATGACAAATTCAAGTAAATAGCCGTTAATAATTTAATATGTACACCAGACCACGAGGCCGACCGCCAAAGCGATAGGTCGATGACATCAAGGCATATGGGGGACGTCACTGGCTGATGAAGGCAACTGACCGCCAGGCATGGAAAAAGTTGGGAAAAGCCTACGTTCAAAAATGGACAAATCAAGGCTCAAATTGATCATGATGATGATGAATTTATTATGTTATTCTAAGTGTTGTTAATCTAAACATTGTGTGTTTTCAGATTGTCTTCAGTACAAATATCTGAAATCTCAACGAGGAAAGCTAATGATATCTATCGGTGATTACAAATTTTGCTTGAAAAGTGGAGAAAGCAACAAAATAAAGCAGCACTGGCGTTGCTCGACACACGTCAATTATGGCTGTAAAGCGACTTTGATTACAATAGATAATCAGATTGTTTTGTCGAATAACAAACATATCCATTAACTAGCTCCGCCCGTGACTACACCAGGAAAGAACCAGAATAAATGAGTTGATAATGTTTCTAGTATTATTTTATTACTAAATGTTTTTTAATAAATTGTAAGTAAGAATACACTGCACTTGACAAGTGGATAGTCGATTTTGGACCTCACTCAACATTTTGCTTGCTATTTTAGGATATTATTATTGTTATATTTTATTATTTATTTGATTATTTTATTTTATTATTATAAGATAGAGGCGGTTTTGATACTGGCTTTCAACGAGAAATCTGTGAGGAATGAGTCAAAGTTTTGCATGATTTTGGATAGTGTACGTTTTGAATCTATACCCCTCAATTACTCCTTTTTGTTTGTACTAAATAGGCTCCTAAAGCTGACGGACCGATTTGGCTGAAATTTAAAATATAGAGATAATGACCGGGAAAAGGACATACATAGAATACTTTTTATTTCGGAAAAAGTACGGTTACCTAGTTCCACGTAAATGAAATCGACGGCAACAGCTATTATACTATTATAAATGCGAAAGTTTGGATAGTTGGATGTTAGTTACTTAAGCCAAAATGGCTGAAGGAATCTGGATGAAATGACACAGAGACTAGTCTGGATTAGCCTAGCTAGAACGAGTAGGCCCATCCCAGCTGTGAGAAATTAAATACTGTCACAACGATGATGATTTAAATAAATAAATTAAATAAATAATGCTGGACAATCCACACAGCATCATCTAGCCCCAAGGTAAGTTGCTGTTAAACATGCTGTATTATGGGTACCAGATGACTGATATATACTTAATACAATACAATGCATAGATAGATATTTTTTATTATATATAGAAAATACCTATTTTTTTAAATGTTTATTGTACGTATTTTTAAATGTTTACTTACAGATAGCCTGCAGTACAAATTTGGTTTCTCCAAACGAGGAAAGAGACTCATTTCTGTAGGTGGTGGGTACAGGTTCTGTTTGGCCGGAGCAAGCAATAAAAATAAGCAACGTTGGAGATGTTCGACACATCACAACTTAGGTTGTAAGGCGATTTTAGTCACTTTCAACGATAAGGTTATTATATGTAGGAACAAACATACCCATTCAGCAAGTAAGTTCCTATGAGTCAGTGGTCAACTCATGAACAAAAAAACAGTAGGTACTAATGTATTATTAGATGTCTGCTGTATTAACCATTAATAAATATTATATTATTTATTATTATTTTATTGATTACTACCAACAGTTTTACCTATAGTTACCTAGGTAAGTTAAAGTATCTTAAAGCTATACGAGAATTGGTACAGGTAAAAACGGCTTGCACCGAAAAATAACATAAGGTCATTTTACGATCTAATTTAGGTGTCTCTAAAAATAAACTGTGGTAACTATGGTATTTAGATTTGTCCTAACCTCAATCTTAATCTTTATATATTTATTTATTATAAACTAACTGTTGCCTGCAACTTCATGCTCGTTAATTTTTAAATACTTATTTTTTATTTTTAATAGTTATTCTGCTATTAGGAGCGGAGACAGATCTAAATCAACAAATCTAGTTTATCATTACTTTTTTTTTAATTTTTATACCACTAAAGTAGCAACCACGCGTACGGCCTACTTGATAGTAAGCGGTTACCGTAGCCTATGTACGCATGCAACATCATAGATATCACTTGCGTGCTACCACCCTGACACGTTAGTCTCATGTGCCTGTAATTACACCGGAAAACATACCCTTCGAACCGGAACACAGCAATGCGGGAAATTACTGCTTGGCGGCAGAAATAGGTATGGTGGTAGTCCTTTCCCGGATGAGCACTAAACTAACACAAAGAACTTTAATAGGTACTCTTAATAACGTACTTTTAGTAACCTTATTTTATTGTTTTAAATATTTTTTGACAAATAAAAACTTTTAAAACACTTTATTTGACAGTAATTATGAGTACGGAACTCGTAACCTTCAAACCGCTATCTTTCTATCTATCTAGTCAGCCGGCAACACCCACTGTTGAGTAAAGGCCTTTTCTCTATCACGCCACTCCTGGCGGTCTTGTGCCAGCCGGATCCATTGTTCTCCCACTGCCCTCACAAAAACCGCTATGTTGCAGATATATCCCCGTGCAAGTTTGTGACGTCACATCGAGGCAACCGACTTCTGTTAATCGGTCGATACACATTTTCCTCCGTTAAAAACAAAAGGGCGGAAGATAAAAGACAATATTGGCGGTGCTCTACTCACAACAGATGCAATGCGAGAGTCAGCACAGTCGATGATACTGTAGTTCCTATTCGAATTGAACATAACCATGGTCCTTCTCATAGAAATTCGTATGCGTAACTTAATTACTGTTCTGAACAGAACTCCTTTTTTTTTTATACAACTGAAGTGGCAACCTAGCGTGCGGCCCACAAGATGGTAAGGTTACCGCAGCCTATGGACGCTTGCAATACCAGAGGTATCACTCGCGGGTTGCCACCTTGAGGCTAATATCGAAAGCCTCATGTGCCAGTAATTTCACCGGAAACCATACCCTTCAGACCGGAACACAGCAATGCAAGCATTACTGCTTGACGGCAGAAATAGGTATGGTGGTAGTCCTTCCCCGGACGAGCTCTATCACAGAGAACTCTACCACTCCTAGCTTTGATAACTTTAGCTTTCTTGGCAGTTCAAGTAAAAAATAAGCAGTTTACTGCATTTGTCGGAGTTGTTCTGGTCATCACGCTGAAGTTGGTTTTAGAGTTTCTCCCTTTAAATAAAAAATAACATTAAAGTAAGTTCGTATGTCAGTGGCCAACTCTGGTGACAAGAGTTTCTAAGCCGCCCGAAGGTCTCTGTCATGGCCTAATAATTTTGAAAAAGCCGGGACTGGACTAACGTCCCCTCCGAAGCACGGGAGCGCTCAGTTGAAATTTGCCACTGGCGGTCACCCATCCAAATGATGACTGCGCGGAACAGTGCTTAACTTCGTTGATCTGTTAAGAACAACTTAGCCAGCTACGTCACGAGCGCTCCAAAATAACATTGAAATAGGATCTCATAAAGCTACTTACCACAAGATGTGCTTAATTGGAGCCTAGATGGCGCTGTGCCAAATGTTCGCTAATATTTATTTATTTCTTGTCAAACGTCACCTTAATCTGTTTATTCAAACATAGCACAAACATAGCGCCACGCCTGACCATAGCAGATGCAGTGCCACCCAAAGCTTAATTTTTTTAAGTTCTGCGTGGCAATGCACTGCGCTCATTTTTGACGCGGTTGCAAATAGTTGTTCCAAAGAGTGTATTCGTATCCGACAGAAGTCGGGAACAGCACAATGTACAATAACTTTGTATATTTGTTCCGGGTCTAGGTGATTTTATGTATTAGAAGTAAGTATTTATTTATATTTAGTATTTACAAAAAAAATAGGCAAGAGAGTATTATTGTAAGTATAATTTTATTTACTCCACCCAGAATATCGATAAAATGGGATAGGATTCCGTTGGTATCGTCAAAATGGGATAGGATTCCGTTGGTATCGTCAAAATGGGATGTTATGTTACTTTATATTTTATAAATATTGTTGATATCTCAATTCTGTGCAATATAGTAAGAAAAATAAAAATAAAAAAGGATTTTTTTTTATTAGAATAGTTTAAAAATCTATTTAATTTATATAATTATATTGTTTATAGGTACAATAACTTTACAGCTTTTTATAAAAAAAAATTAAATCATTGTTATGTTTGATGCCCAGCGATTGATGCCAGCGTGGTTGGCGACTACCCTGTTGAAAAACGAGAGGTTGCGGGTTTGTTTTCGGCTGCGTGACAAAAGCATGATAAGCAAATATTTGTTTCAGGTCCGGGTGTTTCTTTGTTGGTTTTACAAAAAAAATCAAACAAAATTACAAAATATATTCCATCTTGTTCTTATTCTATTGTATAGTTTGGGCACACCCCGAACACTCAAAATGTATGAAGCCAACACGTCTCAATCACCACATGCATAGTTTGTGTACGTAAGCGGTGCTGTTGTATGTGTGAGTGTCTTGGTTGTCCCTACCCAATTATAGCAAGAGCGAGATAGCACACTTTCGCTCGCGCTAGCATGCGCGCGCTTGGACCTACACAAAATCAAAATAAATGCATGCCTTAGCCCTTAACTCCAGTTCTGGTGAAAGGTGCAAACTCGCGACCGGGGTGAGGTAAGTAAAACTGGTGGGAGGTAGGTAGTGGCCATTCTGTACGTAGTACTAATATCTGTTTTGTGATTTGGGGCTAGGTAAGATAAAATATTATTTATTTCAAATCATTAAGGATTACAATTTTACAAACACTAATTTTATAAATCGTGTGCTATAAATAACAGGTGACAGGGACACTGGCCTACTCTCAGGCGAGAGCGATTGGGTCTTAATCCACCACGCGGACCCAATGCGGATTGATGGATGGCACATGTCTTTTGAATTTTTTAGTTCTTGAACATGCCAGTTTCCTCACGATATTTTCCTTCACCGTATGAGAGCACTGGCATTGAGCACATACATTTTTCGAACAAAAAAATCCGTTGGTGCACGACCGGATTCGAACCCACGACCTTAGGGTCGGAAGGCGGGGTCACTACCACTAGACCACCAGTGCTTTTTGTAGCTTAATACAAATTTTATTATTGTTTTTACAGTGCCGCCGTATCACTACACTGTGTCCAATTTGGGTAACCAACAGATTTACATGCAAGGCTATCGATACACTACCCGTAAGACCCATCGGAAAACTCCAAGTAAAAACTCAAAGAAGTTGTGGAGGTGCTGTGCTCACAGCAAAGGCTGCAGATCTGTTATTTACACAATAAAAGACATCGTTGTATGCGTAAAGAAAAGGCACAATCATCCACCTAAATTTTTCACCGATGAAGAATCGTATGCTTACTATAGGAACAAAGTAGCTCACAAACAACCTAGAATAAAAATAAAAACGGAGCTTGAAGATTACAGCCTTACCAAACCAAGCGATTTTTCTGTTTTATCTTTACCGTTGAATTCTGATGATGATGACTTCAACATCATTGCTTGAAATTTACTCTCTTCAGTTTTAACTTCTTCATCGGCACTCAATTTTGCTATTTCATATTCGGAAGGCCTAAACCTAATCCGTCCTTACCAGTCTTGTCAACGTACGACGAAAATACCGCTAACCGATTCTCAAATTGTTGATGAGAGAAAAACAAGAATATATTCATATCAATTAATATTAAAATAAAATGAACTGGAACATTTTTAAATATACATAAGTAAAAATGTTTATTGTACATATTTTTTTTAAATATGTTATGGGTCTAGATAATTAGACAATTCGGCGCTTTGACTTCGTCCAAGGCTTCGGCTTTCGTCCAAGCGAGATATGTCTCGATAGCTCAATTGGTAGAGTAGGTAGGTATACGCGGGTGGTTGCGGGTTCAAATCCCGCTTGAGGCGAAATAATTTTTGGTATATTATAATCTTTAGTATTCCCTTAGTGTGATGATATCATATCACTATAAAAGCAAAAATAATCAATTATATAATCATTAAAAAACCGTTTAACACTGTTTATTTATTTTATTTTGGTTTCTTTCATAATCTAAAGTTTATCTTTGTGAAGAAGTGCAACACAATGCAAAACAACATGGCAGTTATAACGAACAACTGGGTTATTAGGTACTGTCTAAGTCAAGATGCGTCACGTGATCATTGCTAATAGCTGTCATAGCGAACCTCTAGTGTTCCCATTTTTGAAAACTCAACACAATAAACATTTTTCCTTTAGAACTTTGTTTGTCTACTTAAAAATAAAATTGTTTGTTACAGTTAGTCTTATCTTTTTTCAAAATTTTCTATGGTGTTACAAAGACCTAGGCCACTATGAAATTGGTCGTTTGGTTGAGTTATGCTGACAACAAACTTTAAATGCTGATGGATGTGCGCTTAGTTGCCAACTAAAGTTGTATAAAATAATGATTAGAATCATAGTGTAATGAGTGAGTGTCGTGTTGTTTAATCGTAGTACTTGTAAATACGAAATGACAACAATTTGATATTTTAATCATAATTAATTGTAATTTTGTAATTTTTGAGGCTAATATTTTTATGCATATTAATAATACAAAAAAAAACATTTTCAGGAAGACCACATTTCGTTACAACTGACCGAGGAGTTCGACTATTGTATTTTAACGGATACACTTACTATATACATATTAAAAAAAAAGTAAGCGATAATTATACAAAAATCAGGTGGTTCTGTCGGAATGGTGCTAACAGATGTCGCTGTAGAGCAGTTATTTATACACTTAACGATGAGATAATTTCAATAAAATATGAACACAATCACAAGCCTTAAAGAATATATTAAAAAAAAACATAATACGAGTGTATCCTTATGTTTTTAATTAAAATATGTTATTGTAGTGCAAGTCCAATATGTCACATAAAAACACATGAACAATGCTTCCCCGTAAATAAAATAAATAATAAAATAAATAAATGCTGGACAATCCACACAGCATCATCTAGCCCCAAGATAAGCTACTGTTAAACAGAGCTGTGTTATGGTACTAGATGACTGATATATACTTAATACAATACAATACATAGATAGATATTTTTTATTATATATAGAGAATACCCAGAACACCCGGAACAAATATTTGTAGATCGTACAAACATTTGACCCGAGGCGGGAATCGAACCCGCAACCTCCGCGTCGCAGGCGGACCTGCGCCCGCTGCGCCACATCGGTCGTCAATAGACAGAAGACAGTAATAAAACTGTTAAATCTTATCAATAATATATTATATAGCTTATCAATAACTTTAGTCTTTAAAACTAGGTACCTATATTAAAACAACTATTAGAATATTTAAAATTAACAAAATAAATAACTTTAAAAAGCTATCATGTTTCATGACAAACTCATTATTATTTTTTACTAGCTGACCCGGCGCGGTTTCACTCGCGTTATTAATATATTATTGTTATAATATAAATTTTTCCTATTTTTTCTTGCCGTTTAAACCTTCCCTGGACTCCTACAAACATTTCAAGACGAAAATTAGCCAAATCTGTCCAGCCGTTTTTGAGATTTAGCGAGCTTAACGCACTGCAATTCATTTTTTCTAATAAGAGAGGATTAGTCTATTCGAAAAGAGAACCGTCTTGAATCAATCCTTTTCGGTTTTTATGACAACGGCTTAAAAGTCATATGTTTTATTGAACAGAGTGCTAATTAAGAAAAACTAGTTTGACAATCGTAAACGTAAACGTATCGGTCCAGCAGCTCGTATTCTATGTAATAAACATGAATACCTTTTTTAGGCGTAACACACACAGCGGGCGGGCGCGGGTCGGATCAGATCCACCGGGGGAGTTTTTGTTTTAATAAGTATGGACGACAAGGATGACATCACACTGAACGCGGGAGCGGTTGCCGCGCTTCACCCGACCCGCGCTCGCGTTTAGTGTGTTGTCATCCTTGACTTCAGTACAAATACAACAAAAAACACCCGCGGAAAATCTGCCGCGGGCCCGCGCCCGCGTTTTGTGTGTGTTGCATTTTAAAATGACATTTGTGTCTATCTAGTACTATTTACCACTATCAATATGATAGGTTTTGTGTTGTTTTAATTAAAAAAGACTGATGATGATGTTATTGTTATGATGAGCGAACTTACCCGATTTTGGGTACCTACTTACTGTGTGCGCTATACGAGTATTTAGTTTTTTTTAAGTGAAAGTTGTATTTTTCAGATAAACCACAATTCGTTCTCAACAGGAGAGGAAATAAAATGTTGCTATTGAACGGATACAGCTACTCCGTACATATAAAAAAAAGAATTTCTAATGAAATTACGAGAATTAGGTGGTACTGTTGCAAAAGTAAACCTACCCCTGATTCCGTTGGCTGCAAAGCTGTTATCTATACACTTAACGACAAGATTATTGTAAAGAAAAGAGATCACAACCATTTGCCTTAAAAAAAAACTAAGAATATTTTTAAGGATATTTTCATTTTATATATTTTTTATTTGTAATATTAATACATGTGTATCAATCAAACCGTAATAAACTATTATATTAACATGCAACATGCGTATGGTGTTCATTTACTTACCGAGTTAACCTCTAATTAATTGAATAAACTAACTTGAAAACTTTAAATACTTTTTTATGGCAGTGATTCTAGTAGCGCAGTTTTTGTTATTATAATTAACGCACTGACCTGCGCAACTTCATCCGTGGTTTTTCAATATTCATGTTATTCAACAGGCACAGTATTTTTTTCCGGGATAAAAAGTAGCATATGTGTTATTCCAGAACTTAAACCATCTACATTCTTTCATCACGATTCGTCAGATACGTAGAAACATACACAGGCAGGCATTAATAATATTAGTAGTTTATTAATAATGATAGTTAAAATCTTGTTCGAAAATTCGTATGTTTATTAATTTTGTTTTATTTTTTAGATACAATGAAGCCATGCCAGTTATCGAACCAGCCGGATAAAATAAACTTAGCAGCCGCCGGCGGCGGCGGCGCCGAGACAACCTGCAAAACTAACCCAATAATGATTACACATGAAGCTATATCACCCACCCAACCAATGGAAATAAACCCTATTATATCAGTCTCTGAAGGGTCTTGGATAGTTGTGGATGCCCGCCAAGTCTCTTCTTCAAACAAACCAGAAACAAAGCAGATCATTCCGAAATCTTGGGTAACTCACGCAGTGAACACGAACGAAACCTCATCAAACTTGTTAAAAGATTCACCTTTTGCGCAAGACGTCTCCGAAGTTTCATGGGGAATTGTTGCTTTAGTGTACCCGGACCAAACACCGTTAGACCAATCAGCAAAAAGAGATTCTACTATGGCGTCTGTAGACGTACCTATGCTAGACTGCTCTGCGAAAAATTGGCAGGTTCACTCATATATTCGAGCATCGCTGGATAGTTTTCATGAACTTTATATTCCAGGTTTGTTTTTGTAATTACTTGCTTTTTCTCTGTTTGAACTTTCTAAGACTACTTAAATCGATTTATCATTATCTAACTATTTTTTAATGGTCTTTGGTTCTACTGACTACGATAACTTTTTATTAGAAGTAGCCACTTGTTAATTGGTCCTTGATAAAATATTTCTCGTGGTAATTAATAATTTTTGGACGACATTAGTTTGTTCAATATTGTACAATACTGACTATTTTAACAGGTCAATTGTCTGCCGAACACGTAACCAACAGTCAAGAACCAATGAATATCGATGAAGAAGTTCTACCTGAGAATCAACAAGATGACTCAATCATTGCGATACCCCTCATAACCGATCCAAACAGCACTCCAGAACTATTGACATTTCGTCCAGGTATATACGAAGGCGATGCTATTCCACCAGTGTACTCCAACTTTAGTATCATTGCGGCTTCGAGCGACTACGAACCGCAGGTGCCGTCTCCAGTCTACCCTAATCTATCTATTATTCCGGAACCAATGTGCGGAGACCAACCAATCACCGAGTCCATAGTTATTGACGGAACAGTCAATTACGAGCACGTGACCGAATCTATGGCAATTGTTCAACCAATTGCCGAGAAGGAACTCTCACCGGCTATTGAGAAAATGATGAACCAGGAGCTGCCAACAACTATTTCTGAATCGTCTACCAATTCAAGCTACAGAGGCGTAGGTTCGTAATTTTCTTATATAAGAATATTGGTTACATTTAAAATAAATAAAATGGACTTTTTTTATTACAGATCCTAAGATGCTGGGTACATTACGTCGTACAAAATTGATTTTGATTTACAAAGGTTACCATTTTAGCCGGTATTATTGTCAAGGCATAAAAATCAGATGGCAGTGCGTCAACCGAAAGTGCGGAGCTTACCTATACTCAGTCGGAAATAAAGTAACAGTTACTAATCTTGTTCATAACCATCTTTCGGTAATATCTCAAAACTGCGCATCAGCTCAGAGTGCTGAATACTACCCAGTCTCGTTGGATAAACCTATTACTGCTATAGACGATAATGTCCTTTCCTTGAACGATGACACTGATCAAAATACTTACACTTCCGCTGGTATTGACACAATGTCTTTAACTTACGGCCGTAACTTGCAACTCGATTCTGAAGAATCGTTTAACCTAACTAAAGCTACAAGATATTTACCAGATAGTGATCTTTTTCATCGTAACTTTGCCCATGGTGCACTAACTTCAGGAAATACTATTATTGCTCATGACCCTAGTCTGGAAATCACAGTGAAACCACCATCCATTTCAGCAGACTATGTAAAAGATAGCGTAGTTATTTTAGGGAACACTATTATTCGACATAACCCTAGTCTGGAAATCACGGTAAACCCGAGCTCCGTTTCTGAAGACAATATTTACAATGATGCGACTTCTGATGCTACAACTACTTTAACTAGTGCTCCTGACCCCATGACTGTTTGTGTCACGACTTACAACTCTCCATCACTACAAGATGAATGTTCACCAGACAGTTTGGAGGGTCATGCTTCGGGCTCTTATATTAATTATATGGCTGTTCCCAAAGACGTTAAAGCTAAAGTGACAATAACCACAAAACCCAAAATATCTAAACCTCGAATTTATCACGATGGCAAACTACCACCTGGTAAATTTTCACAGCTTACTGATACAACTACCAAGCCGAAATATAAAGGAACGTATGCTTCTGTAGCTGCTACTGTAGCTCAATCTACTATCGATGCTTCTAGTGTTCCACCTACTTCTACTCCAGCTTTTTCTTATCACAAAATTCACACTGCGACCCCAAGAAGCTTAAGAACGCTTGATTCAGCAGTTTCTAGTACTCCAAGTGCTACTTATGCCCCAGCTGGTATTAATAGACGATCTCGGTGGCACAGTGGGCGAGTGCCCGGTTAAAAATCGAAAGGTTGCGGCTTCGATCCCCGCTGCGGAGCAAATGTTTGCTAATCTGGGTCTGGGTGTTTCTATTTATTATAATTATGTATTAACAAAACAACAATGCCTAAAGCACATAGGCCTGACAGAAACCACTGATTTATTCTGGACTTACTGATTAAGATTTCACTTCAGCAAGTTCCGATTCTAACATTACCAGGTTTTTAAAACAGAGTATTCACTGCAATTAATAGCTGGCAATGCATTATCTAGGAGACCAATTCTATTAAAAATCAACATATAACTTTCTGTTCAATATTAACTGTTGTTCAATTCCTATCGAGTTTCCGTTTTACACAAAAAGCTATTTTATTAAACTGATGAGCAAATTATAGAAAACACTCAAAAATCCATGAGAAGCAACTATTTGCTACGTGTACGAATGGTTTGTCGATTGAAATGTTTGTTAGTAAAATTGCTCAAAATTGCAAATGAAAACTATGACAGTACGTTAGGGCTGTTTTATACAAATTTAATATATTTTTAATCTCTAGATTATTGATGAAAAAGCTGTGTCTCTAGATTATTGATGAAAAAAAAAACTGAGTCTGCTTTTAACTTATCGTTTCAAGACTTAGTTAATCACTAGATCTTTTTCAGTTAGAAATACAATACACATTTTAATCTCTCTAATGTAGTAGAATCAATTTTATTATACGAATAACATATTTGTCTTAATTGTTGAAGTCTATTTAAATGTTTTTTAAACTATTGATGTCTACAAGTATATTTAATCATAACAGTTAACGTTAAATGTATAATAAAATGCATTTTTATATTATCATAATAACTTATGATAATATTAAATATAACATTTTTTAATAAATATAATAATATCTGCAGATAATTTGAGCTCTTACTAAAGGAATGGTTAATCATAAATATTTTGTGTTCAAGATCTTTTACCAAGATCTATTAAATTAGGTGAAATACCTGTAAAAGAACATGAGCTTATCAGATATGGTATGTGATTTTATTGAGATGGTACAAGAACTCAAATTACTTGTCTTTTACGTAGTAAACAAGTCTAAAAACTCAACCTTTACTAATATTATAAGTGTATACTGAAGTGTCGTGGGATATTGTGTGCTTGATGTTTTTTTGAGCATAAGCGTTTGCCAAAAGGTGATATTTTTAAAGTCAAACACTATCATTAAGTTATTTAATGTTTAGGATCTAAGAAAATTATTGTGATGTAACTAAAAGACATTTTTTGTTTTGTAAGTTATATTTGGAAACACTTTCTGATCTCATAATATTTTATTAAACTTTTTCGATTTAATCGAACTCTTTAAACATTATCAAAAGTAAATATTATTAGTACCTATTTCAATTTGTTTTCTCTATATGGTGTAGATATTTCTCTCAATTATATTTGTTTAAATGATAAAGTATTTAACCTGTATTAAACAAAATAAAATATGTACATAATTACATTACATTACAAAATATACAAAATACATATGAAACAGTTGAGCCATCTAAAGACCGTTACAAACGACCTATAGATAGCTCAACTGATCCAAATCACTACCAGTAGGAAGCGTTCCCAACATGCTGGCTGCATTGCCACGTTGAATGGCATTTGAAATTGGCATTTTTTTTAACTGCATTTCAAACAGTCATTTAATTCAATTATCAATTTTAAATGACTGTTTGAAATGCAGTATTATAAAAGCGATCGCTATATATTCTAATATAGTTGAAAAATTACCTACGTCCGCCGTTATGTCCGTGGACCTATTGGCATCTATAATTGTAAAAAACACACGTGAAATAAAAAAGTTTTGTAGAAACGCTTACCAAAATGTTTATATGCATGAATAATTTTATTCAACCACTTAGTTTAAGCTTAGTTTAACAATCATGTTTAACGTGACAAATAAAAAACATTATCTAGTCAGTGTTACACTAGTCATTCCATGTATTTCAATTAATACTCGTATTATCTGTATTTAATGTGATTAATTCAATAAATGATCGATTAAGTAATTTTTTATCAATATTCATCATTACCATTCGAATTGCTTTACTTGATTTTTGTTCATTGTTGCGCTTAAATTCGGTCCGTATCATAAGGACAATTTAGCATAACGCCCTTGTGGGTTTAAATATTTTGCTGTTTATATTTATAGAACACATTTTTTTACTACCGAAAAATTTATTATTATGTCTAAAATAATTTGCTAAAGATTGCAAAAATATGTGCTTGCTTAAAACTTGATTACTATCATATATTAAAAGAAAAAAACAAGCGCTGAGGTTTCATGAGCTTTTTATTTTTTTTATTTCAGAAAAAATCACATTCTGCATGCCTCATCGAGGCACGAAGTTAATAAAGTATGGTGACTTTACATTTTCACAGAAGCATTCAAGCGGCTTGAAGTCTAAATGGTGTTGTTTAAATAAACGCTGGAACTGTCCGGCTTACCTCTTCGTTTTCGATGATCAAATCACCAAAGAAAATAATAGTCATAATCATCCACCATCTGATAACTATATTCATCTAAAATAGAGTAGAAAAACTTTATTACATTCGATCACTTTAAACACTCAAATACTTACATGTACTTTAACTACGTACTTACGTATGTTTCAAAAAATACGTAGTTGCATTGAGTAAAACCTAGTGAAAAATCATATATCTAAAACTATGAAATTAATCGAGTCTAAACGAATAACCTATCATTAGATTGAACGTTTGCAGTCACCACTTGATATAAATGTTGTAAATAATCAATCAAAAAGCTTGAACGCTCAATGACGAGATTGAGTGGTACTTTTTTATTCCTAATACTATTATTTATTAGGTTACAATTCTATACCATGCATATTAATCTGTAATAAACTTCGATCACAATGCACTATTTTATTAAATGCTTTTGATAAGAACATCTATAGGTAGAAAGTACTTATGTTGAGACAAAATTGAATCTGTTTATTCAATTCGAAGGACCTTGCATATGACCTTGCTTATTGCATAATTCGAAGGAATATTACGAAAAGTGAAAACAAAATGATCATTCTAGAAAATACGGGAAAAAGACTTGATACACAAAAAGGACTTAATTGCAGCCTTGGAAAAAATCAGAACTAACAAAATACTAGAAAGAAATGCCGCGGCTACTTACAATATCCCGTTATCCTTTATGCATTACAAGATAAAAGGATGGTATACAAACTCAGTAGAAAAGCAACAAATTTTGACATCCCTTGTGGTGGCTATCGTCAAAAATCACAATAAGTTTAAGTGATTCAGGAATGAATATTGGTATAGTGGACATACAAGCTATAGTCAAGAAGTATCTTGTTAGCGAAGGAAAAGTGGTGCAAGAGTTTGATAACAATTGCCTGGTTGGTCATGATGCCAATATTTTCTGAACAGAGAATCCGATTCTAAATCGTATGTGACGACACATGAAACCTCAGGTTTTGGCAATACTGAATGTCATAAAACCTTAGTTGCAGCATCCACTTCTAGTTATTTTAACGTGTTAATAATTGTTAATAAATAAAATAAATAAATAAATAAATAATGCTGGACATTGCACACAGCATCATCTAGCCCCAAGGTAAGCTGCTGTTAAACAGAGCTGTATTATGGGTACTAGATGACTGATATATACTTAATACAATACAATTACATAGATAGTTATTTTTTATTATATATAGAAAATACCCAGAACACCCGGAACAAATATTTGTAGATCGTACAAACATTTGTCCCGAGGCGGGAATCGAACCCGCAACCTCTGCGTCGCAGGCGGACCTGCACCCGCTGCGCCACATCGGTCGTCAAATATGATAATAGTTTATAATATGAGAAACATGCAATGTATTGTAATGTATTGTATGTAATTGGAGCAATTTTTTGTTTCTGTATCTGTCAGATGTATTTTGTGTTTAAAATTATATTTTTGTGTAAAGTGTTTTTTATTTTGTCATATTTTAATTCTTTTTTCCGTTAATTTTCAGCTATAACATTTTGTGAGTCAGTTCGTGGTCAGAAGTTAATAAAACATGGACAGTACACATACTTCAAGCAGTACGCAGGCCTTACAAGATCGAGATGGGTATGCTCAACACATCATAGCAAGCAATGTCGAGCTCGAGTATTCACTTGTGGAGACGACGAACAAATCATCAATCAGATCAATAGTCATAACCATCCGCCATCATCTAAATATTATAATGTCCCTATAATTTATCAAAATCATTATAATCCAGATTATAATTAAGATTGACTTATTTTTGAGTTCGTCTCAGCGTTTGTGTCGACTGTAATTTCGCTACTAAGTAAGTTCATATGAGTCAGTGGCCTACCAACTTTTTAGAAAAAGGAACCGACAGGTTAACATGCTCTCCACAGCCCGGAAGCACTCAGTTGAAATTGCCACTGGCGGTCACCCATGATGGTGACTCCGCGAAACAGTGATTATCTTTGTTGATCTGTTGAAAACAACTTAGTCTGCTGAGCCGCGAGGATTTTTAGACGACTTGTAATGTCTATTTTCATTGATACCTTTTTTATGCTTATACCTTTTATGAAATGAAATATGAAATGAATTATTTGCTAGAACAATTTAATTAAGCATGTAAAACAATCAGGTCATAAAATATTTTATAATCCATTTAGGCCCACCACAATTACTATTGACATGCAAATATTTAATCCTTAACTTAGCCCTTTCAACTCCGTCATCATCGCCTTTGTTTATTGACATAAAATGACAAGCAAAGACAATACTTAGCGAGCCGATAAAATTACATTTTCTTTAATGAATAAGGGATAAACGTTTTATTTATTTATACCTCAAAGTATTAAGACTTTAAAGCTTTTTTTTATTAGTAGCGTTTTTAAAAAAGTTGCATACATTTACCTTCTTTACAGGTTTTACGTTCTGTAAGTCGCGACGTGGTACACAGATGATACGGTACGGCAGTTATACGTACTGTAAACAGCGCACGTTTGCATCGAAGATTAGGTGGATCTGTTCTACTCATCATTGCAAAGGATGTCGCGCCTTTGTATACACTTTGTACAATCAAATTCTTAGACACAGCCATGAACACAACCATCCGCCTTCAATTAAAGAAGTTTGTTTATAATAAACTAGTGACCCGCCTCGGTTTCGCACGGGTGTAGAATTCCTCCGGTCCGTCTCGTCGGCCGCCGCACTCCACTGCCACCCGATGCCGGCGTGGACCGAGAGTTTTGTTGCGCGATTGTTTTAATTTTACGATATTTCAATATTCATTTAAATTGTGTGATGTAAACGGCAATTGTTATGCACATGAAATGTATTTAATTTGATAAGGACAAATATCGTACCCGTCTAAATAGTTTTCCAAACTCTATACGATTTGTATATAAGGTTATTCATTATCAACCTGACAAACTTAAAGGGTAGGTTCCACACATAATTTTTTTTTTTATGTGTGATAATGAATGACCCTGTATATGTTTTTTAAAACATTAAAATGGTTATAGAAATCTATCTGTTTATTATAGACATTATGCTATCGCTGACTTTTTGTAGCTTTAATAAAGAGGAATAACTCCATCATACATTATTTTGTTATATTTCTAAAGAATAAGACAACGTTTTTGATGAAAGCTTTATTAATTTACTCTAAATTTTACTAATTTAAAGCTTCACTAATTTATATTATTTACAAAACAAACCTTTATTAATTTACTCGAGATTTTTAACACAAAATATGTAAAAAAGGCGCTAATAATGAAATAAATAAGAGTAGTAGAGTTCTTTGTGATAGAGCTCGTCCGGGGAAGGACTACCACCATACCTATTCCTGCTGCCAAGTAGCAATGCTGGCATTGCTGTGTTCCGGTTCGAAGGGTATGGTTACCGGTGAAATAGAAGGCACATGAGACTTTCCACCTAACGTCTCAGGGTGGTAACACGCAAGTGATATCTATGATGTTGCATGCGTACATAGGCTACGGTAACCGCTGACCAGCAAGTGGGCCGTACGCTTGGTTGCCACTTTAGTGGTATAAAAAAAAAGACCTCGTATATAAAATTACTTGGACCATAATGATCATTCCTTAAACCTCTGGTTAGCTAATCTGTTTTTCAAATCTGTCATGGATCCTTGTTTAATAACATAGGAATAACAAGCAAAGAAATCTAATACATAGCGAGCCGATAAAATGACAGTTTATTTAATGGATAAAGGATAAACGTTTAATTTAATTATACCTCTAAAAGTATTCAGGCAGACTCTAAAGTTTTAATTTTTTTATTCATCATCATCATCATCATGACAACTTTCTAATGTTTCCACTGCTGGGACATTGGCCTACTCTCAGGCGAGAGTGATTGGGTCTTAATCCACCACGCGGACCCAATGCGCATTGGTGGATGGCACATGTCTTTAAAATTTTTTGTTCTTGGACATGCCGGTTTTCTCACGATGTTTTCCTTCACCGTATAAGAGCACTGGCATTGCGCACATACATTTTTCGAACAGAAAAATCCATTGGTGCACGACCGGGTTTGAACCCACGACGTTAGGATCGGAAGGCGGGGTTACTACCACAAGAGCACCGGTGCTCACCGGATTATTTGATTTAGGCTTTTTAAAAAAAGTAGTATTTATAATAATTACCTTTTTACAGGTTTTACGTTCTGTAAGTCGCAACGTGGTAAACAAATGATACAATACGGCAGTTATACATACTGTAAGCAACGCGCGATAGCATCGAAGATCAGGTGGATCTGTTCTACTCATCATTGCAAAGGATGTCGAGCTTTTGTATATACTGTGTATAATCAAATTCTTAGACATAGTCATAAACATAACCATCTGCCGTCAATTAATAATTATAAATAATATAATATATTTATCTATTCTATCAGCTGTTAACTGATTTCCATAGTACAGCTTTGTTAGGTTAGGGCTAGAGTACTTTGTGAGATGGCCGCCAATATTATAAATACAGCTAATATAAGGTCATTCATTATCAATCCGACAAACTTAAGGGATAGGTTCCACAAATAAAAAAAAATTTTTTTTTTATTAAAACAAGTATTTTTTTTTATATAAAAAAAAATACGTAATTCTGCTTAATAATTAGTTAGCCTTGTAAGAAATCGAAAGGGCAGCGCTCGGCACGTGTCAGTGACCCGCGCGATAATGAACCGCGAGTCAATAAGATGCAGTGCACCCAAAGCTTAAAGTTTTTAAGAGTTGGCGTGGCACTGCACTGCGCTTATCACCTCGAGACATTGTTGTTAAGCTCTTTCGCCCAGTAATTTCACTTGATACAGTGCCCTTCAAACCTAAACACAGTAATGCTTGCACACTACTGCTTGGAGGTAGAATATCTGACACTGCGGTGGTACCCACCAAGACGTACTCTTGCTGAAGAGTCCTACCACCAGGTTCGAATGAAGTTGAATGAAGTTAAAAAGTTAAGTGGAATAGTACTAGATATTTTTCGTCTGGTTTTTATCTCAACGTTGTTAAATATAATAAGGCAGCCATTTGACATGAAAACCAATCCTACTATAATATTATAAATGCGAAAGTCTGTTTGTAGGTATGTTTGTTACCAAAGTACGTATCTCCGAGATGCCTTACCCGATTGTGATAAAATTTGGAATGTAGATGATTTATGCTCTGGAATAGCACATAGGCTTTCTCTGATAAATTAACTGTGCCGGTGGGAAAACATAAAAACTGACAAACCGCGGATCCGTTCGTTCGTTCGTATGAGTCAGTGGCCAACTCTGGTGACAGAGTTTCTAGGCCGCCCGAAGGCCTCTGTCATGGCCTAACAACTTTGAAAAAGCCGGGACCGACTCTTAACGTGCTCTCCGAAGCACGGGAGCGCTCAGATGAAATTGCCACTGGCGGATGAAATTGCTACCCATCCAAATGACCCTGCGCAACAGTTGCGGGTAAGATGGTTATTTATTAGAAACTGGTTCTTAATCATTTATTAGGCATACAATTTTGTACATCAGGACGCGGTACCAGAATATTTCAGAGCACCGGTGGTCTAGTGGTAGTTACCCCGCATTCCGATCCTAATAGGTCGTGGGTTTATACCCGGTCGTGCACCAATGGATTTTTCTGTTCGACAAATTTATGTGCGCAATGCCAGTGCTCTCATACGGTGAAGGAAAACATCGTGAGGAAACCGGCATGTCCAAGAACTAAATATTCTAAAGACATGTGCCATCCACCAATCCACATAAGAAGGCTGTCATGATGACCAGAATATTTAAATGTAACGGTTACAATTTCTGCAAGCAATATATGTACATTCGAGCTACTACGTGGTTTTGTTTAACCAACAACAGGATATAATCGTAAAAACAAACCTTGTATAGTTGGCACAGCGGATCTAGGCTTCCGTGAAGTTAGCCGTTTATGATGCGCAAATACAATTTAGTTTGAAAAAGCTCCATTGCGCATCGAAACGGCTAATTTCACGACGGCCGAGATCCGTTGTGAGAACTATACATAATCATCCCCCGTCAAAGTATTGAAACGAATTTCAGAGCTAAGTTTATTATAACCTAATTTTCTTATATACGACCTTGTCTTAAATCTCTAGATCTCTTTGGTTGGAACTCATTTGACTTGGTTCGAATTTGTTTTTTTTCTAATGTTTTATAGAAGCAAACAGGCTTAGCGGTTACCGTCGCCTATTGCTTAAAATTACCTTAAAGTCTGAATTAAACTTGTATACTTTTCTTACTTACTTGTTTGATTTTGAGAGCAAACTGAAGCTGAGCGAAGAGGTGAAAGGACCAATATAATTATATTTAAATTGCGTCACGTAAGCTTTGCGTAATATTGTATTATATTGTATTAAAATATTGGTTGAGTTTTCATTTAGACTGTCTTCTTCGTTTAGCTTTAGTTCATTTTTGTTCTTACATCCACCTCGTTTATTAACCTTAATCCTGCGGCTCATTTGTACAAGACTACTGGTTACTGACTTGTGACGTCACAATAACGTATAGCAAAAATCGTGTTTAGGATGTTTCGACATGTTATCTAACATTTCGTAGAACTTTCAGCAAGGTTTGTCACCTCCCGTCGCGGGAAGCGCATGATTCAACTCAACGGGTACAAATTCTACCTCGCACGCACAGCCAGGAACAAAGCCAGATGGGCCTGTTCCACTCATCACCGCTACGGGTGCCGCGCAGCCATCCTCACGGTCGATGACCTCATCACGTCCTTAAACCAAAACCACATGCACAAGGGAAAGGAGGAATCCGAAAGAACGGAACCAGTCAAAAAGGAGAAGAAAAAAGTTAAAGAGCGCAAAACCTTTGAGATTGCAGAAGAGGAAGAAAACCGCGTAGTTGTGGAGAAAGATCTCTATCAACCGGAAGAGAATTTGATTTTAGAGAACGTTGAGGGTGAAATTTACGAAGAGAAAGACATGTACAAGGTCCTGCACTTGGACCCTGACGGAGAAAGCTATATTATAGAATTGCATAACTCATTGTAGAAAACATGCGCGAATTAATCGCCTTTCAATATTAGGCCTTAAGCCAGCTTGTTAAAGATATGGTAAACTGTTAAAAAAAATACATTACTTAGTACGCTTCGTAGTGTGATCTGGTAGGTACACTGTATTCTATTAGGTAATAGGTAATATAAAATAAAAATTGATACATAATTGTAAAATTATTTGCTTTGTTTAACAAATTAATGTATCTGTATTTTTGTGTTTTTTCTTTTGATTTTGATATTATAGACAAGTTTATACAGAATCAGTTTGTCCTTAGTAAAAGCGTCTAAAACTTAACTAGAAGCCAATCTCATCAAGCCAATTGCTTTAAAATGACAGCGGCGACCAAATAAAAATAAAAATTTAACAACGTACATTAGTAAAACCTAGTAATGGCATTGTAGTTTTAGATTGATTGGTTAGTACTGGGTCAGTGTATAACTACATCTTACGCTGCAAACATTGATTTGTAACTTTACAATGAACATAATATCTAAAAAACTAATTCAGGTGGCGAAATTTGTTTTATAACGGGTTTTTTTAAATGTACCTACAGTTGTTTGTATTATTTTAACTTAAGCTTCTTAACTAAGCTTAAATAGTAGGTTTCGATTCTCTTGTAGTATTTTCTAAACTTAGCTAACTAAAATTATCGCGGTCTTTTGTGTTTTAATGTATTAGAAAAATACAACAATTTTAGTTAGTTTTATTTAGAAAATGTTACAACAAAATCGAACCAGTGCTGACTTGTCAGTTCGAAATTTTGAACTCTCCTGTGTACATCTGCTTTTTTTAATTAAGTAAATCCCTCACACTTTCATGTGTATAATTATATTGTTAAACTTAATTTTAAGATTTTGAGACGATCATTAGTGCTTCAAACTTTGATTAAAATTTAAAACGATAGATAAAATAAGCTGTTTTATTTAAAAAAATATATACACTAATTTACAATAAAGC
Organism: Colostygia pectinataria; assembly: GCA_951394395.1. Lineage (NCBI taxonomy): Eukaryota > Metazoa > Arthropoda > Insecta > Lepidoptera > Geometridae > Colostygia > Colostygia pectinataria. The sequence continues at coordinate 3,197,172 of OX596357.1, read as the reverse complement.
TATACGCACGATATTACTAAGGGATAGTGTAGCATTCTAATGGTGAAAGAATTTTTGACCATTAGAATGGTTTTTTACCATTTACTTTACCACTTTTTTTTGAGTTTATTGTTTACAAACAAAAATACAGAAGTAAAGATAGTCTAGAAGATATTTTATATGTTTTTTTTTCAGGACCAATGTTTAGTTATTCCAAACATGGCAATACCACCATCATCATGGCAGGATACAAATTCTACAAACATTTCATACTAGGCTTGAAAACTCGTTGGAGATGTGCTGCTCGCAACTGTCACGCAGTCATTTACACTCTTACGGATGATAACACCATTATTAAACTCAATAGTAATCATAATCATACGTGAAACATGTCAAATGATAATTGTAATAACTGTGTTTATTCAGAGACAACACTGGACGCTTTGATTTAAGATTATTTAATAAGTAAAACTTCAGTACACATTTTTGTTTTAATAATTCTGACATATCACCTTTGTTGCGTTTAGTGGTCAAAAAACACTAAATGTTGCAGATATACTTAAAAATTGCATAGAAAAAAGAGCCGGATGGTCGGAAGAGAACTTGAAAGCTGCTATGGAGACAGTAAAAAATGGCCAAATGACACTGCGAAAGGCCGCTATCCTCCACGGCGTACCGAGGCAAACCATCAGTGATCATATAAAGTCTGGCTCGACGCTCAAACGATTAGGCAGGATCTCAGTATTGAACCAAGAACAAGAAGCTGATTTAGTTAGCAAAATACTATCAACAAACGTTGAAACTCCACTCACTCGAAAGGCTATACGCAAATACGTTTTTGAGTTTTGTGAAAATAGTAATATAAATCACAGGTTTAATAAGAAAACTGGCCTTGCTGGCACGACATGGCTGCACGATTTCTTGAAACGTCATCGAGAAATTCAATTGAAAGTCAAGCGGAGAAAGTGATTTACTTTTAGCATCTTTTTATTTTGATTTTTATAAAACAAACTACCAATTTACTAAAAAATTTAGAAAAAAAGTTTTTAAAATTAAATATTTTAAATAAATTTTACTGCGACGTGAATAAACTAGAAGTCCATATTAATATTATTGGTATTCTTGTATTTTACAAGATTATTGCTATGGTAATCATATGTTTGCGCAGAAAATAATGATACAAATCATTCAAGTTATTAATTTGTACATTATTAAAAAGGGTTTTAAAAATATGTTAAGATTTTAAATTATATTGTTTTAGCTTTTTGTCTTTTTTATGTATAAAGGTTAAAACACGGTTTTTTTTATTTCAGATGCCACGTTCTGTTATTCTGCTAGAGGACGACCTATAATTAGCTTGTCAGGCTACAGATTTAGCCGCCATATTATTTCTGGCGGAAAAATTCGCTGGCAATGCGCTACTCATATGAACCGTGGTTGTCGCGCGGTTTTATTTACGTTACTTAACCAATACACTATAGTAAAATGTAAAAATTTTCATAATCATGAGGCGAAAATATAATGTTTAATTATTAAGTGATGAAGCAAGCTTACATAAGCGAAGCTCGATCTTGATAATGTAGGAAGACTGTAGTTTGTAGACACTTGTTAGACACTCACATTTTGGAATACAAAATGCCAGTGCCACTAGATTTTTTAAAAATTAATTTATTATAATTCAGTTTGAACAATTGATTTTTGTGTAGAAAACAATTTCACACAACTGATTCTTGAGTCACGCGTTTATCATCGCGTTTTTATATTTAAAAAGAAAATCGCGCTATTATTTAACTAGAACCAGAATATAAGGCTAAAAAAAAATGTGCGCTATGCAATTGGTAACAATGGGCTTCCAATGGCAGTTGTCTGACCAATATTTTTATTTGATCTCTAATCCTAGTCACGAAAATATTAGCGTAGGATTTTGTTTTATTTTACAATAAGTAACAGAAGAGTCATGAAAACCACGAAGATCTTATTTTATGTAAAGCTTAAATTTGAATGGTCTGTTAACGAATCAACCTTATTTTTAATAATATAATAAACTTTAAAAAATTATCGAATATTGAACATTTTGTTTTCAACGACAGACTTTTAGCAAGTGTTTTGAAAATCACAAGTAATAAGGTACTCGTATGTTATAAGAATAAGAATAAGAATAAGAATATTTTTTTATTTTGACAAAAGTATTTGATTGTATTTGATTAGGTAAGTATTTAAAGTGAATAGAAATCGTAGTATTTTAATCTACTGGTTTTGTGTCTTATTTATTCCTAAAAAAATATATATCTCATTTTTTTTCATTTAAAAAAGCAGACAGCTTTTATCTTCGTTTATTTTAAAATTAAAAACATTTGGTTTTTTTAGGGGCTATTATTATGAGCCGGTCGTCTCTAGAAAATCCTATTCTTGTCGTGTCGGGATACAGGTTCAGCAAACACTATAACATTGGCCCTAAAACCAGATGGCAATGTACCAAACGTGGCTGTTTGGCTATACATACACTATTAAATAACAAGCATGTAACTTGTTACACAACAATGAAAACACACTACGCATTTTCATTTGCACACTATATAATAAAAATCACTACAAATAAGATAGAAAAATATGGTGATTATTTTACACAGCAAAATTAAGCAAATTTTGTACTACATGTACCAAATAACTGATAGAGTATACTTTTTTTGTTATAAATAATTAAACCCAGTAACAGAACAAAAATGTATGTTTGTCACTATGTTTTTTCGTGTGGGAATCGAACCTGCAGCGCAATGAACTACCAATTAATAAGCTGTCACTCACTAAAGCTAAAGAATACGATTCTAAGACCGAGCAGTACAGAGGTCAACATGTTTTAGTTTATTTTGGAACAAGGTACAAAGTTGATAACATTATACGAAAAAGATTTAACATTAGTTTTGAACTTACAGGTCTTTACTTTAGCTACTCTCGGCGAGGCAACCCTATTCTGACTGTAGCTGGACATCGATTCTGCAGAGGAAAATCTACAGCTATAAAAAATGTATGGCGTTGCGCACATGTAAACCGCGGCTGTCGCGCCATTATACATACATTGGTAAATGAAAACATCATGACTAAATATTACGATGCCCATAATCATTAACGAATGTATTTTATCATTATAGTAGATGTCTGTAGGATATTCAATCAATATTTTTTTTGCTTGAAATAGGGTTTAAGTTTTGAAATATTTGTAACAACTAAAAGAACAATAAATTTGATTTGATTTGATTTGAGTAAGCATCTATGGACTGCTAATGAACATAATGTATTATATCCTATACCTATGTGTAATATATTTGCTCTAAGTAGGTTTATGTCTGTAATATTTTTAGATAATTCATCTATTAATAACTTTAATAATATTTTAACTAGATAATATCGATTAAAATAATAATGGATTTAAAAACTATTTTTATTTAACGTTAACTCGACAATAAAAATGTTTGTGCGATCTGCAAATATTCGTTCCGGGTGTTCCGGGTGTTATCTATGTCATAACACAAGTTCTGCTTAGCTTGGGGCTAGATGATGCTATGTGCGGATTGTCCAGCATTATTTAATTATTTATCTATTTATTATTATCTGCCAAAGGGCAATGGAACGTAGCGTCCTCGGTTTAAAACGCATCGACCGAGTGAGGAACACCATGCTGTGTTCAATAACTGGGATTGCTGATGTAGGGTACAAGACAGCCAGTCTTAAGTGGGACTGGGCAGGCCACGTTAGCAGAATGTATCCAGAAAAGTGGGCTCATGAAGTAACACCATGGCTGTCTGAGGATGGAAGGCGACGTAGGGGTCGGCCGCGAAAGCGCTGGCGTGATGACCTTGACGTTTTTGATGTAGACTGGTGGGATATTGCCAAGGACAGAGATAGATGGAAGGAATTGGGGGAGACCTTTGCTCAGCAGTGGGACACAATAGGTTGAAGAAAAAAATAATATTATCGTAATTTTTTTTATCTTGACTGTCAATCAATCTAAACTAAGTTACGTTGCAAGCTGTGAGATGACTATTTTATTTTTCAGACGCAATATTTAGTATTTCTGCTCGAAGTAAACCTATACTTACAATGGCAGGGTTTAGGTTTTGCAGAAAAACGAACACTAGATCAAAAACTATTTGGCAATGTGGTGCACACGTCACGTCGGGTTGCCGCGCCATCATACATACAGTACTCAATGAAAATACCATTGTTAAATGTATGAATATACATAACCATAGAATGTGATCATTTACACGGAAAAAAAAATTTGTTATATTAACTAAAATATCGCACGCTCAACTAGAATGTCTTGCTATGTATGTGACGACAGTCTATTTTGTAACAACTACAAGACTGTTTTAATTAAAGAAATATTGTAGTTGCAAATTATTGTGTGGTTAGAACTACTAGAAGTGTATTATAATAATGAATAAATTATGTGTTGTAGTAACCTTTAATACAGATTACCGAGTAGCGTTGTATTAAGTACTATGTTGATGTATTATTAAAAAAATATTTTGCTGTAGTAACTAGATTTATCGTGCTGGTAAATAATGAGCATAGTTCTGTATACACTGTAGCATTGTTGTTCGTTCTACGGCATAAGCGTGCAATTCAAAGCCCTGTTTTTAATACTGCAGAAAGTTATGGAATCATACATATACTATACACCATATACGATTAGAAATAGGTATATCGACTCTTGCTTGACACAAATTATATGGTTTTTGCAATTAGGCAGAATGTTTCCGTCAGCGCGATCCACAAACGCGACATTCTACACCGCGCATCTAGAGAACATAATCGAACTAATTCCTGCTAAACAATAATAATTTGTAATAGATGCTGATCATATCGTAATGGTGATTGTTTTATTGTACCTTTTGCCACTTAGTTAATACATTATATTATACAGGGTGAGTATTCTCGATCGCCCTCTGAGGGTAATTTCCAGGGTAATTTCCAGGGTAATTGGCCTCACGGGTGTGCGGCGGCGTGACTCCTGACAACAATTACCCTCAGAGGTTGAGAGCAGGGTTGCTCACCCCTGATGATACTAGTCGGTGCATTCCGAAACCAATATCGTACACTTTACGATGCACATTGTAATAATAAAAAAAAGTATTGTATTAATTATTAATAATTTAATACTGTATCTATGTTCTGTATTGTATTAAGTACTTATATCAGTCATGTAGTACACAAGCTCTGCTTAGCTTGGGACTAGAATGATGCTGTGTGGATTGTCCAACATTATTAATTAATTTATTTATTTAATATTCTCGTAAATATTTTTTATATTTTTTACGATTATTTGACTGTCAATCAATCTAAACTAAGTTACGTTGCAAGCTGTGAGATGACTATTTTATTTTTCAGACGCAATATTTAGTATTTCTGCTCGAAGTAAACCTATACTTACAATGGCAGGGTTTAGGTTTTGCAGAAAAACGAACACTAGTTCAAAAACTATTTGGCAATGTGGTACACACGTCACGTCGGGTTGCCGCGCCATCATACATACAGTTCTCAATGAAAATACCATTATTAAATGTAAAAATATCCATAACCATTGAATGTGTTTATTTAATTTGCAATTCATTAATTGGCCCACGCGTTTGAATTTTTAGAGGACGAGTAGACGAATGACTCAAAAAAAGTAATCAATCAAGAAAATAAATAAATAAAAAATCAATGTTTTTTGTTGCTTATTAAAAATACCTGAGATTACCCTGTTGACATGAGGCAAACACAACCATTACGTAAAAGAAAAAGCATACCTATGTGATAAAAATAAACCTTTTTTGTTTTTTTTTTTTTTAATTAAATATTAAAAATACACTTGTTTGTATACTTGAATAATAGACACAATAATACCTTTATTTAAAAAATGTCATTTTAGCGGCTTGCTAAGTATTCTCTGACAAGAAAAAACCAAATACGATGATTGATTTGAAAGACTACATATTAGCTATATTATTAGCGATATTGAAAGACTATATAGGTTTAAAGTGACGTTTATGCCCTAATTGTCTAATCTCTATTTAATGTTGTTTTTTCAGAAGCGATGTTTAGTTATTCCTCTCGCGGTAAACCTATCATATGTATTGGAAGATATAAATTTTCCGTTAACTCGACTTCAGGTGCCAAGTCGAGATGGCAATGTACCACACACAGAACCCGGGGCTGCCGTGCTATAATACACACACTAAGAGACCAAAAAATAATTATCAAATGCAAAAATGTTCATAATCACTAAATATATTGAGATTGCATTGCATTGCGCAAAATATGACGACCGATGTGGCAGCAGGACGTTGCGGGTTCGATTCCTGATTTGGAACAGATTTTTGTACGACCTGGAAATACCGGGTTTTCTAGGTATTTTTGGAGTATAATTAAAAAATATCTATTATATGTACTATACAGAGTGATTTTTTTAAATGGGACAGTATGGGGAAATCCGAATCTAAAGGAGATAGAGGAAAAGTGTCTAAGGAGACATTAGGTGTTTTTTTATGTAAACAAATTTGGCTCGTTCAAATTTGTGGTCAAGCGTGAGTTGTTCTTAAAAAATGATAAAGTTGGTCAATTTTTTTTTTGACGCGGATCGACTCTGTTTCATGTAAGGATTATTTCATTGTTTGGAAAGAAAAAAATCTGAACAGCAGAAGTTGGTCAAATTTACTGAAAACTAATCTTCATACAGTTGCAGTATTCGCCTTTTAATATTGTTACAAGTGCCTAGGCGTGTAAAAAAATATTTAAAATTATTCCATTTTTAAATTTTGATAATCGATAAGAGCTCCAGATGATTCAAGAGAAGAACATTTTTTTTAATCTTCGTAAACATCATGGCAACCGATAGTCTTGAAATTATAAAAAAAAGAATTCAAATTTGGAACGTAAGTTATTTCTGCAGCTGTGATTTTGTTTCCAATCAGTTCATGCTTGTAATTTTATTCATCATGGCGTTAACTAATTCACATAAAGTTGATTTGATTGAGGCGTATTTTCTTAATTATCGCAGTAGAGATAATGCACTTAAGTGGTATCAAGAACGCTATCCTGACCGTGTAGCACCGAATCGCAAGATATTTGATAGTTTAATAAAGAACCTAAGACAGGAAGGCTGTTTCAAGCCTAAGCGTAAAAGGCCGACAATAGTCAATAGTGAGTTTATAACTATTGCCGTATTGGGATATTTTGAAGCATACCCAAAAGCTTCGTTACGGGAAGCAGCTGAAACTATCGGTATTCATAAATCAACTGTAAGGAAGATATTGAAGGCTCATAAATACAAGTGTTACATAGAAGGTCAACTTGTACAAGCGTTACTACCTGGAGATAAAGACCGCAGGTTACATTTCTGTAATTGGTATGTGGCTCAGACTATTAGAAATAGATGTTTTCCTAATTTTATTATTTGGACTGATGAATGCAACTTTTCGAACAATGGCATGTACAACAGGAGAAATAACCATTACTGGTCAAAAATAAATCCGCTAAGAACTACAGAAACCCACAACCAAATCCGATTTTCTTTTAATTGTTGGTGTGCGATATTACATAACAGAATTTTTGCTATCAAAATTTACCAAGGAACGCTAAATAGTGAAAAATATCAGGAAATATTGAACATGGCTGCAGATTTAGTGGATGAGACTATTAGCTTAAGGAACTTTGGTAAGATAATCTACCAACAAGATGGTGCACCAGCCCACAACAGTAGGGCAAGTAAACTATGTTTGGACGAGCAGTTTCCAAACCGTTGGATGGGTACATATGGGCCGATAAAGTGGCCCCCACGATCGCCCGACTTAACGCCATTAGATTTTTTCTTATGAGGTTACCTTAAGGGTCGAATTTATGTATCCCGATACAACTCCGTACAAGAATTAAAAGATGCTGTTTACAACACTTTAAACACAATTCACCATAAGTCTCTGTTAAATGCAACTAGAAGTGTCTTGAAGCGTGCTCGTACCTGCATAAGACAAGACGGCGGCCACATCGAACATTTACTCAAGTAATAAACCAACTGTATGAAGATTAGTTTTCATTAAATTTGACCAACTTCTGCTGTTCAGATTTTTTTCTTTCCAAACAATGAAATAATCCTTGCATGAAACAGAGTCGAACCGCGTCAAAAAAAAAATTGACCAACTTTATAATTTTTTAAGAACAACTCACGCTTGACCACAAATTTGAACGAGCCAAATTTGTTTACATAAAAAAACACCTAATGTCTCCTTAGACACTTTTCCTCTATCTCCTTTAGATTCGGATTTCCCCATACTGTCCCATTTAAAAAAATCACTCTGTATTGTAAGATAAAAAACAGACGAAAAATCTCTAGTACTACTCCGCTTAACCTTTTAACCAATGAGGTCACACAGTTAACACAGTTAACACAGTTAACATCAAAAGAAAAATATCGACACGTGTTTCATCCCTCCACGGGATATCATCAGGGCCATCGACTGGTTCTCCGGCAGAAGCCAAAGTGGCTATAACGCTCGACGGAGCAACACGTCTGCCGTTTTTTTTTCTGTGTGACCTCATTGGTTAAAACTTAACCTTTTAATCAATGAGGTCACGTTAGTACTAGAGATTTTTCGTCTGTTTTTTATCTTGTAATGGATTTCCGCAAAGTAAAGCCTGAATCTATCAATTATCTTATTGTATTGTATTAAGTATATCAGTCAGCTAGTACCCATAACACAAGTACTGCTTAGCTTGGGGCTAGAATGATGCTGCGTGGATTGTCTAGCATTATTTAATTATTTAATATTCTCGTATATTATTTGACGACCGATGTGGCACAGCGGGTGCAGGTCCGCCTGCGACGCAGAGGTTGCGGGTTCGATTCCCGCCTCGGGACAAATGTTTGTACGATCTACAAATATTTGTTCCGGGTGTTCTGGGTATTTTCTATATATAATAAAAAATATCTATATATGTATTGTATTGTATTAAATATATATCAGTCATCTAGTACCCATAATACAGCTCTGTTTCACAGCAGCTTACCTTGGGCTAGATGATGCTGTGTGGATTGTCCAGCATTATTTATTTATTATTTTTATATTCTTCTATCATTTGACTGTCAATTATTCTTAAAACTATTGCAGTCACCTTCATCTTCTAAACTGTTTTTAAGTACCCCTATGCTGTTCTTTACTAAATATAACTATTTGTATTTGTAATTACGACCTAGCTCTTTAGTTAGAAATTTGCGAAAAAATGTATTTTGAAAAAAAAAAATGTTTTTTTTTTTTTTTTTTTTTATACAACTGAAGTGGCAACCAAGCGTACGGCCCACAAGATGGTAAGTGGTTACCGCAGCCTATGAACGCTTGCAATACCAGAGGTATCACTCGCGGGTACCTTGTGGCATAGATCGAAAGCCTCATGTGCCAGTAATTTCACCGGAAACCATACCCTTCACACCGGAACACAGCAATGCGAACATAACTGCTTTGCGGCACAAATAGGTATGGTGGTAGTACTTCCCCGGACGTGTTCTAAAATCTCCATAAAATTCAGCTTTGCTTAGTTAAGGGCTAGATGGTATGTAAAATGTCTGCCAATTTATGTGTTTTAATCTTATCTAATCGCTTTACTAATATCTTATCTAAGATCTATTTTGGTGATTGTGCGCAGGATCCCCACGACCTTATCCCTCCATCCCCTATCTACCACCGGACTAATATAGGCGTACGGCAGCGTACCACCCGTATGCCCGTATCTGGTCGACATCTCACCATGCCGAACGCTTTTCATCTTTTCACATTAGCACGAGTAACGAATATAAGTCGTTGCCGGGGTCTGTTTTTCCGGATCAATACAATTTAGGAGCTTTTTAAGACTAGAGTGAACAGGTTCTTTCTAGGCAAGCATGCTCTATCATCGACCACATCATCACAATCAGGTGAGGTGGTGGTCAAACGCTTGTCTATAACGAATAAAAAAAAAGCGGTCTAATCTTTTCTTAACCGTGGTAACATGTGACTAATAAAACTTGTAATTTCAGAGGCTATATTCAGTTTATCTACAAAAGGCAACCCTATTATAACCATATCAGGGTTTAGATTCTGCATAAGCAAAACCACGCATTCAAAGATCAGATGGCAATGTGCTACACATAAAAATCGTGGATGTCGTGCTTTATTGCATACATTGAGAGATCATCAGAATACAATTGTCAAATGCTACAACATACATAATAATCATTTTTACTAATTCAACTATCTAATAAAAATAAATAATCAGCACTTGCATTAATTGGTATAATTTATGTTTTTCAAACAGAATTTCATGGATAGATAATACATTAGTGCTATTAACGAAGACACCCCAAAGCAGGCTTGATTTATTGTTTTTTTATCCTTTTTTACACCCCAAAGACGAAAATGCATTACAGTTTAGGCTCATCGCTGATTGTCTGTCAATAAATGACATTCCGATGTGGCGCGGCGGGCCAAGGTCCGCCTGCGACGCAGGAGATTGCAAGGCGGGAATTGAACCCCCATCTCGGGTGTTCTGGGTATATTCTATGTATAATAAAAATATCTATGTATTGTATTAAGTATATTAGTCATCTAGTACACATAACACAAGCTTTGCTTAGCTTGGGGCTAGATGATGCTGTGTGGACTATCCAGCATTATAAAAAGTAAGTATTTAAAATTAGGTTACTTTATAATTTTCAATGATTTTTTTTTCAGAGATCGTGACCAGTTTTTCTGCTCGGGGCAATCCTATAATTATTCTAGAAGGGTTTAGGTTTAGCGTAGATTGGAGAAGAGGACTTAAAACTCGATGGAGATGTGGAACGAATTCATGCAAAGGTTGCCGCGCGTCTATTCAAACATTATTTGATGGAAATCAAAATATCATCATTAAATATAACAGTATGCATAATCATTAAAAAAGTAAGTAAATACGTATAAATCAGTGGCCAACTCTGATGAGTTTTTGGGCCGCCCGAAGGCCTCTGTCATGGTCTAACAACTTTGAAAAAGCCGGGACCATAATCATTGATTTGTTAGGAAGTACTTTTAATAAATGACTACTTTTGCTTTCTCAAACGTGTCTGATTTTGTCTTTTTAATCAACCACGCAAATCCAATGGATGGTGGAAAATTAATAATAAATAGTAATAATAATATATAATTGTCTATTCTATCGATTAGTAGTTTTCATAGTACATGATTTGCTTAGTTGGTTTTTTTTTTAAATGGCACTGTATAAAAAAATTTCAGTCACTTGACCGATTGCGAATTTGACCATTCGCGACGAAACGATGTCCGCTTTATGTAATTTTTTTTGTAAGAAAACGTTTTGGGGTTCAAGTTTGAAAACTCATACGTACCTACCTGTAAAAGTTTCTTTTGTTCTATTTTCAGATCTTTTTTGGTTGAAGTCAAAACATAAAGAAACGCAAAAAAACAAACGGGGTCTTAACAAAACTTGGGTTTCTAAAAATAAATTCTCAAGTTTGAAAGAGGCAGAAGATTTTGTAAATGCTGAAAACACCTGGTCCCGAACGTTTACGCGGATGACAGAAGAAGGGCAGAAGCGATATTATAGATGCAACAAAGTTAAAAAAAAGGGGCCACAGTGTGCGGCCGAGCTTCAACTCTTATTTCTCGCTGATAGCGACGGTATCATCGTTCATCGTAGGGAAGCTGAACACAACCACGAACACATTCGAACCCGGGAGAGTATAGACTATGGTATACATGAAAAAACTAAAATACAAATTAACAAATTGTTTGACCTGCGCCTAAAGCCTAACGCCATCTTTGCTGCACTTAGAACGATGACCACCATTCAGTTGCCTACGAAATTACAACTTAATAAATATTTAATTGATAGACGTGCTTTATTCAGAAATTCTGCGTAATGCTTAAAATAACTACAAATTGTATTTATCTAGTATGTTTATTGTTTGTTGATTAATACATTAACTTTGTACTATTTTGAATTTTATTATTTACGAGCAGATCCGCGCGGCTTCACTCGCGTGTTTGCAGTTTTTGTGCTATCCCACAGGAACTATTCATTTTTCCGAGATAAAAAGCTTATGTGTTATTCCAGGACTTAAGCTACCTACCTTTCAAATTTCATGCTAATCGGTTATGTCGTCACGGAAATACGTGGTAACAAACATACACACACCCACAGACTTTCGCATTTATAATATTAGTAGGATAGGATTGAAACGATAGCATAATCAAGTTACTTCTTACATTATGTGTAAGTTAAGCGCAAGCCTATTGTGAAAAAAAAAAAAAAAGTATTTGTGTATTTATGGTAAACTATTTTTAGCTACGCGGAACAGATCTGTTGATGAACAACTTAGCCAGCTATGTCACGAGCGCTCCACAGAAAGGGTGCTTGTCTTAGTACCTATTTCGTTGATAGGTTCACCTCTTTAGTGATAACCTGATGTCCGAAGCCCAGAGCACGATTATTTTCTCTCTCGAATAGAAACGTATAAAAAGTAATCTGAAGCTGATAGCAGAATACCGATTTACCCTTCTTTCAACTTTCGATCACATTTCAATATAGTGTCATGATTATCTTGTGATTTTGTTAACAAGTATACCATTTGTGTCATATTACGACATCGAGACGAGATTGGAACTTGATTATGACTATTTTACATTACGGGAATTGCCTTTCTGATTTTGATGTTTTTTTTGTTTTACAGTTGCTGTATTCAGTTGTTCTAAGAGAGGAAATCCAATAATCATCTTAGCAGGGTCCAGGTTTTGCAAAGACAAAGTTCAGGCGAACAGAACCAGGTGGAAATGTGCCACGAACGCTCATCGAGGCTGCCGTGCGGCCATAAACACATTGTTGATTCAAGGAAACGAAAATATTATTACTAAGTGTAATAATGTGCACAGTCACTAATTTAGACCTAAATAATCTACATATCACTACATAGTATAAAACAAAGTAGCTTCCTGCTGTCTGCCCTATGCATGCTTGGATCTTTAAAACTACGCAACGGATTTTGATGCGGTTTTTTTAATAGATAGAGTGATTCAAGAGGAAGGTTTATATGTAGCTTAAGCACCCGTTCGAAGCCGGGACGGGTCGCTAGTCTGTTATATTGGCTAGTGGTAGGACTCAGCCAGACTCCGTCTTGGTAGATACCACCGTAGTATTCATCTGGGAAATATACATCATCAGGACAGATGAGCTAAGAGATATCACCACCGCAGCCAAGATACGGCTGCGGTGAAGTTAGCCAAAATAAGCGTTTCACCGCAGTGCCAGGTGTTCTACCTCAAAGTATATTAGGCAAGCATTACTGTGTTTAGGCTTGAAGGGAAGGTGGCAATTAATAATGAGATCTGGGTATAAAACAGAGTGATTAGCGCAGTGTGGTGCCATGCAGAACTGTAGATCTTGAAGCCATGGCACACCCCGGACACTCTCAATAAAATGTATGAAGCAAACACGTCGCAATCGCATCGCATAGCTTGTGTACGTAAACGGTGCTGTTGTAGGTGTGAGTGTCATGGTTGTCCTCACCCAACTATAGCGAGAGCGAGAAGCGCACTTTCGCTCATTCTGGCATGCGCGCGCTTGGACCTGGTCAAAATCAAAATAACGCGTGCCTTAGCCCTAGGCTTCAGTGCCGGCAAAATTGCGACCGGGTGACGTAAGTTCAACCTGTGGGTGGTAGGGAGTGGCCATTCTGTACGTACTATTAATATCTGTTCTGTGGCCTTGGGTGAAACTGCGAATGGTCAGGCAAACGGCTTAACTGTCTTATCAGTATTCATAATTTTAGGTTTTTAGGAATTTTAGGAGAGGGAGCCTTTTACTATGCCCATTGGAGGCCTAGTCTGGAGGCAAAGGCCTATTTACATTCTATTATAGTTTAAATATATTTTAATGTTCATCAATTGCAGCGGTTTTATTATTGCTCGCGGTTCGGCCATTGCTTATAAGTTTCACTTATGATAAAGTCACTGAAGATGTAGCTATTTTGATTAAATACACTCGAGAGCAATGAATCCGGGTCACTCAAAGAATCCAAAAAATCGATCAAATTCGAAAATCGAATTGGTCGAAAGTTATGTTCTCCGACGAATCAAAATTTATGCTCTACAAGCACGATGGAAGACACAGAGTGTATAGAAGACCAGGGGAAAGATTCAAGCAAGCATGCATCGAAGAAAAAGTAGCCTACGGTGGTGGGTCTGTACTTGTGTGGACCGGAATTTCCTCTGAAAGTCGCACAGAGCTGGTGATCATAGAAAACGGCTCTTTAACTAGCGTAAGATATGTGGAAGAAATCCTCAACGAACACGTTGGTCCATTTATGGTCAATTTGGGTGAGGATGCTATATTTATGCATGACAATGCCCGACCTCATACAGGTAGGATTGTGAATGACTACCTTCAAGAGATGAACATTACTTGTATGGAGTGGCCAGCGCGCAGCCCGGATATCAACCCGATCGAGCATGCTTGGGACGAGCTAGGGAGATGCGTAAAACAACGAAACCCTCCCCCAATCACGCTTCCTGAGCTCAAAATTGCTCTCACAGAGGAATGGGAGAATATTCCCCAAAATCGTATGAGGAACTTGGTGTACAGCATGCCAAACCGCGTAAACGCAGTAATGGAAGCACGAGGAGGTAATACGAAGTATTGAAATTCAAGAAAATCGTCATAAAGTTCAAAAATTTCATGTTTCCTATTTTTGTTTTAAGGAGAGATCAGCAGTTTTTTTTCTTTATGTAATTTTGTGTAAATAAAATGTATGGTGACTCATATTTTTTTAACTTTCATTTAAGGAGTATTAAATTGTCTATTAAATACAATTTATTGCATTAACCTAGCATTCTTACTTTCCGAGATTTTTTGGATTCTTTGAGTGACCCGGATTCATTGCTCTCGAGTGTATATAAAAAACGGTTATTCCATAGAAACTATGATCCATGTTTATAAAGCTTGGTAATATAAGCGATGCTATTTCAATAACTTTAATTCATAATTTACAGTGGAAATGTGTTATCAATAACTTTACCTATTGTCCCATGTATCCCAAAAATTCTGCACACAATACGAACATTAATATTATGGTCTACGACATTATTAAGCACTGTTCCGCGTAGTCATCATTTGGATGGGCGACCGCTAGTGGTAGTTTCAACTCAAAATCAAAAATAAAAAAATATTTATTTCAATAGAATCACAAGGATAACTTTGAAACGTTTTACAAGCTAGGAAAATTTACACCAGTCCAACGCGCCCATGCCGTAAAAGAACTGGCAACAACACCGGCTGGGTTCCTATCGCTTTTTTGGCATGACCCTTGCTATTGTTATGGATGTCGAGTAGAGTTGGAGCACATTCGTCCCAAGCTTTTTTATCATCTAGGTAATCGGTTATTTTATAGTAAGCTTTTTAAGACAGTTTTTGTTTAATTAAGTTTTTAAATTTTGTATGTCGCTTGGGGCTTTGTTAAAGAAGCGTACACATTGCCCTTTAAAAGATTTACTGACCTTAGTATGCTTAACTGTGGGAACAGCGAGTTTATTTATATTTCTAGTATTTACATTATGATTATCACATTTTTTCTTAAACAGATTAATATTTTTTCGAACATATACATAAGGTTTTCATAAATATTTTGACAGGGTACTGTCATAATATTGATTTCTTTGAACTTATCTCTAAGTGATTCTCTGGGACCCATGTTATAAATTGCGCGAACAGCCCTATACAACAAAATACCGTAAGACATAATGCTGTGAAAGTAGCTGAAATAAACTAGTCTGGCTGTATCGATGCCGGTGAAATGACGGATCTTTTTGACTGCGTATGCTGCAGAACTAAGTTTCTTCGACAATTTATCTATGTGTGGGCCCCATTGCAGTTTATTATCTAAGGTTATGCCTAGAAAAACTGTGGTGTCCACAAGGCCTAGCTTTTCATCTTTTATTTTTATATTAGTTTGGTTTTGTTTTACATTAGGTAGTATAAAACGAACGCATTTCGTTTTATTTTCGTTTAACAATAAGTTGTTTACATTAAACCACCCTACAATTTTAGAGATCGCATTGTTAACTGAGCTTCAGAGGGCACGTTAAGCAGTCGGTCCCGGTTTTTTCAAAGTTGTTAGGCCATGACAGAGGCCTTCGGGTGGCCTAGAAACTCTGTCACCAGAGTTGGCCACTAGCTCATACGAACACTTATCTACTTATGACATTTTGATAGATCTAATAGTACCTATGCTACGATGCAATCATACAAACAGTCTAGAGATTTTTTTTCATGTTGTATGCAAAGTGATTATGGTAATTTTGATTTTTCAGATCTTTTGTTTAGCTCTTCTCAGCGAGGCAACCCTATACTGACTGTAGCAGGATTTAGGTTCTGCATAGACAAAGTCAATGGAATTAAAACTAGATGGAAATGTGCCATAAAATCACACCAGGGCTGCCGCGCAGCTGTGCACACTATGTTAATAGGAAACATAAATACCATGACTAGATGTAACAATATTCACAGTCACTGATTTCACTTTGGGAGCCTTATTGACTCTATCACTGTGGCGACCGATGTGGCGCAGCGGTCGCAGGTCCGCCTGCGACGCAGAGGTTGCGGGTTCGATTCCCGCCTCGAGACAAATGTTTGTACGATTTACAAATATTTGTTCCGGGTGTTCCGGGTATTTTCAAAAAATATCTATCTATGTATTGTATTGTATTAAATATATATCAGTCATCTAGTACCCATAATACAGCTCTGTTTAACAGCAGCTTTCCTTGGGCTAAATGATGCTGTGTGGATTGTCCAGCATTATTTATTTATTTACTTATTTACTAAAGTAAGCTTCCTACTCATATGAGTTCACTTACTAATTTGTATTTTTTTTAATATTTTTGGTCTTGCATCTTGTATTAGCCTATTTATTTTCTTGTTGTTTGAATCGGCTTTTCTTCTGCTCGGTCATAAAAAAGTCTCCCCCAATCATTTCCATTCAAGATTTAAATAAATAATATATATTAATGTTTTAAAATAATAATAAGTATTCAGTTTTTAACGAAAATGTTAATAAAATGTAAAAAAAATTACTTAATAAGTATTAATTTTGTTGACATCTTAGTTACAACATATGAAAAAACTGCTTAACGAATTATTAATGGTTTGTCTTCATTTAGGAGGTAAAGCCATTTACTCAGACAGGGTGTCTTTAGTTTCCCACCCGTCACACTTAGAATAAGTAAATTTTCTATACTAATTATACGTAATTTAAGATTTTATTATAATGGTATTTTATTTTATTTAAAACTTGGCTTCCGAATATTATTATTATGTAACTAATTGCATTGGTAGTTTAGAAAAAATTAAACAAAATTTGAGCAAAAAGGAGTTAGAATGTCCCACCCGTCACATTGGAATGCCCCTACTGTAAGTTTGTGAATTCTTGCACGCGAACGATTAAGGTCAAAATATCTACAATCTTAGCATCGGAAGGGAGGGAATACAAATCAAGCGTTTTTATATTATTATATTAATAGTGTTTAAAATAGTGTTATTAATGTTTAATACTTAAATAGTATACAACAGTAGTATACCTACATTAATGAATCAATACATTTATTTTGGTGTCGTGTTCATTTAATATTTAATTCATTTATTCATACTATTTTATTATTTCAGAGCCAATACTCAGTTACTCGGTGCGAGGTAACCCTCTAATAACTGTGGCAGGGTTTAGATTTTGCAAAAAGAAGAGTTACAAAAGTAAAATACTATGGCGCTGTGCTACGCATGCGAACCGTGGATGCCGCGCTAAAATACATACATTAGTGGAGAACAACCTAATATTAAAGGTTAATAATAATCATCAACATAATTATTGTAGTAACTTGTTCGAGGATGAATGACACACGATTAGTACCCGACAGAGGCGTTGAATCGAAACGCATTTTTATTATGTCAGTCGAGTCAGTCAGTCCATTATGCGCTACGCCTGAGTTTGGTTGTCTTTGGCTATCTTGTCAAAACAACATGGGTCCTCCCATTTTAATAAATTTTCTCGTGTTATTTTAAGTTTCATTGATTGAGGTAATGTTGGTTGATAATTTAGTCAAAGACTTTCCAAGAGAATTTTGAAAGAAAAGTTTTTTTTAAATTTAGTTTTTGTTTACGTTGCTAAGCGACAATCAACTAATACACTTGACACTGGCAAAATTGTGGCAAACAAGCCACAGAGTTCATAAACGAAGAAGAAGAAGAAAATGCTTAAGGTTTGAAGTTTTGCATAGCAGTACACTGCGTCGTCACCCCGAGACGTGGTTATTGATGCAGTGTCCTTTAAAACTAAACACAGTAATGCTTGCACACTACAACTTGATCGCAGAATATCTAGTACTGCGGTAAAGTAAAGTTCGTATGAGTCAGTGGCCAACCCTGGTAACAGAATTTTTAGAGTTAATTGCTTAACGTGCCCTCCGAAGCACGGGAGCGCTCAGTTGAAATTGCCACTGAATGGTAACTAATACTGGGAACAGTGCTTATCTTCGTTGATCTGTTAGGAACAGCTTAGCAATTAACTAGTGTATATTTTTGACATCCTAGTTTTAATAAGTATACTCAAAGGCATTAAGATTGTTATTTCATTTGTCTTATGTAACTAATTAATTTTAATGAAATATTAATAAACGGTTTTACTCAAAACTTCAAATACAGGATAGCCACTCACCCATTTGATTCCCACCGATCCGATTTACCTCACCCTGATCGCGAGTTTATGTACACTTTCGTAGGCGCTGGAGATAAGGGCCACAACGTACGCGTTTATTTTATTTTTGTACATTACATACATTACATGCACGAGATTTATATTATTTGTATTTATTGCGATAAATTGGTGCCAACCAAAACGCTCACACATCCACAGCACTGTTTTCATACTCAAACCATGCATGTGGTGATTGGAACGCGTTTGTCACATACATTTTATTGAGAGTGTCCGGGTGCGATATTGTTATATATTAAGTCTCTAGCTCAATTAGTAATAACAGAAGCTTTCCTTTCAGACTTTCAATTCGTTCGTTCAAGACGTGGAAATCTCAACATATATGTATCTGGTTATACTTATTGCAAGCAAAGCGTAAAGGAAAGCAAGATGGGACTTAAGACACGTTGGCAGTGCGCCACACATACTGGTCGCGGGTGCTACGCGGGTGTTTACACCGTAGAAAGAGAGGAGGTTATAGAAATCGTAAGAATCAGAGAAAAACATAATCACGAAAAATCAGTGAATATAGAAAAGATTGTTTCAAGATAAAGTTACGGCTACAATCTTACCTGGCATGGCAAATACCGAACGGAAAGGCAGGATTTATGATAGGCCGTGGCACGAAGGGCCGGGAATTTAATGTGCCAATGATTATGTGCTTTATTGATTATTCAAAGGCGTTTGATTGCGTGAGATAGGACCTATAGAACATTTTCCATAAATGGTACTTTCGCACATAACAGCGCTCATCGCAAACCTATATAAGAATGGGGAATTGATAGTCTAAATCAGCAACTTTAGATATGCAGATGACACCACATTATTTGCAGTCTTAGAGAGTGAACTTGCAGAGCTGATCAAGAAGGTAGAGCAGGAGAACGAACTTATGGGACTCTCGGTGAATAAATCCAAGAAGTTACGGTGATTGGCCGAGGGAGGTGAGGAGAACGCACAGGAGAACTATCGGACCTGGAGTTTGTGAGTTAGTTCGTATTTCGTATACCTGAGATCTATGATAAGCAATCAGAGATTAGCAATCTATGATTAGCAATCAGAGATTAGCAATCTATGATTGGGCGCTAGATGGCATTGTGTGAAATGTCCGCTAATTATATCTAAAAAACTAAGTTTATTTGCCACAAATATGGTAGTCTAGAGTCTAGGTTATCAAAATCAAGACAATCAATCATTCAAATCAATTACACAAATTCAATGTCAAACCATATATAATTAATCATCAAACATTTTCTATTAAATTATTTATTCAAAGAAAAAAAGATAAAATTAAATTATGTTATTAGCAGGAAACAGGTTAGTACACAAAATCAAATTATAAATTGTGTTTGTTTTTACTCTTATCCATACACCTACACCTACATCTACACCTGCATATTTTTTTTAATTTACAGTGAATTACACAGTTGCAAAAAATAAATGAAACAAGCATAAGACTGTGATCCGTCTTTTTAGGTATACAGTAATACACCGCTTTACGCGAGAGATATGTTCTGCAAAAATCGCGTTAAGTGAAATTCGCGTATAACGGGTTAAGCATTTAAACATAGTCAAAAGTCAGTATAAACTGCAAATACATACTTAAATTCTAAATACGATTGTGCAGCCTTACATTATGCATTTTTTCACAGAAAAAAACAAAAGAGGGACCCCCAAAGACGAAAAGTCCTACTCTGAGAGGGATTCATTCACTCAATAACTAAAATAATGTATATAGGCATTTCGTACACTTAAGATAACTATTATATCTATTTATATTTCAGGTATGCATTTCACTATTTCAAAACACGGCAACCCCGTCATCAGCTATTTAGGCTATAAGTACAGCAAGCAAAGAACATATGGTACGAAAATCAGATGGCAGTGCGCTACTCACACTCATAAGCAATGCCACGCATTCATTTATACCGAATTTAACTTCTGTGTGCTTAAACTAAATTTATTTCATAACCACTAACTACTAACATTTGTTCTGAAATCGGTTAATAGAATTCTACGGTACTCGTAGCTTCTAGCTATTTTATTTAGTTTTATTTTATCTGTACATATTTATGATTAAAGATCATGATTACTGTTTTGTTTCGATTATTAAATTTTCTTTCTAGTGTTTGAAAGAAAGATGCGTGGAACTTTTAAGGACAAAGATATTTTAATATTGTTTATTATCGCTAACACGTAAAAAATTCGTTAACCTTACAAATGTATTCTGATACCTTCACTATGATTCTTGTTAGGTATAAAGTTGTAATTATTTTAAAAATATAAATAGAAATTTATATATTACAATGTATTATTATGTATAGTAGCGTTGAAATTGTCCGTTTTTCAACTTTATTCTGGTCAATTATAAATTGTTATGGTTTGATTTTCCTCTTTAAGTAAATAAATATATGTAATTTAATGTCGATAATAAAGTTAAGTATTTTTAAATACCTACAAATGTATATGCTGTGTCAAACTCGCGTAACCTGTAGGTACACTAAAATGTACCTATTTATTTTATAATTATTGTGGTTTTGTTTTTTAATTTTGTGACGAATTAATTCTTTTATTTCAAACAGATGTGAGCTATGATGGTTTTGTGACTTGCTGTCATTCGGACAACATTTTTTGAGACACAGTGTCCCAACTGACACTTTTGATTTTAATATTTTATTACACCATTAAAAATGTCTTATTAAGTTTGTAGACGCTTGCCTTATTTTGTGTTTACCTCGTGCCTAATTATGTTTTCTTTTATTCAGATTTTCAATTTGTTCGTTCCAAAAGAGGCAAACTTAACATAAGCATATCAGGATATGCGTTTAGCCGACAGAGGAAGAGAGGATTTAAAACTCGCTGGCAATGTTCTACCCATACATCTAAAGGCTGTCTTGCATATATATATACATTAGAAGACGATAAACGCATACAGATTGTAAAACATTTCTTAAACCATAACCATGAGTAGTCTATATTACATACTCGTATATCATTTATTCATTGTACACATGTACATTTGGTTGCATAGGGTGTTAATTAATAAATTTTTTATAATGGTAGGTACATGAAACCTGAAGGGCGCTGCAACATAAATAAATAAATAATTAATATTAATATTAATATTAATTAAGGTCATACTAATTAGAAATGCCTACAATATAATCAATTTCAACGTCAGGTATAAAAATAAAAATTCACGGTAAATAACTAAAAGTCAAAAATGCGAAAAATAAAGGTCAAAAGTATTAAAAGTAAAGTCAAGGTATTAAAAATTAAAATTATATTATGATGTAAATTTTTATCAGAGTGAAATTCGTTGACGGAGTAATAACATTTTTTGATGAAAACACTGCTTATAAAGTTCCCTGGTGGTAGGACTCATCAGTAAGAGTCCGTCTTGGTGGGTACCACCGCAGTGTCAGATATTCTACCTCAAAGCAGTAGTGTGCAAGCATTACTGTGTTTAGGTTTGAAGGGCACTGTAGCAAGTGAGATTACTGGGCGAAAGAGACTTAACAACAATGTCTCGGGGTGATAAGCGCAGTGCAGTGCATTGCATCTGTTATAGTCAGGCGTGGTGCTTAACATCAGGCGCCTTGATTGTCTTGTCACTTGCTGACATTAAAAAAAAGTAAATATGTACATATTTTAAAATACAAGCGCATTTGTTATAACGTAATTTGTATTTGAGTATCGAAAACAAAATAAGTGAATGAAATAAAAATACTGTGTGCCTAATTATCTAAAAAAAAAATGCTTTTGATTGACTTTTATACATAGGTATAGCTCTCTCGGCGGATCTGGGCTTCCGTGAAGTTAGCCGTTTCGATGAGCAATGGAGCTTTTTCTAACTAAATTGTCTTTGCGCATCACAAACGGCTAACTTCACGGAAGCCTAGATCCGCCGAGAGAACTATACCTGTCTATCTCTAACTGCTTGCAAAATCGTGCATGTGCTATTGAAATTGTACTTAAAACAGTGGCCTAGAGCAATTGACCAGCCTCGGTTGTTTAGCAGCTAGCTTTTCCATCATGGTTTGCAGTTGCTGACAATAGACATCCGCCGTTATCGTCTGGCCAGATTTAAGAAAGCTGTTGTGAACGACACCGGCACTAGTTCACCAAACGCTCACAAGTAATTTTTTGAGTCAATTTTCGCTTGGGGCAGTATTTGGCTGGTTCGCCAGGGTTCAGCCATTGCGATGAGCGTTTCCTATTATCGTACAGGATCCACTTTTTATCACAGGTAATCGATTTAAAATACCTTAATTATTTTGCCGGTTGAGTAATGTAACGCAGCAGTCGAAGCGCGTTTGTCGGTTTGCTGCACTCAATTCATGAGGTACCCACCTTTCAAGCTTTTTCACCATCCCAATTTGCTTCAAGTGGATTAAAGCCGTTTTAACACTAATGCCGCAGCCTGCAGTTAACTCAAACGTAGGTTGCGATGGATCCGCTTCCACACCACAATAGCCTTCAACTCTTGAAATGAAAATGAAATGACCTAATATTTAACCGTTGTAATTACAATATAAGTTTGTAATTTCAAATAAACTATAAAATTATGTAAATATAAAATTATTTATTTTCAGAAGCATGGTATGAGATCTCGACTCGTGGCAACCGAACAATCAAGATGGCTGGCTACAGGTTTCTTAAAGATAAGGAACTGAGTAAAAATAAAATGCGTTGGAAATGTGCCCTTTTTAAATCGCATAAATGTCTAGCGTTTATGCATACAATATTACCTAACAGCACTAACGTTACTGTAACTAAATATGTCAATAACCATAACCACGAAAGACAGAATTTCTTTTAGTTTGTTGAACTTATTACATTCATACTAATGTTATAAATGAGAATTATAAAATGAGAAAGTATTGTTTTTTACTCTCACGGCTAAACTGCTGAACCTATTACGATAGTAAGTACGTTAGTACGAGTCAGTAGCCTTTTGGCCGCCTTCTGGCCGCCTTCTGGCCAGCCGCAGGCCTCCGCCATGGATTAACAAATTATGAAAAAGCCGGGACCGACGCTAGAATGCCCTCCGCACGGAAGCGCTCAGTTGAAATTGCCACTGGCTGGGAAATTACAAAGATAAAAACCAATAAATAAATATAAGGCGTTTGCTAGTACATTTTAAAATATTTACATATTATATTGATATATTTATGTACATTATCCCATTACAAATAATACAAAATACATATGGAATAGTGGAGTTATCTAAAAACGAAAACTGCATAGTCAGTCTGTAGTAGGTGCTAACAGAGTAGGTAGTTAGGTCATAGTGTACAAGAAGAATATAATAAATATTTTTTTCATTCAGTTTCTTATCTTTTTGGAATTTGTAGGTACCTTCTTTGTTCGTAGATTCTAAAGACACTTTCACGCACACTTAATTCAGATATTATTGTATTATTTTTTCATTTCAGCGCTTTTATACGTTTCCAAGGCACACATCTGCATTTATAAAAATTGTTTTCTTAGATGATGGATGACATATAAGTTTCAACTCATAAATAACTCTATATAAATATATAATAATAAAATTAAACATTATTTTGACTTTTAGGAGCACAATTTGTATCAACTTCAAAAGGCACAAAAGCTTTGGAAATTTCTGGATACAAATACATGAAGCAAATGAAAATGGGACTAAAAACTAGATGGCGTTGTTCAAGACATTATTCAAGTGCGTGCAGTGCCAATGTGCACACTCTTAACAATGAAAATAAGGTTGTAATAGTCAGACATAACAATAAACATAATCATTAGTTGATTGTGTTACCAATATGTTTTGGGTGATTGACCAGCTGCGATGCAAGAAGTGCTGTTTCATTTCCGCGATAGGACAAAATGACAGAATCTTTATAGACTAAGGACCTTTATTTATAAACGTACTTTAAACTTCTGCTAGTTTACGTATCATTAATTAATTAAAACGGGAATAATCCTAATTATATAGTATCTTTCAAATCTTCGGCTTTGTTTATTTACATAAGAATGGCAAAGACAGACCAATCGAACTAGAAGAGGCTCATGCCAAGAATTTAAGTAGATGTAAAAAAGGCATGCAATGCATTTAGCATGCATTGCATGGTTTTATCATATGACGGGTCTGGCAGTAAGTCTGAAATTGAATCCATAAATCCACAGATAGTAAGGCACGATAGACTAACAACGGGCGGTCAAATGGCAATCACATTATAGGCCTGCATCACCGCAGGGACATTAAACCCACAATAAGCTAGGGTTAGAACACTTATAGTCTAGTGGTAGTGCCTTCCAATCCTCAGGTCGTGGTTTTGAACCCGGTCGAATTTTTCTATTCGAAAAGCTTATATGCGCAATAACAAAAAAGGTATGGCTAATTACTAAAACGTAGCATGTCATTTGTTTAGTTTGTTTTCAGCGCCATATTTTATCGAAACCAATAGAGGCAAACGAGGTGTCAGCTTTGCTGGGAGAAAGTACGTTCACCACAAGGAATCAAATACAAAAATAAGATGGGCATGCTCAAAAGCTCGATCTCGCAATTGCAAAGCTTATTTGCACACGTCAATTGGCGACAATAATTCAATTAAAGTAATTAAACATGTTGATAATCATACACACGACTAACATGCAACTGGCGTGTCTTTACGTTAGACGAGTGACTTGACCGTCTTGTCAAGTCGCTCGCCTATGAAGCTGACTTAAAATATATGAGTATACCTTTTTTAAAATATATGTTGAAAATACAGCTATTTTTTATTAACACTTACGTAAGATGAGGTCCACGCCACTTGAATAGCTTGCAGCAAAATTAAATACCTTTTTTATTTAGAGATTTATATTATCTATTATTCGTATAGTTGAACCGGTTTAACCTTCCACTGAATAAGGGTCTTTCTTAATCGTAATAAGAAACTGTCATTTTATTCAATTCTATTTCAGCGGCTTGCTAATTATCTACTGTCTTACTTACTTACTTACTCCTCTGGCTCATCGACCAGAAGTGGGTCTTGGCTTCCGAAACAAGAATACGCCAAGCTTCTCGATCTCGCGCGGTTTCAGGCCAATTGGTGGCACTTAGTTCGCGAAGATCAGCTTCTACTTCGTCCATCCAGCGATATCTGGGGCGACCGACAGGTCTTCGTCCAGATGGCCTTCTTGACCGCTCGATCTTCCCCCATTCTTTCGACATGTCCGAGCCAGTGCAACCGGGAGGCTTTCTCTTCGCCTAAAGTGTTCGGCTCGGCTACTAGATCTTCAATTTCAGAAGAGCTTAATACCTGTTTGAATTATCAATAGCTGACTTAATCAAATCTAGCTCTACCTCTTTACCTATTAATAATAAATACAACCATTATATTAGTGTAAGCTAAAGTTAAGTTGTGATATGGCAAACAAATTTTTTGATGAATAAATCATCTCTTATCTCTGTTGGTTTTCAGCGCCATACTTTATCCAAACCATTAGAGGCAAAGAAGGTTTATGTTTTGCTGGTAGAAAATACGTACCACAAGGAAACAAATTAAAAAATTTGATAGCGATGCTCTAAAGCTCGATCTTGTAATTGTAAAGCTTTCCTGCACACGTTAGCTGATGACAATAAATCAATTACTGTGATTAAACATGTTGATAATCATACACACGATTAAAGGTTCGAGCACATTATGTCGGGCCGCAGCGGGGCGGAGCGGGCCGCAGCGCAGCAATAATGCTGGACAATCCACACAGCATCATCTAGTCTACATGCTTAGCAGAGCTTGTGTTATGTGTACTAGATGACTGATATACTTAGTACAATACAATACAAAAGTAGATATTTTTTATTATACATAAAAAATACCCAGAACACCCGGAACAAATATTTGCAGATCGTACAAACATTTGTCCCAAGTGTTTATATCTGTTTACCTCGATCGCTAAAAATAGTTTCAATCCACTAAGTAAAATTGCTAGTTACTGATTTGTTATGTTATTTTAGCGCCACGGTACGTACAAACAACCAGAGGTCGAAAAGCGATCTACTTCGCCGGTCAAAAATACCTCAAGCATGAGACATATGGGATAAAAATACGTTGGCAGTGCTCAAAAGCGCGGTCACTCAAATGCAAAGCATATATGCACACGTTAGCTAATGACAACAACTTGATAAATATAATTAAACATAACGATATTCATACACACGATAATGTGTGGCAAGTATGTTCGTATGAGTCAGTGGACAACTGTGGTGAGTGACAAAGTTTTAAGGCCACCCGAATACCTAAAAATAAAGTATTGTGTGATGAAAATGCAACGTTTTTATACCGCTTGTAGCAAATTAATTTGAATAATGAAACGGTTACCGTATTCTACGAAGTGTCTGAATTATAAGCAAAATGCGTCAAATCCATGTTATAGTGTTTTCTGATCGTACTATAAGTTAATATTGTTATTAAAGTAAGGTAAAACTATTTAACAAATTGGTTTTGGATTTTACCGTATCATTGAAATAACCAAGTTAAGGTATACAAGATTTGCTTATTACAAATAAAAATTAATACGAAAGAGGTATTGATAAATTGTTTGAAACGGTTTTCTAAGGCTCTGCTGTTTCATAATTATTTATTATGTTGATGAACAATTTTACCCAGCGTCATCTCATCATCAGGAATGTAATGTACTATGGATATAATTCATGCATACTTTTTTTGTAAATGCATACTGGTGGACATAAAATATAGCCTGTGTCACTCAGGGATAATGTAGCTTCTCTGGTAAAAAATAATTTTTGAGTTTAACCGTTACAAACAAAAATACAAATCTTTCCTCTTTATAATATTACAACAAATATTTGCAGATCAATGCAAACACTTATTCTGCGCCATGCGTCAAAGCAAGCACGAAGTAAATAGCTATAGTTGTCGCGCGCGACATCGACTAAAATCTGCATCGGATTATAGTCTGGCAACCATTATAATCCTTGTAAAGCATGCCTCTTTACTGCTGTTAACGACAGAAGTTCTATAGATATAATCAAACATCATGATATACATGAATATATACGCATGTATACGTAGTATACGCATGAATAAGAATCTTATTTCTTTAATTTTTTTCTACGTACAGGTCTCTACTTAGTTAGAGCGAGGAACTCAATGCAACACTGGCACAAAGGTCTATTCACACAGCATTTTTTACTTACAAGAAACACAATATTTGTTAATATCATATAAAATAATGTTGTCTAAGACCTTTTAACTAAATAAAGATATTTGATTTGATTTGATAAATCTCATAATAATGAGTTTGTTTTGTAGGTAAACACCGTACTTGAGGGAAACATTATTAGGGGAGCCCAAACAGGGATTTTCGGATTTACTCAAGCGCGGCAGAATGACATAATAGAATACTAAGGCTCTTGTTCATAATTATTATGCTTTCAACAAAATACACTCAGTATTATGTTCATTGTAATAAGAATTACCAGGAAGGAAAATAAGAGCCACTAAAATGACAGTATAATCATAAAAACATACAGTTTTATAATCATAAAAACATACAAAATGCCAAACAGTATTTCACGCCGACGCAACGTTTATTGCTTTACAAAGCACAAGTTCGGCCGCACATGGAATACTGTTCACATCTATGGCACGGTGCCCCCAAGTATTAGCTGCTTCGTTTCGACTCCCTACAGAGAAGAGCCGTTAGGATCGTCAACGATCCCAATATCTCAACCAAGTTAGAGCCACTGAGCCTTCGCCGAGACATCGGCTCGCTCAGTGTATTCTACCGTCTATATAATGGGGAATGCTCTGAGGAACTTTTCAACCTTATACCCGCATCGAGGTTCTACCATCGTACCTCACGACAGCGGAACAAGGCTCATCCACACCTAATCGATAAGTGGGTGTCTCGCACTACTCGCTTCATGAGATCTTTTCTTCCCCATACGTGCAGGTTGTGGAATGAACTTCCTTCTGATGTTTTTCCGCTGTCGTACAATATGAACAGCTTCAAAAAAAATATAAAAAAGGTCCTACAAGGCAGGCAACGCTCCAGCAGTACCTCTGGTATTGCTGAGGTCAATAGGCGACGGTAACTGCTTACCATCAGGCAGGCCGTCAGCCTGTTTGTCTCCAAATTATATAAAAAAAAAATACAGTTTTTAAACGGTTTGGTCGCCTTGGCACGTGCCATCCAATCCACATTGGGTCTGCGCAGTGGATTAAGACCCAATCACTCTCGCTCAAGAGTAGGCCAGTGTCTTAACAGACATTAGAAGGCTGGCATGATGATGATGAGTGCCCTTCGAACCGGAGCACGGCAATTTGAGCATTACCTACTTGTAACAAATTTTTTTGTGTATTTTCTATTTTTGGGTAATACATCCTTTTGCTAGAACAACCTCTGAAAACGTATTTTATTCTTCTAAATTGAATGTAGCTTAGGTTTTTTTTTAAGGGAAAATGGAACTTCAGTATAAATTATTAATGTTTTAAATGAGAAGAAATTTTTGGTAATTGTAATTTTAAATTTTCTTGTATTTTTACAAAAAGTGTGTTTGTGTTTTCAGGAGCGCAATTCATACTGACCCGATGGGGTACGAAAGCTGTTAGTCTATCTGGATATAAATACGTCAAGCATATAAAAATTGGACATAAAACTCGATGGCGATGCGCACAAAACAGATACGGTCGTTGCAGTGCCTGCTTGTATACCATAAAGTATGGCAATGATATATCTATAGTCAAACATAACAATAATCATAACCACTTGAGTGAATGCTAGTGATATATAGGTGCTTCCGTGCTGCGGGTGGCATGTTATGTTATCTGTTCCAGCTGAAAATATAATATCATGTAATCAGGACATGAAGTGTCTTAATAATGCGGCCGTTACCAGATGACCGAACGGCGTCGGTCTTGAAGACGCTACCGGCGATAGTAAAGTACGGCTAGTGGATCTAGGCATTCGTAAAGTTAGATTATTGTGATGTGCGGTCCAATTTAGTTTAAAAAAGTTTTATTGCGCATTGAAACGGCCATAACACAGGTATTTTAGCTTTATCTTGGTTTTTGATGCAACCTCAGCAATGTTAAACGTTATGTAATGTAACCACGACAACTAATATTATTTTTACGAATAACTACAATCAAACTACTCTAAATAAATCATTAGGATTATTTTTGTTTGAGATTATACATAAGTAACTACATTGTTAACAGACGTTTGGTACAAATAAAAAAAATATATTCTGTTCTATTCTATACTCCACGAATGCCTTATTCGCTAGCCGTCTATACGTCTTACTACTGACGAAAGATTGGAGGTAGATCTCAGAAAATAGTGTCAAATCCAAGGATAAGATAGTATAGAAATCATCCTTATTTTAGTGCACCACATTTTTTTTAACCTGTATTATCCCACTACTGGCCAAAGGTCTCCCCCATATCCACATTTCACGGTCATCCGCTATTTCCCACCATTCTCTTTGAAGGGTGCTGTACAAAATAAAATGCATGGGAAATTAATGATATGGAATTTATTGAAATTATAAGTCACAGATCTACACCGCTTGAAACAAATTCTTAACAGGATGGGGAAAAATTATTGCAATAACACAATAATACGAGTGTGTTTTACTTAGAAAATGTTGTCACACTACCACGATTACATTTCTGTATGTTTGGTTCGCTCCAAACAGTGTCGAGATCGTCACGCCAACGTTTCCTCGGTCTGCCTCGGGTTTGTTGCTCATCTGCAGGCACCTATTGTGTGACAACTGCCGCCCACCTATCCCTATGTATACGGCTGACGTGTCTATCCCAATCACTTTAGTCTGCTGGTCTTCACACCAACGTCTATGATCCTGGTTTTCGCACGTAGTACGGTATTACGGATTTTGTTGGTTCTCTTCACCTCTAATACACTGCGCTCCATATTGGCAGACCTTGAGCTTGGACTTTTGAGACTCGTCTTTAAGACCATGTTTGTGCACCATAGGTAAGTACGGGCAGAATACACATAATGAGTTTTCGCTTTATAGAAAGTGGAAGGTTTCTTTTCATAAGTGACTTCATGAACCAGAAGCTCCTCCATGCGTTTTCGACACGGGGCGATTGGCTGCTCTGTCCTGCCTGTTCTCGAAGGAGACTGTCTGGCCCAGATAAGTATATTCATCGACGTTGTGTATTTCTTGCCCGTCTACCGTGATCTTGTGTTTGGTGCTGTTGGTCCGATTCTTCTCAAGCCTAATCTCAAGGCTGGCTGTGTTCAAATTTTGAAGCATGTGTTGGAGTTCTTATGCAGTTGGAGTGAAGAGAACAATATCATCGGCAAAGCGCAAGTTGGTAAGCTACTTGTTTCAGATGGTAATTCCGTTTTGTGCCCAGGATTGTGTTAGTGTCTTGAAGATTTCTTCTAAGGTAAGGTTTGGAGAGAGCGGTTCGCCTTGTTTTACACCCTTGAGTTTAAGGCAGGTGTCTCACCGCGGGCGACTGGCGATGAGCGAGTTGTAGCCAGTAAACAAATACACGTAAACAAAAAATAATTGGCGAGTGATTTTGCTTCAAATAGTTTATTGCCCATCGCCTGTCGCCCGCGGTGAGACAACTGCCTTATGTTAGCTGTGCTGTTGTTGTATATAATTTTGATGATTGCTGAATGTTTGATGCTGTCAAAAGCCTTTGTGTAATCTACGACATAAGTACAATTTTTTAAACTACAAGTTTAATGAGTAGCCTCAAGTTATTGGTGGAAATGGGCTGGATATATTTTTTTTTTAAAGATTGCTACGAAATAGGTCTACCCTAAAAAAGATGTTGGTGTCAAAATCACCTTTGAAAATCCCCGTGGGGTTTTTGGGATTTTAGTGTCAAAACCCCCTTTGAAGCTTCAAGCTCAGTCTTGAGGGGATTTTGACACAAAAAGATTTAAATTTATGGCTAATACGATTACGACAATGTTAAGTTATATAAAATTAAAATTGACTTAAAAATTGTATTTGTATAATAATTTTAACAACCTTATCATTTTAAAAATAAATAGATAACTAAGTAACTTAAAACTTTTAATTATATCTTCCTAAAATATTTGTATGAAGACCAATCAATGCATAATACTACCAAATTGTCTGCAGTATCTTACTTGCATACTCCTCTTATACTAAGTGTAATTGGTAAGTATTTACAAAAAAAAATGATACATATCTGAATATTTTATTTGAAATCGGGTTCCTATGCTGACTGTACAAGTTTTAGTTGGGCGATATGGCGCTATGTACTAATGCCCGCCAACAGTCAATATTTGTTTATTTAATTTTTAATACTAATTATTAGGATGACAACAAAACTTGGGACGAATATGCTCCAACTCTACTCGGCATCCATAACAATAGCAAGGGTCTAAAGCGCGATAAGAACTCAGTCGGTGTTTTTGCCAGTTCTTTTACGGCATGGGCGCGTTGCACTAGCGTAATTTCACCCTGCTTGTAAAACGTTACAAAGGGGTCCTTTTTATTTTATTAGATTGGTACTAGAAGTCCGTCCCAGCTTCGCGCGGGTGCAATGAAACCGCGCCCGTGCAAAGCTGGGGCGGGTCGCTAGTAATAAATATAGCCTATGTTACTCAGAGATAATGTAGCATTCTAATGGTGAAAGAATTGTTGAAATCGGACCAGTCGTTTTTGAGTTTATTCATAACAAACAAAAATACAAATCTTTCTTCTTTATAATATTATTAGTATAAAAACTCCTTTGACTTGACCTTTTTTTTTCTCTAAGAATTTACTATTAATATCAGTTGACTGTGCATGACTTTATTCTTTTTTTCAGTGTTAAGAACAGCGAAAGGTAGTTTATGTGTTTGGATGTCTGGGTACAAGTTTGTGAAGCACAGAAGCTACGGAGGAAAAACTCGCTGGCAATGCTCAAAAGCACCCCGTACAGGCTGTCGAGCTTCTGTATACACTTCTAACGATGAAATGAAAATACTTAATTATAAAAATATCCATAATAATCATGAATAACTATTGACTGAATCACTCTTTTTTTTATGTCAGCAAGTGACAAGACTATCAAGGCGCCCACCTGATGTTAAGCACCACGCCTGGCTGTTACAGATGCAGTGTTGATGATGATGTTGTTAAGTCTCTTTCGCCCAGTAATTTCTCTTGCTACAGTGCCCTTCAAACCTAAACACAGTAATGCTTGCACACTACTGCTTGGAGGTAGAATATCTGACACTGCGGTGGTACACACCAAGACGGACTCTTGCTGAAGAGTCCTACCACCACTCTTGTTCTAGACCTAGTGTCCCAGCAGTGGGAAAGTTAGTGGGCTGATTATTATGAACAACTTTTAAAAGCACTGAGGTGTAAAGGTCAAGTGATATTCTAGCCTTCTGATCCTAAGGTCGTAGGTTCACAACCGATCGTGCACCAATGGATTTTATATTAGAAAAATATGTGCTCAATGTTCTTAAACGGTAAAGAAAACCGGCATTTCCAAGCACTAAAAATTCGAAAGACAAGTCTGCCATTCACTAAACCGCATGATTGAAGTTGAACAAACACATCCATCGCTACACATCCTCGCATATCTCTGGTGGAAACGCAGCCTAACAGTTGCAATATCACTGTTCTGCGTGACACTACATTGCGCTAAGTCAAATGCATTAAGTCTCATTTGCTAAGTAATTTCATACTACAGTGCTCTTCTAAGGTAAATACAGTGCACACCACTGCGGTGGTACCGACGGACTTCCGCTAGAGTTCAACCACCAGGCGATAATGTTATATACGAATGCCTAAGGCGAACTTCGAAATATTTTTATATTTCAAGTAATTTCTTGTTAAAATTAGTTAATAAATAAACAAATTTTTTAGTTACTACTGGGTTTTTTATTTACTTTAGCAGTATTATTACAGTATTTGTACAAATATACAAATGTTGTATCAAAATTAATATTCGGTAATATTTTAGAAGCCTTATCATAAACATGATTTAAACCTCTGTGTTTTTAGAGCATCGGTGGTTTAGTGGTAGTGACCCCGCCTTCCGATCCTAAGGTCGTGGGTTCAAACCCGGTCGTGTGCACCAATGGATTTTTCTGTTCGAAAAATTTATGTGCGCAATGCCAGTGCTCTCATACGGTGAAGGAAAACATCGTGAGGAAACCGGCATGTCCAAGAACTAAAAATTCGAAAGACATGTGCCATCCGCCAATCCGCATTGGGTCCGGTGGATTAGGACCCAATCACTCTCAGAGTAGGCCAGTGTCCCAGCAGTGGGAACATTAGAAGGCTGTCATGATGATGATGATGAATATTTTAGAAGCCTTATCATAAACATGATTTAAACCTCTGTTAGGTAATGTGTCTTATTACCCTATCATTGTCTTGGTTCATTGACATAAGAATAACAAAGAAAAATAATACTTAGCAAGCTTTTTGCGTGGATATTTTTATTAGTATATATAGTATAGTGAGTGAACTAAAACAATTTTATCCCACAGAAACCGTAGTGTTTTTGAAATAAAAAGTAGCCCGTGTGCTATTTCAGACTATCTCAGACATCTTCAGACAGATCTATCTCTGTGCCTAATTTCATCTAGAGCCGTGTAACAAACATCCATCAATCCAAACTTTCGCATATATTTTGTTATATATATTTGTTTCATCTAGGCAAGCGTGCTCCACCGTAGACCACTTAACATCAGGCGAGATAGTGGTCAAACGTATTTTTAAGTATTAAAAAAATAGTAAGATTTTAAAATGTTTCAGAGCCAACGTATAATATTGTTGGGTTCTGCTAGTATCCTACAGGATAGAAACATGGGGCTTCATTATAACGATTGTTATTGTTTTAAACACGTGCAGTGTGCACCCTACCGTCTTGCTTGCTCGGCCACGCACGACCGAATGAATCGCAGGCACGAGCGAAGCAACTCATATACTCGTAGAGAAGAGTAGTAGAGAAGAGTAGTAGAGTTCTTTGTGATAGAGCTCGTCCGGGGAAGGACTACCACCATACCTATTTCTGCCGCCAAGCAGTAATGCTCGCATTGCTGTGTTCCGGTGTGAAGGGTATGGTTTCCGGTGAAATTACTGGCACATGAGGCTTTCGATCTTAGCCTCAAGGTGGCAACCCGCGAGTGATACCTCTGGTATTGCAAGCGTCCATAGGCTGCGGTAACCGCTTACCATCTTGTGGGCCGTACGCTTGGATGCCATTTCAGTTGTATAAAAAAAAAAAAAAAAACTCGTACTTTTTATCGGCAAACGCCACAAAACGAAGATACATTGATCAGTTTAGCCGGTTGTCAGGCTATAAGCAGTGTGAAGTTAAACTTCGATGGAAATGTAGTCGAAAGCGACACATTGCCGCCCATTTCAAGCAATGGATAAACTTTGTTTTATTATATCAAGAGACGGTCAAGTCATATATCTGATGAAAGCCTGTGAACAGGTGCCTTACTCTTGAATCCAATGACAATTCCGATCCAATCCCAATTTCTATTTTCTGCTGTCAAATTTTTGTACTCTTGAAAACAAGGTTGAATTTGGCGCTTTGTTTGCTGTCAAAAGTACAAAATGTCATATTCCAATAATTGTCCAATACCGATCGCGTACATAACATAACATAACCATAACAGTTCAGTGTCACTCAAAAATTTGAGTTCTTAAGTTCTGTGTGGCACTGCACTGCGCATATTACTCCGAGATGTAGTTATTATGTCTCTTTCGTCTAGTAACTTCAGTAGCTATACTTACTTTGACTTTTTTTTTATTTTTTTTTATTTTATTTATAAATACTAACTGATATAAAGTAAGTTCGTATGAGTCAGTGGCCAACTCTGGTGACAGAGTTTCTAGGCCGCCTGAAGATCTCTGTCATGGCCTAACAACTTTGAAAAAGCCGGAACCGACTGCTTAACGTGACCTCCTAAGCACAGAAGCGTTTAGTTGAAATTGCCATTGGCGCTCACCCATCCAAATGACTTCGCGAAACAGTGCTTAACTTCGTTGATCTGTTAAGAATAACTTAACCAGCTACGTCACGAGTATCTTACGGATAATATTTTTTTTTATACAACTGAAGTGGCAACCAAGCGTACGGCCCACTAGATGGTAAGCGGTTACCGCAGCCTATGGACGCTTGCGATACCAGAGGTATTACTCGCGGGTTGCCACCTTGAGGCTAAGGTCGAAAGCTTCATGTGCCAGTAATTTCACCGGAAACCATACCCTTCACACCGGAACACAGCAATGCGAGCATTAACGCTTGGCTAATATCAGTTGACTGTGCGTGACTTTGCTGCTTTAGCAAATGCTGAATGGCGGCCATTTTCGAAAACTTATGATCTAAATGTACTCGTATATGCTTAACTGCTTAGATATACTTTTTTAATATTATTACCACCTACTATGTATCAACTGTCTCGAAATAAACTTTTTTTTTTTTACTTTTTACTTTATTCTTTTTTTCAGTGTTAAGAACAGCGAAAGGTAGTTTATGTATTTGGATGTCCGGGTACAAGTTTGTGAAGCACAGGAGCTACGGAGGAAAAACTCGCTGGCAATGCTCAAAAGCATTTTGTACAGGATGTCGAGCTTCCGTATACACTACGGACGATGATGAAATGAAAATAATCAATTATAAAAATATCCATAATAATCATGAATAACTTTTGACCGAATCACTCTTGTTTTAGAGTAGGCTAGTGTCCCAGCAGTGTGAACGTTGTATTATGAATAACTTAGATAAATGTCGGTTAAGTGGTTTTCTAACCTTCTGATTTCAAGGTACATATATAATATATAATGTTTTATTTTCAAAAAAAGGTTTACAAAATATGACATGTTTTAACAAAAAAGTTTACAAGTTATTGTTCCTACTCAATAGATAAATAATTCCTAATTCTAAGGTGTGGGTTAAGTAAGTGTAAATTCACATACTACACAAACATGAATAACGTGTCTAAATTACCCTTCGGTAATATTTTCTAAAATATTAGAGGCCTTATCCGTAAACGTACTTTAAACCTATATAGCTAATGTGTCTTTCAAACCTATCATCGTTATTCATTTATTGACAATTATTGACAAGAATACTTATTTTTTTATGAGAAAGTATCTGTGAGAGAGAACTTAAACAAATCTATCCCACGGTAACCGAATCTTTTTCCGAGATTTACGTGGATTTACGTAGATTATCAAAAAAAATTGTACCATGAAATTAATAATTATTGAATTCATGATACAAATTTTTTTAATTCAGTTTAGGTCCTAATTTGAATCGCTCTAAGAGTTCAGGGGGGCTGTAAGTGAATGTAGGCTGGAAGCGTTGATACAATGCTTGTTAATAGTGTCTGATTTTTTAATAGGTATTAAAAAATGTAATAATTTCCAGACGCACGATATACACTTTCAAAACGAGGTCAACTAGTAATTAATTTAGAAGGATACAGATATCTAAAGCAGGAAAAAACTGGTCCTAAAATTCGTTGGAGATGTTCGAAAACACCTTCTGGTTGCCGCGCCTGCCTCCACACAATAGATGATGGTGACTTTCAAAATATAACCATAGTCAGCCACAAAAATATCCATAACCATTGATTTATCATAAGTAAGTAGTAGTGACGACCAATGTAGCCTGGGCGAAGGTCCGCCTGCGACGCGGAGGTTGCGGGTTCGATTCCCGCCTTGGGACAAAGGTTTGTAGAATCTGCAAATATTTGTTCCGGGTGTTCTGGGTGTTTTCTATGTATAATAAAAAATATCTATCTATGTATTGTATTGTAATAAATATATATCAGTCATCTAGTACCCATAATACAGCTCTGTTTAACAGCAGCTTACCTTGGGCTAGATGATGCTGTGTGGATCGTCCAGCATTATTTATTTATTTATTTTATTTATTTATAGTAATAGCCATTTGATTGAGACCAGTATTATAAAGTATAAAAGTACTATTAAAACTTAAAACGAATCTATCATGCAACTACTAAGTTTTTTTTTCCCACTTAAGTTAGGTACTCAGTAAATATTATTATCTATGTATAAACTAATTTGATTTTCTTAAAAGCTATCATGATTTTTGATTTATCATAATTATGTGCAAATTGGCATAAAATTGTGTTAAAACAAACCACCCTTTAGGTTTTTTTTATGTCAGCAAGTGACAAGACGATCAAGATGCTGATGTTAAGCACCACGCTTAACCATAACAGATGCAGTGCCACTCAAAGCTTAGTGTTTAAGTTTGGCACTGACTGCGCTCATCCCCCCGAGACGTTGTTGTTAAGTCTCTTTCGCTCAGTAATTTCACTACAGTGCCCTTCAAACTTAAACAAAGTAATGCTTGTACACTGCTGCTTGGAGGTAGAATATCTGGCACTGCGGTGGTACCCACCAAGACGGACTCTTGAGAGTCCTACCACCAGGTAAATGATAATGTGGCATGAAAAATAGAGCTAACATTTGTTGGGGATGGGCCAACTTGTAGATACCGTACGTACACTCTAGATGAAGGTGATAGTGAAAAAATCACAATAATTGGTCTTAAAAATGTTCATAATCACATTTGGTTATTAATCAAGATGTATTTTTGCTAACTGTCATAAAAATTTATAAAAAATAAGTGAAAACTTGTGAATAAAATTAGAGTTTCAGTCGGTTTGCACCTAAATTTGAAGAATAAATTATTATTATCGTTATATAATTTTCAGTCTGCATCATTCCCTCCCATTTACCACGGTCTTGTGCTTTTAAGGGCTAATCCTTGTTAAATGTGTATCTAAGTCTGACTAAGAAATGTTCAAGTAAAATAACTTTAGATTAAACTTATTGGTTTTCAGAAGCGCGATATATACGTTCCAAACGAGGAAAACGCGTTATTAGTTTAGCTGGATATACTTACAGAAGACACACTCAGAATGGACTCAGAGTTCGTTGGAAATGTACAGAAGAAGCTCGCGGTTGCCGTGCTTACATTTACACTTCAGATGATCCTGACGTAAACAAAGTTTCTGTTATCAGATGTCTAAATATCCATAATCATAATGAGTTGTGAATTAAAAAGTATAAACAATCGTCTATACTAATTAATGATGTCTTAGAAGAGGAAATATTTGTTTGTTGGTTTGCATTGGATAGGCTCCAAAAAAAACTACTGGATCGATTTAAACAATTTTTTCATCGTTGGGAAGCTATACAATCCCCGGGTGACATAGGCTATCATTACTAACGACCTGCCTTGACTTCGCACGGGTGTAATAAAATTAAATAGTTTGGAAATTGTAACCTATTTAAATATTTGTCATATTTGTATAGAAAACATCAATCCGTGCCTTTTTACCTGTTTTTTGTATACCTAGTAGAGGCAAGATGCGTTGCCGTAGCCAGTGTACGCTTGCAACATCAGAGATATCACTGGCGCGTTGCCACCCTGAAACGTAGAATTAAAGTCTCTTGTGCTTACCCTTACCCTTCGAACCGAAACAGCAATGCGAACATTACTGCTTAACTGCAGAAAAAGGTGTGGTGGTAGTTCTTTCCCGGACGAGCTCATAAATAAAATCAATTTTAAATAAATAAATACATAAAACTAATGTTATTTATTTTTAGAAGCGCGATACATACGCTCACAACGAGGAAAGCGATTCATTAGTTTTGCTGGATATAAATACAGGAGACACGTAAAGATAGGACCTAAAATTCGTTGGAGATGTACAGAGCAAGACCGCGGCTGTCGTGCTTTTATTTACACGCCCTTGGATACGGGTGACGAACATAAGATCACTTTGATCAGTTATAAAACTGTTCATAACCATAAATGTTGTGAATAAAAAGGTCGTATTAATTAAAATTTGTTTTAGTAATAAAATAATGTTTTTTTTTTCATGTGAATCATCATGACAGTTTTTTTTTATGTCAGCAAGTGACAAGACAGTCCAGGCGCCCACCTGATGTTAAGCACTACGCCTGGCTATTGCAGATGCAGTGCCACCCAAAGCTTAAAGTTTTTAAGTGTTTGCGTGGCACTGCAGTGCGCTTGTCACCCTGAGACATTGTTGTTAAGTCTCTTTAGCCCAGTAATTTCACTTGCTACAGTGCCCTTCAAACCTAAACACAGTAATGCTGAGACTGCGGTGGTACCCACCAAGACGGACTCTTGCTGAAGAGTCCTACCACCAGGTGTGTACTACTCTGTGGTACTATTGTACTAAGTATCTTAAATTTAAATTTATAACTAACCCTTACTAACAAAATATGGATGTACTGTCTGAAATAAATGAATTAACCAAATAAATGTGTTAACCAATAAAATGTGTGTCATATTATTTAATGTGTAACTAGGATTTTATGTAGGATTTCTCTATTCAGGCTGAGCCTAGTGAGAAATCCAACAGATATTACCACTTTAGTTATTAAGTTACTTGTAAAATACTGTGTAATTCTACCTATAAGCAGCTCGTTTACTTTACTTTTCTGTGTATTGTACCTACATGTATTTTTACAGTAAATAAATGTATTTCTATTTTCTATTTCTATTTCAGAAATGTGAAAAGAAAACATCGTGGCTTTCTTTAATTTACTATACTATAGTTTTTACTTATACTAAAATCCTGAATATCCTAAGTTAGTTTTTATTTATGATCAAAACTACTGTAGTCCGCTTGCAAAATACAATTGTGATTAACTCATCATGACAGCCTTCTAATGTTCCCACTGTTGGGACACTGGCCTACTCTCAGGCGAGAGTGATTAGGTCTTAATCCACCACGCGGACCCAATGCGGATTGGTGGATGGCACATGTCTTTCGAATTTTTAGTTCTTGGACATGCCGGTTTCATGTGATTAACTCGCAGGATACAATTAGAAAGTTGCCTTACTAGAGTTTGCATGATTTGCAAATATTTATTCCTGGTCTGGGGCACAGAACAGATATTAGTACTACGTAAAGAATGGCCACTCCCTACCTCCCACCGGTTTTACTTACCCCCGAGAGTAAGTTTGCCGGCTCCACACGGCACCTTTCGCCGGCACTGAAGCTAAAGGCACGCACGCGCTTATTTTGATTTTGTGTAAGTTCATGTTTTATTGAGTGTCCGGGGTGTGGTCTGGGTGATAGGACTAATGTATGTGACTTTTTGTCAAGTTATGTTGTGATGTAAGTATTTCTGCAGGCGGCTCTCGGCCGTCGTGAAGTTAGCCGTTGTGATGCGCAATAAAGCCATTTATTCACATAAGAGCACTGGTGGTCTGGTGGTAGTGACCCCGCCTTCTATCCTAAGGTAGTGGGTTCAAATCCGGTCGTACACCAATTGATTGAAACAGCAATGCGAACATTACTGCTTAACTGCAGAAATAAGTATGGTGGTAGTTCTTCCCCGGACGAGCTCTATCACAAGGAACTCTACTACTCTTAAGTTACACGTTATTGGTAAGGAATCTCTATGTCATAGCGAATAAGCCCCCTGCTGTTAAACAGAGCTGTGTTATGGGTACTAGATGACTGATATATACTTATTTTCAGTGGCAGTATTTGGTAGTAGCGTTCGAGGCAACCCTACAATCTGTATAGGACGTTACAAGTTTAGCAAGTAGAGAACGAGAGGAATGAAAACCCGCTGGCGGTGCATGAAGCATACGACTAACTCTTGCAACGCGTTTCTGTACACTATAGATGATAATGAAATAGTCAAGCATAATTCATGGCATAACCATTGAGTGTTTTAAAATATTTACATGAAATATCAGTGAAATGTAAATAAAATATTTTTGAAAAAAAGTATTTATTTAGGATTATTCTCATCTGTCACCCTTTTTGCAATTGGGTGACAGATCGCACTTTTATTTTTTCTAAAAGTGCGATCTGTCACTATCAGTAACGAGAAGAACAGTAAAACATCTGTCGCCCCGTCACTAACAGAGAAATAGACAGACATATTTAGTCCTCCAATTTGTAACGTAATTTGTATTTTGATGATTCTCTATATTTTTTTTATCTGAAAGCAATGGTTTTTACACAACAATACATAATATATATATAATATATGTCAGTTTTTGCTTTTTATTAGAGACTTTGTAGCCCAGGGGTCCAACCATGAACTCTTATAGCAATTAAAATGAAGACTAGACTAAACTAAATTGTCAAAAAATTTTATACCATGACATGATTGCCTAATTGATGTCATGGTACAAATTTTTTTGACAATTTAGTTTAGGTCTTCATTTGAACCGCTATAAGAGTTTATGGCTGGGCCCCAGGGCAGATTCTCCACACCTATTAAGCAAAAAACCGCTTATTTTTTTGAAGTAATTTTAATTTATTTTTTAAGTTTTAACTGTGTTTTATTTATTCAATACATTGTGCCATCGTTCAATCTGTAATCTGACTCTGACGCATTTTTTTCACTTACCACTTTTCTAATCATCTCTAAAAATACCTCGTGATCCGAATCAACCGATCCCAAAAGATAACGTGATTTGCACCGTGGTTCTAACCGCTCGCAGTGCGAAAAACCCAAGGTCCCGTACTTACCGTGTTATTATACAGCTAAAGTGGCAACCGAGCGTGCAGCCCACAAGATGGTAAGCGGTTACCTCAGTCTATGGGTGCTTGCAATACCAGAGGTATCTCTCACGGGTTGCCACCTTGTTTCCGGTATGGTTTCCGGTGAAATTACTGGCACATGAGACTTTCGATCTTAGCCTTAAGGTGATACCGCAACCCGCGAGTGATACCTCTGGTATTGCAAGCGTCCATAGGCTGCGGTAACCGCTTACCATCTTGAGGGCCGTACGCTTGGTGGCCACTTTGTTGCATAAAAAAACTGTTTGTTGTTTGTTTTCGGAAGCTGACATTAGGATGACAACAAGACAGGGGTTCCCAGTGATGGTCGCCTCCGGGTACATGTTCCACAAGAATATGACTCGCGGCGACAAGGCGTATTGGCGATGCTCTGCTAACACATCTCGATGCCCCGCTCATGTACACACGAGGCGGAATATTGTACTAAAAATACACAACGTTCATAATCATCCCAAGCCAAAAACATGACGTGTTTGAACAGCTTTTATTTTTTCTTGAATTGATTGAACCACTTTTTTTATATGTAATATAAGAGTAGTAGAGTTCTTTGTGATAGAGCTCGTCCGGGGAAGGACTACCACCATACCTATTTCTGCCGCCAAGCAGCAATGCTCGCATTGCTGTGTTCCGGTTCGAAGGGTATGGTTTCCGGTGAAATTACAGGCACATGAGACTTTCCATCTAACGTCTCAGGGTGGTAACACGCAAGTGATATCTATGATGTTGCATGCGTACATAGGCTACGGTAACCGCTGACCATCAAGTGGGCCGTACGCTTGGTTGCCACTTTAGTAACATAAAAAAAAAAACCTTATTAAACAAAATTGCGCAATACAAATGATCGTCTAGGGTAAGTATTGTAGAAGTATTGAAGTTTGCGCAATTATTGAACGAAAGTTTGAGAGAGTTTAATTTTTATTGCGCTTTGGAGCGCTCTTGACGTAGCTGGCTAAGTTGTTCTTAACAGATCAACGAAGTTAAGCACTGTTCCGCGGGGTCATCATTTGGATGGGTAACTGCCAGTGGCAATTTCAACTGAGCGCTCCCGTGCTTCGGAGGGCACGTTAAGCAGTCGGTCCCGGCTTTTTCAAAGTTGTTAGGCCATGACAGAGGCCTTCGGGCGGCCTAGAAACTCTGTCACCAGAGTTGGCCACTGACTCATACGAACGAACGAACGAATTAAACAAAAAAAAACATGTACATAATTACATTACATTACAAAATATACAAAATACATATGATGAGCCATCTAAAGACCGATACCTTTTTTTTATTGTATCATGTTTTTAATTTGAAATTTAAATTGTCATGCCTTATTCTTAAACGTACTTTAGTCCTTTGTTAGCTGGTGTGCCTTTTAAATGTATCATTGTTTTTGGTAACTGATATAAGAATGGCAAGATTATAATTGATACTCAATACTCAATACTCAATTCATATATTGCTCTCATATGGTTGGTTCATTTACAGTTGGTATATAATAGGTGGTAGTTTCACATATGAACCCTGTAAAAGGGAGATGACAACATGGAGATAGGCAACATGATGATACTGTGGATTTCAATGTTGTATGTTTGACCTAGACTACTATTGTATTTTTGCTGATAAATGTAAAAACGTTAGAGATACCAGTACTTATCAATAAAAAAAAATTGTGGTTGTTTTATATCATGTTACAAAGATCAACAGAATGTACTAACTTATATATAAGCAAACCAATTAACTCAGACCAATTAACGCAGCGCGCACAAAACAGGTAGCAGGTTCCAAAAACATTTCATTTTGATTTTATTTATTTATTCCAAACAATTCTCTAACAGTAATTAAAATTTAAATTAAGTGGTGAATTCTTTTTTAAGGCTGGATTCGACCTACTTCTGGAATAACTATTTCACGGAATTAGAAATGTCAAATGCAAGTAAACTGTTAGTTTACTCGCGATTAACTACGATATACTCGGAGAATAGCGCTTATTCGAGTTTGGTCGAATCCAAGGGTTAGTGTCAAAATCCCCTTTGGAAATCCCCGAGAAGAGGATTTTGGGAGTTTTAGTGTCAAAATTCCCTTTGAAGCCTCAAGCTGTCTAAAGGGGATTTTGAAACAAAAAAAAACCCCTAAATCCCCTTTGAAGCGTAATTCTTATTTACTATTATATGGAATCTTTCAAAAAAACCCAAGTAGTAGTAACTGCTTACTATCTAGTGAGCCGTACGCTTGGTTGACTAAAGTGTCATAAAAATGTCATAAGTGTGTGAGGTAT
This sequence comes from Colostygia pectinataria, assembly GCA_951394395.1. Classification (NCBI taxonomy): domain Eukaryota; kingdom Metazoa; phylum Arthropoda; class Insecta; order Lepidoptera; family Geometridae; genus Colostygia; species Colostygia pectinataria. The sequence goes on along the minus strand of OX596357.1, from coordinate 3,152,560 downwards.
AAAAAAAAATGATTTTGTTTTTTTTTTCTAAAGATGTATTATTTTCAGATGTAGAGTTCACGACGTCTAAACGAGGACGCCCTGTAATTATAGCGGCAGGTCACAGATTCTGTCTAAACGTATCAAGAGGTAGCAAGGTCAGTTGGCGCTGTGCCAAGCGAAACGGCTGCCGTGCCAATATACACACTGTAGACAATGTTGTTGTTAAACTATGTCAGAATCACAATCATAATGAATTTTAGTTCAAAAAGGTTATCTTCTCGCTAAAATTTGTGAATTAGGGCTAGTTTTGCTCATAAAGTCTGTTTAGAGCAAAACTAGCCATGTTAAAACAGTGACTTCGCCCAAGCAGAGCTTGTGTGGAAAGTAGGTACTGAGATAGAATGTTTAATTATACATTTTTTTTCAAATTTGTACTTTATTTTTTTAACTAAAGTAAGTAAAGTAAGTAAAAAATATATTTATTCAATAATAAAACAAGGATCATTTTGAAACGTCTTAAAGCTAGGTGAATTTACGCCAGTTCCACGCGCCCCAGCCTAGAAGAATCTGGCAACAAACTCGGCTGGATTCCTAGCTTTTGATGATCCTTCATCATAAAGCTTCAGCGTGGTGCCAATCCAACTAGATGAGGCTGAAAATACCCAAGGCTGATAATTAAAACTTACAAATATTTGTCCTGCAGCGGGGACTGTACCCGCAACATTTCGCTTGTCAACCGGCCAATCACCGCTGAGGTCATACAATTTATAAAAGTAGGTTTTACTTCTTTTTAAACTATTGTTGCACGTATCTGTACTTAACAAATTTTCCATAAACGCAAACTCCGAAATAGTTTTTCCGCACACAATTATATTGTTTTTGGAATAAATAAATGAAATAAATTAAATTCACCACTTCTAAGATATCGAGTCTTGCCAGCCTTGCGATATACTGACGCAAGTTTAGACTGGGAAGTATCTAGTTCGCGCCAGTATATTGCAAGATGTGTGGCTGGATTTACTCTGAATTCTTAATTTAGTTAGACTAAATGTTAGTAGTCGATACATGCAATATATAGGTGCATCTTAATTTTCTACATACAAGTTTATACTTCGTTAGAACAAAGAGCGTATCCTCCGGTAGCGGGTCATTCCTTACACACAGTAATACACTACTTGTTATAATCATTTACAGCACGTTACATACCATTGTTAATATGTATTATTCGTGTACTATGATGACCATTATGAAATAAACATTTATCTTATCTTTATCTAAAGAAACTTCAACCCTTTAATCATTTCGCCTGATTGCGTTTTTTGTTTTACCATTTTATAGGGACTACAACTTGTATAGAAATAAATGTACAGTCGCCAGAAAAATCAAAATATATATATTTTTTTGTAATCTCTTCAGATATTGTGTTGACCTCACATAGAGGACATCCGTTAATACTGGCATCTGGATATAGATTTGGGATCAACCAGTCTTGTGGTAATAAGGTACATTGGCGGTGTCTTACGCGAAACAAGGGTTGCCGTGCAACGATACACACTTTGGATAATGTTGTTGTCAAATTGAATAATATTCACACACATGATACTGGCTCTTTACCTGCACTGAGAATGTTAAAAACAAGTACTACGATATCCGATGGTGAGCCGACCGCATCACAGTGGTCGTCTATAGAGTCTTCTTATCTATACTAGTACTATATAAAGGAAAGATTTGTTTGTTTGTATTGAATAGGCTCCGAAATTACTGGAAACTAAAAAAATCTTTCACCGTTGAGAAGCTACACTATCTCCGATCTCCGATCGATTCGCCTCGACTTCGCACGGGTGCTTATTTAGATTGCACATAGCTAGTTTCTAATAAAAAATAGTTTCGATAACGTTGTCAAATTAACAAATATTCACATGAAATGATTCACCAGGTAAATAAATATTTACTTGGTGGTAAATATTTATCTTCAACAAGAGTCCGTCTTGGTGGGTACAATCGCAGTGTCAGATATTCTACCTCCAAGCAGTAGTGTGCAAGCATTACTGTGTTTAGGTTAGAAGGGCACTGTAGCGAGTGAAATTACTGGGCGAAAGAGACTTAACAACAATGTCTCGGGGTGATAAGCGCAGCGCAGTGCCACGCAAACACTTAAAAACTTTAAGCTTTGGGTGGCACTGCATCTGTAAAATTAAGGCGTGGTGCTTACATCAGGTGGGCGCCTTGATTGTCTTGTCACTTGCTGACATAAAAAAAAAACATGAAAGATAAATAAAGATCATGACTTGCAATGAAGATGTTAGCAATTACTGCGACATCAGGTAAGTTTTCCGCACCACAGTACTCTTCTCCAGAATCTACGTATAAAACAGTCATATGAAAGTGTATAAACTTATAAATAAAGAACTATTAGCGATGTATTGTTTTATTAAAAGTGCAGCTTTACTAGTTTTAGGCTGACTGTTCCCAAAATCCCGTTTAAAGGGGATCTTCAAAGGGGATTTTAACACTAACCTAAATCAACAGTCACACTCAAGCATTTGAAGACCTGGGAGCAATATCACGAAAAAATCGTTTGACAATCGTAAATGTAGCTGCAAAATGTGGTTGCGAGATGGGAAAATCGTTCCCATTTAGTAGCCAGCTGCAAGACGGGAAAGCACATTTCCCATTTTGTAGCTTGCTACCAAATCTGGCTACGAGATGGGACTAAAGAAACGTATCGTCCACCTGACAATTTGTATAGGATTATTAACAGCGCCTGTTAAAAATCAGCGTATGTCAGTGGCCAACTCTGGTGACAGAGTTTCTAGGCCGTCCGAACGCCTCTGGCATGGCCTAACAATTTTTAAAAAGCCGGGGCCGACTGCTTAACGTGCCCTCTGAAGCACGGGAGCGCTCAAGTTCAAGTTCAATCATTTATTTGCTAGAATACATATTACAATAATTTTACATACTAGGATCTTAAAGCTATGCTACTCAATGTATTCAGCATGCATGCAAGCGTGCAAATATTAATCTGTCATTTTACCTAATCATTACTTAATTATAATTCCAAAATCAGTTAGTCAACAGCGCCTGTTTAGAGCGTTAAATGAACTACTTTTTTTGAATTCCATACAAATTAACATCTAGCTAGACGATACGTTTACATATCACATTACGTTTACATATTCAAACGACTTTTTCGTGATAAGCACTCTGTGTGCTGGGTAATGTTTGACAAACGTCTGTGAATCTGTGTCGGTAGAGAGAGTGTATCTCTCTCTGTTTTGTCAGTGTATCTCTGTTTTACTAATCAATAACTTGTTTCAGACATCAAGTTCACCAAATCTTTACAAGGCTATCCGATTATCACGGCGTCTGGATTCAGATTTCGGAAGAACCAAACTCAATCCGGTAAAGTGCATTGGCGCTGCTCCACGCGCAGTCAAGGCTGTCGCGCTGTTATACACACTATAGGCGATGCTATTGTAAAGATATATAATGTTCATAACCATTCTTTACCTATAAAACTTAGTCGTAAATAACTTTAACATGAGACTTTAGATTTACGTCTCAAGGTGGCAACGCGCAAGTGATATATCTGATGTTGCAAGCGTACAAGCTACGGTGACCGCTTACCATCAATCGCTTGGTTGGAACTTTAGTGGTATAAAAAAAACTCAAGGACAGACTTTCGACTCTCTGGCTCTTGGGATATTATGATAATAGTATAACGTAATTTGTATCTAAATTAATATTTAGACTTTGTTTGAGTTTTAATTATATGACTCATTTGACTTTGCTTTTATTAGAAAAGTCTCAACAACTTTTTTCTCTACTTTGCAGGTTTATAGTTTTATTATATTATAGTGTTAATATTATCTCTATTGAGGTTGTTAAAAAAAATACAATAAATATTTGTTCTCATGTTTTGTTTTGCTCCAAATAGAGTAATTAACAGTAGTAAAGTAAATATAAAAAAACATTAAAACCACAAAAATATATAAATTAGTATAATGTTTATTACCTAAAATTATTAATTAAGAATCATAAAATTATTTTTAGTTTGATTTGAATATAGAGTAAATAAATGTTTGAGGGTTGGGTAATTTAATACATAGTTATTTTTAACTAAATCATTGTTTGATTGAAAAACCATTTGATTTTTCAATTAAATAAATTTTAGATACTTGAGTCACTCACATCGACTTTGATACGATTATTATTCGCAGCGAGCGTCGAAATAGGTAATTTAATACGCATGTCGAAACACGAATGTATATGTATTTGCAGATTAATATTGTAAGAAAACATCCTTAAATTATTTTAGTACTTACTTTTAGAAAAGTTTGATACATTGGTTTTGATTTTCTTGAAGCAGTATTAAAAATAAAAATATATATAATTGTTACATTCCTTATAAGTTTATTAACTTATAACTATCTAGTAACGCTACAACAGAATCAACCATTATACCATACTTAAGTATTTAAATACGTTCCTTGTGAAATATATTTTGGACCTTTGTGCGTGCAAGACAAAAGGCAGAAATACTTTTATTTATCAAGATCATGCCGGTTAGAATAACATTAGTTACATAATAATATAAAAAGAAATTTAAATAGGAAAACATTTTATATTTACTGACTTGTTGAATTATTTTGTGTTATTTATTTAATATTAAATATAATAATGTACAAAATTGACGATGAGTTTTAATGAGAACGCTATTTGTAATTCACTTATACAGGTATTCGGTAGTGCTAATTGATTTCGGTAAGTGTTTGATATTTTTGCCTATTTTTGATTTTGGTATTTTTACTGACGTTGCGGGTTTGAAAGATTCATCTTGAAATAATGTAATTAGCATGAAAATACTCTGTTTTATTGAGAAGTTCTTAAGATTGAGAAGATGAAAAAAGCCTTTTCCTCATAAAGTATATAATGAATATAAAAATATTTTACCTAGAAATAATCTATAACCCAAACGCCAGACATGTTCTGTTTTTTTTAATTTGTTTAGTTTCATGATAAAAAAGTATGGATAACATTAGCTTATTCAAGGAGTTTATCGTAAACCGTACAGCATTAGTTTACATTTTGAACCAAGAGCTAACATTAGACAGAAAAAAAAAGCAAACCTTATCAAAACCCATATAACCACCAACTTATAATTATACCCATTAATTTTTGGTAATTTGTACGCGTGATGAAACTGTAGTATCTGTAGTATTTTAGCGTACTACCCCTAAGTATGGGTAGTAAGTAGTACGAAGCATGAAATTGTAGTAAAAATACTACTACTGTAGTACGAATTCCAACCCTGCCTCCCATAGTAATAGTAAATCAATCAGCTGGTTGTCAATTTTGTAAGGGAGGGCCAATTTTTTTTTCATATTTCGACCTATGTTCTCTAAAGAAAGTTGTTCAGTTTCGCGAGTTCTGTGGTAAAACTCATAAATGGTTAATAAATCACACGGAATTAAGAAAAAAAAATCATTTTAGAAAATCAAGTAAAACCTAAGGACAATGACCATGTCCTTGAGATGAGCTCTAAACGAAGAAATTGTGCAGGGTGCTACGTCAGACTGCGGAAAACCTTTAATAGTACCCAAGCAAAAAAAAAGTTAAGAAAATAAAAAAATATTGCAGGAAATGCAACCAAAACCTTTGCGTAACATGTTTCCAAGACAGGCATAAGTAAACAAAAACATTTTTCAGTTCTTTTACGATAACTCTGTTTTATTTTCGATATCCCCTTATTTTTCTCACTATTCCCATCACTATTAAAAATACTTTCTAGTGCGGTTCAGGTCGATATCGGCCTGCCGCTTTTCCTGCTTTATTTCTCATTTCCTGTTTGGGATCCCGGGGCGAATCAAACCTAAGGAAGTTGGTTTCAAGGTCATTCTATCAATATAAAAAAAGTGTACACATTAAGTTTCCACAAAGTTATAGCAATTTTTAATCTATCCTAGTACTGGTGGGTCTAGAAAGACCTGCCACGCACTGGCGGATATATCATTGGGGGCGCATTTTGGCCCGCCGCCGCACCAGATGAAGAACTATGATTTTACTTGCCGCAGTAATATATATAAAAATATATATTACTGCGGCTTTATATATATAAAAAAGAAAGCCATTTAACACGTTTACTTGTTCCATTTAACAAGTTACATTGTATAAATGTAACTTTTGGTTACAATATCAATATTTGTATTTGTATAGTATTTGTAATTTATTTTAGTTTTAATTTGTTTATATAAATAAAAGTTTGAACACTATGGTATTTTTAAGCCAAGTTTCAAGTAGACCACTGGTGATCTAATGGAAGGGTCCATTAGGGACATCTTGGTCTTGGATTCAAAACCGGTCGTGTACCAATGGACCTTTCTATTCAAAAAAAATACAATATCAGTGCTCTTAAACAGTGAAGACAAAAATCGTGAAGTAACCGACATGTTCAAGAAGAAAAGTTTTAAAGACACGTGCCAATACCATTTCGAATCGAAATCGACGCATACGAATTTACTCTTTTACTTGATTATTCCAGTTGTGGTCTGTACATCTCGACTTGGCAATCCCATCATCAGGATAGCAGGATACAGGTTTTGCAAGAGAGGTGTGAAAGGCACCAAGATCCATTGGAGGTGTTCCACGGCGAAGCGCATCGGCTGTAGGGCTGTACTTCACACCACAAGAGATATGAAAATCGTCAAGAATTACAACTTCCATAACCATGAACCCCATGCACCACTCGAGTAGAACTTTATTAGCAGTTCTACCATCATACATTTCTACCGCAAACCAGTAATACAATACAAAAATTACAATACAAATATTTTTATTCTTATCAACCAAATATACTATGCTGATACAGAGTGATTCACTGGTTTCTGTTACTTTTCACTGTGTTACATAAAGTTGAGAGATTTTCCAACATATTCCAACTGAGGGGAACTAAGGGAGGACTCTTGAAAGCAACAAACGATGATCGTAGCAATGTCATGGTTAAATTTATGTCGGTGACAACTATTGTCAGAGCATGCACAGACATAAGCTGAACCATGCACTGTGAATCTCAAACGGCTAACTTCACGATGGTCGAGATCCGTCGATAGCACTACCTATACCGTCTAGAGATAAAGAACATGATTAAAAAGCGTCTAGTAGCAAGTTAGGTACTCTTTTTGCCCACATTAGATGTGTGCCTAAAAGAGTGCCAAAAGTGTATAGGTCTACAGCGGATCTAGGCTTCCGTGAAGTTAGCCGTTTGTGATGCGCAAAGACAATTTAGTTTGAAAAAGCTCCATTGCGCATCGAAACGGCTAATTTCACTACGGCCGAGATCCGTCGTGAGACCTATACCAAACTTTGAATTTAAAAAGACTAGTACAACCTATAACAGGAGGGGTGCAATCAGAGCATGATTCTGAAAATATTTAGCGAAAAACAAACGCTTCTGCTATAACTTTTTTTCAGGCGAGTAATTTTTTTGGTTTGGTTTTGGGGTGCTGTACCACCCTCCTTCGTTTTCGGTAGTCGTCTTTTTAAACGCTGTATATATTACTTTTTTACCGTTATATATCTTACATTCATTGTAGAATTTTATTTGTAAATGATGTATTTTACAGAAATCAGGAAAACGACATCAAATAGAGGTAATCCTATTATCATTGTAGCAGGATACCGATTTGCAAAACAACAAGTACGAGAGCAAAAGATTTATTGGTATTGTTCTACCCACGCTAAGAGAGGCTGTCGCGCCATTTTACACACTTTGACAGATATGATAACCATAATTAAATGTCATAATATTCATAATCACTAAGCAACACAAACGGACACTGAAAAAGTTGTGATAGACAAAGCCTTATAATAAAGAAGTCAAGTCAAGACTTGTGAACGGGCTACAAATATTGCATCTTTCTGGCAATTTTATTGACCAATATAGCTTATATTTACCTTAGCTGTAATTTTATTGTGCAATACATTTCAATCTAGCCGGCTAGACATTAATAAAAACACACACAAATAATACTTGCATAAGAAAATGTATGCAAGTATGCAACAATTGTTCCACTGTGTGTTTAAGAGTAGTAGAGTCCTCTGTGATAGAGCTCGTCCGGGGAAGGACTACCACCATACCTATTTCTGCCTTCAAGCATTAATGCTTGCATTGCTGTGTTCCGGTGTGAAGGGTATGGTTTCCGGTGAAATTACTGGCACATGAGGCTTTCGATCTCAGCCTCAATGCCACTTAAGTTATGTAAAAAAAAACTTTGTTGAGCGATCTATTCAGCAACTTGGCGGCTATGCAATTGCAGATAGAAATTGTCAAAAAACTAGCCCGTTCATAAGCACCTTAACTTGCACTGTCCTTGTAATCAATTGTTTCAATTTACTAGCTATTGTCCGCGACTTCGTTCGCGTGAAACTCGGGAACTGTTCTTTTTCCGAGATAAAAGCATATGTCCTATTTCCGGTCATTATTTATCTATTTCTAATTTTAACTTAAACAATTCAGTGGCTATAATTTAAAGAAGAATAAACATTTTTGATGTTTTTTTTAGCTTTCGCATTTTTATGATATTAGTGTGATGATTAGTGTGTTATAGTGTGATTGGTGTTTATTCTATAAGTGTACAATATAAATGCAAAAAACTTACTGTTTGTTCGTAAATACTCAGACACGTAGCGCATGCGCCGTAGCGTATAAAGTTATGTGAAGTTTTTGGTACTTCCTGCATGAATAAATCTTTTATACTGACAGATAGAAGCAATTACATTCAGACATTCCAAAGTGATCATTTTTTTATTTTTTATTTTTTTTTATTTACAACATAAAGGTAACAATAGCATATAAAAAGAGGTTTATAGACTGCCATAAATACTCAAACTGATAAATGCTGAAACTGATGAACTCCATGGTGTGGTAGAACACTAGAATGGTGATCTTGTTACTAACACCAAGTTCCGCTTAAAATATTTTTGTGAGTCCAGGGAAGGTATAAACGGTAAGAAAAACAATGCGAGTGAAACTACGCGCGTCAGCAGTTACTTATAATTATTATATTATTAACAATTATAGTTACATAAAATTATTTTACTTTTTCCCATAATAGCTGTTAGATCAAACATTTTTTTATTACAGTAATATTTATAGCGTCATCCCAAAGATGTTCAATCTGTATCATCCAATCAACAAGGGAAGACTTGCTTGCTGCTGAAATGTCCGTTTTTTTTGTAAATAAGAGCAGAAGTTTAAGAGCATAGAGTTTTTAGGCAATCATTTTTTTTCAGAAGTATTATTGACAACATCACAAAAAGGTCGTCCCATCATCCTTGTGTCAGGATACAGGTTCTCGAAGCGCCGAGTTTATGGAGCAAAAACTCATTGGATGTGTTCTACTCACAAGAATCAAGGCTGTCGCGCAATCTTACACACATCGGAAGATATGACTATTCTTAAATGTCATAACATTCATATTCATTGACTTGAACATGCTTATAAACTTTGATTAAACTTAAAAAATATTTAATTGTAAATGAAACAGGGATAGTGTTTAAATCTTTTTTTGTCTTATTCTAATTGACCTTCGTCAAGTTTGCGTAACAAAGTAGTTACCTGCAATTTACAAGCTGTTGCCCGCGGGTTTGTTCGCGTAATATACATACATATAAACCTTCCTCTAGAATCACTTTATCTATTGATGAACTTCATCAAAATTCTTTGCGTATTTAAAAAAAATCTATGCGTACATACATACAGAGAGACAAAAGCTGAAAATTACTTGTTTTTTATACTATTTAAAGAATAAGACTTTATTCATAACTAGCCGCTCGTCCCGGCTTCGGACGGGTGCAATGAAAACTTAAGCACCAGTGCGAAGCCGGGCGGGTTGCTAGTCATTCATAAGGTAGAAGCCGACCGTACATTTTAGCCGCTCTCTGGCCACGGTGGGCGCGCGGGCGTTTTAAGTATTTGGTTTAGATTGTCATTATTATACTTTGTCACAACTTTTAAATGGAATGTCTGATTTCAAAAATTCAAACATTTATCTATTAGTATTGTAACATTCTTAAATACAAAATGATTTATTTATGAGGTATGGAAAACATTGTCTGATTATGGCATTTTTATCAGATGTTAAAATGTAAAAAAGTAGTATTAGTTACATAACTACAATAGTTGGTATTGCTGACTTTTTTGTAGATATCAATATGTTCTTTAGTAAAACATTTTTTTGTTCTATCATCAATAGTTTCCGCAGCGCATGCGATGAAAGACATTTTATGGCTCATTTGTTTACACCTTGGTTTACATTACATCCCTACTAAAACAATAAATTAAAGCTTTAGTAGGGTTTAGATTATAGAGGTATTTAGATCCCTATTATTTTCTAAAATAAAATATATCCTATGGTACTCAAAGATAATGTAGCATTCTAATGGTGAAAGAGTTTTTGAAACCTGACTAGTAGTTTTTGAGTTTATTCGTAACTAACAAAATACAAAAATACAAAAATACAAATCTTCTCTCTTTATAATATTAGTATAGATAGAACTTTAAACCTCTGTTAGCTAATATGTCTTACAAAATATCTGTCATCGTCGTTGTTCATAGACATAAGAACAACAAAAAAACAATACTTAGCAGGCTGTTATAGTGACAGTTTCTTTTATGATAAGGGCATAAGTTTTTTTTGTAATTTTTAATGGTTTCCTAAAATGGTTTTTTGTTACAGAAGTATTAATAACAACATCACAAAGAGGTCGACCCATCATCCTTGTGTCAGGATACAGGTTCTCGAAGCACAAAGTCTTTGGAGCTAAAATTCATTGGATATGTTCTACTCACAAGACTCGAGGCTGTCGCGCAATCTTACACACATTGGACGATATGACCATACTCAAATGTCATAATGTTCATATTCATTGACTTGAACATGCATAAAAACTTAATGAAACACATTATGTATTATTCTATTTTTGTAAGTGATCATCATTATTATATTTATTATATCTAAGTATGTCTATGTATTCATATGTATTTTATTGTTATTATTTATGTAGGTATTTATGTTTAAATATTAGTATTATTCATTTTTATTGATTTATTAATATGTAGCAAGTTGCACAATTTATTTGCGATCCTATATAAGTACACCCCCAACCATTCTTTTATTTATTTTATTTTCTCTCTATCCAAAGGTTGTCTGGAAGAAATCGCTTTTAAGCGATAAGACCGTCCATTGTACTCATACTATAAAATGTGTTTTGTTTTTATGTTTTTAATACTGTTAAGGTGTACAATAAAGCATTTTTCATTCATTCATTCATCATCAAGTTTACGTAACAAAATAGTTACTTATAATTTACTATCTGTTGCCCGCGACTTTGCTAGCTTAATTTACGTAAATATCTATAACCATTCTTTTAAAACAGTTCATCTATTTGATGAACCGCATTAAAATCCGTTGCGTAGTTTAAAATATCTAAGCGTGCATGCATACAAATGTATGCACATACGATACATACAAATGTATGTACGCTTAGATAATTTAAATTACCATGTCTTTATGTAGGGACAGGTGGTGGAAGTGGCTTTGTTTTTAAGAAAAATATTGTTTTACAGAAGTATTAATAACTACTTCACAAAGAGGTCGACCCATCATCCTTGTGTCAGGATACAGGTTCTCGAAGCGCAAAGTCTTTGGAGCAAAAATTCATTGGATATGTTCAACACACAGGACACGAGGCTGTCGCGCAATTTTACATACATTGGACGATATGACCATACTTAAATGTCATAATGTTCATACTCATTGACTTAAAATATGCTTATGAGTGAAACATTTAAAAATTTTTAAAGTTCAATCAAAGTTGATGATATGCCATGACTCTAAAGCCATGACTCAATAAGATCCACATAATATAATTTTACTAATTTAATAAAAAATATAATTTTATGCATAGAGGTACTCTTACCTAGATTTAATTTGACATTAGGCAATATTTTTGATTGAATTGGCCACTGACTCACCTAAAAGAAGTTGTTTCACGCAGTATTGAGCCTTTGTAAGAGTCTAGATAATTAGATAATCATTAAAGAAACCGTATAACACTGTTTATTTGTTTTATTTTGGCTTCTTTCATAATCTAAAGTAAGTTATTCTTTATATAGAAGTGCAACACAATGCAAAACAACATGGCGGGCTTAACGAACAGCTGGGTTGTTATGTAGTTTTCCAGTTTTAATTTGATTTCTATCAGCAACCTGTCAATAATACGCCAGTTTTCTATTGATATCTAAAATCTATTGCATCGAATTACGTTATAGCATGCGTGAAATACTTTAATGTCATTTTGACATTTTGACGCAACAACAAACGAAACAAAACAGCCAAACCAAAACTGTCAAAGTCAAGATGCGTCACGTGATCATTGCTAATAACTGTCATGGCGGTCCTCTAGTGTTTTCCGTTTTATAAAACTCAACACAATAAACATTTTTCCTGTAGAACTTTGTTGTCTGTCTACTTAAAATAAAATTGTATGTTTCTGTAATCATATTTTTTTTTTCAATTTTTCAATGGTGTTACAAAGACCTAGGCCACTATGAAATTGTTCCTTTTAAACCTTTTTTTACTTATTACAGAAATATCTATGTCGACATCCCAAAAAGGTCATCCCATCATTCTTTTATCAGGATACAGATTCACAAAGCATCAAGTTCGTGGAGCAAAAACTTATTGGGTATGTTCTACTCACAGGAAACGAAAGTGCCGCGCAATATTACACACATTGAATGATATGACCATTCTCAAATGTCATAATGTCCATACTCATTGACCTGAAATCAAGTATCAACTTTAATGTATTTCAAAACTAGCCCGCGACTTCATTCGTCCGGAACTCGGGAACCGTCGTTTTTTTCCGAGATAAAAAGTGGACTATGTCATATTCCCGGTTAATATCTATTTATGATATAAATTTCAGCCAAATCGGTTCAGTGGTTGTTGAGTTATAGAGGAACAAACATACATCCAAACATACAAACTTTCGCTTTTATAATATTATGTTTGAAAATGAAACACATGTCATGATAACCGTGGTAGAGCGGTGGGTGATAGCTTGTTAGCGAAAAGTGGCGGGTTTGATTCCCGCTTCGTAACAAAATGTTTGTGTGATCTGCAAGTATTTGTTCTGAATCTGTGTGTTGTTTCTACGTATATAATTGTAGATACAAAATAAATGTATTTATGTATTATATCAGTTATCCGGTTCCTGTAGTACCTACAAGCCTTCTGCGTATTGGATGTAGGTTAGATTTCCAACAAGGAGAAACATTTGTGTTATGATAGATGTTTGTTCTCGGTAATTGGGTGTTTTTATAAATATTATACCATCATAAAAGCACCCAACAATATGATGTTGCTTAGTTTTAATCTCTAAAGCACTGTGTAAAATGTCTGCCAATGTTAATATTTACTCTTATAGCCTTGTCTTTCCTCATTATGATCATCATCACTAAAGTATGTTCAAGTGTTTATCTTCTCCTAAGTTTGGATTATTCCCATCTGTCACCTAGTGTTGTCCCCTTAAGGTGACAGTCCAACAGCGCGTTGGGTCGATGACATTGAAAAAGTCGCTGGAAAAACCTGGCTTAGAACTGCACAGGACCGAGAAGAATGGCATAAGCGATAGGAGGCCTATACCCAGCAGTGGGTGATACCGTGCTGATATGATGATGATGATGATGAGGATGATGATGAAGGTGACAGATCGCACTTTTTTGTATACTTACCTAGGTGACAGATCGCACTTTTTTGTATACTTACCTTGGTACCTGTCGTTATCCATAGTCGTAAAGTTACTCCCTTAAATTAGTTTTCTATGCAATCAGGGTTTTATTATAGTAAAAAAATAATTTTTAAATATATAACTCTTAGAAAAATGATTTTACGACAATGAATATCAGTTTTAAATTTAATTTAATAAAATTGACGAACGATGTGGCGCGGCGGGCGAAGGTCCGACTGCGACGCAGGAGGTTGTGGGTTCGATTCCCGCCTTGGAACAAATGTTTGTACGATCTGCAAGTATTTGTTCCGTGTGTTCTGGTTATTTTCTATGTATAATAAAAAATATTTATCTATGTAGGTAGGTATTGTATTATATTAAGTATATCAGTCATCTAACTTCGCTACCCATAACACAAGCTCTGCTTAGTTGTAGCATTATTTATTTAATTAAATAATACTCTTATTAGGTGTACATAACAAAGTTGTTTTATTTGTAATCTTAATAGTGTTTAAGTTTAAGTTTAAGTTTAAGCAATTATTAAAATATAATTATTACAGAAGTATCAATAACGACATCAACAACGTCCCAATCTCTTTATGCCAGTGTAGATAGATTTTCAAAGAATATTGTCTTAAACTCACTAGATAATGTTCTACCCACAGGATACAAGACACAATAAATGATATGATATGATCCCAAAATCATAAATTCGTAGGTACCCATTGACTTGAACATGCTTTTCAACTCTGTTTAAAATGTTTTAATATTTCGCTCTTAAATTTTGAAGAATCCAACTTAACCAATTGCAATTTTCGCAACGCAATATCCCATTAGGCTGCATGGCGACACTAGTGTGACGTTTTGACCACCACTTGTTCATGTGTGTATCTAACAAAATAGTATTATGGTATAACTTTTTAGTTTATTACGTAAAATTTTTTTAACAAACAGTTTTGTTAATTTTAGAAATAACAGTGACAACATCACTAAGAGGTCGTCCCATCATTCTTTTATCAGGATACAGGTTTTCAAAGCACAAAGTATATGGAGCAAAAACTCATTGGATGTGTTCTACCCACGGGTCACGAGGCTGTCACGCCATTTTACATACATTGGAAGATATGACCATACTTAAATGTCATAATGTTCATACTCATTGATTTAAACATTTTTATCTTACTTACTTGCTTTACATTTTTATCAACTTTGATTAAACTAAAAGTATTTGTTTTTTTTTATTTGTAATGATCAACGTCATGCTTATTATCTTTGATTAAACTTAAAAGTGTCATAATGTTCATACTCATTGACTTAAAAGTATTTTTATCAACTTTGACTCATCTAATGTTAGTGTTTTGTCTTATTTGTATCGATCATGCTTCTTAAATTTCATTAGACTTAAAAGATTAATGAGTGTGTTTTTTTATATAGGTGTATGGAATAAAGTATTTACTATTACTTTCAAAGTTACAAGTTTATCAACAGGTACCATTTGATTATACTCAAAATATGTTTCAAAGTCAAAGTCAAAATTTATTTATTTAAATAAAATCACAAGGATCATTTTGAAACGTCTTAAAGCTAGGTGAATTTACGCCAGTACCACGCGCTCCAGCCTAGAAGAATCTATGGCAACAAAATTTGTTTAAATGTTTCACTCTTAAGTACGTAACACTTACCTAGGTATTCAAAGGCGTAAACTTATCTGTCGTGAGAAGTTATTGTATGCGAAGATAGCGAAGTTAGATTTTTTAAGTACCTACCACAATAATTTTTGAATATTAACACTCACTCACAAAATTGGTTCATGACTATTGACTATTATATGAATATTAGTATTAATATAGTTCTTTTTGTCGTTTCTCATTAGTGTGCGTATCAAAGTTAAGATATTTATTACTTTTATTGTTTATTTATTGTACTTTTAGGCAATATTTTTTGTTACAGAATTCAAAGTTTCAGTATCGCAAAAAGGTCGTCCCATCATCATTGTGTCAAGATACAGGTTCTCAAAACACAAAGTCTGTGGAGCAAAAACTCATTGGAAGTGTTCTACTCATAAGAATCAAGGTTGTCGCGCAATCTTACACACGCTAGAGGATATGACCATACTCAAATGTCATAATGTTCACACTCATTGACTTAAACATGATTTTCAACACTGTTTAAAATTAAACATGTTTGTTTGTTGATAATATAAAATAAAATTCGAAGAAGCCAATGTAACTAATCGCGATTTTCGCAACGACGCAGTATCTCGTTTGAATGCGTCGTGATTTAATATTGTTTGTTACACCTCTACTTGTAAAACTAGGTATAACTAACAAAGTAGTAATAATGTATAACTTTTAAGCATAATATGTATATTTTTTTTAAACAAACATTTTGGTTAATCCAGAATAAACACACTAATTTTTGAATAATAACACTTTCTAACCAAATTAGTTCACGACTATTATATGGATATCAGTATTAATTAGTTTTTTTGGCATTTCTCATTAGTGTGTGTATCAAAGTTATCTTATTTATTACTTTTATTGTTTATTTATTGTACTTTTAGGCAATATTTTTTGTTACAGAAATCAAATTTTCAGTATCACAAAGAGGTCGTCCCATCATCCTTTTGTCAGGATACAGGTTCTCAAAGCGCAAAGTGTATGGAGCAAAAACTCATTGGATATGTTCTACCCACGGGCCACGAGGCTGTCACGCCAGTTTACATACATTAAAAGATATGACTATACTCAAATGTCACAATGTTCATACTCATTGACTTAAACATGATTTTCAACACTGTATAAACTATAGACATCTTTTGATGTTTAGGCCTTAAATGAAAAAAAGCCATAATAATCAATTGCGATTTTCACAACGATGCAGTATCTCTTTTGAATGCGTCGTGATTTGATATTGTTTGTTACACCTCTACATGTCCAATTAGGTATAGCTAACAAAGTAATAATAATGTATAACTTTTAAGTATAATACGTATATTTTTAAACAAACATTTTGGTTAATCCAGAACAACCTAACTTTCTAACCAAATTAGTTCACGACTATTATATTGATATCAGTGTTAATGTAGTTATTTTTGTCATTTCTGTGTTCGTGTGTGCGTATCAAAGTAATTATATATATAACTTTTATTGTCTAATTATTGTACATTTAGGCAATATTTTTTTACAGAAATAAAATTTTCACTATCACAAAAAGGTCGTCCCATCATCATTGTGTCAGGATACAGGTTCTCAAAGCAAAAAGTCTATGGACCAAAAACTCATTGGATGTGTTCTACTCACAAGAATCACGGCTGTCGCGCAATCTTACACACGCTGGAGGATATGACCATACTCAAATGTCATAATGTTCACACTCATTGACTAAAACATTCTTTTCAACACAGTATAGACATGTTTTGATGTTTAGGCCTTAAATTAAAAAAAAAAGCAATCGTATTTTCGCAACAATGCAGTGTCCTATCTATATATATGATTAAATGATATAATAACAAATATACCTATACAGGGTCATTCATTATCAACCTGACAAACTTAAGGGATAGGTTCCACCCAAAAAAAAAAAGTTTAGAAAAAAAAAGTACAAGAATTTTTTGTATGTGTGGAACCTACCCCTTAAGTTTGTCAGGTTGATAATGAATGACCTTATATACCTATATGATATAATAACATACTTGAATCAGTAGCAAGCACAGGATTCGGCAACTGACGGACATTTCCACTGCACGTCTTGTTTACTTTAGCTATTTTCATAGCGTGATGTCGTATGGCATACTGCTTTGGGGAAATTCAGCCGATGCTGAAGCTATTTTTATTTTACAAAAAAGAGCAATAAGAACAGTTTATATGCTTTGTTCACGCGTTTCTCTTAAATAACTATTCAAATCTATAAACATAATAACAATGCCATCATTGTATAATATATTATACAATATGAGTATTATGCACATTAGGAAAAGTTCAACAGAATTTAAAAAGCTTGGTGATGGGCATGCACACAATACTAGAAACAGAGATAAGTTAGCTTGTCCAATCACTAGACTGGTTAAAGTGGGTAGGTCATTTATTGGTCAAGGCGTTAAGTTTTTTAATAAGATACCAAATGACATTATTTACATAACTGTTTTTTTTATTTTTCTAATTATCCGCGTTCAGTTGGTGGATTATAAGCGGATGAGTTGGAGGTTTCTCTAGCGTTTGGGATCCGGGCTCATTAGTCCTTCTTCCCTCATTATTGGAGGTTGTCCAGGATGTGTCTTCTTTTCAAGCGGCATGTGGTACTCGGGTTATCTATGAGTGCCCTTGCAAGTGGGTTAGTGTGACTTTTCAAGCGACCCAAGTATTTGCTTCCTCTCAGTTTTATTTCTTCGTCCACTGTAGGGGCTTCCAGGTACTCATGTATCTCATCGTTTGTTGTGAACCATGGGGCATTGACTAGAGTTCTTAGGATTTTGTTTTGAGCTCGTTGTATGATGGCGCGGTTGAATTTGCAGGTAGTGCTCCGTATTTGTACCCCGTAAGTGAACTGAAAATAAATTTAAGAAAACTGTAAAAACCACACAAAAGGCTTACTATAATGTGAACGCCTACCTGGAAATCAAAAGGGCCTGGGAGCTCGGCACATGATAATAATTAGTTAGAAGATATAGGTAAATGCCTATGTTGATACATTTAATTTATATTTTTTAAGTATCATTGACTTTGTAAAAATATGCTTTTACCAACATTGGTAAATCATTTACTTACAAGAAATAAACGATTATATTGTAGTGTATTGTATCCCGTTTGACTGCACCGTGATATAATGTTTTGCTTGACCTCCACTTGTCCAATTAGGTAAAGCTAACGAAGTAGTAAGTAACGAAATTTTTGGCATTTACGTATAATTTTTTAAACAAACGTTATTGTTATTCCAGAAATAACATTGACAACGTCACAAAGAGGTCGTCCCATCATCCTTATGTCAGGATACAGGTTCTCAAAGCACAAAGTCTATGGAGCAAAAACTCATTAGATATGTTCTACTCGCGGGTCACGAGGCTGTCACGCCATTATACATACATTGGAAGATATGACCATAGTGAAATGTCATAATGTTCATATTCATTGACTTTAAATGAAATGAAATTTGTTTTATTTGCCAGAATAAAGGTACATTGGTTCTTAAAATTATTACATTGGTAGGTAATATTTGAATCACTGTATTCGACCATTTGTCGTGCAAATATTAAATACTTAGTATAATTTTATAAGTAGGTACATCATTCAAGCAATATAAATAATTGTAATAGGACATATTTTTAAATTATGTTTGAAAAAAAATAAAAAATAAACAGTTATTATAATACCATAGCATTTGACATTAGTCAAAAGGATGTCAAAAGAAAAAAATATATATGAATAATTAAGTTAAATTGAATATTAATTTCTTTATAAACAAAATAAAATATGTACATAATTACATTACGTTACAAAATATACAAAATACATATGAAACAGTCGAGCCATCTAAAAACCGTTACAAACGACCTATAGAGATAGATAGCTCAACTGATCCAAATCACTACCAGACGGAAGCGTTCCCAACATGCAATGCTGATAAATAATTATTTAATATTTTTTATTTATTTGCATATTAATTTCTTAAACTTAAACATGTTATTAACTTTGATTATACCAAAAGTATGTTTTATTCTTTTCTTAGTAAGTTCTTTTGTCATAATTGTATTCGTCATCGACTTATTTTTACTCTTAGACTTTGATTAGACTTAAAAGATGATTAAGTGTGTCTGTCTCTATTTAGGTTTAATAAAGTATTTATCTATAACTTTTATAGTTTGTTGCCATCAGATGACGTGCTTAGCAACTTTGATTAAACTTAAAATATATATAGGTGTTTTGCTCTTTAGTTCGTTACCCTTACCTTGGTATCTATAGTCTTAAATACCCTCGTGAGTGAGTTTCTGTATGCAAAAGTTGTTATCTTAGTTCACGACTACGGATATTAGCGTTAGTCTTTTCATTTTTTATTTTTTTTACGGTGTTATTATCAAAATAATTTTATTAATTACATATATTGTTTATTTATAGTGCTCGTTACGCAACATAATTTTATTTCAGAAATCAAAATGACGATATCACAAAAAGGTCGGCCCATCATCCTTATGTCAGGATACAGGTTCACGAAGGCCAAAGTCTTTGGAGTAAAAACTCATTGGGTATGTTCTACCCACGGTACGCGCGGCTGTCGCGCCGTCTTACACACATTAGAAGACATGACCATCCTCAAATGTCATAATGTTCACACTCATTGACTTGTCATACTTATATTTTTTTTTATTAGGTTCACAAAACTAGTTATTACACAATACAATTTTAAAGAACTTTAAATAGATTTTTTATGTGTCTCACATTAGGTGTGCGTAATAAAGTATTTTACTTAAAAATGTGTTTTGCTCATAAGATACCAAGTCGTAAATTTACTCTCGTGAATGTGTTTATTGAGGTACGCATTTTTTTGTATAAAAATATATTTTGAATAGTATAAAAAATACACTCTTAAAAATTGGTTCACAACTAGTGTATGTCTAGTTTTCTTTTTGTCGTACAATAACTTTTTTTAATATTACAGTTTTTTACATAATGTTTTTTTAGGCATTTTTTTTTATTACAGAAGTATCAATGACTATATCACAAAGAGGTCGTCCCATTATTCTTGTGTCAGGATACAGGTTCTCAAAGCACCAAGTATTTGGAGCAAAAACTCATTGGATATGTTCTACACACGCTAGACGCGGTTGTCGCGCTGTTATACACACGTTGGAAGATATGACCATCCTCAAATGTCATAATATTCATACTCATTAAATTAAATAATGCTTCAACATCATCATCGTATATTATACTTAATTAAACTAATTTAAAGACAAGGTCTCTGTACAGCCAAAGCGGCGTACAAAATATGTGAGATAACGAAATCAAGAGTTATTTAGGTACCTAAATTATTGTAATATCAGCTTATACAAGTTTACTGCTGAATTCTCTCAAAGATTGTATAACGTTTTAGTATATTTCGTGGAATTATTTTCACAAACGTTATTGTTATTCCTTAGAAGTGAAGACAGATGAGATTTAGATTCTGCAAGCACTAACGAGAGCCTAAAACTTATCGCACCGGACCTGTTATTTAGTTACATATTATTATATAAGTTACTTATTAGTTATGTTCATAATCAACCTCTGAACTCACGTTTTTATTTTTTATTAATCGTTACTCTCCTAATCTACAACAGCCTCTCAGACGGTGAAGGAAAACATCGTGAGGAAACCGGCATGTCCAAGAACTAACAATTCGAAAGACATCCGCCAATCCGCATTGGGTCCGCGTGGTGGATTAAGACCCAATCACTCTCGTCTAAGAGTAGGCCTGTCCCAGCAGTGGGAACACTGGGAACATTAGATCGCTGTCATGATGATTACGGGATGGTTTCAGTTACAGTGTCAAGGCGAGGACGTCCTATGATTGTCATATCCGGGTACAGGTTTTACAAGCAGTCAATGAATGGTGATAAGCATCGTTGGGTCTGCTCTACACACCAGCGAAAGGGTTGCCGTGCTGTTTTACATACCTTGGCAGATATGACCATACTTAAATATTTTAATGTTCATACTCACTAATTTTGTTGGAGCATAATGATAGACACATCGCAGTTTCAGAAAATATAAAAGATTTATTTAAAAGCAAAGTTGTTAGTAAAATAAATTAAATTAAATTTACTTAAAAATTACTAATTTCTTTGCGTACCTATAGTTTAATTCCTATACTATATAAGGTCATTCATTATCAACCTGACAAACTTAAGGGATAGGTTCCACACATAAAAACAAAATACTTGTACTTTTTCCTAAACATTTTTTTTATATTTAAAAAAAATAATTACGTAATTCTGCTTAATAATTAGTTATCCTTGTTAGAAATCGAAAAGGCAGCGCTCGGCACGTGTCAGTGACCCGCGCGTCAATGAACCGCGGGTCAATAACCCGCGCGTCCTTGACCTGCGCGTGTCAATGACCCGCTACGGGGCGCGCACACTCGAATATTTCATTATTACGCCGCTTAACAATGATAATTAATAATTGAGCAGAAAAACGTAATCGATTTTTTTTTTGTTTACTTGGGATTTTAAAGACAAAATATACATAAAAAAAATTATAGGTACAATATTTTTTTTTTAGGTGTGGAACCTATCTCTTGAGTTTGTCAGGTTGATAATGAATGACCCTGTATTTAATTATCAATGTTTTTGGGAGCGCTCGTGATGTAGCTGGCTAAGTTGTTTTTAACAGGTCAACGAAGTTAAGCACAGTTCCGCGTAGTCATCATATGGATGGGTGACCGCTAGTGGCAATTTCAACTGAGCACTCCCGTGCTTCTGAGGGCACGTTTAGCAGTCGGTCCCGGCTTTTTCAAAGTTGTAAGGCCATGACAGAGGCCTTCGGGCGGCTTAGAAACTCTATCAAAAAATTACATAATTAAAATACACAATTATTTTACCTAAGTTTTGTATGACAGTTATTGCAAAGCAAAACATGTAAATCAAACCTTATTTACAGGGTTTTTTTTTTACTTGATTAGACTTGGTTAGTTAAATGTAAACTTATTAACATGTAAGTGAATAATTTATTGTCGTTTATAAAAGTTGTTAGGTGTTTGCATCGACAACAAGTATTTTATTATATTTGAATTGAAAAATAAAATTGTTACATCTCTTTAACAAAAAATAATGAAAATAAGTAATACAATTAAATATAATACGTAAATCATATTATATTTTATTGTATCACTAAATATGGACATTTGTCTTAAATAAATTGATTTTGATTTGCTTTGATTACAGGCCTTTGCCCTGCAGTAGGACACTACAGGTTTATAATAATAATAATAATACCATAATTGCATGCAAGAATTGCCTTGTCAATTTCATTTCAGAACATTTTTGTTGCAAATAGGCCATAATGCTTGCATATGATGCAATGATACCCACCAAGACAGACTCCTGCTAAAGAGTACCATCAGGTAAGGGTTTTTACTTATATTTTGTTTTATTTATTTTAGGTTCTGTGACAGTCACAACATCAAGGCGTGGACGTCCTATAATCCTTACCTCTGGATATCGGTTTTATAAACATCGTACCTACGGTATTAAAACTCATTGGTTTTGCTCAACACATAACGCTAAAGGATGTCACGCAGTCATACACACTTTGAAAGATATGACTATTCTCAAATATCATAATGTTCATAATCACTAAATGAAATACATAAAAACAGCAATTAATTTTTATATAAGAATATTATTTATTATTTCTTGTACCTTAACAATTCTAACACAACTAAATATAAAATAATCCAAATATTATATACAATTTTTACGTTACTTTTTTACTGAGGACCTCGGTGGTACAGTAAATCAATGTTTAGTTCAGATGCGGAAGGTAGCGAGACAAAATATATTTGCATGATCTGCAAAAAGTCAAGCATTAAAAAAATATATTAAGATAATATTATATAAATGTTATGTTTTTATGATTTTTGTTTTTTTTTAACATACATACATACATAAAATCACGCCTGTATCCCGTAGGGGTAGGCAGAGACCACGGATTTCCACTTGCTACGATCCTGACACACCTGTTTTGCTTCATTTACTCTCATCACATTCTTCATACACGCTCGTCGGTTTAGGGTACTCCTGACCTGGCCTTTCTTTAGCACGTCTTCAATTTGATCGTAATACGTGCGTCGAGGTCTTCCCCTTCCAACTGTACCAATCACACTCGCCTTATGAATCTGATTCGTCAATCTTCTTTCATCCATCCTCTCTACATGCCCAAACCACCTTAGCATGCCTTTCTCTATCCTCATCACTACGTCTTCTTTCACTCCACAACGCTCTCTAATCATACTATTCCTTATTCTATCACACAGATTAACACCACACATACTTCGCAACGCTCTCATTTCTACTGCATTTATTCTACTTTGATGTTTTTTCTGCCATACCCAACTCTCACTGCCATACATTAGTGTCGGCGCTAACACTCCTCTGTGTACGGCAAGTCGTGCCTTTTTGGAGACGTTGCGACTGCACATAAATGCATTTAGCGCCCCATTCACTCGATTTCCAGCATTTGCTCGTCTTTCAATATCACTCTCACACTTTCCATCTCTCGTAAACAAAGTCCCCAAATATACAAAATCACTCACTTGTTCCACTTTCTCTTGTCCGATCATAATCTTACATTCTGTCATATATTAATCTCTCTCAAAAACCATTACTTTCGTTTTATTAACATTCACTTTCATTTCTTTCCTTTCAAACGACCCATGTATAATTGTCACCATCTCCTGTAACTCATCTGCTGACGACGCAAGTATCACCTGGTCGTCGGCATAGAGAAGACATTTGACGAGTAACTCGTTCATTTTTAATCCGCATTCGCTCTCCTTCAGATCTTCTTTTTTTTTAAGATGTGCCATTTCCGGAATTTAACATAAAGGGTGCCGGTACAGGGTTGTTCAAAATTCCATTAGACGAGAAGTTCTAGTACTTCTTCTTCCAAGCCGTTGCACTCTTGCCAGAACGGTTGTGGTCATCAGGAAGTATCTTTGTTAGGAGCGGATGTGATGCGTCTCACGATATCTCGTCATTTGTCTCGATTACTGGAGATCCTGGTGCAGTCATGCAATTGGCCAGATTTTTGCCAGATTTGCCAGAATTTGGCCAGACAGCAGATTTGATCTGTTTGGTCCATCGCATGGGTGACCTTCCGCGCGGTTTAGTGCCCTCCACTCTGCCTTGCACGACAAGACTATGGAGTGATTATCTCGTCTCGAGACGTGAGCGAAGAACTTAAGTATGCGAGCTTGTACTAAAGCCTATAGACGCTGTTGGATGCCAAGTTCTTAGAGTACCTATGGAGGCGTTTGTACGAAACTCAGTCCACGATACTCGTAGCATTCTTCTCCAGCACCACATTTCCAAAGCTTAGTACTATATAAGTGTATTTACTATATAATTATATTTATTTCAGATAATATGATTGTCACCACATCGCAGCGTGGTCGTCCTTTAATAATTATTTCAGGATATAGATTCTTTAAATTTCGAACCTTAGGTCCTAAAACTTATTGGGTTTGTTCAACGCAAAGAGGCTGTCGCGCTGTCGTACACACTTTGGAAGATATGACCATTCTCAAATGTCATAATATTCATAATCATTGAAAATGTTATGTTACATGTGTTACATAAATATAAAATTGGTAGTTAGTTTCGGAAAACACTTTTTTATTACCTTAAAACAGCTTTGTTATTTTATTACTTTATAATACGTGTGAGCACAAAACGTCAGTCAATAAATGACAAAAATATGTGGTTACTATACCGTTAATATCATTCAAAATTTAATATGTATTTTATTTAACTAACTATTTGATTTACCTATAGAGCAAAGTTTGTATATTAATATAAATATGTTATTACTGTAACATTTCTTTCATAAATATCAGTGACCAATTCTAAACATGGTCTACCTATAATTGTTTTGTCAGGATATCGATTTTGTAAAAGTAAAACCTACCGTTCTAAAACTTATTGGAAATTATCAACACGCCGATTCAAAGGCTAATGTCATAATGTTCATAATCACTAAATGTATTTGTTTTATGTATTATTTTTAGTAATCAAGTTATTTTTTTTGTGATACGATAGATACATAGAAACATATCTGTCCTTAATTGAGTAGGTACTAATTAAATACAGTAGGTATTTAATAAAAGTCATATCCGAAGTATAATCAAAAAGTTCATTTTATGTCATGTAATCATTTTATCTGGGGCGTTTTCAAACTATCTAGCTCAAAATGTCGTCCATCATCCACGACCATCACCCCAAAAGAATATTTACTATAACCTTAATGAATAACCATAATAATTTTAAAAGTTATATTTCAGGTGTTATATTAAGAACATCACAACGAGGCCGCCGCATGCTAGAGATATCAGGCTACAACTTTTATAAACATCAAATAAAAGGACCCAAGACCCATTGGTATTGCACACGTCGCGGGAGCGAAAGATGCCGCGCTGTTTTACACACTTTGCCGGATATGAGCGTCGTCAAATGTTATAATTATCATAACCACGATATTCCATTAAATATTTAATCTTAAATTTGAATAAAAAGCGCATTTTTTTAATTTTAAATTATACTATATATAATTATTTTATGAAAAACTGCATATTTTTATGTGTAAACTGCAATGTGCTAGCAATTTTGTGTTTGGCAAGAGCATTGTAGCAAGTGAAATTACTAAGTGAAAGAGACTTAAAACTACGTCTCGGGGTGATGACCGCAGTGCAGTGCCACGAAGAACCTTGAAAACTTAAATTTTTGTTGAAATTTGTGCGTATTTTAGAGACGAACGACTTAACAATCTCGTCATTTTGCTGCTATAAAAAAAAAAAGATGTCGATGTGTATATAAATGTCCGTCAGCATTTGTAGGGGTATTTTCTTAATAGGGTATTTCTGAAACCCTAGGTACTATATGTTATGTTTATCATAATGAGGAGGTCACAAATAATATAATTTGTTTTACATACTGATTTTATATTTCCACTTTAGTATAAAGAGTTTCATGTCTGAGCCCAGAGAGAGGGGAAAAACGACTGGCGAGGCGACGCATAAAACCTACGCGTCAGCCCGATTTGCTGTGGCTATACCTTTTTTTTTTTTTTTTTTTTTTTAACGATAGGAAAATGCTTTACGCATTCCCCTCGGCTCGGGGGAACCGGGGGGATATGTCGGACTCACCAGAATGACGGCATACCGACTAAAAAACTATCGGGGTTCTAACATAACACCTAGCAGATTTGTTTATAATTTAATGGGTAAAAAATATCTTATACAAAAAATAACCTATTGTAAGATATTTTTTCATGTTTTAAATATACAAAAAATAATAGGTACTTGTAGGTGGAGAAACTTAGATTGCAAATATTTTTCCGGTGTTAGGGCTACTACTGTATTTCCCTTATCATTGGAGATGTAGTTTATTACTTATATGAAGATACTTAGAAATGCGAATATTTTTCCGGTATGCGTGTGCGGTCAATAATTTCCTTTACGTATTCACTGTTTCAGTTCAAATAATGAAATCAAATCGAGGATGCCCGATCATAGTTATATCTGGATACACTTACTACAAGCATCGAGTGCAGGGTCGGAAAACTCATTGGTATTGCTCTTTTTACAAGAATAAAGGTTGCCGTGCTATTCTCCACACGTTGAATAATATGGAGTTAGTTCGTATTTCTAATGTTCATAATCATAATCATTAATGAAATCACACTATCAAACTAATCACACTAATAAATTGAACTATCAAATAAATATACTATTTTTATATCCTTTATTCTTTATTCTTTATTGTACACACATAAACATTTAGAAAAAACTTAAAATATAGTGCATGTACACAGGCGAGCTTAACCCTAAAAAGAGTTCTCTTCCAGCAAACCTAGTAGTGAATGAGAGATGATATATCCTTAATAATCTCGTTTTTGGTAGTATGGAGGTTTTTGGTTTCAGATCAAGACGTCTGGAGGGAATGGGGGGTGGCCTTTGCCCAGCAGTGGGACACCAACGGCTGATATAATATTAATAATAATCTCATGTTACCATTGTTAGTGTTAAGTAACCTTTTTACCTTGTTTTAAGAGAAAAAATAAATATATTTGATTTGAAAAAAATAAACAATAATAAAAATAAAATGAAGCTAGTGTTTACCTACAGTGATTGGACAGATTAAAGCGCAAAAGACTTATGTTAGTACATCTAACGATTCTAGGCATTCGTGAAGTTAGGGCTAATCCTACTAATATTATAAATGCGAAAGTCTGTGTATGTTTGCTACCACGTATCTCCGTGACGACTTAACCGATTGTCAAAGTCATGGCCAAAGAAAAAAGATGGCCAAAGTCCTGGAATAACACACAGGCTTTTTATCCCAGAAAAAAATAACTGTTCCTATGAGATTGCATAAAAACGCGACGACGACGTAACGTGTTTAAGTGTAACAACACGGCACCGTGACGTGGAAATTCGCATTTGTAATATTTTTTAAATCTATTGCAGAAATACTTATCGGTTCTACAAGGCGAGGTTTGCCGCAATTAACTATTGAGGGGTATAGCTTTATTAGAAAGCAAACCAGAGGTCCAAAAATCCATTGGAGCTGTTCTACTCATAGTTGGAGAGGATGTCGCGCTGTTATACACACTTTGGAAGACATGACCGTTCTTAAATGTCA
Organism: Colostygia pectinataria; assembly: GCA_951394395.1. Taxonomy (NCBI): domain Eukaryota; kingdom Metazoa; phylum Arthropoda; class Insecta; order Lepidoptera; family Geometridae; genus Colostygia; species Colostygia pectinataria. The sequence goes on along the minus strand of OX596357.1, from coordinate 3,124,392 downwards.
CAATGTACATAATCATTGATTGATAAGAGTGCAGGAGGGCGATTCACGTGCCATAGATAAATGGTCACATGTGATATATATCGTCAAAACTGTTAAAAATGTGTAGAAATTTTGTCAGTTTTGACGATATATATTACATGTAACCATTTATCTATGGACGAGAATCGCCCTCCTGGTCTTCTGGTACTGCTTCCTGACAAAGTCTAACCCAAAATGCCTAAAATGCATAATGACTATTTTGTAGAAAAAAAAAAAAACTAGGTCCAATTGTGTCTAAAATATAAAAGACCTAATATTGTGTGATGCCTTAACCGCCAAAGGTCTAAAAAGGAGTACTGACCCCTTCCGATTTCGGTCGTTTGAAACCGGTGAGGATGCGCAATGCTCTCAAACGGTGAAGGAAAAGTATCGTAAAAAAACGTTTAGTTTGTTAGTGTCAAAATCCCCTTTGAAGATCCTCTTTAAAGGGGATTTTGGGAATTTTAATGTCAAAATCCCCTTTGAAGCTTCAAGCTCAGTCTTAAGGAGATTTTGACACAAAAAATCCCTTTGCTAAAAACTTTATAAAAATGCAGCAGGTTATATCACAATGTTCGCTTTCACCGTTTTTTGTCGTGTCAATGCGCACGCACTTTATTCGAACCCACGATATTCTGATCAGAAGTTGGATTCTACTAGCACGGTTTTTTTATCACAATGTCATAGGTACAACTTATGTGAATGTTTCCGGTTATAGTAATATATGTTATTAAAATACATGTATTGTTTAAAATTAACGCTACAGACATAGCTAATTCTAACAAAGTTTCTTAAAGCCGTTCATTATTAATACCATTATTCAAGACAACTGCTATAGATAGACAGTAAACAATTGGAACAAATTGGAAAATATTAACAAGCAGATAATAAAATCTTTAGTTACTGATGACACAGGGAGTGTCATTAACAGAATAAAAAAGAAATAACCATAATCTTCTCTTTTTATATGTATACAGGGTCATTCATTATCAACCTGACAAACTTAAGGGATAGGTTCCACACATAAAAAAAAAAATTGTATCTATAATTTTTTTTTTATGTATATTTTATTTTGTCTTAAAAATCCCAAGTAAACAAAAAAAAATCGATTACGTTTTTCTGCTCAATTATTAATTATCATTGTTAAGCGGCGTAATAATGAAATATTCGAGTGTGCGCGCCCCGTAGCGGGTCATTGACACGCGCAGGTCAAGGACGCGCGGGTTATTGACCCGCGGTTCATTGACGCGCGGGTCACTGACACGTGCCGAGCGCTGCCTTTTCGATTTCTAACAAGGATAACTAATTATTAAGCAGAATTACGTAATTATTTTTTTTAAATATAAAAAAAAATGTTTAGGAAAAAGTACAAGTTTTTTTTTTATGTGTGGAACCTATCCCTTAAGTTTGTCAGTTTGATAATAAATGACCTTATAAACATATAAAAATGAATTGCTGTGCGTTGGTTTTGCTAAAACTCGACAACGGCTTGACCGATTTGCCTAATTTTGGTCTTGTAATGTTAATTGTAAGAGTCCAGGGAAGGTTTAAACGGTAAGGAAATTTGGTAAAATTGCGAGAAAATTACACGAACAGAACATTGTCACAAACTTAATTTATTTTTAAAATTATCGTACCTAATGAAAATACTCGGTGGTCAACCAAGCATGCCTCCAAGATAGGATAGAATAACTCGGTTAAATTCTAAATATCCTGTCTCATTACTTTATCAAAATTGTTTCAGGCATAATTCATACGACTTCAATGCGTGGCAACCCTATAATACAAATTGATGGATACAGATTTAAAAAGAATAGAGTAGTGGGTTCCAAGATCTACTGGAATTGTGGCTCTCATAACCACCATGGATGTCGCGCTGTCATACACACTTTGAAAGATGATATAAACATTATAACCAAATGTTATAATATTCATAATCACTAGTCATAACTTATTATAATATATCCTAGTTTTATAATCATACTAGTTTTTAGGCGACCCTTGTTTTAAAAAAGCTTCATACAATAAAATACAAATAGTTAAGACATGTACACTTTGTTTTATTTTTAACATACCTTACGCCGATTTACAAAGAACAGAATGGTAAGTGGGTTCCAAAATGTACTGGAAATGTGGTTCAGTAAATTTATCACGACGTCATACGAGAGTCACCGAGTCTACCACGGGGTAGGCCTATACTCAGTGGGTGAATCAGGTTGTGTATGATGATGATGATGATAAACTACATCAACAGAATAAGCCACTGACTATGAATTCTATCAGTATTGGATCCCATAGTATAAGCTATGCTTAGTTTCGATCCAGATGGCGAGGTTTAAAAATGCCCACCAATATTTATTTATTTTTTGTAATGTTTATAGCTCTGACTGACTAATGTTTCAGATATAATGCACACATATTCAAGATATGGTAATCCTATTATTCAAGTCGCGGGTTTTAGATTTAAAAAGAAAGGAGTCGTTGGTCCTAAAATGTACTGGAACTGCAGTACTCATAACCACCATGGTTGTCACGCTACCCTACACACTTTGAAAGATAACATACACACGATAGTCAAATGTTATAATGTTCATAATCATTAATCATAACTGAATTTTACTAATGTTTTTTAAATAAACATGCACGCAATAGTAATGTTAATTTTTGTGTTATCCCGGTGTTGTTTTTTTCTGTAATATAGCGAGATATTATCTCAATTCTCACTATTCTTAAATTAAGAATGCTAGGAGCATTTGTGACACAAAATACTATTTTACCTGTGTAAAGTTGCTGATTTAGAAAAAAAATATACGAATTGGAGATTTTTGTGCTCAAGAAAAATATCTGACTAAGGGCGGATTCGACCAACTTTTGGAATGACTATTCCGCGGAGTAAGAGGTGTCAAATACAAATAAACTGTCAGTTTACTCGCGAATAACTACGATTTACTCGGAGAATAGTGCTTATTCGAGTTTGCTCGAATCCAACCTAAGTTGTCTAATATATTTTCTACAGTACCATAACTCTCAGAGCGCGAGCGCTTTTGTTCAGTTTTGTGTAACACATTGGTTGAAAAGGAGAAAACAGATTGACAGACGGACTGACAGCGTTTATAGCCAATCTCGAAACTGACACGCTTCGCTCGCTCGGTCAATAATAAATACATAACATACTACTAATAATAATAAAACGTTTATTTGGCTACTATCTAAATTTACATTATGAAAGATATAACTAAATGCATAGAAAAATAACAAAAAGCCACCACTTAACAAGTGCATTTTTTAAATGTGTTATCCCACAGCTGGGCAAAGGTCTATTATTCATTGTTCCATTTATTTCATTTTATTTACGTGCTCCATTTGTTTTCCAGATGTAGTAATCACGTCGTCCAGACAAGGCAACCCTATCATTGAAGTGAGTGGATATCGTTTTAAAAAAAATAAAATAATGGGTTCCAAAATTCACTGGAATTGTTGCACACACGGCAACCGGGGCTGTCACGCTGTGTTACATACATTGAAGGATATGAGCACTATAATGAAATGTTTTAACCAACACAGTCACAAGTGTTAACTTCTATAAATTATAAAACAAGGTCGCTTCTCGCCGCCTGTCCATCTGTATGTACTGGTGTGTCCACTTCAACGGATTTTAATGCGCTTTTCATCAATAGGTAGAGTGGCTCAAGAGAAACGTTTATACGTATAGTTGAAGCACCCGTGCAAAGCCGGGTGCATAAGAAACCAGGGCGGATTACATAAACTACACATTGTCAAAAAAAAGGGTCAACTATTGAACCAAATATAATTAAAAAGCGCAACTAACGCTTCACTAAAACTATCACTAAAACTAAGCTGTATTCGCCTTAAGACAATTTATAGCTCAATCTACTAAAACATACTATCAAAATAAAAGGAAATTAAATATAATCTCTGGTTTGTAATTATACTTATAAATTTACATCTATTCTTTTTAGTATATATCGAATGTACCAATAGACCACAGATAAGACTGCGATTCCACCCGAGGTGTGCGAGGATGTGTAGCGACAGATGTGTTTGTTAGGAACCAATAGAATCACTTCATTTACCTAACCTCGATCTGACAGCTATAATGAAGTGATTCTATTGGTTCCTTAAAAAATTTTCCTCGCTACACATCCTCGCACATATCTAAACGCAGCCTTAGAGGGAGCTCTTCTAACACAGGTTATTAAAACTTAACTGAAGAGCCCCAAACGTTGTTATAAGTTGAAACTGTACCTAGCATAAATCATACTATAATTTTTTATTTTTTTTATCTAGCCTGTACTGTCCCACTGCTGGGCAAAGGTCTCCCCTGCATCCCTCCACTTATCCCGGTCCTGTGCCATCTCCTGCCAGCCCTTGTGGAAGACGTCTAGGTCGTCACGCCAGCGCTTTCTTGGTCTGCTATAATATAAATAAACATAAAATATTTATAAATGTGAAATTTTGGATGTTTGGATGGATGTTTGTACCTCTATAACTCGACAACCACCGAACCGATTTGGCTGAAATTTTAAACATAGATAGATAATGACAGGAATAGGAGATAAGCTATTTTTTTATCTCGGAATAAAGTACGGTTCCAGAGTTCTACGCGAACGAAGTCGCGGGCAACAGCTATAATACTAATTGTCACAATCACTACTTACAGTAAAATTATCATTCGATTTGAATCACATATATATTTTATTATTTTTATTATCAGCCTGTATCATCCCACTGCAGGGCAAAGGCCTTCCCATCTCCCTACCATATAGTACGGTCATGTGCTTTTAAGGACCAATCCTTATTAAATGAGTCCAGGTCATCCCGCCATCTAAGTCTGGGTCTGCCACGATGTCGTCTTCCGTCGTTGGGGGCCCACTCTGTTGTTAATTTTGCCCAGAGATCATCGGACATGCGGCAAACGTGCCCGGCCCAGTTCCATTTCAGTCTGGCAGCTTTTTTAATTGACGTCTGCGATTCGAGTTTTATTTCTATAAAAATAATTAACTAATTTACATAATATATGAGCGCTCCTGTGCTTTGGAGAGCACGGTCGGTCCCGGCTTTTTCAAAGTTAAGTTAGTTAGGCCACGACTGAGGCCTTCGGGCGACCTAGAAACTCTGTCACCACAGTTGGCCACTGACTCATACGAACTTACTTACTTTACCTAATAAACACTTGACTTGCAGATTATGAAACTGAATTGCAACTGACTTGTTCGAATCGTGGTAATCCCATCATTGTTATGGCTGGGTACAGATTCAACAAGCACCGGGCCAGGGGGCCGAAGATTTACTGGAAGTGTTCAACGCATTTGCAGCGTGGATGCCGTGCTGTCATACACACCCTTGAAGATATGATGACTGTAATCAAATGTAGTAATGTTCATAATCACTAGAGTTTGACAACCGATGTGGCGCAGCGGGCGCACATGGAAGCGTCAGGACGACTACACCAGTTCCTGTCCAACCTCCAGCAATGGAGTCAACGAAGTCACGTCGTTCTGCGAAACCTACGAATACGACGCGTGCAACAGTGCACGCTTATTGTCTGACTGGCATCGCGCGGGTGCAATGAAACCGCACCCGTGCGAAGTTAGGGCGGGTAGCTAGTAGTAAATATAGCCTATGTTACTCAGGGATAATGTAGCATTCTGTTCAACGCATTTGCAGCGTGGATGCCGTGCAGTCATACACACCCTTGAAGATATGATGACAGTAATCAAATGTAGTAATGTTCATAATCACTAGAGTTTGACGACCGATGTGGCGCAGCGGGTGCAGGTCCGCCTGCGACGCGAAGGTTGCGGGTTCGATTCCCGCCTCGGGATAAATGTTTGTACGATTTACAAATATTTGTTCCGGGTGTTCTGGGTATTTTCTATATATAATAAAAAATATCTATCTATGTATCGTATTGTATTAAGTATATATCAGTCATCTAGTACCCACAAGACAGCTCTGTTTAACAGTAGCTTACCTTGGGGCTAGATGATGCTGTGTGGATTGTCCAGCATTATTTATTATTTATTTATTTATTTACAAAGAGAGTGTTCAGTAGAAAGGGAAAGACCTCGGCGCACCTATCATCCTCTTTGTATCAAAACAAGCTGATACTCGCGACTTCTGTAGAACAGTAGTAGAGTTCTTTGTGATAGAGCTCGTCCGGGGGAGGACTACCACCATATCTTTTTCTGCCGCCAAGCAGTAATGCTCGCATTTCTGTGTTCCGGTTTGAAGGATATGGTTTCCGGTGAAATTACAGGCACATGAGACTTTAGATCTACTTCTCAGGTGGCAACGCGCAAGTTATATCTCTGATGTTGCAAGCGTATATAGGCTACGGTGACCGCTTACCATCAAGTGGGCCGTACGTTTGGTTGCCACTTAGGTGGTATAAAAAAAAAATGCTTGCGCAGTAGTAAATATAATAGTAATTATTGAAATTAAAAACTTTATCGATTGATACTTTTCGTTTTGGTTTTAATTTATTACCATGCAAACTTTAACATACTCTACACCCCGTTTTAGGGGTAGATTTGAATTTTTTTAATACAACACATTGAAGTGCCAAGTAGTGAGTAGTGCCTAATATTTGATCAGGATAATTGGAGAACAATAAAAGGTTTATACAAGTTGCCCGAGTAGGATTCAAAAATCAACAGAAATATACGATTCATAGAGCGAATGCCGTTCTAAAAATATTTTAATTATGCTATTGAATTGGCTTAGAGGAAGCTCCGTAATTTCTAATGGCAGTTTGTTGTACTTATAAAACCCTGCTTATACAACTTAATAAGATTTAGTTAATATAATAAATTGTGTAAAAATGTATTTTCTAATGTTTTTGAAAACGCTTTTCCTTTGCAACATTTTACTCCACTTTGTTATTCCTAAAAACTTTGGTTGTTAAAAATTAAATCGTAGATCAAAATGATTTGTTTTGTTTTTCTACTTTACACGTTTTAAGTATTCTTCGGCTTGTGTTAAAAATATTTTTATAGTACCTAACTTACTGGCGATGGTTTTAGGCCATCGTAAAGTTGAACGTTTGTGATGCGCGAAAACAATTTGGTTCGAAAAAGCTGTATTGCGTATCGAGACGTCTAACTTTACGACGACGGCCGAGATTCGCCGCCAGTACTACATTATAACAGAATATATTTTTTTTGCAGATGTATCATACGCAAAATCACGAAAAGGGCGCGACATGATAATAGCATCGGGGTATAGATTTCGCAAACTTGAAACCAAGGGAGTTAAGTCATATTGGAAATGCTCGACACACGAAAAAACAAATAAATGTCGTGCTGTTATACACACTTCAATCATAGATAATTCAATAACGAAATACTATAATATACATAATCATGCGTGTCCACAGTAAATATATATCTAGTTTATTGATTTTGGGGCTTAATGGCGCTGTGTAAAACTGTCTGCTACCATTTATTGAAATAATATTATCATTACTTGTTACCAAAAGAAAAATCCAGCTTTACGATTGCAGATCGAAATTCGACGAAAACTGTTACTGTTAAATCTATGTGTTTTTATATTATTGAGTAGTAGAGTTCTTTGTGATAGAGCTCGTCCGGGGGAGGACTACCACCATACCTATTTCTGCCGTCAAGCAGTAATGTTTGCATTGCGTCTCACCCGTGAGTGATACCTCTGGTATTGCAAGCGCCCATAAAAAAAAATATATATATTTTTTTTTATACAACTAAAGTAGCAACCAAGCGTACGGCCCACAAGATGGTAAGCGGTTACCGTAGCCTATGTACGCTTGCAACATAATATATATTACTTGCGTGTTACCCTGAGACATTAGATGGAAAATCTCATGTGCCTGTAATTTCACCGGAAACCATACTTCGAACCGGAACACAGCAATGCGATCATTACTACTTGGCGGCAGAAATAGGTATGGTGGTAGTCCTTCCCTGGACGAGCTCTATCACAAAGAACTCTACTGCTCTTAGAAAATGATTTTAAATGAATAATATAATATAATATGCCGGTGATGATGAATATACTGCACTGGTGGTCTAGTGGTAGTGACCCCGCCTTCTGATCCTAAGGTCGTGGGTTTGAATCCGGTCATGCACCAATGGATTTATCGCTACGAAAAATTTATGTGCGCAATGCCAGTGCTCATACGGTGAAGGAAAACATCGTGAGGAAACCGGCATGTCCAAGAACTAAAAATTCGAAAGACATGTGCCATCCACCAATCCGCATTGGGTCCGCGTGGTGGATTAAGACCCAATCACTCTCGCTTGAGAGTAGGCCAGTTTCCCAGCAGTGGGAACATTAGAAGGCTGTCATGAGGATGATGAATATACTCCATTCATCATCATCATCAATTGACGAGCTCGGTAGCGCGATAGGTGAGTGCCCGCTCAGTTGAGAAGCGAGAGTTGGTTTAATTCCCGCTGCGGAACAAATGTTTGCATGATCTGCAAATATTTGTATCAGGTTTGGTTTTTTTATTTTTTTATACAACTGAAGTGGCAACCAAGCGTACGGCCCACAAGATGGTAAGCGGTTTCTATGTAGGGTAGTATTATAAGTTTGAATTTACGAAAAAAAATGTATCTGTGTATTCTATCAGTTATCTTGTTCCCATAGTATAAGCTTTGCTTAGTTTGGGCCTAGATGGCGCTGTGTAAATAAAATGTCCGCCAATATTAATTTTATGCTATTATTTGTTTATAATCAGATTAGCACAGGATCGCGGTAGATGGCACAAACTAAGGGAGGCCTATACCCAGCAGTGGGTGTCGGACTGTGGATTATAAATAAATAAATAATGCTGGACAATCCACACAGAATCATCTAGCCCCAAGGTAAGCTGCTGGTAAACAGAGCTGTATTATGGGAACTAGATGACTGATATAATATATTTAATACAATACAATACTTAGATAGATATTTTTTTATTATATATAGAAAATACCCAGAACACCCGGAACAAATATTTGTTGGATGATCGTACAAACATTTATCCCGAGGCGGGAATCGAACCCGCAACCTCTGTGTCGCAGGCGGACCTGCGCCCGCTGCGCCACATCTGTCGTCGAATGATGATGGATGATGATGATGATTTTTTTTATTCTAGTTGTATTAAAAATTGAAATTTGAAGTACTCAGTTATAAGATAAAAAACAGATTCAAAATCTCTAGCACTATTCCGCTTGTTGCTTGTTGCAAAATGTCTGCCGGAGAACAAGTCGATGGTCCTGATGTCCCGTGGAGGGATGAAGCACGGGTCGATATTTTTCTTTTGAGGTTAACTTTGTTAACTGTGTGACCTCATTAGTTAAAAGTTAAGCGGAATAGTACTAAAGATTTTTCATCTGTTTTTTATCTTGTAATGGATTCCCGCAAAGCAACGCCGAATCTATTAATTACTGAGGTAATATATTTTTCAGAATTGACATTATCAACATCAACGAGGGGAAAACCCAGAATTATTGCAGCAGGATATGGATTCCGGAAGCAAGCATCTATCCTCTGATCTTAAAACTTATTGGAAGTATTCTACACGTTTTCACCGAATTGTTTTTAGTAGTTCTCTGTAAGAGTAGTAGAGTTCTTTGTGATAGAGCTCGTCCGGGGAAGGACTACCACCATACCTATTTCTGCCGCCAAGCAATAATGCTCGCATTGCTGTGTTCCGGTTCGAAAGGTATGGTATGGTATGGTATGGTTTCCGGTTCTGAAAAAAAAAGTTGTCGCGCCGTCATATATTACATACGCCATTTGCCAATGGCGGTCACCCATCCAAATTATGATTACGCAGAACAGTGCTAAACTCACAAGCGCTCCTATATATTTAATTATTCCTATAATTGTACCCTAGTAGATATGGTGACAATAATTATCAAATACCAAAATGTACCTAACTAAATTAAATGTAAATTAAATTTAATAATCGGACGATTCGGTCGATCGGGACGATCTCGACTCCTTCAAAAGAGGATGGTGGGACATTGCAAAGGAGAGAGATGATTGGAGAGATTTGGGGGAGACCAAAAAAAAAAAAAAAAAAAAAGGTTTAATAAATTGCCATTGCCAAATGTGTTTCATTAACTTTCTTCAGTTCTTCGCAATTTCCCAAACGATATCTCGGTTAATACTAAAAAAGATACGACTTTTCTTGAATACTTATAGTGTAATTTATCATACTGACATAAGATAACATTATTGTATAATTAATAACCCACAAAAATATGTTTCCTTCTTCAGGAGTAACATTCGCTAAGTCTCAGAAGAAGCGAGAAATCATTATCGCATCGGGTTACAGATTTCGTAAAGCCGCAGTAAAAAAAGAAAAATCTTATTGGACGTGCTCTACACACGAAAAATCGGGGAAATGCCGCGCTGTTATACACACTTCAAACGAAGATAAATCAATTATCAAATACTTTAATGTACACAATCATGAGCCATCGAGAGCAAGGCCGAATTTGATTCTGTTACCTATCGCAAAAACCAGCCCAACGCGGCAGACGGCATTTGTTGACACCGATTAGAATCGAGCCCACAACCTCCTGCGTCGCAGGTGGACCTTCGCCTGCCGCGCCACATCGGGCGTCTTAATAATATTAGAATATTAGTTTCAAATAATTCGTTTCAGATTTGAAAAACTGACTTCAAAAAAGGGGTTATCAATTTGATTGTATGTTTTTTTTTGTGTTTGCTACGCGTTTTTTCGACAATTCTGAATTGATCCCGATAATTCTTTTTTTAATTGATAGGTATAATAATATTCAGAAGTGATCTTCTAAATGTTATAGAAATTGGTAGCAAATAACTACATCCTCTCACAATCCACCGAAACTTTTTCTAGTTTGAAATCGCTTTTTTTTTTTTTTTTTTGTATTGTGTAATGTGTCCAAAACCGACAAATCAATAAAAGGTATTGGCACTGTATTGTATACACAAGTGTTAGATTATTTATACTTATAATAAATTTTGGCATGGCATAAAAAGGATTTAATTTGTTCAGTCAGAACTTACAACACCCTGCTGTTGCCCGCGACTTCGTTTGCGTGGAACACGGGAACTGTACTTTTTACCGAGATAAAAAACCTATGTCCTATCTTATAATTTCAGCTAAATTGGTTTAATGGTTGTTAAGTTATTGAGGAACAAACATTAATCAAAACATCTAAACTTTTGCATATATAAGGTCATTCATTATCAACCTGACAAACTTAAGGGGTAGGTTCCACACATAAAAAAAAATACTTTTTTTTTCTTAACCTTTTTTTATATTAAAAAATTATTACGTAATTCTGCTTAATAATTAGTTATCCTTGTTAGAAATCGAAAAGGCTGCGCTCGGCACGTGTCAGTGACCCGCGCGTCAATAAACCGCGGGTCAATAACCCGCGCGTCCTTGACCTGCGCGTGTCCTTGACTCGCTACGGGGCGCGCACACTCGAATATTTCATTATTACGTCGCTTTACTTGATTCCCAACAATGATAAATAATAATTGAGCGGAAAAAAGGAATCGTTTTTTTTTATTTACTTGGGATTTTTAAGACAAAATATACAAAAAAAAAAATATAGGTACATATATTATTTTTTTATGTGAGGAACCTATCCCTTAAGTTTGTCAGGTTGATAATGAATGACCCTGTATACATTAAGGGTGATAAGGGTGATTGAGTGAATAGGGCGAGATTAAAGGTAATAGAGTGATTTGACTGTAAGCTTGTCTTTCAATTAGTGGATACCCATAATTTTCGTAGCAGGATATGTCCAAAGTGCGCACTGGACCTATAAATTTAAACTAAATCAAAATTATCTACCTACCCGTTCTTAGATATTTATTTTATTAATTTTTTGATGTACATAAGCAGTAAAATACTTTTTTTTTTCAGAAATTTCTATAACAACCTCAAGAAAAGGTCGTGCAATAATTATTGCATCTGGTTTTAGATTTTATAATCGCAAAACCTTCGGTGCTAAACTTCATTGGCAATGTTCAACACATTCTCACAAAGGATGTCGGGCTGTTTTGCATACTTTAGAAGATATGACGGTTATTAAATGTCATAATGTACATAATCATAAAAAATGTGATGGCTAGAGTTATTGTCGGTTTTCTTCAAATTTCGTGTATTCAATGCTAATATGTAATAGTTTGTTTACCTTTATTTCGAGACATGATGGTTTAATATTTAATAAACTACTATTTCAATATAAAGCATATTATAGGTTCTTTTTAGTCGGGCACTCTTTGCAGAGTGGTCGTGGTTATAGGTGGGTTCTGATGAGTGACGGCTCTTGCTATGCGTCTCCATTCGGTTTTATTTGTGGCATTGTGAGAGCATTTTATAGGTACTGATTTAATGATATAGTATTTCAAATTTCAGAAATAACATTTACGAGCATTTTATCGGTAATGAATTTATTTATAAATTATCTTATCTTATCTTAATAATAAATTTATGATATAGTATTTCAAATTTCAGAAATAACATTTACGAAATCACGACGTGGGGGAACCATCATAATAGCAGCAGGCTACAGATTCCGTAGAAATAATAAGTATGGTGATAGAGTCCATTGGAAATGTTCGACACATTTTAAAAAAAGATGTCACGCAATTTTGCATACATTAGAAGATTTGACTATTCTTAAATACCACAATGTACATAATCATTAATAATAGTGTGTTGATTAAAGCTTTTTGTATGCTTTTTTGGAATTTGTGTTTATTTTTTGAAAGCTTGTCAATCTGTCAGTTTAGAGACGAGGTGATTTAAGTATATTTTTTGTTTAATATTTTTATGTACCTATATTTTTTTACTTAATTCGTCTTCGACGAGCTTTTTATAGGTCTTAAATGTGATATTAAAAATTTCAGATGTAACATTTATGAAATCACGTTACGGGAGTACCATCATAGTAGTATCAGGCTACAAATTTTGTAAGAGTCGTAGGTGTGGCGCAAAAATTCATTGGAAGTGTTTGACTCATTTATACAAAAAATGTCCTGCTGTCTTGCATACTTTGGAGGACATGACTATTATTAAATGCCATAATTATCATAATCACTAGCAGAAGAAATAATTGTATATTAATCCCTAGATAATCCTAAGATTGAAATTGGTATTGATCATGTTTTCCAAAACTAAATGACCGAGACTAGGAGGAGGAAACCTGACCTGAGATACAGTTCTATACTAGTTTGAGGCTTGAGGATTTTAGCTTTCTCAGTCTCCTTGTCGATGACCTTCTCAGTCTCCTTGTCCATCGGTTAACAGTATCAGTATCTTAGTTATTTATATTAGGTTTAGTTAGTAAGAGTTGTCTGGAAGGAATCGCTATCTGCGATAAGACCGCCATTTGTAGGACTATTTTATAATTACTATCTTATGATAAACTATCAAATTGTGTCCGAAATAAAGTTATTACTTGCTTCTAATTAAGCTTTGATAAAAAAACACCTTTTTATCTGTCTATGATATTAATAACACTTAATAGTATGTATTAATATCTCAATTCATAGTTATTCAAAATGCATTATTTTAATAAAAAGTTTTCTGGCTAAAGATGTTCCTCCGCCAAGACCAAGGAGAGTGAGACACGAGATGGGAACAAAAACGGGGCCCTCTAAAAATGTAAGACGGCAATGCTTGGAATGCTACAAACAAAACGTGGCGAATCAAGGACGCATATTTGCTAAAAATAAAACTAAAAAAGTTAAAACTTATTGCAAAACCTGCCCCAACCTCCCCTTTCTATGTGCAGGATGTTTTGTAAGGGTTCATTATTAAATAATAAGTTATTGCTTTGGTGTCTATATAAATAAACGTATTTTTAATACTATAAATTTATTTTTACACTAAAACCTTCCATTTTGTATATAGTTGTCACTTAGTTTAAATATTTTTCTGAGACTAGTAATGTTAGGTAAGAACCATATTGCATGGAGATATATGAGGGCCAGGCGGGTCACCTTTCATACAAATTTGTACGCGGGTAATGTCCGTCAGCCTGTTATGACAGATCTAAAACTCCCCTGGCGCGCGGGTCACTGTGGGCGTCACGGCTTGAATGGAAAGGTAAGTTGGGGGGTCATTGTGGGCGTCGCGGCTCGAACGGAAAAACTATGTTTTCCTTTTGGCATAGAACGTGTTTCATCCTATGCAGCTAATTCAGTGTGATGGGTGACCGCTAGTGGCAATTTCAACTGAGCTCTTCCGTGCTTTGGGCGGTTCGTTAAGCGGTCCCGGCCTTTTTAAAGTTGTTAGGCCATAACAGATGCATATCATTATTACAGCCTTCTAATGTTCCCACTGCTGTCAAGCGAGAGTGATTGGGTCATAATCCATCACGCGGACCCATTGTGGATTGTTGGATGGCACAATGTCTTTCGAATTTGTAGTCCTTGGACATGCCGGTTTTCTCACGATGTTTTCCTTCAAAATTTGAGAGCACTGGCATTGCGCTCATACATTTTTCGAACTGAAAAATTCATTGGTGCACGACCGGGATTGAATCTGCAACCTTGGGATCGGAAGGCGGGGTCACTATCACTAGACCACCGGTGGCTCAGATGCATAGAACCTCCTACAAACAAACTGTCGCATTTAGAACATAATTATATCGTAATGTAGGTATATTTTATTAAACAAGATTAAAAATAAACAATTTTTTTAGAGGTGACATTTACAACTTCGAGAAGAGGCGGTGTCATAATTCTTATATCTGGGTACAGATTTGTTAAGAACCAGGTCCGAGGAGCTAAGACCCACTGGAGGTGTTCGACTCATATTAAACAAGGATGCCGTGCTATAATACACACAATAGAGGACTTGACTATAGTCAAATGCTATAATGTTCATAACCATTCCGCTCCGGAAATGCAGTTTAATTAATACGAGAATATAATAACAATCTACAGTATAGGATATTTAGTGAAATAATTTTGGATTTTGTCTGCTTTTTGAAATTAAATTTATGCTAACTTCAAGAACCTGTATCAAGTAAGAAGTATTGTATTTATATACAATAATGTTTTACTTATTTGATTAAACGATGTCATTTGTATCGTTTTTATTGATATTATATTAGCCGATTTAGAAAACAAGTAATAACATGTTTAAATTAGGACTAGGAAAATATTTTTAAATAAATCAAAGTCAATCAATGTATAAAAATATACTTCATGTTTTCAGATATTATTATTACAACTTCACAGAGAGGAGGTATTATGATAATAGCTTCTGGGTTTAGTAACATAATAACCACATTTTAATAATTTATAAATAGAGCTCGTCCGGGGAAGGACTACCACCATACCTATTTCTGCCGCCAAGCAGTAATGCTCGCATTGCTGTGTTCCGGTTCGAAGGGTATGGTTTCCGGTGAAATTACAGGCACATGAGACTTACCATCTAACGTCTCAGGGTGGTAACACGCAAGTGATATCTATGATGTTGCATGCGTACATAGGCTACGGTAACCGCTGACCATCAAGTGGGCCGTACGCTTGGTTACCACTTTAGTAGTAAAAAAAAAAAAAAAAAAAAAGTATAATGTAACAATATTTTATGTTTCCAGGATTTACATTTACAACATCAAGAAAAGGTGGTCCTCTTATTTTAATATCTGGTTATCGGTTTTGTAAGAACCGGACTATAGGCATTAAAACCCATTGGAAATGTTCTTCACATGTGAAGTACGGGTGTCGTGCTGTCTTACATACTTTGAAGGATAGTAGAACCGTTGTTAAATGTTTTAATTTCCATAACCATTGAATACGACGACCGATGCGGCGCAGCGGGCGCAGGTCCGCCTGCGACGCGGAGGTTGCGGGTTTGATTCCCGCCTCGGGTCAAATGTTTGTACGATCTACAACTATTTGTTCCGGGTGTTCTGGGTATTTTCTATATATAATAAAAAATATCTATCTATGTATTGTATTGTATTAAGTATATATCAGTCATCTAGTACCCATAATACAGCAGCAGCTTACCTTGGGGCTAGATGATGCTGTGTGGATTGTCCAGCAATATTTATTGAGTTGCTTATTCCTTGGCAATACCATCATTATCATTGTTATGAGCGGTCGTTACTTGAAATCGTTTGGCTTGATCTTTAGGGTGATAAAAGATCTACAAAACTACATTCTGTAGTTTTTTTAAACACCTTGTAGACCTATATTAAAGCAGTTTAAAATAAGTACTTTTGATCACACTTTCATAATCAGTATAATAATCTGAAAGTTTAGGTATTTGTATGTTTATGTTTCAATAACGCTGTAACGGCTAAACTCATTTGGATGAAACTTGAAATAATGTGAGCGAAGCCACAGGCAGTAACTTTTTATATAATAATTGTACACAAAAAACATTCATGAGTTGACATAGCTAAAAAATTCGAAAGACAAGTGCCTTCCACCAATCCGCATTGGTCCGCGTGGTGGATTAAAACCCAATCACTCTAGTTCCAGAGTAGGCCAGTGTCCCAGCAGTGGGAACATTAGAAAGCTGTCATGAATGAATGAATGAATGAATGAAAGAATGAATGATTTGAATAATATATTTATTTGCTTAAATATAGGTATTTCTACAATAGATATTATGCTAAGATTATAGTTACATTGTCGATATCACTATATTCGACCAACTCGTCTTGCAAATATTTAATTAATTATTGTACTGCATACTCGTACCTATAAAATATGTTCAGATCTATTATAAAGTAGTTTTAAGTATATAACAATATATCATGATGTTGAGCAGTTGACACAGCGGGATGAGTTGACTAAAGAGCCATTCTTTCGTTCACAATTATACTGTTGTTTATATTGTTGTTGTTGGTTTGGTCTACTCACTCTCACCTCTGTGCTCTTACCCACTGTCTTGTTATTTGTTACGCTAAATCATACGAACATGTATTTTTATTATTATGTTTTTATAAATATCTCAGAAAATAAATTGTATTTAGTCTCTATAACTATAAGTATTTAATAAATGTATATGACGGAGGAGCAGGTCCAGGATGCTTCGTAGATAGGGTGACGTCAGCCGAGCTGACGTCACTAGCCTATGTTCATGATGGATCACCCATCTTGTTGAAGAAAAGGCAGAAACTGTTCAAGTCTTCTTTATTTCAAGCTTCAGTAGGTGTTGACGGTCCGACGACTCGAGTGCGAATGAATTGTACCCGGGTCGTCGGCCGTATTTATAGCAAAACGCAGGCATGCGTCCACAGTTGCTTACAACAAGACAAAATTACTTGTGAATGCCTGAGTCCTGCTTTTAACAATCAAATTAGTTAACTTATGGTCTGAATAGTTAAATTAACCACTAGATCACTAACTAATGGTTTGAATAGTTTAAATTAACTACTAGATTACTTAATCAGCTAATCAATTCATGATTTACAAGTTGTTTTAAGCCGGTTTTCTACAATGTGTTTTTAGATACAGGATGTGATGACGTCATTGCTCCGATACGGCCATTCTGAGAGGCGGTGCGCGCTCTGCACCAGCCTTAGTGTTTCTTTCATGATGATTGATGCTCGTAGGAGATTTCTCGTAGATGCTCGTGGAAGATGCATCGATTGCTGCGCCTTAAGCAGTCTAGAACAGAGTGGTTTATAAAGGTTAACTCGTGGAATGGTACTTGAGAATTCTCGTAGGTAGATACTTGGTAATACAAGGTAGATTGCTGTGCTCTGAGCAGTCCAGAACACAGGTGATGGAGAAAAGTTTACTCGTGGAATGGTTCTCGTAGATATTTTGAACTCGTGGATTTTCGTAGTGACTCGCAGTTTTTAGGAAGGTCGTTTGCTGTACTCTTGGCAGTCTAGAACATAAAACGTTTTTTTTTTTTTAAGGTTAACTCGTGGAATGGTACTTGTGAGTTTTCGTAAGGTACTCGCTGATACAAGGTAGATAACACAGGTGTTTTAGAGAAGTTTTACTCGTGGAATGGTTCTCGTAGATATTTTGAACTCGTGGATTTTCGTAGTGACTCGCAGTTTTTAGGAAGGTCGTTTGCTGTACTCTTGGCAGCCTAGAACATAAAACGTTTTTTCGTGGAATGGTACTTGTGAGTTTTCGTAAGGTACTCGCTGATACAAGGTAGATAACACAGGTGTTTTAGAGAAGTTTTACTCGTGGAATAGTTTTCGTAGATAATTAAACTCGTGGATTCTCGTAGTGACTCGCAGTCATAAGGAATTTCATTTGCTGTGCCCTTAGCAGTCTATAACACAATAGGGTTTTAAAGGTTAGCTCGTGGAATAGAATGGTACTAGTAGATAATTAAACTCGTGGATTCTCGTAGTGACTTGCAGTCATAAGGAATTTTGTTTGCTGTGCCCTTAGTAGCCTAGAACACAAGAGGGTTAAAGGTTAACTCGTGGAATGGAATAGTACTCGTAGATAATTGAACTCGTGGATTCTCGTAGTGACTTTTAGTTAAGCAATTTTGTTTGCTGTGCCCTTGGTAGCCTAGAACACAAGAGGGTTAAAGGTTAGCTCGTGGAATGGAATAGTACTCTTAGATAATTGAACTCGTGGATTCTCATAGTGACTTTTAGTTTTAAGCAATTTTGTTTGCTGTGCCCTTGGTGGCCTAGAACACAAAAAGGTTAACTCGTGGAATGAAATGGTACTCGTAGATAATTGAACTCGTGGATTCTCGCTTTAGTTTTAAGCAATTTTGGTTGCTGTGCCCTTGGTAGCCTAGAACACAAAAAGGTTAACTCGAATAGAATGGTACTCGTAGATAATTGAACTCGTGGATTCTCGTAGTGACTCGTAGTCTTAAGCAATTTTTGGTTGCTGTGCCCTTGGTAGCCTAGAACACAAAAAGGTTAACTCGTGGAATGAAATAGTACTCGTAGATGATTGCACTCGTGGATTCTAGTAGTGACTCGTAGTCTTAAGCAATTTTGGTTGCTGTGCCCTTGGTAGCCTAGAACACAAAAAGGTTAACTCGTGGATTGTTACTCGTAGATAATTGAACTCGTGGATTCTCGTAGATATGGGAAGGAATGATGCTGTGCTCTGGGCGGTCCTGTGCGCCGTGGTACACAGGGGATTTGGGAATTTAGACTAGGTTGATGCTGTGTTATACACAGAGGTTCTAAAATGGACAAGGATTAACTCGTAGAATATTTCTCGTAGATATTGGTACTCGTGGATTCTCGTAGATATGGGAAGGAATGATGCTGTGCTCTGGGCGGTCCTGTGCGCCGTGGACACAGGGGATTTGGGAATTTTAGACTAGGTTGATGCTGTGTTATACACAGAGGTTCTAAAATGGACAAGGATTAACTCGTAGAATATTTCTCGTAGATATTGGTACTCGTGGAACTTTTTAACCAATAGTTCAACTTTATAACCGATGGTTCAACTTTTTAACTGATGGTTCAACTTTTTAACTGATGGTTTAACTTTAACTGATGGTTCAACTTTAACTGATGGTTCAACCTTTTAACTAAAGGGTTCAACTATTGAATCAAGGGTTTATTTCATTAACCAAAGGTTCAACTATTCAACCAAAGGTGTTATTTTGTGGTTAAGCCATGTAATTTTTGTTGTGATGGCGATAAGTGAACTGATGAGGGCGAAGTTAGGTCCCATCCCACTTCTGATGACGGAGGAGCAGGTCCAGGATGCTTCGTAGATAGGGTGACGTCAGCCGAGCTGACGTCACTAGCCTATGTTCATGATGGATCACCCATCTTGTTGAAGAAAAGGCAGAAACTGTTCAAGTCTTCTTTATTTCAAGCTTCAGTAGGTGTTGACGGTCCGACGACTCGAGTGCGAATGAATTGTACCCGGGTCGTCGGCCGTATTTATAGCAAAACGCAGGCATGCGTCCACAGTTGCTTACAACAAGACAAAATTACTTGTGAATGCCTGAGTCCTGCTTTTAACAATCAAATTAGTTAACTTATGGTCTGAATAGTTAAATTAACCACTAGATCACTAACTAATGGTTTGAATAGTTTAAATTAACTACTAGATTACTTAATCAGCTAATCAATTCATGATTTACAAGTTGTTTTAAGCCGGTTTTCTACAATGTGTTTTTAGATACAGGATGTGATGACGTCATTGCTCCGATATATATAATAATTAATTAATGCCCAAGTCACTGTTGCAGAATACCGACTAGATATTTTTACAAATCTTTTTTTACATTTAATTTTCTACTGCTTCATAAACTTACATAATGAGCACATTTTAACATGAGGTATAAGTATGTCACAATATTTTATCTTTTCAGAATTTACATTTGCCGCCGCAAGCCGCTGAAATGACAACTTCACTTTATGCATTTGAAAACGAGCCTAACTTACCATGGTATTATTTTCAAACTAAATTTTCTGACTGCTGAGCAAGGTTTATCTAAAGTCTTACCCCTGTCCGTGGCGGTGTCAACCATTCTGAATATATTTATTATTAAAATATTTTTTAAGGTTGTACTGAACCCTCACTTCAAGAGGAAAAACGGAACTCATATATAGAATCACTTGGTAATTTTTTGTATCATATATTTTATAAGTGACATTGAGTATAGGCTAATAGACATTGTTTCAAAAATAAATCTTTATGATAATCAAACAAAGTTTTATAGTGTAAACGATTTTTTAAACTATAGTGAAAAATCATAATTTAATTTTTAAAACTTGACATTTTTATTATTATATAACTTGACATACTAATAATTAATCATTCTAAATTCTCGTTGTGTTCTTTCTAAATTGTATTTTTATTTTAAATTTGTATTTTTGCATGCCGAGTTAAACGGTGAAGTGTGTGACACTTATACTTACGTAAACAATAAGACCTTATGTAACCGTACTTCTAGCAAAATAAATCATTTCATTTCATTTCATTTCATTTTATTTCAAAATGAACATAATATTTTGTGTATTTTCAGTAACATATACAAGGTCCCGAAAAGAGTGTCTTCTTATTATTGTATCAGGATACAGTTTTTATAAATATCGAACGGTAGGAGGCAAAACTTATTGGAAGTGTTCAACCCACCATATACATGGATGCCGTGCTGCCATACACACTTTGAAAGATAATATGATCATCATAAAATGCCAAAATGTTCATAATAATCACAATCTGTATTACGATTACGATTACGATTAGCCTATTGTGTCCCACTGCTGAGCATAGGCCTCCCCTTGATCTCTCTAGTCATCTCGGTTTTGTGCCAGTTGGACCCAAGCTCTATTAAAGTTGTCGAGATCATCTCGCCATCTCTTTTTGGGTCAGCCACGACGCCGATTTGCTGTCTCAAGGGCTCCACTGAGTGGTGGTTTTGGGCCACAGCTCATCCGGCATGCGACAGACGTGATCAGCCCAGCTCCATTGAAGCGTCGCACCTTTGTGAGCTACATCAGCTATTTCGGAGCTTATTTCCTGGAGCGCAAAGTTGTATTACGTATACGGTCGGTACGTTTAACACCAAGAATACTGCTACTTGGAGAGATTTGGGGGAGACCTTTTCCCGGCAGTGGGATAAAATAGGTTAAAAAAAGAATACAAAATACTGTACAATAAAATCTCGGTACTTAGAAAACAGCTATATTGTATATTGTATATATTTTTATTATTAAAAAAATGGTTTTGATTGGTAAAAAATGCAGCATATTTTAGTGCAGTAAAAAAATAAATTTAAAATAAAAATGAATATTACATTCGATTTTACAGCAAACAAACTACAATCATATTTGAAGACTTTGTAGTTGGTTTCAAATCACAAAATTTGATTGCTATCCGTAAAAAAATATTGTATTAAATGTTATTATGTACTTATTAAATTTAGGAGTCTTTAAGGCTAGAGTGAACAGGTTCTTTCTAGGCAAGCGTGCTCCATCATCGACCACACCATCACTTACCATCAGGTGAGGTGGTGGTCAAACGCTTGTCTGTAACCCATTAAAAAATAAAAAATAAAATTTTGCGTTATGGAGCTTTTTCGAATTATATTGTATTGGCGCATCAGAAACTAATCACAATGGCCGAGATCCTGTTGGCAGTACTTGTATGTTCCTCTTCGAAAAACAGCAGATCCGAAGACCAAAAGCTCTAAAAGTTATTTGCTGACAACGAGTGTGTAAATGCTTAGGCACCTACTTTGTGATGGTGCTGTAAGGTACTGTTATTGTGTGAGCGTGCGTTTCGGTTTAGATTATAATATAGCTGTACCTACTTACTCAATGCAATCGTAAGGATCACTTTGAATCGTCTTTATAGACGTATTACTTAGTATTTTATGTTATTATATTAACCTAGTGTCTAGATAAACCTAACATAGGTTTTTAGGCATTATTAACCAGTATTGTACCAAGTTTTTTTGATGAAATAACTTATCTATCTATTTATCTATCATCTGTACCGGTTCTGTTATACCAGCATCGAATAATAGGCTCCAAAGTCGATTGAATCTGTTAATAATTTATAGTTATATATAGTTTATAGTTTTATTCAGATATTTCATAATAATCTTCTGGTAAGTACAGGTCTACAAAACCGAGAGCGATTGATGGAAACCTGTGGATTGCCATTTCAAGAAAATACTGATTATAAAGCTGAGGAACAGGAGAGTTCTGTTGAGTCGGAAGATAAAAAGCCAAAGAAAACTGTAAGAACATGCAGTGCGATATCTAAAGGCAAAGTTCAAAAAAAGTCTAAAAACTCTGTACCAAATGATAAAAATCTTAACAAAAGGTTACGCGAAATCGGTGAACCTTACATAGGTTATGCTAAGAATGGCTGTAAAATACAGCGTAAACAAAGAACAGGCCGATGTTTAGGTCCGAGATGCGGTTCAAATTTTTGTAAAAGATCGTCAGTTCGACACTGCCCTGAAATCTCTGAAGAGACACGAAAAAAATTGTTCCATTATTTTTGGAAAACCTTAAACTGGTCTCAGCGTAAAGTATACATACGAGATAATGTTTCGTACACAGATACAAGTAAAAAAGTAAAACTTGGTCCCTCAAGACGTTCTGGAACCTTGCATTACTATTTGCCTGTGACTTGTGAAGGTAAGACAACAAAGAAAAAAGTTTGTTCAAACACATTCACAAATACTTTTGGTTTGACATCTTTCACTGTTCGTGCCTGGACAATGAACAAATAGTTTGGTTTGATTAGAACTGCAACCTTATCACTTTTTTTATAGTAGTAGAGTTCTTTCTGATAGAGCTCGTCCGGGGAAGAACTTACCCTTTTTCTGCTGCTAAGCAGTACCTAATGCTCGCATTGCTGTGTTCGGGTTCGATAGGTATAGTTTCTGGTGAAATTACAGGTACATTAGATTTTAGATCTACATTTCAGAGTGGCAACGCGCAAGTGATATCTCTGACATTGCAAGCGTACATAGGCTACGATAACCGCTTACCAACAAGTGCGCCGTACGCTTAGTTGCCACTTTATTAGTATATAAAAAAACATTATTGAGTATTTATAAGCTTCATCATACCGCTGTGTCCCCTGCGAGAACCAATTTGATATCATTCTTTTTAGGGCAGCATTTATGTTAATAATATAATAATAATAATATTATGTATATCGCTAATAATATTATAAAGAAGAAATATTATTGTTTGTTTGTACCGAATAGGCTCCGAAACTACTGGACTGATTTGGCTGAAATTTTAAACATAGATAAATAATGACCGGGAATAGGACATAAGCTACTATTTATTCCGGAAAAAAATTGAATGATAAAACAGTAGCGGAAAGTTTCTGGTCTCTAGAACTTAGTTTTACCGTGATTTATGAGATGTATAAAATTAATAAATCATAAGTAAGTAAGTAAGTAAGTTCGTATGAGTAAGTGGCCAACTCTTGTGACAGAGTTTCCAGGTCACCCGAAGGCCTCTGTCATGGCCTAACAAATTTGAAAAAACTGGGACCGACTGCTTAACGTGCCCTGCAAAGCACGGGAGCGCTCAGTTGAAATTGCCACTGGCGGTCACAATTAATTATATCAACGACACGAAAAAAGAACGGGCAAAAATGATATCAGTCAAAAATAAATAATAAATTACTATACGTTGTTGGCTAATTTTATTATTTAGTTAGATGAATATTTTTATTAACATAATATAATTTAATTTATATGTCCTGATTTGATTATTGAAAACACAATTTAAGTCGAAAAAGGTCCATTGCGCATCTAAAAGGCTAACTTCACGATCGACGCCAACGGCCGAGATCCAACTACTACTGCATTTATCGAAAATTTCTATTAAAAAAAAAATATTTTTATGGGGTAAATTTTACATTAAATTGTTTAAATATATACTTTTTTATTATAATGATGTTGTGTATGTTTTCAGAGGTAACATTTTCATTATCATCAAAAGGGCGTACCATAATTACTGTATCAGGTTACAGATTTTATAAATACCGAACAATGGGATACAAAGTGCACTGGAAATGTTCTACACACCATAAATATGGATGCCGTGCTGTTATACACACCTTGGACGATATGACAATCATCAAATGTCATAATGTTCATGAACATAATAAGTAGCTAGTTCGTATTATGACGAGTGATGTGGCGCGACAGGTGAAGGTCCGCTTGCGACGCGGAGGTTGCGGGTTCGATTCCCGCCTCGGAACAAATGTTTGTACGATCTGCAAATTTTTGTTGCGGGGGGTGTTCTGGGTGTTTTCTATGTATAATAAAATACATATCTCTATGTATTGTATTGTATAAAGAATACCAGTCATTTAGATGATGCTGTGTGGATTGTCCAGAATTATTTATTATAAAAAAAAACTGTACTAGTCAATAGGTCAAAAACGGAGATAATAAATAAGAACTAATAGCAAACAATGTAAATCAAAAGTAAAGTAGTAAAGTAAAGTATTAAAAGTAAATCACTAATTAGTAAAGTAAAGGCCCATTTACACGGTTAAATAATTGCATGCAATAATTGCCATGTTAAATCGATTTCAGAAAGAAAATTTTACATTTTGTTCCAAAATCAATTTTACAACGCATTAATAATTATTACATGCAATTATTGATTTGAACCCGCACCCGCTTCTCATTCAGCTACTCGCCCACTTCGCCACAGAGGTCATCGATAATTTTGTATCAATTTACGTTTTCGTTTTTAAGCATACGTTCGCTTTTCATTAAATTTTGTTTTCATAGGTTCTGAGAGTATTCAAATGTGTTTCGGTTGAAAAAAATTTTTAGGATGTACACAAAATATTTATGTTTCATTTAAAGGTTTACATATAAAAATAATAGAAATAATAAAAAAATATTTTTTTATTTATTTGATTATTTAAAAATAAATAATAATAATTCAAAGTACAAAGAACAGGGGCTCTTCAACTCAATCTCAATCCCAATTTTAATACAATTCTAATTTACTGCTGTAAGTAAGTAAGTAAGTTCGTATGAGTCAGTGGCCAACTCTGGTGACAGAGTTACAAGGCCAAGGCCTAGGCAAGGGTTTACTGCTGTAAAATTTTTGTACTCTTTAAAACAAGGTTGAATTTGGCGCTAGGTTTGCTGTCAAATGTACGAAATGTCATATTCCAATACTTGTCCAATACAGATCGCGTTCAAGAGTAATGCCCGGTCGTTTCCTATAAATTATTTATTACGAGCTGACCCGCGCGGTTTTTCAGTTTTTATGCTATCCCACAGGAACAATCAATTTACCCAGGATAAAAAATAGCCTTTTAATTTCTAAATTTCATCATAAAGAGCAAGTCAAGGCAAAGTCAAAGTCACTGTCACAGTCAAACTGTTTTCATACGGTGAAGGAAACAACGTGAGGAAACCGGCATGTCCAGGAACTAACAATCGAAAGACATGTGCCATCCACTAATTCGCATTGGGTCCGTGGTGGATTAAAATCCAATCACTCTCGCTTGAGAGTAGGCCAGTGTCCCAGCAGTGGGAACATTAAAGGGCTGTCATAATGAAATTTCATCACAACCGGTTCACACACATACCTTTCGCATATTATGTTAATAAGTACCTTACAGGCACATAAATTTACTTCTAATAATTTTCACTCCTATTCTCAAGGTCAATTGTATTTTTTTTTTTATGTATTTTTACTTCTAATAATTTTCACTTCTGTTCTCAAGGTTTTATCAAGTGTAATTTTTTTTTTAGATGTATTTTATACAACGTCACGACGAGGTCATACTCACATCGTAGCGTCCGGGCACAGATTCGGTAAAACACGATCACAGGGAGTTAAAACTTACTGGAACTGTTTGTCACATTTCCGTCTAGGATGTCGAGCTGTTATACATACTCTGAAAGATATGTCTATAACAAAATGTTATAATATTCATAATCATTAGCTAATATTAAGTATACAGGGTTCATGTGTAATACCACCTAATCTGTAACAACTACATGTAACATATGACAGCAATAAATGTAAGTATTGAGTAATAGCTGACCCGATGCTGTTTCATTCACTTCGCAATTTTTCTATAATAAACACACGGTTAAACCTTCCCTGAACTATTACAAACATTTCAAGACCAAAATTAGCCAAATCGTTAGCCGTTCTCGAGTTTTATCGAGCCTAACGCACAGCAATTAATTTTTATATATAAGATGATCCGGCACGGTTTCATTTGCGTTATTTTTTATAAGCAAATTTTTACACTCTATATATTTTCTCACCGTTTCCCTCCCTGAAATTTTACAAACATTTCAAGACCAAAATTAGCCAAATCGGTCCAGCCATTCTCGAGTTTTAGCGAGGCTAACGCTTTTTTTAGCAAATTTTTACACCCTGTATTTTTTCTCACCGTTTAAACCTTCCATGACCACAAAAAAATATGGAGACGGGTTGAAAATGGCCGAAAAGGATTGTACGGCACTACCCACTTTTTAGATTTAAAATATAAAGCTAACAGAGGTTTAATGTGCGTTTATGAAGTATGTATAATGTAGTTAAATAAAGACTTTATGATATAATTGTAAAAAGTGCTTATTATTTTTACCACTGCATTAATTACATTTATTTTTGACACTATTGTTTGATAACCAGCTTAGTTAAGTATATCAGTCAACGTTGGCTTCCAAAATTATTAACTAAAAAATAAGTATAAATGTATGCTGGTTGCGTTATACCACTAATGTGGCAACCAAGCGTACGGCCCACTTGATGGTAAGCGGTTACCGTAACATAGCCAGGTACGCTTGCAACATCAGAGATATCATTTGCGCGTTGCCACCTTGAGACGTAGATCTAAACTTAAAGTCTAATGTGCCTGTAATTTCATAGAAACCATACCCTTCGACACAGAACACAGCAATGCGATTTGCTAGGCGGCAGAAACAGGTATGGTGATAGGTCTTCCCCGGACGAGCTCTATCACAAAGAACTTTGCTGTTTATTTAACATCCTGTTACTAGGCAAAGATATTCTCTATATCCTACCAGTATTTGAATTCAGTATCAGTATTTGACGACCGATGTGGCGCAGCGGGCGCAGGTCCGCCTGCGACGCGGAGATTGCGGGTTCGATTCCCGCCTTGGGACAAATGTTTGTAGGATCTGCAAATATTTACTACGGGTGTTCTGGGTGTTTTCTATGTATAATAAAAAATATCTATCTATGTATTGAATTGTATTAAATAATATATCAGTCATCTAGTACCCATAATACAGCTCTGTTTAACAGCAGGCTTACCTTGAGCTAGATGATGCTGTGTGGATTGTCCAGTATTATTTATTTATTTATTATTAAAAAATTCGTTAGCCGCTGACGCTGCCTCGTTGTGCCGTGTATGTAATTTTTGCCAATATTTACGACCTTACTTTAATAATTATTTTACTGATTGAATAATATTCTTTTTTGTTATTTTAGGTATCTCGATTACTATATTTATTTATTAAGGTTTAGCTACAGGAAATCGGGCTAACGCGTAGGTTTTATGTGCCGCGTCGCCAGTCGTGTCTCCTCACTCGCTAGGCTCAGACTTAAGTTTTAGCGATAAGCTAAAGTGGAAATATAAAATTAGTATGTGGAACAATTTATGAAATTACTTCTGTCCTCTTCACTATGTTTTTTTTTTTTATACAACTAGAGTGGCAACCAAGCGTACGGACCACAAGATGGTAAACGGTTACCGCAGCCTATGGACGCTTGCAATACCAGAGGTATCACTCACGGGTTGCCACCCTGAGCAAGTATTACTGCTTGGCGGCAGAAATAGGTATGGTGGTAGTTCTTCAAAAATCAAAATCATAAAATCAAAATCAAAAATTATTTATTCAGTAGAATCACAAGGATCACTTTGAAACGTCTTACAAGCTAGGAAAATTTACACCAGTTCCAACGCGCCCATGCCGTAAAAGAACTGGCAACAACACCGGCTGGGTTCCTATCGCTTTTTTGGCATGACCCTTGCTATTGTTATGGATTCCAAGTAGAGTTGGAGCACATTCGTCCCAAGCTTTTTTATCATCTAGGTAATCGGTTGTTTTATAGTAAGCTTTTTGAGACAGCTTCCCCGGACGAGCTCTATCACAAAGAACTCTACTACTCTTGATGATATACCTAATTTAAATAGGGGTTCAGATATAACACTTTATATCCCTATAAATAATATTTTTTTTAGATATATCGTTTACAATATCGCAACGAGGACACACTCTTATCATAGTATCTGGGTATAAATTCAGTAAGACGAAAACGCGAAGCCATAAATCTTACTGGAACTGCCTCTCACATTCCCGGCGCGGATGCAGAGCTGTTATACACACTTCGAAAGATATGACAATTGTAAAAACTCATAATGTTCATAATCATTAATGTCAGAGACTATTATTTAGTCATTTTATAGGAAAATTTGAAAATTAAAAAAGAATTATAATTTTTTCTACTAATTTCAAACTATAATTAACGCAGTCCGTCCCAGCTTCGCGCGGGTGTAATGAAACTTGCCCGTGCAAAGCCGGGGCGGGTCGCAAGTAATAAATACAGCCTATGTTACTCAGGGTTATTGTAGCATTCTAATGGTGAAAGAATTTATGAAAACCGATACATTAGTTTTTGATTTTATTCGAAACAATAAAAAATACACATTCTTACCTCTTTTTTAAAGTAAGTATGGATATAACTTCTAGTTCAGTCTTTTTATACGAAAATTTTAAATCATCAGGATTTAAAATTTTCGGATTTAATATTATATTATTTCAGAGATTGATATGATTCTTAATATAACTACCTATATATCTCTATTTGTGGTAATGTACCATGAAATAAATATTTTTGTATATCTATAATTTAAATTCATAAATTTTAGAACCAATATCTATAATTTAAATTTATAAATTTTAGAACCAAAAGTCAATTGTACAGAGTAAAATAATTATATATTTTGTTCTGTCGTTTTATTTAAAAATTAACACTATTAATTATTAAATAAATGTTAACACTGGATTTTTCCTGACCGCGCTAGTAATTTTGTCATAATCCACCACTAATAGACTGGACTCAATGCGGAATAATGGATGTCTTTTTTAGTTCTTAAATATGCTGGTCTTTTAATGTTTTCCTTCACTGTTTGCAAGCAATTAAATAATAAAATAAAATTATTTAAGTATTGCGGACACAAAAAAATCATGGTTTACGTGGGGTTTCAAACCTGCAACCGCAGGTTTTGAAAAAGGTCACTACCACTAGTCTAGTGCTCACACACAGTATACTGTCTTGTTTCAGATATATCATTCCCTAAGTCAAAAAAGGGTAATACCATGATTGTCATATCAGGGTACAGGTTTCGTAAGAATGGATCTCAGGGAATCAAAGTCTACTGGAATTGTTCAACTCATTACAACAAGGGCTGCCGTGCTGTCATTCACACTTTAAAAAATATGACTATTATAAAATGTCATAATATACATAACCATAAAGCATACTAACGGAAATCTTGCTGTTTTTATACAAGATAATGTTTACGCTGCGTCCTTTAGGAATTTAATTTCAAAAAAAATCTTGGAAAAAACCCTCAAAAGTTTTTTTACAGTTTCAAACGTTCCGAACAAACATTCTCAAAAGAAACATAAAAAAAAATAACTCGAAAAATACAAAAAGTCGGGGTACATACATGGGGTATTTTTGGATACCTCTGAACCTGAGGATTCATTTTTTTTGTTATTGACGTCTATGTTTAGACCACCCTGTATTTTATTATTTCAGAAGATTAATACGAGTATGATTCTTAATTATTCTTGCAATGAGATGTATGACTGTTTAAATTTTTCAACTCTTTGACAAGACTATTATCGGACAGGGCTTACTATACGGTTGGCGAATTTTTAAACGATAATTTCTAAGTTTAACATAAATAATATTAAATTTAATTATTTTGTTTATTTTAATATTGAATTTTTTGGTTCTTTATATTATGTTTTAATGGACTTCGTTGCGATTTAATTTTGAACTTAATTATTAATTTTAAAATTACCTACCTGTATTGTATTTGTATGTAAAATGTTTATACGCAGGCAGGACTAGTGATACCTATTTATAAGTTACAACACCAAAATGTACCTAGGTTCCATAAGCAATAAATATCTTTAATATTTTTTTATCTGTTTTAATTTAATTTAGTTTAACATTTTAATCTTTGAATTTATTTGTATATTATGACTAATTATTACTTCCATAGATTTAATCTGTTAAGATTATTATCATTATTATTTTATATTATTGTACCTAATATTTAATTATTATTATTTTCTGTTAGTATGTACTTTAAGTGACTTATGTTATAATTATCTTTAATTATTGTAATTGGGATAAATCCCGTTTTAATAAAAAAAAAACTACATAAAGATCTCTATTTTGTGGTAAATAAGTTGGTTGTAAAATCTGTCTACAATAACCTAGCTCAATGAATAGAATTTAATGAGCTGGTTTAGAACGAAAACACATCACCTAATTTTATTTTTTGTTTTCATTTTGTAAAATATATACGAGTGTAATATTTTACACATTGAGCACGACCATTAAATAAATATTTTCGTATATCTATATTTAAATTCGTTAATTTTGAACCGAAAGTTTATTGTTAAAATAGAGTAACATTTTTATATATTTTGTCCTGTCGTTTTATTAATTATCAGCCTTTTAATGTAACCACTGCAGCACTGTTAGGACACTGGCTTATTCCTGACCGAGAGTAGTTCTATCATAATCCACCAATATTAGACTGGATTCAATGCGGATTAATGAATGTCGTTTTTGTTCTGATATATGCTGGTTTTTTTTTTATTTTTCCTTCACTGTTGGAAATAATAAAATATTTTTTTTAAGTATTGCGGACGGACACACATTATTTCGAATAGAAAAAAATATGGTGTACGAGTGGTTTCAAACCCGCAACCACAGGTTTTAAAAAAGGTCACTACCACTAGTCTAGTGCTTACAGACAGCCTGCGACGCGGAGGTTGCGGGTTCGATTCCCGCCTCTCGCCCGCCTCTCGGTCAAATGTTTGTACAATCTACAAATATTTGTTCCGGGTGTTCTGGGTATTTTTTATATATAATAAAAAATATCTATCTATGTATTGTATTGTATTAAGTATATATCAGTCATCTAGTACCCATAATACATCTCTGTTTGATAGCAACTTAGGTACCTTGCGGCTAGATGATGCTGTGTGGATTGTCAAAAAAAACAAAAAAAGTTTACGGTCTTGTTTCAGGTATATCTTTCACTAAGTCACAGATGGGTAATACCTTGATTGTCATATCAGGGTACAGGTTTCGTAGGAATCGATCTCAGGGAATCAAAGTCTACTGGAATTGTTCAACTCATTACAACAAGGGCTGCCGTGCTGTCATTCACACTTTAGAAGATATGACTATTATAAAATGTCATAATATACATAATCATAAAGCATACTAACGGAAATCTCGCTGTTTTTTATACAAAAAATCTTTCCGCTGCGCTGAGAATTTAATTTCATATTAAATAATGCTATTTTAGAAAGACTATAAAACTGTGTTTTCAAAATACCACAATTTATGGCAATTACATACGATCCATCTGATTCTAAGCATAGCCAATACATGCTTGCAATACCAGCCCCCCTACCATGAACTCATAGAGCAATTCAAATTAGGATCTAAACTGAATTGTCAAAAAATGTTGTATCATGAATTCAATAATTATTAATTTTTCGGTACAAAATTTCTGCCAATTCAGTTTAGGTCCTAATTTGAATCGCGCTAAGAGTTCATGGTATGGGGGCAGGGGCTGAAACTTGTTCGTTCAGACGTGTTACTTCGTCGAACGCTGGAGCCAAAGTGCGACCTTACGATCGACAAAGCAACACGTCTGCCGGAGAACAAGTCGATGTTCCTGATGATGTCCCGGTATGAAACGCGTGTTGATATTTTTCTTTTGATGTTAATTGGTGTTAACTGTGACTGTGACTTCGTTAGTTAAAAAGTTACGTAGATTTTTCATCTGTTTTGTATCTAATAATGAATTTCCGCAAAGTAAAGCCTGAATGTATAAACTCTACTAATCTTTTATTTATTGTTTCAGATATAGTGATAGTAACGTCAGTAATGGGTCGTCCTATAATCACCCTAGCCGGATATAGATTCCGCAGACTCAGGGACCAAGGAATCAAAACTTATTGGAATTGTTCGACACATTTCAATAAGGGCTGCCGCGCTGTTCTCCATACTTTAGATGATATGACTATCGTCAAATGTCATAATATTCATAATCATCCACTCCCTACTGCGTCAAAGCGTGAAAAGTCACGCTCCACGTATATTCCACAGTATGAACGAGTGTGCTCACAATAATTATCTTCTTTATATATAAGGTCATTCATTATCAACCTGACAAACTTAAGGGGTAGGTTCCACAAAAAAACTTGTTCTTTTTTTTGTATACTTTTTTTTTAATTAAAAATAAAATTTGTAATTCTGCTTAATAATTAGTTATCCTTGTTAGAAGTCGAATAGGCAGCGCTCGGCACGTGTCAGTGACCCGCGCGTAAAATGAACCTCGGGTCAAAAATCCGCGCGTCCTTGACCTGCGCGTGTCCTTGACCCGCTACACACTCGATTATTACGTCGCTTAACTCGATTCCCAACAATGATAAATAATAATTGAGCGGAAAAACGTAATCGATTGGAACCTATCCCTTAAGTTTGTCAGGTTGATAATGAATGACCCTGTATAAAAATGAATTGCTGTTCGTTATTCTTGCTAAACAACGGCTGGACCGATTTAACCGATGTTAGTAAGAAGGTTTAACGATGAGAAAATATGGAAAAATACGGACTCAGGTACAGCTAGTAATGGATAACAATAATTGTTTATTTCAAGGTAACAGTGTTACTGGTACATATAATTGCTATGCTATTAAGTAATTTTCGAAAGAATGGGTAAGCAGTGCTGATAAGTGGCTTAGTTCCTCGCACTAGGACTAAAAATCTAGTAGATATAAATATTTGGTACGAAAAGTATGGTAACGGAGCGCTCGTGTCGTAGCTGGCTAAGTTGTTCTTAACAGATCAACGTAGCTACGCACTGTTCAGCGTAGTCACTATATGGATGGGTGACCAATGGCAATTTCAACTGGCTCCCGTGCTTCGGAGGGCACGTTACGCAGTCGGTACCAGTTATTTCAAATTTGTAAGGCCATGACGACTTCGGGCGGATGCGTCAAAGTTGGCCACTGACTCATACGAACTTACTTACTGAGCATGCATATGCGGCGAATGCTCAAAATTCTTAATTCAAAAATGGTTTATTTCAATAAAATCGCAAGGATCACTTTGAAACGTCTTACAAGCTAGGAAAATTTAAGCCAGTTCTAACGCGCCCATGCCGTAAAAGAACTGGCAAAAACACCGGCTGGGTTCCTTCGCTTTTTTTGCTATCCTTGCTATTCTTATGGATGCCAATGCTCAAACGCCATGCCTACACATTGGCCAGCATTACGGCGTTCTCTCTCTTTAAAAAAAGCAATAATTATAGTTGTTTGTCATGATGCCACAGAACAGATGGTAGTACTACGTACAGAATGGCCACTCCCTACCTCCCACCGGCACTGAATCTAAGGGCTAAAACACGCGTTTATTTTGATTTTGTTTAGGTCCAAGCGCGCGCATGCCAGAGCGAGTGAAAGTGTGATTCTCGCTCTTGCTATAGTTGGGTGGGGCCAACCATGACACTCACACATACAACAGCATCGTTTACGTAACAAACTGATTGCGAGGTGTTTTTTATTTATTTTTTATTTATTGAAAAAAAAAAGGCTTTGTCGCTGAGCGACCACATCGGTAATATTTACAAAGTTCTTACTTAAACTAGGTAACAAGAGAGAAAAAAAGATAAAAGAAATAAAAACTTAACTCATAAAATAATTATCTACTAAAATATACATGTATGTATTGGGCTACGTCAGCAGCTAACACACTATTGCATAGTCCAACATCGAACAATGAAGAATGTTTAAACATAGTTCTCCTGTCATCTAAGTTACGAACACATTCCATCAACACGTGAATAATATCCTCTTTAATCCCACAAATATTACAATTAGGCGATGTTACTTTCTTCATCAAAAAAGCAAACTTATTCGATGGAATGTGCCCGGACCCGGAACGGATTGCGACGTGTTAAAATCTGAATAAAATGTGTGCTTCATGCATTTTATTGAGAATGTACAGGGTGTGACGATGCGATGTGAGTTCACGCATGAGAAATGCTTCTAGAACACTCTCAAGTATTGTGCAGGTATACGGTAAACATTGGCTAAAATAGTTTATGTTTACTTTGTTAGTTTTGTTCTATTAAAACTTTAAATTATATCTGTAGGTACAATGTTTTGTATAAAATCAATAGTAATTTAAGATACCTTACCATTTTGTCATTAGAAAAAATTATTAAAATCGTTTATTATTGTTAACCTTTATTTAATTACCTGCCGCCTGCGGATTTGCTCGCGTGGTACCAGATTAAAAAGTTGCCTTATGTTATTAGTGTTTTAAGTTTCATCTAATACTATTAAGCCGTTACGGAGTTGAGTGGGAACAAACAAACAAACACACAAACAAAATGTGTTTTTTTCAATTCATGATCACAACACAATGTAAATGCTTACAACAAAAGTGATCTATTGAAAATCGCAAAACAGGTTGTAAGACTTAATTGTACCTTTCTGATCTTATGAAGAACTTTTGTTACATTTATACTAATATTATAAAGAGAAAAGATTTGTATTTTCGTATGTTTGTATATTTTTGTAGTTTTGTTTATTACGAATAAACTCAAACTATTGGTCTATTTCAAAAATACTTTTACCATTAGAATAAATAAAAAAATTAAATAAATAATGCTGGACAATCCACACAGCATCATCTAGCCCCAAGCTAAGCAGAGCTTTTGTTATGGGTACTAGATGACTGATTTACCTAATACAATACAATACATAGATATTTTTTATTATACATAGAAAATACCCAGAACACCCGGCAAAAATATTTGCAGATCGTACAAACATTTGTTCCAATGTGGGAATCGAACGCGCAACCTCCTGCGTCGCAGGACCTTCTCCCGCCGCGCCACATCGCTCGCCGTAGAATGCTACATTGGGGTAAAATGTATTATTGTACTCTATCAGTTATCTGCCCCCCGATTGGTTAACTCGGTTTCAATCCGATTTCAATGAGTGAACTGTCAATAAGCTGTCAGATTCAAACAAAATACGTCACTTTTTGATTGAAACCAAGTGAAACTGATTGCAACCGTTGTCGACGGTCGTTTGTACGACCTACAAATATTTGTTCCGGGTGTTCTGGGTATTACTATATATAATAAAAAAAAATATATATATCTATCTACGTATTGTAATTGTATTAAAATTATATATCAGTCATCTAGTTACCCATAACACAGCTCTGTTTAACAGCAGCTTACCTGGGGCTAGATGATGCTGTGTGGATTGTCCAGCATTATTTATTTATTTATTTATTATTATATTATTATTATAATGTTCATAACCACTAAATCATTAAGAGGAAAGTACCTAACAGGTAGGCAACGCTTCTGTAACACCTAACATAGTGTTGCAGATGTCTATAGGCGACGATGACCGCTATTCATCAGGCGGCTCGTCTGCTTATTTGTCACCTTATGACATAAAAAAAAACATTACAGTCGTTTTTTGGAATATAATTTAATAAAATGATACATTTTAACTTGTCATAGTCCAACATTTTATGCTCTCAAATCACAATAATATTATTGCTTGCTGAAGTTTAGATTTTTGTAACTAAATTGCGCAATAATAATTGCATAAATTGTAACTAAAAGCTGCATTTGCTTTGAAATTTGGATTAATGTTATGGTTTTTTTATTTCACAAAATTGTATTTTTGTATCATACTGGACTTGTACCACTTTTAATCTTATGAATCTTCTGCTTAATTACATTAAAATATAGTAACCCTACACGAATATACGAAAATAAATTACTTGTTGTACCCCGCAGTTTTTATGCTATCTTTTTTTTTTGTATACCACTAAAGTGGCAACCAAGCGTACGGCCCACTTGATGGTCAGCGGTTACCGTAGCCTATGTCTATGTAACATCATAGATATAACTTGCGTGATACCACCCTGAGACGTTAGATGGAAAGTCTCATGTGCCTGTAATTTCACCGGAAACACAAAGAAACCGGAGCACAGCAATGCGAGCATTATTGCTTGGCGGCAGTAATAGGTATGGTTGTAGTCCTTCCCCGGACGAGCTCTATCACAAAGAACTCTACTACTTTTATCTCACAGGAATATCTCATCTATCTATCTCACAGGAACATTAAACTGGGATTAAATGTCTATTTGTTATTCCAGAATCTACATTCTCAATTTCATCACAATCAGTTTAGTTGTTACGAAGATACGTAGTACATACATTCACACAGATATATATTATATCAGTAGGATATGTATAAAAATTAGATAAATAACCTTCTTATTAGTATTACATAAATAAAAATTAATTGCTGTTCGTTAGTCAGGTAGGATCAGCTAGTATTTACAATATTTTTATACATTATTTTATATACAAAATTTTAATACAATATTTTTATATATAATTTGTGTTTCAGAAATAACTTTTACCACATCAGCGAAAGGTTATCCTACCATAATCGTAGATGGGCACAGATTTAAAAAAAAACAGATTTCGTCTAGATCGATCCACTGGAGATGTGCCAACTATTACAAAGGCTGCCGTGCTATCATACACACCTTGGCTGACAATGTTATGACCATCGTCAAATGCTATAATATACACAACAACCATTGAATTGTCATATTAAAAGCTGTTCATTTGTCTCAACTTTAGAGACTTCAAAAACATTAATTTTCTATATAAAGCACTCCTGTCTAACCTAGACAGGAGTGCTTTAAGTAAGTTATGTACCAAGTTCTAGATAAGAAAAGATAGTGAAAAAGTAAAACTGTAAAATTCTACCAGGTTAACCACAAGCTCAAAAGCATTAATAAAACAATAACTTAGACTGACATTTCGGCATACAAAAAAAACAGTGTAATGTTATTTCAATATTGCTATAAGAGCTCGTGGTTACTCCCCTGGTCATCATTTGATGAGTGATCGCCAGTGGTGAACGCTGTCGGTCTCGGTTTTTTTTAGTTTCTCTTCTAGTCACCACAGTTTACTGCCGGGACCGACTGCTTAACGTGCCCTCCGAATCACGGGAGCGCTCAGTTAAAATTGCCACTGGCGGTCACCGTTAAGCAGTTAGGCCATGACAGAGGCCTTCGGGCGGCCTAGAAACTCTGTCACCAGAGTTGGCCGCTGACTCATACGAACTTACTTACTTACTTAGTTTACTGCCTCCTACAAACTAGCTTACTATTTCAACTAATTCGTAAAATGGTTGAAATAACACTAAATAAATAATACTGTGATGTAATTGAGTATTGGTTGTCTTTTGTTTTGGTATATTAGTTTTGTTAAACGTTTAGTTAGGTCCTACATATATTTTATAAAAAATGTTTATACCACTAAAGTGGCAACCAAGCGTACGGCCCACTTGATGGTATGCTGTTACCATAGCCTATGTACGCTTGCAACATCAGAGATTTCACTGGCGCGTTGCCACTTTGAGACGTACATCTAAAGTCTCATGTGACTGTAATTTCACCGGAAACATACCCTTCGAACCGGAACATAGCAATGCGAGCGTTACTGCTTGGCGGCAGAAATAGGTATGGTGATAGTTCTTCCCCGGACGAGCTCTATCACAATGAACTCCTACTCCAACGCTGGGCACTGCAATGTTATCATAATAAAATTAAAGTTCAATAAAGTTCATTACGTGGATAATAATAATAATTTGACGACCGATGAGGCGCAGCGGGCGCAGGTCCGCCTGCGACGCGGAGGTTGCGGGTTCGATTCCCGCCTCGGGTCAAATGTTTGTACGATCTACAAATATTTGTTCCGTGTTCTGGGTATTTTCTATATATAATAAAAAATATCTATCTATGTATTGTATTGTATTAAGTATATCTACCACTAGTCATCTAGTACCCATAACACAGCTCTGTTCAACAGCAGCCTACCTTGGGGCTAGATGATGCTGTGTGGATTGTCCAGCATTATTTATAAAAAAAAAAATGAGACAAAACAATAATAACAATTGAGTAATAAAATGAATATAAAAATAATAAATTGAAAAATAAAGTAACCAATAAAACAAAATGTGAATATTAATAAGATTGATTATTGTTTCAGAAATTAAACTAGCCACGTCTGCGAAAGGATTTCCTATCATTGTTATAGATAAATACAGATTTAACAAAAATCTTGTTAATGGATGTAAAATCTACTGGAGATGTGTTGCACATCATCAGCGCTGCCGTGCTGTTATACATACATTAGAAGACATGACCGTCATTAAATGTTATAATATTCACAACCACTGAATAATTATAAGCAATTTTGTAAAAAAAAAAAATTGTTGTAAGAATTTTTGTTTCCGAAAATGCCTGGTGAAGCTACTGTTTGATGAAACATCTAATGAAAGGCGAACTTCCACTTTTCAAAACGCAGACTCTTGGACATGTGCATTCTCCCAATCCTCACGTACGGTGCACAGACTCGAGGTTTGCCAGCGAGCGATGGAGCGTAGCATCTTGGGAGTCAGACTCATAGACCGCATAAGAAACGCCAACGCTCTAATACCAAGATTGTCGATGTCACCCATAAAGCGGCACAACTGAAGTGGGATTGGGCAGGGCACGTGTCTCGAATGAAATGATCGGACGATCGGATGATCTTTGGGCCAAAATTACAACCGATTGGGGATTGGGCAGGGCACGTGTCTCGAATGAAATGATCGGACGATCGGATGATCTTTGGGCCAAAATTACAACCGATTGGGTTTTTTTTTATAGGTTATAGGCAAGCGTTTGACCACCACCTCATCTGATGGTAAGTGATGGTGTGGTCGATGATGGAGCACGCTTGCCTAGAAAGAACCTGTTCACTCTTGAAGCCAAATTGTATTGGTCCGGAAAAACAGACCCCGGCAACGAGTTCCATTCTTTACTCGTGCTAATGAGAAGATGAAAAGCGTTTGGTTCGGCATGGTGGGATGTCGACCAAATACGGGTGGTACGCTGCCGTACGCCTATTAGTCTGGTGGTAGAAAGGGGATGGAGGGATAAGGTCGTGAAGATTCTGCGCACAATCACCAAAATTAATCTTGTAGAATACCGATAGTCTGGCAACTCGACGCCTCAAACCAGACACCGTCGCGGTACACCTCGGAGAAAATGGCGGGACGATCTCGTTAGGCATCTTAAAGACTGGCCTACAATAGCCAAAGATCGAGAAGTGTGGAAAAAAGGGAGGGAGGCCTTTGCCCTGCAGTGGGACGATATTGGCTAAAATAAATAAATATTATAAAAAGGAATGATTTGTATTTTTGTGTTTGTAACAAATAAATTCAAAAACTCCGATTCCGATCCAATTACAAACAATTTCTTTACCACTAGAATGTTACATTATCCCTTAGGCTATATTTTACGTCATAAGGATCCTTAAACGCTATTAAACTGCACGGTAGTAACACGGTTACCCTAATTAGGGACCCTAATTAACAGTATACCACCCTGATTCTGGGTTATGAACCCTGTATACCGTATAGTGAAATACGCGCTCCTAAATCATATCATGTGAAGCGGAACGTCATGCAAAGGAAATAAAACAGTACTAATGCAACAGTTTACTTTAAATTAATTTCCTTGTTCAAAAATCAAATCCCCGACGCGAAATGATGTCAAAATATACGAAAAAAAAAATATTTGATCCTTATTTGGTTTCTGAAAATAAATGATATTAGTTTGACATCGGAAAAGTTGTCGTATTCGTTGGTTGTAGTTGTAGAAATATGTTTTCTTTATTTCGTTGTTTAAAAAAAAACAAAGTATGTTCTAAGATTTACTTATTGGTGTTTCAGAATTTAAACTAGCTACGACTGCAAAAGGCTATCCTATCATTGTTATAGATAAGTACAGGTTTGATAAAAAACAAGTTATTGGACAAAAAATCCACTGGAGATTTGTGTCACATCGTAAACGCTGCCGTGCTATTATACATACCTTAAAAGACATGACCGTCATTAAATGTTATAATGTTCACAACCATTGAATCATTTTAGGTTTTATTTTGTTACATATTTTTTTGTGGTAAGAATCTTTGTATTTCTTAACTTAACTTAGTTCCTCGATTTTTTTTTATATCCATACGCAATTTTTATTTGTGTTATGTGGTTAAGATTTTGGTAAATCTACTTTATTTGTTTTTTAAAAATAAATGATATTAGGTAGATTGACAACGGAAAAGTTATGTAAGTGAACTTAGCAGATCATTGTCCAGCAGATCATAAATAAATTAGAGTTCTTTTCGCATGCAGCTGAGTTCTATAGTTCCTGATACATTTTAGTAATAATTCTGGCGTTTTTACCTCAAAAATAGCAATTACCGAAATGATCTGCTAACTTCCCGTAGCAGATCATTTTCAGCAGATCGAAAAACAATGGGAGTTATTTTTGCATGCAGATGAGCTCTGCAGTTCCCGATACTTTTCAAAGATAGTTCTGAACCGACGTCCGATTACCAGCAGATCATGTCCGAAAATTTAAAAAGTTGAAAATAAATAATTTCACAAGTTTAAACGAGTGTCAGAGGCTAGAACTCTTTCGCTTCCCATCGATCCGTAGCAGAACTACAATCTTGAACTCGATTGGAGACCAGAACTCACGTCCCAGAACCAGCAGATCATGTCCGAAAATTTAAAAAGTTGAAAAAAAAAATTTTCACATGTTCAAACGAGTGTCAGAGGCTAGAATTCTTTCGCTTTTCAACGATCCGTAGCAGAACTACAATCTAGGATTCGATTGAAGTCCAGAACTCACGTCCCAGTACCAGCAGATCATGTCCGAAAGTTAAAAAAGTTGAAAAAATATATTTAAAAAGTTTTAAACGATTATCAGAGGCTAGAACTCTTTCGCTTTTCATCGATCCGTAGTAGAACTACAATCTAGAACTCGATTGGAGTCCAGAACTCACGTCCCAGAACCAGCAGATCATGTCCGAAAGTTGAAAAATTGAATATAAATATTTTAACAAGTTTAAACGAGTGTCAAAGCCTAGAACTCTTTCGTTTTTCATCGAACCGTAGCAGAACTACAATCAAGAACTCGATTGGAGACCAGAACTCACGTCCCAAAACCAGCAGATCATGTCCGAAAATTTAAAAAGTTGAAAAAAAAATTTTTCACAAGTTTAAACGAGTGTCAGAGGCTAGAACTCTTTCGTTTTTCATCGATCCAGAGCAGAACTACAATCTAGGATTCGATTGAAGTCCAGAACTCACGTCCCAGTACCAGCAGATCATGTCCGAAAGTTAAAAAAGTTGAAAAAATATATTTAAAAAGTTTTAAACGATTATCAGAGGCTAGAACTCTTTCGTTTTTCATCGATCCGTAGTAGAACTACAATCTAGAACTCGATTGGAGTCCAGAACTCACGTCCCAGAACTAGCAGATCATGTCCGAAAGTTGAAAAAGTTGAAAATAAATATTTTCACAAGTTTAAACGAGTATCAGAGGCTAGAACTCTTTCGCTTATCATCGATCCGTAACAGAACTACAATTTAGAACTCGATTGGAGACCAGAACTCACGTCCCAGCACCAGCAGATCATGTCCGAAAGTTAAAAAAGTTGAAAATAAATATTTAAACAGTTTTAAACGAGTGTCAGAGGCTAGAACTCTTTCGCTTTCCATCGATCCGTAACAGAACTACAACCTAGAACTCGATTGGAGACCAGAACTCACGTCTCAGTACCAGCAGATCATGTCCGAAAATTTAAAAAGTTGAAAAAATATATTTT
The DNA here is from genome assembly GCA_951394395.1 of Colostygia pectinataria. Lineage (NCBI taxonomy): Eukaryota > Metazoa > Arthropoda > Insecta > Lepidoptera > Geometridae > Colostygia > Colostygia pectinataria. Next base: position 3,081,864 of record OX596357.1, on the reverse strand, counting down.
CACAAGTTTAAACGAGTGTCAGAGGCTAGAACTCTTTCGCTTTTCAACGATCCGTAGCAGAACTACAATCTAGGATTCGATTGAAGTCCAGAACTCACGTCCCAGTACCAGCAGATCATGTCCGAAAGTTAAAAAAGTTGAAAAAATATATTTAAAAAGTTTTAAACGATTATCAGAGGCTAGAACTCTTTCGCTTTTCATCGATCTGTAAAAGAACTACAATCTAGAACTCGATTGGAGTCCAGAACTCACGTCCAAGAACCAGCAGATCATGTCCGAAAGTTGAAAAAGTTGAAAATAAATATTTTCACAAGTTTAAACGAGTGTCAGAGGCTAGAACTCTTTCGCTTTTCATCGATCCGTAACAGAACTACAATCTAGAACTCGATTGGAGACCAGAACTCACGTCCCAGAACCAGCAGATCATGTCCGAAAATTTAAAAAGTTGAAAATAAATATTTTCACAAGTTTAAACGAGTGTCAGAGACTAGAACTCTTTCGTTTTTCATCGATCCGTAGCAGAACTACAATCTAGAACTCGATTGGAGTCCAGAACTCACGTCCCAGTACCAGCAGATCATGTCCGAAAGTTAAAAAAGTTGAAAAAATATATTTAAAAAGTTTTAAACGATTATCAGAGGCTAGAACTCTTTCGCTTTTCATCGATCCGTAAAAGAACTACAATCTAGAACTCGATTGGAGTCCAGAACTCACGTCCAAGAACCAGCAGATCATGTCCGAAAGTTGAAAAAGTTGAAAATAAATATTTTCACAAGTTTAAACGAGTGTCAGAGGCTAGAACTCTTTCGCTTTTCATCGATCCGTAACAGAACTACAATCTAGAACTCGATTGGAGACCAGAACTCACGTCCCAGAACCAGCAGATCATGTCCGAAAATTTAAAAAGTTGAAAATAAATATTTTCACAAGTTTAAACGAGTGTCAGAGGCTAGAACTCTTTCGTTTTTCATCGATCCGTAGCAGAACTACAATCTAGAACTCGATTGGAGTCCAGAACTCACGTCCCAGTACCAGCAGATCATGTCCGAAAGTTGAAAAAATGTAAAAATATATTTAAACAGTTTTAAACGATTGTCAGAGGCTAGAACTCTTTCGCTTTTCATCGATCCGTAGTAGAACTACAATCTTGAACTTGATTGGAGTCCAGAACTCACGTCCCAGAACCAGCAGATCATGTCCGAAAGTTGAAAAAGTTGAAAATAAATATTTTCACAAGTTTAAACGCGTGTCAGAGGCTAGAACTCTTTCGCTTTTCATCGATCCGTAACAGAACTACAATCTTGAACTCGATTGGAGACCAGAACTCACGTCCCAGAACCAGCAGATCATGTCCGAAAATTTAAAAAGTTGAAAATAAATATTTTCACAAGTTTAAACGAGTGTCAGAGGCTAGAACTCTTTCGCTTTTCATCGATCCGTAACAGAACTACAATCTAGAACTCGATTGGAGACCAGAACTCACGTCTCAGTACCAGCAGATCATGTCCGAAAATTTAAAAAGTTGAAAAAAAATATTTTCACAAGTTTAAACGAGTGTCAGAGGCTAGAACTCTTTCGCTTTTCATCGATCCGTAACAGAACTACAATCTAGAACTCGATTGGAGACTAGAACTCACGTCCCAGTACCAGCAGATCATGTCCGAAAGATAAAAAAGTTGAAAATAAATATTTAAACAGTTTTAAACGAGTGTCAGAGGCTAGAACTCTTTCGCTTTCCATCGATCCGTAACAGAACTACAATCTAGAACTCGATTGGAGTCCAGAACTCACGTCCCAGAACCAGCAGATCATGTCCGAAAGTTGAAAAAGTTGAAAATAAATATTTTCACAAGTTTAAACGAGTGTCAGAGGCTAGAACTCTTTCGCTTTTCATCGATCCGTAAAAGAACTTTAATCTAGAACTCGATTGGAGTCCAGAACTCACGTCCAAGAACCAGCAGATCATGTCCGAAAGTTGAAAAAGTTGAAAATAAATATTTTCACAAGTTTAAACGAGTGTCAGAGGCTAGAACTCTTTCGCTTTTCATCGATCCGTAACAGAACTACAATCTAGAACTCGATTGGAGACCAGAACTCACGTCCCAGAACCAGCAGATCATGTCCGAAAATTTAAAAAGTTGAAAATAAATATTTTCACAAGTTTAAACGAGTGTCAGAGGCTAGAACTCTTTCGTTTTTCATCGATCCGTAGCAGAACTACAATCTAGAACTCGATTGGAGTCCAGAACTCACGTCCCAGTACCAGCAGATCATGTCCGAAAGTTGAAAAAATGTAAAAATATATTTAAACAGTTTTAAACGATTGTCAGAGGCTAGAACTCTTTCGCTTTTCATCGATCCGTAGTAGAACTACAATCTTGAACTTGATTGGAGTCCAGAACTCACGTCCCAGAACCAGCAGATCATGTCCGAAAGTTGAAAAAGTTGAAAATAAATATTTTCACAAGTTTAAACGCGTGTCAGAGGCTAGAACTCTTTCGCTTTTCATCGATCCGTAACAGAACTACAATCTTGAACTCGATTGGAGACCAGAACTCACGTCCCAGAACCAGCAGATCATGTCCGAAAATTTAAAAAGTTGAAAATAAATATTTTCACAAGTTTAAACGAGTGTCAGAGGCTAGAACTCTTTCGCTTTTCATCGATCCGTAACAGAACTACAATCTAGAACTCGATTGGAGACCAGAACTCACGTCTCAGTACCAGCAGATCATGTCCGAAAATTTAAAAAGTTGAAAAAAAATATTTTCACAAGTTTAAACGAGTGTCAGAGGCTAGAACTCTTTCGCTTTTCATCGATCCGTAACAGAACTACAATCTAGAACTCGATTGGAGACTAGAACTCACGTCCCAGTACCAGCAGATCATGTCCGAAAGATAAAAAAGTTGAAAATAAATATTTAAACAGTTTTAAACGAGTGTCAGAGGCTAGAACTCTTTCGCTTTCCATCGATCCGTAACAGAACTACAATCTAGAACTCGATTGGAGTCCAGAACTCACGTCCCAGAACCAGCAGATCATGTCCGAAAGTTGAAAAAGTTGAAAATAAATATTTTCACAAGTTTAAACGAGTGTCAGAGGCTAGAACTCTTTCGCTTTCCATCGATCCGTAACAGAACTACAATCTAGAACTCGATTGGAGACCAGAACTCACGTCCCAGTACCAGCAGATCATGTCCGAAAGTTAAAAAAGTTGAAAATAAATAATTTTACAAGTTCAAACGAGAGGCTAAAGCTTTTTCGCTTTTCATCGATCCGTAACAGGACTACAATCTAGAACTCGATTGGAGTCCAGAACTCATTTTCAAAGTTCTTTTTATGTTTAATAAAAAATCATTAATAACTTTTACACGCGTAGTGCGATTTGTTTTAAACTTGGTATGCACATAAAAAATAAAATATTATTAGACCCCTATTTCAGGGTTTTGCAAAATTATTTTTATAAAAGGGGTAAAAATATGTTTAATAAAAAATAATAAATAACTTTTACACGCGTGGTGCGATTTGTTTCAAACTTGATATGCACATAAAAAATAAAATATTATTAGACCCCTATTTCAGGGTTTTGCAAAATTAATTTTATAAAAGGGGTAAAAATATGCGTGATAAAAAATAATGAATAACTTTAACACGCGTGGTGCGATTTGTTTCAAACTTGGTATGCACATAAAAAATAAAATATTATTAGACCCTATTTCAGGGTTTTGCAAAATTATTTTTATAAAAGGGGTAAAAATATGTTTAATAAAAAATAATAAATAACTTTTACACGCGTGGTGCAATTTGTTTCAAACTTGATATGCACATAAAAAATAAAATATTATTAGACCCCTATTTCAGGGTTTTGCAAAATTAATTTTATAAAAGGGGTAAACTTATGCTTGATAAAAAATAATGGATAACTTTAACACGCGTGGTGCGATTTGTTTCAAACTTGGTATGCACATAAAAAATTAAATATTATTAGACCCCTATTTCAGGGTTTTGCAAAATTATTTTTATAAAAGGGGTAAAAATATGTTTAATAAAAAATAATAAATAACTTTTACACGCGTGGTGCGATTTGTTTCAAACTTGATATGCACATAAAAAATAAAATATTATTAGACCCCTATTTCAGGGTTTTGCAAAATTAATTTTATAAAAGGGGTAAAAATATGCGTGATAAAAAAAACACGCGTGGTGCGATTTGTTTCAAACTTGGTATGCACTTAAAAAATAAAATATTATTAGACCCTATTTCAGGGTTTTGCAAAATTATTTTTATAAAAGGGTTGAATGTAATTTTGACAAAAATAATTAAAAAAGTTTACGTGCGTGGTGCGATTTGTTTCAATTTTGGTCTGAATATTATAAACAAAAATCAAATAAAATCAATCTTTCACGAATTTTCAAAAAAAACTTGTTTATAACTGTTTAAATTTTTTTTTCAACTTTTTCAACTTTCGGACATGATCTGCTGGTACTATGACGTGAGTTCTGGTCTCCAATCGAATTCTAGATTATAGTTCTGCTACAGATCGATAAAAAACGAAAGAGTTCTAGCCTCTGACACTCGTTTAAACTTGTGAAAATATTTATTTTCAATTTTTTAAATTTTCGGACATGATCTGCTGGTTCTGGGACGTGAGTTCTGGTCTCCAATCGAGTTCTTGATTGTAGTTCTGCTACGGGTCGATGAAAAGCGAAAGAGTTCTAGCCTCTGATACTCGTTTAAACTTGTGAAAATATTTATTTTCAACTTTTTCAACTTTCGGACATGATCTGCTGGTTCTGGGACGTGAGTTCTGGACTCCAATCGAGTTCTAGATTGTAGTTCTACTACGGATCGATGAAAAGCGAAAGAATTCTAGCCTCTGACACTCGTTTAAAACTGTTTAAATATTTATTTTCAACTTTTTTAACTTTCGGACATGATCTGCTGGTACTGGGACGTGAGTTCTGGTCTCCAATTGAGTTCAAGATTGTAGTTCTGTTACGGATCGATGAAAAGCGAAAGAGTTCTAGCCTCTGACACTCGTTTAAACTTGTGTAAATAATTTTTTTCAACTTTTTAAATTTTCGGACATGATCTGCTGGTACTGAGACGTGAGTTCTGGTCTCCAATCGAGTTCTAGATTGTAGTTCTGTTACGGATCGATGAAAAGCGAAAGAGTTCTAGCCTCTGACACTCGTTTAAACTTGTGAAAATATTTATTTTCAACTTTTTCAACTTTCGGACATGATCTGCTGGTTCTGGGACGTAAGTTCTGGACTCCAATCGAGTTCTAGATTGTAGTTCTACTACGGATCGATGAAAAGCGAAAGAGTTCTAGCCTCTGATAATCGTTTAAAACTTTTTAAATATATTTTTTCAACTTTTTTAACTTTTGGACATGATCTGCTGGTACTGGGACGTGAGTTCTGGACTTCAATCGAATCCTAGATTGTAGTTCTGCTCTGGATCGATGAAAAACGAAAGATTTCTAGCCTCTGACACTCGTTTAAACTTGTGAAAATATTTATTTTCAACTTTTTAAATTTTCGGACATGATCTGCTGGTTCTGGGACGTGAGTTCTGGTCTCCAATCGAGTTCTAGATTGTAGTTCTGCTACGGATTAATGAAAAACGAAAGAGTTCTAGGCTTTGACACTCGTTTAAACTTGTTAAAATATTTATATTCAATTTTTCAACTTTCGGACATGATCTGCTGGTTCTGGGACGTGAGTTCTGGACTCCAATCGAGTTCTAGATTGTAGTTCTGCTACGGATTGATGAAAAACTAAAGAGTTCTAGCCTCTGACACTCGTTTAAACTTGTGAAAATATTTTTTTTCAACTTTTTAAATTTTCGGACATGATCTGCTGGTACTGAGACGTGAGTTCTGGTCTCCAATCGAGTTCTAGATTGTAGTTCTACTACGGATCGATGGGAAGCGAAAGAGTTCTAGCCTTTGACACTCGTTTAAACTTGTGAAATTATTTATTTTCAACTTTTTAAATTTTCGGTTATGATCTGCTGGTTCTGGGACGTGAGTTCTGGTCTCCAATCGAGTTCTTGATTGTAGTTCTGCTACGGATCGATGAAAAACGAAAGAGTTCTAGCCATTGACACTCGTTTAAAACTGTTTAAATATTTATTTTCAACTTTTTTAACTTTCGGACATGATCTGCTGGTTCTGGGACGTGAGTTCTGGACTCCAATCGAGTTCTTGATTGTAGTTCTGCTACGGATCGATGAAAAACGAAAGAGTTCTAGCCTCTGACACTCGTTTAAAACTGTTTAAATATTTATTTTCAACTCTTTTAACTTTCGGACATGATCTGCTGGTTCTGGGACGTGAGTTCTGGACTCCAATCGAGTTCTAGATTGTAGTTCTGTTACGGATCGATGGAAAGCAAAAGAGTTCTAGCCTCTGACTCTCGTTTAAAACTGTTTAAATATTTATTTTCAACTTTTTTAACTTTCGGACATGATCTGCTGGTACTGGGACGTGAGTTCTGGTCTCCAATCGAGTTCTAGATTGTAGTTCTACTACGGATCGATGAAAAGCGAAAGAGTTCTAGCCTCTGATAATCGTTTAAAACTTTTTAAATATATTTTTTCAACTTTTTTAACTTTCGGACATGATCTGCTGGTACTGGGACGTGAGTTCTGGTCTCCAATCGAGTTCTAGATTGTAGTTCTGTTACGGATCAATGGAAAGCGAAAGAGTTCTAGCCTCTGACACTCGTTTAAAACTGTTTAAATATTTATTTTCAACTTTTTTAACTTTCGGACATGATCTGCTGGTACTGGGACGTGAGTTCTGGTCTCCAATTGAGTTCAAGATTGTAGTTCTGTTACGGATCGATGAAAAGCGAAAGAGTTCTAGCCTCTGACACTCGTTTAAACTTGTGTAAATAATTTTTTTCAACTTTTTAAATTTTCGGACATGATCTGCTGGTACTGAGACGTGAGTTCTGGTCTCCAATCGAGTTCTAGATTGTAGTTCTACTACGGATTGATGAAAAGCGAAAGAGTTCTAGCCTCTGATAATCGTTTAAAACTTTTTAAATATATTTTTTCAACTTTTTTAACTTTTGGACATGATCTGCTGGTACTGGGACGTGAGTTCTGGACTTCAATCGAATCCTAGATTGTAGTTCTGCTCTGGATCGATGAAAAACGAAAGATTTCTAGCCTCTGACACTCGTTTAAACTTGTGAAAATATTTATTTTCAACTTTTTAAATTTTCGGACATGATCTGCTGGTTCTGGGACGTGAGTTCTGGTCTCCAATCGAGTTCTAGATTGTAGTTCTGCTACGGATTAATGAAAAACGAAAGAGTTCTAGGCTTTGACACTCGTTTAAACTTGTTAAAATATTTATATTCAATTTTTCAACTTTCGGACATGATCTGCTGGTTCTGGGACGTGAGTTCTGGACTCCAATCGAGTTCTAGATTGTAGTTCTGCTACGGATTGATGAAAAACTAAAGAGTTTTAGCCTCTGACACTCGTTTAAACTTGTGAAAATATTTTTTTTCAACTTTTTAAATTTTCGGACATGATCTGCTGGTACTGAGACGTGAGTTCTGGTCTCCAATCGAGTTCTAGATTGTAGTTCTACTACGGATCGATGGGAAGCGAAAGAGTTCTAGCCTTTGACACTCGTTTAAACTTGTGAAATTATTTATTTTCAACTTTTTAAATTTTCGGTTATGATCTGCTGGTTCTGGGACGTGAGTTCTGGTCTCCAATCGAGTTCTTGATTGTAGTTCTGCTACGGATCGATGAAAAACGAAAGAGTTCTAGCCATTGACACTCGTTTAAAACTGTTTAAATATTTATTTTCAACTTTTTTAACTTTCGGACATGATCTGCTGGTTCTGGGACGTGAGTTCTGGACTCCAATCGAGTTCTTGATTGTAGTTCTGCTACGGATCGATGAAAAACGAAAGAGTTCTAGCCTCTGACACTCGTTTAAAACTGTTTAAATATTTATTTTCAACTCTTTTAACTTTCGGACATGATCTGCTGGTTCTGGGACGTGAGTTCTGGACTCCAATCGAGTTCTAGATTGTAGTTCTGTTACGGATCGATGGAAAGCAAAAGAGTTCTAGCCTCTGACTCTCGTTTAAAACTGTTTAAATATTTATTTTCAACTTTTTTAACTTTCGGACATGATCTGCTGGTACTGGGACGTGAGTTCTGGTCTCCAATCGAGTTCTAGATTGTAGTTCTACTACGGATCGATGAAAAGCGAAAGAGTTCTAGCCTCTGATAATCGTTTAAAACTTTTTAAATATATTTTTTCAACTTTTTTAACTTTCGGACATGATCTGCTGGTACTGGGACGTGAGTTCTGGTCTCCAATCGAGTTCTAGATTGTAGTTCTGTTACGGATCAATGGAAAGCGAAAGAGTTCTAGCCTCTGACACTCGTTTAAAACTGTTTAAATATTTATTTTCAACTTTTTTAACTTTCGGACATGATCTGCTGGTACTGGGACGTGAGTTCTGGTCTCCAATTGAGTTCAAGATTGTAGTTCTGTTACGGATCGATGAAAAGCGAAAGAGTTCTAGCCTCTGACACTCGTTTAAACTTGTGTAAATAATTTTTTTCAACTTTTTAAATTTTCGGACATGATCTGCTGGTACTGAGACGTGAGTTCTGGTCTCCAATCGAGTTCTAGATTGTAGTTCTACTACGGATTGATGAAAAGCGAAAGAGTTCTAGCCTCTGATAATCGTTTAAAACTTTTTAAATATATTTTTTCAACTTTTTTAACTTTCGGACATGATCTGCTGGTACTGGGACGTGAGTTCTGGACTTCAATCGAATCCTAGAATGTAGTTCTGCTCTGGATCGATGAAAAACGAAAGAGTTCTAGCCTCTGACACTCGTTTAAACTTGTGAAAATATTTTTTTTCAACTTTTTAAATTTTCGGACATGATCTGCTGGTTTTGGGACGTGAGTTCTGGTCTCCAATCGAGTTCTTGATTGTAGTTCTGCTACGGTTCGATGAAAAACGAAAGAGTTCTAGGCTTTGACACTCGTTTAAACTTGTTAAAATATTTATATTCAATTTTTCAACTTTCGGACATGATCTGCTGGTTCTGGGACGTGAGTTCTGGACTCCAATCGAGTTCTAGATTGTAGTTCTGCTTTGGATCGATGGAAAGCGAAAGAGTTCTAGCCTTTGACAATCGTTTATACATGTAAAAATTTTTTTTTTTACTTATTAATATTTTGAACAATATCTGCTGGTAATCGGACGTCGGTTCAGAACTATCTTTGAAAAGTATCGGGAACTGCAGAGCTCATCTGCATGCAAAAATAACTCCCATTGTTTTTCGATCTGCTGAAAATGATCTGCTACGGGAAGTTAGCAGATCATTTCGGTAATTGCTATTTTCGAGGTAAAAACGCCAGAACTATTACTAAAATGTATCAGGAACTATAGAACTCAGCTGCATGCGAAAAGAACTCTAATTTATTTATGATCTGCTGGACAATGATCTGCTAAGTTCACTTACATGGAAAAGTTGTCGTACCTACAAATTATTAGTTAGTTGTAAGAATAAACGTAAGTTCTAAGATTTACATATTGGTGTTTCAGAATTTAAACTAGCCACGTCTGCGAAAGGATATCCCATTATTGTTATAGGTAAATACAGATTTAACAAAAATCAAGTCAATGGATGTAAAATTCACTGGAGATGTGTTGCACATCATAAACGCTGCCGTGCTGTTATACATACATTAGAAGACATGACCGTCATTAAATGTTATAATGTTCACAACCATTGAATAATTTTAGCAATTTTGTTACATATTTTTTATGGTATTTTATATTGAGTTGCACTCCTTCACAGAGTTACTTTATGTTATGAAAGAAGCCAAAATAAAATAAATAAACAGTTTCTTTAATATTTATCTAATTATCTAAACCCCTACAACAGACCAGGGCCCGGCTCCATACTGCGTGAAACAACTACTTTACTCTATTTGTGTTTTTTTTTAAATATTTGTTTCACATCGGAAAAGTTGTCGTACCTACAAATTATTAGTTAGTTGTAAGAAAACTAAGATTTACATATTGGTGTTTCAGAACTTAAGCTAGACATGTCTGCTAAAGGATTTCCTATCATTGTTATAGATAAATACAGATTTAACAAAAATCAAGTTAAAGGATGTAAAATCCACTGGAGATGTGTTGCACATCGTAAACGCTGCCGTGCTATTATACATACCTTAGAAGACATGACTGTCATTAAATGTTATAATGTTCACAACCATTGAATAATTTAAGCAATTTTGTTACATATTTTTTATGGTAAGAATTTTTGTACATTTTTCTTAACATGGTTCCTTGAAATATTTTCTATATCGTTGAGCAATATTTTTTTGTGTTAAGTGGTTTAAATTTTTGTAAGTTTACGCAAATCAGCATTAAGCTGAGTCAGGACCTATTTGACATGTGACACAGAGCGAGCATAGTTGGTACCTGCCTTGTGCATGTACTTAATGGTAAATAATAATAATAATAATAATTTCTTCTTCTTCTTATTTTGTAATTTTTTTTTAGTATTATTATTATTATTATTATTTTCCAAATTCATGTTTTTAAGTAGGTACTGTAAGCTGTATGTTTTTTATTGTTTTTTTTTTTAAATTTTTTATATTTATTGTATTATTTCAGTTCTGTTGTCTATGTCTTTGTCTTTGTGCTGTCAAATAAATTCTTTCTTTCTTTCTTTCTTTATTTGGTTTCTTAAAATAAATGATATTAGTTTAGCATCGCAAAAGTTGTCGTAACTACAAATTGTAAGTTAGTTGTAAAATAACATAGTAAAGATCTTTATTAACAAAATAAAATATGTACATAATTACATTAAATTACAAAATATACAAAATACATATGAAACAGTTGAGCCATCTAAAGACCGTTACAAACGACCTATAGATAGCTCAACTGATCCAAATCACTACCAGACGGAAGCGTTCCCAACATGCTGGCTGCATCGCCACGTTGAATGGTAAAGTAATATAATAATAGTCAAGTCTAAGATTTACATATTGGTTTTTCAGAATTTAAACTAGCCACGTCTGCAAAAGGATATCCTGTCATTGTTATAGATAAATACAGATTCAACAAAAATCAAGTTAAAGGATATAAAATCCACTGGAGATGTGTTTCACATTATAAAGGCTGTCGTGCTATTATACATACCTTAGAAGACATGACTATCATAAAATGTAATAATGTTCATAACCATTAAAATTATTATTTCGTTTGTTATTTTTTTCTTTTCTCAATGCAATTATTTGTTTAAATTATAAAGATGTTTAAGGTTTTTGTAAAACATTAATTTGAAAAATTTTTGTAAACAATACTTTAATTCAATGCTATAATTTTTACATTGGAATATAATTATACTCTGTACACATAATCATCATCAAATTATAATTCTATAAAGCTTCATCATTAAAAAAACTCGATTAGAATAATTCCTTTTTTTAAGTAAGTTTGTGTCCCCATGACACAAACTTACTTAAATAAAATTACTTTAGTAGTTACTTAAGTAAAATTATCCGAGATTTGTATTTTTGTTTGTTAGGAATAAACTCAACTCAAAAATTTCTGGTCCGATTTCATAAATTATTTCACCATTATAACGCTACATTATCCTTGAGTAACATAAACTATATTTATTACTAGCGACCCGCCCCGGCTTCGCACGGGTGCAGTTTCATTGCAACCGCGCAAAGCTGGGACGGACTGCTAGTATTTTCTAAAACTGTTTTGTTTAATTAATGCTGCTTAATGTTCATGGTGTCAAAAGGAAACAAAAGTACTGTATTTTTATGTTTCTTTTTTAAAATAGTATTTTCCTTTCAGAAATATACATAACCAAGTCACAGCGCGGAAAACCTATTCTTGTTGCATCAGGGTTCAAATTCAACAAGAAACGGGTCTTAGGTCCTAAGGTACATTGGAGATGCACCGCGCAATCGATAGGCTGTCGTGCAGTTATACACACCTTAGAAGATAATAAGACTATTATTAAACGTTACGATGTTCATAATCACTTATAGCTTATTCTTCTTCTGTAAAAATTAAAATCTTAACGTTTAAAATGATTTTGGAGCCAGCTCCACGGCTCTACAGGTCACCTTGTTAAGATCCTCCTGAGTGATCGGATCTTATAGCTACGTAAGATAAGATTGCCATTAACGAATTCACAATCTGCAAATCAATTGCACAAACGGGTATCGAAGAACTAAGATATAATAAGATAAAGTAGAAGAACTAAGGTCATCGACATACCCAGAATTAGAATAAGCAAGAGTAGTAGAGTTCTTTGTGAAAGATCTCGTCCGGGGAAGGACTACCACCATATCTATTTCTGCCGCCAAGCAGTAATGCTCGCATTGCTGTGTTCCGGTGTGAAGGGTATGGTTTCCGGTGAAATTACTGGCACATGAGGCTTTCGACCTTAGCCTCAAGGTGGCAACCCGCGAGTGATACCTCTGGTATTGCAAGCGTCTATGAGCTGCGGTAACCGCTTACCATCTTGTGGGCCGTACGCTTGGTTGCCACTTCAGTTGTATAAAAAAAAAACTAAGGTCATCGACATAGCTAGAATTAGAATAAGCAAGGTGAAATGAAAGTGGGCAGGCTATACAGATCGCAGAAACATTTACCACTTGGGAATAAAAGTTCACGAATGTCGTCCGCGCGAAGTGCACAACAGTAGGTATCTATAGAACGGCTCCACTCTCGATATGCCTACGGCAAGAATGTTAATGTGAAATTAATGGTATGTAGTACACATAATTTTGTGTATTATTCTTCTTCTTCTTTTAATTTGTGGCGTCTGTGGTCGGGTTTGCCACAATTTTGCCAATGTCAATGTCGACAGGGTTGAAACAGTAAGACAATGGAGGATCTGAGACTTAAGATGGTCGATATAAAATTTGTGTATTATTGTTTTGATGAATACGTATGACAACTATAGTATACAGGGTAAATATGGACAATTGTTGACAGTGGATTACTTCTTCTTCTTCTTCGTTTACGGACTCTGCGGCTTATTTGCCACAAGTGTATTAGTTTTGACTAAATTACCAACCAACATTACCCCTTCATTTCAATTACTTACATTTGTGCTAAGTAAACAAGTTAAATTGAATAAAATGCCACCAAGTTTACGCATCAAAACTTAAAATAATACGAGATAACTAAAATGGGAGGACCCATGTCGTTTTGACAAAATAGCCAAAGACAATCCCTAGGGAGATTACAGATAACATATGAAAATGTTAGAAGGAATTATAGAGTCCAAACAGAATTCGAAGAGCCACAGACGCCACAAATTAAAAGAAGAAGGAGAAATTCGAAGAATTATCTACCATACAATTTCATAGAATATATTTCACTACCGCGTATGTGTATTTGCCATCAATTGCTGAATTATTATGATGTTCGAAAAACAACTTTGGAATAATGTTTCATAGAGGACGCCCTAACCCTGTTGATACTATAGTTGTAGCTGTTTACACATTTTTTGTATAGTATCATAGCCTGTTATTTAAACATATTTTTAATTATGTGTCTAATAAAACAATCAAAGTACGAAATCAAATCTTTAATTTACATAAAAATATAAAGATTTATGCAGAGGTAAAAATACAGATATATACTGTAGATTAAATGAATTGCAAGGAAAGTTTTGGAACTACCTAATAATTTATTATTTAAACACGGTTCTCTAACATATAGATTTACTAAGAAATTCTAATTACCCTATGAGCTATTTGAGTTAGTAGTTATTTGTCTGATCGTAAAAGTAACTCGACCTATTGAATTTTTGAACTTATTTAAAATCTCGTGATCCCTCGCAAGATTTAAAATAATGTCAATTTTTTATGTTATTTAAATTATAAGTGGCTATTTACTATCGTACTTATTATAAGCTTCTAACTAAGTACCTATTGTTTCACAAGTTTATTTTTTGTCAAAATAAAATTATTCTTATTCTTATTTTTATTCTTATTTATGAGAAATAACTTTAAATGTTTAAATGTTTTAGATATATATTTTTCAACATCGCAACGTGGACATCCTATTATTATCGCTTCTGGGTACAAATTTAATAAAAATCGGGTTCGTGGTGCAAAAGTACATTGGAGATGTGCTACACAAGACAAAGGCTGCCGTGCTGTTATACATACACTGGAGGATTTGACTGTCATCAAATGTTACAATGTTCATACACACTTACCCCAAAATTCATAAAAGAAACTGTCATTTTAGGAGCTCGTTGAGCATTGTCTTGCCTAGTAAAGAGAGAAGATTTGTATTTTTGTATGCTTGTATTGTTTGTTTGTTACGAATAAACTCAAAAACTATAGGTCAAACTACAGCTGGATGGCACATGTTTTTCGAATTGTTTATTCTTGGACATGGCCAAGTCACCATTTCATTCCAAATTTCGTTTGTTTACGTAGCTAAGCGACAATCAAACTTATACACTTGATACTGGCAAAATTGAGGCAAATAAGCCACAGAGTCCATAAATCTGTTAAAATTTATATTGAAAACAAGGTTGAATTGGAGCGAGATTTGCTGTAAGAAATGTCATATTCTAATACTTGTCCAATACCGATCGCGTTGAAGAGTAAGGCCCCTGTGGGTTGATTACTTAACTCTGTTAGCGAGCAATCTGCATTAATCTCATCTTATGTCAGTGACTATTTATTTTTGAGGGTATACTAGGACAGTAGCAATAAAATGACAGTTTTCGTGCGTAAATGTTCTGAACTTAGTTTTTTTATTCTTTTTTTCTTAGGAATACTTACTTACTGCTAATTAAAAGAATAGGTGCTTAAAAATAAACATGGTATAGAAGGCCAATTACACATTTTTTGTATTAAACATAAGTTGAACTATGATATTTTGCCACCATTTTCTCTTGTTTTTTAATGAATAAAAATAAAACAATTTCTATATCGATACTTTCTTACATAATTTGTGAGTTTTATTGATTCCCGATATATCGGCATATTTATTTTAAAGTAATAGTTAGGATTATTTAAATAATATACATTTCCTCATACTGTCATACAATCATACATCCTCTCGTGACGTTGGTATTGCTTTCTCGTTCCTAACAATAACTCATACAAACTTAGTTGTTTTCGCTAGCTCACAATAGCTTGTTTGCAGGTTTAACTATAACAAAAACTACAAAAGGTCGTCCCAAACTCAATATAGGTGGATACAGTTTCACAAAAAAAAAGGAACATGGTACAAAAATACATTGGAGGTGTGCCACAAATCGAGTACATGGATGTAAAGCTATAATACATACATATAAAGATATGACAATCTGTAAAGTGAACAATAATCACACTCACTAGACTTTGATAAAATGCAAAAAAAATTTTTAAGAAAAATGTTTTTATTTAAAAGTTGTTAAGCTTTGACAGAGGCCTTTGAACACCTAAAAACTATGTCACCCAGAGTTGACCACTGACTCATACGAACTTACTTAGTGTTGTTTAAGGCCTCTGTCAAATTGCATTTTGCATGATAGAGGCCTATGGGCGTCCTCTGCAACTCTGGCAACTCTGTCTCCAGAGTTGGCAACTGACTGGCTGACCGTGGCCTTTTGAAATCTGATTCGTGATAGGATCTAAAGTGGTCTTTTAAGGTCTTAACTCTATGACAGCCTTCTCACATGAGAAGGCTGTGTGTGTGTGTGTGGAAGTGGGAACATTCACACTGCTGGGACACGGGCCTACTTTTGAGCGAGAGTGATTGGGTCTTAATCCACCACGCGGACCCAATGCGGATTGGTGGATGGTACATGTCTTTCAAATTTTTTATTCTTGGACATGGCAGTTTCCTCACAATGTTTTCCTTCATAGTATGAGATCACTGGCACTGCACACATCATTTTTTCGCAGCAAAAAATCCATTGGTACACGACGGGACGGGACCCACGATCTTAAAATCGTTTAGTGGTAATGACCCTGCCTTCCGATCCTAAGGTCGTAGGTTCGAAACCGGTCGTGTACCAATGAATTTTTCTATTCGAAAAATATATGTGCGCAATGCAATGCTAGTACTCTGATACGGTGAAAGAAAACAGCGTGAGGAAACCGGCATGTCCAAGAACCAACAATTCGAAAAGACATGTGCCATCCACATTCTTGGGTCGAACTGGTAAGCACTTACCAATCAGCATTGTATCCGCGTGGTGGATTAAGACCTAGTCTTAGAGTAGGACAGTGTTCCAGCAGTGGGTACATAAGAAAGCTGTCATGATAATCGCTGATTTTGAATACCTACTTTAATCGTAGTTTTTATAATATTTGCGGGATATTATCGCGTTAGTACCTTTTCTATTTCTCCCGACGTTTCGGTTGTGTTGCAACAATCGTGGTCTCGGGCAGTCTGATAACGCGATAAAATTCCGCAAATATTATAAATATTATGAGTTCTGATCGCGAAAGTTTAAAAAAGACAATTTTAATCGTTTTAGATATATATTTTTCAACGTCGCAGCGTGGACATCCTATTATAATTGCTTCTGGGTACAAATTCAAAAAAAATCGAGCTCTTGGTGCAAAAGTACATTGGAGATGTGCTACACATAATCGAGGTTGCCGCGCTGTTATACATACATTGGAAGATATGACTGTCATCAAATGTCATAATGTTCATTCTCATATACATTGAAATTGCTGACAAGCTTTGGGTATTTTCTTTAGGTTCACTACGCCATTCCGATAACTATTATTTAGCTATCTTGCCAAAAAGACACGAGTCCCATTTTAATTGTTTTTCCGTGTTATTTAAGGTTTTATTGCGTTTGCGTTTGTTTTGAAAGTTACTTTTTTTACTTAGCACAAGTGTAAGTAATTGAAATGGAAGGGTAATGTTGGTTTGTAATTTAGTTAAAGACTTTCGTAGGGAATTTGGAAAGGAACGCTGCCATTTCTTTCTAAATTTTGTTGGTTTACGTTGTTAAGCGACAATGAAATAAATTTTCTTGACACTGGCAGAATTTAAAAAAGCCATAAACGAAGAAGAAGAAACCAAGCATTGCTTAGTTTGGGCTGTGTGTGTAGAAATTTCCGCCGCCATTATTACGAGAATACGCTCTCTCGTTATGATCTTGTTGTGATTTTTTAAATTATTCTTATTCACAATCATCCAACACGCCAACACGGCGACGCGAAAGCAGAGCGAAAGCGTAGCGGAAGCATCAGCCGCGCGGCGGACGCTGCAATGGCTTAGCAATGGCGCCTTGCAAACCAAACTCGACTGCGACGCGGTAATACAGTGTTCGCTCTTTCGCTCTCTCGCTCTCGTCTCTTTTGCTTTCGCGTCGCTGCGTTGACGATCTTTAAGGCGACAAACAAACGAGCAGAACTTGACAGAGTTACTGCTGTCAATTGGCAGCGCAGTTAGCTGAGCATTCAACACGTCGAAAGCTTATCGATACTGGCCTTTTTCTAAATGTTGATTGCTTTAACTAATTTTAGGTTTGTTATTATTTCAGATATATATATAACAAAAACTCGACGTGGTAACCCTATGATAATAGCATCAGGTTATAGGTTTAGGAAGAATAATGTACGCGGCAGTAAAACTCATTGGAGGTGCGTTGCTCACCGCCAAGGTTGTCGCGCAGTCATTCAAACACTGGCAGATGATATTATGACCATAATCAAGTGTCAGAATGTTCATAATCACTCAATCACAAGTCGTCATGTATCATCATAATCATAATCAGTTGATAGACGTCTCCCCCAAAGAGCGCCATGACGACCGATTTTGAGTCTTCACCATCCACCGACTTCCTGCGACCCCTTTAATGTCATCGGTTTATCGAGTGGAGAGGCCGTCCTACACATCGTTTTCCAGTCATGTTAACAAGTCAATGTTCATAATACCTAAACAAGTCTTCCTGTTAAACTCAGTTATTCTTGAAATAAATCTGAGATGGCAAAGCGTTTTAACAAAAAAAGTTAAAACTCTTTTTTCCTTTTATACCTTTTGTAATCATGGTTCGGATAAAGTATTATTATAATGCTAAAATATTATGTATGATTACAAAATTATTAATTTTTTTAGACATTATAAAAATTAACTATAATTTGCATTTTACATAATAATATACGTACATAACTTAACGCCATTCACTTCTGTGGTGAGCAATCGTGTTTATTTTTTTATTGTTTAAAAAATAAATACCTAAATAATTTTTTTTTGGAAGTATTTTTTTTGGTTGTGGGTTTGATCACCGCTGGGGACCAATGTTTCTTATCTACAAATATTTGTTCCTGGTCTAGGTGTTTCTATGTATCATGAATAAGTATGTATTTACAAAAAAATATATATTATGTATATTAAATATTATGTCCATAGTACAAGCTTTGCTTAGTGGTATCGATTAAGCTGTATGGCACTTTGTAAATTAATTTAATTAATTGTAATGTTCGCAAATATGTATATGTTTATTTATTTGATCAATGTAGATTTTGTTAATATTTCAGATATTGTTGTTTTTACAAAAAACTCGAAAGGCCACCCTTTAGTAGTCGCATCGGGTCACAAATTCCGCAAGAATCGGATCTGTGGCAGTAAAACATACTGGAGATGCTCCTCGAAAAAGGCTTGTCGTGCCGTTATTCATACTTTGAATGAAGATATGAGCATAATCAAATATTACAATGTTCATAACCACTAACTATACTACCAACGGATCTCGGCTGTCGTGAAGTTAGCCGTTGCGCAATGGAGCTTTTTCGAAATTTGAAATCACATAGACGATGACCGAAGTTCGTTGGCAGTGCGCATCACAAACAGCTTCACGATGGCCGAAATTCGTTGGCGTACTTACTACGACCTCGGAAGCGCAGGCGAGTGCCCGGTTGAGTAGCGAGAGGTTGCGGGAAAAAAAAGGGAAAGAAAGGCCCAAAATAATACAGGGTATAAAAAAGTAGGTGCTACCGAAAAACGGAAAAAATAAAATTGTCTACGTCCTTTTCATTTTTTGTAGTTAAATACACATAATACATAATAGGTGTGGTCTTATGTATAGAGCATTATTTTCTGTTGTGAAAAGTAGTTTAAATGGTGATATTTTTGTAATTTTTATTTTATTATTCTTCTACTGCTTTTTTTCTTTTCAGCCAAACTAATAAAAACCAAAAAAAAAATTAATAATTTCAGGTATTATTTTCACAAAATCTCGGAAGGGTCACCCTATGATAATTGCAGCAGGCTACAGTTTCTATAAGAAAAATGTCCATGGTGGGAAAGTACATTGGAGATGCTCTGTAAAGAAACAGGGTTGTGGGGCGATGATTCACACTTTAGAAGACGACGTTATGACCATACTTAAATGTCATAATGTTCATAATCACTAATTGTAACAAGAAATTTGCATAATCACTAAACGTGACAAGAAATGTTCATAATGACTAAATGTGACAATAAGATACCTTTCGTCAAAAGTCACAATGTTCTTATTCACTGAATGTGACATGATATCTTTCGTCAAAAGTTCATAATCACGAGAAATTTACATAATCACTAAATGTAACAAGAAATGGTCATAACGACTGAATATGTCAAGATACTTTTCGTCAAAAGTCAGAATGTTCATAATCACTAATTGTAACAAGAAATTTGCATTATCACTCATAAGAAATGTTCTTAATGACGAGATGCTTTATTTGTATAATCACACTTTCACAAAAGCGAAAATTTAAATTAATAGATGGACAGTCGGATGGGTGTTTGTTACTCAATCACGGATCTGGATGAAAGGCACAGATATGGATTATAATATGGCGTAGCACTACTCATAGGCCACTTTTTATCTTGGAAAAATCGAAATGTTGGATAGCATAAAAACTGCAAAACAGCGGGTGAAACCGCGGAGCACAGCTAATAAAATAATAATGATAAAAAATATTGGTGGACATTTCACACAGCTTCAACCGGCCCAAACCAAGCAAAGCTTGTACTATGAAAACCATATCTGATTGACATAAATTACCATTTAATGATTGACAACAATCAATAAAGTCAATAAAAAGCTATAATATTATATACTTTTATTATTTATTTTTTTGTTAAAGGTATATATTTCATGGGTTACACATCAATTGGACTATAGTCATTACAAGTAGGTACTTACGATATAACTACGGAATCTCTTTCTGAAGGTGACAAGGTTTTTGTATAATATCTATAGATACTTTTATTATGATAACAATAATAAAGTTTTTTATTCGGATAACTTTACCTTTAGTTACACAGAGTTCTTTATACATAATAAAAAGTGGCAACTAAACTAACGGCCCACCCGATGTTAAGCGGTTACCGTAGTCTATAGACGCTTGTAATACCAGATGTATCACTCACGCTCACCACCCTGAGACGTAGATCAAAAATATCATCATCATCATCACCATAATATCAGCTAATATATTTCTACTGCTGGACATAGACCACAAAAGATGTATTTTTTGAAACCGGAAGGTACTGGTTATTTTTATAAAAATATGTATTTATTGATTTCAGATATAACTTACTCAACATCACAACAAGGTCGACCGCTAATAATCGTATCGGGGCACAAATTCCGTATAAAGGAAGTCAAAGGATCTAAAACTTATTGGAGATGTTCAACGCATTATAAATTCGGCTGCCGCGCAGTCTTACACACCGTGGGAGGCTTTAATAACATAATCAAATGTCATAATGTTCATGATCATGAACGGTATCGTAAGACATAAAAGACGAACAAAATGACAAAACTTATTTTGCTGAAAACTCCTAATATTTTTATTATGGTAAATAACATTATTTTAATTTATGTATTGCTTAGATTTAAATGATTTGCTTAGCATAAATACATGCACCCGTAAGGGCACTGCAGCTTAACTTAGTCATGCACGCACTTACACCATAATTTTATAGCACTACGTATAAATCTTTAAAAAACTATAATAACTGTAAGATAATGTTTTTACTTTTATTTAATTCACATAGCGAAATGATGCCTCTTTTTTTGTATTATGTAACCCTCGTAACCGCTACCTATGCGTGCGCCCTCGAATAGCTTATTATAACGCTCTCCATCTCGATTTCTAACAATGATAAATACTGACGACCGATGTGGCGCGCCTGCGACGCAGAGGTTGCGGGTTTGATTCCCGCCTCTGGACAAATGTTTGTACGATCAACAAATATTTGTTCCGGGTGATCTGGGTATTTTCTATAAATAATAAAAAATATTTATATACGTATTGTATTGTATTAAATATATATCAGTCATCTAGTACCCATACAGCTCTGTTTAACAGCAGCTTACCTTGGGGCTAGATGATGCTGTGTGAATTGTCCAGCATTATTTTACTAATTTACCAAATAAATTTAATAGCTTAACTTGAGATATTTAAGACAAAATGTTTATTTGTTTCATAATTCACACAACATTTTTTACTAACTTTATTACTATTTTACTAACTTAACTTGCACGAGCTGTTTGCAAGTCTAACGGAAATAAAAACCAAAATAAGGTCGACCCATGCTTTAATTGTATTGTATTGTATTAAGTATATACCAGTCATCTAGGGCACATAAACACAGCTCTGTTTAACAGCAGCTTAAATTGGGGCTAGATGATGCTGTGTGGATTTTCCAGCATTATTTATTTATTTATATTTATAATTAGGAAGATACAGTTTCCATATACACAAGTAAAATGGTTCAAAAATATATTGGAGATGTTCCACGTACCGAGTTCAAGGATGTAAATCAGTTATGTATTAACGTCTTAAAGATAATACCTTTTAAAAAAACGCAAGCTCTGCTTAGGGCTACATGATGCTGTGTGGATTGTCCAGCATTATTTATTTATTTCATATTATTTATTGTTAAAAATGGCTTACAGGTTTGACGGTAACATTAACTAATAAAGGTCATCCTATGCTCAATATAAAAGGATACAGCTTCACAAAACATCGAGATACTGGTGCAAAGACGCATTGGAGGTGTTCGAAGTCTAGAACTGCTGGATGTAGAGCAGTTATACATTCTCTAAAAGACACAAAAAATACGATTTGTAAACTAGAAAATATTCACAACCACTTGTGATTCTATTTTGATTAAAAATAAATTAATTATTTCCAAATAAAAATATTTTTAGACTGCATTTAAATATTATCTATACATTTATAATATTGATGATATACTGACCTACAACGTAGAGCCTAAACCGCTGGACCTAGGAATTTAAAAATTTGAGGGTGTGTTCACTGTAGTGTGTGTAAGTATTCAGTAAACTGAAAGGATTTTATGAAATTCAAATTCTAGAAGGACACAGACAAAGTCGCGGGATGTTTCACTAGTTCTATATTAATATTATAAAGTGGAAAAATTTGCATGTTTGTAACAAATTAACTCAAAAATTACTAATCAGATTTCTAAAATTTTTTCACCATTTGAATGCTAGGTACATTATCCCTGAGTAACATAGGATATATATTTATGTCCATCCGTACGATAACGAGACGGGCCGCTAGTTTTTTTTTTTTAAAGTAATATACGAGCTAACATAAATTTGTTTGCAGGTTTAACATTAACATCGACGACCAAGGGTAAGCCTATGCTCAAAATAGGAAAATACAGTTTCAGAAAACACGAAGAAACAACAGCAAAGATACATTGGAGATGTGCCACAAACCGTATGGAGGGATGCAAAGCAGTGATACATACTTTAAAAGATATGACAGTCTGTAAAATCAACAATGTTCATAATCACTAGTTTATCGTTTTATATAATACGAAGTTTAACTTGAAAACAAGGTTGAATTTGGCGCTAGGTTTGCTGTAAAAAGTAAGAAATGTCATATTCTAATACTTGTCCAATACCGATCGCGTTCAAGACTGAGGCCCCTGCGGGTTGATTACTTAACTCTGTTAGCGAGCAATCTGCATTGATCTCATCTCATGTCAGTGACTATCTTTGATACTAGGACAGTAGCAATAAAGTGACAGTTTTCGTGCATAAATGTTCTGAACTTAGTTTTTTTATTCTTTTTTTCTTATGAATACTTACTTACAGCTAATTATAAGAATAGGTGCTTAAAAATAAACATGGTATAGAAGGCGAATTACACATTTTTTTTTTGTATTAAACATAAGTTTAAATATGATATTTTGCCACCATTTTCTGTTGTCTCATAAGAGTTTGTTAATGAATGTAAATAATACAATTTCTATATCGATACTTTCTTACATAATTTGTGAGTTTTATTGATTCCCGATGTATCGGCATATTCTTTTTAGTTATGATTATTAAAAAAAATATACATTTCCTCACACTGTCTCCAGAGTTGGCAACTGACTGGCTGACCGTGGCCTTTTGAAATCTGATTCTTGATAGGATATAAAGTGGTCTTATAAGGTCTTAACTTAAAGAGTCCCAATTCTCGAATAGACATCCTCTTAGACCCTTAAGAATTTCCTAGATTCAGTTTTAGAACTAGAGATTAGCAGTCAAAATAAAACCAAATTATGGTATACTAGCAGTCCGTCGCAGCTTCGCGTGGGTGCAATGAAACCGCACCCGTGCGGTGCGGTGCGGTAAATATAGCCTATATTTTTCGGGGATAATGTAGCATTCTAATGGTGAATGAATTTATTAGTACCAGTACCAGTTAGCGAACCAGTAGTTTTTGAGTTTATTTGTGTAGGGGTATAGAGTGTGTTCTCTGCTTTCCCTAATCTATGTTAGGTAATCTATGTTAAGTATCTTCATGAGGAGGTCTCCAATAATATATTAAATTGTTCCACATACTGATTTTGTATTTCCACTTTAGCTAATAGAGTTATATGTCTGAGCCTGACGAAGAGGGGGGAGAAACGACTGGCGACGCGGCTCATAAAACCTACACGTCAGAACAATTTCCTGTGGCTAGCCGCCACAGTTTGAACAAACCAAAATACAAAAATACAAACATACAAACATACAAATATTTCTTCATTATAATATTTATAGATTTAGCACGTTTAATTTTTTCAGGAATCGTTTTCGAAACATCCCAGCGCGGTCATTTGATTATGATCATAAGTGGATACAGGTTCTGCAAAAGTCGCAAAAAAGCCCAGAAGACTTACTGGAAATGTTCAACGCATGGAAACCTAGGCTGTCACGCGATAATACATACTTTAAATGAAAGTATGTTCATAACTAAATGTAATAATGTTCATACTCACACACAACCACGGTATGATTTGGTTGAATAAGAAGATTGAAGCACATTTTACAAATTGTACCAATAACATATTTAAAATAATGTGGCGTAGTTTTTTTCAAGTTACAAGTACAATCTTTTCATAAACTAGTAAAACGCTCCGGGACTTTGTCTGCGTGAGGTTTTTATACAAACAAACATCTTTTCGCCGCTTTACTCTACGAGTTGAATTTCGGTGATTCCCTTCATAGTGCATCCCTACACTTTAAGAGAAAGATACCCAAAAAAATATGATTTGATTTTTGCATTTTGGGCGGCCTCTGCAACCCAGTTGACAACTCTGGTGACAGAGTTGGCAGTTGACTGACTGACGGTGGCCTTTTTTAATCTGATTTGTAATAGGAAAATATTATGATTTAATTATAGTGGCCTTTACTTAAAAAGTTCCAATACTCGGACATATAGACATCATCTTAGATCCAAGATCATTGGGGGTCTAGGACATCACGGCTTTATTGCGTAAGCAAAATGGTAATGGAGTTCATAACTTTGTGAATCGGTTTATCTATCTTAGCGATGTCCGAAACATCTAAATTAAAAACACAGCCAGGATTTCAGGCTTAACTTTACCTTTGTTAAATTTTAGAAGTTTTAGGGTGAGTTGCACCATCTAACGTTAACGTCAAATTGTTCAATCGTCGTCGAACAATTTGACGGTAACGTTAGATGGTGCAACTCACCCTTAGACTTTGCTAAGATCTTGAAAATGATTCCCAGGGTTACGATCACCATTACCATTTGCTTACGAAATAAGACGGCTGCTCGGATAATGCTGTGGGCGTCGTCGCCGACTATATATACCAGCCAAAATGGCTTTAACAAAAAAAAAAATTATAAGTAAGTTCGTATGAGTAATTTTTATTTTTTAAAATTCTAATTAATCGTAATTCTGCTTAATAATAGGCATGATGACTGATTTTGAAAAACTGTTCTATTGTATTCAGAAGTATCGACTTTAGGCAATAAATAACCAATTATTCCAGAAATTAATGTTTAGTAGTTAAAAAATGCGATTGAAATTTGTATTTTAAAATTCACGCTAAAACGCGCGGAGTCGCGGAGTGACAGCGGTGACGTCATCATGTCATGTTTTCAATACAAAATTTTAGCAACAAGGTTCAAAATTCTGCAATATTTTTTGTTACCACCAATCAGAGAGCCTAGATGCTCCTGATCGGTGTTTAACCTTTCATGGCGGATTGCTGTATTTTGTAGTTTTATTTTATGAAAGAAAAATATTATCAATCTCGCATCTAGTGTAAAAAGATATATGATATTTGAATTCCTTGAATCTTTTTTCATAAGGTGAAAGCGTGATTTTAATGATTATTGGTTACTGTCATCATGCCTATTAGTTATCCTTGTTAGAAATCGAAAAGTCAGCGCTCGGCACGCTGATCCGCGCGTCAATGAACCGCGGATCAATAACCCGCGCGACCTTGACCTGCGCGTGTCAATGACCCGCCACGGGGCGCGCACACTCGAATATTTCATTATTATGCCACTTATTTCGATTCCCAATAATAATAAATCATAATTGAGCAGAAAACCGTAATATTTTTTTTTTGTTTACTTGGAATTTTTAAAACAAAAAATTCATTAAATATATATATATATATATTTTCATTTGTGAAACCTATCCCTTAGGTTTGGCTTGATAATGAATGACCCTGTATTTTGCATATTTTTTCAGGAATAGTTATCAAAAAAAATAAACGCGGGCATTTGATCATGATCACAAGTGGGTACAGGTTCTGCAAGAGTCGCGAAACGCTTGTCAAGACTTTCTGGAGGTGTTCTACACATGGAAACCAAGGCTGTCGCGCAGCCATACATACTTTGAATGAAAGTATGTCCATAACGAAATATAATAATGTTCATAGTCACACACAATCACGGAATAATTCGGTTTGACTCGGAAGATTGAAGCTCATTTTACCGAGCACAGCTGTCAAAACACTCAATTTTTCCTTGTATTTCCATTGTATTCCTATTTTGAAATGTATTCGATGTTTTATAAAATTTGTTATTAAAGAAAACATACCATTTTCTAAAAAGTTTAGGCTCATCGTTGTTGGTCAGCATGTCACCAAAACTATAATATTTTCAACTGAATACGTAACAACAACGTCTCGGGGTGAAAAACCGGCATTTTCGAGAACTATTACTTCGAGAGACAATCATGTGCCATCTACCAGTCTGCATTGAGTCTACGTAGTGGATTAAGAACCAACTCTCGCTTGAGAGTAGGCCAGTGTCCCAGCTGTGTACCTAACCATTATAAAGCTGTCACACAAAATGTTAACTTTACAATACTAGATTTTTTTTATTAGACATAACGTTTGGGCGATTCCGCTATAGATGACATTTTTTTTAATCACGTGCATCGAGAATCAAGAAAGTCTAAATGTAATATATATTTTCGATTTTACTCTTTGGCGAGTTTTAAAATATTACCATCCAAAGAATGGGTACAATCTGAAAAATCATACCTAGCAACACTAGTGCAAAACATCTGATATTGACAGTTTGAGGTTATGTTTTACCGGTTAAACTTGAAGTGACAATATTTATTTATATTCCTGTTTCAAGAAATGTAAGTATATGTTGTTATTTATTAAGCATTATCGAGTCTTAGAATACTTTGTTAAATTGTTGCACCCGCGATACAAAAGATAAAAAAAAAAATGTTTTTTTTTTCATGGAAATAAAGTGCTAACATTCTGATACTTTATAAAAGTAAGAAGAAATCAAAGCTCAACTTAAATTAATCGTTTTTAAAAGTGTAATGATTGTTAGGTTTACTTGAACATTAACTTATTTTTGCACCCGCGATCTTGATGTCAGATTACCTTTTGTCACTAACCTTTTTGTGTGACTAATTACATATTTTGTTGTTTTGATATGCCTTGAATAATAATATATCTATAATACTATTGATGATATATATTTCATAATATGTTTGTTTATATTATATTCTGTATGTTTTACAGAAATATCGGGTAAAATGACAACAAAGCAACCCAAGGAGACTGCTTCGCAGAAATATAGACGGAAATTGAAAGAAAGTCCTGAGCTCCAAGCCAAACACCTCCGTCGGGAAAGGGCTCGTGATTCAAAACGGAGAAAAGTAATGAAAAAGAAAATGGAGACAGATGTAGATTTAAAAATATTGGCTAGAAATCGATCCAAAGAAAGAATGCAGGCATTTAGAAAGCGGCGTAAAGAAGATAGATAGAAAATACTTTATTGAACACCACTTTATAACAAATTTGACAAGAACAATCTTAATTACTAACAGGTATTACAATGGGCGGCCTTATCGCTAAATAGCGATCTCTACCAGACAACCTTTGGATAAAGAAGAACAAGTTAAACAAAAATGTACTAGATACAACAGTGCTCGCTTACTAGGAAGCTGAAGTTGAAAATCTGTTGCACCCGCAATGACAATTTAACCCTTCCTCCTGACTTTTAAAATATTATTCTAAAATCTTGATTCTATTCATTCCTAACTAACACATCCCTTACATATCTCAGCCTTAACCGTGTTATTTATTAGACAGTGACAAAGGTATATCTGAATATTAAAAAAATATTTGAAAAACTATGAAATATTATATTATTGAATTTCTTTAATTATTTTAATTGCTCATCAAATTACTTATGGCTCTATCGTGATAACGTTGATACGAGCTCGAAGTAGGCTCGCAGTAATACAATCTAAGCAGTTGTTGCGCACAACTTAGTTCGCGCGGAAAATTATTATTAAAATACACTTATTAACCTTACTCTTGAATATAAAAACCGTATCCGTTACGTAGTTTAAAGATCTACGACATGTTTAATACTAGTCGAGATAATAAATAAGATAGAATGCATTTGGAATATGATTAAATAAACCTGTTCTATTTCCAGATATTATTTCATTTACGACTACAGCGAAAGGCAATACAGTAATCTTATTAGCTGGATTCAAATTCACTAAAAGAGTTTGTACAATGCAAGGACGCAAGGTTTATTGGCAATGTTCCTACAGGCAAGGCTGCCATGCAAGACTTCATACAGTTGATAATCAAATTGTCAAATGTCATAATGTACATAATCATGCACCAAACATTAATTAGATAGTAGTATAGTATACCTGAGATTTGAATGATTGCGGACTTATTACTTACGACACAGCGCGACTTCACCCGCGTTTTTGCAGTTTTCAATACAATTTCAATTCAATGCAGTTCACAGAAACAGTCAATTTTTCCGGGATAAAAAACCTATGTGTTATTCCAGGACTTAAGCCATCTACATTCCAAATTTCATCACAATCGGATAAGTAATCACGGAGATACGTGGTAACAAACATTCACACAGATACATCGTCAGGAAAACGCGTACGAACGTAAAATAAATACCATGTTTTAAATTGTTTTAAAATGATAATAGACCTTTTGCTCTACCGTGTTTTTTTTTTTTTTTTTTTTTTAGCCTATACTACCCTTATCTTTATGTTCTTAGTGAATTAAAAATATTATGGTCATAATTATGTTATCATAGGCTGTGTTATACTAAGATTGAATTTAATGTCTAACCCAAGTCTTAAAATAAACTATCATTTTAGCGGCTCGCTAAGTAATTTGTCATTTTTGTCAATGAACAAAGACGATGACAGATTTGAAAGACACAATATTATCTAACAACCTTTTGTTATAATGTGATTATGAATAAGACCGTAATTGTACAACCTGGGGACTTACTCTTCAACGCAATCCTAATCCCAATTTCATTCCAATTCTAATTTACTGCTGTCAAACTTTTGGACTCTTGGAAACATGGTTGAATTTGGCTAAGGTTGTCATGAAATGCCATATTCCATACTTGTTCAACCGATTGCGTTCAAGATTGGCCCCTGGTCTTAACTAAATGAGTGCAAACTAATCGGTGTGCTATATTTGTTTTCCTATTTCCTCTTTCTTCCTTCTTCCTCCTCCTTTTCCTCCTGATTGTAAGTTCTTTAAATAATTTATCGGTTAATGCTAACGAAAAAAGGGTTGTTTAATTTCACTATACCTACATTATCGATATGTGGTATGTATGTTTGTATTAGGCTTTAGAATAAGAAGAGCGTAACAAAAATTATATAATATGCAATGTTTTGGTTAACGGTTAACGGAAATAACCTGTTATTTATTTTCAGAAGTTCAATTGACGTTATCAAAATATGGCAAGCCAGTTATATTTGTAGCAGGCTTTAGATTTTACAAAAAGCGCGCTTTTAAAAATAAAACTCATTGGAGTTGTTCTATGCACTACAAAGGCTGCCGTGCAGTGATACACACCATCGAAGACTTGACTGTTACCAGGTGTTTCAATGAGCATAATCATCCAGTAATAAATTACTAGACAAAAAAATGGGCAAAATCCTACTAATATTATAAATGTGAAAGCCTGTGTGTGTGTGGGAATGCTTGTTGCCACGTATCTCCGTGACGACTTAATCGATTGTGTTGAAGTTTGGAATGTAGATGACTTAGGGAATACATAGGCTACTTATAACCCCGGAAAAATTTGCTGTTCCTGTGGGATAGCATAAAAACTACAAAAACGTGGGTGCAGCTGGGTGGGTCAGCTCGTAAATAATAAAATATATAAATAAATGATGCTAGACAATCCACACAGCATCATCTAGTCCCAAGCTATTTGTCACCTTTGTTGCGTTTGTTTACAACAAGTAGCGTTGACTCAGAGAACGCAGGTGGGAGTGGCCAAACCGGTTGAGACTATAAATAGTGGGGTTGTCGAATTCTCACTTTCGTTCCCTCCGTAGACCAAGGCACGTGCTTGATGATCCCGATGACGTGATCGCCTCCGCTAACGCGGAGGCATTCACGCATTTTTTCAGGCATTGCTTATTTTATTTATTTTATGTCTAACTAACTATTTTAAATTACTTTTTTTTATTATTTCCTTGTTTTAATATGAGTTCTGTGTTTCTGTGTTATCCAATAAAAACTTTCTTTGTTTTTTTCTTTAATATAATGTAGGATCTAGGCTTCCGTGAAGTTAGCCGTTTGTGATACGCAAAGAGAATTTAGTTTAAAAAAGCTCCATTGCGCATCGAAACGGCTAATTTCACTACGGCCGAGATCCGTCGTGAGATACAGATATTTTTATTTTATTTAGTGTTATTGTCCAACATTAAGTTAATTTGCACATCATTTTGTTAACATCGGTATTCCAAAAAACAAAACAGTTTTACTGTTATTTTAAGTATCTGTATTTTACATCGCAATAATAAACTTAATTTTGATATTGTTTCAGATCCTATGTTCAAGATGTCGCCATTGGGCAAGCCGAATATAATAGTATCAGGACATAAATTCTGCATAAAAGGAATAAAAGGAATTAAAACATACTGGCGTTGCTCAAAGCATAAGAAAAGCGACTGTCGCGCATTGTTACATACCGTTGATAATATAATTACTAAATGCTATAACGTACATAATCATTACTAAACTTAGGCCATGACAGAGGCCTTCAGGCGGCCTAAAAACTCTGTCACCAGAGTTGGCCACTGACTCATACGAACTTACTTTTATTACTAAACTTTTAAAACAGAGTTTTTACCAGAGTTGGCCACTGACTCATACGAACTAACTTACTTACTAAACTTTAACATTACATGTATAAAATAATGGCGCCCACCGTTTGTCCTTTTTTCTATGCATGTTTGTAAACGCTTAGATCTTTAAAGGCCCAACGGATTTTGATGCGGTTTATCAATAGATAAGCATGAAAATAAATTAAATGAAATATTTTATTGTTTGTGGACCTTACAACTAGTTAGGTATAAGGTAGTACAATTGCTAAGTGATTCAAGAAGAAGGCTTATTTGTACTATAGTTTGAGCACCCGGGGGGTGGGTTGCTAGTAATTTATATACACATTTGATATAATCAGTAATCTAACGGTTGAGGGTATAAGTTTAAGAACATTATTATTATTTTGTTTGTGTTTAAGTTACATATTGCCTTATTTATTTATTACTAGAAATGCAAAATATTGATTAAAGTTTCATAATAATATATACTAGAAGTTTGATTATTTTAGGCTTCATGGTGATGTGGTAGATGATTTGTGAACCTGAAGACATTATTAAAATTAACTGTTATTTTAGCGGCTTGCTAAGTATTGTATTTCCTTGCCATTCTTATGTCAATTAACAAAGACGGTTTATATATTTGATTGTCACTACATAGGTTTAAAGAAAGGTTATGAATAAAACCCTAAATGTTGACTCCACTCGCTGTAAAGACAACATTCGCAGAAAGTTCGCAGGTAGCAGAACGACAAAGAGTTAGTAGTTTTAAGAGTAGTAGAGTTCTTTGTGATAGAGCTCGTCCGGGGAAGGACTAACACTATTTCTGCTGCCAAGCAGTAATGCTCGCATTGCAGTGCTCCGGTGTGAAGGGTATGGGTTCCGGTGAAATTACTGGCACATGAGACTTTCAATCTTAGCCTCAATGCGGCAACCCGCGATTGATACCTCTGGTATTGCAAGCGTCCATAAGCTACAGTAACCGTCTTACCATCTTGTGGGCCGTACGCTTGCGCCACTTCAGTTGTATAAAAAAAAGACGGTTAATGCAACTAATGCGGCTAGGCAACTAGCCTCAGATGGTTTTTTATGCCATTTTTATGTCCAGCAGTGAACCTACCGAGTGGTGGTAGATGGTGATGGCTAAGATCGGCCGCCATGGCACTCTGGGGGGGTTACTAGCAGTGGGCGTTTATCTACGGATAATGATGTATGGGGGTGTGTATTAGCTTTGTTGTTGTTTTTTTTTTTTTTTATACAACTGAAGTGGCAACCAAGCGTACGGTCCACAAGATGATAAGCGGTTACCGCAGCCTATGGACGCTTGCAATACCAGAAGTATCACTCACGGGTTGCCACCCTGAGACGTAGATGGTAAGTCTCATGTGCCTGTAATTTCACCGGAAACCATACCCTTCGGACCGGAACACAGCAATGCAAACATTACTGCTTTGCGGCAGAAATAGGTATGGTGGTAGTCCTTCCCCGGACGAGCTCTATCACAAAGAACTCTACTACTCTTGTCTGAGTAGGTGGCGTTCAAAAAATGTTATCGATATTTTTTTTAACATTGTTTCAGATGTTATTTTAGCACGCTCTTCAAGGAATAAACCTATGTTCATAATAAAAGGATACAAGTTCAGTTTAAAACAGAAACGAGGAATGAAAACTTACTGGCAATGTTCAACACACAGACAACGAGGCTGTCATGCACTATTACATACCTTAGATGACAATACTATACTAAAATGTCGAAATGTACACAATCATTAGAACTTGAGAAGGAAATTCATTATACTAAAAACTATGATAAAACTTTTTGCATATTTTGTTACATTTAAGTGAACACTCACTAACTTAAAAATAATTAAAAAATAATACTTGAATACTAAGAATGTTGATATAGTTGTTGATAAAATATACCTGGTGGTCATCATCTAGCCCCAAGGTAAGCTGCTGTTAAACAGAGCTGTAATATGGGTACTAGATGACTGATATATATTTAATACAATACAATACATACATAGATAATTTTTATTATATATAGAAAATACCCAGAACACCCGTAAGAAATATTTGTTGATCGTACAAACATTTGTTCCGAGGCGGGAATCGAACCCGCAACCTCTGCGTCGTAGGCGGACCTGCGCCCGCTGCGCCACATCGGTCTTCTTTAGCAAGAGTCCGTCTTGGTGTGTACCACCGTAGTGTCAGATATTCTATGTACGTTCTGGTTCTAACCTGGTTTAGTTTTTGAAATAAAGCCGAATGTTTATTTTAACAGATCACTAACGCTAAAACTGTTTCAGGGAATACATTTGAGAAGACAAAAAAAGAAATGACACAAATGATTGTTGGAGGTCATAAGTTTTATAAGAAACAAAAGCACGGCTTAAAAATGTACTGGCAGTGCGCAAACGCGAAGCGTGGATGTCGCGCTAAAATACATACACTGGCACTGGATGAAACTATAATTAAATATAATGACGAACATAATCATTAATTACCATATGAAATATATAAACGGCTTATACATATGACATACACAAGTGGTAATGGTAAATAGCCGTTTATATATTTAAAATGATTTCTAATCACTATAGTTTCAATTCTTTTGGTTAATTTGTTTGAAAATTATAAAATTAAATGTTATTTCACTTTTAATTTGTTATATTTAATATATTTAAAGCATGATGTTATTTTATAGTTATGACAATGTGATATTATTTCTAGCAACTAAAATAATGGTTAACTAAAGTAGGTACCTACGTGTATCTAAACTAAATGCTTTTTTTTATTTTATCTCAGCAAATGACAAGGCGATTAAGTCGCTAGCCTGATGTAAAGCACCACGACTGACCATAACAGATACAGTGCCACCCAAAGCTTAAAGTTAAGTTCTGCGTGGCACTGCTCGCTCATCACCCCGAGACGTTGTTGTTTAGTCTCTTTCGCCCAGTAATTTCACTTGCTACAGTTCAAACCTAAACACAGTAATGCTGCACACTACTGCTTGGAGGTAAAATATCTGGCACTGCGGTGGTACACACCAAGATGGACTCTTGCTGAAGAGTCCTACCACTAAGCTTATCAGTAATGGGTTAAAGTTCATGAGAAAGTTCAATTCGCACCTTCTGACAACTCTGCACGTGTTCAATATTGCTATAGTTCTCACAACGGATCTCGGCCGTCGTGAAATTAGCCGTTTCGATGCGCTATGGAGCTTTTTCAAACTAAATTGTCTTTGCGCATCACAAACGGCTAACTTCACGGAAGTCTAGATCCGCTGTGCGAACTATACTTATCTATGTTTTTGCATCGGTATGTTAATATGAATCAAAGGTTGGAAAAATTGCATATGATTAACACCGATTGATAAGACAGTTGAAAACATGAACATTTTATGACTGTTTTTCACTAATTTTTTTTCAAATATGTCGTTTTTAGTAAAGATCGCACGCGTATTAATTATTATAAATTTATATATCTGTATAAACATTTTAATTTAATAATAAATTATAATTATGTCCCAGGAGCAACATTTGAAAAGTCAGAGCGAAAAAATTCAAAGATTATTGTGGTAGCTGGTTATAAATTCTATAAAAAACAAAATCACGGTTTAAAAACATACTGGCAGTGCTCCGAGGTAGCGCGCGGATGGCTCGAAAAATACATACGATAGATTCAAATATTATTAAATATAATTACGGTCATAACCATTGATTAAGAGCTGGTAGAGACTTTAGGGTTTAAGATCAATGGTGGTTTAAACCATAAGAGAGAGTTTAATCTCCGGTCTCCGATTATTTCATAAGATCAATGGTAGTTAATCGACCATGATAATGATAATGATAATGATGATAATGATAATGATAATATTTATTTCTCTTTAGACATGTTACATGTACTTAGATTCGTCTTATAAATAAACATACTTTTAGTAGGTAAGTAAAAAAATTATAGGTTTACTATACCTATTGCTAGGTACCTTCTACACTAAAATAAAATAAAATGCTTTGAGACAACAAACTGATGAATAAAATTGAAATAGTAATCTAATAATAAAATATAAGTTCAAACAGTAACAAAACGTCATTTACCTAATAATAATAATATAGTCACAATGTCGCTAGGTCATCCATCACTATTGTTTTCACAAAACATGTATTTATCAGCCAAGGCTTCGTCAATTTTATAATAACTTTTATATAATAAACATTTTTTAATGAAGTGATAAAATTCTATGTCATTCTTATTTTTTATGTCAGTTGGAATACTATTATATAATTTAATGGATATACACATAAAACTGTTTTTTGTTTTCGTTAGCCTAATACAAGGCGCCATGATATTATTTTTGTGCCTTGTGTTATAGTCATGAACATCATTTTTACATTTCATAAAACAACAGTTTTCTCGTGCATGCACAATGTTTTGGTATATGAATTCACATATCATAGTCATAATACCTAATTCTCTAAATCTAAGTCGACAAGAGTCCGTTTTTTTCATGTTTAGAATGTACCTAACACAACGTTTTTGAAGAACGAAAACCCTAGTTGACTCAGCTGATGTACCCCAGAACATTATCCCATATGTCATTAATGAATGAAAGTATGCATAATATACAAGTTTTGCTGCTTTGATACCCCCCAACTCGTTAATTTTTTTGATTGCATATGTTGCTGAACTTAACTTCTTTGTCAATTCTTCTATATGAACTGCCCATGTTAGTTTAGAGTCTAACCACACTCCTAAAAACTTAATTCGGTCAATTGTGGGTAAAAATAAATCCCTTAGCGTTTTTTGTACTGATTGATTTTGCGATACACTGGTTCCTAGCCAAAATTCTATTACATGTGTTTTATCAATGTTTAATAGTAAGTTATTTACAGCAAACCACTTTTCTAAATTGGGCATAACATCCCTGAGCTTGTCAATAAGACTATCGTTAGTTTTATCCTTAATAATTAAACTAGTGTCGTCAGCAAATAAGACCATGTCAATATTCTTACATACTACAGATACATCATTGATGTATATTAAAAACAATAGAGGTCCTAATATGGATCCTTGGGGAACACCTAAAGTGATTCTACTTTTATTTGACCTGACACCATTTATCTCAGTTACTTGTTCTCTTTGAAAAAGATAAGATTCAAGTATTTGTAATTCATTGCCGCGGACACCGTAGTGTTTTAACTTTCCAAGTAATATTTCATGTGAGACACAGTCAAATGCTTTTGAAAGGTCACAAAAAACTCCATAAGTTTTTTGTGATCCCTCAAGGCCCGAGAGAATATCTTGCATAAGTCTTGTAATCGCATGCCGCGTTGATTTTTTCTTTTGAAATCCAAATTGTCTGCTACATAAGAACTCATTGTCCAAAAAATAAGAAACAAGTTCTTCAGCCACATATTTTTCAAAGACTTTGCTTAAACTAGGAAGCACTGATACTGGCCTATAATTATTGCAAGAAGTAGTTTTTCCTTTTTTAAGCAAAGGCACTACTTTTGCAATTTTCATTTTATCAGGAAATATACCCTTTTCAATACTATTATTAATAATGCATACAAGTGATGATGTCATTACACATTCCAACCTTTTCAACAAATAAGGTGTAATGTACCAAAAATCATTTGATTTTTTTGGTTTCATGCTTCGAATAATTCTTGTAACCCGACTAACGTTTAAAGGCTTTAATACAAATGTATTACTAGTGACTGGAATAAAGTTACTTAAAAAACTTAATGAATCACTAATAGAAAATTTAAGATCACATGTCAGATTATTAGCTATATTTACAAAATAATTATTAAGATGGTTGGTAATGTCAAAATTATCACAAATTAATATATTATTATCATCTATTATTCCATCACATTTATTATCACAGTTGGCATTATTTTTACCTGTTTCTTCTTTTATAATCTGCCAGACACATTTTATTTTATTTACCGATTTTTCAATTTTTTCTGATATTTCATTTTTTTTTGCCGCTAAACAAACTTTTTTAAACACTTTGCTATATTTACTGACGTATGATTTTAAAACAGAGTTATCATTAAAGTTGCTAAGAGCATATAGATCAAACAGTCTCTTTCTTGATATTAAAATTCCTTTTGTGGCCCACGTATAAAAGCATTTTGGTTTAGTTTGACCTATTTCTACGACGGGCATATATTCATCCAGATTTTTAAGAAAACCGGTAAAATATGCGTCATAATCAATGTACAGTGATGAAGTCAGTATATTATTATTGTATTTTGTAAGACTATCTTTTAATTTATTCATCTTAACATCACTTATTTTTCTAATTTTTATCTTCGATGGCTTTATTACATCAACGTTAAGTGTTATATTCATAGATTGAGCATAGTGATCAGATTTTACACCAGGTAATACTTTAATATTTTTAACAGCACATGAATCAGTAAAAAAATTATCCAAGCAAGACATGGTCGAAGAAGT
This sequence comes from Colostygia pectinataria, assembly GCA_951394395.1. Classification (NCBI taxonomy): domain Eukaryota; kingdom Metazoa; phylum Arthropoda; class Insecta; order Lepidoptera; family Geometridae; genus Colostygia; species Colostygia pectinataria. The sequence goes on along the minus strand of OX596357.1, from coordinate 3,044,459 downwards.
TACTCTAGTGTAATGGATATGTTATGGATAGGATGGATAGTTGGATAGTTTAAACTATCGATTAGTGTAAACTCGGCCCAACCACAAACACGACCGGGAATAGGACATAGGCTACATTTTATCCCGGAAAAAAGTACGGTTCCCGAGTTCCACGCGAAAGAAGTCGCGGGCAACAGCTACATATATAAATGTTTACATGATCTGCAAATATTTGTACCGGGGTCTGGGTTACCACGTAATTTAAGCATGTTTTTGCATAAAATTATGCTAGTGTTCTATTGGTGCACGACCGGGTTTGAACCCACGACCTTAGGATCGGAAGGCGGGGTCACTACCACTAGACCACCGGTGCTCTCAATGCCAGTGCTCTCATACGGTGAAGGAAAACATCGTGAGGAAACCGGCATGTCCAAGTACTAAAAATTCGAAAGACATGTGCCATCCACCAATCCGCATTGGGTCCGCGTGGTGGATTAAGACCTAATCACTCTCTCCCGAGAGTAGACCAGTGTCTCAACAGTGGGAACATTAGAAGGCTGTCATGATGATGATGCTAGTGTTCTATCAGTTAGATTAAGTTCTCCCATATTAGATGCTTTGCTTTAACCTTGATGACGCTGTGTATAAATATCCGCCAATATTCAAATATATATGTATTTCGACTTTCGACTATCAACTTGTTCAATGCATACTAGCAGTCCGTTCCAGCGTCGCGCGGGTGCAATCAAACCGCACCAGTGCAAAGCCTGGGTGGGTCACTGGTAAAAAATATAGCCTATGTTACTCAGGGATAATGTAGCATTCCAATGGTGAAAGAATTTCTGAAATCGGATCCTACCGATCCGATCCGATTTCAGAAATTTTTTGAGTTTATTCGTAACAAACAAAAATACAAAACTTCTCTTTTTATAATATTAGTATAGATTATTATGGTGTCTAGTTACGTGAGTATGTGTGTTAAAAATACTTTGATAAACAACCAGACCTAATTTTTACCATCTTTTAAGTTTTTATCGGTCTATAGTAAGTTGTGGATAACGCTGTTGGTTATATGTTAATTAAGTCTGTTTCATATCTACCATTTACTCAACCATAAATGTATAACTGTTTGTTATCCCGAATAAATAAAATAAAATAAAATAAAATCTCGGTCAGTTTTTATTCATTGTTTTAATATCATCATTATTGACAGCCTGTATCCACTGCTGGGTACAAGTCTTTATTTTGATGCCATGTATTCCTATTTTTAGCAGATCGCATCCAAGATAGCACATCTTTATTGTTCTGATTTAATAAACCAACCTGGCTGGTAGCACCTTATTCTAATAAAATAGTATTCATTTTAATAGTTTAAAATAATATTCAATAGTATGACACCAGTTGGTAAAGGTTTGTTTTTTTTTGTAAATACCTGCTGTAAAATACATGATAAGCTAACTGGAACTGAAACCGGGTAATTTTTAATGTAAATCTTCTATTTATTTACAGAGTATGTTGGTATAGCAGAAGGTAAAGGGTTTACCAAAGATGGAAGACCACGCAGAAGAAGAAAATATGAAGAACCTCTTTTATTAAGAAAAATTAAAAAACAGCAAATGAAAATTGAGAAAAACTCTTTGAAAGAACCATGCAACGAAAAATGTCACAAAAAGTGTTACACAAAATTTACTACTCAGGAACGACAAGAAATTAATATTAAATTCAATACCCTTGATTACGAATCCCAAGGATTTTATATTAAAAGTTTAATCAAAGAATTGCCGGTTGCTCGTAGATCTCAAATATCTATAAATCCTAGAAGAAAAAGAAGCATGAGATACTATTTAAAATGTAATAATGATGTCAAGATAGAAGTCTGTAAAATCTTTTTTCTAACTACTTTGGGCTACAAACCGAACAATGGCAAAAGAATTTTAACAGCTATTAATAACCCGATGTGTGCTCAAAAAGATTTACGGGGACAATACCATAAAACCAAAAAAAAACTAAATTCTGTCTCAGAATAGCCTCAGTTAGAAGGGGAAGACCTCGACGCACGTATTACGATCAAATTGAAGACGTGCTAAAGAAAGGCCAGGTCAGGAGTACCCTAAACCGACGAGCGTGTATGAAGAATGTGATGAGAGTAAATGAAGCAAAACAGGTGTGTCAGGATCGTAGCAAGTGGAAATCCGTGGTCTCTGCCTACCCCTACGGGATACAGGCGTGAATTTATGTATGTATGTATGTAAATAGCCGTAGGATAGCCTAAAAATTTAAAAACCTAGGGTCAAACTGCCGAGCATAACTAGTTTATATTAAATATTAATAAAATAGTATTCAATAGTTATGATATCAATAAAGGTTTGATTTTTAGATAAAATACCTGCTCTATGAGAAATACTAGATAAGATAACTGGGATCAGGATTGGATTTTTTCTTATTTGTTCTATCTATTTAGGAGTATCTATCTAACCAGCCGGTAACACACACTGTTGATTAAAAGTCTCTTCTCTATCACGCCGATAGGCGATCTTGTGCCAGCCGGATCCATCGTTGTACCACTGCGCTCACAATGTCGCTAGCTCAACGGGTCTGCCTCTTGACCGCCGGATATCTCTGGGCCACCTTTCCGTGACTGCTCTTGTCTACCCAATACTGATTGTTACTATTTATTCACAGAGTATGGTGGTATATCAGAATGTAAAGGATTGACCAAAGATGGCAGACCACGGAGAAGAAGAAAATACGACGAACCACTTTTTCTGAGAAAAATTAAGAAACAACAAATGAACATTGAAAAAAACTCGTTGAAAGAACCATGCAACGAAAACTGTCACAAAAAGTGTTACACAAAATTTACTACTCGAGAACGACAAGAAATTAATGTTAAATTTAATACCCTTGATTACGAATCCCAAGGAATTAATATTAAAAGTTTAATCAAAGATATGCCGGTTGCTCGACGATCTCAAAAAACAAAGAATCCCAGAAGAAAAAGAAGTATCAAGTACTATTTCAAATGTAATAATGACCTCAGAATAGAAGTCTGTAAAATATTTTTTCTAACTACTTTGGGCTACAAACCAAACAATGACAAAAGAATTATAAAAGTTGTTAATAACCCCTTCTCTGACCAAAAAATTTTCGGGGACAATATCAAAGAAATAAAAACATACAAAAATCTAGCTCAAAATAGATTACTATTCTGATTGGTATATGAGTAAGTAACTTTATGAGTAAGTAGCATTTAAATGTTTGGTTTCATAAGCCAATGTCAATTTAAGTCCTTGTTCTTTTCATCGATTAACCACGTTAACAAATTGGCAAATAGTTAACCATTGTTCTACATGAATCTAATAATAAACTTTTAATGAATCAGTTACATAATAGCTTCTTATGTTTTTAAAAACAAACCTTACAACTGTATCCAAGTCAATATTATTCGTTGATGCACAAAACTACAAAATCAGGACAGACAATTAAGTCACATAAAGTTAAACTAACATTATGTTTTTTTTAAGATTTAGTCAATTAATAGCTAACTCGTGCGGTTTCACTTGCGTTAATTTTTCGCATTGTACACTTTCCCTGGACTTTTACAATTATTTGAAGGCCAAAGTTATTGAAAATGGTCCAGCCGTTTTAAAGTTGTAGCGGGACTAACAAACAGCAGTTATTGAATTAATTGACGAGAAAAACGTAATCGATTTACTCGAGATTTTTCAGACAAAAGGCAACAACATGGGGGGATGGGGTGTGTTTTTAGTATTTTGTTTAGATTGATATAAATTTATAAACTCATAATACCTTGTGAATGGAATGTCTGATTTGAATAATTCAAAAAGTAATCTACAGGTATTGAAGCAGTCTTGAATATAAAATAATGTATTCGAATAAATATTAATATAAAGGTATATAAACGTGGTCTGATTTTGGTTAGCATTTCTATCAACTTTTAACATGTAAAAAAGAAGTTACATTGCATAACTACAATTAATAGTTCGACATATGGTATCCCGACGTTTTTTATAGATATTAATATGTTCTTTAATATTGCAGAACATTTTTTTTCTTTTGTCAATAGTTTTCGCAGTGCATGCGATGAAAGATATTTAAGGGCATTGTTTTTCACGTACACTTTGGGTTACATTATTCAAATATATCTAGGGATCCCTATTTCTTTCTAATAATAAATATAGCATTCTAATGGTGAAAGAATTTTTGAAATCAAACCAGTCGTTTTTGAATTTATTCGTAACAAACAAAAATGCAAACATACATAAACACAAATCTTTCTTTTTAAAACTTTAAGTACAGGTTATTTTCTAAAATAGTATTTATTTTAATGAATAAAATAGCATTCAATAAAATGACACCAGTTAAGGTTTGGTTATTAGGTAAAATACTTGCTCTATAAGAAATACAAGATAAGCTAACTAGGATCGGGACTGAATTTTTTCTTATTATAATCTATCTATCTACGAGTATCTATCTAATCAGCCACCGCTGCTGATTAAAGGCCTCTTTTCTATCACGCCTCTTTTGGCGATCTTGTGTTGTTTTCCCATTGCCCTTATCATCCGTTTATCAGGTCTGTCTGTCTCTTGACCGCCGGATATCTTGGCCACCATTTCGTGACTGCTCTTGTCCATCTACTATCTATTTACAGAGAATATTGGTATAACAGAAAGTAAAGGATTTACTAAACATGGTAGACCACGCAGAAGAAAAAAAATATGAAGAACCTCTTTTAGTGATAAAAATGAAGAAACAACAAATGAAAAACGAAAAAAACTTATTAAAAGAACCATGCAACATTTAAATAAATACATGTTGTACTTAAATTCGCCACACAACAAAAACTAAACTAATTATAATATATTTTATTTCAACAAAGATCTGCAATGCAATGGTTATATGTATAACAGTAATTTTACATAATATTTTAACTAACATAATGTTTTTATAACCTTTTCTGAAAACAAAAATGTGTTTTTTTTCAGTAGCTGTATTCACGACTTCGACAAAAAATCAACCAATGATTATGCTGGCGAATTATAGGTTTTGTATTAACCACAAAACAAGCACAAAAATCCATTGGCATTGTTCTACGCATAAAGTGTCTGGTTGTCGTGCCAAAATACATACGTTGGCAGGTGATAATATCATAATAAAATGTGACAATATACATAACCATTGATAATTGATGTATAACATAATTAGTAGTTATTTATACTAACTTGAATTACGATTAATAAGCCAAGTTGTCTTATTCAATGAAGGAAAACATAATAACATTTTAAGAACTAAAAATTTATAAGACAGTTTGGGTCCGCGTGGTAGATCAAGACCCAATCACGCTCTAACGAGGGTAAGCCAGTGTCTTAACACTTATATGTGCCATGACTTAATACTATAAGTTGCAATTACTATTTCTTTCTAATTTAAGAAAATGTATAAATAAATAAAATATCTTTTTTTGCCAGAATACAGATCAATTGTATTTATAAAATAAAAACACCTATGTAAATACATTTTCTAATTCCACAAATAATTAAACATTTTATTTCAACATAGTGCAATTCAGTGCAAAACAGTGTTTGTTTAACAGTATTTTTTTTACATAATATGTATACTTAAGTGAGTACATAATATATTTTAAAAACCTTTATTCCGAACACATTAATGTTTTTTTTTTCAGAAGCATTATTCACGATTTCAAAAAAAAAACAGCCCTTGATTATGCTGTCGAACTATAGGTTTTGTATTAGTCATAAGACTAACACGAAATATTACTGGCAATGTTCTACGCATAAAATCTATGGTTGTCGTGCCAAAATACATACATTAGCAGGTGAAAATATCATAATAAAATGTGACAATATACATAACCATTGATAATTTATGTATTACATAATTAGTTTTTATAATTGTATTACATATCAATGAGCCAAGACATCATATTCAATGAAGGAAAACATTGTGACATTTTAAGAAGTCAAAAATTTGAAAGACGCTCCAGTCCATCAACCCGATTTGGGTCCGCGTGGTGAATTAAGACCCAATCACGCTCGAGGTCAATGTCCCAACATTTGTACCTGCCATGAAAAATATAGTTTGTATTAATTGTTTCATTCTTATTTAGGAATATGTTTATTATAATAAAATTGCAATTTTTGGAAAGTTATGTAGAATAAAAACATCTATCACAGCACCAATAATAAATACATCTTATAATTAAAGATATGCACACAATTATTAATAAAATATTCAATAGCAATATTTGCTAAAGAACTTTTTTTCTAATAAAAGTAATATTTATATTTTAACATATTACCCTAATAATGGTCAAATATCGCTACCGGATGCTAACATTTTATTGCTATTTTACATTTACATTGCAGAAGCGATATTCAAGAAGTCTTCGCGAGGGCAACGCGTTATATATCTTGCTGGTTATAGGTTCTGCAAAAACAAAGTGATGGGGCAAAAGATATATTGGCAATGTTCCACGCACAAGCACAGAGGTTGCCGTGCAAAAATACACACTATTGATAACGATACCATTATCAAATGTTATAATGTACATAATCATTGAGTTTTTAGCGCTCTTTCCTCATAGTATACGAAGAACAAAATCTCTGGTATTAGGTATACATGTTAACTTAGTTTTGAGATTTTGCTTTTCAATATCTTGTAATTTCAGCGTAGACACATCCTGTTTTTTAAGAATCTTCCTATATTTAATAATTAATAAAAACTTGTTTGTCTGATTATCAATAAAATTATTAATTATTGAGTTAAAATAATTGATGCAATGCAAATTTGGTAACATTTGGTCTTCAATTCAGCAAATATTTTGTCTAAGTCACAATAATTATATTTTATAACTTGGTAATTTTGATAAAAGTCTCTAAGTCATCCTGTAGTTTTTTTTATTATATAAAAGTTACATTGAAATCTAATTAAGTAAACGTATTATTTATTCTTAAAGATATTGTAAAAAGTTGTACTTTCAGGAACATTTACGGTTTCCACAAGAGGAAAATCGATACTTTTGTATAAAGGTCACAAATTCTATCTACACCAAACACTTCCATTAAAAACTCACTGGCATTGCGCTTTAAAATATAAATTTCAATGTCGTGCAAAAATACACACATATGATGGTAAAATTCTTCAAAAGAACGTTGTACATAATCATAAATTATAAAAAATATACCTATATAAGTGGCGCCCTGACCCAGCGAGAAGGCAACGCGGCAGACCAAAACGGAGATGGCGGGACGAACTAAATACATTTTTGGTAGATTGGAGATTTTTGGCTTGGGCTCGAGACGTCTCAAGGGAATGGGGGGAGGCCTTTGCCCAGCAGTGGGACACCAACGGCTGATATAATAATAATAATATATAAGTAATATATAAGGCTTGAAACGCATCGACCGAGTTGCGAAACACTATGCTACGTTCAATGACTGGTATTGCCGATGTAGGGAACAATACAGCTAAACTTAAGTGGGACTTGGCTAGAATGCACCTGAAAAGTAGGCACACACGATCACACCATGACTGCCTGAGGATGGAAGGCGACAGAGGGGTCAGCATCATACAGTCTTAGTTGACCGAGCAAGCGAAGCGAGTGAAGCATCTCGGCTTCAAGTCTGGTAAAATTGGCTTTTGTCTGTCAGTTTGTCACTCCTCCACAGGTCGTACTTTGCAACCAATCTGGACGATAGTTTGGTATACAGGTTTTACGACTTAATAGAATTTATTTATCGTCGTGAATTTTTGATTGCAGAAATACATCCTCCAAAAGGGGCAAAAAGGTCAGTTTTCAATAAATTTTTTTTATACAACTGAAGTGGCAACCAAGCGCACGGCCCACAATATGGTAAGCGGTTACCGCAGCCTATGGACGCTTGCAATACCAGAGGTATCACTTGTGGGTTGCCACCTTGAGGCTAAGATCGAAAGCTTCATGTGCCAGGTTTTGATTATATATAAAAGGTAGTAACTATGAGTTGGTTTTATACAGATTAAGAAAGATCTGATGGGGAACTTCGGCGTGATAAGCAAAATAGACCTTTAAAATGCAGTAAATTGGTCACTTTTAAAAGTTTGTAAGAGGGTAAGGTACTGTTAGCAGAACTATTCTTATAAGTTCACAAATAACTGTTCTTATATTATTTAATTATGTACTGTAGATAAAAAAAAACAATAAACTTTGCACATAAATCATTGTAGAGTCTACGCGTTGACTCCTTGTTCTACTAAGTAAAAACATATGTTGTAAACAATAAAAAAATAGTTAAAACAATTACAACATGATAATAATAAAAAACATGCTTTATTAATTCAATAACCTTTTTTGTACCACTGATTTGCAAATGACAAATCATTGACAGTACTTTTAAATAATAAAAAAAATATTGTTCAAGAGTTCAAATAATTGGTAGCAAATAGGTTTATTGGTACCTACTCCATTCCCTATTCGTAGGTACTGATTATAAAAAGTTCTACTTACATTACTACGCTCAAAATTAAAATAATGTTTCAGAAGCTGTGTTTTCGAGGTCTGTGAAAGGCAAGCCAATGATTATTATAGCAGCGTACAGGTTTTATAAACATCAGAGACGAGGCAAAAAAATTCATTGGCATTGTTCTACCCACAAAAAGCATGGATGTCGCGCTATTATACATACTTACGAAGATAATTACACTAATTACATAACTAAATGTTACAATGTACACAACCATTAAATAGTAGGTAGTACATCTACGCTTTTATCAAAATGTAATAATAAAGAACATGTTAATTTACCTGCATGCTTTGAATTGCTTATATACCTTATTATATGTTGTTATCAAAAAAAAATATATTTGTTATGTAAACCTAGAAGACTTTCTCAAAATGTTAATATAATTAATCTAGGGTGTTTCTATGTACTTAAAATAGTATTTAGTAAAAAAAATAATTATCTATTAGTTATTTGGTTAACATTTGTTTGTTCATTTCAATATTTAATAATGTTATTATTTATAAATTATCCAAATATTTTTTCAAACCTAAATTATAATAAATTATTTTGTAGAAACGATACACATATTCATATTATATATACATATGTATATGCATTCGTAAATAAAATCATAAACCGCGCCGCACGCTGCCCAAATGATTTCCAACAAGGATAACTAATAATTGATCAAATAAACTTTATAGATTTACTCATGATTCCTTTTTTTATACCACTTAAGTGGCAACCAAGCGTACGACTTACTTGATGGTAAGCGGTCACTGTAGCCTATGTACGCTTGCAACATTAGAGATATCACTTGCGCGTTGCCACCTGAGACGTAGATCTAAAGTCTCATGTGCCTGTAATTTCACCGGAAACCATACCCTTCGAACCGGAACACAGAATGCATTACTGCTTGGCGGCAGAAATAGGTAAGGTAGTAGTCCTTCTCCAGACGATCTCTATCACAAAGAACTCTACTACTTACAGGACGACCGCTACGTGTGCACCCGGTGACATTATTTTGACTAAAATTATTGGATAATATAACATTATTGGACTAAAACTTACGGACTAAAGGGAATTATTGAACTAATAAAAACAAAATTCAGTAAGAATTCAGAACGCAATCAATTGATATATTTATAATAACAGTTTTAGAGTGGTGTAAATTCAGAAAACTCTTCATAGCATAACGACCTGTTTTAATCTTTGATAATTTAAGTGCCTAATTAGTTAAATATCCATGACTTTGCGGATATCCATTAGGTATAAGATATCGAGTTTAAAAAAATAATGATAATATGCAGCCACATTACTAATTTTGACAAGGAATCAACAATCTTTCGGTGTAACTGTTTTTAAATTTACAAGATTAGGCATAAAATAGGGCATCACATCGCTATCGTAAATGCATGTCATTTTGATAGATTTAATAAGCTTTTTAAAAGTATGTTTTTTAAAGGTATGTGAAGCTTACACGGTATTTTTATTCCAGGGCCCATTTTTACCTATTCGCCGCGAAACCAACCTCGGATTATATTAGCGGGCTACGCATTCTCTAGATTGAGAGTTAAGACTCATAAAGTATTCTGGCAATGTTCTAAGCGGCGCGACTGCAAAGCTAAAATACACACTTTACATGATAACACTATTGTTATGTGTTACAATGTGCATAACCATATTTAATTATTTAATTTTAATTTATTATTATTTATTTTTTTCGTTTAATAATTCAACTTAAAACGATATAATATTTTCATATATGAAATATAAAATTTTATGCAAATGGAGTCGTAATTTCAATGTAAAAAGTAATATTTATTTTCTTTCCACCCTACTTTACCAACTGCTGTGCAAAGTTTGCTCTAACCTTTTGCTTTCTAAGCTAATATAATTATTTTTTTATTATTTGTTATCAATAACTCTGACTAGATCCGAAATATCTATTATATGTATATATAACAGTTAGTCTATTTTTCATACGGTTTTTTTTGGGATAATACAATCTTTATATGATATTTTTTTTGTTTTAGATGCTGTTTTGACGTATTCTTCTAAAAACCAGCCGCGGTTATTGATAGGTGGATATACATTCGGTAAACACATAGACACAGGAATGAAAATATATTGGCGATGCTCAAGCTCGTCGCACCGTGGTTGTCGCGCAAAGATCCACACGTTACAAGACAACACTATTATAAAATGTCAAAATGTACACAATCACTAACTTTTTTATACTTTTGTACACAACCATTGAACCTTATATTGGCAGTTTGGAAACAAGCATTAAAAATAATTTTAAAACTGTCGTAGATATTAACATATTTTTCACTTTAAAACGGAGGAGTATTTACCATGATTTGTAAGTTTGTTTTGTGATATGTTTGTGTTATTTAAAAGTTTTTTTTAAAGTATGTTATTTCAACTTTTTTCTGTAAAATAAGATGTTTAACTATATAAATATATAAGCAAATAATTATCCGAGGACCTGAGATCTCTTTTAACCGTCTTTAGCTTCAAAATATTGCGACTACTTAGGCAAAATCTTTGATTAATGTGACATTGAATGTGCACATGTTGCACAGTATCCTGGATTATGCCCCGCAACATTATAGCTCGGGCGACATTACTATAAACACTGGCTAGCCTGCACAATGTTCCGCGACATTGTTTCTGGAGACAGTCGAGCGACATGTTCCGCAATATATCGCTGCGTTTGTCCCCTAGTGTATTCGAGGCTTTATGTTATGTTATTAAACGTATTGTAATATTTACAGAAGCTATATTTTCGCCGTCGAAGCGAGGTGGGCAGTGCATAACAATTGCTGGCTACAGATTCAGAAAGCAGTACGTAAAAGCCTCTAGAACCCGATGGAGGTGCGCAGCTTACCACATCACTGGCTGCCTAGCTTATTTGTGCACTTTTGATGGTGAAATCATCAAGTGTAAGAACGTACATAATCATAATTCTGATATTATTTAGTATTATTTGCTGTTTTAGCAATTTTAGTATTTAAGTAAGTTTTTACGAGTCAGTTGTCAACTCTGATAAGTTGGTGAATGGTGAGCTCTGGTTTAAAGGCCTCTGTCAGGGCCTAGCAACTTTGTAAAAGCTGGGACCGACAGCTTGACGTGCCCTCCAAAGGACGGAAGCGTTCAGTTGTAATTACCGCTGGCGGTCAGCCATCCAAATGGTGACCTCGCAGAGCATTGCTCAACTTTGCTCGTTTGATCTGTTATGAACAACTTTACCATGAACGCTCTTCTCTTGAACTTTAGTTGTTACTTTTTGATTCATATTGAAACCACAGCGCTAGTTTTGCACTGCAATAATAATTCATAGGACAACAGTAGTCTTAAGAGTAGTAGAGTTCTCTGTGATAGAGCTCGTCCGGGGAAGGACTACCACCATACCTATTTCTGCCGCCAAGCAGCAATGCTCACATTGCTGTGTTCCGGTGCGAAGGGTATGGTTTCCGGTGAAACTACTGGCACATGAGGCTTTCGATCTTAGCCTCAAGGTGGCAACCCGCGTGTGATACCTCTGGTATTGCAAGCGTCCATAGGCTGCGGTCCATACGCTTGGTTGCCACTTCAGTTCACAAAAAAAAAAAAAAATACTATTACAAAAGTAACGACTGATAGTGTAAACCAAGTAGAATTTAGTTTTGTAGGTTAAGTTTTTGAATAGACTAAGTAGTCCTTTATTTAGTCTACTTAGTAGACTATTAACTAAAACTAACTATTACAAAACTAAACTAACTAAAAAAGTTTAACTTGCCAGAAAAACAACAGTCATTGTTAGTGGCTCGCTAAGGATTATTTTTCCTTGTCATTCTTATGACAATGAACAATAACGATGCCAGATTAGAAAGACACATTAGCTAACAGATTTTTTTAGTATAATTATCAAAAGGCTCTTAATACTTAATAGTTTGTGATTTAATAAGCAAAGACCGAATAACTGGTAACTGAGAGACCGAATCAGAATAAATTATGGTTGAAATTAGCTCGACCTTTCAGTAGATGCTTTTTCTTAAATGTGTAGTAAAACCTTGAAAGGAGTCGATTAATAAAGCATTAATTTTTTTTAATTAATTTTAGTTTAAAATTCTTCGTGAAACAATTTAAAGTAATATTTTTAATTATATTTATAGGGTTTGGTTATAAGCTAGTAGGTGCTCATTGTTTTTTAACCGTTTTTGTATCAGTATAAAACGATTTTTTGAATAATAATATAATACTTTTATTGACATACATTATGTCTGTTCCATACAGTTTTTTTTTGTAAGTATAAAGATTAAAAAAGACACTTAACGCGTATGGTTGATGGGGTATTGCCGGCGGTCGTGAAGTTACCGAAGAAGAACTTTTTTTGAACTAAATTGTCTTTGCGCATCAAAAACGGATACCCTTACGATGGCCGAGACCCATCGGTAATACTATACCATCTATATACCTTTCATAAACGATTGATTGCATTTGTTAACACTTTAAATCCCAGGATCAATAAAGTAAAAAATAAAATAATAAAAAAATATCTAAGTATCTAAGTATTGTATTGTATTAAGTATATATCAGTCATCCTATAATACAGTCCCATAATACAGCTCTGTACTTGGGGCTAGATGATTATGTGTAGATTGTCCAGCATTATTTATTTATTATTTATTTAATTTTATTAATAAGTGTGTTATTAAAACTTCTCTCTTTTAATTTCAGTCATAAAGAGACGACAATACGCACAAAAGGATCTTGAACAAGCTTTAATGTATGTTTGCAATAAAGAGGGTTCGGTGCGGTTGGCTGCAAAAATTTTCAAGGTGCCCAGAAGTAGCATCCAATATAAGTTAAAGAACCCTGATTCTAAGTTTGGATCTCCGGGTATATCTCCATATCTGTCAGAAACCGTAGAAGATGATCTAGTAAAGTTTATTATAGAATTATCTAAACGTGGGTTTCCGCAAAAGAAAGATGACATCAAAACTAGCGTTCAAGATTACTTAAAACGCCAACCTCATCCTAATCCTACCATCCGGTTTATCAACAATCGCCCAGGAGATAGTTGGTACTCTAGATTCCAGCAACGCCACCGCATAGCTCTACAAAAAGTTGTTAGGCTAGAAGATGATGACTCCAGAGATGAAACAGAACTGTGGTTCAAGAAAATTAGAGATTACATCATTCTAGAGAACTTGTCTGATGTTATTAAAGAGCCTAGCCGAATTTTTATGACTGATGAGACTATTTTTGACATCTGTGCTGAAACAGGAAATGTATATGTTGAAGGTGCATGTACTCCAGAAATAAAAATGGTCAAGGAGAAGATAACAGTTATTTTCTCGTTTGCTGCAAATGGTTCTTATTGCAACCCTATGATTGTGTATCCGTATAAAAAGGTCCCTAAAAAAATTACTGACGGCATACCAGTTGGTTGGGGCATTGGCAGAAATGAAACTGGTCGAATGACATCTCAGTTATTGCACGAGTACATCACAAGTATTTTTATTACGAAGTTGAAGGAAGATGAAATTGATTTTCCTGTGATTTTATTCGTAGATGGAGATAAAACTCATGTTACCATGGAAGTGTTTGAGTTGTGTCAGAGTTTGCAAATACATTTGATTGCTATCTACAGTAACTATGCTAAAATTCTGCCGTCTTCTGATTTAATACTTCTTTGTCCTGTAAAGAAAGCTTGGAAAAAAGGAATGAGAGAATGGTATTCGGAAAAAAAGAGTGCGTCTGCAGCTAATAAGTTAACTTTCGCTCCGTTCTTGCATAGTATCATTAACTCTTATGTTAATAATGTAGACTTTATCCAGGGTTTTAAAGCATCAGGTTTGTATCCATTTAGCTTATTATGCACACAGACTGACTGAGTCAAAAATATTTACGTTAAAAATAAATGGAATGCACAACAAATAAGTAGAATTTTGCTCTTTCCCTAGAATATTGTCAATAAGAAAGTGAAAGTGATAAACATTTTCGATATTACTTACATAGATTTACGGTAGGCGAGTAATTGGCTGTAAAGCGAGGTGTTGCAGGCTCGATTTCTGTTATGGGACACATGTTTGCAAGATCTGGTTTGTGTGTTATCGTACATTATTATCATCATTGGCAGCCCACCGCTGATATGATAAAGTACCATTTCACTTTATAAAGATATAGGTTTGGGCATGTAGAGAGGATCGATGAAAGAAGATTGACGAATCAGATTCATAAGGCAAGTGTGAATAGTACAGTTGAAAAGGGAAGACTTCGACGCACGTATTACGTTCAAATTGAAGACGTGCTAAAGAAAGACCAGGTCAGGAGTACCCTAAACCGACGAGCGTGTATTAAGAATGTGATGAGAGTAAATGAAGCAAAAAAGGTGTGTCAGGATCGTAGCAAGTGGAAATCCGTGGTCTCTGCCTACCCCTACGGGATACAGGCGTTATTTTATGTATGTATGTATGTATGTAAAGAAAATATTATAATAAAAATGATAATAAAGAATGCTGGACAATCCAAACAACATTATCTAGCCCCAAGCTAAGGGAGAGCGTGTGTTATGGGTACGAGATGACTGATAATTTTGTCCCAAGGCAGGAAATCGAACCTCCGCAACCTCTGCAACCTGCGCAAGCTCCTGCGTCGCAGGCGAACTTTCGTCCGCCGCGCTACATCAGTCGTCGTAATCTTAATCGTGTTAAAACTTTGTATCAGAGTGTTGGTAGCTTTTCTACCTTTTAATTGCACATTTTACTACACTTTAATGAGCTAAAAGTTAAAAAAGCATTTATTCTTTTCAGACCATGGTTGCATAAATTTCTTTTTCCTTTCAGTAACAAAAAAACGCTCCAAAAAGTACTCGCAAATGGATTTGGAACGCGCTTTAAAGTTTATTTGTAACAAAGAGGGATCCGTACGGATGGCAGCCAAAATTTTCAAGGTTCCCAGAAGTAGTATTAATTATAAATTGAAAAATTCTGATTCTAAGTTTGGTTCAGGTCTTTCGCCGTTCCTGACGGAAACGGTAGAAGCTGATTTAATAGAATTCATCATAAAACTATCCAAACGTGGTTTCCCTCAAAAGAAAGAAGATATCAAGACTTGTGTCCAAGATTACTTAAAAAGTGAACCTCATCCTATGCCTAGCAACCGTTTTGTTAACAACCGCCCAGGAGATAGTTGGTACTTTAAATTTCTACAACGCCACTGCAATGTTCTCAAAAATGTTGATGATTTTGAAGACTGTGACTCCAAAGATGTGATGGAATTGTGGTTTAAGAAAATTGGTAACCACATCATACTGGAAGATCTTTCTGATGTTATTGAAGATCCTAACAGAATTTTTATGGCTGATGAGACTCTCTTTGACATATGCGCTAAATCAGGAAACGTTTACATTGATGGTTCAAGCAATGCAGAACTAGAAATGATCAAGGAGAAGATAACTGTCATATTCTCCTTTGCTGCAAATGGTTCCTATTGCAACCCTATGATTGTGTATCCATGTAAGAAAGTCCCTGACAAAATTGCTGACGGTATACCCGTTGGTTGGGGTTTTGGCAGAAATGAAACTGGTCGAATGACATCTCAGTTACTGCACGAGTACATCACAGGTATTTTTATTACGAAGTTGAAGGAAGATGAAATTGATTTTCCTGTGATTTTATTCGTGGATGGAAATAAAACTCATGTTACCTTGGAAGTGTTTGAGTTGTGTCGAAGTTTGCAAATACATTTGATTGCTATCTACAGGAACTATGCTGAAATTTTGCCTTTCTCTGATTTAAAATTAATTTGCCCCGTGAAGGAAGCTTGGAAGAGGAGAATAAGATACTTGTATGCGAAAAAGAAGAGTGCGGCTGCAGTTAATAAATTCACCTTTGCGCCATTCTTGCAAAGCACCATTGACTCTTATATTGATGTGGTGGATCTCATCCAGGGTTTTAAAGCATCTGGTTTGCATCCGTTTGGCATTAGTAACATCACTGACAACAATGACGGAACATCTTCGACCGACACTCAAAGTAATACTAGCGATGTTGGTGACAAAAACGATTTTTACCTTTATTTTAACTCTGATTAGAATAACCCTTACAGTTACAAGCTCAACTAAAGATTCGACTCGTATATCGACCGGTTCCAAGTCGACAATTAAGTTGTCGTTCTATGAACTTCATTTTTAATATAAGTTACAGTTCAGTTTGTATTGCTGTTGCTGTGTATCTATCTATCCGTGTATTATGGCTATCTTTTTAAAAAAATAAATTTACTTATGTAGGTAATGCATATTATTAGTGTTTTTAATTGCGCTATAAACATTTATTAAGGGTATAACGGGTAAAACGATAGAACACCGGCATGTTCAATTGTTCAAGAACGAAAAATTGGAAAGACATGTGCTATCCAGCTATTAGCATTGGGTCTGCGTGGATTAAGTTGTACCAACAACTGCCGATTTTTGGCGACTAGACCGTCCAGTATCATCGGTGCTTGTACGACCACGTTTAAATTCAGCATACCAGTCAATAATAATCGATTTCTCTGGTGCAGAGTGTCTTATCAAACCGCATTTTGACTTCAACAGTATTTTTTTCATCAAAAAACAATGCTTGATCAACACTTGAATTTTTTTTATCCATTGTTTAAAAATTACAAAACTAGGGTTACTAAAACCACTGGTAACTATAAACAAATGGTCCAAATATCACGAAATTATGACATGTATTGTTTGAAAGTTGATATTCAAAAAAAAAAGCAAAGCAAAAGCAAAGCTTCGTCGTTTCTATTGACGATGAGGTTCATCATCATATCAGCCGATAGACGTCCACTGCTGGACATAGGCGCCATGACGACCGATATTGAGTCTTCAGCATCCACCGACGTCCTGCGATCGCTTCAATGTCATCGGTCCATCGAGTGGAGGGCCGTCCTACACTTCGTTTTCCAATTCGTGGTCGCCACTCGAGAATCTTTATTCCCCAGCGGTTATCGGTTCTGCGAGCTATATAGCCTGCCCATTGCCACTTCAACTTACTAATTCTAAGAGCTATGTCGGTGACCTTGGTTCTTGGTTCTTCTTGGTTCTTTGACAATGAGGTTATAAGTCATAAACTTATCATTCATTATCTTCTTTGATAACATTATTGTCTGTGAATCTATATTTCCTACTAATCTTCTCTCATATATAAAAATTAATTGCTGTGCGTTAGGCTCGTTAAACACGAGAACGGCTGGACCGATTTGTCCGTTTTGGTCTTGAAATATTTGTAAGAGTCCGGGAAAGGTTTAAACGGTGAGTAAATATGGAAAAAGCGAATGAAACCGCGCCGGGTCTACTAGTATTAGATATAATTGCGAAAGTCCGGGCGTGATGTGTGAATGTTTGTTACCACGTATCTCCGCGACGACTCTACCGATTGTGATGAATTTTTGAATGTAGATGTTTTAAGTCCTGGAATACCTAGGCTACTTTTTACCCCGAAAAAATTAATGTTACTGTGCGATAGCAAATAACTGAAAATATGGGTGAAGTCGTGCGGTTCAGCTCGTATATTATCAAACGTTCTCCTGATTGCCTTATAATAGTTTTTTCTGTTTGTTTAAGGTCGTTTTAACCATATCATATTTTACATACAATTGTACAATTTTCAGACAAGCCAATGTTCACTTCATCTCAAAGAGGTGGACGAATTATGTTTTATGACGGATGGAAATACAATTTTAAGCGGCAGAGTGGATTGAAGTGTACATGGTACTGCAATAAACGATTTGAAGATTGCAAAGCTGTCGTTATTACCGTCAACGATGAAGTCCTCAGTTATAAAAATATTCATTCCCATTGTATACAACGCTAAATAACATTTTATTGTTTTCTTGTCATTTTTATTTCATCAGAGATCAGAGTTGGTTTAAAAAATAATATAAGTAATATGTTTTTGGTTTTTGATAAGCAGCGCTACGATCGCTTGTTTTGATTTTAAAGGTAAAATTGTCTAATTATAGTTATAATTTACGTGCACATCATTTTATTCTACAGGGCTTTGTTAAGAATATATTTTTAAATTCGCATATTAAGTGACCACGACATCTAACATTATTGAGTCTTAACATTTCATAAAATTCGCGTCTGAAAGTTTAAATAAGTTCCACGGACAACAGAGAGGGTTTTTGCCAATTAATATTTTTAACTTTAAACTTTGATTTTAATCCGCTTTAGATAATCCAGTTAATCACTCTACGAATAAAATTAGATTTAAAATTAGAATTAAGTGAAGATTTCAATTTCTTTTCAAACATTTATGACAATGACTTTTTATTAACAAAATAAAATGTAAGTACCTAAATAATTTAATTACAAATATAAATTAATTACAAAAATACATATTTTAGTTTAATTTATAATTTTTTAAACTATTAAGCCTTCTAAAGACCGTTACAAATGATCTATAGATAGCTCAACTGATCCAAATCACTACCAGTTGGAAGCGTTCCCAACAGAGCCAGATAAATTATGAACCAGCCTTTGGATCACGCGTCGCTTTTTCATATATTTCTTCTAAGTTAAGTTATAAAACAGTTTTATGTGACAAATTAAATACATTTTCTGGAATATTTTTTCAGGTTATGACAAACCTATGTTTACCTTGTCACAAAGAGGCAAAAGAATTTGCATACTTGCAGGATTCAGATATAATATTCAGCGAACAATCGGTTCTAAGTCCACGTGGTACTGTACCAAACGCCTCAAAGGCTGCAAAGCTAGCGCCATGACCATCGACGATGAAGTTATATTGTTCAAAAACTATCATTCACACTCTATTTGACTTTGTGCGTAATTTAATACGCCCCAACCCAACGCAACGTAATTTTTTCAAGATAATAATTATGTTTTATTATGAGCAAAGCTGAGAGCAACCGCTATGCTCTCAGCTTTGCTCGTGTGTCTATCAAGCTAGTTTTAAACCAATTTGGTAGATAGATTTTTATAACTAGGTATACCAAATTTCATCGAAATCGAATCAGTTATCGAATAGTTTGGCCAAGTTATTTTTCATTTTAATTATGTAATTGATTACAAATACTATTTTAGACTTAAATGTGATTATAAACTTATTTTTAACTGGTATAGTTTGTATATATTTTCTGACGTTTTCAAATAAAGTTTGCGGCAAATGTGTATTTGTATATTATTTTACATCTTTATTTAGAATGTTAACAAAAAACGTGAGAACTATTTAAACTAATTATTCTTGTTTTAGATGAACCGGCATATGCATTATCCAGAACTGGTAAGAAAGTACTGCTACTAGCCGGGTACAGATACTCTATGGCCTATTCGACGACACGGGTGACACAGAAAGAGCTGTGGTATTGTATAAAAAGGGATAGAGGATGTAAAGCTAGCGTTTACACGGTCCAGGGCATTGTCTATCAATGCAAAAACGAGCATACTCATATGCCATAATATACATTTTCAACACAATTGATTATAAAGTGGCGCTATGGTCATCGCAATTAGGCACAGAATGACACCCATAATCAAACTATGACTTTTTCATTGCTATAACTCACTAGTGAGTTATAGATTTTTTTTTGTTATTTTATTATGAGTTTTTTTTTGTTATTTTATTCACAAGTGTGTTGAAAAACGTCGTATGATACACGTGTGTATTGATGATTACCGTCCTCGGTCTCAATGGCGCCTCAGCGGTAATCGCCAATGTTACACACTACTACCATATTGTACTATTAAAAATAACAACATTGAACCGCTTCTGTAATTGTGCCTAAATAAGTAATAAAATAATATTCATAAAAACTTAATATAAAAAATATGTGTTTATAGTTATAAAAACTCTAAATATCAAATAATTATTTATAGCGTACAAATCACATCACACTTAATATATGATTAAAGGTGCAGTTTTGGCCAGACCTGCCATTTTCTTAGTGCTTTTTTAAATGAAGTTGTTTTAATAGGTTTCTTGTTCTTTTTATGTTTTAGAACCCGTTTATGGTGTATCAGAGAGAGGTGCAAGACTACTTATTCTAGCAGGATATAAATACACAGTCCATGTCTATAACAATATTAAGACGAGATGGTTTTGCGCTACACATCGTAGGAACCGGTGTAAAGCTTACCTATACACTATTGATAATGTTATCGTTAAGGGTAACACTTCCCACAGCCATCAACCTGTAACACATCAGAGATACTAGTTTATCATGATAAGCACCGGTGGTCCAGTGGTAGTGACCCTGCCTTCCGATCCTAGGGTTCGTGGGTCCAAACCTGGGTGCACTAATGGATTTTTCTGTTCGAAAAATGTATGTGCGCAATGCCAGTGATCTCATACGGTGAAGGATAACGTCGTAAGGAAACCGGCATGTCCAAGAACTAAGTGCCAATGAACACATTCTTAGCAACTAATTTATTTAATAAAACTCGGCCAACTTAAAATTACTTAGCCAAGGCTAGATTGTAATAATATTGAATACTTACATTAGTTTAAAATGTAAATGTAAAAACAAAAAAAAATAGATTACGTGTAGTAGATTATAAGCCATTCTCGATCAAGAGTAGGCTAGTGTCCCAACCAAAGGAATTTTAGAAGGCTGATCATGATGTCTTGTATAGCAACATAAGCACAAAAAAGATTTGTATTTCATGTATTGTTAGTGAGGCTAAGTGCTGGTTAGCTAACGAAAAAATTGACACGTTGAACCATAAAGACCCATTTACATGATACAATTTTCTTGCCTGTGGCATACCATTTAATTGAAGCAATAAATTACATACTTTCCTTGGTGTAAACAGCACATACAATAATTGCCTAGCAATTCTTGTATGAACCAGTCGCATACAATAAAATGGTGACGAAACCAGGCGGCATGTCCAAGAACTAAAAAAAGAAAAGACATGTACCATCCACCAATCTGCATTGGGTCCGCTTGGTGGATTAAGACCCAATAACTCTCGCTCGAGAGTAGGTCAGTGTACAGTGTCCCAGCAGTGGGAACATTAGAAGGCTGTCATGATGATGATGATTTGCAAGGCTGAAAGGGTTTTGTCGCTAAGCGACTACATCCCCCAAATCTGTAAATATTTATAAAGTTGTGAAAAGATGATGACGTGATGTGACTCGTCTTGGGTGACATGACACTCAAGAAAAAAAAACTTTCAACACTAGAATGAAATATTCGCAAACGCAAATACGGGCAATATTTGCTACTCGCCAAAAAATGGTACACTTGCATGCAAGTATGTGTGTAGACGAGGCAAAACTTGCAAGCAATAATCTCCTTAGCATAATTGTATTGGTGTAAACAGAAGACCGTACAATTATTTTCTGTCAAGATTTGCATTCAAGAATTGCATTCAATTTTTTTTACTATTACCTCGTGTAAACAGCTGCTTACAATTCTTGAAGGGCAATTATTGCGCTTGATTAATTGCATTCAATTATTGCTCTGGTATGTGCAAGAAAATGGTATCATGTAAATGGGCCTTAACTGTATTAAAAAAATGGTGTAGGAACTTACATTATAATATTGCCCAGCAATTAACTTTACTTTAAACTTACTCAAGGGTTATAAAGCTAAATGATGGCTAGCCTAGGCTAGTAATTATACCTTACTTACAGAGGCCTTCGGGCGGCCTAAAAACTCTGTCACCAGAGTTGGTCATTGACTCATACGAACTTACTTACTTACTTACTATACCTTACTTTATACAAAAATGCGAGCTCGCAGGGTCTCCCTGTAAAAGACGCCAATCAAAGTCTAAAATGTATTATTTTTTTTTTTTTAAATAAATTACTGAATTAATTAAAAAATATATATTTAAAAAAATCATGTTACAAAATTTTTGTTTTAACCTTTTTGTTGATGATATGCCTTTTTCAGATATGCCTGTTTTCAGTAGGTCCCAAAAAGGCGGGAGAATTCTGTCAACACTGGGATACAGGTACAGTGTACACAGAGGCGATGGTAGGAAAAATCTGTGGTTCTGCGCTTCGCATCGGCATAGAGGATGTAAGGCAAGGTTGTCTACTGTGGATGATGTCATCGTGAAATATGTAAATGAGCATCTCCATCTATCTCCTAGTCAGAAATTTTATTAATAATAATTTTATATATTAAGCATTTACTCTCGCTTGAGAGTAGGCTAGGGTCTCAACAGTGTGTACATTAGAAGGCTGTCATGATGATACAAGCAAGAATAGCAAGCTCGCAGTGTCTCCCTGTGAAACGCATGCAAGTCGATAGTCTAAAAAGGTCTTATTGACATTTTTTAAGCCTGAATAAATTACTGAATTGTGGTATTGTATTATGATAATGAAAAAAATCACGTTGCATTATTTTTATATTTTTTTTTTTTAATAATACATAAATTATTTATTCAGACAACATTAAGGCCAATATGAAATTAAATTACGTAAATAAAATAAAACTTTAATTAAATTTAGGTACATGACTTTATTCATAATCAATCGTCTTACTTGATGAACCGAGATGGCTAAGCTATTTTAACATTATTGATTATGAATAAAGTGACCAGTAATTAATGGACAATCTTATTGGCTTGCAATCACGTTTCGGTTGCTGCTGCTTCCGCTTAGCAGTGACGCTGTCTTCCGCCAGTGGGCATCAGATTATGCGAACCTTGACAAACAAACTTCGAAGCGATTCAGAAACACGGAAACCGCAAAACCTCAAACGCGTTGTTATAATGAACTCGCAGAGCATTGTAAGCTTTTTATGTTAGTTAAACCAGAGACTCGCAGAGTACAGCGATGTACAATACGCTTAATAAAGTTACTTACACTGCGTCCGTACATCAAGCAAACAGCGGGCTAGCATGTTTTAATTGGCCTTTTTGTTGATAATGTGCTTTTTTTCAGATGTGCCCGTTTTCAGTAAGTCCCAAAGAGGCGGGAGAATTCTGTCAATACTGGGATACAGGTACAGTGTCAACGTACATAGAGGCGAGGGTAGGAAAACTCTATGGTTCTGCGCTTCGCATCGGCATAGAGGATGTAAGGCGAGGTTGTCCACTGTGGATGATGTCATCGTGAAATATGTAAATGAGCATTTCCATCTACCTCCTAGTCGGAATTTTAAATAATAATAATAAAATCGATATTCTAAGTATTCACTGTCATAATCAAGCGTTTACTACTTGAATGCCGAATAATAATAAAATATAACGTAACGAATTAATGTATTTGAATTAAATGTTACTGTCCCCATTAATAGATTATTAACAATGGGGACAACGGGAACGCTTTTTGATAATTTTATTACAATCCCACTGTCCCCATTAACGGGGACAAGGTTAATGGGAAATCGGGAATACACGTCCGTGACGACTAAACCGGTTGTAATAAAATTCGGAATGTAAATGGTTTAAGTTCTGGAATAAAAAATAGACTTCTTTTTATTTCAGATAAAAATTAAGTTCCTATTGGATAGCATAAAAACTGAAAAAAATCGCGGATGCAACCGCGCGGGTCAGCTTGTTTTGTATATAAATTTGGTTTCCATAAACAAACAACTATAATATCGATAACCACCAACTGTTTTAT
Organism: Colostygia pectinataria; assembly: GCA_951394395.1. Lineage (NCBI taxonomy): Eukaryota > Metazoa > Arthropoda > Insecta > Lepidoptera > Geometridae > Colostygia > Colostygia pectinataria. The sequence goes on along the minus strand of OX596357.1, from coordinate 3,020,368 downwards.
AAAACATAGGTGGAACTTTTTACTATTAAAAGTGAAAAAAATGTTATTTTAATATTAATTATATTACGAGTAAACCATAAATTAACCTTTATTTCTTGATTGGAAATAAACTGGCTTATAAACAACAATGTGTGTGAGACAAATTTATAATACAAGTATTAAAACTAAATATTTTTCAGACACATCCGATGAAGAAGAAAAAGATGATTCAGAAGAAGAAAATGAAGCAGAAAAACATAAAAACAAAGCAGAAAAAGATAAAGACAAAGTAGAAAAAGTTGAACGACCCACATTCGCCATATTTTCATCCAAACTTCCAAACAGAAAGCTTATACTGGGGGAGCACAAATATTCACATGGATATACGGCAAAACATCACACGACATGGAAATGTTCTCTTTATAACAGGGGTTGCAGAGCACATGTAATCACGCTGAATGAAGATGATAAAATTTTCTAATTAAAATTATCTGATTGATGAAAAAAATCTGATACTGACCATATACACCCACCGATGTATAAAGGAATTCGTGTTAATTATCCCGTTGTTAGGAATATCTACGCACAACCTTCTACGAAAATAGATAGAAAACCTAGAAAAACTGATACAATAAACATTGAAAATCCTATGATTCAAGATTTAAACAAATAATGTCTCTGTTAATACGAGTATTATTAATGTTACTATTTCTTCGTTTTTTCTTCATATATTATAGCTTAAAATAAGGCGTATATAAATAAAATAATAATAACAATATCCACCAATTCTTGTAAAATAGGTAGAACTTTTTTTTATACCAATAAAAGTGAAAAGAATAATATTTTTTTATGATTTGATTATGAGTCAACAAGCTTAGTTCTTGTTTAGAAATAAACTGGTTTATTGACAACGCAGGTATTAAAACTGTTAATATTTTTCAGATACATCCGATGAAGAAGAAGAAGAAAAAGATGATTCAGAAGAAGAAGCAGAAAAAGATAAAGCAGAAAAAGATGGACAAGCCACATTCGCCACTTTCACTTCCAAACTACCTAACAGAAGGCTTATACTGGGTGAACACAAATATTCAATGAGATATATTGGAAAACTTCACACAACATGGAAATGCCCTCTTTATAATAAGGGATGCAGAGCATACGTACTCACGCGGAATAAAGATTCAAAAATTTTGAAATCTGATTCGGGCCACGTACATCCACCGATGCATAAAGGAATTAGTAATGAATATCCCGTTAAAAATACCCACGAAAAAGTTTGTACGAAAAAATAAAAAAACCTGAAGAAACGGACAAAAATATAGAATGAAAATCATAATTAAGATTTTAGAGTAAACAAATAATGTATGTACTTAAGTTACTATTTCCTTTTTTAACAAGAATTCAGTATTTAAAAAACTTACTAAAATAAATTAGATGTTGACTGATGATTACAAACTATAGTATGTCTTTTAAGATATCCAAATTGTATTTATCTAGTACAGAGTTTCCCAAATAACGGGTCGCAACACTCCCGCCGTGTTTTAAAAACACTACCTACTAAAAACAACAAAAATACCTACTGTAGATAACATTATTAATTAAATAGCCTAATGAGTTATTGTACCATCTCAAACCAACTGTTAAATAGAATATGCTTAAATGTAGATGGCTTTGAGTTGAACAAATCCAACTCAGGGAAACAAGCCAGTTCATTGGAGGAGTTTGCCGCTCGATCGAAGAATTAGTTTTTTTCTATAATTTGATGCAGAATGAGGAATATAAAGAGAGAGAGCTGGTATTCTAACGCTTCTGGTCGGAACACGCAACTTTAACAAAGAGAGCAGATGTAGAGAATCAATCAGATTTTGCATGATTTTAACTGTAACACAGATGTCAGATATAGCCCTTCTCTCTTTAAGGGGTATCATATCATACATATATATAATTCATACACTCTTTGTAAAATTAAATTCCAAAAAAATTTTGTAGTTACTTGTTTTTGTTTTTTAATTTCATAAATAAACTCTATGGTATAATGTTAACTTGTCGTTTTGTTACCTAGAAGCTATAACCAGTTGATTATTACACAATAATATGTAACTACTTGCGTTTAATTTAATTTACCTATATGTAGGCAGTTATATTAGAAGTAAATAGATAGATTGGTATATCTACTTACTGTTTTCTGTACTGACAGGTTTGTATTTTTCAGATCTGAAGAAACTGTTTTTCAGTATAACAAACCAGGGCAATCGTTTACTAGTACACCGCAAGTACAGATACATGAAAAGAAATATTACTAAATCTAGTATCAGCTGGTTTTGCACAAAGCAAAAATGCAACGCCAACGTGTACACAACGACTGACTATAAAACTATTATAAAAGAAGATTTTCAACACAACCACCCTGCTGAGCCCAATAATGATGCACGTGCGTTTAAAACTCAACAACCTAAAGGTCGAAAAGCGAATAAAAGGTATCCGTCATTTAGTGAAGTCGAGGAAGCTCATCAAGCGCTGAACCCAATTGATAAAATAAACAAGCACCGCAAAGAAACCAAAGTTACTCCTGAAAAAGATCATAAACGTCCAGTCAACTTAAAAACAACTGACGTGGAAACTTTACATGTAGAGGAAGTTCAACAGTCATGTAACTGTAATGCTCCATGTGATGTGAATACAATAATAAAAAACTTGGACAAACTAGGAACAAAAGTCGGTAACGGTAACAATCAACAGTCAAGTAAACAACAATCGGTTTTAGCAGTTGACTTTCAAAACTTATGCAAACAGGAAAATCAACAAACTCAACCATATCAATACGCTAATAACCCTCTTAACCCTCATAAGAAACCTATTGAATGTGATTCAATCACGAAAAGCATATTATATAGGCCTGCTACACAACCAGTTATAGAAAAACCTAACTTAACAAACGCACCAAGAACTTATCAACAGCCTGGAATTGAGAATGAATATCTGTTGCATAATCGAGTCGAAGTGATGACTTATCGACCCTACCGACCAGATATTGGGAAGATTCAGCCCGTAGTAGAAAATGAACACCTGCCACATGCTCCGTTAGATATGATAAACGCGAATAGGCCAGACCAAACACAAACTCATTCAGAGACGGAATTCCAGTCGCGTAATAGAGTTGAAGTTAGAAATGACCGGATGGAGTTTTCAAACGATTATTCACAACAAAAAGTTGAGAAACTGTACCCTTCGCTGAGTTCAGTTGAAATAAACTACCGAACATATCAACCAGAAACTCCACTAGACAGCCGATCACAGTCATCAGTAGAGACTAACCAATTGCGGAGTCCAGTTGATTTTATGAGCTACAGGCCAGAAACCCCGGCACAAGAACCGGCAGATAATGACTCTAAGCCGCGAAACCCACTTGAAATGAAGAAAAAATACCGACAAGGATATCCTCAACCTCAGCTCAAGCCGCGTACTCAAATTGATTTAAATACCATAACAAATTCCCCGTATTCTCAACCAGCAGGTTTAATCCAGTGTCCCTCATTCGATTTAATAAACAACAACCGTCAAGATACTCCACAAGTTAAACCCAATTACCATCATGCTCAATCTGATTCCACGAATATACTACACCGATTCGAAAGAACAGACTTTCAACCAGGAATGTACAGATCGTATACTCCTGCTGATTTTATCAATGCTCCACTTGATTTGGCGAAACCAAGTCAACCACCCGCTGTAGAAGGGTTTCGACCGCGTGTTCAATTTGACTTAATAAGCATTAATGAACCATCAGATTTAAAATATACACGAGTTGAGCAAGAAGCTCAAACTCCATCTGAATTAAGTAACACCAGTGGGTTACCTTACTCTAGAATAGGCAATGAAGTTATAATACCTACTTTTGAAATGCCCCATGCAAGACCAGCGAATGTTGATTTGCAATCTAGTCTTCAACGCATATCTAACCAAACAAGAGGAGACACCAATATGCCGTCTCTTTCAGCCAATACTCAAGTTCAGCTTGAGGTGAAACAGATGCCATACCCTCAAATCAATGTGCAAATAGTTAAATCCGATAAAGATGAAACTGTAGGCACACATGAGCAGACCCCGTCATATTTTTTTTATCGTGATCATTTTAATCAATAGATTGTCTATTGTTTATTTATAACTATATAAGTTTGTGTAATGTTATGATAATACCCACCTTACGCTGTCTAGTCACCTTTTTTATTTATAGTTGCGGCATTATAATATTACCAAGTAGCGTGTTTAGGTTACCATGGTTAAAGTTTTTGATGATTATAATTTAACATGCTAAGGCCAATGATATTTATCATAATGGTTGTGTGTGGCATAACGTGTATTAACCTAGCAGTTATATTTTTAAGTACTCTAATTTACTGTTTATGACTTGTTTACTGTATTTTTATGTTGAAAAAAATACTTTACTTATCCTAACTTTTTTTTAGATTTGATGTATAATATAATTATGATTTTGATATGATATTCAACTATAGCTGTTGTAACGCATAAAAATATCTAGTCAACGTAATCTCATATAATAGCATTTAATTAATGTTTTCTCAATGTCTTTTAACGTAAGCAACAATACGTGTATACTCTTAAATAGGTTACTGACAGAATATAGTCAATGAAAAGAAATAATAGGTTTAGTAACTTCTGATCTTATTGATACATCATTGTTTATTAAGATGTTACCTACCTACGAGTGTCAAATTTAAAGCGATCCTAAATACTTGAACGGTGGAGGTGGATTAAGGTACTATTCAGCTATGCCGGCGTACGAATGCCGGCTGTTCCGAAAATCTTAGATGCACGATGATGATCACAGAACTATATTTAAGTAGAATGAGTGAGTGTATATACCTCGCGTGCCGAAAAGACGGGCTAAGTAAGGGCTGAGTAACCTCTTTACTCGCCGCGGAACTCAGTCTATTCCCAACCGGGGGTGGTGTCATGTGGTGGTTTGGCAGCGCCTAGAATTGTTTTTCCGCGTATAAATCATTCATTTATTGATGCTTATAAATCATTCATTTTCGCGTGGCTTATGTTTTCCATCACTAAAATACATTTGTGTGTAAAATACAAATACGCAAAATGTTACACACTCGGTTTCTATACAAATCGACGAACTCTTTCATTCTACCTAAATATAATTATATGATGATGTTAGACTTACCGAGTGTAAAAAGACTACTTCCGATAATACTCGTATAATACGATCTAAACCATGCTTTTTTATCGATTACCAAAAAAAAACAGGCCGAAATTTCTTATGATTTAGGTACAAAAAAAGACTTACTGTCGATTCAGACAAAATTTATTTTGACACAGAAATGGTGTTTGCAATGATTTTTAGATTACATTTGTTATTTGAGATCATAATTTTTACAACTTGCAGTCCTGCCTTGACTGTAAATACGATATTTTGTATAAAAATCATCAAATTTGATCATTTCACTATCATACACATTTATAGAAATAAATGTCTTAATCTTGGGTCTAAGGGAAGCTGGTAGATATGTGCCTTTATTTTTCAGGAGATGCCTATTTTCACTCAGTAAGTTTAGTCCGTTGGCGAGATGGGTAGACGACATAGTAAAAGTCGCGGGCCGTTAGTGGATTAGATTAGCACAGAATCGTGGTAGATGGCACAAACTAAGGGAGGCCTATACCCAGCAGTGGGTGAAGTCAGGCTGTGGATGATGATGATGATGAAGTTTAGTAACCGACAGCATCATTTAAAATTATTAGAAATGGTATATAATGAGAATAGTATTTTCTGAAATAGGTATTTCCTAATTATTTGAATAGTAGCTATGACAATAACCTGTCACTTTTAGTGTTCAAGTTGTAATTTTTATCTGATTATGAGTAAAATCGGTGTTCTAGTCGTTAGCTCAAGTTTAAATCAATAATATTATTAATTATTAAAGTATTAGTGTCGAATATACCAGTTCTGTATAACTGTAATATCTACTTCGACTTATCTTAATATGTTTAAACTTGTTATTTTCAATCGTGTAATGAAATCCTAGTTAGATATAAATTGTTAAAACAAAACTTCATTTGAAAATAAAAAACGTTCTATGTTTATTGCTTTAAAAAAAAAATCTCCAAAATAATCAACAACTAAATAATATTTAAGTATTCCTTTCAATTTGATCTCAATAAAATAAACATTCCTTTTATTTAAATATACATATAGTCATAATATCTAAATTTATAATATTTGATATAATCAAAAATATATAAAAGGCTATGAAAATATTGTGATTGATATCTTAAGCCATATTTGATTATTAGCGATGTATTCAAGTGGTGATTATATAAATTAAGTAGCAGTGATTATACGATAATATTTAACTTATTAAACATAGAAACTTTCGCCATAATTTTACAGTGTTGAAGCAAACGTCGAAATCCATTACTTTGATAGCAACAAAACTGTTCTAATCCACAAGTATATTTTTTACCTATTACACCTTTTACATATTTTAAAAAGAAGGCGCTTTAAACAGTTTTTATACCGCCTGTAAAAACGAACATTTTTTTTAAAAGGATCACCTTGATCCTACTCATCTGTTCAAGATCTATTATCTCTCGTGCCAATACTCCTGTAAAGTAAAACAATATTTAATATGTATTATTTGAAGTTATCAAATCTGTGGATTTTAACGTTTGCTCAATTTTTTTTTTATTAATCTATGATAATTATATTTATCTGACGTAGAGATAACGAGCTTTATATACTTATCAATGATATCGATCAATGTCGTAATTAGTTGTCTTGAATGTTAAATTGTACTTATTAAAACACCATCGTTCTTTTAATTCTTACCAGCTGTGTTAGTTTAACCCTCTTTAAAGGCAGAGTTACTGATATCAATTTCAGTACCTTTTACGGTGAGTTGTATTTTTTTAGTAAACAATCCGAGAGTAAAGTCAGTAAAGAAAACTTAAAATCTAGAGAAATTATAGTACCAGGAGGGCGATTCTCGTCCATAGATAAATGGTAACATTTGATATATATCGTCAAAACTGTCAAAATTTCTATATATTTTTGACAGTTTTGACGATATATATCAAATGTTACCATTTATCTATGGCACGAGAATCGCCCTCCTGTTTGTTTGAATCTACTCAAATGCCATAGATAAATGGTAACATTTGATATATATCGTCAAAATTGTCAAAATTTCTATACATTTTTGACAGTTTTGACGATATATATCAAATGTTACCATTTATCTATGGCACGAGAATCGCCCTCCTGTTTGTTTGAATCTACTCAAATGCGGTGACATATATTTTCTATGACATCAATTTCATTTATGCAATATTTCCAAAGAAGAATCTAATAAATGTCAAAAATTATCATACACATGACTTAATAAGTGTTTTATTCTCAACCCAGGGTTGAATATTGACGAAAACCTTTACCTAAAAGAATGGTTCATGCCAGCAAAAGTTAAAAAACCACAGAAAGGTGTCTCGGAAGATTTGCGAAGACTCTCATCAGCTAAGAAGACTGGAAGAATGATAAGATGCGGTGATTGTAAAAGGTCTAAAGATAGGAAAACTAAGTACCGTTGTTATACATGTGAAAAGCCGATCTGCATGGAGCATGCAGTTTTTATGTGTGAATTTTGTATAGATCGACATAATATCGTTGATAAGGTATAACATCTACATAATTTACTAAATTACTTACACATATTCATATTATACTTGAAAAATACAGGTAGCTTAATCAAATTATATTTCAGTTCAATAAAATGTTTCGCAATGATTGCATATCATTGACTGCTTTTTAGACTACCACCGGACATAGTTGCATAACGATTTTGTAATAATAAAGGTGTCTATTTTAAATACAATTTTCAAATATTTGTAAAAAAGACTTCGGGTCATACATATCTTAATCATGTTATAAACCTCTGTCAGAAGCTAAAGTGTCTTTCATATCTGTCATCGTCTGTTCTTTTATTTACTTATACATATCCTCTAAATTACAGTTTATTTAATGAATGAGGGAGTTTTAAAACATCCTTTTATTTTAACCGATCGAAAATAAAAGAAGTTCTCAAGTCGAGACCTATAGTTTTCCTTTGTTCTATGTAAAAAAGTAAGTTCGTATGAGTCAGTGGCCAACTCTGGTGACAGAGCTTCTAGGCCGCCCGAAGACCTCAGTCGTGGCCTAACAACTTTGAAAAAGCCGACTGCTTAACGTGCCCTCCGAAGCACGGGAGCGCTCAGTTGAAATTACCACTGGCGCTCACCCATCCAAATGATGACCACGCGGAGCAGTGCTCAACTTCGTTGATCTGTTAAGAACAACTTAGACTATGGCTACGTCACGAGCGCTCGTTTGTTTAATGTAATGGTCGAGCTTGCTTAACTTGTTAACATAATATTATATTTTTATAGGTGTACAATTCGTGTTTAGAACTTCGACTCATGGTAACAAGATAATAATTATGTCGAACCACAAGTTTACGAAGCATAGTCAAAAGAAAAATCGTATACGTTGGAACTGCGCCGCTAAGAAAATCTTCAACTGTAAAGCCACTATTACTACGAGTATCGACGACAAAATTGTCAATAGTCGTGCACATCTACACAACCATCCGCCATTTAATACTTTAAACTAAGAAATATATATAATTAATTAATTAATTTTGGCAGACTTTTTACACAGCGCCATCTAGCCATGAAGTAAGCAAAACTTACTTTGATAGAATACTTGGGTAAGTGACGTTTCGACCGAAAAATGTTCGACCAATTCGGCCCAAATGACACTTTCAATTTTTGCAGATCTTGCAAACATTGTCCTAGTCATCAAAAACTAGTTTCGAAGTTTTAATTAAAAGAACAATATGTAACAAAAATATAATATATTGTATTCTATCGGCTATTGTGTTCCTAAAATACTTTGCTAATTTCGGGGCCAGATGTTCGCCAATATTATATTACAACTAGCCGATCCACCCCAGCTTCGTAAGGGTGCAAAGAAAACTTAAGCACCCGTGCGAAGCCGAGGCGAGTCGCTAGTAATATATATAGCCTATATTACTCTGGGATAGTAGCATTTTAATGGTAAAAGAATTTTTTAAATCGGACCAGTAGTTTTTGAGTTTATTCGTAACAAACAAAAATATTATTTTCTTTTTTTATATATTAGTATAGATTAATAATTTTCTTGTAAGAATTTGCTATGTTTTAAAGCAATTTATTTTACATACTCCGAGCAGTCTCACATCAGACAAATTATACGATTTACAACTTTAAATAATTTTTAATAAGAACAACAAATTATAATTATCATAATTTATATTTTATAATGAAAATACAAACGAGAATAATAGTGTTGATTGTTTTTGGTTGTTGTCAATACTCCATCCAAATACTTTATACTATAATTTATAATTTTTCAGTACACTCACGCTGTTTTTTTTCTAGATGTAAAATACATTACCTCGAAGCATGGCAACCCAATGATGGTAATCGCAAATTACACGTACGCGATCGGACAAAAAACTCTCCATAGAACTCGATGGACTTGTTCCAACAAGACGAGGAAGCAGTGCAAAGCCTACTTTGTTACGGTAGAAGAGGATATAGTTAAGTTTTTCGGTGAGCACACACATCCAGCAAATTATCACCATCATCATTTAAAATAGGCCTTCAATAGCACCATAACGAACGATGGGGAATAAAGGTGAAACTGGAAACGTGGAATTTACCTGGTGGCAGGACTCTTTCGCAAGCGTCCATTGGTACCACCGCAGCATATACTACCTCCAAGCAGTAGTGTGCAAGCATTTCTGTGTTTAGGTTTGAAGGGCGCTGTAGCAAGTGAAATTACTGGACGATAGAGACTTCACAACAACGTCTCGGGTGATGAGCGCAGTGCAGTGCCACGAAGAACTTAAAAACTTTAGGGTTTGGGTGGCACTGCATCTGTTGTCATCAGGCGGGTGACTTGATCGTCTTGCCACTTGCTGACATAAAAAAAATAGTGGAACTGGAAAACGAATTAGGACGGCCTTCACTCGATGGACCGATGGTGGATGGCACATTAAAGTGGTGACAGGAAGGTGGATGGTGAAGGTTTAACAAATTATTAGCGATCGTAATATAAATCATCCCATTAGGTCACCTCGAAGATTTACTCCTATCTAACCAGAGGGTCAGTGACAACTAAATTCAGAGTATTCACGGACATAAGCTGAGCCACGAAAACTAAAAAAAAAGAACTGTAAAACTGTCGCGATATATCGTTTTTGTCAAGATTATTTGAGAGGACATACCCCTCCTCCCTGAAATTTCTCCCACCCTTCGAATAATGTCGACATTATCCCGCCAAAGCTTTCTCGGCCGCACCCGAGATTGCTGCCCGACAGGTACCCATGAAGTTGAAGTTACAAAAACTAATGTATTTCTAGTGACAATTTCCAAAAATGGTGAATCAATAATATAAATTGATTAGTGGTATAAATAAAATAAGCCAAACATCAACCTGCTTGTTTTAATTTAATAACTTGGTTTAACCAAGCGCATGCCAGCGCAAGCGAAAGTGTGCTATCTCGCTCTTGCTATAATTGGGTGGGGCCAACCATGACACTCAGCACCGTTTACGTACACAAACTATGCGTGTGGTGATCGCGACGCGTTTGCTTCATTCATAAATTTTATTGAGAGTGTCCGGGGTGTGACCGTTGCTCCAGATAATGGTAGCTCTTCCCCGGACGAACTTTATAAGAACTTTACTACTTTTCTGGACTTTATAGACTAGATTATCTGTACCATACATAACTATATTAATTTATTACAGATTTAAAGTTTATCGTCAACAGTCGGGGTAACAGCATGCTAGTGTACAAAAAGTTTAAGTACTCGAAACAGTCGGTGTGTCGCTTAAAGACTCGCTGGACTTGTACCGGAAAGACAGGAAAACGATGCAAAGCCTTCATCGTTACTGTTGGTAAAAAAGTTATTAAGACGTGCCATAACCACGACCATCCGGCACCTTTGTAATAATTATACTGTAAAAATCATAAGAAACTTTCACCTAAGTTAGCTCGCTTAGTTTTATCTTTGGATGACCTTGTATTTAGATAACGACGGGCGTTGTTACTAAATATTGCTTTTCTTTTTTTGTTGCTTACTTTTTATACTTTTAAGACTTGTAACACTTTTATGCAAATAAATATCTTGAATCTATCTCGAATCTCTTATTATATATATTTTGTTATTACAAGGTTGGTAATTCATGTGCAAATATTTGCTCTGAATCTGGCAAAATCTGGGTGTTTATATGTTTTTCTAAAAAAAGTACGTAACCTACCTTTTTATTATCTAATTATACCGATAGGGTCTTAATTATGGTTCGTAAATAAATGATTGAAAGTATCAATTTAATTACAAAATTTTCTAAAAAAATTTCATAACTCATTTAATATTTCAAATTGTTTTTTTAAGATATAAAATGCATTACTTCAAGGCGCGGTAAGCCCATGCTTGTCATCTTCAACTACACGTATGCTGTGGGACAAAAATGCGGTTTGAAGGTCCGCTGGGCCTGTTCCAACAAAACGATGAAACGGTGCAAAGCCTACGTAGTTACAGTTGCCGACCGTATTGTCAAATTCGTCGGCAATCATACGCACCCTGAAAATTATTTTGAATAAAAACATGCAATAAAGTGATGTCTTGTTTTATACATTTTAATTAAGTACAAAATACAAATTACTATATACAAATTATTATAAGCTCATATTTAAATTTAAATGCAAAGACATGTCTTCTTTCTACAAGCTTTTTTCATGCAAGTTATGTTCTAGTCATATAATATTACGTGATTAAAATGTCAAATTTAATTGATATACCAAAGATTATGTTTAGAAAACTATGTGTGATCTCCTTTTTGTAGACTTTTTCTTTATATTATTATGTTACCCAAAAATATATTCATTTTAAATATTAAATGCCTTAAATAAAATTTATTGTCAGAACAATGTTTAGAAAACTAATCTTCTTTTACTATGGAATGTAATAATCCAAAATTATAGATGTTCTTATTGAATGAGAATTTAATTATTAACATATCGAACAAATGTCTAAGTTCTCACTGTTTTTTGTAATAGTTTGGTAAAAAAAAAATCGTTTATTATCCAACTGCTTGTACAAAAAGTTGTGTAAAATATTTAGGTGAGTTAGACCATACACAAATTTCAATCAGAGTAACCATTTTCCCACAAGACGTAATAATCTGAAATTTTTAATTTCATTTATTTATTTACAAGTAGAACATTACACATCTGTGATATGGCCTAACATAATGTTCTTATTTAAGGTTTATACGGCTTCATCACCTCAAAATACGGTAACCGAATGCTCGTAGCCGCCAACTACAAGTATTCTAAAGATGTAAAGAACAGTAGTACAATAAGAACCATATGGGTATGCTCTGTGAAAACGAGCAAGCGTTGTAAAGCTCACATCACGACGATCGACGATCAAATTGTCAAGAGCGTTGGGGAACATAACCATCCACCATATTTCAGCTCTTAATCTACAAGTAAGTACAGTATAAGTTCTTCTTTAAGGCTTTTTTTTTATGTCAGCAAGTGACAAGACAATCAAGGCGCCCACCTGATTTTAAGCACCACGCCTGACTATTACAGATGCAGTGCCACCCAAAGCTTAAAGTGTTTGCGTGGCACTGCTTACACACTACTGCTTGGAGGTAGAATATCTGACACTGCGGTGGTACCCACCAAGAAGGACTCTTGCTGAAGAGGTCCTACCACCAGGTGGCTGATATTTTATTCAGTACATTACGTCGAGGTACGGAAACCAGATGCTGGTCTGGTCGTGTCGAGCTACACGTATACAAATTAACTAGCTAATCAAAATGGTTCAAAATTCGCTGGGTCTGTTCTAATGAAAATAAATATAAATGTAAAGCCTATGAGGTGACAATGGACGATGTTTTTGTCAAAACGGGTCATTGGCATAACTATCACCCACCCAATCAGTCCAAAATCTAGGGCCAAAAACAGGGGCCTTACTCTTCAACGCAATTCCAATTCGGTATGAGAGTTTTGTAATTTCGTATTCTTGAGTGCAAGCTTAGCGCCAGAAAAAATCTCTATTGAGTGAATATTGAGTGAACTAAACTACGATTGGAATTGAAATTGGCTGATCCTTTAAGAAGCAAAATTACAAATACAACAGTAAACAAAAATATCAGTTAATTAGAATTGGTATGAAATTGGGATTGGATCGGATATGTCATCGGATTCAAGGGTAAGGTAGGCTTAAAACACCTTGCGGCTTGTAATGTTTTGGGATATTATTGTTGTTTACCGATATTATTTATAGTATGTAATCAAATAAACTATTATTAAACAGATTAAGTTTTTTCTGATCGATATTTTAACCATTTATTTGGTCAGCATGTGACAGAACGATCAAGTCTTTCGCCTGAAGTTACGCTTGACCATAACAGTTGCAGTCATCCAAAAAAAGTGCTTTAAGACTTGCGTGCCATTGCATTGTAAAGACGAGCACAACGCAATGGCACGCAAGCCTTCAGCGTGGCACTGCACTGCGCTCATCACCCCGAGACATTGTTGTTAAGTTTCCTAGCAATTTCATTTGCTACAGTACCCTTCAAACCTAAACACAATAATGCTTGCACACTACTGCTTGGAGGTGGAATATCTGACACTGCGGTGGTACCCACCAAGAAGGACTCTTGCTGAAGAGTCCTACCACTTGCTACTATCCCTTTAAAATAAACACAGTAATGCTTGCACAATATTGCTTGGAGACAATATCTAGCACTGCGGTGGTACCCACCGAGACGAACTCTTGCTCTAGATTCCTACTACCAATATAAATTGTGTAAACATACAATTACAAAATAGAAGATAATGAATAATTATTCGCATCAGTTTCTTTTTTTATATATTTCTTTAATTGTATTTATGTATTTGGAGAAATCTTGTATACAGTTCCATTAATTGCGCCTAGACCCGGAACAAATATATGCAGATCATTCAAACATTCATCTTGCAGCGGGATCGAACCCGCAACTTCTTGTTTCTCAGCCAGGTACTTTACCACCGCACCTGTATGTTTTTTTTTAATAATGATGATTAAAACAGGTTTATTATTTCAGGCTTGCAGTTCACCACGTCAAAGTTCGGAAACCAGATGCTGGTTGTATCGAATTACACGTTTACGAAGCAATTTATTAATACGAACAGTTTAAAAATTCGCTGGGTCTGTTCTAATCAGAAAAAACATAAATGTAAGGCTTCTGTGGTGACAATTGACAATGTTATTGTAAAAATGGGTCATGGGCATAATCACCCACCCGTTTAGTCAAAAATCTAGGAACATTTAAATAAAAAAACGACCGATGTAGCGCAGCGGGCGCAGGTCCTGCGACGCGGAGGTTGCGGGTTCGATTCCCGCCTCGGGTCAAATGTTTGTACGATCTACAAATATTTGTTCCGGGTGTTCTGGGTATTTTCTGTATATAATAAAAAATATCTATCTATTGTATTGTATTGTATTGTATCAGTCATCTAGTACCCATAACACAGCTCTGTTTAACAGCAGCTTACCTTGGGGCTAGATGCTGCTGTGTGGATTCTCCAGCATTATTTATTTATTTATTTAATTTAAAACTTATTTATCTTACTCTTTAACGCTATTCCATTTGATTCGGTATTTGAATTATGAAATTTCGTACTCTTGAGTGCAAGTGCCAAAGATAATTTCAATAACGTGAATATTGAGTGAACTAGACTACAAATGGAATTGAAATTGTATTTAGGGAGCAAAATTAAAAAATAAAAATTATAAAACAAATAAGCCTTTTAATCGGACATTTGTTAGATATATACAATCTATCTCCAGGCCTATCTCCATTTTGTAATACCCTTTGACAGGGTTCATATGTGATACTACCACCTAATTATATAACAACTGTAAATGTATCAACCATATGAGCGCAATAAATAAATTGAGTATTGAGTACAATGTTATACTACTACTTCACTGTTCTTATAGATAAGTAATTAATATATTAGCTACTTAATTAAAATTATTCACTTATTATCTGGTGTTTCTTTATTTTCTGTAAGTCCTTTTGCCAGTTGGCAAAGGCCTCCTCAAACCTACTCCATTCTGATCTCTCTCTGGCTACTCTGCTCCATGTTATGCCTGCAACCTGCCTGATATCATCGGCAGCACGGAGTGAAATCACAAACACTAAACAAAAACATCAGTAAATTAGAATTGGGTTGAAATTTTCCTTGGATTTAAGGCCCTGACCCTTTGGAACCCTTGCGACTTGTAATGTTTTAGGATATTATTATTGAGTACCGATATTATAGTAGATATCATAGATATTATGTAATCAAATGAACTAATACACAAGTACTGTTTTTCTGATCGATAATTTAACTATTTTATTTATATTGGCATGTGACAAGAGTTCACGACGGATAGTCGTTTCCCTGATGTTAAGCGCCACGCCTTATCATAACTGTTGCAGTAGCCATCTAAAGCTTTAAGTTTTAAATTTCTGCGTGGCACCGCGTTGCGCTCGTCGCCCCTAAACGTAGTTGTTAAGTCTCTTTCGCCCAGTAATTTCATTGCTACAGTGCCTTGGAGGGAGAATATCTGGCACTGCGGTGGTACTACCCTCCAAAACGAACTTGCTAAAGAGTCCTACCACGGTAGGTAAGCATGATAACATTATTTAACATACTTATATTTTATTTTCTTCTATCTTACTATAAATCTTCTATTCAATTTAGGCTCCTCTCTATACCAAGGTAGTCTGGAAAATTATAATAACCCAAAAATTATTTTGCCTCAAGCGGGATTAGAACCCGCAACCACCGCTTGATACGCGGGCGCTCTACCAATTGAGCTATCGAGACATATCTCGCTTGGACGAAATAATCATTTGGATGTCTTCGGCTCGAAGCGCCGATAACTCAACCTACCGCCCGCATATCAAGCGGTGGTTGCGGGTTCAAATCCCGCTTGAGGCAAAATAATATTTGGATATTATAATCTTTAGTAATCCCCTAGTGTGATGATTAACAGTATAAAACAACAATAACCAATAGTCTGGAAGAGATCTGGAACGATCATCGTGCATAAACCGCACACCTGCAAGAGGTGGAATGAGCTCCCGTCTGGTATTTTCCCACTAGGTTTTAATATGGGCGTGTTTAAGAGGAAAGTTAAGGGCTTCCTAACAGGTAGGCAGCGCTTCTGTAATACCTAACATAGTGTTGCAGTTGTCTATAGGCGACGATGACCGCTTTCCATCAGGCGGCTCGTCTGCTTGTTTGTCACCTTATGACATTAAAAAAAAAAACTATTCTTAAATTGTGTAATTTAGTTTATAAGGTATACATTAAAGTATTTTCATTCATTTATTCATTCATTCATTCAATAGTTTTTTTTTAGATTCTAGGTTCACTACTTCAAAGTATGGCAATCGGATGTTAGTCGTATCGGACTACACGTATTCGAAACAGCGAACGAATGAGAATGGTAATAAAACTCGTTGGGTTTGCTCAAATCAGGCAAGAAAACTGTGCAAAGCCTTTATAGTTACAGTTAATGATGTTATTGTCAAAACGGGCAACAAGCACAATCACCCACCGCATTAAAAGTAAGAAAGTTCGTGGCAAACTCTGGTGTCAGAGTTACTAGGCCCCCCGAAGGCCTCTGTCATGGCCTAACAACTTTTAAGAAGCCGGAATCGCCTAGTTGACGTGCCCTCCAAAGCACGGGAGCGCTCAGTTGAATTTGCCACTGGCGCGGCACTTTTCAAGTATGAAAAGACCAGTCCAATCCAGATCACCTTATCTTACTGCTATATTATCGATTTACTCCAGATTTTTACCGTGACATTGAAATAAAAACAATACAATATTAACTAAATTAGTGAACAATATTTTATACCCGCAGCTTTATGTAAATCCGTTTAGCCATTGAAGAGTTACGTAGGAACAAGCATACAAGCCCAAACTGCGTATTAGTGTGATAAACCAACTTGAAGCAATAAATAAATGATATGATATGATAACACAAACACATCGTTTTCACCAAGTTTTGACTTTTGAAAAAAGTTTGTGATCTGAAGAAAACTTCTAAAAAATAAATTAAACCCGTGTTTTATTAATATTTGGTAACTTATCAACAGTTACGGATCAAAAAACAAAAATAACCATGAATTTTCTTTATTCTTTCTTTCAATCATTAGTTAATTATTTCATTCATTAATACATTCAACCATTCATTCATACCTCTAATAAATATTGTTTTTAATGTTAAAGATAACTCTCGTGTCGTCAAGCTAATGAAGAACCATATCTTTGAAAAAGGGAACAAGAGAAGAAAATGTGTTGGCTGCTATATAAAGCTACGCATCACATTGTGTAGTCGTGAAGCGAATAAAAAAGTTAAAAAGATCATATCATTATGCGTTGATTGTAACAAAGCTATGTGTCTTAAGTGTTTTTATGATTCTCACATGTAAATTGTTATACTTTAGATACATAACTTTACTATTCAAAATAAAAATTACAAAGTATCAATAATTTGGTAACATTGTCCACTCAAAGATCACTAGCTTAGACTCTTAACTGTATATAAAAATTGGTGTGATAGGAGGCTTATGGCCTCTTAACACTTTTCCTGTTTTTGTGCAGAACCCCAGGCGAAAAGTAAGTAAGTATGAGTCAGTGGCCAACTCTGGTAACAGAGTTTCTCTTCAGAGTTCCCAGGCAAAGCCAAAGTATGATGCACTGAGGTTTTTAGAACACCATTGGCATAGTTATTTAAGCAGAAAATATGTTTTCGCAAAGAAAATTGAGTTAGAAGCCAAAAAGGTTAAAAGACCTTCAAAGCACTATTGAAAAAGTACTTTTAAGGCTTTTCCTATCGCACTACCTGAAAAATAGTCAAATTTAACGCAGCAAACGTGTCAGAATGACCTACAATGATAATGTTATTTTTGTTTTTAGATTTCAAATGTATAATGTCGTCGCGTGGCAATCCAATGCTCCTCGCCCACAACTACAAGTACTCAAAAGAAAGGGAATACGGCTTCAAAACTCGATGGGTTTGCTCCAGAAAGACTAAACAAAAATGCAAGGCGTATGTTCTGACTGCTGCTAATCAAGTCATTAAATCTGTCATAACCCATACTCATTTACCATTTATTAATAAATAAATTAAGTTTAACTATGTTTAGAAAATGCTACAACAGAATCGACATCATTACCGTACATTTTTACACAGCACCCTAAAATAAGCAAAGCTTCCGGTAAAACAAATATTTGGTTAGAAACATTTTGTCTCGCAGCGGGAATTAATGAAAAAAAAATATTTTAATAAAAAATGTTTATGCCAAGATAGGATTATCAAAAGACCATAACATTTTCGAACTAAGGAGGAATTTGACCTTTCAATTACATGATACGTAAATGCTCTACCAGTTGAAGCACCGAGTCTTTGCTCAGGTATACAGAAGGCTACAAAAATTGCATCTTGCTGCCAATTATATTTACCGTTATAGCTCAGTATATTTGCAACTTATACCCTTGCTGCAATTTCACATTCAACATTGCAAGGCTAAACATTGAATACTTGCGATTACTATAAAATATCGCCGGGCTACACATACAATTACAACAATTGTTGCACTGAGTTGAGCGATAAAATCAGCAACTTAGTGGCTTTGCAGCAACGAATTGACAAAGAACTAGCTCATTTATTGAGGAAAAGCGGTCCCGCGGTAGATCCCTAACTAGGTGGACTGATCAGCTTGCAGAGAGCAAAACCAAGTTTTATGACGTGGTGCAAATGGCCGCCAACCGGACTCGCTGGAGACAAGCCGTCAGTCTAGCACAACAAAGTCGTCATTGTGATCACGATCTTCAGTCATGAAGTACCGACCACAGAGAGAGCTCATTTATAGAGCACCTTTAAGAGTGATGGGTAACACTATACAAACAAATAACCACCTTATGCACTTCCATAACAAGATTGTTTTTTCAGGTGTGAGGTTCATCACTTCAAGGCAAGGTAATCGGATGCTATTAGTGTCGAATTACACGTATTCGAAACAAATGATTCACGGTTTTAAAACTCGCTGGGTTTGTTCTAACAAAGCCAGAAAACAATGCAAGGCTTATGTGCTTACAGTTGATGATATTATTGTAAGAATTGGCTATGAACACAATCATCCATCTCAAAAATAAAATTACGTGATTTTTGTAGAGGTTAAGCGGTAAACGATTCTGGTATTTTTTTCTACAAATCCATGTAAGTACTCTAAATATTTTTTTTTTCTCTTTCACAAGGTGATCTTAGTGCAGTTTACATTACAGTAGTGCCAGTCTGATGATGATTACTTTGTGAAAGACTGGTGCCAGAATTAGGTTCGTTATGATATGAACCCGTATTACAGGTCACCAGGCCCCACTCCGCGAGAACAGCAGATCTAGGCTTATGTTAAGGATTACTAGGTACCTAATATAGTTGGTATACTTATGAAACTATTCTGTAACTAAGTACTAGACTTTTAATAACAGTGTTAAAAGGGTGAGTTGGTGGATGTGTTGATAGGTGCAAAAAGAGTGTGTGTGTATGTGGGAAAGTGAGAGTGTGTGTGTGTAGGGTGCATGTGGATCTAAATAATTTAAATAATTAAAAAGGTTTTATTTAGAAAACTTTTAATGATGTATCCTATTCTAATTTCAGTTTGTTTAGATATTGCTATAATATAGTCCACATTAATTTTTATCTTATTATAATATTAACGTTTCAATTCTGCCTTTCTGTATGGACAAACCAACCAAATTGATCCATGTAAACATAAAATTAAATCATTCAATGACATCTTATCCTTACATATTTATAATCCTATATCCTTTTCTATTTATTAAGAGTAGTAGAGTTCTTTGTGATAGAGCTCGTCCGGGGAAGGACTACCACCATACCTATTTCTGCCGCCAAGCAGTAATGCTCGCATTGCTGTGTTCCGGTTCGAAGGGTATGGTTTCCGGTGAAATTACAGGCACATGAGACTAACCATCTAACGTCTCAGGGTGGCTCACATGCAAGTGATATCTATGATGTTGCATGCGTACATAGGCTACGGTAACTGCTGACCATCAAGTGGGCCGTACGCTTGGTTACCACTTTAGTAGTATAAAAAAAAAAAAAAAAAAAAACATATCTGCTCCATTCATTCACTTTTATTACCTTTACCTAGATAAATCCAAAAACCGTATATATACATTATATACGGTAAAAAATAACCATATATACACATTATTAGCAAACAAAGTATCCAGAATACTATGTTGATCCTTTCTGTCAACGACGACTTCCGACGACCAGTGTGGCGCAGCGGGCGAAGGTCCGCCTGCGACGCAAGAGTTTGATATACGTTACGGGTTTGATTCAAAAAATATTTCACCATTAAAATGCTACATTATCCCTGAGTAACATAGGCTATACTAGCGACCTGCCCCGGCTTCGCACTGGTGCGGTTTCATTGCACCCGCACGAAGCTGGGACGGACTGTTAGTGTATAATAAAAAATATCTATCTATGTATTGCATTGTATTAAGTATATCAGTCATCTAGTACCCACAACACAAGCTCTGCTTATCTTGGGGCTAGATGATGCTGTGTGGACTGTCCAGTATTAATATTGTTATTTTTTATTTTTTAATCTGTCAGTTTCAGGATACATTAAATCGCCAATGGGCAAGCCTCTAGTCATCATAGCAGGCTACAGATACTCACGGCAAAGGGTCATTGGCTTAAAGACCAGGTAATTAACTCTTCAGTCTTTCAAAAGCTGTTTAATCACTGGACTTGATTGCTCGCTGGAATGGGTACATTCAAGGGCTAATTACTATATTCTATTAGTAGTTCAGCACTGGATTCGACCGCTGGTCTACTACTGGAATAATGTGAACCGGGCATAAGCCGCAAGCAGCATTGCTAGGAAGTCTACCTTAACCTAGGCTTAGATATCGTTGACTCTGGTGGAATATTCTTCGATTCGATAAATATTCCGATCTTGAAATGGGAAATGGAAAACCATTCGGAAAAATGATGTGCGCAATGCCAGTTTTATCAAACGGTGAACGAAAACAACGATCGATTGACCGATGACATTAAAGCGGTCGCAGGGTGTCGGTAAATGGTAAAGGCACAAAATAGGTCGTCATGGCACTCTTTGAGGGAAACCTGCGTAGGTCATATGCTGATGATGATGAAAACATAGTGAGGAAACCATCCAAGAAATAAAATTGTGAATTATGACCCAATCACTCTCGCTTGAGAGTAAACCAGTGCCCCAACAGAGGGAATATAAGAAAGCTGTCATGCTGATGATGATTCAAATGGTTTTTTTGCAGGTGGGCTTGCACGTCTCAGCGAAGCTCTAAATGCTGCGCAGCCGCATACACAGTCGGCGATCGAGTGATAAAATACATCAATTTGCATAACCACAAACCAGGGTGCATATGTCATGGAAACCCGGACTTATGTGCTGCACATTAATTTAGCGACTTATATAATAAAAAATATTGGTGAATATTTCACACAACGCCATCTAGCCTCGAACTAAGCAAAGCTTGTACTATTGAGTTAAAGAATGCACACACATAATTAGTATAATTTTTTGTAAATGTGAAAAAAGTTGTCGGATTGTATATCAGTCATCTAGTACCCATAACACAAGCTCTGCTTCGCTTGGGGCTAGATGATGCTGTGTAGATTGTCCAGCATTATTTATGCTCTGTTCCACATGCCCCAGCCTAGTAGTACTGGCAACAAACACGGCTGGATTTCCAATTTTACCGGTAAATTGGTGTTGAGGCACCAAGTTTTCAATTTCGAGAGTCTTTATCAGAGTGGAGTGGCACTGCGCGCTTAGTCTAAGCGTTGCGATATGTACTGATTTTCTTGTATATTTTCTTTTACTTGAAGCTACTGTGTTTCTACTTGAACGTTATCGGTAACTGTGGTACAGTCAGCAAAGAAAGTGGTTTATAACTTTTGACAAAAGTTCCTGTGAAATCTATGACGTTGAACCTCAACCTTAGGGTGGTAGACCACATTTTTTGCTGACTGTACCTATCTGCACAGTTTTGGCCAGCTTACGTCATAAAGACTGTAGTACCAAGAGAGTCGCCTGTTCGAAAAAATGATTTTATTTATTACCTATGGATCTTGTCTAATCTAGTGACTAACACAAATCTCTTTAGTTCCAGAGTTCGTGACATCGAAGCATGGGAAAGTAATGATGATACTGGTGAACTACAGGTTTACTAAGCAGGCAGAGAGGGGGGGCAAGGTCCGCTGGATCTGCACCTGTCACAGTAGCAGGCGATGCAAGGCCGCTGTGCTGACGTACGATGGTGAAATACTAAAGAGTAACACGGATCATAATCATTCACCACCTTATTATTAAATTTAAACCAATGAGGAGGACCATATATCATCAGACGACCAATATAGCGCGGTGGGTGAAGGTTCGCCTGCGACGCGGAGGTTGCGGGTTCGATTCCCGCCTTGGGACAAATATTTGTTCCGGGTGTTCTGGGTGTTTTCTATGTTTATTAAAAAAATATCTATCTATGTATTGTATTGTATTAAATATATATCAGTCATCTAGTACCCATAATACAGCTCTGTTTAACAGCAGTTTACCTTGGGCTAGATGATGCTGTGTGGATTGTCCAGCATTATTTATTATTTATTTATATATATATTTTCTAAATAGTATAGGATAGTATAGGATAGTGTACGATGATGGCGACCCTGACTATATCAATAACAAAAGAATTATTATAACTATATACAACTTACCTTATGTCAGCAAGTGACAAAACGGTCAAGTCGCTCGCCTGATGACACCACGCCTGAAATTACTAGTAGTAGAATTGTTGCAAATACTTTTGCGTGAGGCTTGCAAAGTTTGATGTGTTTTATTATTTATTTGCACAATACAATGTAAATATCGGTATCACCATCAGTTGCAGTGACACCCAAAGCTGAAAGTCATGGCGCTTTTTGGTCTTTGTCCGGAGACGTCTTTTGTTTGATACGATGTAATTTTTTTAAAATATTTAGTATTAGATTTGAATAAAATGTATTTTCTTACTTATTAGTTTTCATTTAAAATGCAATTCTTGCAATCTGCTTCTATTGACCTGCTGAGTTATTACGCAACTAAGTTGGCAAAGGAACAATTTCATAGTAGCCTAGGTCTTTGTAACACCATTGTAAAATTGGAAAAAATATAAGACTAACAGTAACTTGAAACAATTTTATTTTTAAGTAGACAAACAAAGTCTATAGGAAAAATGTTTATTGTGTTGAGTTTCCTAAAACAGGAACTCTAGGGGTCCGTCCGCGCCAAAATAAAATAATAAACAGTGATAATTGGTTTCTTTAATGATTATCTAACTATCTAGACCCTACAAAAGACCAGGGCCCGGCTCCATACTGCGTGAAACAACCCCTTTGTCCTTAACAGATCAACGAAATTAAGCACTGTTCCACGTGGCCACCATGTGGGTGACCGCCAGGTGGCAATTTAACTAAACGCTTCCGTGCTTCAAAACGCACGTTAGGCTGTTGGTTCCAGCTTTTAAAATGTTGTAAGGCTATTGTGAAGTTCCACTCGTATCCTACAGGATAGGGGATGGAGCTTCAATATAAACGATTGTTATTGTTTTAAACACATGCAAGCGACCGTCTCGCTCGCTTGCCCTCGACCGAATGCCCGCAGGCCCGAGCGAAGCAAGTCGATCACGCATCGATCGTATTCGCTTTAATCGGCAAACGCCCACAGCTATAACTCCGTTACCAGAGTTGACCACTGATTCTTACAAAGAACCAATTTCATAGTGGCCTAGGTCTTAGTAACACCATAGAGAAATTGGAAAAAAATATAAAACTAACATTATAATACAATTTTATTTTTATGTAGACAAACAAAGTTCTGTGAAAAATGTTTGTTGTGTTGAGTTTCCTAAAACGGGAACACTGGAAGTCTGCCATGACAGCTATTAGCTGATCAATGATCGTGACGCATCTTGACTTTGACAGTACTTAATAACCCAGTTGTTCGTTAAACCGCATGTTGTTTTGTATTGTGTTGCACTCCTTCATAAAGATAAACTTACATAAGATTGTGAAAGAAGCTAAAATAAATTAAATAAACAGCTTAAAATGGTTTCTTTATTGAATATCTAAATATCTAGACCCCTACAAAGGACCTAGGCCCGGCTCCATACATCGAGAAACAACTCCTTTACTTTATTAATGTGCAATTTGTTCCAGCGCCAATATACGTTAGCTCATCGCGAGGAATGCCTATTTTGGTGTATAACAACTATAGATACTGCATGAACCATATGTTAAGAGATGGAGCTACGAAACGATGGGTCTGTTCGGCTCAGAGCAGGAAACAGTGCAAAGCGTTTGTTGTGACTCATCATGATTCCATTATAAAGGAAGCCTTTAGACATAATCATCAGCCTCCTATCTACAGAATGTGTTAAAAAGCTGTGTACTAGTAAAGTTTTTGTTTTAATAGTTATATAACTACTGATAAAAAAGTATCAACAGTTCTATTGGCAAGATATTATTAGTGCTATAGAACAAATAGAACAGTTTTTGTATTAACAGTTCTACCAGAACTACTTGGATAAACAAGTTTTAGCAGTTTTATGACGTCACAGTCCTATAGAAGAAATGGAAGTTACCCTTAATATTGACTGTACGAATATCTTCCTAAATTAAAAAAAAAACTGTTTATTAATCTTGCTAAAACTTGACAACGACTGCACCGATTTGGCTAATTTTGCGCGATCGAACCTGTTTGAGAAACTAGTTTTATACATATATATAAATTAATTTAAACAATATATAAAATATAGTTTATATTATCGATAAAGCCTTATTCTCCCGAGCAACCGTCGAACGCGGTCGTGGGCGGTGCTCATGAAGAAGAGCTTCTAAATAGCTTCGAAACGTCGGCATAAATGACAAAATTAAGTGGTAAATACTAGATAGCCGTTAATAATTTAATATGATTTCTAACCACTATAGTTTTAACTCTTTAGGTATACAAAGATAAAGCGAAGTAAACTACACTTTTTCTTTTTAGTTCCAGAGTTCTGTACAACAAAACACGGGAATTCAGTAATGATTCTGTCGGATTATAGATACAGCTGTACCATGCCCAGAAGTAATGAGACCACAGCAGCTAAGCGCATGCGCTGGGTTTGTACATCACAGAGCAACAAGCGCTGCAAAGCTGTAGTCTTCACATACAATTATGAAATCATCAATGGATTTTATGAACATACGCACCCACCTCCTACAGCAAGAATGGAACATCACTAACGTATAAAAAAACCGAAAACGTCTGGGTGTTTCTACGTAATTTAAAAAAATTGCTTGAGTATATAATATGGTTTATTCCATCAGTTATGTTTCCGTTCAATTAGATGAAAATGTCCGCCAAAATATATTTTTTAAAAACGGTGTAATAAGGTGTCCTTTTAAATCTTAATAATGTCGAGGTTAATAATAATAATAAATATATTTATATACAACAATATTTATTTTTATCAATGAAGTCAAGCTAATATAAAATTACTTGTTGACAAATAAATTGTTCAATATTTTGCTTAAGTAAGCTTTTAACTAACTTTAGAGACTATGCATAACTTCAACATAGCATTATTATGATGTAGTGAGATTAAATAAATAAATAAATAAATAATGCTGGACAATCCACACAGCATCATCTAGCTAGCCCAAGGTAAGCTGCTGTTAAACAGAGCTGTATTATGAGTACTAGATGACTGATATATATTTATTACAATACAATACATAGATAGATATTTTTTATTATACATAGAAAACACCCAGAACACCCGGCACAAATATTTGCAGATCCTACAAACATTTGTCCCAAGGCGGGAATCGAACCCGCAACCTCCGCGTCGCAGGCGGACCTTCGCCCACCGCGCCACATTGGTCGTCAAAATTTACTTGATTGAAAAATTACTTGATTCAATATTTACTTGATTGATTTCAGAGTCAAGAACAACAATACTACTAAAACCTTTCAAGATAGAAACAAGCTTTTTAATGGGGATTTTATTTTAATGGCTTTTTTATGCGACGGAAATGAAAGGATTCTGTGAGAATTACAAAGCTCACAGAATCCTTTCAGATCGCTAGTTCTATCACCAGCCGTCTCTATCAACTATAATCTAGACCATACTTTAAGAAAAGCAATAAAAACAGAAAAAATACGCAAGAGAAAAAACATAACACGAAAACTAACATAAAAAGAAAATAAAAAATATCTAGCAAAATGGACCATAGAATAATCCAACAAGAAAAAACAGAATACTAAAATTATTAAGCAAAATAATAACATTATACTGAAACGTGTCAAACCAAACGCATTTGTAAATGATGAGGTATTAGAAAAGAAGGAGGAACTACCTCAGTTCTGTCTCACAAGACATGGAAAGGTTAAGATGATATTAAGAAAGTACACGTACATAAAGCGTGCAAAAGATCGTTTTGTTTGTCCATATCAATGCATCAAAAAATGCAAAGCGATTATTTGGACATTGAATAACGTGATCACAGAAGCAAGCACTGATCATTCACACCCGCCTCCACCACGCCTTTACCAGATAAATAATAGAGAAATTAAAATATTAAGTTATATGCCATCGGTATTTTTGAGAAAAGAATCCGACTTTATAATAATATAAGAAACATGTTAAGACGACAGGGTGTAGTTAAGTTATAGTGTTGTTAATTGGCTAAGCTTAAAGTATTACCCTAACTAAAAGTTACCCTTTCATTTATGATCATTTGTTATTTCAAAACACTCGATAAAAACAGCACAGCTCAATAAATGACGTTTTAAATTCTAAAACGATGAATAACGTAGGTGTGTAAATTAAAAACTGCGGGTTTCATTACAAGTAGACAAAATAAATGTTACAATTTATCAACAACAGGTCTATTGACATTTTTCTCGACACATATATTGCGCAGGTTTATATATTTTATATGTTTTACTAGAAACTCACTCGCGGGATAGATATCTTTTAGAGTAATAGATATAAGGCAAGTATGCGGCGAGACAATTTGTGTTACAGAATTTGGGTTTACTAATAGTAATCTGTTTTGTTGTAGAGTTATATTCTCCAACATCTTTATTGAAACCTGTTAGAGCAAAAAGAGTCCTCATAGATGAAGTATGTAATACAAATGGAGAAGTACAAGAGTCCATTACACACACTCTGAATTCTTTTACTGAAAAAGTTTTTACACCAGAAGTCACCATCGCATCTGTTCAAGGAAATATTTCCTCAGAAGAAGTAAACAAAACAAAAGACAGCGTACAACTCAAGAAAGCTGTAAAGAAGAATAAGGCGACGAAAATCGAGAAGAAGAAGACCAAAACAAAAAATAAAAAAAGTTATAATGTTATAAAAACCAAGAATTTACTAGAGCTTGGCACTTTTAATGGTGAAGAAACTAAAGAAGAAGTTCCACAGTTTTGTTTATCAAAACGCGGGAACACAATGCTGGTATTGTCACAATACAGATTCACTAGACAATCGAAGGTTATCGATTATAGCAGACGAGTACGCTGGGCTTGTACTTCACAAGGTTACAAAAAATGCCGAGCAGTGGTTTGGACGCTAAATAATATGATTGTAGAAGCAAATACTGATCATAATCATGGGCCTTAGAAAAACCAAAAAATAATTATTGGATCATATAATATTCACTTCTATTCGAGCCAGCTCCGTCTACACTATAGTTTGAGAGTTTAACAAGAATTTGACTATTTATAAAAAAACAAAGTTGTATTATCCAATAAAATCACAAGAAAATTTTTAAAACGTCTTACGTGCCAGGTGATTTTACGCCATTTCCACGCGCCCTAGCTTAGATGAATCAGTTAACAATGGCTGGGTTCCTAGCTTTATACATTAAAGCGTATGGCTTAAGACGTGGTTATTAGGAAAAAAATCATAAAGTTAGGATTTTTTTTCAACAAAATGAGATTATAATAAGTACTTGCTGTTTGTATACCTAAATAAAATAAAAAAATTATATGAGCCTTTATTACTACCTACTACATTTTTACTGATGATTTAAACCGTGATGTACATTGAGATTTCTTAAATAATATAATTAAATAAAATAACCTTATTAATGTATTGTAAGTAGTTACTTGTTATATAATATTTTATATATCGCCATCAGTAGTAGTCGCCTCTTTTGGCGTAGGCCTCTCCCATTCTCCTCCACACTTATGTTTCTGGCCTTTGACATCCAGTTTAGTCTAGCTTTCTCTATGAAAATGTCTCCCCATCTTTTTCCCGGTCGACCTCTTGTTATTTCTTGGTATCCATTCCGTTATTCTTTTAGCCCATCGACTGTTTCCATTCTGCAGTTTATGTCCAAGCCAATTCTATACTTTGAGAGTTTTTATTGTATTTACTAAGTCAGTGTGGGATGATCGTTGCTCACGTCCGTAGGAAATGCCACTAAAACCCTACACGTATTCCCTGAGTGGCGCTAAACGAGCAACAACACTAGCTGCTGTACCTGTTTACTAAACCTCACAGCAACTCAATCGTTCGGAAACAATATAAAAAATTGAGATAATATTGTAATATTGAACGATTGCATGCAACGCCATACGAATAAATAAATAAGCTAAGTCAGTTTTTTTTTCTAATTATTGTATTTTTGATCTTGTCTTTTTGTCTTATTCCTAACATGCTTCTTTCCACCATTTGTATACAAGTAATCATTATTTTGTAAAAAAACAGGACATTTTAATAAAATTGATATTCATACTGATAATAATAATATTTTTCTTGCGTATAATCTAACCTATCGTTGGAATTTGAAAAGTGTGGTGTTTATAAAACTACAGTGATAAAAATAATTATAAAATAAACGAACATCTATTTACCATGTTTTTGTCATTAACGCTGACGTCACTAAAACTGTAAATAGCTGCTCATGTATTTTAAGGTGTCATTTTAGTTCCAGAGTTTTACACTTCGGCACGCGGTCACCCATTCTTGATCCTTTCGAAGTACAGATACACTACTCGAACACGCAACACAGCAAAACAACGATGGGAATGCACGTCACATAGTAGTAAACGCTGCAAAGCGTTTGTAAAAACTTTTAATAGCGAAATAATTGCTGGCAATTTTGAACATACGCACCCACCTTTACATTCAAGACTTCAGGTTATTTTTTAATAAAATACTACTCACATAGGCTAGGCTAGCTTTAGGCGTCTGTGGCATTTTTGTCTCAATTCTGCCAAAGTGAGTTATGCTAGTTTCATATAAATAAATAAAGAAGCTATACAAATAGGTAATGCTGGACAACCCACACAGCATCATCTAGCCCTAAGCTAAGCAGAACTAATGTTATGGGTACTAGATGACCACAGAAGTATATCTAGACTTCTGTGTAGACTGTTATACTTACTTAGATGGAGAGTCGAACAAATACGACCTGTGCGATATAGGTTTTGGTAAAGACCCACAAGATGGTAAGCGGTTACCACAGCCTATGGACGCTTGCAATACCAGAGGTACCACTCGCGGGTTGCCACCTTGAGGCTAAGATCGAAAACCTCATGTGCCAGTAATTTCACCGGAAACCATACCCTTCACACCGGAACACAGCGATGCGAGCAATGCTGCTTGGCGGCAGAAATAGGTATGGTGGTAGTCCTATGAATCGCCACCCAACTACCTACTAATCTTTAATGATAAAGTTTTTGACTTAGAATGCTAGTGACGACTGCAATTTAAATGGTGTTTTTGATTTTATAATTTTTTTAAACCACTAAAGTGGAAGCCAAGCGTTCCTACGACTTACTTGATGGTAAGCGGTTACCGTGGCTTAGTACGCTTGCAACATCAGAGATATCACCCGCGCGTGTTTCATTTGACATTGTTATTCTGTTGTTTGTTATTGTATAACTAATTTATAAGGTGTAGGTACATTGTACAATAAAGAGTTTATATTGAATCATTCACTTAAGTACTCATTCAAAAAAAATATCATCCCAAATTGTTTTACTTATCTGTGATTTATCATGCCTCGTTTTTTAAACTTATCTGTGGTTTTTGTGGCACTAACTAAAAGTGTCAGCTTTGTTGTAGTTCTACGATTATTAGCTCATCGCGCTATTACATATCTTTATTTTTTAGCTCTTAAAAATGCCGCTTTTTTCGCAAATTATTCCTTCACCGTTAAAAGTGAGTTAGTAGTGTGTACAATAATAGTTTTTTTAATTTTAATTTATTAGAAAATAAAGGGAATTTTAGTTAATTCAGGTAATGCTACATCATCAACAAATTTGTCGTAATAATATGGTGGTAGTTATAAGGCCTATACAACGTATAACATACGCCTCTCAAGAGCCCGTAGGGGGGCTATTTCCCACATTAATTTAAAAAATGAATTTTAGTTAATTCAGGTAATGCTACATCATCAACAAATTTGTCGTAATAATATGGTGGTAGTTATAAGGCCTATACAACGTATAACATACGCCTCTCAAGAGCCCGTAGGGGGGCTATTTCCCACATTAATTTAAAAAATGAAATACTTCGTTTTTTTTTAACAAACGTTGTTTGCCAAGAACTGTGGCATACCCCCCTTTGGGCTTTAGGGACTTTATGTTACACCGTGTAATCATACCACGGAGACAATGGCGGGGTGGGCGGGACAATCTCGATAGAAGGCGACTGCACAGTAACCGATATCGAGGAAGAGTGAAAATAGGAAGGCCTTTGTAGTGAGACGATACAGACAATGAAAAAATAAAATTTGATAATAATCTGCGGTATTTATGACGAGAAATATGACGCACTTACCCAGTTTCCTGAGCTCTGCCGGTTGGCTGATCTTTGTCGAATTATCATAACGACCCGCCCCGGCTTTGCACGGGTGCACTACCTTCTTGACTAACTCTATTGATCAGACCGCATTAAAATTCGTTGCGTACCAGGATAACCGTACATAATATGAGATTATGTTTATATTTTACCAAAATAACCGTATATAATATGAGATTATGTTTATGTTTTACCAAAATAACCGTATATAATATGATTTTATGTTTATTTTTTACCAAAATAACCGTATATAATATGAGATTATGTTTATGTTTTACCAAAATAACCGTATATAATATGAGATTATGTTTATGTTTTACCAAAATAACCGTATATAATATGAGATTATGTTTATGTTTTACCAAAATAACCGTAAATAATATGAGATTACGTTTATGTTTTTAAGGTCCAGTATATTGTACTTCGCAAAAAGGGAACAACATTTTGATTTTATCAAACTACAGATTCAATATCACGACGCGCAACAAATATCAGAAGAATCATCACCGGTGGGCGTGCACCTCTCAACGGAGCAAGCGGTGTAAGGCTGTGGTATGGACGATCGATGGTAAAATCGACAAAAAGCTTCATGAGCATAATCATCCGCCTCATATCCATTCGTTATCAATAACGATGACTGCTGCGCAGGCAAGTGCCCGGTTGAAAAGCAAGAGGTTGCGGGTTCAATCCCCCAAATAATTTTACTTTCAACCTGACAAACTTAGGGAATAGGTTCTACACTTAAAAAAAAAAATAGTTACTACCTACCTTTTTTTTTAATAGAAACCTTTTTTTAAACTTTTTTATCTAGTCAATGAGAGATTTTCGATTCGAGATAAAAAAAAAAAGTAGTTCCTATTGCTTTAACAGATGGCACTATCTGCCCTACTGCCATACTGGGAAAGGTTATCAAACCAGAAAAAAGTTGGTTACTCCGTTTTTGTTTCGTCTTGTGTCAAGCGGAAAGTTGTGGGTTCATGTCCTGCTTGAGGCAAAATAATTTAACTCCAGTACGACTAAAGTTAATGTACTACGCAGTACGTACTATGACTTTGACACCAGCCAGAGGTATGACAGACAGTGACAGCAGGAGCAACCAATGTTGAATTCCCTACACATTCACCATAGCTCGCCAAACGTAGTGCTTACATTATCTTGGGCTCGCCAGTTGAGCTACCGCCATCTAAATAGACAGCTTCTTTTTTTTTATTAACTTGAGACGAAAACCCTCATTATAACAAGGATACTACAACAGCAAGGATAACTAATAATTGACCAGAAAAACGTAATCGATTTACTCGAGATTTTTAAAAAGGTTTCAATTAAAAAAAAGGTAGGTAATACGATTACGTTTTTCTGGTCAATTATAACAAGGATACTACAACAACAAGGATGACTAATACTATGGACAATACTAATACTATGGACTGATACTACAACAACAAGGATGACTAATAACTAATTGACCGGAAAATCGTAATTGATTTCGATCGACTCGAGATTTAAAAATGATATATAATGAATGAAACGATGTTAGAAAAAAAAGGTTTTTTTTATGTGTGGAACCTATTTTCTAAGGTCAAGTTGTTAGTGAATGATCCTGTATATATATTTATTATACCACTAAAGTGGTAACTTGATGGTAAGCGGTTAACGTAGCCTATGTACGCTTGCAACATCAGAGATATTATGCGTTGCTACCCTGAGACGAGAATCTAAAGTCTCATGTGCTTGTAATTTCACCGGAAACAATTCAAACTGGAACACAGCATTGCGAGTATTACCTACTGCTTGGCGGCAAAAATATCGAGAGTATTAGTTCATATTGTTAATAATGTTAATATAGTAATATTAGTGAGACGACCGATGTGGCGCGGCGAGCGAAGATCCGCCTGCGACACAGGAGGATGCAGGTTCAATTCCCGCCTTGGGACAAATTACATTCGGCAAATATTTGTTCCGGGTGTTCTGGGTGTTTTCTATGTATAATAAAAAATATCTATCTATGTATTGTATTGTATTAAGTAGATGAATTAGTCATCTTGTACCCATAATACAAGCTCTGCTTAACTTGGGGCTAGATGATGCTGTGTGGATTGTCCAGCATTATTTATTTATTTATTTATTGTTATTAAAGAGTTTACTCATTCATTTATTCTTTGTTTCATTTATTTATTAATGTGCAGTGCTAGTACTTTTATAATACGGTGAAGGAAAACATCGTGAGGAAACCGGCATGTACATAAACTAAAAATTCGTAAGAGTTGGCCACTGACTCATACTAACTTACATTTTTTTTACTTAAGATGAGTTACACCTTTGTTTTTAGGTCCCGTTTACTTCACAACCAAACGAGGGAATATTATATTAAGCTTGCTGAATTACAGATATGTAAACAGAAGCTGTAAAACAGGTCCTCATACAATGCAGCATTGGATATGCACCTCTCAAGGAAGTAAACACTGTAAAGCTGCCGCTTATTGCCATATGGACGTTTAATGACGAGATCGTCCGAACGCAACTAGATCATACACATTCACCTCCGCCCTTAAGTATATCCTACTAATATTATAAATTTGTTTATTTATTTATTTATTTATCCTTTAGCGATTGTGATGATAAATACGAAAGTGTGTGTGTGTGTTTGTTACCACATATCTCCGTGATGAATTTACCGATTGTGAGAAAATACGTTTAATGTTATTTAACAATATACTTACATAGCAAGACTTGCCTAAATATCTTACCATTGTATTCAGGCATACATTTACCTTATGTGCATTGTTTTATAGGTCTTGTTAAATTTAATGTAATTTGTCTTTTAATTCAGATAATATAACATTGCGATTTTGAATTTAGGTACATGTTATTTACACTGTTATTTACGTTATTGTGTTGCAATCCGATTTCAATCCTGTACTTTTTGATTGATACCAAGTGAAATCAATTGCAATTGAATTACATACCCTCCGTTTGTCTGTACCATTTACCACGCTTTATCAATCCGTAGCTTAAAAACAAATATTTTAGTTCCAGAATTCACTACTTCAAGGCAAGGCAAGCCAATACTACTTTTGTCGCGTTATAGATTCGCACTACAATCTAGACAGAAAGCTTTTATCAAAAAGCATTGGCATTGTACCCATAGAGGGCATTACGGCGGTCGCTGCAAGGTTACTGTTACCACTCTGTACGGTGAGATTATTAAAATAACAAACTCACATATGCATCCGCCACCAAATGTCGTAAGTATATGGTAGATGGTGAATTCATATTCTATTTGTGCCGTGTATCGTTATCATCATATCAGCCAATGGCCTCTCTAAGGGGCTGGCCACACTAAAAGACGTAAGACCAGAACCCCTTTCATACAAAATGTATATAAGCGTCGCGATGCAAAACATAAAGAAAAGACGGGGCGCTGACACGACGTTTACTCATCTGCGTCTTATTGCAAAAAATATAGAGGGGACAGGACACGGGCAAGACCGGGGATGCGGACGAGGTTCGGGGAGCCAAGCCTTCCAAATGCCGTAAACTACAATGCTGCTCTAGCGACGCCACTGAGACGCGTCTATGCCCCGTCTTTTCTATATGTTTTAAAAAGTGACGTCCCGTCTACGCGCTGTCTACGACGCGTCTTTGTACGTCTTTTCTGTGTGGCTAGTCTCTTGGCACTGTTTAAAACCTATGGCGTTATCAAACACTGCATTTTACTTCACTTGTCGACACGGGGACATAGATGACTCGGGCGTCAGTTTTTTCGTAGGTTGTGTGTTGTGGTGTCTACCAATGCGAGTGTTGGTTGTGCGGTGGGTGATAGGGTGTTATTTTACTGTTGTATTGTAAA
The DNA here is from genome assembly GCA_951394395.1 of Colostygia pectinataria. Classification (NCBI taxonomy): domain Eukaryota; kingdom Metazoa; phylum Arthropoda; class Insecta; order Lepidoptera; family Geometridae; genus Colostygia; species Colostygia pectinataria. The sequence continues at coordinate 2,985,454 of OX596357.1, read as the reverse complement.
ATTATATTTACGTAAAAAATATATAAAGTTTTAAAGTACGCCTACCTTTTTTTTAACGTGTGGTAATTCTCATTGATAACCCTTGCGTGAAAGCAGCCTTAAGAACCTTATACCCATTCATTGACACACATTTTATATTTTTATTAAATTATATAATAATTATATATATAATTAAACAATACAGTGTCCATCAGACCGCTATCTGATGGGGTTGCTGGTCGCTGTTTAAATCATATCTAAAGCCAACACTAATAAATAAGGTCTTATTTATTAAATAAAATTATTGAGTGTTTTTTTTTTTTTTTTTACAACTGAAGTGGTAAGCGGTTACCGCTGCCTATGGACGCTTGCTATACCAGAGGTAACACTCGCGGGTTGCCACCGAGGCTAAGATCGAAAGCCTCATGTGCCAGTAATTTCACCGGAAACCACACCCTTCACACCGGAACACAGCAAGTAGTGTTTTTTAGTTTTGAGATTTTATACAAGTATTTTATACTTCTCGCTACGGTTTTTAGCATTTCGGAAATTCTTTCTTGGTGCACCTCTACACTATAATAGAAACATCCCTTTCTGTCTTATTCCAATAAAAATATTGAGTCCAATTATTATCATCTGGGGTTTAACTAACCTCTAACTAAACTCTAACTCTAACTAAACTAAGATGATGATAACTAACCATTTAGGAAAATTACAGATTTGTCATTCACCACTTCAATACACGGCAAGCCTATTTTACTACTATCAAACTATAGATTCGCACTGCGCTCTAGACGAGGAGTCGAGAAGAGGTACTGGCACTGTACCTACACTTCAAGTGATAGAGGCCGATGCAACGTATCCGTTACCACTCACCACAATGAGGTTATTAAAATAACAAATCAACACCTCCATCCACCACGTCCAGTTCCGTCAGCCCGTAGGTTGATGAAATTCCCCTTTTAAACTGAACTTAAGCTCGATCGTTGGAATGTTAAAATTAGGCCTAAGTTGTATAGTTTACTAGAAGCCCGCCCCTCCTCCGCGCGGGTGCAATGAAACCGCACCCGTGCGAAGCCGGGGTAGGTCGCTAGTTATAAATATAGCCTATGCTGCTCAGAGATAATGTAGCATTGTAATAGTGAGAATTTTATGAAATCGGAATATTAGTTTTGGAGTTTATTCGTAACAAACAAAACTATAAATATACAAAAATACAAATCTTAACTCTTTATAATATTATTATAGATGGCATAAAAAAACTGTTAGTTATCTGGTTCTCATAGTACAAGCTAGACTTAGTTTGGGACTAGATGGCCCTTTTTATATTTTATAGTTTAAGCCGGATTCTATTGATTGACATAACGGTTTTGGTCGTAATATCACAAGGCATAACATGCTAGTCCTAAAATACTGTAGCCATAATGTTAAATTCCCATATCCTTAAACTGACATACATATTTGTTGTCCTAACGTATTAGAGACTTACCATTGCATAGGCATAATAGTCTTTTAACTAATTATAAGCCTAAGCGAGTAGCGTAGCGACGAGCGTTTGGTTTGTGTATTGAAAATTGCGCACGAGCCGAGCGAAGCGTGCCGTGGCAGCGGCCGGCGAGTGACAGGACTAAACATAACCTTGTTGTTTACTAGCTGCTGCAGCTACCCGGCGCTTTAACTTTTTCGCAATTTTTCCATAATTTCTCACCGTTTAAACCTTCCCTGAACTCCTATAAGATTGTTATTACCTCTGTAAACTGTATCTTCAGAGTGCAAATTTTTTAGAGGTACCAATTTTCATATTAAGGATTGCAAATTATTACCATTATTCCAATTATATTTCATTTAGAATGTTTTTTTGGATTAAATTTTATTATGTGTTCGCATGTTTGTAGGTTTTATTTAAAATTAGGAGGATTACTGTTTACTAGGACGTAGAGTTATATGACTATTTAATGTTATGTTTACATATTAGGAGAATTGTTTATAGGTGTATTGTTGTTAATGGCTAGCTATCATTAGGACAATGTAATATTATTACCACAAACAGTATGGGAATCAAAATTTGTAATAAAAATGTATGTTAATAATAAGGGAGCCCTAATATAGCCCACATTATAGATAAAAGATATAAATAGGTTTTATTTGGTAAGTAATAAAATATAATTTATGGAATAATTTTTTATAAAATCTTATGCGTCTTTTAGAAGTAGAAAATGTATTTATTTTACTCTCTCCCTACTCTTTCAGTTTCAAGTTTTTTGATCTGGCGGTTCAGGTTTTGCGTTATAGGTAATGTCACTGTTGTTCATAATAAGAACCATGATAGTTTTTTTTTTTTTTTATACAACTGAAGTGGCAACCAAGCGTACGGCCCACAAGATGGTAAGCGGTTACCGCAGCCTATGGGCGCTTGCAATACCAGAGGTATCATTCGCGGGCTGCCACCTTGAGGTTAAGATCGAAAGCCTCATGTGCCAGTAATTTCACCGGAAACCATACCCTTCACACCGGAACACAGCAATGCGAGCATTACTGCTTGGCGGCAGAAATAGGTAGTCCTTCCCCGGACGAGCTCTATCACAGAGAACTCTACTACTCTTAAAACTCTTAAATAGTAACTTATTAAAAAATTACAGATATATCGTTCACAACTTCAATACACGGCAAGCCTATATTACTTTTATCGAACTATAGATATGCACTAGAACGAGCAGGCGAAAAAGAAAGAAAGTACTGGCACTGTACATACACTTCGAGTTGCAGCGGCCGATGCAAGGTGTCTGTCACCACTTACCACAATAATGTTATTAAAATAAGAAATAAACATCTCCATCCGCCACGTCAAGCTCAGTAGTCAACCCATAGGTTTTTTTTATATATATTTTTTTTTTATACAACTGAAGTGGAAACCAAGCGTACGGCCCACAAGATGGCGTCCTAGCGCGTATTATTAACATAACATAGTAGTCCGCAGCCTATGGACGCTTGCAATACCAGAGGTATCACTTGCGGGTTGACACCTTGGTTAGCGAAATTCCCCTTTTAAGCGCTACACAGAGGTCGGGCGTGGGTCGAGTCATGTCCATCGCGTGCCCGTCGCGGGTGTTTTATTTTTATTTTGTATAGACGGACAAGGATGACAACCCACTGACCCGACCCGAGCCGCACCCGACCCGCGCCCGCTCTCTGTGTGTTTTACGCTTAAAACTCAGCTGAGTTCAAGTTCTTATTAGTTGATCAGCTTGAATATGGTAATCGTTTAAGTTGTAATAAAATAGTTGTAAAGTTGACCGATGTGGCGCAATGGGCGAAGGTCCGCCTGCGACGTAGGAGGTTGCGGGATCGATTCCCACCTTTGGACAAACGTTTGTACGATCTAGAAATATTTGAGTTTTACATGTGATACGGTTGCGGAGACTTATAAATTCCGATGTGTCTTAACTCACACTACAACGTCCGAGACTCTTAACACAATATCTAGTGTAAGAATAATGGTGAAGTGTAACTACATAACTTGCCACTAGACGCTATCTACATAATATGTGTATAACATCATCTTTAATGTGGGATGAAATTCTTAGGTATAGTCTTAGATAAGCATTGCAACTGGAAGTCGCACATACATTACACATGCAATAAACTTAATCGCTTTGTTTATGCACTTAAAAAGTTACGACGTACTTCAGGGTATAAAACAGCAATGACTGCATATCATGGCTATGTGGCCTCGGTTTTAAGATATGGACTGCTTCTGTGGGGAAATTCTACAGATATAAGCAGAGCTTTTATTGTTCAAAAAAAGTGTATCAGAGCTATATGTGGTGTGGACCCTCTAGCTTCTTGCAAACCTCTTTTTAAGAAATTGAAATTGTTAACCTTAACAGGGCTTTACGTATTTCAAGTAGGTTGTTTTGTCATGGAGCATGAAAAGTTTTTTGATAAATATACCGATATTTCATATTCAAGGCTCAAATATAGGGATCCAACTAGATTAATGTTGCCAATACGAAAGACTGCATTGACGCATAAAAGTAGCTATATAATGACGATAAAGATATTTAATAAAATTCCTAAAGCAATTCGAGAATTGCCACTAAGACAATTTAAAACAAAACTGTATCTGTGGCTTGTAGACAAATGTTTTTATAGCGTAAAAGACATGATCAATTAAATTGAAATGTATTTAAAAATTATTATTGTTATTGCTAATGTTATTTTTATTAATTATTTATATTCTTATGTTTCCTTTTTTATAATTTTACTCTTGACATTCTAATCTGAAATTTGTAATTTATCGCTATGTTGGTTGTTTAATTATTAATTTATATCATTATTATAGTAAAGTAGCTTCTTAGAATAGTAATTTAAATTTTGCATGTCGTTTCCGACGAAGTGTGTGACACAGAAAACCTACCCTATTATCTTGTACCGCTTTACCACACTTCAAGCAAATAAATATATTTCATTTCATTTCATTTCATTTCATTTCATTTCATTTCATGAATGATTATGCACTTAAATGTAAATATGAAGTAATCGGTACTTCAAGTATTGCTTAGACACACATTAGATAATCATAAGTTAAGTAGAAATAGTCTTAAGGTACGCTTATTTAGGTTAAAGCAAATGAGGTTATCAAAAATAGAATTCTAACAAAACTTCGTTCTGTGATGAGTCACACAAAAAATAATATTCAATAAGTATGTTCGTATGAGTACAAACATACTTATTGAATATTATTTTTTTACATTGTAGGTGATAGAGACAGCGTCTAGAGGCAAGTTAAGTAGTACACTTTACCCTTATGACACACTAGATGTGAAGAGAGTAGTATAATAGTAGTAAAAGTACTAGTAGTTTTTGGCAAATAAAATATAATTTATCGCATGGTTTTTATTTTTAAATTTTTATATATATACCTTGTAAACCGATGTGGCGCAGCGGGCGACAAACATTTGACCAAATGTTTGTACGATCTACAAATATTGCTCCCGGGTGTTCAGGATATTTTATTTATATAATAAATAATACCTATCTATGTATTGTATTGTATTAAGTATATATCAGTCATCTAGTACCCTTAACACAACTCTGTTTAACAGCAGCTTACCTTGGGGCTAGATGATGCTGTGTGGATTGTCCAGATTTATTTATTTATCTCCCACTGACTTATTTAGAAGTAAAATTTCGAAAATTTCTTCCTTACCGCACCCCTACACTATAAAAGGAATATACCTTTCTTAAGTTTCAGGTTCAGGTTTTGCGTTATAAGTCAGTATGTTACTAAGGTTGGATTCGACGAAACTCGAATAGGCACTATTCGCAGAAAAATCGTAGTTAATCGCGCGAGAACTGACAGTTTACTTGTATTTAAAATTTATAGTGGAATAGTTATTCCAAAAGTTGGCCGATTCCAGCCTAAGCCTTTTATAATATACCCATGATAGTAACTTTTTAAAAAAATTACAGATATATCGTTCACAACTTCAATACACGGCAAACCTATTTTACTATTAGCTAACTATAGATTTGCACTGAAACGAGGAGGCGATAGGAGGTACTGGCACTGCACATACACTTCGAGTTGCAGCGGCCGATGCAAGGTGTCTGTCACCACTCACCACAATAAGGTTATTAAAATAAGAAATAATCATCTCCATCCGCCACGTCCAGTCCAGCAGTCAGCTCGTAGGTTAGCGAAATTAGCCGTTTAAACGAATAAAACAATCTAATTTCAGAAAATAAATGACAGACACAAAAAACAAAACAAAACAGAAAAAAAAAAAAAAAAACTTTTGAATATTTAATTATTTATTATTGCGCGCGTAATAGTCGCTCGTTGCGCGCGCTACTCTAGACCTCATCATCTTGGGATATGATATCTTTGACGACCGATGAGGCGCAGCGGGCGCAGGTCCGCCTGCGACGCGGAGGTTGCGGGTTCGATTCCCGCCTTAGGTTAAATGTTTGTACGATCTGCAAATATTTGTTCCGGGTGTTCTAGGTATTTTCTATATATGTATATAATAAAAAATATCTATCTAAGTATTGTATTGTATTAAGTATATATCAGTCATCTAGTACACATAATACAGCTCTGTTTAACAGCAGCTTACCTTGGGGCTAGATGATGCTGTATGGATTGTCCAGTTATTTATTTATTTATCTTAGATCGAGAGCGGCGTGCGAAGCGTTTGCTGCCGGCACGCGAACTTGTGAGTGCTAACTGTTACCTTACTACGACGCTAGCTGACTGGTTCACTTGTTAGTTATTCAGTTTAGCTGCTACCCCCTAGTCCAATTTTGTTTTTTTGTTTAATTATTATGTCGTCTATGATGATACATTAGAAATAAATGTAAAATTATGCAAGAAATGTAATGCGCCTTGTAAAGCTTACATGTATACAGCAGCTCACACCTCACCACTTTTATGTATCAAAACATACTTTAACTACTTTACATTCTATCTTACTATTATTATTATTATTATTTATTTGATAATTAGAACGGCACAAAAACACCAATTACACTAATTATTAAAAACATCATACAATGTCAAATTATCAATACTACAATTAATAACAACAATAATAAAAAATTATAAAATGTCAGTAAAATTAAAGTTTAACATAAAATAATAGATAATAAATTAGAAAATAGATTAAAACTAAAGAAAATATTATGATTATAACTATACAATTTTAACGAGATAAAGAACCGTCAACTATCTGCCTTACAATATTTAAGGCATACCAACATTAATTTTATCCATTCGTCTGTGAAAATATCGACGTCCGGGTTGGCTTTGATAAGGTGGTTGAGAGCAGTGAGGGTTCTAGGCAAGGGAGAGTTAGCGCGTGCTACAGTGCGACAGGCGGGTGGGACAAAGAGTTTGTTTTACTATTTTACTATACTTCTTCCTAAAAGTTTTAAAAGCACAAAAGTTAAAAAACGTACTTTTATAATCGTACTTTTAGGATAAATCCACACTGGAAAATGTACAAGGTTAAGTTATTAATCAATAAAGAACTTTTAAAATTGAAAAATTTGCATATTTAATATTGCCAAAATTGTAATGAATTGTTGATTACTAAGCTGTTAATAAAAGAAGTGTTATTATGTGAAACTTATGTGGGTTTTGTTTTATCTCATAAATCATGCTTAAAACGAATTAAACAGAATATGTATATTTGCAAATGTTTTTTTAAGTCGTTCCTTTCATGAACGTCGTCTACATCATTGTTTGTTTTAAAAAATAATTATTTACGCTTATATATATGTCCACAAAATACATTGGAACCCTTCTTAATATGAAAACTTTATTTAGGTAATATCTTAGAATAATAACACGGAGAAACGAAGTAGCTACCTACGCGCACGCAAATTGAAATCATTCAAATGAGGACAAATCACCTGAGAGTCAATCAGCTCATCAGTCGTCTATATCAAGTGATCGTGCGCGCGTTTAACACGATTATAATTAAAAAATTATGTATTGTGTGGTGAAAGTCTGCTGGAACACCACAAATTAACTGCCACCAGAAATAAAAAAGTATGTATAAGCCGCTCACGCAAACATCAATTGTTTTGTGAACACACTTTTCAAGACAATTTTGAATGAAATTATCATTCTTCGTGTTATTATTCCAAGGGTAATCCTTATCTATAAATGAAGTGAAAACCGTTATTTCGTTTTAATTAGAAAGGGAAATCCTTTCTATAAAAGAATAGGAAGACATGTACCATCCACCAACCCACATCGGATCTGCGTAGTGTTATGACCACATGGTGGATGGCAGTGGGAACATTCGAAAGCTGTTATGATGACAACTCTTCTAACAATCCTAATTCCTTCCACAGGTATCAAGTACGTTAGCACAGAAAGGGTTACATTTATAAAGTCGCTCAGGCATGATCTCGCATTGCACGATGGATATTGCTATCACCGAAAACGATCCACCAGCAGACACATAACGTGGCAGTGCGCCGCGAGACGGAAGCAACCACACTGCAATGGAACCATGGTGACACATGACGATATAGTCATCAGACGCAACAACCATTCATGTAAACAAGACTTTCTAGAGATCGCGAGGAAGAAGATAGACCACAAATGGATGTCGTGGATTGGTTCGAACGAAGTGTCGATACCGATGATAAAGAAGGCAATGACGAAAGAGTATGAGGAAGCTGGCCTGGAGAAACTTAATTACAGATACGTTTGGAAACTAGCGGCGAGGGCTAAGAAAAGAGATATCAAACATAGCAACCAATAACCAATAAAAATAATAGAACGCGTTTATAATAAAAACACATCATTGAAAAATATAAATTTGACATCGCTAAAAGCCCAAACCGAACTAGCATACACTAACTACTTACTGACCTGATAGATATAACCATACATTTTCTACTAACATGTGTTATCTAAGTAATAACCTAAGAATATTTTTATGTATAATATTTTATGTGTAGCATAACTGGTAGATAATGCTTTGGCATTATGTCTTCCTAGCATAAAGAATTTCGGTTAAAGTATTAGATAGATAAATTAATAACACTAGATATAAAATATTATTAACTCTAGTTTAAGCCTGACAGTAAAAAGTAAGTTCGTATGAGTCAGTGGCCAACTCTGGTGACAGAGTTTTTAGGCCGCCCGAAGGCCTCTGCCATGGCTTACAGTGCATTATATAAGTTAAAACATACACATAACTGTTATAAACAACAGTTAAACATACATCCATATAATATCCATAACGAACGTTTTCGAAGATACTATTGCAATCGATTTTTTTTAGATCGATTTTTGAGAGTAAGGAAAATATCTATTTTGAATGATTTCAGATTAATTTTCCGTGTGTTCGGTTACGACTGCGCCTGCACTGCCTTTGTGACAGTTCTCAGACAGAGCACTGCTCAGTAACTTCTACGTATTTGATCCATACTTTATACTATACGGTGGCTGTATACACGAGAGTACTCGGACGGAGAGCTTGCGAGGAATACCGAGACAGGGCGAATGCTACCATGTATACTCTCGCGCTCGACCTGTCTCGGTCTGCCTCGGTGAAAGTGTACAGCCGCCTTTATAGCTTAGACTCACGATCCGCACTGTAGATTATATAATTACTTGATAAATTGAAATGAAATGATGTGGCGCAGCGGGAGCAGGTCCTCCTGCGACGCGGAGGTTACGGGTTCGATTTCCGCCTCGGGTTAAATGTTTGTACGATCTACAAATATTTGTTCCGGATGTTTGGGTATTTTCTATATATAATAAAAAATATCTATCTATATATTGTATTAGTATATATCAGTCATCCAGTACCCATAACACAGCTCTATTTAACAGCAGCTTACCTTGGGGCTAGATGCTGTGAGGATTGTCCTGCATTATTTATTTATTTATTGTCGAAAAGCTACAATCATTCCGTTGTAGGTACGAATGCTTACTTAAAACACAGATATTACTCTGTGCTTAAAATGAGCTCTAAATTTCAAACAAAGGTTGCTTTCATCAGCACAGACCTAAGTAATAATTTTTTTTTTTCTTATAAACTAGGTAGTTATGTCATTGCTTGTCTTATTATAGCAAGAGCGTAATTTATACGTAATTAAACGTAGTAATAGGGGTTGTACAAGAAGGGGGGGCTGAAGCGGAAAGACATGAGACATTCTAAGAATGTCGGTTTAGGTTTCAAGACACCACTCGAGGCCATCGAAGGCACATACATCGACAAGAAGTGTCCATTCACTGGCAATGTATCCATCCGAGGGCGCATCCTCACTGGAGTGGTTCAGAAGATGAAGATGCAGAGAACAATTGTGATCCGTCGCGATTACCTTCACTACGTCCCCAAGTACAACCATTTTGAGAAGAGACACAGGAACATGTCTGTTCATCTGTCTCCTTGCTTCAGGGAAGTGGAATTAAGAGATATTGTGACCATCGGAGAATGCAGACCCTTATCCAAGACTGTCAGATTCAATGTGCTGAAGGTTTCAAAAGGCAAGGGCTCCAAGAAATCTTTCAGGAAATTCTAATAAACCTATGTTCTAAGTATATTCGACAAGTAACCCTATTTATCTAACTGTTATAGGTTGGTGTTGGATAAATGGATAAAATAATGTAGATAAGTTATTTAATCATCTTCCAAATCGAATGGCGCAGGCTACTCGGATGTATAATTTGTTTTTTTATTAAATCATGTTTCTGTATAACTGAGCTTTTTACTAACACATTCTAAAAAACAGTAAATTAGTGGATGGTTAAAGCTGATAATGCTTTACCAATGTAGTTATTTAAATTGTCGTGTTTAAATCAATGTGTGATTGGGTCTTAATCCACCACGCGGACCCAATGCGGATTGGTGGATGGCACATGTCTTTCGAATTTTTAGTTCTTGGACATGCCGGTTTCCTCACGATGTTTTCCTTCAGCGTATGAAAGCACTGTCATTGCGCGCATACATTTTTCGAACAGTAAAATCCATTGGTGCACGACCGGGTTTGAACCCACGACCTTAGGATCGGAAGGCGGGGTCACTACCACTCACTCTCACTCTCGCCTGAGAGTAGGCCAGTGTCCTAGCAGTGGGAACATTAGAAGACTGTCATGATGATTTAAATCAATAACTGTAGGACAAAATTAATAAAAGAAAATAGCCAGAGGCACGTCCAAATTGGTAATAATCGGCATATTTTCACAGTAGTAATAACATAGTGGTTTGAAGGGCACTGTAGCAAGTGAAATTAGTGGGCGAAAGAGACTTAACAACAATGTCTCGGGGTGTGTAATAGTCAGGCGTGGTGCTTAACATCGTGGGCGATTAGATTGTCCTGTCACTTGCTGACATAAAATAAAAAAAAAAAAACGAACAAATTCTCATGATAATATTATAATCGTTTTAAAGACAATTGAACAACTATTTTGCTATTGGTTTTGTGACTTCATCGATGTTTTGATGCTAATGAAGCGCTTCTAGGACTTAGGCCTTGATTGTCCTGTCACTTGCTGACATAATTTTTTTTTTTTTTTTTTTAACTTTTGTATATCTTTTTCAGTTTTTATAAAAAATAGCAACGACAACATCACAATAATTAAATCTAACAAAGGAAAACATAATATTGCGTTGCATGACGGCTATCAATACAACCAGCTATCAACCAACTCTGAAGAAAAGATTATTTGGCGATGCACTTACCGAAATATAAACTGCACCGGGAGAATGGTAACACTGAACGGTGTAGTTTTGACGAGAAAAGCTCATTTTTGTGAACAAAACTATTTGGGAAATGAAAGGAGGAAAGTGGACAACAAATGGAAGTCATTGATTGGATCTTATTCAGCAGCCCATAGAGTCCTAAATGAGATGACCAAAGATTACAAAGCAGCGGGTTAGCCGCCGCCGCCTACGTACAAACACGTGTGGAATATGATACGCAAAGCTGAAAAGAGATTAGATTGACAGATAAGACCCTTAGCTTTAGCAATTCATAAAAAATATGGTCATACTAGATGTTGCCCGCGATTTCGTTCACTAGGTACTCGGGAACCGTTCTTTTTACCGGGATAAAATAGCCTATCGATCATAATCTATCTAAGTTTTAAATTTCAGCTAAATCGGTTAAGTAGTTGTCTAGTAAAGGAGAAACAAACATACGTCTAACTAAACAAACAGTTAGTGACCCCGCCTTCTGATCATAGGGTCGTGGGTTCAAACCGGGCGTACACCAATGAATTTTTCTATTCGAAAAAATTATGTGCGCAATGACAGTGCACGCTTTCATAAAGTGAAGGAAAATAACGCGAGTGAAACCGCGCTGGGTCAGCTAGTCTTCTTATCTTATAAATAAAAATGAATTGCTGTGCGTTAGTCTCGCTGGAACTCGAACGGCTGGACCGATTTGGCTAATTTTGGTCTAGAAATTTTTTTAAAAGTTCAGGGAAGGTTTAAACTATTATAAAATATGAAACAATAACGCGAGTGAAACCGCGCGGGTCAGCTAGTAGGTAATAAAGTGACACGTTTAAGTTGAGTTGTGGGACCACCAATGCCATCTGTGAACTCTTTACTGCACTTACATACTAACGCCGAAGTGGTCATTAGTACAGGACATTATTAATAGATGTCGCTACCATTCATTAGAACAACATTCTTGGCACAAACTTTTTAATATCGAAAGTCCAGACAGTGACAAAATAAGTAAAAAAAGTCAGTTCACGCCTCAGAATAATTAAGCCGTTTTCTAAATTTAGCGAGCCTAACGCACAGCAATTTATTTTTATATATAAGCAGATATAAGAAGATTACTAATTAGATTTTTACTTACATGGTATAAAATCTTCTTTCGGCTTCTAAAATCTTTATTCGGCTTCTCGCTGTCTGTCCCTATGTATTTTTTATATGTATAGTTCTCTCGACGGATCTCGCCCATTGTGAAGTTAGCCGTTTCGATGTGCAATGGAACTCGAACCATTGCACATCGACTTTCGAACTAAATTGTCTTAGCGCATCACAAACAGCTAACTTCACGATGGCCGTGATCCGTCGAGAGAACTATACGCTTAGATCTCTGAAAGCAACGGTTTAATTCAATAGATTAACTCAAGAGGTAGGCCAAGCACCCGTGCGAAGCTAGGGCGGGTCCTCTAGTTATACTTATTGAGTCGAGGCCTGTTTTGCAGTTTGTAATTATTTTTTTGTACAGTGTTAATGCTTAGAAACAAAAAGTTGATTTGATGGATGTTTGCCAATTTGCCAACACAACTTAGGCACAGAATAGATATTAGGTAAGTTAGATTCGACCGACTTTATGTATTCTGCGGAAGAAATTGATTTCACATGAGGCTTTCGATCTTAGCCTCAAGGTAAGAGTGATACCTCTGGTATTGCAAGCGTCCAGCGGTAGGCTGCGGTAGCCGCTTACCATCTTGTGGGCCGTACGCTTGGTTGCCACTTCAGTTATATAAAAAAAATATATATATACAGGTTGGTCCAAACATAGACGTCAATAAGAAAAATTTCTCATATTTTTCGAGTTATGATTTTTTTGAGAATGTTTGGTCGGAACATTTCAAAGAGATTAAAAAATTTTTGGAAGTATTTTTCCAAGATTTTTTTTGTAAAATAATTTCATACGAAAAATCGGGCAACATACATGGGGTATTTTCGGATACCCCTGAATCTGGGGAATCTAAATTTTTCTTATTGACGTCTATGTTTGGACCACCCTGTATGTATGTCAAATACAAGTAAACTGTCTGTTTACTCTCTAATAACTACGATATTCGGATAATAATGCCAAGGATTTTTTATACTACCTACGATATCTGTTCTGTGCTACGAGTTTATAAATTCCTTGAATAATGCCTATTCAAGATTTTTTTTTTACAATCCACACAGCATCATCTTGCCTCAAGGTAAGCTGCTGTTAAACAGAGCTGTATTATGGGTACTAGATGACTAATATACATATACATAGTAGATAGATATTATTTATTATAAATAGAAAATATCCAGAACACACGGAACAAATATTTGTGGATCGTAAAAACATTTGACCCGAGGCGGGAATCGAACCAGCAACCTTCGCGTCGCAGGCGATCCTGCGCCCGCTGCCACATCGGTCGTTTAATTTGGTCGAATCCAACCTTACTGTAGTACATTTTTTGAGCGCTCCCGTGCTTCGGAGGGCACGTTAAACAGTCTGTCCCGGCTTTTTCAAAGTTGTTGAGCCATGACAGACGCCTCCGGGCGGCCTAGAAACTTTGTCACCAGAGTTGTCCACTGACTCATACGAACTTACTTACTTGCTAAATTATCTCGAGTTCTCACAAGGGCTTTCAGCTCGTTGGTGTTCGACTATCAATTAATATTTGTAACAAAGTAGGTAATTAAGTGAATAAATATAATATTATTTGTAACAAACTAGGTAATTAAGTGAATAAATATAATATTATAAAATATATTATCTGTTTTAGGAAATTCGACTGTATTACTACTCGATTAAAAAATGTATTAAAAATATTCGTCATTGATTACTAATTTGATCTCAATTCGGTAGAACTTCATTGAAGAGGAAATTACTTAATAATAAACACTGTAAAATAACTATTTGGTATGGTTATTACAGTTTTCAAGTGTTTTCGTTTTATTTCACAGGTGGTTCTACAAAAATGATAAAGACGGAAAATACTGATGGCATCGAAGTTGAAATTAAAAGATACCAGGAACCTAAAATAGAAATAATACTAAAGACTAGGCGAGGAGGAGAATGTGCTCTATACGACGGACATCGGTACTATTTTAAGAAAAACTTCAAAAACAGTAACAAATGGTGGCGTTGTGTTTTTAATCGAAATAAAACTTGCAACGGCTCCATGGTTACTAACAATGATAACATCATCAATGTAAAAAATCATACATGCGTACCAAACTACATTGAGAATGAAAAGATGAAAATTTTCAATCGATGCGTGACAGAAATTGATCCGACAGAAACTACTGCATCGGTTTTACATAAGGAAATAGTACAAGAGTTTAAGAATTCATGCTTAGATGTGCATGGTGAGGTACCTACTAAAAAAGAAGTTTGGCGAAAGTTGTACACATGTAAGAAAAAGCACACCAAGTGAAGTGTATAATAAATATAATAATTATAATAGTTTTATTCTAAAGACGCAGTAGGTAACTAGCAGAGGTTGAAAACATGTTTATGAATAAGGCCCTTTTGTATCTACCACTTCGTATATAATTATTGTGCCCTGTTTGTGTGTGTCCAGATTAAATGTATCTTTCTTTCTGTAAAATACCTCTGCACTGGATTATACTTAGATCTTAAACGAAGGATTCTTTAGTTTAAACAAGTTGCAATTCTTCAATAACTATAGTTAAATAAAATAAATAATTTACATTTAAACTGTAGTAATATGGGTAAATTATAAAAAGTAATTTAAATATTCATAATTATATTATCATTTTTAACAATACCGTCAGTTTTTTAATAACTAATTCTCCAATTTGATCATTTGATAATTATTCTATGCTGTTATGTATATTGAAAAATGTGTGTTAAAATCTTAGAAGCAGCTTTATTTCTAGCGGCTAGTGGCTATCATTAGCAGCGATTAGATACCCTTTGTCAAGTCAGTGAACTTGCAGCTTTTAAAGTTGTGAATGACTGAGGTATGAGAAACTACAAAGTTGGTCTCAAATGTAAATGATCTCTAACTTTTTACAATACTTTTAGAAGCATTAAAAAATGAAGAGGATGGCAACAAAATAACAATAGTAAAAACAAAAAGCGGCACCGAGTTAGCACTACACAACGGATATCGATATTTTAATAAACGAATCAGAAATAGTGGAATCGTGACATGGAGCTGCGCCAATCGATCAAATCGATGCTACGTCACCATAAACACAAAGGGCAATATGATTTTGAAAGTATTCAACACACACTCCTGTGAGCCAAGCATGATAAACTTTTATGTGTATCAGTCGAAAAATGGAATAAACGATAAAAGTCGACATCTTTACTACGCCTAGCGTCGATACAGAGACAGATTTAAAAAGGAAAAACCAGAAAAATATAAAGAAAATCCGAGTCATTTGACAAAAGTTAGAAAATATCAAAAAGAAAAAAGAAAATCCTACAGAGGAAGGTATAGATCTGCTACGAATAAAATGGAGACAAGAAAATGCTAAAACAGCTATAATAAATAACAATTAGCGTTCTTATATCTTATATATCTACGACACAAGACAACAATAGTTTTACATTAGAAGTAAAAAATAAAACAAATAATATTAATAAAATAATAGTAAAATAATAAACTTGTTATAATAATTATGTTTTTATTTATTACTTTTACCTTACGAATTTCTACAAAAATAAAAAAAATATAAAAAACACCACCAACCTAAACGTAAAAAGTAGTTATATGTCGCTTAAATGTAATGCTGCCATTTTCATAGCAAACGTAATTTAATATAAAGTGATTAAATATGTATTTTAAATTTTGTACCTACATTATGTAGTTTAGTAGGTATACAGTGCTTTTCTACAAGTGGTATGTGATATTTTCAGGTAATTCTCAAGTAGTCGGAGCTGAAATTATTTTGGTAAGAACCAAACGAGGGCGCGAGGCCGCAATAAACAATGGTTTCCGGTATCATAAGCAGAAGTACATCAAGTCTAATGTCCTTTGGCGATGTGTCAACAAAACTTTTTGCCCAGGCTCAATGTTTACAAACAATAACAGAATAGTTAAAATAGTCAAGACTCATACATGTAAACCAAACTACTTAGAAAATGAGAAAATCAGGATTTTTGATAGTAACGTTAGTAATGCTGGAGCGTCGCTGTCTCAAATCTATCAAAATATAATGGATGATTACAAAAAATCCAACATCTATGTAGACGACGATGTCCGGTTTCGTATTAAGAAAAAATTGTACAACACTAAACAAACCTTTATGTTATCTAAATAAAATAATATCTTCTTTTGCTACAGAAATATTTACCAAAATATAGATAATTGATATAAATATAGTTATAGTAGAGTATGTTATATAAGTAAATTTAGAATTAGAATTTATTTATTGCTTACATGTACATTTATACAGCTTAGATGTAAATATTAGTCATAAGGGCACTGCAGTTTAGCCTGAGTTGTGCAATTTTAATTACAATTTATTACTTACAATACAAATAATTGAATGAAAATTAAGTTTATATACTTTTTATATACCTACAAAACAGTAGTATTTAAATTTAATGTGATAACATATTTATATATTCACAGGAAACTGCGAATTCGCTGGAAATAGAATTACCTTAGTAAAAACAAAAAGAGGAGGCGACTCCGCCCTTTTTAATGGTTACCGATATCATAAAAATAGGTTCGTGAAATTGGATCTCCTTTGGCGCTGCGTCAACGCTGGGGCTACAAAAACGTCTTGCCCAGGTTCAATGCTAACAAACAACAATAAAGTAGTTAAAATAGTAAAAAGTCACACCTGTGAACCGAACAGCTTAGAAAATGAGAAAATCAAGATTTTTGATCGGAATGTTAATAATGGTGGAGCTTCGCTATTAGAAGTCCATAAAAATATATTAAACGATTACAAAAAATCTAACATCTATGTAGACGAAAACGTGAAGGTACGTATAAAGAAAAGATTGTACAAACTTAAAGAGAAATTTAATATTATCTAAATAAATAAAATATGTTTTTGAGCAAAATTAAATGATACCATCTTTTTTGTAGTGTATAAATTCCAAACATAGCACAGAAATTACAACTGTCTTAGAGCAAGAGTCCGTCTTGGTGGGTACCACCGCAGTGTCAGATATTCTACCTCCAAGCAGTGGTGTGCAAGCATTATTCTGTTTAGATTTGAAGGCGGTCTCTTTTGCCCAGTAATTTCACTTGCTACAGTGCAGCAAGTGAAATTACTGGGCAAAAGAGACTTCCGACTGGTAGTGATTTGGATCAGTTGAGCTATCTATAGGTCATTTGTAACGGTCTTTAGATGGCTCAACTGTTTCATATGTATTTTGTATATTTTGTAATGTAATGTAATTATGTACATATTTTATTTTGTTTAATAAAGTGTAATTAATACAAATATGTAACTATCTAAAAGAGACTTAACAACAATGTCTCGGGGTGATGAGCGCAGTGCAGTGCCACGCTGAACTTAAAAACTTTAAGCTTTGTGTGGCACTGCATCTGTCATCTGGTCAGGCGGGCGACTTCACCATCTTGTCACTTGCTGACATAGAAAAACAAAAAGTTTGTAAAATAATATAGCAATGTCGTGTAATACAATATGCGTATTTATGTGTGCAATGTAATTTCAATAAACGTTCTGTAATTACTGGTATAATTTACGACATTTATTATAAACACTAACTTTATTAGACATTTAGTTTTTATATGCTTCGCACGGGTGCAATAAAACTGAGGCGGGTCGCTAGTCATTCATAAGGTAGAAGCCGACCGCGCGTTTTAGCCGCGCGGCTACCTATTTCATACAGTCATGTGCAATTGTGCACGCCCCTCTCAGGCCAGACGCTTAGGAGAGGGGCGTGCTCTATGGCGGCGCGGGCGGCGGCGCGCGCGGCCATTTACAGTAATTTGTTTAGATTGACATTTTTAAACTTCGTCATAACTTTTGAATGGAATTCCGATTTCGATGATGATCGATGATCTGAGGATGATGGCTAATTAAACTTTTTCATTGAGTGATTTAAAACCATTTTATTTGGGTTTTAACTTAAATGATCCGGATCACTACCAGACATAAGCCTTTTGGCATTAACACGTTAAATGATGCAAAACCTAATGTAAGAACTTTTGATACTATAAAAATTAGACAACTCTCATAACATATTTCTCTCTCACAAAGCAATCGTCTAACGATCACTTTGTTTTAACAACATTTAGATGTGTTTCTTATTAATCTTAGTGTGGTATTTACAGAAAGCTTCGAAGGGAACTATTACGAGTTATTTGAATCATCAAGAGGAGGCATGAAATTATATATCGATGGATTTGCTTACGATAAGAACCGAATCCACAAGGGTAAATATTACTGGGTGTGTGAAATGAGGAGAAAAGCTATTTGCAATACAAGAGTTATTACTAAATTTATCGAAGAAAAAGGCATGCACATGCGTACTGATGATAAGCTGTTGGAACATAATCATGAACCAGATACTATGAGAAGTGTAGTCTCCGATGTTATATTTAGACTAAAAAATGAAGCCGTACTGAATGTGCAAAAATCACCACATGAATTAATAAGAGACTGTGTGGATGAACTTGCTAAAACTTATGCTGCGGTTTTGCCATATTTACCTACACCAGAAAACTTAAAACAAATGATAAATAGAGAAAGGAAAAAAATATCGAACGTAGAAATGATATCAATGAATGAAATATCGTAAGAATTTGCAATAATAAAACTCAAATAAGTTAACTAACCATTGTTTTAATGCTGTAGGTTATTACTAGTTGACCGCTAAGATTTTTCATATATACCACCTAAGTGGCTGGGCTACCAAGTGTACGGCCCACTTGATGTGTAAGCGATCACCGGAGCCTATGTACGCTAGCAACATCAGAGATATTACTTGCGCGTTGCCACCTGAGACGTAGATCTAAAGTCTTATGTAAATAAAAAATACAGTGTAATGTCGTGTAATATGCGTACCTATAATATTATGCGTGCAATATATTCATATCTTAATAACATTATAAAAAGGAAAGTTTGTATGTTTGCATGTTTGTGGGAGCATCAGGCCCAAACTCCTGAACAGATTTACAGGCACAGGCATAAATTATGGTTTTAAATAGCATTATAAGGTCCTTTTTTATCCCAGGTTCCCGGATAAAAAACTGTTCAACCGCGAGTAACACCGCAAGGCGCAAGTCATCAATAAACGTTACGTATTCAGAAGAATTTCATATTATTTACGAAAATTATTAGAAACATTTTTGTTAGTTTGACGACCGATGTGGAGCAGCGAGCGTAGGGTCCGCCTGCGACGCACTTTGTTTTAACAACATTTAGATGTGTTTCTTATTAATCATATTATGGTATTTACAGAAAGCTTCGAAGGGAACTATTACGAGTTATTTGAATCATCAAGAGGAGGCATGAAATTATATATCGATGGATTTGCTTACGATAAGAACCGAATCCACAAGGGTAAATATTACTGGGTGTGTGAAATGAGGAGAAAAGCTATTTGCAATACAAGAGTTATTACTAAATTTATCGAAGAAAAAGGCATGCACATGCGTACTGATGATAAGCTGTTGGAACATAATCATGAACCAGATACTATGAGAAGTGTAGTCTCCGATGTTATCTTTAGACTAAAAGATGAAGCCGTACTGAATGTGCTAAAATCACCACATGAAATAATAAAAGATTGCGTTGATGAACTTACTAAAACTTCTGTTGCAATTTTGCAATATTTACCTACACAAGAAAACTTAAAACAAATGATTTATAGAGAAAGGAAAAAAAATTGCGAACGAAAAAATGATATTATTATAAAGGATGAATAATGAAATATCGTAAGAATTTAAAATAATACAACTTAAATAAGTTTACTAACATTTGTTTTAATGTTGTAGGTTTGTACTAGTTGACCGAAAAGTTTTTTTTATTTGATCAAAGTTTTGGTTCCTTTTTCCGCTAATTTGAGTAATCAAGCATCAGACAAACTCACAAATACGAGTACATCAGCTTTTGAAACTTTGTTTCTAGTTTTTAATAAGGTTATCTTAAAAAATTTAAGCAAGGTATAAAAGTATCTAGCTCATAATTTTAATACCTATGAGAATTTGAATATGTTAAACACGTGCCCTGCTTAACTGCTCTGCCGTAATTCGCCATTCAGTTAATTCGACATCATGACAGTCTTCTATTGTTCCTACTACTGGGACACAAGTAAGTTTAAGAGTAGTAGAGTTCTTTGTGATAGAGCTCATCCGGGGAAGGACTACCACCATCCCTATTTCTGCCGCCAAGCAGTAATGCTCGCATTGCTGTGTTCCGGTTCGAAGGGTATGGTTTCCGGTGCAATTACATGAGACTTTCCATCTAACGTCTCAGGGTGGTAACACGCAAGTGATATCTATGATGTTGCATGCGTACATAAGCTACGGTAACCGCTGACCATCAAGTGGACCGTACGCTTAGTTGCCACTTGGTAGTTGTATAAAAACACTGGCTTACTCTCGAGGCAAAGTGACTCGGTTTTAATCCACCATGCGGAACCAATGCTGGTCGTTAGATGGTGCAAGTATTTCAATTTTTTTGTTTTTAAACATACCGGTTACCTTTTGAGGTTTACCTTCACCGTATGAAATCTTTGGATATAAACATATTCGACATTTATTTCAACATGTGCTGAATAGTTATGTATCTTAAATGAATTACATTCTACGTTTTTCAATGTTACATTTTTTTACGGCAAGTAATGTGTTTTTCAGGTCCTAAATTCATAACAAATAGTCGGGGTTACCAAATGATCTATTATTCTGGTCACCGCTTCAGCAGGCAGTACGACAGGCAGGTTCCAAAGACAAATTGTATTAAAACGAGGTGGCAATGTGGCAGGCACAGCACAGGTTGCAAAGCTTCTATCATTACCACTAATAATCTTATCTCTAGCTTTAATAGTTGTCATAATCACTGATGTGCACTTGTCTAATCTAGGTACGATTAAATGTATAACAACGCAACTTTAAGTATGCATGGTTTACCAAAAGGGATATATTTAAGTTCGTTCGTATGAGCCAGTGGCCAACTCTGGTGACAGAGTTTTTAGGCCGCCCGAAGGCCTCTGTCATGGCCTAACAACTTTGAAAAAGAAAAAATAATATATTTAAGTAGAATATATTATATCTGATAAAAGAAACCGAGCGAGTAACATTTTGCGTATTTGTATTTGACACACAAATGTATTTTAGTGATGGGAAACATAAGCCGCGCGAAAATTAATGATTTAAAAGCATCGATAAGCACGCGGCAAACCGATTTTAGGCACTGCCACACCACTACACCGTCCCCGGTTGGGAGCAGACTGAGTTTCGCAGCGAGTAAAGAGGTTACTCAGCCACTCATTCTACTGAAATATAGTTCTGTGGATATAGCCGTGTTATCAGAGAGAAGGTATTATTTATTTTTCGAAGTTGTAAAAATGGAGGCATTCGGGCGACCTATTAACTCCGTCATCAGTTGGCCACTGACTCATACGAACTTAGTTTCTTTTATCAGAGAGAGACCACGTCATCGTATGATTTAATTCGTATTTACAGATGAACATTAACTATTGTTAAATAAAGTAAGTTTATTTAATTGTTTTTCGAAAAATCAAGATATTTTATAAGACGAGACGATCAAATCGTTTGTCTGATGTTATAGCATAACAGCAGCAGTGTCACAATATTTAAGTTTTAAAGTTCTGCATGGCATTGCATTGCGTCCATCACTCCGTTCATAATTTCGTTTATTTCATTTGGTGCAATAAAATTAAGTTTTTTTTATATTTTAATAAAGCATATTTTGATGTGCCGTCGTTAATAAACCTATGGTGTTTAAAAACAACATAACTAGTTTGATTTTTTAAACACTAAACTCATTAGCCTTTCTTTATCTTTAGATGAATGTTAATACTGTTGTTCTGTAAACAAAGATGCCTGCCGGGGACATTAATAAAGGCTGACGAGGCAGCTTTTTGTGCGAAGAACCCTAAAAGGTGTAAATATGTCGGTCTGAATAGAGCCTAACATATTTGAGCCTTTTGGAGTCAAGAGCCTGGGACCGTAGAGTACCAGGTCTCACCACGTTTTATGAATTATTTCCAAGCGTCTAGTCTAAACGATGAGTGATCCAAAGGCATTCTGGTCTATCAACATTGCCATTCCACGTGGCAATGCTGCCCAGCATGCCACGTGGAATGGCACAGATCCAAATCACTACCTACAGAAGCTTGGGAACGCTTCAAGATAAGATAGAGTAGATCGTTTTCAAGTTTATAACGGTCTTTAGATGGCTCATCTATTTCATATATATTTTGTATAATGCGGAATGTAAAAGATATACATAAACTAGATATTTAATTTACTTATTTATCAAATCACGTCTTAAATTTCCAGAAGGTTCAGAAACAGTTTACTGTGATTTTTTTGAATCTCAGAAAGGCGGCTGTAAATTAAGTATTGATGGATTCACTTTTGTGAAGAACAGAGCATCCAAGTACAAGCACTACTGGTACTGTGGTATGAAGAATAAGCGGGATTGCCAGTCAAAAATTACTACAATGTTCGATGAAAAAAAAAAAATGCACAAGATATGCCATAATAACTTTGTGAAACACAATCACGAGCCTGATAGTATGATAAAAAAGATTGCCGATATCATTCGTGAGATAAAACATGATGCAGTATTGAATTTACACAAACCAACAGAGCAAATTGTTAGAGAACACATAGCAGAAGTAATAGCAAAGGCACCTGAAATCATACCGAATTTACCTTCAGCAACAAGTTTAAGACAAGTTGTATGGAGAGTTAAAAGAAAAGCTAAAAATAACAATTTACTGTAAAGGTATTCGGAAATTATATAGTGATTCAGTAAACAAAGCATTTTGAATTATTTAAAAAACATTATTAATGTTTCCAACATTTTGTTATGGTTATGTTAATTTTTATATAAATTGTCTAATTTTTTCAATCTTTGATTAACTTTTTCTTTGTTGAGAACAGTATGTAATGCAATAGATATATAATTATAAGGTGTACTATACCTACGCCTGGTAGTTAGTTTCTTCAGCAAAAGTCCATTTTAATGCCAGATATCTTGCCTTCAGACAGTATACAAACATTCATGTGTCTAAAAGCCTATTAACTATTTGTAAGGCTGAGCGCGGTTCAGTGCCACTGACCCTGCAATTGGTATGGTGAGGTGGAGCTTAATACAAGACAAACGTCTATGTCATCACTTACTAATATAAAGAAACTCACTAAAACGTATTTTGTTTTTAGATTCCCAAGAAATAACCCAACACAGGATGGACTGGTCTATTGAAAAATCTTCTAATCTTCAAAATAATTTGAAAGACACGAGGATCGAGCTTTGTGCTACTAAATTTTATGACAAAGATTTAGATCGGCTTGCACAACAATATTTTGATTCCGATTAACTCGTTGATCACGACTACCTAGTTGTCAGTGGATTTAAATCGACCAGCTGTCAATTTGTATGGGATTTCGGTGGTTGCAATAAAGAAGCGCCTTAAAAATCCTATACTAATTGACAGCTGGTCGATACGCTAACGTTTACGATTGTTAAAAGCATTATTACACAAACAGAATCAACTGCTAATCACAATTGAAAGTTTTTGTGCAAGCCACAATTAGATTATTTACATAAGAATCGAATGTTTGTATAAATAAATAAATAATGCTGGACAATCCACACAATATCATCTAGCCCCAAGGTAAGCTGCTGTTAAACAGAGCTGTGTTATGGGTACTAAATGACTGATATATACTTAATACATAGATAGATATTTTTTTTATATATAGAAAATACCCAGAACACCCGGAACAAATATTTGTAGATCGTACAAACATTTAACTAGAGGCGGGAATCGAACCCGCAATCTCCGCGTCGCAGGCGGTTCTGCGCCCGCTGCGCCACATCGGTCGCCATATAATGTTAAGCATGTAATACAAAATTGTTAATCAATGTACTTTAAATTCAAAGCTTTATGTAATGGGCACATTAAAATAGTTTTAGATTATGAATAATTGTAATTCATGTTCTAGCTGTCACGTCGGTTGTTGGTAGGATAAATGTGTAACATATATTATTATAGCTTATTATAACATATATTATATATCTTTGGTATTTAACTTTGGTTTTTGTTTCAGGTCCCTGGATTTCAACTGAAGAAAAAAAAAAACCTAGCAAATAATTCATGATCAAAAAGCGTGCGTTTTGATCATGAATTATTTGTTATTATAAGCCCAAAAAAACTGTCTTTGCAGATTTAATGACCTTTTAGATATCTATTTTGGGTCCAGACAACGCTTGTTAAAATGTATATTCATAATCGTCTTCTAAAGCTTTATCTGAAATGCAAATATAGCAAGAAAATTCGCAATTTTAATGAAAATCTCAGTTGCTATCTTGCTTGTTCGCAACTGAAACCAGTGAACAGAATAGTCGATAGGAAAAATTGCTGTATAAAAATGTTCCCATAATAGCTAGCAACAAGACGGGAAAGCATATTTTCCATTTCGTAGCTAGCTACCAAATCTGACTACGAGATGGGACTAAACGTATTTTATTCCGTTACTTGTCGTTTTGTTGTAATTTTTAGTAACGTCATTGATACAATTCTAATTTCATTTCTTGCTGTAGGTATTATAACCGTTACAATTGACCATTTGAAGTTCGAATCCGGTTGTGCACCAATGGATTCTTCGCTACGAAAAATTTATGTGCGCAATGCCAGTGCTCTCATACGGTGAAGAAAAACATCGTGAGGAAACCGGCATGTCCAAGAACTAAAAATTTGAAAGACATGTGCCATCCACCAATCCGCATTGGGTCCGCGTGGTGGATTAAGACCCAATCACTTTCGCTTGAGAGTAGGCCAGTGTCCCAGCAGTGGGAACATTAGAAGGCTGTCATGATGATGGTAATAAAGATTTATTGTGTTTTGGTGGCAGTTTATCCAATATACTCATTTTTTTTAGAACACGTCTAGGTAAAATGGAAGGCGAAGGGATGTTTTATGTTGGTTTGTAATTTAGTTGAGGACTCTCCTGGATTTTTTTGCTGGAAAAAAACGCCGCCTTTTCTTCCAAAATTTGTTTGTCCTCGTTGCCAAGCGACAATTCAACTGGTTACTTGGCATCGGCAGAGTTGTGGCAAATAAGCCACAGAAGCCACGAAAAAAGAAGAATCGACTAATTTTTTTTTTTATGATCCTAGACCAATTTACTTACCGCAACCAGTAAAAGATAAAATACGAATGATTTGTTTTTATTGCTCAAGTTGACAGAAATAAATATCTATTTGCCATATTCAAACGCTATTTGTTAGATTACACTACGGTTAGATTCGACCAAACTCGAAAAGGCACTTTTCTCCGAGTAAATCGTAGTTATTCGCGAGCAAACTGACAGGAGGGCGATTCTCGCGCTAAAAATTTCTATACATTTTTGACAGTTTTGACGATATACTATATATCACATGTGACTATTTATCTATGGCACGAGAATCGCCCTTCAGTTTCCTTGTATTTGACATTTCTTATAACGCGAAATAGTTATCCCAGATGTTGGTCGAATCCAGCCTAACTCATACATATTTAATTTTTGCGCACCAGCAGTCCGTCCCAGCTTCGCGCGGGTGCAATGAAACCGTACCCGTGCAAAGCCGGGGCAGGTCGCTAGTAATAAATATAGCCTATGTTACTCAGGAATAATGTAGTATCCTAATGGTGAAAGAATTTTTTAAATCGGACCAGTAGTTTTTGAGTTTATTCGTAACAAAAAAAAATACAAAAATACAAATCTTCTCTCTATAATACAATAGTATAGAAGTATAGATTAAGGTACGTTACTTTAAACTTCGTGATCTCAGTTTCAGGGCTTTGCGTAGTGGTGCTACCAGATATGGATAATGGATACCAGTTTCTAGATGTGGAAGGAAATTAACTTTATTATTATAGTACTTCATCTACATTTAGCTATCAATACCTACTAGCTCTTCTTGAAATCTGGACTTGAGTCAGGAACAATAGAAATAATTAAATACTCGTATTCTTAAGTGAACGAAGTCGCGAGCAACAGCTAGTTATATTATAAAATAAGAATTCCGGTCTTTAACTTTAATACAATAAACTAGTTCGCTGCACGCGGCTTCTACGTATTTACTGTCGTTTCTAATGTTTTGAAATACTTAATAAAAAATGAATAATATTACAAAGATATTATTATGATATCTTTGTAATATTATTCATTTTTTAACTATTATTACAAATGTTTATCATATCCGCCAGCAGACATCTATTGCTGAACATAGACCACTCCCAAACCCAACCCCAACCTACGGCGACCATTTTGTGGATTCTTTTACAGCATTGAACGCCTATTGGCTGATATGATGATGACTATTTTTAAATTATCCGTAGTTCAAGCGTAGAGCAAATTAATAAAACGCAATAGAAATAGACTAAGTAACATGTATACTTAGGTAATTAATAAGTGTAAGGTAAGTATGTCACTTCACGAAGACGCATTGAGTCATTGCAATTTGAATAACAATGACATAAGAGTCACCTGATGAGTCATCTTGAAATGCACGAATGAAGAGTCACCGGAGGAGTCATCTTGAAATGCACGAACTTTACATAAGTTTGAATCTAAGCTTTATCTATTTATCTATTAGATAATATCTAATGTAACGAAACGACCGAATAAATAAATTCAATTTGTATAATTTTCACTATAGATTTACCATGATTTGTAGGTTTTATTATTATTTCGGCCTTATTTAGTTCTTTACACAATTATCACAGGAGAGCTAAAATATGACATCAATTTACAAACCTAAGGGCTCGCAAAACTTAAAAAAAAATATATATTTATAATATTGATTTTAGTGAAAATTGTGCTATATAAATATTTGAGATTTTATTAACTGAAGGAGTTCGACTGCGTTCGACCTACCGCCCGTTGCCCGCACAGCCCCCGCATTATTCACGTTTTACCCCCGCACCCCTGTCCCTCGCAAAGAGCCGTCTGAGTTATTTGGTTTGCATTTCGTTGAGTAGCGTTTCAGTATTTGGGCCTTTAATCTCGCTTTGTTTCGAATAAAATAACTAATAGATTTCAATATTTTGATCTAAGTCTTTTGTGTAAGAGTGGCCAGTCAGATGATGATGACGATGATGCCATCATCGTTGTGTTTAGAATAATTTATACAAATATACAAATGTTTTATTTAATTTACTTATTTTGTTCCTTTATCTAAGTCTATTTGTGTCTAAGTCTTTTGTGTCTAAGTCTATTTGTGCTGTTTCATTCATAACAATATCAATAAAGTTATATTCAAAATTGAAATTATTATTTACTAGCTACTCGTCCCGGCTTCGCACGAGTGCTAAGTTTTCATTGCACCCGTGCGAAGCCGGGGCCAGTCGCTAGTTTCATAGATGTGCACGCCCCTCTCCCGCACTTTGGTGCCCCCTCACTCGCCGCGTGTCACAGGACGTGAGCATCATAGACACGGGTGTCCTACACAGTTACTAAATCGACATTTCCTTTGAATGGAAGATCTGATTTGAATTATTCAAAAAGTAATTTAATCGCTAGTACCTTCTAAACTTGACCTAAGGGTACTAAAGAAGGAAATTAGCATGAGACAGTGACCAATACTGGTTACAGAGTTAATAGACCGCCTTAAGCCCTCAATCTTGGCCAACTTTGAAAAAGCCGGGATCGACAGCTTAATGTACCCTCCAAAGCACGAAAGCGCATTGAAATCCCAACTGAATTGTCCTATTTATCCGATATACATTATACTAACTACTTAGTACGAGTTTAAAACATTTTTCCTCCACAGACCTTCCAATATTCTGCTCCTCGAAGAAAGGTGCTCGCGTGATAAAGCTAAAATATTAGTCATGGCCTAATTCTGATTACGAAATTACTGAAGGCCACTCTCATTGAGAAAATTCGCCGAGAGGTCTCGGCTACGGGTCTGGGTCGAGACGAGGACTATGTATACTCTCGCGAGGCGGCGCGAGACATGACTCTGGGCAAAAACCGACCCGGGCGGAGAGCTTGCGAGGAACAGCGCGACAGGCCGAGGCGGGGGAGCGCTACCATGTACACTCTCGCGCTCGCCCTGTCTCGGTCTGCCTCGGTGAGAGTGTACAGCCGCCTTAGATAGATAGATAGAAAACACTTTATTGCACACCAAGTAGCGGAAGTACAATGGGCGGTCTTACCGCTAAGAGCTATCTCTTCCAGACAACCTTAGGATAGACAGAATCGACGAGTACGTTATTGGATTAGTGGCGTAAAAAAATAATAATGATAAAAACATAATATATAACTATACCTAATATTTTTTAAATATACTTATATAATACTTCATCATCATCATCATCATCATCATCATCTTCAGCAATTTGTTGTCCAGTTTTGGACGTAGGCCTCCCCCATTTCCTTCCATGAGAAACGGTCCGTCGCCTTTGCCATCCAGTTATAGCCTGCGTGTCTTTTTATATCGTCAACTTATCGTTTTGGCGGACGACCCCTGGGTCTGCTGTTCGCCCACGGTCTATACGGTATATAATACTTACTTAGTACGAATTTCAAAACGTTTTTCCTTCACAGACCTTCCAATATTCTGCACATCGAAGATCGGAGCTCGCGTGATGAAGCTGAAGGGGTACTGGTACACGAGGCACTCGGTCTGCGCGTCGAAGGTGAAGTGGCTCTGCGCAGACAGCCGCGTGATGGACTGCAACGCGATCGTCGTCACCATCGGACGCACCACCGTCCATAAACAGAACAGACATAACCATCTACCCACTTACAGTATGTAGGTGCACTGTTTTTCCTGACAACTATAATCGAGCCTCTTCAAGCCTAGAGAAAGACCTTCGTGCTCCACCGTCGGCCACATCATCGCTTACCACCAGGCGAGTTAGTAGCCAAACGAACGATATTCGACGAACGATATTATTCACGATAAAAAAAAAAGACTGCTTGACTTGGTAAAAGTTCGTATGAGTTGGCCAACTCTGGTGACAGAGTTTCTTGGCCGCCCGAAGGCCTATGAATGTATGGAGTATGGATTCCACCAACTTATGTTATAGTACTGCTGAACCATGCACTTTGTGAGCATTAATTCTTGGTGACAGAAATAGGTATGGTGGTAGTTCTTCCCTGGACGAGCTCTATCACAAAGAAATCTACTACTTTCTATTACTTTCGATGCGCAATGGAGCTTTTTCGAACTAAATTTTCTTCACTTACACAATAAACTTCATGATGGTCGAGATCCAAAAGCTTTACCTACCTACTATAATAACTATTCTGAGAATGAGATAAAATGTCAAGTTACTTTTATATAACTACGATTTATTCTGAGAATTTTATTGTGCTTTTTACGGGTTCGGTGAATCCAACCTTAGTAGTAGAGTTCTTTGATAGAGCTCGTCCATGGAAGAACTACCACCAAATACTTCTGCCGCCAAGAAGTAATGTGAGAATTTCTGTGACCTGGTTCGGGTGTGGTTTCCGGTAAAGTTACGGGCACACGAGACTTAAGATCTACGTCTCAGGGTAGCAACGTGCAAGTGATATCTCTATTGTTGCAAGTACATAAGCTACGGTAACCGCTTACCGTCAAGAGGGCCGTACGCTTGGTTGCCACTTTAGTGGTAAAAAATTTCACTACAACTATTGTAGCGACTCACACCAGGGCTACTAATCTTACACTTGTAACTTTGTCTTGTATAAACATTTAGTTATGTACGCTTTCAAAGATGTTTATAATTGATGTATTTGCCTAAGCACCTAGGAAACTTAACCATTTTATAATTATGATTTTGTCTGTTTTTGTTAAATAAATATAAATTTTCTTTCTTTACAATGGCAGCAAAATGAGCAAGTGAGTTTGTATCAGTTGTATGCATACGAACACAGGGGCGGAGAAATGTGTTATATCGACCAATAGGATCGTCTTTGCATCACGTAATTTTGGTGCGGTGGTACTCTAGAATTGATTGACTTTAAATATCTCTTCTAACCGCTAGGTGTTTAAGGACTACCTACCTTTAAGTGCTCTAATTTAATTTTGTTTATTTTAGTAAATGGTTATTGTAATAAAACAGCAAATATCAACACAAAATCATGCGTTTTATTTATATCAAAATCACCTTACAGAAGTACATTTGTCATAGTATTTCTTCGAACCTCTTGTTCAGGCACATTGGTACGACATAATCTGCTAATTTGTCTTCATTGCAGCATTGAATGTATTAAACGTTTGCACTGTAACAAAAAAAAACCCATAATTAATCATTTTGTTAAAATTTTAAGAGTTTACGGAATTTTACGGAACAGAGCGAAAGACCACGTGCCTACACTATATCCCTAGCAATTGTTTTGTCAGCCGTTTACGAAACAAAAAGCAGTAGAAACGAGTTTAGTTAGTTCGAGTCAGTGGCCAAATCTAGTGACGGAAGGTACCCTTCGACTTCAAAGTCTTCCGAATAGTCTAACAACTTTGAAAGACTTTGAACAGCCGATAACTGATAATACCGACTGTTTTCGCCACTGTCGCAACGTACCGCGGAGACACATCGCCTGCTGCTGCCTGCAGTCGGCTACCAACTCGTACCTTTACGTCTATTCATAGAAAGGCTACCTTTAACCTTAAACCAGAAAATAATATAATATAAAAAGTACCTACCCGATAAGATCATGAAGCGTAGGTATAACTTCCTCAGAGCATATTCTAAGTGACAAGTTCCTTTTGTAAGATAAATACAAATAATATTTCACTTATTTTTCGTTGGGTTTTGTTTTTCGTTCAGCTTCGTGTTCTGAAATATAAGTGTTAATATTAGAGGCTAGCATGGGACCGAAGAAGATAATATATTAGGTAAGGCACACACAGCTGGCCGAACTCTTGGCCAACTATGTACAGAAAGGAGTCCAATATCTATTATAAAGCGTATATTGCACAATTTTCTATACCCTTTCGCACGGGGGTTCATGTAACGGGCTAAATAGATAGACTAAAATGTTATATTCCTAAAAGCGAATAAGATTTAGTTCTCAATGAAAGACAACAACTGAACCAACGACATCATCATCATCATCCACAGCCTGACTTCACCCACTGCTGGGTATAGGCCTCCCTTAGTTTGTGCCATCTACCACGATCCTGTGCCAATCTAATCCACCTACGGCCCGCGACTTTCACTATGTCGTCTACCCATCTCGCCAACGGACGACCGACGTTTCTGTAGCCACTTCTTGGCCACCACTCAGTTGTCGCCTTACTCCACCTGTCATCACCACGTCTTGCCATGTGTCCTGCCCAGCTCCATTTGAGTTCCATTATCCGATTCCCGACGTCTTTGACCTTGGTACGTCTTCGGATTTCTGTGTTTGGAACTCGGTCAATAAGTTTGATGCCAAGCATGGCTCGCTCCATGGCTCTCTGTGCAACTCTCATTCTGTACACAGCCTCATGTGTGAGCGTCCATGTCTCAGCACCGTAAGTCATGGTGGGCAGTACACATTGGTTATATAAACGGGTCTTCAGACACTGTGGAGTATCAACTGATTTCAAGATGTCATCCAACTTGCCAAACGCAGCCCACCCCAATTGTATCCGCCTTGAGATCTCCTTTTGTTGATACCCTTTGCCAAAGGATAAAATATGTCCAAGATAAAGATATCGGTCAACTATCTCCAGTTTCTCATTTCCCACTATTACAGTGGGATTTGTGACACTGGAGACATTCGCCATCACCTTCGTCTTGGACATATTCATCCTGAGGCCAACACTCAAAGAGGCATCAAAAAGATGTTGTAGCATTATCTGGAGATCATCAAAATTCTCTGCGAACAATACAAGATCGTCTGCAAACCTTAAATGAGACAAGTTGACACCGTTGATGTTAATTCCGAAATCTTTCCATTTAAGGGTTTTAATGATGTCCTCGAGGACAGCCGTAAATAGCTTTGGGGAAATGGTATCTCCTTGTCTCACCCCTCTCTGGATAGGTACAGGATTAGTAAGGGCGTGGACTCGTATCTGCAGTGTGGCCGAAGAGTAAATCTCCTGGAGCACATTCACATAGCGATAATCGATATGGCAGCGATGAAGAGCGTGAAACACGGCCCAATGTTCGACGCTGTCGAATGCCTTCTCGTAATCGACGAAGGCCATGACAAGGGGCCGGTTATATTCGTGACACTTTTCCATCAGCTGCTTTACCGTGTGAATATGGTCAATAGTTGAATATCCGCTCCGGAAGCCGGCCTGTTCTATCGGTTGGGATTCATCAAGCTCACGAGTAAGTCTAATGGTAATTATTTTAGCAAAAAGCTTGTATATTTGGGAGAGCAAACTTATGGGACGGTAATTTGTAAGTTTAGATATGTCACCTTTTTTGTGAATGATTGTGACAATAGCGTTTTTCCACTGTTCAGGTGTACGCGCTTCACACAAAACTTTGTTGAAAAGCTTGACAAGAACCTCTACAACAGGTTGGCCACCTGCACGAAGCAGCTCCACGCTGATCCCATCCTCACCAGGAGATTTTTCTGGCTTCATTTTATATAAAGCGTTCGTGACTTCGCAAGGCAAAATAGTTGGTAAATGTTCTGTGTTAATGTGTTCCACAGGCGCAGCTCTAGTGTCATCATTTGAGGGATCTGGTTCTGTAGCGGTGGATTTATATAAATTCTTATAAAACTCTTCAACAATAGACACTATCTGAAGTCTGTCTGTAACAAAAGTATTATTCTCATCTCTAATTTTTAAGATTTGTTTAGAACCTGTGCTTGTTTTTCTACGAAATACTTTGGGACCTTTGTACTGTTTGATTGTGTTTAGTATTACATTTGTATTAAAATTTCTCAAATCTCTTCTAACTGATTTATTTATTGTTTTATTAATTTTATCTATTTTAGTTTTATCTGATGCTGATTGATTTAACATTTCTCGTCTACTTTCAATTAAATCAAGCGTTTCTTGCGACAACTTATTATTCTTTTTACGTGCCCCCCCAATATGTTTTTTCGCAGTTTCATTGACTGCCTTGCATAAAAGCTGATTAATATGATCCACGTCCATATTAGATTCTAGGAGTCCTTCGAATCTATTCTCGAGATCTACACGATAGGTATCTTGGAGAATAGCAAGTTCTTGTTTTTCGTACCGTCTCTGTGATGTAGTTGTTATCATCTTTGTTCTTTCTGCTCTTAGATCGAATACCAGCGTAGCTCTTACCAATCTGTGGTCACTTCCAGTTTTGAAGCTTGAGAGTACTGACACGTCGGTAACTACATATTTGTGGGAACTAATGATGTAGTCTATTTCGTTTCTTATGTTGCCTCCTGGGCTAACCCAGGTCCACTTTCTTTGCTCTCTTTTCTGGAAAAAGGTGTTCATGGCGTATAGTTTTTTCAGTTCAAGGTAGTTCACTAGCGTCTGTCCCCTATTATTGCGCATTCCAAGGCCAAAACTACCTACAGATTTTTCGTTAAGTAGAGGCTTGCCAATTTTTGCATTAAAATCGCCAATGATGGTATTATAATGGCAGGGCGAATCTGCCAGGGCTTTATCTATGTCATCATATAACTCCTCTACTTCCTCATCTGGACTAAGGGATGTTGGAGCGTAAATTTGAATTACCTTAAGAGAGTATCGTTTATTTAATTGTAATACAACAAAACAAACACGCGTAGAGATACTCTTAATGTTTACCATCATATGAGCGATGGTTTTGGATAGAAGGAATCCAACACCTCCATAAGTGGAATCATCGTGCCCTCTATAGAAAAACAAATCTCCTGAAGACAACTTTATTAAATCCTCTCCCTTTCTTCTAACCTCTGATAATCCTACAATGTCCCACTTGATTTTTTCTAATTCATACTGCATTTCTATTAATCGGTCATCCGTGCGAATCGTCTTGGCGTTGTAACACGCCAAGGTCAGGGTCGTTGGGTTGTGGCAGTTGGGCTTCTTCCAGCGATTCTTAGCACCCTCTTCCCGACCGGAACCGTGACCACTGCCAGAGTCAGGAATAGTCGGGCTGCTGGGGACTGAGGGCCGAGGCATATTGGCACTAATCATAACTAAGGGGGTTTAGCCTTAAAACGCCGCGCTGGCCAGTGCGTCGTGGCGAGTTTTTCTCCCGGTCGCGTTGGCCTGTGGCGAGAAGTATAATAATTTCACAATTATTTCACTTCTCGTCACAGCTTCCAGGGGGTACCACGCGGAGGTGCGACACGGAATTGGTAGCATGGCTCTGTGATGTAAACTCGTTGTGTTTACCCCACAGATCCATGCCCCCTTCACCCCCCTAATAAATACATGAACCAACGACATGTATTTATAAAAAATGTAAGACATTTTATATAAATCTTATTGCAATAATTTATAGACTCAGGCGTTACTTTGCGGAAGTCCATTAAAATATAAAAAACAAATGAAAAATCTTTAGTACTATTCCGCTTAAATTTTTAACCAATGACACACAGTTAACCTCAAAAGTAAAATTTCGACGTTTGACGATCGATGTGGCGCAGCGGGCGAAGGTCCGCCTGCGACGCGGAGGTCGCGGGTTCGATTCCCGCCTCGGGTCAAATGTTTGTACGATCTACAAATATTTGTTCCGGGTGTTCTGGGTATTTTCATATAATAATTATAAATAAAAAAAAATCTATCTATGTATTGTATTGTATTAAGTATATATCAGTCATCAAGTACCATAACATAGCTCTGTTTAACAGCAGCTTATCTTGGGGCTAGATGATGCTGTGTGGATTGTCCAGAATTATTTATTTATTTATTTATTTATCGACACGTATTTCATCCCTCCACGGGACATCATCAGGACAATCGACTTGTTCTCCGGTAGACGTGTTGCTCCGTCGAGCGCTTTATTTTATTTTGGCTCCAACCTTACAAATAAACGTGGTATAAAGTATTCCTTGAAATAAACTAAGAATACTTATGCTTAATCACATATTCATATAAGTATATGAAACACAAATACGCACACAAATAAGCATGGTAATAAAGTTATTCCTTGGAATAAACTAAGAATTCCAATGCTTATTTTATGTTTTATCCAATGAATATTTATACCACGTTGTAAAGCTCTAAAGGTTTAAGCTCTAATACTTACAATAAAAACATTAAAATTATTACAACACTACTTTTTTGTCGGTCTAAAAAATACCTATTTAGGTAGGTACCTCCATTAATTGTACTTTAAATATGATGTTCTCACTATTTACGTTATATACAATATACTTTTTTTAAGAGTAGAAGAGTTCTCTGTGATAGAGCTCGTCCGGGGAAGGACTACCACCATACCTATTTCTGCCGCCAAGCAGTAATGCTCGGATTGCTGTGTTCCGGTGTGAAGGGTATGGTTTCCGGTGAAATTACTGGCACATGAGGCTTTCGATCTTAGCCTCAAGTTGGCAACCCGCGAGTGATACCTCTGGTATTGCAAGCGTCCATAGGCTGCGGTAACCGCTTACCATCTTGTGGGCCGTACGCTTGGTTGCCAATTCAGTTGTATAAAAAAATAAAAAAAAAAAATAATAATAATAATGTAATTTTAAAGTATTGACTATTTATGTAAAAAATTGGTTTCATATTGTTTTAATTACTGTTTAATTATTACATAGTACCTAATATATACCTAACTCACGTTATAAATAAGATAGTTTAAATATAACTCGTTCACATTTATGTTATAGATTAAAATATCCCAAAAAAATAAACAGTTATATTTATATATCTCAGTTATATTTATACATCAATATATTAACAAATTTAGGTAATATTCAAGACTTTGCTATTGTTATGAAATAATGACGAGTATTTGTTGAAAATATAGCTATTATTTTTTGTTGCAAGCTGTAAAGCTATCACATAATGTTATTTTTTTACACACTTGCTTATAAAGTGGCTCTATGGTCATCGCAATTAAGCACAGAATGACACCCAAAATCAAA
This sequence comes from Colostygia pectinataria, assembly GCA_951394395.1. Classification (NCBI taxonomy): domain Eukaryota; kingdom Metazoa; phylum Arthropoda; class Insecta; order Lepidoptera; family Geometridae; genus Colostygia; species Colostygia pectinataria. The sequence continues at coordinate 2,949,129 of OX596357.1, read as the reverse complement.
CTATGACTATGATCATTGCTATAACTCACTAGTGAGTTATAGATTTTTTTGTTATTTAATTATGAGTTTTTTTTGTTATTTTATTCACAAGTGTGTTGAAAAACGTCGTCTGATACACGTGTGTATTGATGATTACCGTCCTCGGCTATCTTAAGACCCTCGCTTACGTCTCGGGTCTCAATGGCGCCTCAGCGGTAATCACCAATGTTACACACTAGTACCATAATGTACTATTATGTAGGTACATGTACTTTTATTAATGTGTTAAAATTAGTCTATGCTCAGTAGGTTATAATGCTCAGTACGTTAAGGTATTGTAAGGAGTACTTGTGTCGCTAGATGGCGGTGTGCTGTAATTACGGTGCGGCGCGCAATACGCATGCTCGGTCGTGTTATAGTTCGCACAGCGGATCTAGGCTTCCGTGAAGTTAGCCGTTTGTGATGCGCAAAGACAATTTAGTTTGAAAAAGCTCCATTGCGCATCGAAACGGCTAATTTCACTACGGCCGAGATCCGTTGTGAGACCTATACCTGGGCAACGGAGGAACGCAGATGTCAGGGAGTGTGATCTTTGACTCCGAATAATTGTGGTCTTGGAAAATTCTTGTGTAATATTAATATTCTTTCTATAAAACCCCCTCTTATAGTATGTTATGTTATAAGCTGTTACTTTTACCTACTTACTATATTAACATGTTATATAGTAATATGATATATGTTAATTTCTTCATAATAACCTTGAAACTATGAATATTCATAAAAATACCCACTTAAATAAAAAAATAATAAGAGAAAGACATGTAGCTTGCCTGGTGTTTAGCGCCACGACTAACCATAGTTATAGTATATCATCAAAAGGCTTTGCGTATTTGCGTAAAATAATTAAGATATTATACACATTTTCTATATACTTATATCTAGGTATCTGTTACTAATAGTAGGTAAAAACAGTTGTTGGTTGAAAAGTTCCTTTAATATTATAACAATTACTTAAATTACTTACCTACTGTTACTAGCCTGCTCTTATATACAAATAGTTGATTGAGACGTATTATTTTTTTCTATTATTTTATTTAAATAATGTAATGCGCCATTACTAAAAGACATTGTAACGAAGTACTGTACTTATTAAAATTAGTAATGGGATATCTTGTACCCATAATCTTATGATTTAAAAAGATAAATAAACATATCACAAAAATACCTTAATGTGTTTTTTTCTAGTAATAGGTGTACCTACACTATTATAATATTTTTTTATTGTAATATTTGAGAACAGATCTTATTAAATTCCTAGTTAAAAAACGTGCACTATAGTTTTTTTTGTCAAGTACTGACGATCAAGCCAGTCGTCTGAAGTTAAGCACCTCGCCTGACCATAACATATGCATTGCGACCTAAAGCTTAAAGTTTCAAGTTCAGCGTGGCACTGCACTGCGCTCGTCACCCAGAGACGTTGCTGTTACATCTCTTTCGCCCAGTAATTTCACTTGCTTGCTTCAAACCTAAACACAGTAATGCTTGCACACTACTGCTTGGAGATAGAATATCTGGCACTGCCACCAAAACAATTCTCTTTCATTCAGAAGGTCTACTCTGGAAAGCGACAAACGATAACCGTGGCCAATATCAAAGCTCAACTTGTGTCGGTGACAACTTAGTTCAGGGCATTCACAGACATAAGCTGAGCTACGAAAAGTGTCACGATTCATCGCATTTGTCTGCAAGAGTAGACCCTCAGGTTTGCAATGAAATCGTACGTACATTCGTCCACAAGGTCCACACTCACCCCAGACTAGCCAGCACCCAACTTAACTGAAAGGTATTTTGAGACCTTATTTTTTGATGACAGCTGTCAAACTTCAAACGGCTATATCTCGGGATCTATCACCTCAGGCTAGCCGCACTCACCTTAAGGTATTTTTGAGACCTTTATATTTGATGACAGCTGTCAAAATTCAAACGGCTATATTTTGGGATCTATTCACCCCAGACTAGCCGCACCCAACTTTAATGAAAGGTATTTTTAAGACCTTTATTTTTGATGACAGCTATCAATTTGACATCTGACATTTGAAATTAATATTTGAACGGCACCTTTATCTGCTACAGATTTGCGGACTGCACTGGGAATAGGCACTGTACAGTCAGTTGTTACTTTTTGGATGTAAATTTCAGGTTCCATTTGTACTTGGTTGGCGACAAAATCAGGCTCACAGCTGTGCTTGTCTTCTTTCACTATGCAATTGTTGCTTGCTATCACTAGCACAGCTTTGCATGTCTTTCTTTTGGCACACAGCCATTTGGTTGAATTATCTTTGTTAGAACGTCTTTTGTTGTATTTGTAGCCTGCTCGCAGAACTACTGGTTTACCCCGCTCTGACGTTACTATGTCGAATCCAATTCCATTGGGATTAGAAGAGCCTGCTGGTTCCCCATATCCTAAAAAAATATGTACATAATTACATTACATTACAAAATTTACAAAATATACAAAATACATATGAAACAGTTGAGCCATCTAAAGACCGTTACAAAGGACCTATAGATAGCTCAACTGATCCAAATCACTACCAGACGGAAGCGTTCCCAACATGCTGGCTGCATTGCCACGTTGAATGGCAATGCTGATACGTTGAGCCAGATATGAACCAGCCTTTAAATAAATAGTTAACCGTTTTCTATTATTTTATTAGTGGTATTTAGATCGTAATACTGTGAGATTGACGAGTACTGGTGGTCTAGTGGTAGTGACCCCGCTTTCCGATACTAAGGTCATGGGTTCGAATCCTGTCGTGCACCAATGGATTTATCGCTACGAAAAATTTATGTACGCAATGCCAGTGCACTCATACGGTGAATGAAAACATCGTGAGGAAACCGACATGTTTAAGAACCAAAATAAAAAAGGTTTTTGGCACTGCTCCGGTGCCATACGCCACACGGAAAAGATTTCTATGGCGCTCACCCGTCCAGCGCTTTCGGCACTGAATCGGAACACGTTAGCTGCGGCACCAATTTTTGCATACTTTCCGTTCCTGCGGCACGAGGTATAATCGGCCCGTACCGTGACCAGACGTTAGGGCGACACGCGGTCTATTAGACCCCACCTCCTTTTACAGACTAAAATCCATTTTCTGGCGCGAAATCAAAGATAAATGAGAATTTTGGTCCTTATTGATATAGACAGTGAATTGATGAACCCTAATCCACCGTCGCCCCGGGATCTGATGGCTAGTTTAGGAATTATTAGCAAAACAAAATATGGGATCTTATACACCTCGTAACGCACTGAAATAGGGCAAATTTTCGCTGCGATTAGTGATGGGAAAAATAATATCGACGTTTTTAAACTGTCTTAACTACGCAACGACTTGACCGATTTTGATCAATTATATCTCATTAGATCGTTTTAAGGGCAAAACCTGGCAAAACAACACAAAGCTATCAAAGGATACATTTTTTTTAAAATAATCTAAATTGTGCTTGAAGGCGCCATAAAGAAAAAAAAACCGGCCAAGTGCGAGTCGGACTCGCGCACGAAGCGTTCCATTCTATACCATTAAGAGGCACCTATTACAGACTTATTATTGGAAAATAATGGATTACGGTTTATGCATAAGGTTTATCTTTCTATTTGTATATGAAAATCTTAATGCGGTTCACAGAAGTAGAAAAGAAACTGTCCTATTTATTCTGCCTCGGGCTTTAAAAATACAATTATTAGAACTTGAATTAACATTAAAAAATCAGTATCAATATACTTTTTTTTATAAAAATCTCAATATATATGTTGTACTTATTTATGAGTGTTTTTCATTGAAACAGGGTAGACAATAAGATTTTTTGCACTGAGTGCACTGAGTCAAAATCTTTTTGGATTTTTTATCAGCTTCACGAGATGGTAAAAATGTGCGTAGTTTTTGGTAACAACCAACACATCTTCTCCTTTTTTCACCCTTTTCGAGGCAATGGCGTGCGCTTTCAGGTGCTGAAAAATAACAAAAATGTAAAGATAACGTAATAAAACTGACATTGTTACTTAGGTTAGATCCTAGATGAGAATAACAATGATAATGTAGGTATAACTGCATCAAATGAATGTGTTTGTTTTATACTTAAAATGTTGAAAGAGTAGGTAGGTAAGGTAGCTTAAATTCAGAATAATTAAAAGGAAACAATAATAAATAACTTAATAATGACCAAATGTCAAGCTTAGTTTATGAAAGCTTCAACACGTTGACTGTCAAGAAATATATCTAAGCATTACATTACCTGGGGTCTCATCGATTTCCTTTTTTATTAAAGATTCTATAAGTTTCTCCACAAAGAGTCTTTTTTGGTAACTTTTTTCCATCAGTTTGGATTGAATTAAACACAATCCAGGCATTAATTAGCGCCGTACCAAATATTAGCTCCATTACAACTTTTCTCCACCATTTGATTCCTCTCTTCAAAGTTGTATAATAAGAAGACATCTGGTCAGAAAAGTCAATGTCAAATTTTTTCCCTGTACCTCTAACTCAGAAGTATAACCTTCGGGAGTGCAAAGCTTATAAAGCTTTACGCCGTACCGGTGTGATTTGTTTTTTATGTATTGGCGAAAACCTAGTCTTCCTCTCCATGGTATCATGGTTTCATCGATTACCACATACTTTCCAGGATTTGCAATACGTCGAAAGTTTTCTGTAATCTTTGTGAACATATTTCTAATTTTATATAGTTTGTCAGTTTGGTCTTCATTACTTACATCACTGACATGCCAGCATTTAAGTAGCAATAAAAATCTGTCTCTTGTCATTACTGAAGAAATAAATTCGTTTCGATACAATTTGTTTCTGCTCCAGTATAAATTTAAATTAGGAACTCTACACAAACCCATTGCCATTAAAACAGCCAAAAATGTTCTCATTTCCTGAGAACTGGTGTCACTCCATTTTGTCATGCGTGAATTACGTTTCATATTTTGTTGATTTATTTGTATATACTTTTGTGCGTAAGCATTTGTTTCAGATACCATTATATCAATCATCTCATCTGTAACAAACATCTTGTATATATCTTCAGGTGTAACTCCCACAAACGGGGGTAAATTAAACGTACATTCTCCAGCGAATTCATTAAAAGTTATGGGACTTTCCGATATATTTTCCCACTCATCGTGATCTTTAGCTTGCGTGCCGGGTAATGTTTTGTCCGTGACTAAAATGTCATCTTCTGTAGCTTCTTCATATTCACTATCTGGAGATAAATCCTGATCTGAATGAACGCAATTTTCCATTGAAGCATACTCTTCCGAATCACTACACTCTTCCTCCGAAGGACTATAATCATTGTCAGTACCGCTAAAATTATCATCTTCCATATTATTACTCTCATCCAACTCAGGTGATTTTCGAATATTCTGCACACTGTGACATATTTTGTTTGTTTGTATTATATTATTGTTTTCGCAGTCTATATGTTCAATAATATCATATTCGACAATATCAGGTGATTTTAGAACAGTTAGCAATTTGTTATTCATGTCTCGTTTTCCTTTAACATTGTCATCAGGAATACTTTCTATAATTACAGAGACCTCTATTTCATGACTTTTTTTGGATTTGGACGGATTAAAGTCTTCTGAATATGTACATTCGGATGTAACATTTTCTCTCGGTCTTTTTTGTGTCGGAGTACGAAGTAATTGTTGAATGTTGTCCTCACTAAGTGATATATTACAATCCAGTAAATTGGAGCGTGAGATTTCTGACAAAGATCCAGCTCTGCTCTCCGTAGTTATATGAGGAAAATCTTTTGAAGGGGAACCTATAGGATTTTGTTTTTTTATTGGTGAGGTTGAAGCACTAGAAGCGGACAAGCGAACATTCTGCAATATTTGACAAGTTTTTCCGGTACTAGGACTGAGATACACTGTTTCTTCTTGTGTTTTGAGTTGAATAGTTTTTCGGATGTTTGGACTGAGGTTAACTGTTTCTTCTGGTTCTTTCACTTGATTAGGATAAATTGAATTTTTTTTAGTGGCAGTCTGAGCACGTGTTTTTGCTTCGTGTTGTAATGTTCTTGTATTTGCAATAATTATAGAGCTTGGGTGCCCATGTAAGAAAGTATATTGTTTTGTTTTGTCATACTGTTGTTTATCAATGACACATTCTTGTTGTGAGCTAAATTCATGTAAAGGTACGATTTTTTTAGTTATATTTGGTTCAGTAGAAAAATATGTTTTTTGACGTTTATTTGTTGGAAAAATCTCTTCATCACTCTCATCGTCAAACACATTTTCAATTGGCAATGTTGGCCGATTGGTTGGTTGGACATCACTTCTCGGTGGACTCTGAAAAAAATGACTCACATATTGTATTTTGCATAAACAGGCAGTTCTCAGCCACCAGTAGCTATTTATTGAGTGTACTGATCAAAACACGGTAAAAAAATAGAATAGAAATGACAAGAAAAAAAAACGATACGCAAATAAAGCTGTGTGGTGCCGGCGGCGAATAGTACCAACCCATTTTATCCCGTGGGTGTCGTAAAAGGCGACTAAGGGAATAAAGGAACACAGAAGACGGGCAGCAGCGTCTCTGAACCGTTTGACATCTTACTGCGATCGCCAACCCGCCTGCCAAGCGTGGCGATTATGGCAATTCCTCCCAAATGTTTGGGAGAGGCCCTTGCCCAGCAGTGGGATCCCTACGGGCTACTAAAAAAAAAAAAAAAGCGGGCTCACCGACTAGTTTAGGTATTATGATATTCAAAGTAGGTACTTTTCTTTATAGACTATTTAATAGATCGCCAAAAATGTCTCTAAGTTCAATCATTTTCATATAAGTAACCAGGTTTGTAAAATATCAAAATGTCTTCGTCATAGTGACAATTCAGTACCTAATTAAGAATATTGGCTTTGTATGACCGGTACACTTGAAAATAGAATTAATTAATAAGCTGCTAGAGAAAGCCTTTGCTTGGTGATAGTTTAAACAAAGTGTTATTCTTAAATGAAAACCCTCTTTAGGTGGTGATACAACTCGTGAAAGTAAACAAGTTTCATCAAAATAAAAGAAAGAAAAAATATAATACTTCCTATACAAAGTCCCAAGAGTAAGTTTTGTGTGACAAGTTAATTTTATTACCAATAAGTATAGGTATCATAATTAAGGCAACCAGTTGGAACAACTGATATTACCTGTATACAAATTTTCTTAAAAAAGTATTTTTACAAACGATAAAAAAGTATTTTTATCGTTTTCTTATGAAAGTTGTTCTATTTCGCGAGTGGTTACAACCTAGGAGGGTTCGCTTTATTAGATGTTATATTATTATTCATGTAAGTGGTGCAAAATATAAACAGCAGTTTAAAAATAGAGATGAATTTGGCATGCTTATTCATTACAAAAAACAAACTCACACACACCACACACTTTTAAAGAAAGTTTTTAAGATTTGTTTTACAATAAATACTTAGAATCCCAGTCCCACTCCGTAAACGCTTTATTCATGAACCGATAGCAGATTTAATCGAGACGCATTAAGCCTAGATTTCGAGTGAAGACTGAAGCGAGTGAAGCTGCGGTATATTATATATAATATACTGTCATTTTATACCAAATAGTCTGTATGCTACATCTTTCTTCTCAAGCTTTATTATGGTCCAGATTATTTACATGCGATTACATTTGGCAGCACCTTATGTTGTTGAATATTATGTTAAAGGTTTAATATAAAAACGGTGTATTAGTTAGTGCAAAATTAATTCTCGTATCAAGCTTTTCACACAAGTAATCTTATAGATAAATGTTAGAAATATCATATCCACGCATGCTTATACAAAACGTACTTACAAACACTGTAATTCTTTATTTAAGATGGCTAAAAACAAAACATTTCATATTAAAATATTGAGTTTCTTAAATTACTAATACAATAATTTCTGTACTTTTACCATCGTACAATAATATACTCCGCCTGGTGCTCTCTTCCGACCACGTGACATATATCGTAAAATTTACATAAGTCGAATCTAACACACTTAACAAACTTGGTGATTAAAAATATCCCTTTACATAGGTATTTTGTTGTTTTTAACTTTTTAGTATTATTGTAATAGCGGCCTACATAATTTGAGAAAACTTCAACTATCTATCTATCGCGACAAACGGACAGACAGCGAAGTCTTAGTAATAGAGGGTCCTGTTTTTATCCTTTCGATACGGAACCCTAAAAATCTTTAATATTTATATACCTACTTTCAAAACCTAGACAAAGAACTACTGAAATATTAATTATATTACTTACCTGTTTTGTCAACGGCTGCTTTGCGTTTCTTGTGGAGTTTTTCACTACCTACAAAAATATCAATTAAGTTTTAAGTCCTAATAATAATAACATTATTATCACGATATAGAATAATAGGTAATTCTAGATATGTTGCAAAGTATTAGGTACGTCAATAATCGTTATTACCAATAATATCTTTAGGTATAATATACTTAAGTAATAATATCTTACACTTACTTTAGGTACATAGCTACCAAGATAAGAAAAAACTAGGTACTTACTGAAGATTTTTTCATTAAAAACTTACCTGTTTTGGCTCTGTTTCTGGGTTTTTTAAAATTAACTTCTTCCGACATCGTTTAGACATGTTCGGCGCTGTAAAAGGACGTGCTCTCCAATCGACGTGATGCACAACACTGGTCGCGGGAAGCTCGCGTTGAGTGCGGTACGAGGTCAGGGGGGATATGGGACGTTTTAGCCTCGTTCCGCACTGCATTAAAATTATATTAATTCAGTGCGGCACGAGGCCTAAGACATCCGGTACCAAGGTAGGTACACCACCGAGTCCGGAACCATTAGTGATCTCAAATATATATTTATCTCTTTCCTATACTGGACCAAACCAAAGCTATGCCATTCGCACGACAGAGAAATTCACTTTTTTGCTTGCCGCACCACAGGGAAGTTGCATCAGGGGTGATTTAGGCCTCGCTTCGCACTTAACGTGTTAAAACCTATACTGCAGCTTCTAGGAAAAATATCTGGCACTGCGGTGGCACTCACGTACCAGGACACTTGCTGAAGAATCTTCTTACCACCTAATAACTGTCAGGGCACGGTTCTGATATTATGTTATAACATAAATATCTAAGCTTCTTCTAAAGGCTTCTAACTTACATTTTAGCACAAAAACTGAATTTATTTTTTTGAGTAAATCGTACAATAAAAGAATCCAATAGATAAACAATTAACTTTATTAAATTTTTTAAGAGTCAATAACATATTAATACAAAATTATATATAATTATACCTAAACTAAGTATATTTAATATTATACCTACCTTTTCATGTTACATAATTGTATATTTTATAAATTATCATAAAATTCGACACTATCAAATTATTTTTTTCCATTATAATTTCAAAATACAATTAATTAATTACCCTTCTACTATAACATAATTTACATAAATGCAGGATAATATTACATTTATTACGAAGCTGGCTGTCTTATTAATTAACTAATAATTAGGTAAAAGGCGCTCAATAATTACTCAATATTTGTAATTATTGATTATAAAAGTTGTCTATCTTGTTTACCAGTACAAAACAAAGTCCCTCTGTATGTATGTATGTACGCTTAGATCTTTTATACTACGCAACGAATTTTACGCTTTTTTCAACGGGCAACAACTAGGTTTATTAAATTAACTGCAGGGAAATTAATATCTGGTACACTTCTATCGACTTGTGCTACGGACCAAACACTAAAGTCTTCTAAAAATCGTTAAGGCCATCTCAGTCTCGAGTCTACCGTAGACTTACCTAAGTATACAGGGGCTTTGATTACTAGTGCGCGATATTCAGGGAACAGGTTCCACACATGAATAAAAAATAATGTACCTATGTTTTTTTTTTCTGTATATTTTCTCTTAAAAATCTCGAGTAAACCGATTACGGAAATCTGGTCAATTATTATTTATTATTATTAAAAATCACGTAATAATAAAATATTCGAGCACGCGAGCCCCGTAGCGGTTATAGGGAGGTCATTAACACGCGCAGGTCATTGACGCGCGGGTTAATAACACGCGGTTCATTGACGCGCGGGTCATTGACATGCGCCACGCATTTCGATTTCCAACAAGGTTAATTAATGATTGACCAGAAAAACGTAAAAATATTCCTAGAATATCGCGCACTAATAATCAAAGACCTTATATATCTATAATACTAGTTCATTCGTTCCTGTGTCATTATCATCATCATATCAGCCAATAGACGCCGCTGCTGGACATAGGCTCTGCATAAGTAAATAATGTAATGTGGAATGTTGAATTTATTAAAAAAACTGTCTCACTAAACTAACAAAAAAATTAATAGTTACCTACTAAGGTTGGTAATACAAATTTATTTTTATTATACATATCAGCCAAAGCTGTATTTAATATTATAATTTATAATGTGCGCATTTAGATATAAACCCACTCTAAATTTAATTCAATTGAATACTGAACCTAATTCTTAGGTAATGGATAAAGTGGAAAGAAAAACTTAAAAAAGGTGAATAAATAAGTGATCACTGATAAGAAGTACATGATTGAGTAAATTCAATTTAAAGTAGTTTTAATTTAATAATTACTTACATAATACGAGTATGTATCATATTTGCAACAGAGTAATACGATGTGATATAATATTATCATTAAATAATTGCGAATACTTATATTACCCTAAATAAACAATTTCTTAAACAACAGATTTAGTTTTTTTCTGTAATTAGAATGTAGAGCTAAGCAAGCATTGTATAGTGAAATAGCTCATAATCGGTTCCTTATCTATACCATACATAATATAATAAAAACTATGTACGTATACTTTGTTAACTATTCGAGACACCGCTTCAAATATTATTATTAGGTAGGTACATAAATTGTTATCCTCCTGTGTAGTTACTGATATTGTTTAAAAACTTTCAATATTTTTTGTCCAATTAAGTGTTGTGTTGGTTTACTCTGTCTGCATTAGAATATTACAGTATTCATTAGTGTACTTAGCATGATGAGCGTCATAGTTTTTGACCCTGTAACTGCACTAAATAAATCTACTTATCAAATTAGTTATGTTTTAGGTTTTTTCGAATAGCTCGCATGGTCGTGGACATTGTACATTTTGACGATAGCATCATTAAAAGTAGTCAGTTTGGCTTTGCATCCTTTATCACATTTGTTGCATACCCAGTGAACCTCCTGTTTTTGGTTGAGGCGGTTCGATCGCCTCTTGAACCTGTGCTCTCCGAGTATTATGATCGCGTTGCCGAGGCGTGACCAACTATACTGAGGCGTAAGGCCCCCCGTTATACCTGTAATAGAACAATTTGTTAATCTTGTCTTGCTTTATACTTTTAAGTATTATTTATTCTTATTTTTTTAATAAATGAATTTGACTCCCTGGACTCCCTGTGGATTTTGATCCATCCAAGGCCCGTATTCAAGAACCATAGGTACTTGAGCGTGAATCGTGAACCAAGCATCTGCTTTTGACAGTTCTTCATAGAAAAATTATGTCATTTCGATGCTTGAGTCACGATTCGAACTTAAGTATGGTTCTTGAATACGGGTCCTATATAGTGTAGGATCACGCCTGTATGCCTGGTATATTATATTTTCCATTATTTGTTGTGTAAATTTGAATCAAAACTTCGCAAAATAAAACAGTTGAATTTGTGGGCATAGGCCCACCATAATTAATTCATAATAATTTCATAGGAAACACTATAAGTATATTGAGATTAAGAACTTAATTTTATACACCCATAATCTGTGAATAAATCGTTCATTCATTCAGTCATTCATTATAATGAAGTTTGCGGTAAATCTAATACCTACACCTATCTAATACCTATACTAACTATTTGTATTAGGTATATGATTTAATTTTATAAACCCAGATTTTTTTTCTAGTTTTAGACGTTGAACTATTATAATGGGTACTTATGTAGGTAAATAAGACAGTTTTTTTTATAAGTTTATTAAAAGTATAAAAAAAACAACGTGTGCAGTGCAAGTGCGCACGCTAAGCACTAACGGTACCTAAATCTCCAAATTTTTACTTGTGAAAGTTAGGTGATGATTATTTACAATTTTATGTTTGTGGACCTTGGTGGTAGTGGAAGAAACACGAAACGAATAAACCGACATTGCATTTTGCACATTCGGTCCTCCCTGCTGATGACTTAGTTTTGCAGAAGAATCCTACACACCTTCTCCTATTACACTTCTGCACAAAGTGGTCCGTTCTATCGTACCGTAAAGTATTCGTAATAGAAAAGCTGTTGCTTGGTCCTTCTGCTGTTTTGGCCTTAGTTCCATATTTCTTTAGATAGCTCATGATGATCTCCCTGCGAAAGTCAAGCTGAGGAATCTTATTTTTTTTTCTTGTCAGTTGCCAAGCATTGTGGACGCATGCATCCAGCATCCAAGTCATTAGAGATCAGTAACATTTTTTCCCTCTGATATGTATTCTATACAAGTTTACATTTTCATCCATGCGGTCAACTCCTCCCATAGATCGATTGTACTCACCTACAAGAAATGGTCTGGGCACAAAAATAGTAGCTTTTTCTTTTTGAGAAAATCTTTTTACTGTGGACAGAGGTTGCACGCCCAGGTTGTTAGATGCAATGGAAACGATTGAGTTGTCCATCCATTTTGCTACAATAACGCCATCTTCTTTACTAATCGCTGATTCGTAATAGCCCCTTTGCTTTTTTTTCATCAGTTTATTAGATGTCAAATTTTGGCATTTTTGCAGGCGATTTTCACGTACGGTGCCTGTAGCTCCATACCCAGCTTGACGAAAGTAGCTCAGCAGGTTCCAGCTGGTGAATAAATTGTCGAAAAAGAAATGATAGGGCAATTTCTTTTTATCTTCAGAAAACTCATCGATGAGCACGAGAAGAGGGGCAGCGCATTTTCCAAAGTGCTGTTCGTATTCTAGGTTGGCATTGTGAGCTTTGCCCTGGTAAACATCAAATGTTATAAAGCCGTCGGTTTGCAGCGGGTGAGTATCCACTCAAAATCAGTATGGCAAAAAAGCAGCGTAGTTCATCCGTAGTGATGTTAGGATTTGGGCAGTTTTTCCACATGGCGTAACGATTCGATTACAGCACAAACATATCTATAATTTCATCATCAATGAAGAGTTCGAATATATCGGTAGCCGATTTAGTTCTAATGCTGTCAGCCAAATTTTCTGGAAATGGTCCCAAAAACGGCTCTAACTCCCCATCAATCCACGTCCTGGCTGATCTACCACACATGTCATCAAAGCATCGCCTTCCGTCAGGAGTCTCGTTTTCAAAACGTACCTCTGCATCGGCTAGCAACTGGCGAGAATTTAAATTTTCTGCTCTCCCACCTTCATCACCTGAGTCTTCATCCGTTAAAACACCTGGATCTGGTGTGGCTATGAAGATTAATTGCGGTGTTGATTTATTTTCATTGCCGTCGTCATCCTCACAAAGAATATCGAGAACGTCATTTACATTGCAATTTCTTTCTGGTCTGGTCGCAATCAAAGCATCTGTAACAAATACCACCACCCGAAATAAAGCTATGCTTAGCGTGCGCATATGGAAACAGCAAGAGAAGAAAAAAGAACAATCAAAATCCAAGATTATCGGTGTTTTTTTATACTGTGTACAAACACTTAGCTCGATATTATTTCAGAAATATAACATACAAACATACATACATGTGAATTGGGTCAGTTGAGCTATCTATAAGTCGTTTGTAACGGTCTTTAGATGGCTCTACTGTTTCATATGTATTTTGTATATTTTGTAATGTAATGTAATTATGTAAATATTTTATTTTCTAAATAAATATATATTGTTAGTTCCTAGAAAAAAAAAAGACATACAAACTAGATCGTAAAATAGGTACATTCGTTTTGATAAAATATAATCAACGCTCTCCTAGGATTAATTTTTTCACGATTTCGGAAACTGCAAAACCGCAATAGTTTCGCTGTGAGTTGTAAGTTCTTCCTCGCTCTAACGTCACACACAACACGTGAATGTCGTAAAAAAATATGAAAACAATTACTACAATATTTTGATCCTGAGGCATAAGACTATTTGGTACGACTTTTGTTCATTGTCCTTTCATCTTGCTTTCAAGGAGAATCAACCCTTTTGGCGAATCTATAATATGAATTGTCAAAGAACTAGACCGTTTACAAACGCCCTAATAGGCTGAGAGTACCTACAGTTGGAATAAATAAAAAAATCGTCTTTATAATAATATGTTTAATAACTGAACATAATATAAATCTACTTATATAAGGTCATTCATTATCAACCTGACAAACTTAAGGGATAGGTTCCACACATACACACACATACACACATATATATATATATATATTTTTTTTTATATATAAAAAAAAAAAAATACGTAATTCTGCTTAATAATTAGTTCTCCTTGTTAGAAATCGAAAAGGCAGCGTCCTTGACCTTTGCGTATCAATGACCCGCTACGGGTTCCGCACACTCGATTATTCATTATTACGCTGCTTAACTCGATTCCCAACAATAATAAATAATAATTGAGCAGAAAAACGTAATCGATTTGTTACTTTTAAGACAAAATATACATTAAAGATAATATATATAAGTAAATATTTTTTTTTTATGTGTGGAACCTATCCTACCTATGTAATCCCTAGTATGTCAGGTTGATAATGAATGACCCTGTATATTAAAAAAGAAAACCGATTTATACATTGTTTAAACCCAAGTCTTAGATGTAAAATCTAGCCAAGACTTATCCCAAGACTAATCAATATTATCATTGGCAGTATAATTAAGTCTTAGTTACAATATCCTAATTTATATATACGTAGGTATATATGTAAATAACTACAAGGAATTACAGGTCGTTTTACTATAAGTACTCGTACCTTATTCATTTGTTTGTCATAGTTCATAATTCGACTCAAATATTTTATATTTAATAACAGACCTATTCAGACCTTATACACATTTTATATTATTAAATAGTCTTTCTTTTATATATTATTATATATTATCATTTATATTATTAGTCAATAATATACTTTATTATATTTGAAGTTAACGTTTTTTTGTCATATTACATTACAGAGTTAAAATTATTAAAAGTGCGTAAGTTATCGAGATACAAGTACATTGTATAAATTACTTTTGAATGATTAGCATTAAGTATAATATAAGTTACATATATATAATTCATCATAATTCAAACGAGTCGAACCCAGCCTTATTCTAGTTTTAATTACCCAAACCAATATAAAAAAAACATGACAACTTTAAAATGTTATTAATTATAACTTTTATTATGCTTTAAAGTGGTTGATAACCAAAGGGCACGCTTGTAGTACTTGCACGTGATCAGTGATCATCCTGATACCTAAAAGCCTATGCACACAACGATTGTTGTACGAGCTGTGAACACGCGAATCATCGTGTGCATAGACTCTAAAAACTATAATTATCACGTATCATGGGGCCCTAGGTTGCATGCCAGATTCCAAACATTTGTCAAACCTGCAATACCTACAAATAGTTCGTCTCCTTACGTTAACCAGACACTTACGGGTACCACCTTTGACGCATTTGTAATCCTGGCACTTTTTCATCATGATAGATCTTTTAAAGAAGGATTTGCATGACTCGCATGTATATATTCCGTAATGAATGCCACTTGAAAAGTCTCCGCAGATGGGGCAAAGGGGCAGTGAAGTACACGTTACAACTTTGCAAATACCTGTAACAGAAAATATGCATTAACTACCTACGTAGTAATGTAAGTTCAAGAACAAAGCACGCTGAACGGTGAGGCGAATACGGCGAACATACGTTGGTTTGCGCACTCGATGCCAGGCTGCCTCGTCAGGCGGACGTGTTGGATTGTCATTCCTATAAAATGTTATAATTGGTGTGCAAAAATCTGTACCTACAGTACTTATTGTTAGTCTGTTCATTACGAGAATCGCCGTCAGGTGAATTTTATGTCGTTGATATAAGAATCGTGATGAATTGATTCAAGTTGGTTCTTTATTTTATGTAAGACTTTTGTAACGGATTGCACTACTAAAATGAAGAAACAAGTAATTCGGGTTCAAATGCCAGTCATTTTCGATATCGACCGCCAACTTTTGCTACTTACTCATATCTAAACTGGAATTGGGACATGGTAGTTCATGTTAATTATTTTTGGGTTCAAAAGAAAAATAATAATAAGTGGGATCAAATTCGTGGGATCAGATGATAGATAAAACGTCAATACCTGGCCACTATCCAAAAAAACTCAGCCGGTCTTGATGCTCTGAACATCACTGGCCTACTCTCGGGCGAGGGTGATTGAGTCTTAATCCACCACGCGGATCCAATGCGGATGGTGAATAACACGTCTTTCGAATTTTTAGTTCTTTGACATGCCGGTTTCCTCACGATGTTTTCCTTCACTGTATGAGAGCACTGGCATTCCGCACATACATTTTTCGAACAGAAAAATCGATTGGTTGCACGACCGGGTTTGAACACACGACCTTATTCTTATTTTCTTTTTTCTGTGGTGAGTGTTTTTACATGGTATAATGTGTAAAAGCTGATAAAATATCGCTAAAAATCATGGAAACCAGAGCAGGGCTGTCTCACGTAAACATTACGGATCTTAGGATCAGTGGAGTCACTACGACTAGACCACCAGTGTTCAACAGCGGCGGTCTTCGTAAGGTCTTTTCAGATTCATATTATCTGAAGCAACATACCACTTTATATTATAAAGTAAGGTAGGATGAACCTATTGCCGTGCTGACAGATCTCAGTCATCGTGAAGTTAGCCGTTTGTGAAAGACAATTTAGTTCGAAAACGATCCATTGCTCATCGAAACGGCTCACTTCACGACGCTCTAAAAATAGCAATTTAGTACCTACTGGCAGCAAAAAAGTAAGTATTTGAAATAGGAACAGTACAAGCTTTAGAAAACTGGTTACGTTGTACTTACAAAGAAATAAAATACAGTCTTTCAGTGTCAAACAACAATTTATTTTTAAAGTCCAATTAAAAACTTTTTTTACTGTTATGACCTAAAATCTACATTTATTCCGTAAAATGTACGGACCTACACATAAAACAAAATTAACAAGATCTTTACATACTCTATTGAAGATGATTTATACAACAGATTTATGGCAAATTGCACGCTTGTTGCTCACACTAGATGTGTAAAAAAAACTAAATTAGAAATGAAAATGAATGAAATGAAATGCTTTTATTTGACACACACAAGTACAAAGAACAGACCGAAGAAAGAATAATTTATAAGGAACAATGAAAATACAGGAGGGTAAAGGCAGGTAACTAAATACATCATTAGTATATAAAAAACTATAAGTAGGCAGCCACCAACTACTTACCAGAAACCAATCAGTCTCTCCATGCAGCGTGAGTCAAACAGGCCGTGTCAAAAAATAACTTATAATTAGGTACTTACTTTGAAAAACTTAAAACAAATTACTTTTTACTAAAAAACATACTGTACTTGTTCTAGATACTATTAGCTGTAATATCTATTACTATTATTTTAACCAGTAGTAGACAAATTAAGCTGGTCATACACGTCCGCTCCACTCCACACACAACATTCCACTCCTCCAAAATAAGCGAAAGAACTTAGCATGGACTTTGAAATTTCCGATGCTTACTAAAAATATATTATGTAGTTAGTCAGATTAACTTCTTCCGACATCTAGCTACTTAACTAACGACACCCTCACCCCAGAGGGCCTTATTTATAATCATACTTAACATCTTTGTTCGTCTTTGTTCAATAACAAGATAATGACAAGAAAAGACAATATTAAGCAAGCCTTTAAAATGACAGTTTAAAGCCCCTAGTCTGTCACCATAACTTTGATATTATTCTACCTAGTTATATCAAACATATATAACTCCTATTTTAGCGTTGGAGGTTACAAAAGGAGGTATAAACTCAGGAACTGTTTGCTCTTTTTCTCTTAACTTTGCGTTTCTGGATCGCTTTTTTGACATTCTTTTTTTTTTACTTTTCGATAGCTTCGCATACTCTGTCGTATCTTTTTCCATGCGTTCATTCAGTTGCTTTGGTGTTTCCGTTAGTAGTCGCTGTTTCATCTTGTTTTTATGTTTTATTTTGGTATTATGACGCTTAATTTGATGTATCATTCTTAAATAATGCTTTAAACCATTGACTTTGAACGTGTTTCTGCGAACTGAGATGATACAATTTTTTTATTTATCATACTTAATTTTATTATTATTAGGTTACTTACTTATTTAAACTTATTACAACTTGTTATTTTCGCAAAAACCAGCTTTGTAGCCAAAAATGGAACAACAACCAGTAGGTAGATACTAGGTAGGTACTAAATAGGTACTACATAGGGCACTCAAGATGAGTTTAGAAAAAGCTTTCAAAAAAAAGCTAACAAGTAAGTTTAACTTAGTTTATCTAATTATCTAATAATATTAGTTAATTAACACAAACTTTTTTAAAAACTGAACAAGAGAGTACAACTTGTTTAGCTTTTTTTGTGACAGGAAAAATAATTTCACTAGGTAGTAAAAAAAAACCATTGACTGTAATATTTTATTGAAATATTAAAAACTACAATCAGCTTCTTTAATAAATACAACATGAATCACAATACCAACTACACAATTTCTAAATTATTCCAAGTTATATACGATCATATGTGTTTTTTTTTAAATGCTTATTTATACGTAGGATTAAGAATTGGAGATTAACTTAATTCTAAGTACTTATTGCTTATAAATATACTTGCTAAATACATAATTATTGGGACTAGAAACATTATGACTAGGCGACATTTTTCGTAACTAGTTAGCCAATATCTAGAGCCTACAACATCGCACACAGGCAGATATGGAAACTCAAATATTTTCATTATTGCTTATGGTTTTATTGCAAATTACATTATTAATTGTTAATTAGGTTACCTTTAAAATGGCACTGCCTAAACAATTAAATACAAAGTTCAACAACCCTACATAATGTGGCAGCTAAAAGATTACCAAATACAATTATGTACCTACTAATTTACAACGAAAATGATATGGTGCAACAGTCTAAATTAAGCGTATGTTTTCCATACAAAAGTAAATCGAAAAATACTAACTGACCACTGAACACCACATTGATACCTAGATAGATAGATATACCTATACTACTCGTTATTGTTACACCAAAAAACAGTTAAATCTAAAAATAATAGCTATAACAATTTGTGAGTACAACATAAGCACACAAATATAAGGTATACAATGATGATTGAATGATTTACCACTGATGAGTTGAAATTCCGAAAACAGCCCAAAAACCTTTAGTTGAACTGGTAGCATCCGTATCAAGTGTGGGTTCAAGTCCCGTCTGAGTTTGTAATTTAAGAGTATTATTTAAGAATATTTTAACTATTATTAGAATTTGCATAGTGTTTACAAATATCAATGCCTACTAAGAATCGCTAATACAATGCAAAAACAGATAATTTTTAGGAAACATTGGCTGATGAATCAATCTCAGTTAAAAATCAGAGTTAAAATTTGATTAAATGTCATGTTGGTAATTCTATGTGCCTACTAAGGCAGGTGTCTCACCGCGGGCGACTGGCGATGAGCGAGTTGTCGCCAGTAAACAAATACACGTAAACAAAAGATAATTGGCGAGTGATTTTGCTTCGAATAGTTTATCGCCCATCGCCTGTCGCCCGCGGTGAGACAACTGCCTTACCTACCTATTTTATTTTATTTTTATTACATAAGTCTCTTGTTTTATATTTTTTGTTTTCTTTCTGTGTGTTTGTCAAATAAACCGAATTTCATTTCATTAAGTAGTCAATAAACGTCACGATAATATTGATTAAGTATAAAGTAACTAACTACTGACGTAATACTCTTTTACAAGGTTTGGGACTAAGTTTGATTTCATTTCAAAAGCATTTGATTTCTATATTAAAACTATATTATATTAAGTATAT
This sequence comes from Colostygia pectinataria, assembly GCA_951394395.1. NCBI lineage: Eukaryota > Metazoa > Arthropoda > Insecta > Lepidoptera > Geometridae > Colostygia > Colostygia pectinataria. Next base: position 2,929,049 of record OX596357.1, on the reverse strand, counting down.
TACTTTACTTTACTTTACTTATCATTATTAACGTATTTATAAACGTTGACTCTTAAGAACCCTTAATGCACTTACAATATCATTATATGTATAAACATGATCTACACTGACTTTATATGTAAGAGATTAAACGTCTAAAGTGAGAGATCGAACTATTCTAAATCTACATGGCAAGAGTTTCAGTTATGTTGCGCGTAGAAGCCATATTATAACAACCTACAAATTATGTTATAAAATCATTTTAAAATATTATGACCGGCTAATCACGTGATTTTGTTATTTATGTTGGCGTTTCAAACTATTTAGAAACTCTTCTTCATATCCCCGCGTCGTTCATAATATATTTTAAAATCATTTCTAACCACAAATCAGTTCAGCTATTACGACGTGACTATTACACGCACAAACTATACCATTAATAATATTAAGTAGTAGTCCATTTTAAAACAAGTGTCGTTTCCAACTCGACTACTTGTACATACAGAAAAAAAGATATGCAGTTTTTTTTCCAATAGATATTAACATGAAAGCTTACAGGAAGACATGAGATAAAAACGGCTGTAAACAATTCCACACAGCTGTATGGTCTTTGGAAGAAGAAACACATCCAATAAGCGCGATGAAAAATCAATAATAAGGCAGCATACCTCCACAGGTTTTATCTAGAATGATTTCCGATAGAGAGCCATAGTATATCGGCTTACCCCTATTAATGAGGAGGTCTGACGCGTCATGGTTATGATCACCCTTCACCTCGATGATATGAGATCCCTTAGTCTTGACCACAGCCTTGCAGCATTTGTACGAGTGAGTGGAACAGGTCCACCTGGAGATGCCGTTCCTTACAGAATGCTTGCAGTAGGAGTAGTGGTTGTACACGATCAAGGGTTTTCCTCTGAGAGATTGCGTGAAGAAGGCTCCATCGAGACCGATGACGCGTTGCATTTTTTCTTGCTTCACTATTCCTGAAATCAGATGTTAGGTTAGTAAGGTCGAAATTAGCATATGACTGATGTCTCTATAAATAGAAGTGTTGAAACAAAACGAAAGTAGGAAATTAGAAACTCTAGCTTAGCTTTAGTGTACCTTACTTTTGTAACGGCGAGAACATTTACAATGATCATTCTTGGCGAATTTATAGAGATATCATAAACATGTAGAAGACGAAAGCGGATCAAAAGACTTACCAACTAAGCATGCTAAAGCTTTTGAGCAAAATGTAAGATGTCATTGACAGTGACAACAAAAACAATTATTCCAAGCCCCTAGAAATGCACATTGCACAAACATTATAAGGATATGAAGGATTCTATAAAATGAAAATGATAAATAGATTGTAAATTCAATATATTTTACATAAATTGCATAATACAAGTGCATAATACTGAACAAAATGCTTCTATTTGTACTTATAAATTAAACAGGAGTTGGCAAGAATATCAAGTAGAGATCACCACGTTAGCTTTTATCACAATATTAGCACCTATTATAACTAAAACATTGTATGTACGAGAAAGATAAAAAATATAGCAAATGGTTTACATCATTATTAATAGTTATAGCACAGTTTTACAACACAATAAAAATAATCACATGTTTTATTATGAAGTTAAACAGAATCATAGACTTTGTTCTTAATAGTAAAAATATAGACTTCTCTTAACTTACGAGGAAGACAAAATATACCTTAAACAGTAACAAGATATATGCCTACCTGACTACACACTATGATACCTAAATGCAAATAAATTTCAGGCCATATTAAGCCCGTTTTCTGGTAACCATGCTTAATATAAAAACCTCAAAAAAGGGACCGGCCCTTAGTAATTGCTTCGAATTTCGCAAGAAGTATGTGAGTTGTCCTGTAACCTATACACGATACGATAACCAGAGAGGTTTACCTAAAAATATAGAAGAAAAAGGCATAAAGGGGGAGAAGATAAAAATAAGGAAGGAAGAAATAGACAACATTATAACGCTATTGACGTGTGAGGTAGTAAATTCTAATTCAACCTAGTCGTATCTAATTATTATGAAAAACCTGAAACTAAATTTTACTACTTAAAACAGTTTCATAAAAGGACAAAAAAAACAACACAAAAACACATATAAATATAGTTTCTAAAGGCTCGATTACATTTCACGATTCATCGTGAAATGTAATCGTTGCTAAAACGGCAAGATGAAGATTAAACTTACAATAAAGACCGCCATGAGATCGATAATAGTACTAAAATTCATCTAATATCAGAGCAAAGACGTAGCCTAGTCTTCATTTCACGTCAACAAATACAGTATTATCAAATGACATGCGAGAAATTTACAATCTTTTTAAATTTATATTATTGGCACCATTTTCAGACCCTCTTCGGCAGTAACTTTGATTCTAATTATCTCCGCCATTTTTACAGTTTAGCCATTATTCGTCGCAGTTAAAAAACAAAAATCTCAGTTTTTTGTAGTTTCCTCGCACATTTGAAAAATACTAATGGAAACGGCAAAGTTGTTCAGCCGTGCAAGTCTATCTGAGATGCTAGAAATTGCCATAAAATAAAAATAGCGCGTTTATCAGCGTCCTAGACAAAGAACTCAGTCGGCGGATGATTATGCACATTCTTAGCATACACTAGTTTGTTCGATTCCGTGTAAGCTTTGGCCGGGCAGCCGTGACCAACATGCGTGTAGCAACTCCAATAACATACATCTCCATTGTACTGGGACCTTGTGAACGTAAAGTCACCGAGCTTGATCAGCCGTTCTCCGCCCCGCGACGTCATGAATTCTACTGAAATTTTTCGAAACATTAATGACTTTTAAAAATACAAAAGTATGTACAACAATGATATGTTAAGTATTAAAATCTCTTTAATGACCGGCGCGGCGGGCAAATGTCTGCCGCCGGTTATATAAAATACCCAGAACACCCGGATCATATATTTGCAGATCTTACAAACATTTGTCCCAAGGCGAGAATTGAACCCGCAACATCCTGCGTCGCAGGCAGACTTTCGCCTGCCGCCGCCGGCCATTGCGCAGCCGCGCCACATGTCGGTTGTATTATCCTTAACCGCTAACTTTTTTCTACTGGGTTTAGTTCATTCCATGCCGATATATATGGGGACCCTAAATATCCCTTAGTAGGTACTCAAATGACGTCTGATAGAAGGTAATGTACTAGCGCCTCTCGTGTGTTATAAATAAACGAAAAAGGTTATTTTACATCAAATAAAATATATAATATTAATTCCATTTAGTTTTATACAAAATACCTTAATTAAAATAATTTTATGTAGATTGAGTTAAGAATTTAAGTTGATTTAAAAGTGCCTAGCTAACTTTTTCAGTAGTGGGAAAAGGGTTAAAATGTTGACCAATTTGTATTAAGATAACATACCAATTGGAAACAAAATAACTATAAATTGGGCAGTCTGTTCTTACAAACTTTACAACAAGTCATATAAATTCTAATAGCTTCTCTTGAAACATTACAGTATTTGTTCTTAATTTCTTTTTCCAATGTATCCTTACCTATATGGTCAAACAACAAATGCATTGTATGTATAACTCCAAACAACTCATCTGTGTGTATGTAAAACTTAATATGATTATCTGTTTCACTTCTACGTTGAATCAGTCTTTCTATGCCCCGTACCTGTATGGTATCGTAACAGGCTAGCATTTTGAAATCGTCAAAATTTTTATTCAGTTTTAATTTTATTTCTTTAATTTCTTGTACAAAGTCTTGATATCTGTCTTTATTAATAAAGTTAATGCTGTTGCTTCTTTTTCTTTTCATAAATGTGTTTAGTTTGTTATTGAAATCATTTTTCATAGGTGCTACAACTTTTTCTTCGAGCCATTTATAACCTGGGAATTTAAAAAAAATACACATAATGGAAAAAACCTAAGAGATATTCTAAAAATAAACAGTGTAGAACAATTCTTATTGGTATGATAATAGGTTTTCACCTATGTTGCAGAGTCATCAAACATTTTATGGCATTTCATCGAATCTTTTTACATTTTTATCAGTATGACATAAGTTAGTAAGTATGTATGAGCCAGTTTCCACCTCTGGTGACAGTGTTTATAGGTTTAGAAGGCAGTCAACTCTATACATAGAGTTATCTCTGTAATAAAACAAAAGATTCAAATCATTTTGGAAAAGGTGTTTATTTTCAAAATAATTTCAAACAGTTTTGTTAAATACTTACCTAAATACATTTGGTACAACAAACAAAAACACAGTTTAGTCATTAGGTAGGTACATACATACCTTTTCAGACAATCATCTGAATACCTACCAATTTAACTATAACACATCACATAGGTAAGTATAGAATAGACTATAGATGTATTGTTTGACTCCGCATAAAATTAAGTAATTTTTAGATTACATAACATGAAATAGTGAATATCTCAATGTCCACATAATAATACCAATAATTTTAATCATCTTATACATCCATGCACCTCTATATAACTATATATAAAACTAAGTTTTTGTAATAAATAAATGTTATGTTAACATCATCAAAACATTGCAATTATTGAAATTAACAGCTAAAACTTACCAGTTTTGTCTGTAATACTTTTTAAAACACAAATGCATTTACTATACCTAATATAAAACACTGTTATTTTCTAAATAAACCTACAAGAACCAAGTTCTTAATGTTTGTAAACATTTGTTAGGTTATAACTTCGTCACTGACCGCATCTAGAGCATAACACACAATTTTTATAATTAACCTGAGTGAGTACTTTTATAGCGCACTGAATGACTAATTAGAGAACTTTCTTTAGTGTATTTTTCTTATTAAATTAACTTTGTTTGTCGATTTGTTGATCGCAACATAAACTACCAGCCAGCTGATTGTTTTGACATTTCATCCGCACCGAACGCAAATCACTAATGTCAATGTCACATGGCATAGACAATAATAATACACTGAGGAGTGAGGACAAGAATTTTACGTTCCGTTATCACGGAGCGGTTTACAGCTATTTTGCCAGACTGAGTGTGTCGTGTCGCGTCCGAATAGATATCGGATCCATTATTAATTTATTAATTGTAAAACTACCTACTCTCTCTGATTTTCTTTATTGACTTGCCTTAGTCAGGTAGTTTATTTAATGGTAGGTACATTGACATCACAAAGATACAACCCAGTGGCCTTAAATCTTGCACATGTTTGGTCCCGCAGTATCAGCTCCTAAATCCGTATATAATAAGTACCAAATAGGCAGTAGGTAGGACTGTATGATTTTTCCAAATTTTATTTGTTTAGGTTGCCAAGCGACAATTAAACTAATTTACTTGCTTCGAGCATATTAATACATTTATTTGGATTAAATGTTTTTGTTTTGAAACTGGCAGGATTGTGGCAAATAAGCCACAGAAGCCTTAAACGAAGACGAAAAATAAGTGTTTCTCCACTCTCCAGTCAGACACAGATCGCTATTTGTTATATGGAACTAAAATAAGCAATGAACGTATAGAGGCTGCAATATTACCTACCTACATATTTTTGATACGATTCTCCTCACCTAGCTCTTTATTTATTTGAGCCCTTTTTCTGCTAATATTGTGAGCAATGCTGTTGTCCGGATGTCGATCTAAGAAGTTCCTTCCCCAATCCCGGCCGGGCATGTCATTTTTAAATGCTGTTATGGACTTTCTTTCATCGTCCAAGTATTTTTTTACTATCAAACAGACGTCATGCATTCAGCCAAAATCAGCCAAAGCCTAATAAAAACATTTTCTTCTGATTCTGAGAATGTCATTGGCTTTCCAATAGAGAGTAGAAGAGTAGTAGAGTTCTTTGTGATCGAGCTCGTCCGGGGAAGGACTACCATCATACCTATTTCTGCCGCCAAGCAGTAATGCTCGCATTGCTGTGTTCCGGTTTGAAGGGTATAGTTTCCGGTGAAATTACAGGCACATGAGACTTTCCATCTAACGTCTCAGGGTGGTAACACGCAAGTGATATCTAAGATGTTGCATGCGTACATAGGCTACGGTAACCGCTGACCATCAAGTGAGCCGTACGCTTGGTTGCCACTTTAGTGGTATAAAAAAAAAAAAAAGGTTTGCTATGCTGTCCTTCCAATTTATATTTAATTGTACTTCTTGGTATTTTGTAGAACTTTGCGGCATCCCCTCTGTGTCATTTTGCAGGTTTTTATTTTTTTAAGAACCTCATCCAAGTCTTTCTAAGTATATCGAGTTTTGGTACCATATTTCCTGACAACTACCGCAGATTTTCTCTTTCGACTCATGGTGTCACGATAGCCTATGACAAAAAAACTACTTTATTCCATTTCAACTAAACTAAATACTTTCAAAATATACTTAAGCAAAACATTCTTCTTCTCTAAATGAATTGCTGTGTAGACTTGCTAAAACTCAAGAACAGATGGACCGATTTGGCTAATTTTGGTCTTGAAATGTTTGTAAAAGTTCAGAGAAGGTTTAAACGGTGAGAAAATATACAGGGTGTAAAAATTAGCTAAAAAAAAAATAACGCGATTGAAACCGCGCCGGGTCTACTAGTCTTATTTATAAAAATGAATTGCTGTGCGTTAGTCTCGCTAACTCGAGAACGGCTGGACCGATTTTGCTGATTTTGATCTTGAACTATTCGTAGGAGTCCAGGGAAGGTTTATTAAGCAACAACATAATTTAATACAGACATACGTAGGTAGACACTTTTATTAAGCTATCGCGCGAACATTATTTGATAATTTTAACACGGTTTTATTGACTGATATTTACTATAACTCTTCCATCCGTTGCGTTTAGAACCATTGGAAGCTCAAACCTGCGAAAAATACTCCCAAAGGCCACAACGAGGAGACGAAGTTTGTATAATATACTAAAATAAAGACAAATTACGGGATGTTGTAATCCCTTTAATATATCTGATACTGCGTTCCATAAAAGTTCTGCATCGAGCCCAGGTTAGGCGGATCATGTACATGCATCAGATGGACGTTGAGTATAACTCCATCCTTCATGAATATCTTCGCGGGGCACTTCATGCTAAGAGAGGAACTGCATTTCCACCGGTAGGTCGAGTGCCTCCAGAAGGTGTACCCTTGAAGCAGGATCAGCCGCTTCCCGCGACGGGACTCTATGAACTCATAGGTAACATCTGGGGAATTACATCAAGTGAATAGAAGTTTTATTCAGTTAGTTTCAGTCGTACTGCAATAGATATAAGACAACAGACTGAAGAAAAGCCATCATAACCAAACCAGCCTTCTAATGTTCCCACTGCTGGGACACTGGCCTACTCTCGAGCGAGAGTTACTAGGACTATCCACCAGGCGACCACGCGGATTCAATGCAGATTGGTGGATGGAACGTCTTTCGAATTTTTAGTTCTTGGACATACCGGTTTCCTCACGATGTTTTCCTTCAAACGTGCGAGAGCACTGTTATTGCGCATATAAATTTTTCGAATAGAAAAATCCTTGGGCCGAAAGACATCGACGGTATTCGTATTCGGTAATTATTTGCAAAACATCAATTTAAAGTTATTTATCAGAGTTATTTCTAGTGGCTTTTAGTTTTTACAATGAACCAAAATGATTTCGGTTTTACAGTTTTTTGTAATTTTGAAAATAAGACACAAATGAATACAGAAATTTGTTTATTGAACACAAAAATAGGTAACTTCATTTATTTACATACAAACACACACATTCACAACTACAAACTACAGAGAAAATGACTATGTTATTAAAAACACTTACACACATCACTCAACAAACGCTCGGGTAGATAATTTAAATGTAAGTTATAAAAATTAAAAACTGCTTTTTCTCAAGAGTAAGCTAACTTTACCTACTTTACACACAAAGTAAACTTTGAAAAACATTATAAAAACCTCATTTGGCTTATTTCGCTATTTAGTCAACTCATCCCGCTCGAACTTATCCCGCGGGATCAGTCGACCTAAATGCGTTATTTCATCAACACAATGTCAACTGTGAAATTATTATTCAAAGATTAGTTTAAATTAATAAAACAACGCAAAAATTTGCTCCAGAATGATACCAGTTTTAATCCATTTATCGTATAAAAATGTTACCTAAAATTCAATTATGTGCCGAACATTTATTATTATTTAATCTATAAAATTGCCCAAAACGTGTTTGGTACAATTCTAGCAGGAGGGTGATTATGGTGATTGTCGATTTTCCTCAGTTTTCCGACTTTATCAAAATGTACTTTTGCTTTGCACGATTTGTTCTTGGAGCAATAGTAGCTATTCGTCTTCGAAGAGCCTCGCTTGGAAAATGTATAATTTTTGTACAAAAGTGTATTTCGCCCGTTCAAATCAATGATTTTGTACGTCTCATCTGAAAATTTAAGCTCATTTCAAATCTGATAAATTATTGTACATAACTACTACATTATCCCTGAGTAGCATAGGCTATATTTTTTACTAGCAACCCACCCCGGCTTTGCACGGTTGCTTAAGATACGTGGCACCCGTGCAAAGCTGGGGCAGGTCGCTAGTTTGTTATAAAGCATCAGCATTACCGTCTACCTAAAATACTTAAAAATAAAATTACATTTATAAAACTATTGTATCTTGGTAAGCTGTGATAACTATCTAATAATTGTTTACCTCAATTTTTAGGTACTTATTGTAACAAAAAAAGAAAATTGCCTATCAAAGTACCGAAGTGTATTAAAAATCTTATGCATACCTACATAAATAATATTGTAATTAGCCGCTCTCTAAAGTTGTATACAATTATAATCATGACAGATTTTAACGCCGTACTCGTAGAGGTTTTGAAATATAATTATTTTTTTATGTTACTTTGTGGTGGTAAAGAAATCTCCAAGTTATAATTTCCTTCTACTTGTCAATTCTATAATACTCCCCTAAAGATGTTTGCATCAAAACTGGCGGAGGATGGTTGTGCTCGTTCACAATCTGTTTAATCTGCATGTGCTTGTCGAAATTTAACTTAGCTCTACAAGCTGCATGTTTTTTGGAACAGTAGTAGTTGTTTTGAACTTTAGAAAACGTATAGTTTTGGTACAATAGTATTTTTCGTCCATTTAACCAAATAATTCTGTACGAGTCATCTGAAATTTAAGATTTTTTAGGTATAAGATGTATTCAGAAACATTTGCATTTTGGTACTAAAGTATTCTTATGATGGAGATAAGTTTAAATAAACCAACAAGAACTTTTACGTCAAGAAATTAGTTATATCGGTATTAGCGATTAAAACGCAATTAGTTCATAATTAATTTATTTTAAAATGAAGATTATGGTAAATATGAAAGTATTACTCACTTCGGCCGGTTCATAAACTGATTCATACGAAATCAACGAATACATAAATTAATGTAAGACCAAATACATATGTTTAAAATTATAAATTGTGCAAATAAAATTAAAATACATTTATAATAACATTTTCAAATTAATTAACCTTAATATATTTCCCAGAAGGAGTTTGATATAATTTAGGAGGTGGGTGATTATGTTCGTTGGCAACTTGCCTTAATTTCATGTCCTTATCGAAGTTTAATTTGGCTGCACAGGCTGTCACTTGTTTCTTGGAGCAATAGTAATTATTAGCAGATCCCTTTTTGGAAAATGTGTAATTTTGGTACAAAATTATGTTCCGTCCATTTATGTCAATCATGGTGTAATTTAAATCTGAAATTTATGTAATAACATTAGTGTTGAGCTTAAACATAAAATAGGTTTGTAGGTACAAAGCATTACCTTAGTAAGTAAGTTACTAAGTAAGTAAGTTCGTATGAGTCAGTGGCTAACTTTGGTGACAATATTAAAAACAAAGCCATTCAACTCAACATTACGTTAGGTGTCTGTATTCTTACGTGATGTTTTTAATAGGTTTTTAGTTTTTTGAAAACTACGAATGTTAAATTAAAGATATTTATATTTTAAGAATAAACGCTGTATGCCATTTTGCTTACAGCACAAAATAGTATTTACAATAATGTTTACATTTGTTATAAGACAAAATAATAAGCTAGAAACATAAAATACATAACACCCAAACGGAACAAAAATACGCGGATCATGAAAACTTTTGCCCCGCAGCGGGAATCGAACCAGCAAGTGCGTTGAGGTCAAATATTTGTCTTAATGTATTTTCCATCAGCTGTTTTATATAAAACCGGAGGACGGTGGTTGTGTACAGTAGAAGCATGTTTTATTTTCATGTTTTTGTCAAAGTTCACTTTAGCAGGACATGATAACATCATTTTCATGATAACATCAGCAGATCCATGTTTAGAGAATGTTTGGTTCTTGTACAAGAGCATGTTACGTCCATTTAGATCAATCATTGTGTACGTGCCACCTGATTTATAAACAACTTTGTTAAAAAACGTCTGAATAAAAAACAAATTTATGCCAAATCTAAGTCAATGAGAGCACAGTGGTCTAGTTTCGTATTCGATTGTAGGTTCGAAACCGGTTGTGGATTTTTCAGCGCTGAAGCAAAACATTAAAATGAAACTGTAATATCTTAAACTAATAAAAACCTATCTGTAATAGGTCTGCGTGGTAATTTATTACGACCTAATAATCACTGTCACATGAGAGCAGGTCAAAAAAAAAAAAGTTAGATTTAATTTGATAATCTGTAGTATATTTAATGAACTTATAAAGTCTGATACTGTAACTGATACCCTTTTAATATAGAAGTTGAAATAAGAAAAAGGTTCACATTCACATTTTTTATTTGATTTAAGTTGACGGACATGTGACTTTTCTTCTAGTCCATAAAAATAATAAAATAATCCTGTACCGCACTGCATTTTTAAGTTACTGTATTTTTTATAGTTTACAGGATTTATTTATTTATGTACAAAAGTTTCTATAATATTGGAGTAAACTTACAAATACACTACACTTTTTTTGTAATTAGATGCTTAGAATACACAGAAAACAAAACTGGAAACAAATATCTGCAAATTATGCAAATTTTTGTTCCGGGTGGTATCTCGAATTACGTTGTGCCCATAATTTGGGACAAACTATATTGCTCGCCTAACGGTTTTGTTTGGAAAATTTTATAATAGCTTCCGTCAGGCATCATTTGCAACATCGGCGGTGGATGGCAGTGTCTATTAGTAATTTGAATCATATCCCGATTTTTTCCTAGATTTATCCTAGCTTTGCAGTTCCTCATTATTCTTTGGGAACAACTGTAGTAGTTATGGCTCGAAGGACCAGCTCGGGAGAAGGTGTAGTCTTTGTACAGTATCACATGTCTGCCGTTCAGTGAAATGTTCTTGTAGGTCTCTATAATAAAACAGTACTGTTATTTTTAAAAGAAAAATAGGTACTAGGTACGTTAGAAAAGCGAGGAAGAGGACTTAATATTAACAGAACAAACTGGAAAGAACTACATCAATACACCGACCAGAGCTAAGATTAGGTACCTATACGCGTATAATTATAGTTAATGGTGTCGACTCTGTTGTAAAATTTTCTAAACTAAACTAACTAAACTTATTGCCGTTCTTTACTTATTAATTATAATACAAAGGACCGCGATAATTTTAGTTACCTAGCTAAGTTTAGAAAATGCTACAACGAATCGACATCAATATACGGTTAAAAATAGTTAAAATAGGTATGGGAAAAACAAGATGAATATGCCTTTTATGATTCTCAAGATTTATTTTACAAAATACACTTGCGAGCTTTAAACTGGAATCGCTTTATTGCGTGTTGTCCAAAACTATTTTTTACAATTTCATATGCACTATGAATTGTGGTATTACTATAATTTGAAAGGTAATTTTGTTAGCTTCAAAGTGACATAAAATTAAGAAACAAGAACAAGAAGATTTAAAATTTATTAAATTTCCTAATTATTGCAATAGGTCGTAGTTGTAGAGGCAGTAATAATGATATAGCTCGTCTACGGGGCGGGGTGGAACTGCACTCATTTTGTAAACCTCATTATAAAAAACTAACGATTTTTTCATCTATTTAATATCATGTAATGGATTTACGCAAATTCTGTAACAATCATATCATAGAAAAATCGAAGACAGGGCGTAATAGTGACTTTTTAATTACCGCGGCGTCGCGTGAGCTAGCGGCATTATAAAGATAAAGATAAAGATAAGTTTATTTTTTCCATAAAAAACATTTGGCGGTGCAGATAGTAATATTGCTTAAATAATAAGATTTTACAAAACCCGTTCTTAATTGCATCTGAAGGAACTCTGTTCCCCGCACTAGGACATTACTGAGCCTGTTTAGCGAGGTCACAGCGACTCTCCTCTTCGGACTCTATCAATAATGGTCTCGTTTATTATGGTTTTCGGCATTCGGGAAACCAGGCTTCGCCCCGTTCGCACCTCCGGTTGCGCCTGCGTCCCGTCCTTCTACACAAAAAAACTACTTCTTTTTTTCTTCTTTTTTTTACTAACTATTTAGTTGTCTCTTTTTGGGTACACTTGTAAAATTTCATTGGTAATCGATTGGGTACTAAATCAGGCTTACAGTTGTGCTTATCTTCTTTCAAGATAGAGTTGTTGCTTGCGGTCACTAATACTGCTTTGCATATATTTCTATTCGTGCAAAGCCATAAGGTTGAATTATTTTTGTTTGCTCGTTTTTTATTGTATTTGTAGCCGGCACATAGAAGTAGCGGTTTTCCACGCTTTGATTTTATTATTTTCAAACCAAATTGGTTTAAATTCGATGAATATAATGGCTCTCCATCTCCTGAAAAAAAAATTATAATATGTAAATATTTCAGATAAGTGCTTATCTAAAAAGTCTAGAAAGTAGAACCAGTTACAGCCTCTGAAGAAAAATTTAATAAATACTATTTTGGCAATAGTGACCACTATTATGAAAGAGATTTATCTCATGTAAAAAAATGTATCTATTCTGTTATTAGTATCACTAGTCAATAGATCAAGAGTAGCAGAGTTCTCTGTGATAGAGCTCGTCCGGGGAAGGACTACCATCATACTTATTTCTGCCGCCAAGCAGTAATGCTCTCATTGCTGTGTTCCGGTGTGAAGGGTATGGTTTCCGGTGAAATTACTGGCACACGAGGCTTTCAAACTTAGCTTCAAGGTGGCAACCCGCGAGTGATACCTCTGGTATTGCAAGCGTCCATAGGCTGCGGTAACCGCTTACCATCTTGTGGGCCGTACGCTTAGTTGCCACTTCAATTGTATAAAAAAAAATAGATTAGAACAAAAATATGGAAAAGAATATAATTTATAAGCTTAACTGTTTTAATCTATCGATTTTCTTACCTCTGTGTTTACCCAGTCAAAAATTAGTTCAATGTTATTTGACTTACCTCCAAAAAACATAAAAAACAACAAAAACTGCCACATATTGTTTATTAACTGAATTTGCATTAAGTTGTACTGCACTTGCACTGACCCAGAACTTAGTGACGAACGGTTAGCAACTGTTCATGGGCCGTTTTTAATTATTGTTTAAAACAATGTTCGAGAGAATTTGCTAAACATAAATTAGCTAATATCGGTACGGTAAAGTGTCATTATCTCTAATTCTTTCGCACACATTGTTAGGACCCGCAAACAGGGTCCTAACAATGTGTGCGAAAGAATTAACTAATCCAGGTAAAGTGGAATTTTTTGCAATGAGCGTAAACAATTACGTCGTCATAAAGATTGGTCGGTCGGTTTACGTGTCAGTTAAGTAGGTAAATAAAAAAAAATCTTATTATCTCGTATATATATCTCAAACGGCTCACGGCTCATGATTTGTATTATAAGTTTAAAAATAAACTCAAAAACTACTGATCCGATTTCAAAAATTCTTTCACAATTAGAATGCTACATTATCCCTAAGTAACAGAGGTTATGTTTATTACTAGCGACCCGCCCCGGCTTCGCACGGGTGCGGTTTTTATGCACCCGCGCGAAGCTGGGACGGACTGCTAGTAAATAAATAAAAATTGAAAGTGTCATTTTGGGCGGAATCGGTCGAACATTTTTCGGTCGAAACGGCACTTTGCCGGTTTTCCCTGTGTATTAATACTGAAGTCATTGTTGTGGTCTTCTCTTATAATGGAGTTCTATGTCAATGTCTGACATATATATTGTAACCGGCGTGGTGCAACTTCGGAGGAAGGTGGTTATGATCGTCGACTACCTTCTTGATCTTCCAGTCCTTGTCGAAGCTCAACAGACTCTTACAACACAAAGAAGTTTTCTTTGAACAGTAGTAAAGGTTCTGACGGGGAGCACCAACCTTTGAGAACGTGTGCTTTTTATACATAATTAGCTTTTTTCCACCCACATAGATAACTTTGCATGTCTCATCTGAAAATTTAATGAACAATATCAATGATAAGTTTGTTTGAGATTTCTACTCAGCTATAAGACCGCTCTTACCTCATCATCATTTCCCTGCCCTTTTTCCCACGTTATCTGGGGTCAGTACTACATACAACTTTTAAAATGTAAAAAAGTAGTTATAGTTACATAACTACAATAGTTGGACATATGGTATCGCTGACTTTTTTGTAGATATCTATATGTTCTTTAATATTGTAGAAAATTTTTTTGTTCTATAATCAATAGTTTCCGCAGCGCATGTGATGAAAGACATTTTATAGCACTTTTTTTTACACCTTGGGTTACATTATTGAAGTTTTAGTAGAGATCCCTATTATTTTCTAAAATAAAATATAGCCTATGTTTCTCAGGGATAACGTAGCATTCTAATGGTGAAAGAATTTTCGAAATCGAACAAGTAGTTTTTGAGTTTATTCGTAACAAACAAAAATACAAACATACAAATCTTCTCTCTTTATAATATTAGTATATATATAGATATAGAAGTATAGATATGTATATAAAAATATATAAACTAATTGAGAAATCATAAACTGAATTTATTGATTTATTATGAATATATTAGTTTACAGTACATCTTTAACAATATTTCTGTGTATTAATATCTAGGTATATAATAATAGGTCTTTATTAAAAATCAAATTATTTAATACAAACACAACCGAGAAGGCAGAGCTACCAAGCTCTTTTCCGCTGGAGATGGTGGGTTCGATCCCGACCCAGGACAAATATTTGTGTGATGAACATAAACGATTGTTCTGTCTTGGTGTAAAAAAACGCTGATGGTCTAGTGATAGTGACTTCTTCCGGCCATGTGGTCGTGGATTCAAATCAATGAACTTTTGATTTATGCCATATTCGTCCTGAGTTTTCGGCCCACGCCATTTTTAAGTTTGTATACGTCCCGCACAATAATATTTGTCTATGTTCGTCCCGCATACCAAAATTATTTTAGGTGTTAACATGAAAACTTTGATTTATCACCACAACCAAAACTGTAGTCATCATTCATATGGGCTGAATACTAAGAAGCATGTTATTTACCACTTAGCACTTACCCAAGTACTGATGGTATTACTAGTATTATATTAACTGTACGTAATTATCAAATTCAAAGTTTAAAATTTTCAACAACATTACAGTTGGGCTATCTATAGGTCGTTTGTAACGGTTTGTAACTTGTAAAGACCGTTACAAACGACCTATAGATAGCTCAACTGTTTCATATAATGTAATTATGTACATATATATGTACATAATTACATTACATTACAAAATATACAAAATACATTGTACATGTACTATTTTGTTAATAAATACTATGGTTTAAAAAAAAACATTACAGTATATTTATGTCTTACTTACTAACGTCTAATGCATTTTTAACGTAGTTTTTTGATTTCAAGCATCTGTTTCGAGCATTATACAAGCCTGACTTTACTTGAGATAATTTTGGTATATGCTCTACCAAATTTATGCCCTGGTCATTTAAGAGTCCGTTCCAAGATCCAGCGCTGTCAAGTTTAGGTATTTACGGGCGCGCGACGCGAGGCTCTACGTGTGCGCGGCTCACCGTTGTGTGCGTTAGTAACTTACACAACTAAGTAAAGGACAAATACATTTGATCCTTTGTCATGTCGACTGGGTGATTATGTTTAAAAATAGGTGTCTACTGCATACTCTTATGTTCCTACCTAACTCTACTTGTTGAACAGATAATGACGTGAATAAAAATAGGTAGGTAGGTATACATATTAAATATATGTGTAAGTACCTACCTACTTACTTTTTTTTAT
This sequence comes from Colostygia pectinataria, assembly GCA_951394395.1. NCBI lineage: Eukaryota > Metazoa > Arthropoda > Insecta > Lepidoptera > Geometridae > Colostygia > Colostygia pectinataria. The sequence goes on along the minus strand of OX596357.1, from coordinate 2,912,876 downwards.
TAAAACCTAGGTACCTACTCTAGCTAGGTTAGGTACCTACTTACCTATTATTATGACTGGGGACCACACGCTCTTTTCAACGTTATACCTACCTACTCTCAGTTTTGTCCTCAAACAGGAACCATTACATGGTAGGTAGGTAGGTAGGTAATACCCTGTAGTACCTATTTCTGCTGCCAAGCAGTAATGCTCGCGTCTGTGCTCTAGCTCGATGCTCTAGTTCGATGGGTATGGTTTCCGGTGAAATTACAAGCACATGATACCTACCTACTTTTGATTGTATTAGTGCGTGTAGCGCGCGGCTACTATACAGGCAGGGCTGGGGTTGGAGAGTACTAATACCTGTTCTGTGGTTAGAGGTACAAATAAGGGTGACTTGATGAAAGTGCCCGCGCGGCACTTTGCGGCTAATTTGAAATCACACTAACAGTAAGTACCTAGGTAGTTACCTAAAACTATTTATCTCGACGAAACGAGACGAGATAAAATAGTTTGAAGCGTATACAACTGCCTGCCAGGGCGGCAGCATAGTAAATAAGTGCGGTTGAAAAGCGCGAGTGCTATAGCCGCCGTACTATGCGAGCGGAGCAATATAAACTTTCGGGGAACTGTGATAGAGCTTGGAATCGCTGGTAGTCCAATTCTTGAGAGAGTGCAGTTTTAGTCATGGTCATGAAATATTTGAGTTAGTGTTTTTCATTACCTACCTACCTATTTTATGATGCGCTTGATAAAAACAAAATCGTACTGATTATTATCTAAGTACCTACTAATGTTTTACAATACACATGCCATAATTTATGATTTGGAAGAACACATAAACCAGGTAGGTACGCGAACGGATGCTAGTAATAATTTAATTAATCTGGCATGATGATGTATGATATCTAATTATTTAAAACGTGTAACATAATGTACTTATAATCCCGAAAGGGGGGTATTCCACCCATGCACGTGAACATTTTGACGGTGCAAAAGTTGAATTAGTATATCGTATTTAAAAAGTCCAATTAGTAAGTAAGTATTCATTTCATTTACCTACGCATACAGTACGCATTTCATGAATGAAAAACTTTGAAATTTCAAAAGTCATAGTGCATAAAAGAGTATTAGAGTTCTTTGTGATAGAGCTCGTCCGGGGAAGGACTACCACCATACCTATTTCTGAAGCCAAGCAGTAATGCTCGCATTGCTGTGTTCCGGTGTGAAGGGTATGGTTTCCGGTGAAATTACTGGCACATGAGGCGTTCGATCTTAGCTTCAAGGTGGCAACCCGCGAGTGATACTTCTGGTATCACAAGCGTCCATAGGCTGCGGTAACCGCTTACCATCTTGTGGGCCGTACGCATGGTTGCCACTTAAGTTGTATAAAAAAAAAGTAATTGAAATAACATTGGGGGTATTTTTTTTTTTTTTTTATCGAGAATAGACCTTCGTTTGACCACGATCTCGCCTGGTGGAAAGCGATGATGTGGCCGACGGTGGAGCACGAAGATCTATGAGACACCTATTCACTCTAGCCTTGAAGAGGCCCGGATTGTAATTGTCAGGAAAAACAGAAAACGGCAGAGTATTCCACACCTTGGCAGTTCGCATAATAAATGTTGAGCTGTAACGCTTGGTGCGAATGGGTGGTATGCTGACAAGGTACGGGTGGTACTGCGCCGTACGTCTGCTACTCCTTTGATGAAAAGGAGATGGTGGGATAAGATCATGCAGTTCCTGGGCACATTCACCGAAATGCAATCTGTAGAAGATAGATAGGCACGCAACTTTGCGGCGGTGCTCGAGACTCTGGAACTTAGTCTCCGCAACTTGTTGCTCACCCACAAGTCTCAAAGCCCTTCGCTCAATCGAGTCTAAGGCAGCTGGTGTTGAGCTGAACCATCCCATAGGTGGCAGCAATACTCCATACCTGACCGGACTTGTGCTTTGTATAGTGTGAAAAGCTGTCCAGATCAAAAGCTGTCAGAGTATTCCACAGATCTTGCCAAATTTTGGTAAGACCTGTGAATACCCCCTTTTCGGGCATAGAGGGACATTAGGTTACACCATGTACTTATACAGGGTGTAAAAAGACTTCTACCGTGATTAATCAGGTGTGAAAGATCAGACCATGATTCTGAAAATATTTAGAGGAAAAAAACGCAAAAAATAATGTTGTCTTGTTTACGTCCTTTTCGTTTTTTTCTAGTTTCATACACATAGTACAACAAAATAAGATCACAACTTTATAATTATCTCTAGTCGTTTTTTTACACGCTGTGTATTTTGTATCTTGAGTATTTTCTTTTTCTAATAAGTAGGTAACCTCATAATAATTATGAATTTTTTTCTTGCAAAAATAAATAAACAAGAACAGTTTGACTGTACTTTCATAAGGTTATTTTACACTAAAACAAAAAATCAAATAACCCCTCATCTGTGTCGCAGACTATTTATATAAACAGAGTATTTATTAAACGTATTTATTAAAACGCAATATTATGTTGGTTTCTTGAAGAAACCTAAACGTTGGAAAATATTATCGAGGACACGAAAAAAACCTTTGCTTAGTGGATTTTAATATACTGATTACAGATAACTATCAACTTGTATTATGCAATTTATTATTACTTCATCCGAAATAACTGTGTCATAATCATCCGTGTCATCGATCATTTCATCATCTTTCTCCTGAACTAATCCAATATTGTTATGGTGAATAAATCCACTGTCGTTCTCATAAACCATTCCATTATTGTTCTCATGAATAATCAATCTATCGACGTTTTCATTTGTCAATATGCGCACATATTCTCTGGCTATAGAGTTCACAGTATCAGGGGTCAAGAGTCTGTAATTAAGAGTCAAGTAGCATTTTATAAAGGAACATTCGTTTTATAATTTTACCTATAATTCTACAGAAATGTTAGGTACAATATCTGAAATTCCGAAAATTTGGAAGTGATCGGAGGTCACTACAGCTTTTAAGTGCATTGGGCACTCACTAGACCAAGAATGAATAGGGAAGCTCAGCTGTGGTTTATGGGCTTTGGATGATGATCCATATTTTTTTGTGAAGTTGATATAAACTTTATTGAACTACAAAGGTTTCACCAAAGTGCTACTACTTCTACAGCGAACTATTATCGAAAAGTACATAACAAATAAATTGAAAATAAAAAAAAAAGTTTCAATATGTTTTTCAAACCTTTTTTTTCTTTTAACGCAACCGAATTTTTCGGAATAATCTGAAAGTTAAAAACATAAATATGTTATTATTTACGTAATTACATAATTTCACAAAGAAAATGACAATTATTTTCATCTATATCCATTATATTATTACATTTTCATTTATATCCATTATACCAACTGCTTTGTACTTTATTGAAAGAAGTACTTATGTATATTAATATTTTATGCTACAGGTATGTTACTACTTGATGCACTACTATGCTATACTTTTTTTGCTTTTATTGCTTTACTATCTACAGGGTGAGTACTTTCAACCGCCCGCTGAGGGTAAAATCTAAACGACAACATTTTTCCATATCTATAGCCGTTTTTTTTTTTATACAACTGTTGTGGAAACCAAGCGTACGGCCCACAAGATGGTAAGCGGTTACCGCAGCCTATGGACGCTTGCAATACCAGAGAGGTATCACTTGCGGGTTGCCACCTTGAGGCTAAGAACGCCTCATGTGCCAGTAATTTCACCGGAAACCATACCCTTCACACCGGAACACAGCAATGCGAGCATTACTGCTTGGCGGCAGAAATAGGTATGGTGGTAGTCCTTCCCCGGACGAGCTCTATCACAGAGAACTCTACTACTCTTAAACCGTTTAGATTTTACTCACAAAGGGCGTTCGAGAGTAGGTATTCACTTCATACACGGTGTACCATAATGTCCCTATAAACTCGAAAAGAGGCTATTCCACAGGTCTTGGTGAACAATGTTTTTTCAACGACTTTTGACGACGACGATTTTTCATTCATAAATTAATAATAAATAAATTATCTGTGTAAACTCCAAGTTAATTAATAATGTTACATTAATTTTTGTAAGGTAATGAATGAATTACGAATTTATGATGTACCTATTCAACTTTTGCACACGTCAAAGTATACACGAGGACGACGTGTATTATACGTGCTTCGGCGGGATATCCCCCTTTCGGGTTTATGGGGACATTTTGTTACCTACACGTCTATGATACTAGATCATACCGTACCATACCGTCGTGCTTATGTTTTTTTTAAACTAACTAAGTAAGTGTTCTCATTCATTCTACCATACCATACACCATCATAAAACAAAACATGCCATACCATAATCTATGTATTATTCCAAGACATAAACTATGTGTATTTCAAGTATCAGCCAAATCCGTTCAGCCGTTACGGAGTAAGCGCAGACAAACATACACTCTCACTAACTCACAAACTTTCGCATTTTACCATAAAGGATTCTGTTTTCTATTAGATTCAAAAGAAATTGAGGCTATCTACTTATACAACTGCTTCATCTATCCTGTCAATAATTTTATTAGTACCTAGGTAAGTACATAGGGAGGGTGATACTTACATAAGTTGTTACTTTGGTAGGTAAGTCTAATAATAATTAAATAGGTAGGTAGGTACCTACTAGTAAGTATATAATAATAAATAAATACCTACCTACATGATTTACGGGAAAGAGACCCCAGCTAGTGAAAAAAAACGGGTTTGACCCGAGTTTGTCATTCCGTGGTCGTTTCTATGTTTACATTTTTTTACATAGAATTTGGCCGGAGCACTGGTGTTCTAGTGGTAGTGAGTGACCCTGTCTTGTGATCAAGGCGCAGGCCAGATAGAAGACGCGCGGCGCGCGGGGGCGCGCCCCGCCATCGGCCAGCGCACATTATTCTTCTATCTGTTTTGCACCACGTCCCTCTCCCTCTCCTATATTTTGTATGAAGTGGTGCGGCGCGCCCGCCCGATGCGCGCCGGTCGCTTTTTTCTGGCTTGCGCCACTGAGTTGCGCTGCGCTTCGAACCGACCGACGACCATAAGGTCGTGGGTTTGAAGACGGTTGGTCGCACACCAATGGATTTTTTATTCGTAATAATAATGTGCGCAATGCCATCAGGTCAAAGAGGCGATTCAAAGTTTTGATTTTATCAAGAGTTAGCGAGCTCGGTAAGTGCAAATAATAACATACCATAACCTGTGACAATAGAGTCCAAATTTGAAAGACAACCTAAGTCCAGCGGTGCTGGAATGACATTGAATTTAATTGTCTATCTTTACCTACTTACCATAAAAAGATAAAAACCATATATAGATAAAAACTTAGAATCGCTTCTCAATGATCTATCTCACACGGTGAAGAAAAACATCGTGAGGAAACCAGTAGGTACAGTACCTATGTCTAAAAACTAACATTCGAATAACGTGTTATTCATCATACCTATCGGTACTTGTATAGTTACGGTAGGTTCATTATTTGGCATACCTACCTACAGATACACCTACCTGTACTTATATAAAGTTGGTACCAGCTCTCCTAATTAGATTCTAGTTAGTAAATCGATAAATGCAATTGTATCGCAAATAGAAAAGTAGGTACCTACTTATTTCATTTCAAATTCCTAGGTATCTATTTGCAGAACACGCAAACATAATAACCACTGCAAGAATCGAACCCGCACTTCATGCGTCTCAACTGGACACTCGCCAGCCACGTCACCGAGATCGTCAAAGTAGGTCTGGTAAGTTTAGTTTAGGTTTAGTGTCTACCTACTTAGTAGGTAGCTAGATTGTGTAAGTACCTATGGTATAGGTACCCATATACGTAGGGACATCCGTGCCCTTTGTAAGCTTACGTAAAACAATTTACCTAGTACCTGATCTAGGTCACAGAGCCTAGGTACTTTGACGATCTTGGTGGCGTGGCTGGCAAGTATTCAGCTGAGCAGCTGAACTGAGCTGAGATGCAAGAAGTGCGGGTTCGAATTCTGCAGTGGTAAAAATGTTTACGTGTCCTGCAAACACCTAGGAACTTACTAGGAACTTGAAATGAAATAAATACTTTTACTTGACACGTAATTGCTTCTTCTGTCTGGGTCTTGTATTACCATGGTAGGTTGGTACTAGAGTTTCTGATACCCACGATTTAGCTACTAAGTAGGTACGTAGGTAGGTATCTGTATCTAGGTAGAAATTTTACCTACTACTTAGTGCTAGATTATGTACCTACCACGAAGAAGGTAATTTTAATAATGTCATAAAAGTTTACTACTAATAATACTATGTATTACTACTATGTACTACTACTAATATTCTAAGCTACTTACTCGTATCACTAGTTCTCTAGAACCAGTGTGGTTTACTACTTACATTATTATATCATAGGTACTTACTTAGAGATTTAACTATCACGGATCAAAACCACACGATCGCTTTATAATTTGTATAAGCTCCCTATATATATACGTAACAGCTCGCGCGACAAACAGCGATACGTCCTCCCTCCACGAGCGCTTAGCGCGTAGTGAGAGCAGCCGCGTTTTGCATCAAGCTATAAAGTGGATTCGGAGGATTCTTTAAAAAATCGTATAAAAATAAATTAAAGCTTTTAGACCATTTTTTAAATTTTATTTTGTAAATAAATATCAAAACTTTAATGTAGTAGGTATATTTTTATTATAAACTTTCTAATTTCGAAGAAACAACGAGCGTAAAATTGGGAAAAGTACGCGTTTTTAGACCTTTTTTTTTTCAAAAATATTGAACTAAGGTGATGTTTTTTACCTACTTACTTAAATTTTAAAACTATGATTATTTGAATTACATTTTTGGAAATATGTTAGACCTTGTTGTTTCATAGATATCATGATCGAAAGTTGACTGAAAATGCTCATTTTACGAAAATGTGCGTTACTAATTATTTTTTTAATCAGTTGTGTCTTGAGTTTATTAATATTTGTCCTACTTACTTAAATTTTAAGGGAAGAAGCTTTAATATGTTTTTATTTTCGTTAAAAATATCTCCAACACACGAGCCACAATCGTGTTCGATCTTCACGGGCTATCATGGATAGGATTCTTAACTTCAATAAGCTCTCGCTGTATATCGATGGAATCGACTTTCCTTGTGCTGTTGCGACTTCCTTTTTGCAGCGGAATAGTTCTTGTTTTATGATGTTTTTGGACTCGTTGGGTGTACACACATCATGTTTAATAAATTTTATTATTTTATTATCATCGTCAGTTAACACTCCACCATGGCAATTTCTATTTACGCATCTCCAGCGTGTAGATTTATTTTTATTTACACGTCTTATGGAATATTCATATCCATTGTGTAATAAAATAGGGTCGCCTCTCTTTGATTCCACAAATGTCATAGCACTCTGACTAGGATAATTTATTTCATCTGGTTCAATCATTGTGACAATTTCAGGGAAACCTAAAATGTTATGAATAGTATTAGTTGAAATAAATATAAAAAAAGTTGAAAATACTACATAAAGAGTTTGGGGAAAAACCGATATAAATTAATTGAGAAAATTAATTTTGGCGTCGACGGTTCATTCCGCGCGAATTAAAGCAAATAAAATAATTTATTTCTTCATGATTCGTTGACCGATTTCGAAAAATGTTTCACTTTATGCTTGATTTTTGACGCATATTTTTATGCTAGGGTCAATAATAAGATTTTTTTTGAATTAAAATATATTATGGGCCGTATACGGCATATGTGTTCGTGATCTGTTGTTAAGCTTGGTGTACACTGATTAATACATCATCATCATCATCATATCAGCCGATAGACGTCCACTGCTGGTCTATACTGTGTTTTGAGACTGATTCCTTACATTGATCTTTAAAGTCATTTACTTAACTAGTTAATGTTACAAAATTGCTGTTAGGTAAGTACCTACACATAATTTCGAAGGTATTATTCAGACATTTTTTATTTTAAAATTTTTTGATTCATTTTTTAGGTTTATAGTGTTAAAATATTTCAAATATGTTTAATTTTAACTTCTTAAATAAATATCTGATGAAAATTTTTTGATTTTTCTTTCATTTGGTTTTGTCAATAATTTCGTTACGAAAAATTTAGAGAAAAATTATGAATTTCTATCAGATATTTATTTAAGAAGTTAATATTAAACATATTTGAAATATTTTAACACTATAAACCTAAAAAATGAATCAAAAAATTTTGATTGATTTGATTGTTTCAAGCCTAGGGTACGGCTTGAAACAATCAAATCAATCATAGTGGGGTTTTTATCATTTTAGCAACTTGCTAAGTATTGTCTTTCCTTGTCATTCTTTCAATGAACAAATACGATGATAGATTTGAAGACACATTAGCTTACAGAGGTTTTAAGTACGTTTATAAATAAGGAACCTTAACGAACTAAATAATACTTTCCGCAGTGTGTCGCGAACAGGTTTGGCGGGGGATGGTTATGCTCATCTACCACAAGTTTTATTTTCCAATCCTTATCAAAAGTTATTCTAGCTTTGCACATCAGCATAGTTTTCTTTGAACATCCGTAGTAGTTAAAGTTAGGTGAACCAATTTTGGAGAATGTATGATTTTTATATAAAATCACATTTCGGCCGTTCAACTCAATCATTTTATAAGGTTCATCTGAAAGTAATACATAGTGACTATCATTAGTTATGTGTGTGTGTGCTTATACATAGTGTAAAACAAAGTCGTATGCTGTCGACTCTGCTCTGTCTGTCTGTCCCTCTGTGTGTATGTATATGCGGTTTTCATCAATAGATCGTAAGTAAGTAGATATAGTTCGCACAGCGGATCTAGGCTTCCGTGAAGTTAGCCGTTCGTGATGCGCAAAGACAATTTAGTTTGAAAAAGCTCCATTGCGCATCGAAACGGCTAATTTCACACGGCCGAGATCCGTTGTGAGAACTATAATAGATAGAGTGATTCAAGAGGAGGGTTTATACGGGTGCTAAAACTATTTATGAACCCGTACGAAGCCGGGGCGAGTCGATATTTTGTATTTAAATCATAACTAGTAGATCTTACTAATATTACAAATGTGAAAGTCTGTGAGTATATAGAGTATTCTAGAATACCACATAGGCTTTTTATCCTGAAAAAAAATACTGTTCCTATGGGACAAAACACGGGTGAAACCGCGCGGGTCAGCTTGTAAAATTATACATAATAACTGACACATAAAATATATTATTATTGAAGTCATGGTACAAAAATTTTTGACAATTCAGTTAAGGTCCTAATTTAAATCGCTCTAAGAGTGGCAGAACACATGTTCCCTGTGTCGTGGGTATCAGAAACTTTTAATAGGTACTATACAGGGTCATTCATTATCAACCTGACAAATTGAGCGGAAAAACGTAATCGATTTTTTTTCGTTTACTTGGGATTTTTAAGAGCCCTATCCTCGATAATCCTTGAATTTTGTTGTAGCCCGTGAAGTTTCGAACACTATTGTGGCTCGTGTGTTGAAGATATTTTAACGAAAATAAAAACAAATAAAAGCTTTATCCCTTAAAATTTAAGCCAACAGAGCATAATATTAATTAACTCAAGACATAACTGTTTAAAAAAATAATTGACCTTATATGACCACACCTTATGTGACACCACAGAACTATATTTAAGTAGAATGAGTGAGTGTATGTACCTCGCGTGCTGAAAAGATGGGCTAAGTAGTAAGTAGTAAGTAATTGCTGAGTAACCTCTTTATCAATTAATCATTCATTTTCGCTCGGCTTATGTTTCCTATCATACACACATTTGTGTGTAAAATACGAATACGCAAAATGTTACACGCTCGGTTTTCATACAAATCGACGAACTCTTCCCTTCTACTTAAATATAGTTCTGTGAGTCCCGAAACATATATTTGCAAATCATGCACGTTTGCCCCGCAACGGGGATCGAAGTACACAATGAAACTGCCAAACTTGTAATGATATTTTATCTCACTTATTTTCTAACATACACTCCATTAGCAATTAAAAGTAGATTCGGTGGAGGGTGTTTGTGTTCAGATACTATCTGCATCAGTTGCATATTATGATCAAATTTAATATTCGCCTTGCATTGCAGCCTCGTTTTCTTAGAACAACAATAATAATTGCGATCTGGGGGTCCGGATTTAGAATATGTATAGTTTTTATGCAATATAACTCTTTTTCCATTTAACTCAATCACTTTTATTGCTCCATCTAGAAATGAAAATATAATATTAATCAATCTACAATATTCTAAATGACTTTTAGTAAAAGTTTTAGGACCCGTTGGAATACAGCAAATAAAAAAAATAATCCACTCGACTCTTTCTCTCTTTTATACGTTTGACACGAAACTAGCCCTTAATGCTACACATCAATTTTAGACCCTTTTTAATAGGTCTATGTTGTTGCGAACGCATATTCCAAAAATCTCCAGCGATGATCCCCTGCGAAGGGAATTTCTGGACTCTTAATGGTCTTAGACGCGACGATATGTCCCATGGCTCGTTTTGTACAATTTCGGCGGCGGATGGTTGTGTACATCTACAATATTCGTCAATTTCATATTGCTGTCAAAAGTTAACTTTGCCATGCACGACAAACCCGTCTTCCTCGAACAAAAGTAATAATTACGAGACGGGGGTCCTTTTTTGGAAAACGTGTGGTTATTGTACAAAACAACTTTGTATCCATTTAACTCAATTATTCGATAAATTTTATCTGAAATACAAACAAGACATTGCATATTACTTCGTTACATTATTTAAGAGCTGGCATTTTAAAATAGTATGATCCAAGCGCGATAATGTCACATTAAAATATGTTTTCGAATGAAACAGATACATAAAGTAAAATAATATTCAGTTTTTGTTTTATAAGATCCGTATGTATGCAGTTACAATGATACAAATCGTGTGGTATTCTTTTCACTACCACACGTTGAAGTATATACGTAGACTGGTGCTTGCAATGTATAACAGAATAACGTAAAATTTCAATAAGCTCGCAGAAAACTAAATCATTATCTAAGGGGCTGAGCCCATCTAAGTGACGTAACTTTGGCATCGTATCATTAAACTCTAAACTCATAGTAGTAATGGTTAAGCCAATCGTTCGCAAATGAATTAGGCGCACCTGGATATTTAATATTTTTTTCGGAGAACCTACACAGCATCATCTAGCCTAAGCCTAAGCAGAGCCTTGTGTTATGACTTAGATGACTGATATACATAATACATACATAGTTTTTTTTTTATAATACATAGAAAATACCCGGAATCAATATTTGCTTATCATAAGATCGGGATGATCCCGAATCAAAACCGCAACTCCGCAACCTCCGATAACTCGAAAATCCGCAACGCAGGAGGTTGCAGGTTTTCGGGTTTATTTCTTGGCTACCGTTGCCGGTACGAGTCGTGGGAATGGCGTCCCCGTGAGGCAAAGCCTTATCTTCAGGGTCATTTGCTTCAATTTACATTAAATTATCTCCCATCTATGGTCACAACCAGTTTCGGCGGCGGATGATTGTGTACATTGTAAACCTGCTTTATTTGCCAGTTCTGGTCAAAGCTGATCCTACCCTTACAAGCTAGTCTTCGTTTCTTAGAGCAGCAGTAGTAGTTCAGCTTCTTACGGCCAGCCTTGGAAAAGGTATGGTTTTTGTACCATACCATGGTTTTTTTATTCAATTTAATCATTTTGAAACCACCTGAACATATAAATTACGTCGTTAGTAGGACCTGACAAGAATGTATAATACATTTAGAGTATATTTTTAGTACACGCATCTGTGGGTATTATTCTATTTCTAGGGCACTGGTGTTTTAGTGGTGGTCACCCCGCATCCTAAAGTAGGTACATAATTAAATGATGTTATCTAAAAATAGCAAAACAGGAGGAACAACAGTAAAAATGATAAGTATTACACATAAATCATATTTATTTTAATTAAACATTCTTAAGATGACAAACATTTTGCACTGGCGAGATTTATAAAATAATCTATTAATATCTAGGTAACAGCTCCTTATAAACAAGTCCTGGATAAAAATGTTTTTATTGAAAATATATGATAACATTGCGTAAATTAAAACATAAAACCTGCAAAGCGCCTTAGAAATTAAACCTTATTTAAGCACTTCTGAACTTTGAAAATAAACTTGCTTGATTAGGTCTTTTAAGCAAGGTAGTCTAATAAACTTACGTGACTGGACGTAGCATCATGAAAGACACGGGAATTTATATTTCAATCGAGACGCAATGCTACACAAATTTAGCTGCGCTAACGTGCGCACGTAATGTGTGTCGGTTCTATTTTATACATGAAATTTAATATGACAATACATGAAACCAATTGATAGTAGGTATTCCTGTCATGATGCCATATCAGGTCATGTCACTTAGGGCCAGGCTCGCTAAAAGACAACATTATCCCACAGTGAAATAAACCCCTCGGCCTGTCGTATGTAATTTCGGCGGGGGATGATTGTGTACATTCGAAATTTTCTTCGCGTTCCAATCTTTATCAAAACTGATCTTAGCCTGACAAAAGAGCATAGTTTTCTTTGAACAGTAATAATATTTCGTTTCTTTACGTCCAGATTTCGAAAATATGTAATTTTTGTACAGTAACATTGTTTTCCCATTCAAATCTATGTGTTTGAAATCATCTGAAAAAAAATACGAATTTTTGTCTCAATATAACCAAAGTTTTAATTAGTATAGAAACCGTATAAAATAAACACGCAACCAAAAATACTCCGTACTTTCTTTAAATTGATGTATTTATTACAACATTAATTTTACAAACAAAAAGCCAGAAAATTTTAAGCTTTTTACTAAAAACAAAATTAAGAAGCACTGTTATATATTATTTTTTGAAATAAACATAGCTAGTTCATTTTGAAAACTGGTGTTTTCACGTATACTGGTATATCGGTGAAGAGGTACCGACACTTTTTTTTCGAGAGTTTTCATCAGGGTTGAGTGACACGGCGGGCTTCCACTTCCGCAACGCGATATGCACTGCACCCGTTTTTAAAATGAATGTTATAGTTCACGATAGTTTGATTAGTAAACATAACAAGTTGGTCAAATTTATCGAAATAACTTGATTATATTGAATTAAAAATAATAAATTTTTCACGATTCAAGACGATTTTATTAGCTACCTCAAAATTTATTACCATCAATTGTTAAGGGGTGATATACTTCCCTGACGGTGTTAAAATCAGTTTTGGCGGGGGATGATTGTGTTCATTATTTATATTTTTGACATTCCATTCATTATCAAAGCTAACTTTAGCTTGGCAATTCAGTACTGATTTCTTAGAACAATAATAATATTTCGCATTTTTACGTCCGGATTTAGAAAAAGTGTATTTTTTGTGAAGCACAATCGCTTTCCCATTCAAAACAATCATTTTGATTTCGTCATCTGTAAAAATAAAACTTCATTAACACAACTTTAATGCTTATAAACTAATACCAGGCCTTTAAAATGTTTTTTTTTTTTGTTAACCTGTTTTGTCCCACTGCTGGGCAAAGGTCTCCCCCAAATCTCTCCAATCATCTCTCTCCTTCAATGTCCCACCATCCTCTTTCGAAGGAGTCGAGATTTAAAATGTTTATAAAAATCTTTTATCTTATTATTTCACATTGCCCCAGCTTCGCACGGTTGCAATGTAAACTTAAGCACCCCTGCGAAGCCAGGGCGGGTCGTTATAAAATATAGCCTATGTTACTCAGGGATAATGTAGCATTCTAATGGTGAAAGAATTTTTGAAATCGGACCAGTAGTTTTGAGTTTATTCGTAACATACAAAAATACAAATCTTTCCTCTATAAAAAGTATATAGATAGTATATATTACTATAGGACTTTAAAATGGTTATAAAAATCTTTTATAGTAATATTTCACATGTTTAAGTATTGACTAATCATAGGTATCTTTATTTCTAACATTAAGACACCTTGTACTTACTTGTGAGGAGAAAAATAAACATACAGCAACCACAGAGAGAGTAAAAGATTTGTTTATTTTTGCCTGGAAGAAATCACTATTTGCGATAAGACCGCCATTTGTAGGACTACATATTTTATAAATAAATAAATAATGCTGGACAATCCACACAGCATCATCTAGCCCCAAGATAAGCTACTGTTAAACAGAGCTGTGTTATGGTACTAGATGACTGATATATACTTAATACAATACAATACATAGATAGATATTTTTTTATTATATATAGAAAATACCCAGAACACCCGGAACAAATATTTGTAGATCGTACAAACATTTGACCCGAGGCGGGAATCGAACCCGCAACCTCCGCGTCGCAGGCGGACCTGCGCCCGCTGCGCCACATCGGTCGTTATAATTATGTATGTTAAGTATGATAAATTACCATGCAAATTGTGTCCTCAATAAAGTCATTATCTATCTATCTATCTATCTTATTTATTTTGTATCTGAGGTTAGGATTTCTGAGATCGTGATCACAAGGATGTCCTTGTTGCACTGGAGTGGGCGGGGCGCAGTCTTATCCTTATTTTAACATAGCATGAAGTAAAGTCTGTCTATGTATGTATGTACACGGATTTTAATGAGGTATAGCAACATAGAAATTCAAGATGGAGGTTTATAGCGCCCGTTTGAAGCTGGGGCGGGTCTGCTAGTAAGTCAAAGTCAAAGTAAAAAATGATTTATTTCAATAAAATCACAAGGATCATTTTGAAACGTCTTAAAGCTAGGTGAATTTACGCCAGTTCCGCGCCCCAGCCTAGAAGAGAGTAGAAGTAATGTATAAGTAATGTATAAATATATGGACTTATTAAAAAATACACAAAAGAGCAATAATCATTTATTATAAAAATTTGAAACAATTAGAAACGAATTTACTTTTAACGAAGGAAAATATATATTTTTTTACGATATTTTTAATCGAGTAGATCTTTTTAACTGCGCAAAAGCTTTAAAAGCTGTTTTTATCAATATAATGTTTGAAGAGGTTTTTAGACGAAGTCTCGGACAACACTTAGTTTAAGTTAAACTAAAGTACTTCCCCGCATGTGTCATCACCAGTTTTGGTGGAGGGTGATTATGTATATTATTAACGCTCTTAGCTTTCCAATCGTGACTAAAATTCAGTCTGGCCTTACACATAAGTGTTGACTTTTTCGAACAGCAATAGTAATTTTGACTTTTACGCCCCGACCTGGAGAAGGTGTGTTCCATATACAGTATCACAGATTTACCATTTAAATCAATTATATTGAAGGGTTCTGTAGAAATAAACAAAAAAATACTGTTAATCTAGAAATAAATATAACTTGTCCATTCACAAGCTCAAATTCTAACCCATTCTGAATTTAAAATACAATAAAATCACAAGGACCACTTTAAAACGCCTTAAAGCTAGGTGCCAATATCTGTTCTGATGTATGGTGATGGCTCAAGAATCAAGATCGGTCGTCATGGCACACTTTAGGGGAGGGCTTATGTCTAGCAGCAGACGTCTAATTCATAATCACCTTTTACCATGTCATGTTGAACACATAGGTAGGTTTTTTTTTTATGTCAGCAAAGTGACAAGACAATCAAGGCGCCCACCTGATGTTAAGCACCACGCCTAACTAAGACGCAGTGCCACCTAAAGCTTAAAGTTTTTAAGTGTTTGCGTGGCTCTGCACTGCGCTTATCACCCCGAGACATTGTTGTTAAGTCTCTTTCGCCCAGTAATTTCACTTGCTACAGTGCCCTTCAAACCTAAACACAGTAATGCTTGCACACTACTGCTTGGAGGTAGAATATCTGACACTGCGGTGGTACCCACCAAGACGGACTCTTGCTGAAGTGTCCTACCACCAGGTAAACAACAGGTACAAGTACAATCCTCCAAAATTGGTGGTAGAATAAAACATTATTTAACTCAATTTAAATTTATTTCACAAGGCATGAAATCCATTATTACAAGACTAAAACTAATGTAAACTTATTATAGCTAAGCTAGCTAGCCTCTCTTCTCAATATGTTTTCTATTATCTTGTAAAACCCTTTATATAATCATTTAAAAACGATGGATTGTTTGGCAAATAGCTAATAAACAAATATTAAAATTAATTATTAAATCAAACATACTAAATAAATCATTATAAAATACAATAAACATCGTCCTATTATAATGTACCTAAAAAGAGGTAGTCTACAACGCACAGCCTAAATAACTGATTCCAGAGAGTTTTTTGCAGTGTGTTTCAGTGCATACATCTCTAATGTACTCGTATGTATTAATAAACTATTTAAATTCACATTCTATGGGGTCTGCAATAAACATCACAGTTATTAAAATAGCTGTACGATTTTTGTTCTCCGAAACAGTGCAGAAGGCATTGCATAAAAATCACATTATAAACGAACGAAAATATAAAAATAATATAGCGGAATAATCCGTTGGTATTTTTATAATAACAACACTAAGTCATTATCATTTATTACTTTTTTTTTTTATATATTTTTTTGTCTTAAGTTAAACTGGTCCACTGTTTCGAATATCATGTCAAACAAATGTTGCAATGTTTGTTTGTTTATGATACTCTACTACTAATACTTACCAACTAGATACTCGATAAAAAAAATATTTAAAAAAGTTAGGTAATTAATACTCGTACTTGCATCATTTAAATTTACTTGCCCACGAAAAACATTTATGAAATAAAATTATTTAAGTGATCTTTATGATTTGATAACATTAAAAAAAATATCTATAAAGAAAGTTTTTTTTCCGACACCATATATTTCTAAGATATTTCATAAAATATACTAGACAAAACTAGAAACTAACATTTCAATAGATGTAAAGTTTAAGGGCCTTATTATTAATAATATTATAATCCTTTGTGTAGCTAATGTTTCAAATGCTAAATTATAGTTCGCACAGCGGATCTAGGCTTCCGTGAAGTTAGCCGTTTGTGATGTGCAAAGACAATTTAGTTTGAAAAAGCTCCATTGCGCATCGAAACGGCTAATTTCACGGCCGAGATCCGTTGTGAGAACTATAATTGACATTAAAATGACAAAGTAAACAATACTTAGCGTCGTTATGACAGCATATTTTATGAACTAGAGGCAGCTTGTCCTGGCCTAACAACTTTTAAGAGACTAGGGGGGGTAACCGCAAGCTCAAAAGCAATATTGAAATAACATTACACTGTTTTTTTGTATGCCGATATATCAGTCTAACATTGTTTCAATATTGCTTTTGAGCTTGTGGTTACCCACCAGGACCGTGCTTTGGATGGAAGCGCTCAGTTGAAATTTCCTCTAGCAGCCATCCAATTGGTCTACGTGCTTAACTTTATTGATCTAAGATAATTGATAGATTCAGGCGTTACTTTGCGGAAATCCATTACAAGATAAAAAACAGATAAAAAACGAATCTTTTACTTTGGCTCCAGCGCTCGACGGAGCAACACGTCTGCCGGAGAACAAGTCAACGGTCCTGATGATGTCCCGTGGAGGGATGAAACACGTGTCGATATTTTTCTTTTGAGGTTAACTGCATTAATTGTGTGACCTCATTGGTTAAAAGGTTAAGCGGAATATTACTAGAGATTTTTTTGTCTGTTTTTTTATCTTTTATTGATGTGTTAAGAACAACTTAGCTTTGCGACGAGTGTTCCTGTTCAAAGACTCTGATCTATCTAACAGCGTAGTATTTACCATCAGCTGTGGTATACAATTTCGGTGGAGGGTGGTTATGTTCCTCCACCATTTGCTTGACCTTCCAGTTTCTGTCGAAGTTTATCTTGGCTTTGCACAGCAGCTTAGATCTCTTGGAGCAAAAGTAATAATTCATGTTCGTTGGACCGGATTTAGAGAACGTGTGATTTTTGTACAGTACTATTTTGCGTGCGTTCAATTCGATCATCTTGAAGGACTCGTCTTCAAATTCTGTAATTAATATGCTAATGTTATTTACAGTTTGATTAGCGTTCAATGGCAATTAGTAGGCCCTAATGGCCCTACTTTAGTATCTGAAAAGTTGGGCTATCAGACAATTGGACTTTTCTAAGGAACAACTTGTACTTGGAACAGTTGGACATAAGACATTATCAGTATGGTAGAATTGTTTCAATGGTAATTAGTAGGCCCTAATGGCACTACTTTAGTGTCTGAAAAGTTGGGCTACAGAAAATTAGACTTTCCTAAGGAACAACTAACTAGTTGGACATAAGACATTTATCAGTATGGTAGAATTGTTCTTCTTTTGTAATCATATCAGTAAAGTAAAAGGTAAATAGCCCGAATAAAGGTTTTTATAGGACCTTACAATAAATTAGATATATGAAAACTGCATGGTAGGTACTTATAGTTTAGTTTAATGTTTATAATAAAATAAGACCATTATTCGCAAACACTAAAAAGTATATAGTAAAAAGTATAATAAAAGTATATTAGTATCTAAATAGTAATCGTACTGGAATATATTATAGTATACTTTTTAACTAAATAAGACGCGAGCGGAGACGCAAGTAAAAGCTATAGTTTCTTAAAATATACTACGTATATCTAGTTGAATCTTAACCTTAAAATCTAAAAATGATTCTTTTATATTATTATGTGGATAGCGATAAAACAAATATAAATTAATATATAAAAAGGTTTAATCAGGATATCACGTGGTTAACAAAATGGTAACAAAAAAAATTACTTGGTGTGAAAATGTTGGTAACAAGTTTTTCCTTTACGCAAGCACAGCGGGACACGACAAATATTGCAATTCCAAACGACGTGTATGAGCGTTTTTTGTACTGCATTTGGCGCATCTCCTTGATGTGCCTCGTTCTGGCTGATGACGACTGCTCTTAGGGCGGATCTCTTTAGGCACTGTAGGCTTATGGTTTTTTATTATAACAGGCATGGAGAAGTAAATTCTGGACTGCGCGGACTGTCCAATGAACCAATGTTTACTTCAGCTAATACAGGATATAAATAAATAAATAAAGCTCTGCGGTTAGCTACTGTAACCACCTGATTAAATATGTGATATAAAAACAAAATAAATTCATAACAAGTTTTTGCTCGCGATTTCGCTCCTCTCTCTTTGCCTTCACATCGATCAAAGCAGTCATAATAAAAATTGATTACATACCTTATTTAACAGATTGTTTCCATACACTGATACGAAACTTTTGAACACTAAATAATAATAACTTAAATAAATAAATAATGCTGGACAATCCACACAGCATCATCTAGCCCAAGGTAAGCTGCTGTTAAACAGAGCTGTATTATGGGTACTAGATGACTGATATATATTTAATACAATACAATACATAGATAGATATTTTTTATTATACATAGAAAACACCCAGAACACCCGGAACAAATATTTGCAGATCCTACAAACATTTGTCCCAAGGCGGGAATCGAACCCGCAACCTCTGCGTCGCAGGCGGACCTTTGCCCACCGCGCCACCAGCGTGGTCGTCAAATAATTGCCTGACAACGGCGGTTACCGGAGGTTTTTTAATATTGACAAGAAAATAACTTTAAGACGGCGTAAATTATACCACATATATGTGGATAATATCTCTAACCACTGAACCTGAAAGAGTTAAAGTTAATAATATTCCAAAAATGTATCCCTTAACCGGGACTTAAACCCACATCTGACACCCTAGAGTGCATGCGTTACACATTTATAATTATACATCAAACTAGCTTTTAATACTAATATTATACCTACTCTATTGTATCACTATTTATTATCATACTATTACAATGGGTATTACAATTTACAATACAAAGTTTTTGTTACTCATTTGTCAGGTTCCTTGTGTCTCAGCGACATTACAACTAAGATAATTGTTTCATATGTCACCTTCATCAACTCCGAACTATTCAATTGGCCTTTCGCTTTGGCCATTTTGTTTTTAAGAACTGCCTCATACTGCTTTGGAAAATGTTCCTTAACCTTATTCGTCAATGTCTCTTGGTGAATTGGTTGAAGACTTATATCTACACCTGCAGAGTGTTCGTTTAGATTCATGTTACTTATGTCGTTATACAGAGTGTCTAGGAGTTCGTTGTTCGATTTTTCATTGGGTATGCTTTCTAGAGCTTGCTTCACAGAACCAAGATCAAGGAATTCATCTTCAGCGTGAGATTCTGATGACGTAGTCGCGGAAGTCAAAGCTAGGGATGCGAGAAGGCGTTTGAAAATCGAAAGAACTGAAAAGTAAGTTTTTGTTAAAGTAATTAGAATAAATCGTAGGTACTCATAAAGATAAATAAGATTTGTGTTCTAATTTTATTTTTTAAATTTTACTTTTTATAGTGATTGCCACGTTTGTTTCAATTAAAGACTCTTTTTTTTAATATACCACAAAGGTGTGTTGTGTTCAGTGTGTTGGAACAAAAAAGGTATTTTTGTTTTCAATATATTATAATTTTTAGATCTATTAATTAAAATATTTCATCTAGATTAAACAAATTCCTTAAAGGTGTGCCTCATCTTAGACCACACCATCACTTACCATCAGGTGGTAGTGGTGAAACGCTTGTTATCATCAATAAAAACATGGTTGAATTCCGACTGTCAGCTCAAAGGCCACTTAATCAAGAATTACCATTCTACCCTAGACGATTACGTTGAGCCTGCAGAAGAACTCACTAAGGATCACAAACTTCCATAGTCTAATGGAAGATGTCAAATGGACCGATCGATGTAGGCACAACCTAATAAAATGGGGATACTCCGACCAAGTGACCGTCACATCGTGACATCTAAACTAATATTATAAAGAGAGAAGATTTGTATTTTTGTTTGTTACGAATAAACTCAAAAACAACTGGTCCGATTTCAAAAATTCTTTCACCATTACAATGCTAATTTATCCCTGAGTAACATAGGCTACATTTATTACTAGCGACTCGCCCCGGCTTCGCACGGGTGCTCAAGTTTTGATTGCACCCGTGCGATGCTGGGGCAGATCGGCTAGTTCTTTTATAAGACACCATGGTGGCGCCACCAGCGGGTGATTCAGTCACCCTCACTAAATTGGTTGCGCAATCAAGCGGACATCGGGTGAGGGATCCTCCAAACAGTCCTCAAAACACAAAATGTCAACAAAATGTATGCAGACATTTTGTTGACTTGTGACCCGGTGACGCTACTAGTAAAATAAGAGTAGTAGAGTTCTCTGTGATAGACCATACCTATTTCTGCCGCCAAGCAGTATTGCTCGCATTGCTGTGTTCCGGTGTGAAGGTATGGTTTCTGGTGCAATTACTGGCACATGAGGCTTTCGATCTTAGCCTCAAGGTGGCAACCCGCGGGTGCTGCCTTAACCGCTTACCATCTTGTGGGCCGTACGCTTGGTTGTCACTTCAGTTGTATAGAAGAAAAAAAAAGATTAATATCATGCCTGCAGAGCCCAAACTCCTGTTCTATTAGTCAGGTCACATCACACACATCACACACGCCGTCAACACTGCTAAGTTCATTTTTTTTTTTTTTATTGGTTATAGGCAAGCGTTTGACCACCACCTCACCTGATGGTAATGGTGTGGTCGATGATGGAGCACGCTTGCCTAGAAAGGACCTGTTCACTATGGCCTTGAAGACTCCTAAATTGTATTGGCAACGAATGAGTTCTGGGCAAATAAAATATATTACACTAGCAGTCCGTTCCAGCTTCGCGCGGGTGCAATCAAACCGCACCCGTGCGAAGCCGGGGCGGGTCACTAGTAATAAATATAGCCTATGTTACTCAGAGATAATGTAGCATTCTAATGGTGAAAGGAAATTTCAAATCGCTCCAGTAGTTTTTGAGTTTATTCGTAACAAACAAAAATACAAAAATACAAATCTCTCCTCTTTATAATATTAGTATAAATAAATAAATAAATAAATAAATAAATAATGCTGGACAATCCACACAGCATCATCTAGCCCAAGGTAAGCTGCTGTTAAACAGAGCTGTATTATGGGTACTAGATGACTGATATATATTTAATACAATACAATACATAGATAGATATTTTTTATTATATATAGAAAATACCCAGAACACCCGGAACAAATATTTGTAGATCGTACAAACATTTGTCCCGAGGCGGGAATCGAACCCGCAACCTCTGCGTCGCAGGCGGACCTGCGCCCGCTGCGCCACATCGGTCGTCGAATAAGAAGTATAGAAGTATAGATGGAACCATCGACACGAAGAGATCAAGAATTGAACTATATTCTAAAATAATTTCCATCAGCAGTTCGAACTATCTGTGTAGGTGGATGGGTATGTTCTAGAACAGCGTCCACTAAACATCCTTTATCGTCTAACCTCAGTTTAGCGGGACATGTCTTTTTCTTTGAACAGTAGAGGTATCTCCGATAGTTTTTGGGACCGACGAAACAGAACGTATACTTCTGATAAATGCCTACAAGTTTACCGTTAACAGTTATTATCTTTACTTGCTCCGCTGAAAGAAAATACAGCTAATTTAATTTCATCATCATAACAGCCTTCTAATGTTCCCACTGCTGGGACACTGGCCTACTCTCAGGCGACCCAATGCGGATTGGAGGATGTCACATGTCTTTCGAATTATTAGTTCTTGGACACGCCGGTTTCCTCACGATGTTTTCCTTCACCGTATGAGAGCACTGGCATTGCGCACATAAATTTTTCGAACAGAAAAATTCATTGGTGCACGACCGGGTTTGAACCCACGACCTTAGGATCGGAAGGCGGAGTCACTACCACTAGACCACCGGTGCTCTTCTGTAATTAAATTTACATCAGACTAATTATAAATGCGAAAGCTTTGGACAGATGAATGGATAGGATAGATTGGATGGATTTTAGTTACTCAATATATGTACGTAATTAGGTATTAGTAAATAAATAAATAATAAATAATGCTGGACAATCCACACAGCATCATCTAGCCCAAGGTAAGCTGCTGTTAAACAGAGCTGTATTATGGGTACTAGATGACTGATATATACTTAATATACAATAATACATAGGTAGATATTTTCTATTATACATAGAAAACACACAGAACACCCGGAACAAAAATTTGCAGATCCTACAAACATTTGTTCCAAGGCGGGAATCGAAACCGCAACCTCCGCGTCACAGTCGGAACTTCGCCCACCGCGCCACATTGGTAGTAGGTAATAGGTATGTATAATTTTTGTATGTAAGTGTATCTTAATATGTATTTATTGTAATATTATATTATTATAAAAAGAGTCTATGTATAAGTAAAGTAGGTCTATTAACCGTTATGTTAAAATTCAAATAAGTACTTATCTCTTTATTCAATAAGTTACCAAATTTTATGTGCACTACCTACATATTATGTATCTTTGCTACCCACAGGTTAACTGGTAGATAATGCTGTCTAGCATTAAGTTCGCCTTTGTAAGCGTATTTTAAGTTGTGCAATAAAGTATTTTATATCTATCTATCTATCTACGTATTGTAATTATGTAAGTATGTAGGTAAGTACATATTTTTGTTTATTTTTAGTAAATAAAAAAAGATTGATATACCTAAATAACCTATATTAAATTTATAAACACAATCGTTAACACTTTGATCAATCATATAATCTTATGAGTTCCAAGAATACTTAATACTTGAATGAAACTGAAAATAATTTTATTGAATTAAATAAATAATGCTGGAGAATTCACACAGCATCATCTAGCGCCAAGCTAAGCAGAGCTTGGGTTATAGGTGCTAGATGACTGATAAAGGTACTTAATACAAGACAATACAAGGATTCATATTTTTTATTATACATAGACATACCCAAGACACCCGGAACAAATTTTTGCAGATCGTACAAATATTTGTCCCGAGGCGGGATACCACAACGGATATGCAACCACCGCATCTCAGGCGGACCTTCACCCGCCGCGCCACATTGGTCGTCGTTAGAAATTTAAAGTTATAATTTTACATAATGCCCATTTGCAGTCCTGAGCAATTTTATTGGGGGATGTGTATGCTCTGCAACCACTTCCACCAAATCCCCAGAATCGTTGAGTTTCAGCTTCGCATGACAATTTGAAGACAGCCTTTTCGAGCAATAGAGGTAACGCTTCACATTCTTTGGTCCGAGAAACGAGAAAGTGTGGTTACGGTATAAGGCCAATGTGCGGCCGTTTACCGTTATCATTTCATAGGACTCTGGAAAAATTATGTGGTTCGATTAAATTCATCGCGACATTTCTAATGTTCCCACAGCTGGGACACCGGCCTACTCTCGGACGACAGTGACTTATAATACAATGCAGATTGTCTTTCGAATTTTTTGCCTTGGACATTACGGTTTCCTTACATTGTTTTTACTTACCGTAATATAAGAGCACTGGATATAATATCTAGTGGTGCACTACCGGTTTTGAACTCACGACCTTAGAATCAAAAGTGGAACTATCGCTAGACCAGTGAATACCATCATCATCATCATATCAGACAAAAGACATCCATAAGAGTTACAAGGAAAGACAGTAGCCCCTAAAATGACAGTTTCAAAGAATAACTCGTCACGGTCAATGTAAGCCAAATATAATACGTAATGGTATTCCCGCGAACTGCATAATTTTCAAAGATACACTTTTTTATTGCACACTTAATTAAGTATTTAGATTTATTTTAGATACAAAATCAGTTACAAACTAAAACATAAATAACAATATATACAGTAAATATTATTATAATAATATAATACATTATTTAATAAGAAATAAACATTGTTCAGACATCATTTTGATTTCGTTTTGATTAATTTTACATTGCTGTTAAACTTAAATGGTCCAGCGAGCTTAGCTGCAAAGCATAATTTTGATTAATAACCTTCACTGAAGAGAAGAAAACTTAGGAGTTAGGTACAATAAAGTTTTTTAAAAAAAGTAACCTTTTTTTGGAAATAAATAATTTTTTTATTAATTATTTATTTATTTATTTTATCTCTGAGAGTATGTGACTATAATAACTATTTGTTTGTTTGAGTTTTCTAACCTGTTTTATTTAACTTTGTTTTACTAACTTTAATGTAATCCCCCAATGAGCTGCGAACATAGTTAGGTGCGGTGTGCGTATGCTGAGTGTAACAAAATGTCATCTCTCCTTTCGTGTTGAATCTTATATTTGCTTTGCACATGGAGCTTTTCTTCTGGGAGCAAACCAGGTACCGCTGGGTAGTACCGAGGAAAGAATATGTGTAGTTTTTAAACATCAGGATTTTACGGTTGCCTGTTATACTCATCACCTTGAAGTCTTCACAATGTTTGAGGCCTGTCACCAATTATAATTATCAGTAGAGCTATTTAGCAAGAGACTGAGAAGACTAGTAGAGTTCTTTGTGATAGAACTCGTCCGGGGAAGGGCTACCACCATACCTATTTCTGCCGCCAAGCAGTAATGCTCGTATTGCTGTGTTCCGGTGTGAAGGGTATGGTTTCCGGTGAAATTACTGGCACATGAGGCTTTCGATTTTAGCCTCAAGGTGGCAACCCGCGCGTGATACTTCTGGTATTGCAAGCGTCCATAGGCTGCGGTAACCGCTTACTTGTGGGCCGTACGCTTGTTTGCTACTTCAGTTGTATAAAAAAAAAAGACTGTGTGGGTTACCACCGCAGTGTCAGATATTAAGCATTACTGTGTTGTGATTTGAGGGTACTGTATTATGTGAATAAATAAATTACTGGACGAATATAAGGAAGATTTAACAGCTGTGTCTCGGGGTAACTAGCGCAATGCAGTGTCACGTAAAACTTTAAAACTGGAAGCTTTGGGTAACAAAATATTAATTTTTATTCTATCTAGGATTGTTTTATAAGTCAGATTTGCCTAAGAGTTACTTTTAAAAGATGTAGAGTGAAATAAATCAATCTAAGTCTAAGTGACTACCACCATACCTATTTCTGCCGCCAAGCAGTAATGCTCGCATTGCTGTGTTCCGGTTCGAAGGGTATGGTTTCCGGTGAAATTACAGGCACATGAGACTTACCATCTAACGTCTCAGGGTGGTAACACGCAAGTGATATCTATGATGTTGCATGCGTACATAGGCTACGGTAACCGCTGACCATCATGTGGGCCGTACGCTTGGTTACCACTTTAGTAGTATAAAAAAAAAAAAAAAAAAAAAAAGTCAAATGGCTAATAAAAAAAATTATACTAGTTGGTTATTTGATTTATTTATTTGTAGAATATTCTAATTAACTGCAGGTGTTTAATAACTACCTTTAACTACCTTATACAATAAAACTCCGTTACCAGACATACTAACTAGGTCTAGAGTTACTATTACTAATTAATAAAATAAAATAACTACATTTCAATAACAAATACAAATTACTAAACATATTAAATATTAAATGCAAAAGTTTAAATCTAAAACTACGTACGTATATAAAATTGAATAGACTAGAAGTCAAGTGATTGATTTTTGCTTTTTATATTTTATCTGAGATCAATATTTACTTAGTAAGTAAGTTCATATGAGTTAGTTCATAGAGTGGCCAATACTTACTAAATACTAAGTTTAACTATATCAACTAATTAATACTACTACTTAATACTTCGTTAAAAGTAATATCGGCGACGACTTGGCACATTTGTTTGATTTATCATATCTCTTCTATCATCATGTCGTACGAGCTATTACGCAACTGAGTTGTAATCCAATTTCAATCAGCAACTCAATAAGCTGTTCATAGTAGAAACCTAGAGAAATCGATTGCAACCCTTTTAAAATTTGCAACCGAATTGCATAACGGAATAGCCCCGCTGAACTAGTTCGGTTTCTTGTTTCTTCGCACAAAACTTTCAGAAAGTAAATGCATAAATCTAATTTCTTGAGCCAGTTCTAGAATAGGGGCCTATAATACTGCTTTACAATATGTTGTAGATACGGCGGTGGTGGATGGTTGTGGTTAACATCACCAGAGATCACTCTACCAGTCAGTGGATCGATCCGTAGCTTAGCTTGGCATTTTCCTCTTAAGCGTCTTGAACAACGAAGATGCTTCCTTGTTCTATTCAAATATGAAAACGAATAGTTTCCATACTTTATGATAGACGTTGTCGGGGATGTTTGAATAACCTCGATATAACTTTCTGTCGACAAAATAATGCTGCTTATTATCATTATCTAGGTAACTGCCATATTATTTTTATAAATATTATTACCTATTAAATAGAATACTCCTTTGAAAGAGGATAGTGGGACATTGCGAAGGAGAGAGATGATTGGAGGGATTTGGGGGAGATCTTGCCCAGCAGTAGGACGAAACAGGTTAAAAAAACTATACAAAAACAGTCAAAAATTTAATGTATTTATTACATATTATAAACTATTTTTGGTTTTTAGATATTTATGGGTAAATTAAAGACACCGAGGCCGACTGAGAAAGCGATGGCGTGACAAACTAGACGTGTCCCACAAAGGCTGGTAAAAGATGGCACAAGACCGGGCTAAGTGGAGATGCATGGGAGGCCTTTGCCCAGCAGTGGAATAGTAACAGGCTCAATAGAAAAATATGGATCAATTCCTGAACATAAACAAATAAAGAATTAGATTATATATGCCTTTATCAGTGCTGATTTAAGTATATCCACCGACCATACTATAGTTCCACACCTTCACTAATTAATCTCGTATTCGGTCTTATTTTCCTAAGCAGTTGTGTCTAGTGAAAATTAATTTTATTTAGAGATCTATTACCGGCAGAATTGTGACAACTAAGCCACCAGACGCCATAAACAAAGTAGTGAAGTGAAATTTATTAACACATTAAAATCAAAATGTAAATTACAAAATACATGTAACATATTTAATAGTTTACTTACATCTCCGGTATTACCTTCGGTAGAAGGCAAATACAGATTTTATTAAACTCGGCAGTAGGAACACGATTTGCAAATTTCAAACGATACGATTTTTTAAACTATCGTGAAAAATAATCATTGAATTTTTAAAACTTGACATTTTTATTATTATATAACGTGACATTATTATTATTATTATGAGCCTGTAGTGTCCCACTGCAGGGCAAAGGCCTCCCTTCCTTCTCTCCAATCATCACGGTTTTGGGCTACTGTGGACCAGTGCTTCAGGTAATAGTCAATTTCTTCCCTCCATCTTCGCCGTGACACACGTGACATACTTCTAATTAATAATTCTAAATTCTTGTTGTGTTCTTATTAATTCGTATTTTTTTATTTAAATTTGTATTTTTGCATGCCGAGTTAAACGGTGAAGTGTTTGACACTTATACTTACGTAAACAATAAGACCTTATGTAACCGTACTTCTAGCAAAATAAATCATTTCATTTCATTTCATTTCAAATTTGTTATTGTCAATAGAACTCTGGATCATTACTTTGCCTACATAGCTTTCTTCTTTGTTTTTTCTTTCTTTCTCTCCACATTTTTCTCTGTATTTCTGCTTCAGCGAGTGTCATATCCTTTATCGCTTTCCTTTTATGTACTTCTTTTAGATACTCAGCAGGTTCATTTTTTATATTAGCTCTATAATTACGCATCCTTTCTGCAGGTGTAAGTCTTATTTTTTTGATGACTAAAACGTAAAAGCATGGTACATAGAGATTATAAATAGAAAAGTTTGTAAAGATGTGTGAGTGAATTCACTGTTGTCACGTCAAGGAATTTCTACCTATAGTCACAACTGTGCCATAGTACCTAATTAGAAGTTCCATGAGTCACGCACGCTCATTCTACACACTTATAATTTAGAACATAAGTTAATATAAGTCTCTTATAAGTGAAATGTAAATTTCTTAAGAGATATAATAAATAACTCTCTAAACCGAAACCGAGTGACTACTATGTTTTGTTACTCAATAACGCCTAGGCTTTGCTGATTTATGAACAGATTTGGATGAAATAGATTCTTGACCTGGAATATCAATTTAAGTTACTTATTACCCCAATTTTTTTACACTACGCATAAAGAGTGTCAAAGTTACTAAAGGAAACAGGCTAGTGAAGAAACAGGAACTTGTTATTGAATAAGAAATAAATAATTTGACAAATGCTTGATTTTATAAAAAAATATGAAGGATAATATAATAAAAAATATAAAATAAACAATAAAATACAAAAATACTATTCGGTTTTAATTATATTATAGATGGAATAAAATTAAAG
The DNA here is from genome assembly GCA_951394395.1 of Colostygia pectinataria. Taxonomy (NCBI): domain Eukaryota; kingdom Metazoa; phylum Arthropoda; class Insecta; order Lepidoptera; family Geometridae; genus Colostygia; species Colostygia pectinataria. Next base: position 2,883,675 of record OX596357.1, on the reverse strand, counting down.
AGGGAATACCACAAACCGAATGGGTTGTCAAATATTTTAGATATTTAAATATAAATGTAATATCAATGACCTATGTATATTGCAGTACATATTTACCCCCTGATAAAATGTAAAAAATATATGAACCATTTCATAACTTATTTCCTATAGAGGATACTATTTAAAATGTCAGTGACTCTTTCAGCAGGGTCACGGACAACTTCCGCTTCTGGAAGTGAGCTGACGTTAAACTTTTCAGGGTTATCCTTTCTATACTGTCTGTAGTAACGTAAAAATTCTGGAATATTTTCTGTAAATAACCAAAAAACATTCTTATTAATTTAATGATTTAATCGATCATATCGAGTGCCCTAACAGTAAATATAAATAAATAAATAAATAATGCTGGACAACCCACACAGCATCATCTAGCCCCAAGGTAAGCTGCTGTTAAACAGAGCTGTATTATGGGTACTAGATGACTGATATATATTTAATACAATACAATACATAGATAGATATTTTTTATTATACATAGAAAACACCCAGAACACTCGGAACAAATATTTACAGATCCTATAAACATTTGTCCCAAGGCGGGAATCGAACCCGCAACCTCTGCGTCGCAGGCGGACCTTCGCCCACCGCGCCACATTGGTCGTCGGATGGAAATGGAACCTACAAACATCAGATGACACAAAAAATGGTAAAAGTAATTGTTATGACGTGTGCCATCACGAACATGTATACAGGGTCATTCATTATCAACCTGACAAACTTATGGGATAGGTTCCACACATTAAAAAAAAAATATGTACCTATAATTTTTTTTTATGTATATTTTGTCTTAAAAATCCCTTTCCGCTCAATTATTATTTATCATTGTTGGGAATCGAGTTAAGCGACGTAATAATGAAATATTCGAGTGTGCGCGCCCCGTAGCGGGTCAAGGACATGCGCAGGTCAAGGACGCGCGGGTCACTGACACGTGCCGAGCGCTGCCTTTTCGATTTCTAACAAGGATAACTAATTATTAAGCAGAATAACGCATATTTTTTATTTTAATATAAAAAAAAACGTTTAGAAAAAAAAAGTACAAGATTTTTTTTTTATGTGTGGAACCTACCCCTTAAGTTTGTCAGGTTGATAATGAATGACCTTATATACGATTTATGCCGTAAATACACGCACACATAGTTTACATAATAACATTCTGAGATAATAAGACAAACGAAACATACGTAATGAGATATTTTATTATCTCACATCAAACATTAAACATTAAAATTAGCTGGCACATTTGACATTTGAATGACTTATCATAAACACTATAAATGATTGTACGTTTCAAACTCTATGTTTCACATAAAGGTAACACATAGATAGGATAAAGACTTATAAATTGTACAATAATCATTATAACATCATTCTAATTAGTTAAGATAATGCACATGCACAATCCTAATGGAAAATAATACGAGAAATTAATTAAGTAATAGAAGATAATAATTATTCTTAGTATTGGTTTCATCCCACCTGGAGCCTACGACTGCGAGGTAAACATTATGAGTAGACACATTATTATTCATTATTATCATGAGGATTATTTCAAAGTTGTGTATGGCGTGTCGTTGCAAAAGTAGCGCAGAAGTTATTAGTGTCAAGAAAAATAGAAGCGGAGAAAGGTAAAAAAAATCATGATCTAAATCAATAACAAATCAATACCACTTTTTTACAATGATATGAGAGCTTATTAATACTGCATATAATTACTATGACATCTAACCACAGAGTAATGAAATAATAATAAATGATCTCCTTCATTCGCTGCAATAGTTGTGATCTTACTGAGATTCCCTTGAACGATACTCACACCTGCTACCTGTACTATTTTTGGTAAAAGCTTCAAATTTATGTGATCGGTTGACATACTATTACTTTATACTTAACTTTTTTAAACATACAGGAACATACATCTTATAAAAATATAACATTTCTAAATCCATGTTGTTTGATCCTGTGTTTTTTTTTAGAGAAAACAACACATAATTTTATTAACTTACATTATCACATTCTCTTGGAGAATCTATTCTATTCTAAATTAATAACAATTGTAGCAGGGCTATGGACATCATTAAAACACACCGTGCACATATACGGTTGGTTGGGGCAAAGATTACAGTAAGTGGTAATTAGGTCGGTATTATCCTGAGCAAAATCAAGCCCTTCTTTCTTCAAATTAGTTCTGAAGCACCGATTACAATATTTCACTGCATCTTCATTTGCTCCTTTTTTAGTTTCCAATCTATGTTTCTCCTCTTCTGTGTTCCGTTTTTCGATATTCTTTTTCGGAGTTATTTTCGGTGACTTTGCTTTTTTTTCTTCTATATGATACTGGCTTAAAATCATCTTTCTGTAACCTGCTATTCCTCCTGTAAAGTTTACACACCTCATTGTAGCGCGCACCATTACTTTGAACTGGTTCAAAATTAGTTTTGTTTTGATGTAATTATAAATGAGATAAATTTAAGATACTTTAACCACCGTTTACACTAACTAATAAATAGGCGCAGGTGATTTGTTAAACCTTTTTATTTCTTTTCATGTACAAATTGAATGTGTATTTTTTCACTATGCATCAAAGTTTTTTTTCCGCGAAGGGAGATTTCTTGAAACTTCGTTAATCTCGTAGACATCTCCTTAGTCGTTAAGTATTCTTCAAAAGCACATCTTGAAAATCGGACTCTTTCGTCTCTAATCTTTCAGCTCATAATGTGGAAACGTATATTTTTTGTTTCATCATTTTTTTTTTATACAACTGAAGTGGCAACCAAGCGTACGGCCCACAAGATGGTAAGCGGTTACCGTAGCCTATGGACGCTTGCAATACCAGAGGTATCACTCGCGGGTTGCCACCTTGAGGCTAAGATCGAAAGCCTCATGTGCCAGTAATTTCAACGGAAACCATACCCTTCACCGGAACACAACAATGCGAGCATTACTGCTTGGCGGCAGAATTAGGTATGGTGGTAGTCCTTCCTCGGACGAGCTCTATCACAAAGAACTCTACTACTCTTAGAGTCATTAGAGTATAGCTGAGTTTACTACAAACATCGGTCTTTTATACCATTTTCCTAATTTCCATCAATTCATTTTTTTTTCTGCTCGGCCCCTGTAACTCTCTAAACATTCACGTTAAAAACGGGTGTATTCACGTATCGGTGCAAAGGCAGTTTTTTCGTAAACTACTTTATTTTCCCGCGAGTGATACCTCTGGTATTGCAAGCGTCCATAGGCTGCGGTAACCGCTTACCATCTTGTGGGCCGTACGCTTGGTTGCCACTTCAGTTAAATAAAAAATAAATAAAAAAAACGTTTTTTACAAGAATAGAACATTGTTATTTTCACGGAGGTATTTTTGTAAACTTTATTTTCTTTTAGACGTCGTGTACCTACCAGAATTTCTAAATTCTTTAAGTACTTATACATGTTTCAATTTTTCAAGTCTTATGTGATTGGTTAAAGGTATGGAGGCGACCACAATAGGTCAGCATGGCCGCAGTATTAATTTAACCACACATATATAAAAAAACAGGTACTTATGTATATATAATGTGTACGACTAGACATGATAATAATGTTTCAAAATGATATATGATTGAATGAAGATTTTTTTTTTACTAATAATTTATATACCTATGTAATTTTAACCAAGTGCCCGCTAGCAGTCCTTATAATATTAGGCGGCGGGTGATTATGACCGGCGATTTCATCAATAAATATCCTATCTTTAGTAGTGATTACTCGCGCTTGGCACTTGAAAAATGCTCGTTTAGAACAGTACCACCTCGTAGTTCCATGCATAAGGGCGTATGTATTCCCTTTGTAGTACAGCAGATCCTTTCCACGTCTAGTCGGTATGAACTCTAGTACACCTGAAAATCGACGACGAGTGTTATCGTACTAATATCTACTACTAATCACACTAGTACACTATTATTACTAAATACATAGTCCTGGTACTCATAAGTAAGCAGCTTAGCGCTCAGCATAGGTAGCGTACTAAAATTTGCAATGCCTGAAAAGGGCAAAAAAAAATGCTGGACAATCCATACAGCATCATCTAGCCCAAGGTAAGCTGCTGTTAAACAGAGCTGTGTTATGGGTACTAGATGACTGATATATACTTATTACAATACAATACATAGATAGATATTTTTTATTATATTATATATAGAAAATACCCAGAACACCCGGAACAAATAATTGTTCGAGTAGTGTGGAACCTACCCCTTAAGTTTGTCAGGTTGATAATGAATGACCGTGACTTGGCACATAAGCTATTTTCTAACCCGGAAAAATAACGGTTTCTGTAAGATAGCATATAAATACGGTAGAACCGCTAAAGCTAGTTTTTAATAGGCCTGTAAATAATGCAAGAACTCAATGTGGCCATAGTCCATAGTGCATAGTTCATACTCTATATGATATGTAGAGTATGAACTAATATAATGACCATAGAAAATCCTATTCAGGCGGTTGTAAGAAAAAACGATTAGAAATCTCACTTAAAACCATGTTTTATGATTCTTTGATTGCCAAACTTTATTCAAAACAATTAACTATTTAATGCGATTTACGATTTTTTAAAACCATAGTTCATAGTATTATTTTCATGTAACTTGTGAATGTCAACACAACTTCGTGTTTAGAAGTCAGGTCAGTTTTAATAAAATTAGTTTAAATAAGACAGTATTTTAAAAAGTATGATTTATAGATTTTTACGAATGTATCGTCATTTTATTACATGTCACAATTATTACATATTTAAAGCATAACCCTGTTTAAAGGAAGACTTTTTATTCAACAATCAACAACAATAAAACAATTCTAAACTGTTTTTTGATTATTGTTTTTCAATCTTTACTTGAAACATGCTTCACCGTATGAGAGCACTGGTGGTCTAGTGGTAGTGACCCCGCCTTCCGATCCTAAGATCGTGGGTTCAAACCCGGTCGTGCACCAAGAGATTTTTCTATTCGAAAATTTAAGTGCGCAGTGCCAGTGCTCTCATACGGTGAAGGAAACATCGTGAGGAAACCGGCATGTCTAAGAACTAAAAATTCGAAAGACATGTGCTATCCACCAATCCGCATTGGATCCGCGTGGTGGATTTAAGACCCAATCACTCTCGCCTGAGAGTAGGCCAGCAGTCAGCCAGAGTGTCCCAGCAGTGGGAACATTAGAAGGCTGTCATGATGACTTGAAACATCTTTAAAATCGCAGATGCACAAATTAGTAAGATCGTTCACATCAGCGAAATGTATTTTCTGGTGTCTTATTGTTGGTTTCGGTGATTATGTAATTCAGTTCCAATTAATTTCACTGTTTTAATCAAAACTGTCAGCAACGGCTTATTGACAAGAACGGGTCGTGAGTTCGAAAGCGGTTGTGCACCATGCATTTTTCTGTTCGAAAAATGTGCGAATTGCTCTCATACGATCCGCGTGGTGTATCAAGACCCAATTACTGTCACTCGAGAGCAGGCCAGTGTCCAAGCTGTAGGAAGATTAGAAAGAGAGAGAATGATTTTCTTCATTCAACTTTTCGATTCTTTTTCACAGGCACTTCATGATAATGCTTTCCCTCCATCGACAGTATGAACTCTCCTTTGTTATCCATAATGACTTTTGCCTTGCATCCGTTCTTCCTCTGAGAACAGTACCAGAGCCGCTTATACTTCTGCCGGTTCTGGGAAAAGGTATAACCGTGTAGTACCAGGAGTTTGTTCTTAAAACCGGATGGTATGTAGTAAGGCTCTGCAATACGAAAGCTAAGGTGAAAAATAATACAATAATTTATATAAATGCCAAGAACGACGTTGAGCGTAAGAAATTTATAACTGAACTGTCCTACGTCAATGAACCGTTGATCAATTAGAAAAAAATAGTTAACAGAGGTTTGGTACGTTTATTAATTTTTTCCTCTGAATGCAACTTTTAGTTGTTTTGTGATTTGTCTATCAGGATGATAATAAAAAACAGCTTGATAATCTACTGTTGAAGAAACTCTGATGCAGGATACTTCAAGCTTATATATCCTTTGCTCGTTTTAATCAGTTTTGGCGGTGCATGATTATGTATAGTGTTCACAATCTGGACCTCGCAGCCAAACACCCTCAGTCGAGCTTGACAGCCTCGCTTGATCCTGCTTGAGCACCGCAGATATTTCCTTCTAGCATCACTGAAGGAGTAGGTGAATCCTTTGTATAGCATCAGTGACCTTCCGCCGACTAAATCTATAGTTTGTATAGTATCTATGAATAAGAAAAATACATGGATTATATGAACTTACAATATGGTTAGTTTAGATTCTGTTCGCAGCTAATTTTTCCTAAGTGTTTTGTTAATCTAAAAATAATCAGTTATTTTATAACAAGCTTTTTGATAGTTTATCAAACAAAAAGTTTTAAAATTTGCCATCTTTACATGTTTTATATTTTGTTTATAACTTGTCGTCTGTCCCTTTGTATGTATATATATATATATTATACGCTATCTTTTAAACTACGTAACGGATTTTATTGTTATTTTCATTTATAAATAGAGTGGTTCTAGATGAAGATTTACTATACTATAGTCTAATCTCTTGTACAAACCCGGGGTGGGTCACTATAACATAGTGTAAGGAGTACTGGTGTCGCTAGATGGCGGTGTGCTGTAAATAAGGTGCGGCGCGCAATACGCATGCTCGGTCGTGTTACCTGGGCAACGGAAGAACGAAGATGTCAGGGAGTGTGATCGTTGACTCCGAATAATTGTGGTCTTGGAAAATATATCTTGTGTAGTATTAATGTAATAGTCTTTCTATAAAACCCCCTCTAATAATAGATACAACTATGAAACCTTCACAGAGTCCAGAGCTTGTGCGCCTATACTGCGGTGGTTCGTGCGTGTGATCAACGTTAGCGAATATTATAAATCCTGATTCAATCTTAACCCTAGCTTTACACCCTGTTTTCTTCTTCGAGCAGTAGTACAGTCGATCCGAGTTCATCCGGGCGAAAGTGTAACCTCTGTACAGAAGCAGCATGTTTTTATGACCGATGTTTATGAAGCTGTACACTGAAAAATGACGAGACGATCAAGTCCTTATGTTTAGCGCCTCTGGTGACCTTACTATTGAATCCAATGAAAAATCCAATCTAATTACAATTGAAATCTAATTATAATTTACTGCTTGCAATTTTGGTCCGTAATGGATTAGACAATTTTAATTCTAAGCGGAGTTTAGTTCACTCAATATCTTGAGATTAATTTGACGCTAATATTTGGTCAAATTAATCGTACTTATTTAAATTTAAATTAGGATTGGATTAGAATTGTCATTTGAAGAGTAAGGCCCGTGACTATAACAGTTGCAGTGTCTCCCAAAATTTCAAGGACAAAACACAGCAAAACAAGTGTGTACGGTTAGACGTACTAGTAGACGTACGCGTAAACGCACGCATAGACGTACACGTACTAATGCGTTGTTATGTTTGGAACTCTAAGAGACATAGTACATCGTTTGCGTGACGTGCACATAGACGGAATGCGTGATAGCTCCCAGTGCACGTAATACGTGACAGATTCCAAGTGACAAAACGCTTTACCTAGGCTGCGTATCCTAGGTAGAGCGGAGTCAACATCGCATTATGTAAGGCATGCAATGACGCTAGTTTTTAAATCGTAAGAAAGTAAAATTTTAGCATTGCATAACAATATTTATTTTTTAGACCAATTGCGATTCGTTTAAATTAATTTTAAATATTATAAAGGCCATGACAGGCCTTTAGACGGCCTAAAAACTTTGTCACCAGAGTTGACCACTGACTCATATGAACTTACTTACTTTTATATTATAAAAGCTTTATATAGTATAATTACAATTTACCATGCTTACGAAGACAGATAGTCATACCGTGGACTGTACGTTGAAGCATCCGTTTTTTTAAATAATGACATAACCCACAAAAGTTTTATTAGTAAGATGACTACCATTGCTCTCTGTTAAAGACTTGGCCCTCCTGGTAGTGATATCCAAATAGATTTTGCCGTGCCTCTAATATGTGATGTCATAATCGTGTAATAAACAGGTTCACACGTGGAACTGCCGTAAATTCACCTTCATTCATAGCTTTAAGACATTTCAAAATGATCCTTGTTATATTAATGAATAAAAATATTTTGACTTTGACTTTTTTTAATGTGTATGATCGGTATTGGCTTTTATAATTGTGCCTTCGATCATCATTATCCTGGCTTTGCAGCCGGTCTTCTTCTTGGAGCAGTACCAGTGCCGTTCGGAGTGCTGCCGTGCGAAGGTGTAACCACCGTATACAAGAAGCCTGTTCTTCAAAGGTCCAGGGATGAAGTAATACTCTGGAAAAGAAGAGTAGTGTAACTGCTTATATAGGTCCCAAACGCATTGCCTTTTTTGTATAGTCGAAATGAGTGAATGGTGAATTAGAATAGTCTGAACTATATTTACTGAATTGAAGAGGCCCTTGTATTGATGTCATCTTCATCATTGGCCTAGCTAGGTTATAGAACATTATTAACAAATTAATGAACCCAGGGATTTTACTGATCCTTCGGTATTGATGTAGTTCCTTTATAATTATAAACCTTTTAAAATATCTGCTTGCTGCACTTGCAAAGAAATACTGAATTGAACTTTTATATGTCAAGTACATAAACATACTAGGTACTTGTTTAATTTATTTATTATTTCACATGTTTATTTATGCGAATTTTAAACGTTCTAAATAAAAATAATCCGTAAAAAATATATTTTTATGTGCTGAATCTTTTCCTTGAATATTACTAAACTTGAATTAAACCAACCTTACCAAAACTAAGATAGTAGATTGATTCAGGCACAGAACAAGTCGATGTGTCCTGAAGATGTTCCGTGGGAAACACATGTCGATATTATTTATTTTAAGGGTAACTGATAGTATAATAACTCCCAAAGACTTTCCGCAGTATGCTTACACCGAATACTGCAATACTTTGGCCATATCGCACGCAGAAGTTCCGACAATCTGGAGTGCCTAATTGTGACGGATAAAGTAGAGGTAAAAAGGCCTCGAGGTAGAAGCCCCAAACGATGGACCGACCAGGTATCAGACCAGGTACACTTAGAGATACCAGTTAGTGCGGCTCTCCATCAGGCAGCAGATAGAAACAGATGGAGACAAATGGTTAACAAACTGCATCAAAGGAGTCACGATCTTCAGCAATGAACGAACGACGGAGGTGGAAAGGTAACTAATGGTGTGAACTGTTACTCATGTAACTCATTAGTTATATAAACTAGTTGATTTTTATATAAACGCCTTGCGAGACTATGTACTTAGGAGGTTCGTGATTATGCTGATTATCAGCGAATGTAACCTGACTCCGATCATGATTTAGATATATCCTGGCTTTGCAGCCTTTTGCCTTTTTCGAGCAGTAGAAGTTCTTCTGGCCCATTGGCGCAAACGTGAACTTATTAACCATCAGAAGTTTCTTATTTCCTGGTGTGTTGATGAACTTTACGTCTGAATCTGAAATTAGTAAAATTTGCCAAACTGATTCATCTATATCTATACTACTACTAATAATATAACGAGTAAATATTTGTATTCTTGTATGTAACGAAAAAAACGATTTTAAAAATTCTTTCTTTATTATAATGTTACATTATCCCTGAGTGACATAGGCTATATTTGATGTCCACCGGTGCAAAGCCGTGTCAGGCCGCTAGTAATATTAGATTCAAAGTCTATATAGCGTTGTTTATTTATATGTATACATTAAATAATGATCTTTAGATATGTAATTGTAGAAATATCATACTACAAAGAAAACATCATGCAATAATTGTGTATACACATATGTATGGTAGGTACTGCCGACGGATCTCGGCGGTTGTGAAGTTAGCCGTTTCGATACGTAATGGAGCTTTTTCGAACTAAATTGTCTTAGAGCATCACAAAACGGCGAACTTCACGCTACTGGCCGATATTTGTCAGCAGTACTACACCATTTATTGCATGAGTGCTCGTGACGTAGCTGGCTAAGTTGTTCTTAACAGATCAACGAAGTTAAACACTGTTCCGCGTAGCCATCGTTTGGAGGGGTGACCGCCAATGGCAATTTCAACTGAGTGATCCCGTGCTTCGGAAAGCACGTTAAGCAGTCGAACCCTGCTTTTTCAAATATGTTAGGCCATAACACAGGCCTTCAGGCGGCCTAGAAACTCTGTCACCAGAGTTGGCCACTGACTCATACGAACATACTTTTTATTGCATGATAAGGTGGTACTAATAATATACCTAATGCAAAAAGTATTTTAATTAGAATAGCACTGGATGAATATTCTGTATATATACACTTGGGTGATTCTCAGAAGGTATTAATAAATTCACATTTCCAATTTTTTTTGACAATTCTTTCACAGACATTCTGTGTTGTATGGACACGCCCTCGATAAATCAAATGATCTAATGTTATCTTAAAATATTTATTTCTGACGATAACTATACAAAATCACATATAACGTACTATAGCATCAAATTGCAGTAGTAAACATTTCATAACAGCAGGGCTATTATGTAATTAGGCTGCAATCAGTTTCACTAAGTATTTAAATATTTTTTTGCATATTTAGTTTAAATATGAAAGCCTATTAAGGGGGCGAATGCGCTAAACTTCTAGCCCATTTTTTAAATCCTATTGACCGTATTTAATTTAAATTAAAATGTATGTCAAAGAAATAATAAGCTTCTATTCATAATGGCCATTCGTCTGACGCTCTACGCCTGTTCATAAAAGATATAGTGTTACACAAAGCATTAAGGATTCAACTTTTGCAAGACACTTTATTGGCTTATCACACCTGGACATAGTTGAGACATAGTTACGTAGTACTAATATCTGTTCTGTGACATAGTTGTTAAGTCTTATTCGCCAGCAATTTCATATTCATAGCAATTTCTTGCTATAGTGTTCTTTAAGCACAAACACAGATGCTTACACTACTTGGAGCTTACACTACTTACTATACTTGGAGGTAGAATATCAGACCCAATAAGAAATACTTTTATGGCGGTTATCGATTCTGCGAGCTATATGGCTTTTTTTATTATTTTTTTTATGTCAGCAAGTGACAAGACAACTAAGGCGCCTACCTGATGTTAAGCACCACGCCTGACTATTACAGGTGCAGTGCCACCCAAAATAAAAGTTTTTGAGTGTTTGGGTGGCACTGCACTGCGCTTATCACCCCGAGACATTGTTGTTAAGTCTCTTTCGCCCAGTAATTTTACTTGCTACAGTGCCCTTCAAACCTAAACACAGTAATGCTTGCACACTACTGCTTAGAGGTAGAACATCTGACACTGCGGTGGTACCCACCAAGACGGACTCTTGCCGAAGAGTCCTACCACCAGGCCTGCCCACTGCCACTTTAACTTACTTATTCTAAGAGCTATGGGGGTGACATTAGTTCATCTATAGGTTCCCTAACTTAACTTGACATAAAACCCTTTTGCCATAACATATACTGGAGGTTCGTGGTCGTGTTCGTTGACAGCAAATGTTACAGTTGTTTGATTCTGGTTTAGGAATATCCTCGCTTTGCAGCCTTTAGCTTTCTTGGAACAGTAGTAATGTCCAGGTGTTGTTGGCGCAAATGTGTATTTGTTGACCATAAGAAGACGTTTCTTAGCAGAGGTGTTGATGAATCTTATGTCATTTGTGCCTGTAAGATATATTTTATTATTAAAAAGTAACTTAGCATCAGTTAGTGACCAATTCGGTAGATCTAAATGGGTTACTGACTTCAAGTCGCTAGCGACTTTGGTAAAAATTATAAATATTATCCAATAAAGCTTGGTTTATAATTCTTTGAATTTGATTGACTGACTTTTGGCTTTTAAATCGGATTTGCTAGCAATATAGCAGTAAATCGATGGACCATCTGTTGACAATCTAGTTTTTAATACTATGGCCACATTGAATTTCTATGTCGGTCATATTATCATATACGAGCAAGAAAATAATATTACAAAAATATTGATTCAAAGATATTTATCTAAAGAAGATAGCTTAGGATGTTAACAGAAGTAAAAATATAAATAGCTAGTGAACCTGTACGTCATTGTATGAACATCATCATTATCACGTGCGCCAGGAGACGTACACAGCTGGACACCTCTTTCTAATAGTGCAACTCTTAGCTGTACATAACCTTTGACGACTGATGTGGCGCAGCGGGTGCAGGTCCGCCTGCAACACGGAGGTTGCGGGTTCGATCCCCCCCTCGGGTCAAATGTTTGTGCGATCTACAAATATCTATCTATTTATTGTATTGTAATGAAATGTTTGTAATGAATAAAAATTTACCCATAACACAGTTCTGTTTAACACCAGCTTACCTTGGAGCTAGATGATGCTGTGTGGATTGTCCAGCATTAATTATTTATTTTATTTATTTATTTTACAAAGATCCAGACATCACATCCAGACAGACATCGAGGTCAGTCGCTGACTAAACCTAAATCTTGAGGTAGAATCCTTTCGTCAGGACATAGACCGGCGGATTGTGGTTATGATTAACATCAGCGAAAATAACCTCATCATCTTTGTTGAGGACGACCTTTGCTTTGCATCCTTTAGCTTTACTCGAGCAGTAGTAGCGCCCCGGGTGTGTCGATGAAAAGGTGTACTTGTTGACCATCAAAAGCTGCTTTTTCAAAGACGTGTTGATGAATTTTATATCGTATTCTCCTGCAATAAGCTTTCTTATTCAATTTTACAAATTTATTTATCCTTTGAAAAATTACATGTACTTTGTTAGCTCATAAAATAATGCTTATTTATTGTAAATACTGCTTGAAATTTTAATTAATAATGAAGATGACATATTTAGTTTTGTTCAGCTGAATCAAACATAAGTTAACGATGACCCTCATCAGATCTAGCATGAATTTGTACAAAAATAAACTTTAATTTAAGCTACGTTCTGTGCGTAAATAAAAATTGTTTTAATACGTCGTGTCTTGTATCATTTTTCATCATTTTCTACTTAAAATACTTACTTAATTTTATAATGCTATATACAATAGTTTAACTTATTACTGATTGTAGCTTAACAAAGAGAGATCTACAAATTTTTAAGATTGCTCAAGTATTATTTAATCGTCACTAATTATTTATGCCTGCCATTTGTTGAATAAAGACATAATAATTACCCACAGGTCACGCCAATCATCTAACATCGGTTATTTACCTGATATTAATCGGCCAACAATGAAACAAAGATTTCTAGGTTTCGACTTAAAATTTTGTGAAATTCGTATTATGAATGACATTCACACAATCGATCTCAAAGACGGCACGTGACATAAAATAAACTGTGTGAAACTATTTGCTATGTTGCTTCTTGATTTCCGTTCCGAAGTCCGGATAGACATTTTCATGGTAAGCCAGCTGACACAATCCGTCCGATATCGGATGGCAACTCAATACCGGGTAGTCCAATATTTGATTGTAGACCAATATCAGACTGTCCAGTATCGCTAGCTTGGTTAAGGGTATCTAATCTCTGTTGTTCATAACCTGGTAATACAACGGATGCACAGGCTCGGGCGCGGACTTTCTTGCGAGGAATCTTATTAGCTATCAGCCCAGCTTCTCGGAGTCTGCGCCGGAGACTGGCTGTGGATATCTTGCTAGCTTTCGCCACGTCAGTAACTTTAAGATTCTGGCAGTATGCTTGGAGGATTTGCTGATCCTCAAAGGCTGTTGTCTTCCGCGGCCTGCCACATGCTTTATGACTGCTGAGACTACCTTCTTCTTTCCAGCGACGGATCCACAGATATACTGTATTTCTCTGAAAAATAGCCGTTTATTAACATAACACACCCAACAGACATATATAAGAAACAAAAGGGTCTTTAACCTAATGACAAGCTTTCATCATAAAGTTTCATTATTCCCAATAAAAAAAAAACAATGTTTAGGGCTCAGGAATCAACCTCCTGTCTCGGTCAGTTGTGAAAAAACTTTATGACAAAAGCCCCGAAATACTTCGCTGCCATTGGTGTTCAAAAGTCAGTAGCTGTAAGTCGATTCACAGAAAATTCACCCTTATGGTGGTAAAGCGGAACTTTGAGTGATAGTACATAGTCCTGACTTTACACTTGGAGTCTACGAGAGTCTCAAAAGTCAGTAGCTGTTAGTCGATTCACAGAAAATTCACCCTTATGGTGGTAAAGCGGAACTTTGAGTGATAGTACATAGTCCTGACTCTACACTTGGAGTCCATGTGTCAGAAGCTACGAGTAATATGGTACCACAACACCTAGACCCGAAGAAATATTTGCAGATCATACAAAAACTTGTCCCGAAGCGGGAATCCAACGTAACCTCATACTTTGTAGTGTTGCCACTATTGGTAATAGCCAGCTGTTAAGCGAGAGTGATAGGGTAATTACGAGGAATCAATGCAATAAATAAAAATTAAAAGTGTCATTTGGGCCGAATTAGTCGAAACATTGCTTATCCAGATTTTGATATATTCAGTTGATAGTACTTACAGAAACTCCCAGTGCGTCCGCTATTTCTGTAATAGGTTTATTTTTCTTGTGCATTGAAACTATGCGTTGTCTCAGACGGCTGTCGATACGACCAAATTTTGCGGAAACTGAAATAGTAAGGAAACATCAGTTATTTCCCAATATAGTATATGTAAATAAATATTGTGTACTCATAAACATAGTTTTATGTGATGTACATGGAGCAAACACTAGAAACCGTCATAAACTGTACATTCCGTTTAAACCTTTTCTGGACTTCTACGAACGTTTCAAGATCATAATTAGGTATATTGGTCCAGCTGTTGTCGAGTTTTAGCGAGCCTAATGCACAGAATTCATTTTTATTTATAAGAAAGAATATTGCGAATAGAAGCGCTTGGCCCGATGTGGCCGCTATGCTCCCCGACATCTAGCTAAATGATTATTTTATGTCTATACTATTGTATCCTTGTCTTTGTTTGGTATTCGATTATTTAGAATGAATACTAAACTCATCACGCGTAGCTTGTATTGCTATAGAACTTGTGCTCTTAAATATTTTTCCTTTATTTACATGCTTATTTTTATGGCATGAGCCTCACCTACAACTCCACCAAGCTAAGTTTGCACCTCGCTGTAGAATAATTTGATGTAGATATACATAGTATAAACATAGCTTGGTGGAGTTATAGTTCGATTAGCACAACACTGAAGCTTTATAATGAAGAGAGATCATCAAAAAAAAGCTAGGAACCAAGTTTGTTGCTATAATGGAACTGTCATGAATTCATCTAGCTTTATGACGTTTCAAAATGATCTTTGTGATATTATTGAATAAAAAGATTTTGACTTTGCTGTAGACCGATATCAGACTATCTAATCAATCACAGTTTAGGGGGACATTATGTGCTGTTCATAATCAGGTGATACAACGGATTGACAGGCTCAGGCGCGGAATTTCTTGCGAGGAATCTTGTTAGTTCTCAGCCCAGCTTCTCGGAGTCTGCGCCGGAGACTGGCTGTGGATATCTTGCTAGCTTTCGCCATGTCTGTAACTTTCAGACTCTCGTAGTATGCTTGGAGGAATTGCTGGTCCTCCAAGGCTGTTGTTTTTCGCGGCCGGCCACATGACTTGTGGCTGCTGAGATTACCTTCTTCTTGCCAGCGACGGATCCACAGATACACTGTTTTTCTCTGAAAGTTATCCGTTTATTAACATAACACACCATAATGTCCTTTTTTTTTACTGGCAAGCCATTTACAAATTATTTTAAGGCAATTCCTATCTTATTTAGTCTTACGAATGACAAAATAGGCAATAATCATTTACTTGGTTCAAGTTGCTAACTTTGGGAATCTTCACCTCCATACTTTGAATGCCGATTTCAGCCAATACTAACCTATTTCGTGGCACTTTTTTTTTGATATTATGAAAGCTTAGTCTCTAAAAGTTTTTAAAATCACTTACAATTAATGGAATATGGTTTATAGATTTTAATGTATTGTTGAATATTTAACTTTGACTATCTCAAACACATTTTTTTGTTCAGTTTTACAGTTTTACCAAAACATTCTCAGAAAAACATGAAAAATATGATAACTCGAAAAAAATAGAGGAACATACTGGGGTATTTTCGGATTACTCTGAATCTGAGCAAATGCAGATCATGATATTGAGTATTTACGATTGTTTGAAAGGTATTCAGTATCAACTTACAGTAATTCCCAGTGCGACCGCTATTTCTGTGATAGATTTTTTTTTCTTTATGCATTGAAATTATGCATTGTTTCAGACGGCCATCGAGACGATATTTTACAGAAACTGAAATAGTAGGGGGCATTATAAATAAATTAATAAAAATAGCTTTATTAATCCTATACACTAAAATATAAATATGACATGACGTTGATTTAACTAATAGGTTCTAAATTAATAAAAGTGCTTCTTCACTGTAATTTATAATTAAAATGATTAAGGACCGCTCATGGCGGTGAAAGCCTCCTCCAGTTGCTTCCATTCTGCTCTCCTTCCTTGTCCAAAGTTTGCCGGCCACACTTACATTACAGTACATTATAGTTAATAAATATTTTAAAAGAAGTACATCAGATAAATAATATTTTAAAATAATTTCAAAACTCTTTATACTACTCAAATCTACAAGTGCGCAAAAGTGTGCATGTACCTACTTGACTTAAGTAACCTTATTCTAAGCTATAATAACGACGTTCCAATTTATTTTAGAAAGGTAAATAAAAAAAAACATTTTATAACTCATGTTTATAATAAAAACCATTGTTAGCTAATTTATACTGCGGTGGATCATGGTTATGCTGATTATTGACAAAAACAACTTCAGTATGGTCTCTATTAAGGTGAATCTTAGCTTTACAGCCGCCTTTTTTCTTAGAGCAGTAGAAATGACGAGCAGTTGTTGGCGAGAACGTATACTTGTTGACCATTAACACTCGCTGCTTTTCAGAGATTTGAATAAACTTGATATCATCCTCAGAATCTGGAAGCGTTTGATTAGATTTAGGCAGTTGTCCGACCGCCAACGATAAGCGATGCTTAGCTTAACAGTTCTTGTCACTCAGCTACTAACTGCGACAAGGCCGAGTTCTCGCCGGCATGGCAGTGTGAACAGTCGGCGATCAATTATTTAATATCATGCATCTCTTTTGTTTACACGGATTATCTATTTTACGTTTTTGCGCGAGAAAATCGTCGCTAGTTAGTCGCTTTCTCGCCGGCGCCGGCGTCAGACACCTGCTTTAGAGTTTCTTTCACCACATTCGATTAAGTGTCAAGTAAAAGCTTTTTACTTGGGCTTTTAAATCAAAAACAAAAAAAAAATACTTAAGGGATTTATTTATTCAAAATGCACAGGCACATCATTCCTATATTATACAAATAAGAATTTCAATTATTAACCAACTGAATTAGTGTTAATTTATCTAGCCAGCATTGTAATAACGTTTTGCAAATTGGGTAATATAATGCTTTAATCATTATTAAAAATAAGTAAGTACGTATAGGTCAGTGGCCAACTAATGATAAACAAGCTTGCTATCTCATGGCGAAAATCACATCACATTACACTATCACACTCCCCACTAATATTAAAATGTGAAAGTTTGGATATATTTAATTGGATGTTTGTTTCTCTGTACCTCGACAACCACTGAATCGATTTGGCAAAAATTTTAAATATAGATAGAGGTGAGGTATGACCGAGAATACGATATACGCTACTTTTTATCGCGGAGAAAAGTACGGTTCTCGAGTTCCACACGACCGAAGTCGGAATAGCTAGTATTCACATAAAACAAAACAAAATTATTGCAATACGAAATAACTGTTTATAATTTGACATAGTACCCAGTTTTCATGAGCATATAATTAGGCGGATTGTGACTATGACCGTTGTCTGCATACGTCACTTCCGTCTCATCCTTGTTCAGGAATATCTTCGCCTTGCAGCCTTTCGCGATCTGTGAGCAGTAGAAGTTCCTCTTCTGATTCCGCTGGGCGAACGTGTATTTGTTCACCATAAGCAACCTCTTGGTGGCGGAGAGTCTAATGAACTTTATATCATCTGTAATAAAGATGATTTTGCTTTATAGGTATCATCTGCAAGAATAGAAATTGCGTTTGCAGAATACTCATAAAAACAATCAGGGTATTGCCAGCGGATCTCGGCTGTCCGTTGGTTCAGAAAACCAACTTACAATCTGGTTAATATCAGTCTGAAAATAATAATAATCAAAACTTACTATAGTAATTAGCTTTATAGACAGTCATGACAAACGTTATTCTTGTGCTCTCCACAAACAGTCCTTTTGCACTTAATGCAGCTCATCTTCGACATTCTTTTTTTTTTAGATGTGCAGTAACTGCAGTATCTCCTTTTTTTGGCTGAAGACTCTTCCTCATCATTCGTGGTATCTTGTACAGCTGGTTTTGGAAGGATATTTTCTATGTTTCCTCGCACATGCCTAGGCAAAGAGTGAGCCTCTAGTCTGTTCATCATCCACGGTGTGGTCAACTGAGTACTGAGTTTTTTCATGTACTCCCCTCTATTCAAAGGCTTTTCCTGTTTTGCCAGAACATTGTGGCAGTAAATTACATAGGAATTCACAAAAACTATGCTCAATATGCCATAAAACATAGTCATCGGCCATCTATTTGTTTTTCTTGAGCATGACATCGTAGCGCACATTTGATCAAATGTTTCAACGCCGCCCTTGGTTTCATTGTAATACATTATGATCTCAGGCTTGCCAGAAGTTTGGTTTATAACACCTTCTTGATCACACGACGACAGCAGATAAACCATCTTTGAAGGTTTCGTTTTGTACGACACTAGAGTCAAGCTCCCATCGTAACAGAACATGGACGTGCCTACCGCTCGCGAACGGGTGTTTTTCATAACTTCAGGGATTTCTTGTTTATTTGATCTTAGAGTGCCTACAAGTGTCAGTTTATATGGTTCCAAAAGCAGCGATTTCGCGAGAGCTATTGAAGTGAACCAATTGTTACATGTTATGTTGCGATTCGTGCCATGAATGGGTCGTGATAACTCTTTCACGTAGTATTCGCCCTGAGGCAATCCATTGGTATTTGTGGCTCTACCGATGTATGGCATAGCATTCAGCATATATTTTGTATCATTATCGCACATCATTGGGATTTTTATGCCATACTTACTTGGTTTATTGGGTATGTACATTCTGAATGGACACCTACCTCGAAATGCCAGTAATTGTTCATCTATTGTGACGTGCTCTCCTGGTGAGTAGTTCTGTTTACACAGAGTTATAAATAGTTCCCAAACCTTTCTGACTGGAATCAAAGGATCTTCTTGACAAACCGGAGGCCGTAAAGACTTGTCGTCCATCCTAAGACATCTAATGAGAAAATCAAATCGATCCCTGCTCATCGCTGCTACATACCTTGTACCGGAAAAGGTATTACCAAACAGCTCATCTGTTGACAAGTGATTGTCTTTCATAGCAGCACTAAGGGTTAGGACGCCCATCAAAGCTCTAAGTTCTGTTGCGTTTGTGTCTCTAAAAGTTGTTCTCATTATCATAGAGCTACGTTTTACTTTTATTTCAACATTTGTCCATTGAACAATTTCATGAACTATTTCGTCAGTTATGAATAAATCAAAACATTCTACTGGTTCAAAAATATTTCGACACATACGCGTTGGACCTATGCTTGTTTGTATTTTGTTGACAGAAGATGTTCTTTCATGACTCTGACCTTTAGTAGTGGACCAGCAATGTTTGTTCTTACCTCTTATTTCTCTCCCAGTTGGAACAATTATTCGCTGGTTATGCACTGAAATTGCGGTAGGTTCCGAAGCAGACTGAGACAAATCTTCGTCATTGGATGCAACATGCGATTCCTCTATCGGTACGTTATCTACAAACTCGTCTTCAAAGTCACTCTGCACGTTGTCTTGGCTCAAATGATCTTCTATCTCGCTGTCACTCTCAAGAGATTCTCCATCATTTTCCCCGTCTTCGTTCGATAAAGACCATATTTCGTCTTTTACCACCATCCTTCTACTTGTCATGTCTAATGCGTAAAGGTTGTAACCTAAGATCAAAACAAATACATTTATAAATACACCTTACATCAAGAAATCATATTTGCTTACTATCACTAAAAGTCACTTAATAATCTTTTAATAAACATACACCTCACAAGCGCACTAACTCATCATAACCACTAAAGTAGGTATTGAACTTACCTTGTTGACTGAGTTGGCTTAGAAACACAAGTCTATACACGAGTCGTATAAAAAGAGATAAGTATGATTTACATTGAGTCAGTAGCAAAGTCAGTAGTGACCCGCTACTTACCTAATGTAAACACTGTCGGGTCAGTACTGACTTCAAAATCTCGCGTACTTCTCTGTAAATAGAGAAAGTCAGTTCTCAAAGTCAGCACTGATTTCATTTGGAGTCAGTCACTAACCCAATGCAAATCGCACTTCAGTAATATATTTTTCTCACAGGCGCCTCTGCGGCGTAGGTAGAAGTTGCATAAATGTTATTATATTCGATATGAAAATAAGATTATAGTCTTCAGATGTAAAAAACAAATTTATTCATAAAATAGTCATGATTTATTAAAATAAAAAATTATGTTAAAATATAAAATTATTCTAAACAATGATTAAGTATGTAACTAAAAGTCATCGAATTAATTATTAATATTATTTAGTCATACTGTTATACATTATTAAATTAAAGGCACGAAGATTACAATACTGGTGTTTTTAAAAATAAGCAGAGTAGAGATATTTAAAACCACTCAATAAAACCGTATAGAAATCGCGATCGGTATTGGACAAGTATTAGAATATGACATTTTGTACATTTGACAGAAAACCTAGCGCCAAATTCAACTTTATTTTCATCTGTTTACGTACACAAACTATGCATGTAGTAATTGCGACGTGTTTGCTTCATACATTCTAATGAGAGTGTCCGGGATGTGACTGTGGTTTGGCTTACGATCGAGGCCGTCTGACTCGTGCTTTGGGCGGATTCAGCCAAGGTTTGGGCGGATGGTTGTGTACCGCGTTCATTTCAACGATATGTAGTTTGTTGTTCAGCCATAGTTTAGCCTTGCATTTAGCTCGCTTGATCGAGCATACCCAAGAGTTGTGCTGTCGGAAACTGTACGTGTACCCGTTCAGGAAGATCAGCTTTCGCCCCCGCCGTGACGTCACGAATTGAACTGAAAAGCAATTTGGTGTTTACTATTTTTTTACAGATTGGGCTCCTAAGCATAACATAAAATAAAATTTATTTATTAATATTGTTTAGCCGTAACTGTCCCACTGCAGGGCAAAGGCCTTCCTTCCCTTCTTCCACTCTTCGCAATCAATCGCCGTGACAAGCCATGAGCTTAAATGCGAGTCAAGTTCGTCAAAATTAAACATAAGGCATTTTAATTTGGTATGTATTTTTTAATTATAATAGACTTAGTTCAATTAATAATTTAGATGAGATTTCCATGGCTTTTCACACTAGGATTCTGTAGAGACCAATTTAAAAAAAATTAAAAAAAGTATACAGTCTCCTCTCTTATAGCCTCTGATAGCCTCTTTTTTTGAAGTTGGTTAAAAAAGAGGTTTGTCTTAAGATTCAAGGGCAGTAATAAACTATCGTAGATATTTATAAGGAATAGAAAAATTTTGATATCATATCATAAATACTCAATCGTTTTTTTTTATACAACTGAAGTGGCAACCAAGCGTACGGCCCACAGTATGGTAAGCGGTTACAATAGCCTATGGACGCTTGCAATACCAGAGGTATCACTTGCAGGTTGCCACCTTGAGGCTAAGATCTAAAGCCTCATGTGCCAGTAATTTCACCAGAAACCATACCCTTCACACCGGAACACAACAATGCGAGCATTACTGCTTGGCGGCAGAAATAGGTATGGTATGGTAGTCCTTCCCCGGACGAGCTGTATCAAAAAATCGTGATATATCTACGAGTTTATGATGGTTGAGGCAAGTAACTTTTTCCTTAATTTTGATACAATTACACATGTAGACTACCCGCTGCGGCACAAACGTTTGCATGATCTGTTACATTTGTTCTTCGTTTCTATGTATTACAATAATTTATTCACTAACAGAAAAAAGGTATTTGTGTACCTATTCTACATATTCCATCAGTTAGGTAATCTGGTTCTCATAGTACAAGCTTTGTTTTTTGGGTTAGATGGCGCTAATTAAAAATGTCCGCCATTTTTCTCTGTTTATTCATTGAATAGACCAACAGCTTACAATGATAATAACAAAATTACTTAGTAAGTTTCTAGCCAATATAGTTCTCGATAGTTCACATAATATAAGTACTTACTATACAAAAAAATATTAATCACTAGAAATACATTAAATATACTATACAAATGCAATATATATTCCATCATCATCATCCAATCTGCTGACAGGTCACTACGCAACCAAGCTGCAATCCTTCTTCTTCTTTTGTTTTATTGCCTCTGTGGCTAGTTTGCCACAATTTTGCCAGTGTCAAGTGTATTAGTTTGATTGTCGCCTAGCAACGCTTTTCTTTCAAAATTCTCCTGGAAAGTCTTTGACTAAATTACCAACCAACATTACCACTCCATTTCAATTACTAACACTTGTGCTAAGTAAACAAGTTAAATTGGATAAACTGCCACCAAATTTACGCAATAAAACTTAAAATAACACGAGAAAAATAATTAAAATGGGAAGACCCATGTCGTTTTGACAAGATAGCCAAAGATAATCCAAGCTGCAATCCAAGTACTCTCTACAATCTGTCAATAAGCAGTCATAATTAATTTATTTATAAACATAGGTATATAAGTAGGTATTTCACTGTATTTAACTGCAATACTTAAACACGCATGCACCGCCCGTCTTTTGTTACAACAAATTGTTTTGGTGGGTGAATATGGTTTGGAGTAAGCTTATATATTTTTCCGTCATTTTTATCCAAGCTTATAGTAGACTTGCATTTCGGTGAATGTGTAGAGCATCTCCAAGTATAAGCACTTGATCTGAAGTATGTATAGTTATTGTGTAGAATCAGACTACCCCCTCTCCGTGACTTGACAACTTGGTACATGGAATCTGAAACTAAGCAAATATTAAATAAATAAATAAATAATAAATAATGCTGGACAATCCACACAGCATCATCTAGCCCCAAGGTAAGCTGCTGTTATACAGAGCTGTATTATGGGTATTAGATGATTAATATATACTTAATACAACACAATACATAGATAGATATTTTTTATTATATATAGAAAATACCCAGAACACCCGGAACAAATATTTGTAGATCGTACAAACATTTGTTCCGAGGCGGGAATCGAACCCGCAACCTTTGCGTCACAGGCGCCCGCTGCGCCACATCGGTCGACAAAAAAAATAGTTGCAGTATTTACGATTTAATGGATTTCGATACTATAAAGTTCATAATTTTCACTAAAAACGGGATATTTACCATGATTTGTGAGTTTTAATTTTAGCTAATTTATCAATAAAGAGTAGTAGAGTTCTTTGTGATAGAGCTCGTCCGGGGAAGGACTACCATCATACCTATTTCTGCCGCCAAGCAGTAATGCTCGCATTGCTGTGTTCCGGTTCGAAGGGTATGGTTTCCGGTGAAATTACAGGCACATGAGACTTTCCATCTAATGTTTCAGGGTGGTAACACGCAAGTGATATTATGATGTTGCTTGCGTACATAGGCTGCGGTAACCGCTGAACATCAAGTGGGCCGTACGCTTGGTTGCCACTTTAGTGATATAAAAAAAAAAAAGTTTTATTAATTCCCGATATTTCGAAACATATAGAAAACTCACAAATCATGGTAAATATCCCGTTTTTAGTGAAAATTATGTTAATAACCATGATAGTTTTAAAAACTATAAAGTTAAGTTTTATAATATTTAGGACTAGGGCCAATATGATAAAAAATAAGGTAGTAGAGCGTTTTTACATCAAATCAAGTCAAAATTAAAAAAAAATATTTGGTAAAAGGGCCATAGACAACATTATTTTATATGATAAACAAATATTGTCTGATGCAAAAAACTTACTAGGTAAATTTTAATGTAAGCAATACAATCTACAAGTTCTGCCAAAAAAATATAGTATTTTTTTTTAAATTTATATTTTATTAATTTATTAAAATACACCAACAAAATAAAAAAAAAACACTCATACGCCGTTGCCAAATGTAACATTTAAAAAACCGAACAAAAAAAGTCGGTTTAGAAACATGGATCTCTCAGTGTGTCCTCAGCCTTAGACTACACCAACGACACTTCACATTTGTAATTCAAAATTCTAGAAACTTAGTGGACATATTTTTAATCATGTTTTTTACTATCCCGGCTGGTGATTACATGATCTAACATATTCATCGCATTTAGTATGACAAAACAGCCAAAAAATATCAAAAAATTAGAGTAAAAATATCCGTCAGTGAGCAAAGCAAACGCCAAAATGTACCACAAAATGCATTGGGTTAGAAAAGGCTAAATTTTGTGTCTCATGCTGAAACCTTTATTTCTATGTATCAGTAGATAACTTACTATTTGAAACTTTTTGATGAAAACACAAACTTAATCGTCCAAAGACACTCGCGACACCATCACACAATCAACAAGTTCAAGCGAGAGTATCTTTTTTTTGTTCCAAGGCATGGATTTGATGTTTAGCATGATTTGGTAGATAATTTTACAAAGAGCAGGATATATAGATATATGTATAGATCATACAAATAAACCATAGACAAACATGGACAAGCCTATATCAAATAAAATTGACGACGGCGGAGCAGCGAGTGTCATGTCAAGTGGTAGTTGACACTTCAAATTGCCCTGAAGTACAACATATCGTCAAGTGGCGGTTGACGGGGCAACTCAGCGGTTGGTATAAAAAATGACGGATGAGGACAGGGGTATGCGGGGTGAGCCCGTCGAACAAGCAAGCGGTACACCTACGCGATTGAAGCCGCAGGCATCATGCGTCAGCTAGTAAAGTTATAAGTTCTAATGTAGCTCGCGAGTTCGCGACTGTACCCATGTTGATTAAACTTTATAGCTCAGAGATAAACAATGGTTTTGCTGCGGTTCGATCTCACGGTTCAGCCAGTCGTTTCACTTGCTACAGAGTCTTTTAAACCTAAACGCAGTATATACATAATGCTTGCATGCACATCACATTAGCACGCATGCATTACCATCAATGTGTAATGCATGCAATGCTAATGATTAGACATAAGTAATACTTATTAATTATAAAAGTTTATTATTGTAATCACAAATTGACATATCTAAGTGCATGTACCATGACGAAAGATAAATAAATGAAATGAAAATGATATTACCGCTTCAAGGCAGAATATGCATTGCGGATTCTCGCTGATGAGCTCTAACACCAGGAAAAAAAAAGATTAATTAATTTATTTTAAAATTTACAGCTTTGTCATTTGTCTGCTTTAGATTCATCTTTACAATGCTTCAGTTCAAACTCTAATACATTTTCCATCTTTCGTGATAATATATTTCCTAGGAAGGTGATTATGATCTGTATTAACTTCTATTATATTGCCCTCTTCATCCAATCGCAGTTTAGCAGTACAATATCGCTGAGAGCACATCCAGCGATTCGATTTATTTGGAGCCTTTGAGAAAGTGTAGTTTGAATAGAGGATCATTTTATTGCCGCGCTGAGAATATATTATGCGGTAGGATTTTCCTGCGCAAAAAATTACAATTGAGTGAACATTTAATTGTAATTAGTAAAATATTTAACAATTAATTACTTATATATTGATAGTTAAGTAATAAGTGTAGTCCTAAATATGTTTTAGTACTCTTATTATAGAATGGTCTGAAGTAACGCAATTTGAATTTTTATTTATTAACGAAGAAAATTACAAAACTTCTTGCTATGTTCACAAGTAACTTGTACCTCAAGTTAACATATGTCGGTAAGCTTTGAAAGCCTAACCTCCTTTCCTAATCTACTTGCTACATTTAAATTTATTATGTAATCCTTGTGTACAATAAAGTGTTTATCTATGTATCTATCTATCTATCTATCTCCTCTTTACGCCAGTGTCTACAAAAATTGTATGATTTCTATCAAACTAATATAAATAAGTAAGTTTAATGAAACTATTTATAAATATATTCTTAAACTGATTATCATTACATTAAGTACCTACATAAAATTTATAAGTAATTATTACTTAACAATAAACATGATTTATCATCATCAACTTAATAGCAGTTAACAGAACAGTTTTCTTAACATCTTCGGTTTGCCCCATACTGTTTTTGCCGGCCAACCTTTTTTTTTAGCAAGTGACAAGACAATCAAGGCGCCCGCCTGATGTTAAGCACCACGCCTGACTATTACAGAAGCAGTTCCACCCAAAGCTTAAAGTTTTTAAGTGTTTTAACCTGTGCAGATCATCGCTCTATTCAGCCTGATGTCACCCTAGACTACGTTTGCCTAAAGATCCACTTTAAACATACATTAATTCATTATCGTCAGTTTATTGTTACTACTGGGACATTGGCCTCTCGAGCGAGAGTGATTGGGTCTTAATCCACCACGCGGACACATTGCGGATTGGTGGATGACATGTCTTTCGAGCTTTTAGTTATCACGGCATGCTGGTTTTCTTACGATGTTTTCTCAAGGTATGACAACACTGTCATTACGAGTAGTAGAGTTCTCTGTGATAGAGCTCGTCCGGGGAAGGACTAACACCATACCTATTTCTGCCGCCAAGCAGTAATGCTCGCATTGCTGTGTTCCGGTGTGAAGGGTATGGTTTCCGGTGAAATTACTGGCACATGAGGCTTTCGATCTTAGCCTCAAGGTGGCAACCCGCGAGTGATACCGCTGGTATTGCAAGCGTCCATAGGCTGCGGTTACCGCTTACCATCTTGTGGGCCGTACGCTTGGTTGCCACTTCAGTTGTATAAAAAAAAAAAATTACACTCATTAATTATTCGATAAGAAAAATCCATTGGTGCACGACCGGCACGACCTTAGGATAGGAAGCCGAAGTCACTACCATTACCTAGTCAACTAGTGCTCTAAACATTGGTTGATATAATTAAAATCGATTAGAATTAAAGAAAAACTTATAGGCGAAAGCACTCTCCTGATTCCGACATAAACATATTTGCTCTCGGGTGAGAATGCTCATTGTACAAACTAACAATACGTTGAAATTTGTCCAGAATCAGTTTTGCTGGGCACTTAACTTTACTGTTTCTAGAACATCTCCATATGTGCTGGCAGGTTTGGCGAGAGGGGTTAGTCTTGCGGAAGGTATAACCGTCAACTACCACAAGGTCTTTACCTTTTTGGGATTTCATCACTATGAAACCAGGATCTGTAATTTTGAAATTGAAATATATACTAGTACTTTTACAATATCTAGGTAAGTTACAATATCTAGGTAATACAACAATTTAATACTATATTTATTCAATTTTTGAGAAGACTCAAAGGAACTAAACCATTTAAGTTAGTAGTGTAAAGTCAATAGTGACCATAACAGGGTAAAAATATAACAATAATGAACACATGAACAAAGTGCTTCCCCTTAATTAATAGAGATAGTAAGAAAAGTGCTTATTTAGCAACTCATTTATTTTATGAGACTAGGTTAACTTAAAATTACTCATTAGCCTAAACGTAAGGTTAGATTGTAATGATTGAATACATTATTTTAAAATGTATTCTTAAAAAATAAAACAAATGAAATTTAAAATCTATCGCAAACGCACGTATTCGCCCGAAGCTGTTATAATCATCTGCGTTTTCGTGTGACAATGATCATTATTCATACTGATTATCTGGTTATTCTCGTTCATCACAAGTTTTGCTTTACACTTAATTTTACTGTCCCTAGAGCACCTCCAGATGTATATGCTTGTTTGACGAAATGTGAACCCGTCAACCACTATTAGACGTTTTCCTTTTTGAGACTTCATAAACTGGTATGTGTAACCCACACCTGTGATTCCTGTAATTGGAGTTTAAGGTTATTAAAAGTGAAATAATAAACCAAACAGTCACATGAATAAAACCAGGATCCCATATTTCATTAGTAGCAGAAACTATGGTATGGCATGGCAAACATTCAGCCTTGATACAAATATTAATTTGAGATCATGAAAAACAACATAGATTTTATGTAAAATGCTTAATGTACATTTTTACACAGCGTCATCTAGCCTCAAACAAGCCAAACATGTACTGTGGGATCCAAATTATATCTGCCAATTATAACTGCTAAAATACTAGAAATTTTTATTAAACAAAATAAAATATGTACATAATTACATTAAATTACAAAATATACAAAATACATATGAAACAGTTAAGCCCCGCAAAATACTTACATTACTTGAATAGTATATTTTTTAACTACATAAATATAGAAGCACTGGTGGTCTAGTGGTAGTGACCCGCCTTAGTCGTCCACGATTAGATTATTCTATTCGAAAAATGTTTGTGCGCAATTCTCTAAAAACTTACTTTCTTACTTAAATATTATGAAAATGAAAAATTGGTTTATTACAGCAAAACAGAGTAGGTACATTGTTACAATTATCAAGTTATAAAGCTTAATATTAGGTACGCAATTAGGTAGTACAATTACCGAGAATAAAAAATATTATAAATAATACCTACTAATAAATACACTGAAAATAACTAATATTAGAACGTTGCGGGAGACCTAGGAAAAGGCGGCGAGACGACCAGGATGCATTTCGCACCGACTGCCCAGAAAATACAATTTATGTTACGCACAAGAAGAAAGAAAAACGATATGAGTTAATTTGACATAATAATAGAACACCAAGAGCCAAAGTAAAGAACAGTAGATACAGCAGAGTAAATAAATATAATAAAACACAGAATAGAAAGTTAATACATGAAAGTGAAGTTTCATTTCATTTTCAATTTTTATAATGATTTAATTTTTAATTTAGCTAAATAATCTATAGTGTCCTAATGCCTATGCCCAACAATGGAACAATATCGGTAAATAAAAAACTAACCTATGATTATTATGATTAAAATAAATAAATAATATAAAAATAATTTTTTACATAACATAAAATTAATAAAAAAACGTTCACAACGTTTAAATATCTATAACGATATTATAAATACTACATTTTATTTAATTTTAGAAACGGAAAATCTATCGCAAACGCACGTATTCGCCCGAGGCAGTCATTATCATTTGCGTTTTCGGGTGACAATGATCATTCTTCATGCTGATTATCTGGTTATTCTTGTTCATCACAAGTTTTGCTTTACACTTAATTTTACTGTCCCTAGAGCACATCCATACGTATAGGCTTGTTTGACGAAATGTGAACCCGTCAACTACTATTAAACGTTTCCCTTTTCGCGACTCCATAAACTGGTATGTTTTACCTACACCTGTGATGCCTGTAATTGGAGTTCAGGGATATTTAAAGTAAAGTAGTAAACCCAAAAGTCATATGAATAGTACTAGGATCCCATATCTCGTGGGTAGCATAAACTATGATACTACAACACTCAGCAAATATTTTAAGATCATGAAAAACAACACAGATGTAATGTGAAATGCTTTATTGTTTTATAACTTAAGTAGTATTCCGAACAGAAGACCTCGCAAGCACAAATTTTTAAAAGTAAGCAATTTACTGTATTATGCTCATCACGTTAAAAATCCAAATATCCAATCTTTATCAATTTTTTATGAGACCAATTTTTAAAGTTGCTACCTTTCAATAAAAAATAACCATCGAAATCGGATCTCATAAGACGGAGATGTCGAGTAGTTACCTTTTTAGCCGTTTTTTGAGTTAGTACCCCCCCTAATCAAAAATCCCCGACGACAAAAAAGATCTATAGTCATAGAAAGTTTCAACCAGCCTTACTTACTCATAACGCAATGCAATTGATCGGGTATTGGACAAGTATTGAAATATTAAGTGCAAATCTAGCACCAAATTCAACATTGTTTTCAAGAGTACAAAAATTTGACAGCAGTTAATTAGAATTGGATTGAAATTGGAATTGAGATTGCATTAAAGAACATTCCACATACATAAGTGTTACGAATTTAAACTAACAACAGGTAACTTTTTGCTCTCGGATGTTGCTCATTAACACTTGGAAATTTTGCTTCACAAAAAGTAACTGCAGTGTGGAATGTTCTTTAATGCAATCTCAATTCCAATTTCAATCCAATTCTAATTAACTGCTGTCATTGTCATTGTCTGCAATGCCACGTGTCTGACACGGCCAATGCCTGAAGATATGAGTCCACCTAATGTCATTGGTTAATTATAATACATCATACACGGACATATTTACCAGAAGATGTCAAAATCAACTTTTTTTTTGGGTGACAATGATCATTGCTCAAACTGAGGAGTCGTTGAAATTTGTCAAACTTTATTTTCGCCTTACAACCAGGATTTCTGGTTGAACAGCGCCATATATTTTGTCCTTTGTCCTGACAGAAGGTATAACCATCGAGTTCTATAAGGTCTTTGCCCCTTATCGATTTGATTATAGTGAATGGTACATCTGAAAGATTTTTACATTTTATACAAGAATGAATAACTTAATCATATTGAACCTTTAGGATAAATTCTTGCGGTATAAAATTATACAAGAATGAATGTTTTATAATTATTTTATTTACTTTTTGTTAAGAAATAAAAACCATGATTCTACATTATATTACTACGTGTGTGGGTGTGTGTGTGTATGTTTGTGTTGATGGTCGCCTACTTATCGAGATGCATCCAGCCGATGTTTTCAGCCCAGTCATATACAAAAAACAAAAAACACTGAAAACCAGCGCTACAGACACATGCAAAACTGTAGAACATGCTGAATGGTTGCCTTTTTTTGTCACAATAATTTAGATTATATTTGTATTGTTATTTTTATGATATTGTGTGGCGCATAATAAATAATTTTCTAATCTATAAAAATACATGTTCACCGGTCGTCGTCTTTATAACATTTCTTTTCGGATGAGTATGAACACTATTAACGCTGACGAGCTGTTTGTTTTTATCAAATCTCAATCTCGCCTTGCATTTATTAGTCTTCGTCGAGCAGGACCATGTGTTTGGTATATTTTGGTAGTAGGTAAAGCCGTCGAGTAAAATAAGATCTTTACCTCTTTTGGACTTTATCATCTCTATCTTAGCTGAAAATTTAAATTACATTATTGATATTAGGTCAACACAGAGCTAACTGCAAGATAAATAAATAGCATCATTTTAAGATTATCTAATTTATTTAAAATTATTTGCTATTCATCAAAGATGTATACGATAGCGAAATAATAACAAACAAATAGCATTTTCAAAGGATTTTTAAATCAAATCAAATCAAATCAAAAGTGTTTTATTCAGAAAAATCCCAAGGATCACTTTGAAAAGTCTTACAAGCTAGGAAAGTTTACGCCACTTCCAACGCGCCCATGCCGTATAAGAACTGGCAAACATACACACACACTCATGGACTTTCGCATTTATAATATTAGTAGGATAGTAGAATTTTAACCTATATCGTCTCGCTGATGAGCAAAGGTCTCTCCCACGGATTTCAACTCCATCCTGAAATTTCTCCCACTTTCTTTCGAAAGTGTCGAGATCGTCCTGCCAGACGCTGTCTCGGCCGACTCCGAGATCGCTATCCGTCAGGTATACCCATGGCGTGGTGATGGTCGCCTACTTATCGAGATGCATCCCGCCAATGTTTCCAGCCCAGTCATATAGTTACAAACTACAAAAATACATGTTCACCGGTCGTAGTCTTTACAATATTTCTTTTCGGATGAGTGTGGGCACTATTAACGCTGACGAGCTGTTTGTTTTTATCAAATCTTAATCTCGCCTTGCATTTATTAGTCTTCGTCGAGCAAGACCATGTGTTTAGTAAACTTTGGTAGTAGGTAAAGCCGTCGAGTAAAATAAGATCTTTACCTTTTTGGGACTTTATCATCTCTATCTTAGCTGAAAATTTAAATATTGATATAAGCCAGCACAGAGCTAACTGCAAGATACAAAAATAGAACATAAGTAATTTTCTAATCTATAAAAATACATGTTCACCGGTCGTCGTCTTTATAATATTTCTTTTCGGATGAGTATGAACACTATTGACGCTGACGAGCTGATTGTTTTTGTTAAATCTCAATCTCGCCTTGCATTTATTCGTCGCCGTCTTCGTTGAGCAGGACCATGTGTTTGGTATAATTTGGTAGTAGGTAAAGCCGTCGAGTAAAATAAGATCTTTACCTTTTTTGGACTTAATGATCTCTATCTTAGCTGAAAATTTAAATCTCATTAATGATATTAGTCAACATAGAGCTAACTGCAAGATACATAATAAAAACAGAAATATGTGTTAAACATAATAATAATCGCGACTTTGCCCGCGAAAATCTGCATAGAACATAAAAATACATGATTTTTTATTCTGCACATTGGTGAAACAAGTTATAAAATTGAATGAGTACTATCGGAGATTACCTACTACCTACAAACAAACAAACAAACATTACCTCTTAAAAAGTATATAGACTATCATTATTTCAAGTTAAAAGAGTCTTTCCTCAGTCATTTTAAATAAACAACATTGAGATCTGTAGTGGTTTCTCGTCATTCGCTAAATTCGTTTCGTTTCGTTTTTAGCTAGGCTAGGTTTAGTCGTTTATCCTCTTATATGGGAATTTTTGTAGAAATTTGTCCCGGTAACAAAATGGAGTGAAATAATTAGCATCATTTTAGGGATTATCTTATTTATTTAAAATGATTCGCTATTCATCAAAAATGTATACGATAGCGAAAAAATAACAAACAAATAGCATTTTCAAAGGATTTTTAAATCAAATCATATCAAAAGTGTTTTATTCAGAAAAATCACAAGGATCACTTTGAAAAGTCTTATAAGCTAGAAAAGCTTACGCCAGTTCCAACGCGCCCATGCCGTATAAGAACTGGCAAACATACACACACACTCATAGACTTTCGCATCTATTTTATTTTCAGCCCAGTCATATACAAACAACAACAAAAAAACACTGAAAACCAGCGCTACAGACACATGCAAAACTGTAGAACATGCTGAATGGCTGCCTTTTTTCGTCACAATAATTTAGAATATATTTGTATTGTTATTTTTATAATATCGTGTGGCGCATACTAAATAATTTTCTAATCTATAAAAATACATGTTCACCGGTCGTCGTCTTTATAATATTTCTTTTCGGATGAGTATGAACACTATTAACGCTGACGAGCTGATTGTTTTTGTCAAATTTCAATCTCGCCTTGCATTTATTCGTCGCCGTCTTCGTCGAGCAGGACCATGTGTTTGGTATAATTTGGTAGTAGGTAAAGCCGTCGAGTAAAATAAGATCTTTACCTCTTTTAGACTTTGTCATCTCTATCTTAGCTGAAAATGTAAATCACATTATTGATATTAGGTCACCACAGAGCTAACTGCAAGATACATAATTAAAACAGAAATATGTGTTTAACATAATAATAATAATGGCTTTGCCCGCGAAAATCTGCATAAAACATAAAAAAATAATTTTTAATTCTGGTGAAACAAGTTATGAAATTTAATGAGTACTTTCGGTGATTATCTACTACATACCAACAAACAAACAAACATTACCTTTTATAAAGTTAGTACTTTTTTTTGTCATGATATTTTCAAAATATAATAGACGATAAATAATTTTAATGGAAAACAGTTTAGATGACGCAAACTTTAAAAACGCTATAAATCTCGAAGTACGATATCATGAGTTAGTTGGTTTTACTTCTAAATTGATGAAGAAAGTGCAGAAATTGTCGCCGCTAAAACAAATTGGTCATATTAGTAGTTTTTAATCCGTGACCACGGAATGTTTCGCTATGAAAGTAGTCCCTGCTAAAAATAATTATTTCTAGATAATATTTTTCATAATGAGAAACTTCTGAAATGTGCAGATTAAGTCTGGATACTCGTTATCTCCTCGGATTTTAACGTCAATGTCCTTCAAAATAAAAGATGAAAAGCTAGGCCTTGTGGACACCACAGTTTTTCTAGGCATAACCTTAGATGATAAACTGCAATGGGGGCAAGCCGGGGCAGGTCGCTAGTAATAAATTTAGCCTATGTTACGCAGCCCCAAGCGATGGTCTGACCAGGTCTCGGAGCAGCTGGAAATGCCGGTGAACAGGGCACTTCATCAAGCCACCGACCGCTCTAAATGGAAATCCATAATTCATGATATGGGAAGGAGTCACGATCCTCAACAATGAGGGAACGACTAAGAAGAACTCAGGGTTAACGTAGCATTCTAATGGTGAGTGAATTTTTAAATCGGAACAGTAGTTTTTGAGTTTATTCGACAAACAAAAATACAATAATACAAATCTTCTCTCTTTATAATATTAGTATAGATGTAAAGATAAAGATTAGAAATCAAACTATCACACCAATCACCGATTCGACGACCGTATAGCGCAGCGGGCGCAGGTCCGCCTGCGACGCGGAGGTTGCGGGTTCGATTCCCGCCTCGGGTCAAATGTTTGTACGTACTACAAATATTTGTACCGGGTGTTCTGGGTATTTTCTATATACAAATATATAAAACAAAAATTCTATATATTTCTATATATAAAACATATCTATCTATGTATTGTATTGTATTAAGTATAAACCTATCAGTCATCTACCCATAAAACATCATCATCATCATCATCGACCACACCAACACTTCCCATCAGGTGAGGTAGTGGTCAAACGTTGGTCTATAACCAATAAAAAAAAAATAAAAAAAAAACAGCTCTGTTTAACAGCAGCTTACTTTGGGGCTAGATGATGTTGTGTGGATTGTCTAGCATTATTATTATTATTAATCACACTAGTATTCTATTCTATTCTAATAAATGTGAAAGGATGGATGTTTGGATGTTTGTTCTTCTATAACTCGACAAACTGGCTGCATGGTTACTGGCCATATTGTAACCGATTTAGCTAAAATTTAAAACATAGATATAATTATTCGAAATTCGGCTCGAAGGGTATGGTTTCCGGTAAAATTACAGGCACATGAGACTTCCCATTTAACGTCTCAGGATGATAACACGCAAGTGATATCTCTGATGTTGCAAGCGTACATAGGCTACGGTAACCGCTTACCATCAAGTGGCGCTTGGTCGACACTTTAGTGATATAAAAAAACAGGAATAATACGGTTCACCAGTTCCATGCGAACGAAATCGCGGGTAAAGCTAGTAAATAATCAATCTGCGTGTTCATTAAGGTCACGGCACACCGGATGCGTTGCAGTACGTAGACGTAACGCGCGTAGACTGCTCGCCTTTAGAGCAGTCCCGCAAGCGGTGTGCCATGTCACATACAGTATCATACATTGCAACGTCACGGTAAGCTACTTTTATCGTAGTACTAATATCTGTTCTGTGATTTACGCTAACGCACGGTGTGACCAGCCAGCGAACGAACGTATATTTTTTTCTTATTTTTCTTTAACCTGTATTATCCTACTGCTGGGCAAAGGTCTCCCCAATATCCTTCTACATTTCACGGTCATCCGCCATTTCCCACCAGTCTGTTTGAAAGGTGTCGATGTCGTTATGCCAACATTTCCTCGGCCTGCCTATATAAGTAACCCGAGTTACTTATTATTATATATTAAGAGTAGTAGAGTTCTCTGTGATAGAGCTCGTCCGGGGAAGGACTACCACCATACCTATTTCTGCCGCCAAGCAGTAATGCTCGCATTGCTGTGTTCCGGTGTGAAGGGTATGGTTTCCGGTGAAATTACTGGCACATGAGGCTTTCGATCTTAGCCTTAAGGTGGCAACCCGCGAGTGATACCTCTGGTATTGCAAGCGTCCATAGGCTGCGGTAACCGCTTACCATCTTGTGGGCCGTACGCTTGGTTGCCACTTCAGTTGTATAAAAAAAAAAAAAAAAAATTAATAAACGAACGTATATTTACACAAATATACGTTGTCCACTTTGAGTCACAATTATGTTTCTCCTCGGATGGCTATGTTCATTAAACAGTCTAACAATATTGTAGTTTTGAAGCTTCAGTTTCGCTCTACATTTATTTTTCTTGCTTTTTATCGAGCATATCCACATGCATGTACTTTGGGTTTTTTGAGAAAAGGTATAACCGTCGACTACCAGCATATCTTTACCAAGCCGAGACTTCATGATGTCGTAGTGTACACCTAAAACAAAGTCAAAGTATTTTCATAGCTTGAAATAGAATGTTTTATTTAGATGTAAATTATACATAAAAACAAGAACTGTTTAGAGACAATAATTTATTAACAATGTAAATTTTATTTACAAAACAATAATATGTAAGTACCTACATTAGATAATACCATGCCGCATACATATAAAAATTTGTTAAGTACTTGCTAATTCTACATCATCGACATATTTTTTTAAATACCTACTTAATATGGTAAGTACTTATACTAAATACTAACTTATTAAGGTATAATGGCCAACGCACATTGGGACGGCATGGCAAGAGATTTTCATGCCATAAGGGTTTTATAATTAACGGCGAATAATGATAGGCCTTATTCAAGAGTCGTAAATATTCATTTGAACGAATCAAATTAATTCGAAACGTTATTCCAACATACGTAAGGATAGCAAATAGCAATAAAATAAATAAAATAATATTAAGATGTATAATAATTAGAAGGTTCATTTTTTATCATTTTAAGACAGTGTGACAGAAATGTTACATTGTTTCATAACAACCTTTACGTTGTATGAAATTCTTTAAAGCAGTTGTTTTGTTTATTGTAGCACAAAGCAACTCCACATTTTTCACAAATCGTTTGTGATACGCCGGCACACTTTGGATACTTGCATCGGATCCTCTTGTCGGCCCATATAGGCCAATGCCTCAGTTGATCCTGCCGCACAGCTGCCGGAGGCACGTACTGAGCTGAGCCATTGTGTCTCTTAGCTTGAATTTCTGATTCAATGTTTCGCCGTTCTGGTTTGTTTTCGGTTTCCACCTTGTACAACACCACGGCGATCTTCTGTCGAAAATCAGCTGACAAAGTGTCACAAACAACTGAAAAATATGCGTTAACAACAATAAATACTATAATCACAGCACAAGGCGCAGTTATTTTAAAATTATATTATTTTAGATTTTTGCAGACTTTACCAAAGTTTGTCAATATTCAACAAACTTTTAAAAAATCAAACTACTAGTGCCATCTGTTTTTGACGACCTGGACCAAAATGCATGGTTTGTAACTGTGGTGTACCGTGTAACATTAACGTGAAACAGAGAAAATATATTATTTTAGATTTTGTGAGGACTAGATGGTTTTTGTGGATTATTCCCATCTGTTAGGTGACAGATAGCACTTTATTTTTTTTAAAGAGATAAAACTTAAAAAGAGGAGAGATAAAACTTTTTAAGCTAATATTCTATCTGCCCCCCGTCACTAACAGTAGGACAGACATATAATACATAGTTACAGGACTGTGCTAAGCCGGTAAAAAGGGTTAGTTATTGTATGATTGTACACGAAATACATATAAAACTGTTGTGTAAACAATACAACTCAACTGATCCAAAAAATAAAAAATTACAATTTACACGGATAGTTTTATATTTATTAGAAGTTATATAAGTAAGGCTTATATAGATACAAGCGATACGCCACCTGCGGCATATTTCGTTACATTCCGCTAAATCATAATAAATCATAATAACATAATAAATCATAATGTTTTAAGTATTAGGGCGTTTTCGCGGCTCGGAACGTAATCTTCTTCTTTCATGTCGCTGTTACAACCAATTTTTTTTTTGTTAAAGCCATTTTGACCAGTAGTTGACTACGCCCACGGCATTGTCTGAGCAGGCCATGAGGTCATTCATGGAGCAGGAGTGTGGGCAGGATGGACACACGAGAACGTGTGGCATGCTCTGAACTTGGGCACCACAGTGGCAATGTGTGTTATTTTCGTCGATCATGCCTCATTTGCTAAGATTACTCCTGCATCAACCAACTTGTTCTTAGCCTGTTGAGGGTCTTCCACACTGGCCAGGATAGATCATGGCCAGGGGATAGTTTTTCTGCAGGAGCAACGTAGTCTGGCACGTATTGATCCGTCCAGTAGAAAAAAAATATCACACATTCGAAATATCTCGACCTACTACTGTGTAGATAATACTACTAGCGCTGGCAATACCGCTGTGCTATTACCGGACAGTCTGATAACGTCTTTTCGCATCGATGATAACAACTACCGCTCGTATCTGTATAGGCCTTTGTTTGAATAATCATGACATAGTTAATACACTAATTTCTAACACGTAGTTTTGACTAGCTGTCGTGTCGTAGAGAAAAACGGTAAGGACATTCTTACCTACGATATGTTTTTTTTTTTTTTTAAACAACTGAAGTGGCAACCAAGCTTACGGCCCACAAGATGGTAAGCGGTTACCGCAGCCTATGGACGCTTGCAATGCCAGAGGTATCACTCACGGGTTGCCACCTTGAGGCTAAGATCGAAAGCCTCATGTGCCAGTAATTTCACCGGAAACCATACCCTTCACACCGGAACACAGCAATGCGAGCATTACTGCTTGGCGGCAAAAATAAGAACGATTGTCTAACGCCTGGTTTGACACTGCGCTACCGACCCGTGGCCCGAACGCTGCTATGTCCAACAGTTTGTACCGCGGGTAAGTGAAACTATCCA
Organism: Colostygia pectinataria; assembly: GCA_951394395.1. Taxonomy (NCBI): domain Eukaryota; kingdom Metazoa; phylum Arthropoda; class Insecta; order Lepidoptera; family Geometridae; genus Colostygia; species Colostygia pectinataria. The sequence continues at coordinate 2,844,708 of OX596357.1, read as the reverse complement.
TGGTCCATTATGGTCCAATTGTCAGTTTTTTTTGCAATTTATTGTTACGACCCGTAGTACAACTGCGGGACTAATAGTCCAACAACAACTACTATTTCAGCTGGTTATGCCATTAAAGAGTTAAAACTATAGTGGTTAGAAATATGGTTATGCCATCACGGAAAAGTAAAATTACCTTGAATCCAACCGTCAGGAAGTGTATCAAGTGAGAATGATATCACTAATTAAGTGGTTAGTAAAATCAGCGGGTCTGTTATGTGACAAGAGATACTCCTTCCTTGAACACAATCGGTATTGGACAGGTATTGCAATATGACATTTCATGACAACCTAGCGCCAAGTTCAAACATGTTTCCAAGAGTTAAGAAATTATTGGCAAAATTGTGGCAAACCCGGCCACAGACGCCACCAATTAAAAGAAGAAGAAGAGTTGAGAAATTGACAGCAGAAAATTAGAATTGGAATGAAATTAGGATTGAGATTGCGTTGAAGAGTAAAGCTGCGTTTCCACCAGAGCTAAGCGAGGATGTGTAGCGAGAGATGTGTTTGTTGGAACCAATAGAATCACTTCATTGAAGCTGTCAGAGCGAAACTAGGTAAATGAAGTGATTCTATTGGTTACTAACAAGCACATCCTCGCACATCTCTGGTGGAAAAGCAGCATAAGGCCTCTGGTGCGATTATTTGTTGATACATCGGAACACAGCAATGCATCACTGTTTGGCGGCAGAAACAAGTCTGCTGGAAGTTCTCTTTTTTTTCTTTCTTACTTTCTTTCTTGTGAGGATGTCTTAGGCTCGAAGCGCCGGTAGCTCATCATCATCATCCACAGCAGGTATGCCTCTCTTTATTTGCGCCACTCCTCTCGGTCCTGTGTTAGCCTCATCCAGGTTCGGTATGGTTCAGCTATTGTTAAATTTTATAACAGTGGAAGTTTATTGGCTGATGGATGATGATGTAGTTTCCTTGTAGCTATTTACACAAAAATACGCTGTCCTGATGCTGTCACCACTATGTCCCTCTTCGGATGGCTATGTTCATTGTGAAATTCAACTATCTTATCGTTTACAATCTTCAGTTTCGCGCGACATTTATTTTTCAGAGTTCTGTTCGAGCAAACCCACGCTTTTGGAGAGCGCTGACGAAAGGTATAGCCGTCAACTTCCACGAGATCTCTGCCAAGCCGAGATTGCATAATCTCATAATGTATTTCGGAACCTAGAAGAAGAAATGTTTATAAACTTATTTTTTCTTTTGTTTATTATTGTTTTTATAGTGTTAACCATCACAAGGGAATACTAAAGATTATAATATCCCAAAAATTATTTCGCCTCAAGCGGGGTTTGAACTCCGATGATTATTTTCGTCCGAGCGAGATATGTCTCGATAGCTCAATTGGTACAGCACCCGCGTATCAGGCGGTGGTTGCGGGTTCAAATCCCGCTTGAGGCGAAATACTTTTCGGGATATTACTATCTTTTTTTTTTTTTTACTTTTGTCCAACAATGGTATGCCAGTCCCATCGTTCTTCAACCTTATGTACTCGTACTCTATAAATATTTAAGAGTACATAAAACATAATAAAAAAATAAAAACAATGCTATCCACCAATCCGCTTTGAGTACGCGTGATGGATTATGACTCAATCACTACCGCTTGAAAGTAGGCCAGTATGCGACATCTACGAATATAAAACATCGCAAATTGTTTAGAAATACTTCTAAAAGCTATGGGAAAAGAATGCAATCATCAGTATTGAAACAACAAAAATACTTCTAGTTTAAATTACATAAAACGATACAACAGAACCATTAAAAAAATACTTTAAAAACACTTACAATTTAATTTTATATTATATTGTTATGTAGCCTGTACTACCTATGTACACATAATATTCATGTAATAGTATACTACATTAATATATAATAATATTTATAAGGTTTTTGATACACACATAACCAAGCAGTAGTGTGCAAGCATTACTGTGTTTAGGTTTGAAGGGCACTGTAAAAAGTAAAATTACTGGGCGAAAGAGACTTAACAACAATGTCTCAGGGTGATAAGCGCAGTGCAGTGCCACGCAAACACTTAAAAACTAAAAGCTTTGGGTGGCACTGCATCTGTAATAGTCAGGCGTGGTGCTTAACATCAGGTGGGCACCTTGATTGTGTTGCCAATTGCTGACATAAAAAAAAACATTTTTTTTATTGATGTGTGGAACCTGTTCCTTGAATATCGCGCACTAATAATCAAAGACCCTGTATAGTATTATTAATGAACTATAAATATATTTTATGAGTGTTATTCACACAATGATACGTTCGCCTTTTGAAGTCATGATGATGGTTCTCTTCGGATGACTATGTTCATTGTATAATTCTACTATCTTATGGTTTATAAGCTTAAGTCTTGCTCCGCATTTGTATTTCCTACTTTTAGTAGAGCAAATCCATTTATTTGGGTGTTTTTGAGTAAAAGTGTGACCATCGACTAGCAGGTCTCTACCCAACCGGGACTTCATAATGTCGTAATGTATCTCTAAAAAAAAGAATACAATCAGGGCCTTATTTGTTAATTATACTATATTTTTTTTTTATACAACTAGAGTGGCAACCAAGCGTACGGCCCACAAGATGGTAAACGGTTACCGCAGCCTATGGACGCTTGCAATAAGTAATTTTACTGGAAACCACACCGGAACACAGCAATGCGAGCATTACTGCTTGGCGGCAGAAATAAGTATGGTGGTAGTTCTTCCCCTGCCGAGCTTTATCACAGAGAACTCTACTACTCTTACTAATAATATGACATCTTTGTTCATTGACATAAGATTAACAAGGAAAGACTTCAGCGGCGACATAGTCTTTGACTATCTTGTCGGAACAACATGGGTCCTCCCAATTTATTTTTCTCGTGTTATTTTGAGTTTTATTGCATTTTGGTGGCAGTTTATCCAATCTAAACTGTTTGTTTAGCACATGTGTAAATAATTGAAATGGAAGGGTAATGTTGGTTTGTAATTTAGTCAAAGGCTTTCCTAGGGAATTCAGAAAGAAACGCCGCCATTTCTTTCAAAATTTTGTTTGTTTACGTTGCCATGCGACATTCAAACTCACTAAGTTGCGAAGTTGTGGCAAATATACCACAAAGTCCATAAACAAAGAAGAAGACTTCAGCGACTCCTAAAATAACAGTTTCCGGAGTCAATTAACAGTGTAGGAAAACCAATGTCACTGACATAGCAAGTAGTGGCAGTGTGCAAGCCAGTATAATGGAGAACGTGTACGATAGCCCCTTCTCGATGGGCCGACGACAATGTTAACGATCGCAGAAAATCGTTGGATGGTAGTCTCAAGATCGATCATTCTGGTGCACTGTGACAGTGTCCTGCCTCCATATGGCTGATATCGATAATATGGACAAGCGGTCATTTTAAGTAGAAAACGGTTAAAATAATTTTAAAAAAATATTTATTGCTGTAGAAATTTTAATAGTTACATAATTTTTTATTGACCATCATCATACACGGATAAAGTAAGTTCGTATGAATCAGTGACCAACTCTGATGACAGAGTTTTTAGAGGACCGAAAGTCTCTGTCATGGCCTAACAACTTTGAAAAAGCCGGGACCGACTGCTTACGGAAGCGCTCAGTTGGAATTACCACTGGCGGTCACTCATCAATGGTGAATCCGCGGAACAGTGCTTAACATTGTTGATCTGTTATGAACATGAGCCAGCTGCGTCAAGCTACTCTACATCATACACGGATGTACTTACCACACGCAGTCAATACAACTTTTTTACTTGGATGACAATGATCGTTGCACAAATAAACAATTTTATTGCAGTCATTAAACTTGAGTTTCGCGTTGCAATATGGGTTTCTGGTGGAACACCACCATGAGTAGCGGCCGACTTGACAGAATGTATACCCACCGATTAGCACAAGATCCTTGCCTCGTATGGACTTTATAAAACTGTATTTTACATCTGAAAGACGAAAACTGCAATTAAAGTAACAATCTTTACATAGTATGAAACAAACAAAGCCGTCTGTCCGACTGGTATGTATGTATGTACGCATTTATCTTTTAAACAACGAAATGAGCACTTATATTATAGGAGAATGAAAGAAAATAACAGTTGCATCGACCCCAATAAATGAGATAAGGACTTGTAAAGTAAAGATACATATTACGACATCCTAATATCTACTTTGTATTTTAATAAATTACATAACACGATACTACACGATGAAGCTCGGCATTCTGGCTAAAGCTCTTACGGCAGGGCAGCTTCTCAATTTATTTATATAAAGCACATGTCCGTTCGTGCATGGAGTACTGCTGCCATCTCTGGGATGGTTCAGCCAAGTACCAGCTCGAAGCCCTAGATTCGATTGAACGACGTGCCTCGCCAGGCTTATTGGCGATAATTCACTGGTTGAAGGCAACTTACAGAGCCTTGAACACAGGCGTCGAGTTGCCAGACTGTCGGTATTCTACAATATTCATTTTGGTGATTGTGCGCGGGATCTTCACGACCTTATCCCTCCATCCCCTTTCTACCACCGGACTAATAGGCGCACGGCAGCGTGCCACCCGTATTTGGTCGACATCCCACCATGCCGAACCAAACGCTTTTCATCTTCTTTTCTCATTAGCACGAGTAAAGAATGGAACTCGTTGCCGGGGTCTGTTTTTCCGGACCAATACAATTTAGGAGTCTTCAAGGCCAGAGTAAACAGGTTCTTTCTAGGCAAGCGTGCTCCATTATCGACCACAACATTACCATCAGGTGAGGTGGTGGTCAAACGCTTGCCTATAACTAATAAAAAAAATAAAAAAAACAACAGAATAATTACAAAAATTCATACGTGTAATTTTATTACCTGTGGTCTATAGCTTAAGTTTTGCTTCACATTTGTTTTTTCTACTTATAAAAGAACAAATCCATTTATTAGGGTGTATTTGACTAAAAGTGTGACCATCGACTAGCAGAACATGTATTTACCAGATTCAGTCAATATAACATTTTTACTTGGATGACAATGATAGTTGCTCAAATAAACAATTCTATTGCAGTCATCAAACTCCAGTTTCGCGTTGCAATTTGGCTTTCTGTTCGAACACCGCCATGAATAGCGGTCAACTCGATAAAATGTATGCCCGCCGACCAGCACAAGATCCTTGCCTCGTACCGACTTTACTATGCTGTATTCTATATCTGAAAGACGAAAATTGTGTTTTTTTTATTTATATTCATGAAAAAATATGTGTATAAAGCAATGTCGCTTTTTTTCGTCTGTCTTACGCGCAAACACACAGCGGGCGGGCGCGGGTCGGGTCAGATCCGCCGCAGGTGCTTTTTGTTATAATTTGTATGGACGACAAGGATGACAACACACTGAACGCAGGCGTGGTCAGGTGAAGCGCGGCAGCCGCTCCCGCGTACAGTGTGTTGTCATCCTTGACGTCAGTACAAATACAACAAATAACACCCGCGGCGGATCTGCCGCGGGCCCGCGCCCGCGATCTGTGTGTGTTGCGCTTAGTAAAAGCATAAACGATTGCAAAAAACGTAACGATAAGATAGATTATGGTCAGAAAGTCGATCTGACTAGGCATTTTCTTAGAGAAAATAGGTGAACAAGATGATCTAAAGAATTTTAGTAAATTGATAAGAGTTAAAAACGCTACTCAACTGTGTTTGTTGGCAGATACTTCTAGGCTGGGGTGCGTGGAACTGGTCTAAATCTACCTAGTTATAAGTGACCCTTGTGTTTTTTTTTATAAAACTATTGAAATTTAAAAATTTAATAAGAGATTTTTTTTTCTAGCACAAATATTTATTAATAACAGGGTAAACAAAATGCAACATGAGATTACTAATGTTATGATTAGTAGTTTTATTTGGACTAGAATTGATAAATTTAACATAAGAGTTACTTTTACCTACAGTGGTAAAAAGTGAACAGTAAAGTCACCAATATTCTAATGCTGATTATTTGGATACAAAGAATTATAAAAAAGCAAATCTAAATTGATTATCATCGACAAAACCCTATAAAATAATGTGCAACGAATTTATCTTAGCTTAAGTTGTATCTCACTCTACAGGTTTGCGTTTTTAAATTGATAAAAACCACTAAAGTGGCAACAAGCCTACGGCCCATTTGATGGTAGCGACTAGCGGTAAACTAGCCGTAGCCTATGTACGCTTACAACCTCATAAATATCGCTTGCGTGGTACCACCCTGTGACGTTAGATGGAAAGACTCATGTGCCTGTAATTTCACCAGAAACCATACAAACCGGAACGCAGCATTACTGCTTGGCGGCAGAAAAAGGTATGAAATAGTTCTTCCCCGGATGAGCTATGTCACAAAAAACTTTACTCCTCTTTTATATTTAATAATATAATAATAATACTGGATTTAAATGTAGACGGTTTCATTCAATCACTGTGAAAACTCGAAGAACCTTTTATTTAAACTTTCTACTCTTGGCTTCAGGAATAGTCCCGTGCACGCACCAACCTAGGGGCGTCTTTGTAGCATACGGCTCGTATTTCCCACCACTGATGACTTCTTTCGTAACCATCAAATGATAGTGATCATGCCCAATCAGAACCTGTGCCCTTGTGCTACTAAAGAAGGAAAAAGCGCTCATATGTTTACGCAAATGAGGGTAGCACTCAATATCAGTCTTTTGTAACGTCTGGGATGACAGCTCGAAACCTTCCATGATCCTGGCTCGGAGGGTGAAGCGTTCTCCAACTGTATTTGATATGTCACACTTAATGTTCTCAACTTTGCATTGTGATGCGCTGGAGGTCCATGCACTCTTTGCTCTGATCACCTCTTTCTTGCCTTCGAGTCCAGCTCGCTCAGCAATATTCGGTGTTATAAGGCTGAAGTCAGCGCCATCATCTAGCATTGCGAAGGTGCTGACGTCTCCTTTCGGCCCGTGAACAGTTAATGGCACCACTTTAAATAGAATCCTCTTCCTTTTCCTTTCAGTTACTGGGAAAACATCATCATGGTTAGGTTAGGTAAAAGTAAAAAAAAAACTTATTCATAATACTTAACTCAAAAGTTACATTAATAAGAATTGTCTAAAACACAGTGTATTTATTTTTTTATTTATTGATAAACGATACCGTAAACATCTAAAAGATTTAATGGAATTAAATCAAAAGGGCTATGCCTTAGCCTTATTCTACTTTTACTGTTTTATGTTAGACTAGCGGCTCGTCCCGGCTTCGCACGGGTGCAATAAAAACTTAAGCACCCGTGCGAAGCCGGGGCGGGTCGCTAGTCATTCATAAGGTAGGAGCCGACCGTACGTTTTAGCCGCGCGGCTACCTATTTCATAGTTCATGTGCACGCCCCTCTCTGGCCAGTTCGCGCGCGTGGGCTTTTTTAGTATTTTGTTTAGATTGTCATTTTTATAATTCGTCATAACTTTGGAATGGAATGTCTGATTTCAATAATAACAGTTATCTACAGGTATTGAAACAGTCTTGAATACCAAATAATTTATTTGGATAAGGATTAATATAAAGGTATGGAATACATGGTCTGATTTTGGTCGGCATTTCTATCAACTTTTAAAATGTAAAAAAGTGTTGTACATATGGTATCGCTGACTTTTTTGTAGATATCAATATGTTCTTTAATATTGTAGAACATTTTTTTGTTCTATCATCAATAGTTTCCGCAGCGCATGCGATGAAAGACATTTTATGGCAAATTTTTTTCACCTCGGGTTACATTATTAAAGTTTTAGTAGGGATCCCTTTTATTTTCTAAAATAAAATATAGCCTATGTTACTCAGGGATAATGTAGCATTCTAATCAAATGATGAAAGAATTTTTGAAATCGAACCAGTAGTTTTTGAGTTTATTTTAACAAACAAAAATACAAACATAAAAATCTTCTCTCTTTATAATATTAGTATAGATTTAATGGAATTAAATCAAAAGGAATATGATGAAAGTGTCTGAAAGGATTATTTATACGCGGATAACCTCCCCGCTAGATGTAAGGACCGTTGTTCTTTTCGGGTGGCTATGCTCATTGCACAAGCTAATAATCTTGAAGTCCTTGTTAAACTTCAGTTTCGCCTTACAGTTGCGCATTCTCGTAGAACATCGATATGAATACCGGGTCGCTTGACAGAAGGTATATCCGTCCACTACAATGAGGTCCTTACCCATTTGCGATTTCGTTACTTGATACTCTATCTCTGTAATTATTGTGTATATGTATTATGCTAGTTAATTTAGTTTTAATTTACTTCGGCGAGTGCCATGAATTTGATTACACACGTGAATATTATATTGGTTCAAGAATTTAGATCTTCTTGGATGAGAACGCTCATTGTAAAAAAGAAAATAAAAGACGCCACATTCCCTACAGAATTTGGCATTGCCTTTTATCCTACATACTTAGGTGCGTAGCGATGGGCAGTTCTTCTAAACTATAGTACCTCTGTGGTAGTAGTGCACCACACTGAAACTTTATAATGAGTCGTCAAAAGCTAGGAACCCAGCCCAGTTTAGTGCCAGATTCTTCTAGGCTGGGGCGCGTGGAACTGGCGTAAATTCACCTAGCTTTAGAACGTTTCAAAATGATCCTTGTGAATGATTGAAGAATTATATTTTTTACTTTACTTTTTAATTACTTTATATTAAGCCTAATTATACAAAGCTCATCATAAGTAACCTGTAAAGTTTTCATGCGTTTTGAGAGATCTTTAAACCGAAATTCCAAAATGAAAGTACTAATTCATTAAAGGTATTTATTATTAATATACGTAAATATGCTATTTGATGCAGGCACGTAAGCAGATTTTCTGGGATGACAATGCTCGCTGTGTAAGCTCACAATTCTGTGGTTTGAGTCCAGTTTCACCTTCGCCTTGCAATGAGGGTTTCTTGTTGAACAGGGCCAGATGTAACGGGACATTTGAGCATAGGTGTAACCGTCTATCACTATAAGATTCTTCCCCTTTTGAGACTTCATCATTTCGTACTCATATTCTGTAAATAAAACGCGTCATAATCGCATCAGCGACAAAGTCCTTTATTCCTTGGTTAAAAAAACAAAGTCCAATAGCATTTTATTTACAACTAAAGTGGCAATCAGGCGTACAGCTTACCTGATGGCAAGCCGTTACCGTAGCTAAGTATGTTTGCTTGCAATACCAGTAATATAACTAGCGCGGTACTACTCTGAAAAGTATCTAAGTCTTATGTGCCTGTAATTTTACCGGACACCATGCTTTTGTGTAGGTACAAGCGCGCGCATGTGCATGCAAAGTGTGCTATGTCACTCTTGCTATATTTGGGTGGGGCCAACCATCACACTCACATACAACGTCACAGTTTACGTTCACAAATCATGCATGATTGCGCCGCGTTTGCTTCAAACATTTTATTTAGTGTCTGGGGCGTTTTTTTTTTTTTTTTAACGGGAATAGACCTTCGTTTGACCACGATCTCGCCTGGTGGAAAGCGATGATGTGGCCGACGGTGGAGCACGAAGGTCTATGAGACACGTATTCACTCTAGCCTTGAAGAGCCCGGATTGTGTGCCTTGACTTTACAATTACGTTTCCTTGTGGAACAGAAGCAGAAATATCGAGACGTTTGGGCAAACGTGTAACCAACAGCAATATAAAAAACTATATTAAACACCAATATAAAGTTTTCGCATATTAAATGTATTATTATTGGAACACTTTGATTGAAATTCCGGTTGGAAGAACGGAACGTAACGACGAGACGAGTATGTTTGATTAGTTTATAGGTTACTTTTGATCCAGAGCTTATGACAAATATAATGCAGATTTTTTTTTAAGTAAATCGGGTTATACTTAATTCATACAATATTATGGTTAGTAGACTAGCTTACCTAAGATTTATTTACCAAAAAGTTGTTGTTGGAATATTTTTTTTTATTTTGAATATTCCACACTAGCATAAAGTTACAAAATAAACAATATATACATGAAAGTATGCTAAAATATAGGCCAATTAAAATAATTTAATTAAAAACAAATCTATAAACTATCCCATACGTTTTATTAAATACTTAATAAAAAAATATAGATACACTCATAACTCAGCCAATTTTATGAAACCATATAAACTTTAGTACGTAAATAAAAATATTCGGACTAGATTTTTATTATTACCTATTAAAATAATTTAAATATAAAATTAAAATAAAACTATTTTCAGTCATTATAATTACAGGTTTTTTTTTTATACAACTGAAGTGGCAACCAAGCGTACGGCCCACAAGATAGTAAGCGGTTACCGCAGCCTATAGACGCTTGCAATACCAGAGGTATCACTCGCGGGTTGCCACTTTGAGGCTAAGGTCATAAGTTAAGAGTTAGAGAGTAGAAAGGATATAAGTTAAGATAAATTATAAATGCCAATAAGCTAACAAGGCATCAGATCACGTCATAAAACTAACTCTCTGTTACTACTTATCTAAGACCCACTATCGATAATTGTAACAGTTTGTCAAAATAGTCAACTATCGCTTTGAACAAGACATAAAATTGAACGCTTTCTCAACTTTAACCATCACGCGTTAACTATCGATAAAAAATCTTGCTAAGGTTGCCCCGAGCATCCTTTATTTATCATGTAATTGTAATTTCTTTATTCATTTCAAAAATTAATAAAGAAGTTAATACAGAGCGATTCTGAATGAGGCAAAAAAAGGTTGGGACCTTTGATTGGGACTCCGAAATTGGGATTTCGGTACACTCGGAGGATTTTTAAGTCTTAGCATATACCTAGAGATAATTTGCATGTGAATCGTTGTACATACTAACAAACTAATCGACTCTGAAAAATCCTCCGAGTGTACCGAAATCCCAATTTCGGTACACTCAGGGGATTTTTAAGTCTTAGCATATAAAAATCCTCCGAGTGTACCGAAATCCCAATATCGGTACACTCAGGGGATTTTTAAGTCTTAGCATATAAAAATCCTCCGAGTGTACCGAAATCCCAATATCGGTACACTCAGGGGATTTTTAAGTCTTAGCATATAAAAATCCTCCGAGTGTACCGAAATCCCAATATCGGTACACTCAGGGGATTTTTAAGTCTTAGCATATAAAAATCCTCCGAGTGTACCGAAATCCCAATTTCGGTACACTCGGAGGATTTTTAAGCCTTAGCATATACCTAGAGATAATTCGCATGTGAATCTTTTTTTTTTTTTATACAACTGAAGTGGCAACCAAGCGTACGTTGTACATACTAACAAACTAATCGTAATCTTTTGTTTTCTTCACTCGCACCCTGCTAGGCGGGTGGTAAATATGCTCTCCCTTATATTTCTCTATCAGTCCATTATGCAGTACAAATCGTGCTTTGCATCGTTGTCCATTATGTTTCCTTGAACAAACCCAGTATCTCCCTTTGTTAGGGCCCTTGCCGGTAGTGGTGAACATGTAGCCCTCGACTAGAAGACAGTCGCATCCCTTCTGAGATTTCACAACTTCGTACGGCACGAAACCTTCTGAAACATTAAGAACTCTACACATCTTGATATTACACTTATCACAGATTTATCATGTTTCACAAATACCACATGAGCAGTTGAGTTCTTTGTGGTAGAGCTTGTCCGATGAATTACTACCATACCTATATCTGCCGCCAAGAAGTAATGCTCGCATTGCTTGTTCCGTTTCGAAGGGTTTGATTTCCGGCGAAATTATGGGCAATAATAACTTAACTTTGTTGTCCTTAACAGATCAACGAAGTTAAGCACTGTTCCGCGTAGTCATCATTTGGATGGGTGACTGCCAGTGGCAATTTCAACTGAGCGCTCCCGTGCTTCGGAGGGCACGTTAAGCAGTCGGTCCCGGCTTTTTCAAAGTTGTTAGGCCATGACAGAAGCCTTAGGGCGGCCTAGAAACTCTGTCACCAGAGTTGGCCACTGACTCATACGATCTTACTTACTTTTATAGGCAATGAGACTTTACATCTACGTCTCAGGGTGAGAACGCGCAAGTTATATCTCTGATATTGCTAGCGTACATATGCTACGGTAACCGCTTACCTTCAAGTAGGCCGTGCGCATGGTTGCCATTTTAGTTGTATAAAAAAACCATTTCCGAAATAATAATTTCTAGTTTTTACAGGAAGCAGCGAAAATATGTAATGTATAAAAATATCAACGCGGACTAAGTCGCTGGGGAATATATGAAATAAAACATAATTGCCATAACATAAGGTTAAAGCCAAACTATCAGTTTCACAAATTTTAACACAAGAGTGCGTGTGAGCCCTAACCATGATTATGTTAATTAGTCAACAGGTACTTAACGAAAACAGTTTTTATAAATGTAGACTACCTACGTTTAAACATAAGAAACCGAAAACAATTAAACTTTCCTTGTGTTGTAAATAAAACAAAAAAATAAAACAGAATAAATATCTTTTAAACTTAACACAGCAAGTGACAAATACACCTACAGAATAGGAACTTCGTAGTTTTAACCTAATAAACTAGTATTGGTAAAAGATTAACTACTATATTTTTTTATAAAAAATTTAAAACAATAATCGCATAACTAGGATTCATGATAACGAACAAATGTGTCGTAGATGAAATGCCTTGCTATATACCTTTCTACAACCCTTGTACCTGCTATGCAATAACACAAAAGTGCTCTATCAAGCATTATGCTATAGCAAGGACTTATAGGTATAGGACAGCCTAGGGTTAGACAAAAAAAAACTACTTCCTAGTCGCACAGTAAGAATTGAACCAGTTCATTTCGAGTCTCGCCCAAAAACTTACTTGCTTCATCAGGATAAACAAATAATCTACTAATTAAATAACAAAGTAAAGAAGAATAAATAAATTAATTAAAAAAAAAAAAATGCTGGACAATCCACACAGCATCATCTAGCCCCAAGGTAAGCTGCTGTTAAACAGAGCTGTATTATGGGTACTAGATGACTGATATATATTTAATATAATACAATACATTGATAGATATTTTATATTATATATAGAAAATACCCAGAACACCCGGAACAAATATATGTAGATCGTACAAACATTTGTCCCGAGGCGGGAATCTAACCCGTAACCTCTGCGTCGCTGGCAGACCTGCGCCCGCTGCGCCACATCGGTCGTCAAATAAATAAGCAAAGGAAATATTTGATCTGAGATACTTCTTGATCATTAATTATTAACAACTTGTACAGAATTTACAGATGGATACAGAGATAGAACAGAACTGAGCTTGAACTGTTTTATGCCAAACTAGCTGACCTGCGCGGTTTCACTCGCTTTAGTTTTCCCACCTACCCTGGACATCCGCAAATACTTCAAGATCAAAATTAGCCAAATCGGCCCAGTCGTTCTTGTGTTTTAGCGAGATAAACGAACAGAAATTCATTTTTTATTTAGGAGAAAGAACGACTAGATCTGCATTAAGAACTTACTATATGACGTCTCTTGTGTGTTATAAAGTGTTTGCAACTATGAATGAGTGAATCTAGGATCATTATGGAATATTCGGAAACAATTGCCTACACACAAAGATGGTTTCTCCGAGCAAGTTGCGCACACAAAAGTTGTCTTCCTGTACATCCTAGTCCAAGTGCAAACACGACAGGGTTTGGCTTTTAGCGATTGTTTTGCGTCTGGTGAGCGTTTTTCTAAGTAGTGGTATAGTTTTTCCAACATAGACTGTTTAGGTGGCGATCTAGAGGCTGTAAAATATTAGTTACTTTAATCCTGCTATATTACGACGACTAAATAACTTTCTTTGCTCGTACCTTAAGTGACTGTTTACTTTTTCTATTTACATGTAATGTCTAACCTAGCGTCTAAATAACCTTAATGCTCCTAGCGATAAAATTAAGATAATGAGTGTGCAAAAATGAAAAAGTTCTGTATAAGGCGCTCTGAATCTCGTCACTAGTCACGAGTCACTCGTTCGTTCGTTCGATCGTATGAGTCAGTGGCCAACTCTGGTGACAGAGTTTCTAGGCCGCCCGAATGCCTCTGTCATGGCCTAACTTTGAAAAAGCCGGGACAGACTGCTTAACGTGCCCTCCGAAGCACGGGAGCGCTCAGTTGAAATTGCCAGTGGCGGTCACCCATCCAAATGATGACCCCGCGGAACATTGCTTAACTTCGTTGATCTGTTAAGAACAACTTAGCCATCTACGTCACGAGCGCTCCGTCACTAGTCACTGGGGTCTACTAACCACTGTTGCAGCGCTGAGTTTGAACTATTTTCATGCAAATCTGACCAAACGAACGCTGCAATAAAAGCCCATAGTAGGCCTAAAAAATCTCCAATTTCACAAGTATTCAGTGAACCAAACAACTAACTACAACTAACTAACAACTAATAACCCCAGTAAAAAACACGACATGTCGATAAAAAAATCTAAAAAATATTCAACTAATTTATTGCTCAAATTACATAAAACACCATATAAAATAACTAAACTATAAAATGTATACAAAAAATTATTACAAAACGACATAAATATATTATAACATAATTTGTACTATCATACCTAAACACCATCATCATCATGATTATATCAGATATACACCTACAGCTGAACATAGGCCTCTCCCAAAGAGCGCCATGACGATGTAAGCCAATATTGAGCCTTTCCGTGACCGCTTTAATGCCATCGATCCATCGAGTCTACACTTCGTTTTCCATTACGTAATCGCCATTCAAGAACCTATTCCCCAGCGGTTATTGGTTCTGCGGGCTATAGATATGGCTTATATATGTTTACTTTTATAGGCATAAAATAATACATTTAAAACTTGAATAAGTAAAATATTATAACAGTTATATTATCATTTCTTTCTGAACCGTTAAGAGCCAGAGTTGAGATTGTGTCCCCAAAATCTTTCACTGACTCTAGTGTATGGTAGCCTACGGTTCTCCATGTTAACTTTAGTAAGTGTACCATCTTCTTTCACCAAGTACACAGGTCTTGGATGCGTATGACCTTTTGCTCCAGGAGCGACCATGACTGCTCCATCAGGACTTAGTTTAACCTTAGCTTTGCAGCCAGCATCTTTCTTCGAACAGTAATAGTTGTTGGAATTGTTTTGCCTTGAAAAGGTAAACCCATCAAGCATAAGCAGAAACCTGCCATTTTTAGTTGGTATCATTTTATATAAGGTATTTGTAAAATCCTGTTGTAATTGTCCTGAAAGTAATAATTACTGCATTTATATTTTTGAAAGAGTATGTACATATACATGACACATGGACACATGGCAAGACGTGGTGATGACAGGTGGAGTAAGGCGACAACTGAGTGGTGTCCGAGAAGTGGCTACAGAAACGTCGGTCGTCCGTTGGCGAGATTGGTAGACGACATAGTGAAAGTCGCGGGCCGTAAGTGGATTAGATTAGCACAGGATCGTGGTAGATGGCACAAACTAAAGGAGGCCTATACCCAGCAGTGGGTGAAGTCAGGCTGTGGATGATGATGATGATGTACATATAAGTTATTATATTTTTTCATGATAGCCTTCTAATGTTTCCATTGCTGGGACACTAGCCTACCTTCGAGCAAGAGTGATTAGGTCTTAATCCACCACGCGGACCTAATGTGGATTGGTGGATATGCGGATATAATTGATAATATTTTATACAGCTTTTAAAAGAAGCTAATTTTAACGATATATTTTGAGTAATTTATACATTAAATAACATTAATTTATTATAATCATCAGCCTGCACTTACATTTACATTGTACCTTCTGGGTGTTTTCTATGTATAATAAAAAATATCTATCTATGTATTGTATTGTAATAAATATATATCAGTCATCTAGTACCCATAATACAGCTCTGTTTAACAGCAGCTTACCTTGGGCTAGATGATGCTGTGTGGATTGTCCAGCATTATTATTATTGTTATTATTACCTACATACAAGCGAAACTATCACATCAAACACTACTATTTAACAATATTATCATTTTAACGTAATATACAAATTAAAGCTTTTTATGATATTTACTTTTCCACAACATTTTCTGCACTTCCATCGCCATACAGATATTTCATTTTTATTTTGGCGATGGAGGGTATACTGATGACCGGCATAGAGAAGGATTGTTCCACGCTTTCTCGTAATGTAATGAGGAGTTTTCGATTCGAGATTAAAAAAAAGTAGTTCCGATTGCTATCTGCTATACTGCCATACTGGGAAAGGTTATCAAAACAAGAAAAAAGCTGGTAACTACGTTTTTGTTTCGTCTTGTGTCAAGCGGAAGGTTGTGGGTTCATGTCCAGCTTGAGGCAAAATAATTTAACTCCAGTACGACCAAAGTTAATGTACTACGTAGTACGTACTATGACTTTGACACCAGCCAGAGGTATGACAGACCGTGACAGCAGGAGAACCAATATTGAATTCCCTACACATTCACCATAGCTCGCCAAACGTAGTGCTTACATTCTCTTGGGCTCGCCAGTTGAGCTACCGCCATCTAAATAGACAGTTTTTTTTTAAATAATTTGAGACGAAAACCCCTAATTGATTTTGTTCGTTTTCGTTTCGTTTGACGGGGAGCATATAATTCGTAATGTACCTATCAGGTTTTAATTAAAACAACAACATTTATATAATAGTATATTTATGTTATTTAAAAAATGTATATATTTTTATAAAATTAAATAACCTTACTTATCAGCAAGTCGAATTTCCTATTTGGTATCAATATCAAATAGAAATTTGGCTTGGATCGAACGAGTAGTACCTATAGTATAGAGAATTTGATTTATCCTCCATCCACTATTTTTTTGTTAGCCTTCTGCTTTTATAACTCTACTAAGGCTGGTGTGCACCAAATCTTTAGTTAACGTACCTGTGCCTAACTGTCAAAATTATCTATATCAATGACGACCAAGGCTGGTGTGCACCAAATCTTTAGTTAACGTACCTAACTGTCAACCATTACTTCTTCTTCTTTTCTTTTATGGCCTCTGTGGCTAGTTTGCCACAATTTTGCCATTGTCAAGTGTATTAGTTTGATTGTCGCTTAGCAACGTAAACAAACGAAATTTGGAAAGAAACGATGACTTTTCTTTCAAAATTCTCTTGGAAAGTCTTTGACTAAATTACCAACCAACATCACCCCTCCATTTTAATTACTTACACTTGTGCTAAGTAAACAAGTTAAATTGGATAAACTGCCACCAAATTTACGCAACAAAACTTAAAATAACACGAGAAAAATAATTAAAATGGGAAGACCCATGTCGTTTTGACAAGATAGCAAAAGACAATCCTGACGACCATTACAAACAGTTACATTTACCAAAATGCACCATCTATTACCTTGTCAACTCTATAGACGTTTTATCAAAAACGTAAGATAATTTTGACAAACAATGACTGACGTTTTATAGCTATTTGACAATAATATTAACACTAACCAGCTCAAATCGAGCGGTAACGGTTAACATTAAATCATGACGTCATTTTAACAACACTTGAATTGTGCAACTCATTTTTAGCTATCTGATTTGTTGACTATTGAGGTATTCATTTATATCTAAATGACGAACAATTTAACGTTAACGTTAAATGGCGCAACTCACCATAAGAAGATATTTTGACTTGATACTTTTATCTACGGCCCCAAATCTGGCGTAACATATTTCGGGGAGGATGGTCATGTACACATTCGTGAGCGTTGACAATCTTGCTTTGTTTGTCCAATCTAACTCTGACCTTGCATCCGGCCTCTTTTTTTGAACAGTAGTACATGTACTTACTCTGCCTGGAGTAGGTGTATCCTTGGAACATAAGAAGAGGTCGACATCGACCAGAATCTATGAAGTGGTAGTCGAAATTTTCTGAAATCAATATTTAAATTTTAAATTATTAATCTTTAATTGAAAAGTAAATAAAAAAAAGTTTAAAATGTAGCAGATATTTCTGATTGTTTCTGGTCTTGACAAATTCTCGTTTCACAGTTATTTCACAATAAAATAATGAGATAAATAATGTCATATAAAAGTTCAAATAAAACAAAATCTATTAGACATTAGGTACATTTATTGGCGCTGAGACGTAGTTAATTTATTTATGTTCAAATATTAATTTATATTAAAAATATTTTTATTCAATAAAATCACAAGGATTATTTTGATTCAATTTTAATAGACGTATTTCCTGTTTGAAGTGTTGTTTTTGTATAAAATGTTTACGCTCCAGTTTGAGATTTTCTCATTTGAATTTAAAATATTGCTCCTTGGCATCTGTTTTTGTGTTTGTCTTTATAACATTTTTACTTGTTCTTTCTTTGTTACCTTAAATAAAATTAAAAATGTAATCAGCCATTATTAGCTACAACGGTACAAGGTAACAAAGTATAAGGTGTAAAACACTGTGATATAATTAAAACTATAACAAAATAAATATACAAAATGACTTAGACCAACAAATAATGAGTTCGAATATAAAACAACATTTTAACTAGTATTCTCACTTTATTAAAAACAAAAATTACAATTAATAAAAATAATAAATTATAGACATAGGTAAGAGTTAACAATTATTAGCTTTCTTAAAATAAATGACTAACAAGTGCTCCACCTAAGCCATAGCGACATTACTTTAATTCTAGATGTAGATCGTACAAACATTTGACCCGAGGCGGGAATCGAACCCGCAACCACAGCGTCGCAGGCGGACCTGCGCCCGCTGCGCCACATCGGTCGTCATTATTTATTTAATATTAAGTATTATCAGATATTTTATTGAATAGTTTGTCAATATCATTGTATCACATCAATAAAGAAACATTTCTATTAAAATAGATTATGATGATGAGGCTTAGAATATTTTAACAATACAATTACAGAGAACATATAATAAGCCCGTAATTAATAAATTATTTATTATTCTATAATTTTAATTAGGGTGTTTATATATTAAGGGGAAAATCTTCTTGTAAAATTGAATCCATGTCTTTGTCCTGCGATTCGGTTACGGTTTCTAAAACTGTTTCGTCAACATAAACCCCACTTTGAACGTTGTTATCTTCTTGATCATCGTCATTATTTTCAGAATCATTTTCTCTTGTGTATATGTACAAATGTTTCTCTGCAAAATGTCTTCTCATAATATTGAGATTATCGTTTGGCAGTTTTAAAACAGCTCTACATACAACACATTGAAAATTATTGTCATCATCAACTTTGATCATATACTTTCTCACCCATCCCTTGTTTCGTAGCCCTTGTATTTCTATTTGATTTGTGACTGTTTCTGTTTCAGAAGTATCATCATTTCTGGGTGATTCTTCAACTAAGTATTCAACAATATACTCTTCATCGCTTGCTTTAAAACTATCTTCAATTATATATTCTTCCAAGACTTGTTTAGCACCGATATCGCGTATTTCTTTATCTTTCACATCACCTTCTTCTTCCTTCTCTACATTTTGAATTGATTTTACGTACATAGTGTTTTCTCTTTCGTAGATTAATGGGTGCTTTGCTTTGAAATGTCTTTTCATGTTTCCGGGATATCCAGTTATTAATCTTAAAACTTGTTGACACACATCGCATCTGTACTTTTTACCTTCGAGTTTTGTTGTAAACCTTTTCACCCAATTTCGGTTCGTAAAGGCATATGTCATGAGACCAGCTGTAGATTTCTTTTCTGAAATTGATATTAAGCTTGAATATTATTGAATGCAAGTTAAGGCACTTAGAATGTGAGATTTTAAGTATCTAGCAAAGTGTTTATACATTTCGAAGCCAACAAATCGAAATTGACACAGCATGAATCTAACTACACGTTTTATTGGATATATGTCATCTTACCTTCTTCTTCGTCAGGTTTGTGCTGATTTGTTTCTAGTGCGTAGATGGATGGATGCTTTAATTTGAAATGTCGACTCATGTTTCCGATATATCCAGGTGGTAAACATAAAATTTGCTTGCACACATTACATTGGCGCTCCTTTACGCCAATCTTAGTTGTATATTTTCTCACCCATGATCGGGGTCGATGAACTGCTTTGCTACGATCAACTTTTTCATCAGAATCTGTTAATGTTCTTGCTATACCTAATTAAATAAAAATGTATTATTAACTAAAAACACCTAATTATATATAAGTACTCATAAAAACAACAATAAAATATTATTACTTTTTATGGCGTCGCCTTTTTCTTTCTTGTTTTCCATTTTATCATCACCATCAGAATGAAAAATCCCATTATTTTCTTTTGCATATATGTAAGGGTGCTTAGTTCTGAAATGACGTTTCATGTTTCCCATTAATCCATACGGCATACTTATAACTTCTTTGCACACATCACATTCGTGCTTCTTATCGTTAAATTTATTGATATATTTTTTCACCCATCCTCGTTTAACGTATGGTTCTGAGCCGGAAGCTTCAGACATCCTTGCTGAAATCGAACAGTTGATTTTTAGAACTAAACATCTATATTACATTTTGTGAATTTACTTCTAAAAATGTTAAAGAATAATATGTTAATGGTAAATCTTATCTTAAATTATTTTATGTAAATTAAATATTGAAATGATATATTAATATTTCATAACATACAGGTTAGTGACTTTCTTGAAAAAAGTAGCAGAGTTTTGGAATTCATAGATTGAGCCGTCAATTAATTAAGTTTGTAGAATAATAAAGTTTATTATAAAATACTTATTATTGTTAGGTATCTACAACTAATGGAAATAGATTTAATATCTGATTTAAGTTATCATATTATTTGCTTTTGTGTGATGTGAAATGAACAGTGATTAAAAAGTGATGATTTTTTTATTATTGCTGATAGATTTTTGTATGGGGTAACTTAATTGTGTACGCAAGTTTACCAACCTTCAGTTTTTTCACATTGCCGCGTACGACGATACTCCAGTGAATGTTCTTTCTTCAAATGGTTTGCCATATTTTTTATTTCACTTCCACATAATTTGCAACTCAAGAAAGAGTTGCCTATATTCTTGAAATATACCCACATGAAGCTAGATCTTGTACAACTTAAAAAAATAAAGTCTATTAACTTATTAATTCTCATTACATAAAGACTCAATTCGATCACATTGTAGCGATCGTAAGGTGTATGGTAAAGGCTAAAGATCGGTCCTTCTAGCACTTTGTGTCCAGCCGTTAACGATGATGATGATTACATAAAGAACTAATCAATTTTTTTATTAGTTTTGTGCTTTTTTCAAGTCAATGTTCTACATGACTAGGTTAATTGAGCTATAACTTTTCATCACATCAAAAACACATACATGGGGTATATGTTGCTGGATCTGAGGAATATATTTTTTTCCTTATGACGTCTATGTTTGGACCACCCTGAATATGTGCTACCAATAGTAGAAGAAAGCAGCGCTATCACTACTCAAAATAAATAACAACCCTGTGTTTATTAACTTTACAGTATTAAGTTAAAGATTTAGTTAGCATGCAGCTAAGTATTAAAGAATAAACTCATCTTCTTCTAGCTCATTGTCCTCTTCTGATTTGTCTTCTTCTGTATTCGTATTTCTGTCAATATTATGAGCTTCTTCAGTTTCAAATATATCTGGATGTCTAGATTTAATGTGATCTTCCATATTTTTTATTATAATAAATTTTTTACATTCGGTACATTTGTATGTACCTTCACCTACATTTGTCATATATTTTGTGAACCAGCTTCCGCTTACTGGGGTTTTTTCATCTGAAACCGAATATGGCTTGATATGTTATAGGTATTATTGACATGATGTAACAATAAAATATAGAATTAATAAAATTCTTCATTGTTCCATATCCACCCTCATGGATGGTGGAATGAAGGCTGGCATGGGATACAAACTTGCCTAGATCCAAGAAATAGAACTGATGGGGGTGAGGTATTACGTTTTTAGTAAATACTAGTAACCTGCCTCGGATTCGCATGGGAGCAATGAAAACCCACCAACAAACAAACAATCAAACAATCAAATCATTCCTCTTTATAATATTAGTATTGGTAAGTATAATCAGTTTTTTGCGGTGCGGCGTAACTGAGTAACAAACATATTTACATATTTTTTAGTGGTATCTATGATGTTGCATGCGTACATAGGCTACGGTAACCGCTGACCATCAAGTGGGCCGTACGCTTGGTTGCCACTTTAGTGGTATAAAAAAAAATAAAAAAAATATTTAAATCAACAATAATTTACATTCAAATAAATGAAGACGTGCAAAGCATTGCTATGTTTAACTGTTTTTTTTAAGATCACTTGTCTTTAATGTGTAAATTTTTTACTTAGCCCTATCAACGTCAAAATTATCTAGATATTTCCACAAAAGATTGGGTACTCACATAAATCTTTTTTTCGCTGCTCCATCTCCTCATACGCTTTAGGGTGTATAGTTTTTAAATGCCTTGACTTGTTCCCACTCAGTGTTTTCCCACATAGCCTGCATTGCGCTAAAGGATTCCCTAAATCCTTAAAGTGCTTCCAAAGCAAGCTCCTCTTCCTTGACTCTGCAAATAAGATATTTAGCTCACATTTTGCTCACATTTACGCATTTAGATGAAGAAAGATTAAAAATAAGACAGAATAGAAGTAGAATAGGATTATAGCAAGGTAGGGGGGGTATGACCGCCTAAGAGAAATCTGGACAGTCACACGCATCCCATCCTTTCTTATGGAGTGACAAAAACTCTACGAGGAAATTAAATAAAACTATGATACGAAATACAGTTAATGAAGCTTTAATATTATTTCATTTATTCATTAACAATTTAGAAATTGTAATTGAATGTAAATTAAACTAAATAAACACTGCACAAATACAATTAAATAAAATTAAACTATACTATCCTTACTACTAGGTTACTCACTTATACTCTAATAAATATAGTAATATTAATAATAACGTAATACATAATAAAAAGGGCATGTCAAGGTGTTTAAAAAACTGAAATATGTCACGCATGCCTATATTTTATACGTCACAAATTCATTCACAGAATAAAAACACATCTCCAGCAAACAATAAGTAGGTGCTTATAATAAAAAGAAATATTAAGTAAAATAATACGATAACCTACCTAAATAACCTATTATTATAACCTACTAGCTGACCCGCGCGGTTTAACTCGAGTTATTTTTCTCGTAATTGACCATATTTTCCCATCGTTTAAACCTTCCCTGGACTCTTACAAACCTTTCAAGACCAAAATTAGCCTAATCGGTCCGGCCGCTTTTTAGTTTTAGCGAGAGTAACGCACAGCGATTCATTTTTATATAACAAGACAAGAGATGAAGATTATATGTAACCTACATAACTGTTTTTGTTCTGTAAATAAAAACTGTATTTTAAAAAAAAACCTGATTTTGTTTTGTATCACTTTTGAAGAAGCTACAGATTCAGACCAAAGAAAGTGGGACCGGAGATGGCAGGACGAACTAGACAAATCTTGGTAGACAGGTGATGTAGCTCAGCATCAAGAAATCTGGAAAAAATAGGTGTGTCCCTAAGCAGTATTGACACACGAACGGCAGTTATAATAAAATAGTAAAATATTATATTAGTAATAAAAAAAAACGGAATATTTAATTTTATATTACAGACTCAATAAATTTACAAATTTTCGTGCTTTTGTGTTACGTATTTGCATGTTTAGCATTATGTACATGGATAAGGTTAGTCGATTACAATATATTTTATTTGATGCCATGTTTTGACCTTCCTCAAATTATAGGTCAAATTCTTTGTTCTTTGATTCGGTTACGTGTCTGAATTAGTTTCTGTTTCAGAAAAGTTAGTAAAGTTGTCTGCGGCTGTATCTTCAATTAAATATTCAACTTCATACTCTTCATCACTTTCTTTTAAATCAATTTTAAATTCTTCCAACATTTCTTTAGTACCATCATCGGTTGTTTTTTCTTTATTGTCAGTATCTTTTTCCCATGTATTTTGAACTGTTTTTGAAGGATTTTTAATACCAGAAATTGTATTTAATTCGTCTGAAATCAAATATAAAATGATTGTTGTACTAATGCAAGTATACGATAAGAAATGTTTAGTTTTAGTTATGCCAGTAACAAATAAAATCAATAATGTTTGCGATGGTTTTTTAACTCGACATATGTATACATGCATGTATTTAATAACGCTTTTTCCCATCTCACCTTCACTGTCAGGTTTTTGTTGATTTGATTCGTGCAAGTAGATATCAGGATGCTTTCTTTTAAAATGGCGACTCATGTTACCGATAAATCCAGGTTTCATTTTTAAAATTTGTTTACACACATGACATTCGTGCTCATTAACGCCAATCAAAGTCGTATAATTTCTCACCCATGATCGGTATCGATGAACTTTATTATCAGAAGCTGTAACCAAGTGCATTTTGTATCAAATTTCAAGATTTAATATAAACTATAATTAGAATATAAAGTCTTATTAATTTATTAAAACCAACCTATTTCTTTTTTACGTTCGTCTTCTGAGTCTATATCTCTAAGTTCTCTAACAATATAATTAGCAGCTTGTTCACTTTCTTGGACTGGATGTCTGGATTCAAAGGGATCTTTAATTTTTTTGTATTTAATATCTTTTTGTGCTGAAAATCAATAAAATAATAATATTAACATTTTGCAGTACCTAAGCAAACAAATAATACATTTGAGAGTTAGGATTAAGATATTTCTAAGTCACACAAACGAGCCTTGTGACTTAAATACGCAAATAGGTACAACGACTGTTATAATATCTGCGAAGCATGTACACACTATGGGTAGCGATTTTTTTTTATAAACGCTCAATAATATTATGTTGTACATATTATGTGCAGAACACGCTCGACCTGACACAAGAAAAAAAATCCATCTTTATACAATTCTTAGAAATACTTACTTCTAGTTTTCTGTCGCCGATGCACTTCTTTAAATGCTATAGGGTGTTTGGACTTGAGATGTCTCATCATGTTTCCACTCAGTGTACTCCCACATAACCTGCATTTCGTCAGAGAGCTTCCTAAATCCTTGAAGTATTCCCAAAGCATGCTTCTTTTCTGTGGCCCTAAAATAATAATAATAATAATAATAATAATGCTGGACAATCCACACAGCATCATCTAGCCCCAAGGTAAGCTATACAATACATAGATAGATATTTTTTTAATATATATAGAAAATACCCAGAACACCCGGAACAAATATTTGTAGATCCTACAAACATTTGTTCCGAGGCGGGAATCGAACCCGCAACCTCTGCGTCGCAGGCGGACCTGCGCCCGCTGCGCCACATCGGTCGTAATATTATTCTCGGTCGGATATTATTTTGTTTAAATTTCATTTGTTTTCAAAGCTAAACCTACGTTTTTCCAGTTTTTATGATCTTTGTTAAGATTCTAATAAGATCTGAATCAGTTCAGAAGATAAGTCTACAAACACTTCCAATGATAATCAAGTTCTATTTTAACTACACATTCAATTCATCATCATCGTGACAGCCTTCTAATGTTCCCACAGCTGGGACACTGGCCTACTCTCAGGCTAGAGTGATTGGGTCTCAATCCACCACGCGGACCCAATGCGGATTGGTGGATAGCACATGTCTTTCGAATTTTTAGTTCTTGGACATGCCGGAACAGAAAAATCCATTGGTGCACGAACGGGTTTGAACCCACGACCTTAGGATCGGAAGGCGGGGTCACCACCACTAGACCACCGGTGCTCTCACATTCAATTACTTCTTACCTTTTATTTTATCTTCAGGTACGGGCTGATTTGTTTCCATTGCGTATATGGATGGATGCTTCCTTCTAAAATGACGACTCATGTTACCGAGAAATCCAGGTGGCCTTTTTAAAACTTTCTTACACACATTACATTTGTGCTTCTTAATGTCAATATCACTGGTATATTTCCTCACCCATGACCGGAATCGATCTTTTTTAACTGTTGCTAAAATAAGAACAAATAATTAACTGTCATTTCATCGCATATAAGTTATCATTATCATTGTTTAACATTTTTATTTCAACAAATATTGAGGTCAAGCTGTTCGCCTGAAGTTATGCCTGTCAGTCACCTTTAAGCACAGAATAGAATTAGTACTAACAGAACGGCCACTCCCTATCTCCCACTGATTTTACTTACCTCACCCCGGTCGCGAGTTTGCCGGCACCTGTTGCCGGCATTGTAGCTAACGCACGCGTTTATTTTAATTTTGTGGCCAAGCGCGCGCATGCCAGCGCGAGCGAAAGTGTGCTATCGCTCTTGCTAAATGGGGGGGGGGGGGGGCAACCATGACACTCACACATACAACGACAACGTTTACAAACAAACATGCATGTGGTGATTGCGACGCGTTTGCTTTATATATTTTATTGAGTGTGTCCGGGGTGTGCTTTAAGTTCAAAGTCAAAAGTTCTTTATTCAGTTGAATCACTTTGAAACGTGTTTGAAACTGGTTCCTATCGCTTTAAAGTTCTGCGTAGCATTGCACTGCGTTCGTCACCCAGAAACGTGGTTATTAAGCACTCAGTAAGTTCAATTGCTTATACCTCCAGACATAAACAAGGTAATTCTTGCAAACTTAGATGTAGAATATCTAGCACTGCGGTGGTACACATCAAGACAGACTCTTCCTAAAAAACTTCTCCCCTTGCTACACTGAAGAGTTACCACTAGGTAAATCTATAAAATTCTTCTTACCTTTTGTATTTCCATCTTTTTCTATGTCAGTTTCATCATCAGAACCAAAATTTTGATTTGTTTCTTTTGCGTATATAAATGGGTGTTTGGAATTGAAATGTCGTCTCATGTTAGTCATGTTTCCTTTTGGTAAACTCAAAACTTCTTTGCAGATATCACATTGGTGCTCCGTAACACTAAGTTTATTGGAGTAATTTTTCACCCAGTCTCGATGAAAATGTGGTACTGAGCCGGAAGCTGTCGATGTTTCAGCTTAAATAAAACAGGTTATATTTAGAACTAAAAGATATTTACGATAGATGATAAGATTAATTATACTCATAGGTTAATTACGGACAAATGTTTAAATGAATAGGTAAAGTTAATTATAGCATAGCACTTAGTCCTAATGATACTTATAGGTGGATGCTATTTACTATTCATTATCGACCGAGTTATTTGGTACCACAACTGACCACAAAGACATGAAAATAAAACAATACTTCATGTTTATTACTTAATTTATTACAATTACAATCTCTAGTATCTACTTACTAAAAAAAATATAAAAAATTCAAATAATACAAAAATTATTTGTATTTTTTTATTGAATTAATTAATACAAAAAAACACGGCTTATTTTCCAAAAGTAATTTAATTAAGTTAAGTAAGTTTAAATTTCCCATCACTGGCTTATAATTAGAACTTATATTATATTAGGGTTTTGATCCGAGCCACCTCTACAAAACCTTTGACAAAACCTACACTTAATAAATTTTGGAAAACTCAAGCCTTCCATTTTGCAATTACATTCGGTACTTTCATATATCCGATAGATGTTTTGACATAGCGCGGCGGCGAATGGTTATGGGTTTCATCTACTTTAACTATCGTTCCTGTGTTAGTTAATTTAACTTTCGCCTTGCATCCCAGAGTTTGTTTGGAGCAGTAGTAATTTCTGTACTTCTTCGTCGGCTTTGCTTGCCAATACGTGTAGTCGTTCATCATTAGCAACATCCTATCATTTCTCGTGGTAATGAATTTGTAAGCTGGAAAATATTGTATGCTATTATTTATTTGTCTTTGGTGGTGCGGTAGAAGAGTTCCCGTATTAGAAGCAAGAGGCATGGGGTTCAATTCCCGCTGCGGGACAAATTCGGGGTGTAGAGTCAGTAATTACTAAGAATGTCTAAAGCCGCTTCTGAAGCCTAGACTTAGACGTATCGATAAACTTATGCCTTTATTCATAAAAAAATCGTGTCATTTTAGCGGTTAGCTAAATATCGTCTTTCCTTGTCATTCTTAGGTCAAAGAACATATATGATAAAAGATTTATAAGACACATTTGCTAACATAAGTTTACAGTACGTTTATGAATAAGGCTTATACATAAACTTCTTAAATAATTAATATACTGAGAAGGAGAAAACGAATGAATAAACTATGAAAAGGCTCGTAAATAATAAATGCGTAGTGTTTCCAAAGACTTTATTTTCACATTTCACACGCACATGCAAAGGCACGCAGAACAAATAGAACAGTATCGGGGAAAGACCCCGATACGGGACAACGTATTTGTATACTAGGGGCCTATTTGATGTAACTACTTTGCAAGTCTGCAATCCGTATCTCAGAACATCTTTGAAAAATAATAATAATGGGGCAGCAAATTGCAGTATTGTAGAGTGCTTACATAAAATAAGCCACAGGTGACGTTGTTAACATGGTAGTTGTAGTTTCTGATATACCCATAACGACACATAATACTAGTGTTCCGGTCGCTGGAAATTATTAAACTGAGGAAAAGAGCACGAATGAAAGTAACAAACAGGGAAGCCTATACCCAGCAGTGGGTGAAGTCAGGCTGTGGATGATGTTAATGATAAAAGTAACAAACATAATATACAACTTAAAGTAGGGATATATAATTTTTATATCGTGAATCAATAAAACCCGGTTTTAGTAATTTTTTTGGACAATGACATCCAGCAATGCATTGGGTCCGCGTGAAGGATTAAGACCCAATCACTCTCGCTCTAGAGTAGGCCAGTGTCCCAGCAGTAGGAACATTAGAAGGCTGTCATGATGTTCAGGAATATGATGTCTAGGTGCGGCTCTAAACCAACCTAGCATAATCTAACATCAAAAGAAGATTCGGTTACTATTAGTTATTTTTACAATCTTTAGTATTCCCTTAGTGTTAACCACACTAAGGGAATACTAAAGATTGTAAAGCCCAAAAATTATTTCCTGCCTGGATATTATAATCTTCGGTTACTATTATGTAGTTATAGTTATCGTTATAAAATTTCGATTTAAATTCTGACATATTTTCCATCGGCAGTTTTTACGTACTGCGGAGGTTCATGACTATGAGTCAGATATGATTTGACAACGGTACCATTAGAATCTAGTTTAACTCTAGCTTTACAACCAACGCCATGTTTAGAGCAATAATAGTTGCCAGTGTGTGCCATTTGACAATACGTGTACTTGTTCATCATTAATAAATATTTACCCTTGCCTGTCGGAATGAACTCCAAATCTGCAAAAAACAAACCTCATAAGTTGGATTTGACCAAATACTTAATAGGCACTATTCTCAGAATAAATCATAATGACATTTTACTTGACATTATCTTATCAGAATAGCTATACCAGAAGTTGGTGGAATTCACCAAAAAGTACTTAATCATTATTTTATTGAAACTAAAAAGTTTTTAAACTTCATTAATATACAAACAAGTAAAAGAACTTAGCTTAGAAACGTAAAAAAGTGAGATTGTTTGAGTGGATCATAGTGGTGAAGGTCTTCTTCTTCTTTGTTTATGGACTCTATGGCATATTTGCAAATAATGAAAAAACAATTTCGCCAGTGTCAAGTAGATGAGTGACTTGTCAGAACAACATTCAATTTAATTTTTTTTTTTGTGTTATTTGAGTTTTATTGCATGGTGAAGGTCAAGTCAAACACTCCAAATGACATTTTGCGGAAACTTACATCTTATCATTTTGAGTATTTGACCTAATGCCTATTTAACGTACCGTATAATCCAATTATAAAACATAGAGAGGTACTTAGTAATTAATAATCCAATCGATCGAAATCGCCAGATGGTAACATAAAGTATGCACAAAATACATTAAACTATAACTATCTAAAGATACGTTACAAACGACCTATAGATAGCTCAGCTTCAGATTATATCTATATCCAGATTATACCAGTCTGAGGCGTTTCCAACATAGTTTTTATAGACGACCGATGTGGCGCAGTGCGCAGCGCGGGTTCGATTCCCGCCTCGGGTCAAATGTTTGTACGATCTACAAATATTTGTTCCGAGTGTTTTCTATATATAATAAAAAATAACTATCTATGTATTGAATTGTATTAAGTATGTATCAGTCATCTAGTGCCCATAACACAGCTCTGTTTAGCAGCAGCTTACCTTAGGGCTAGGTGATGCTGTGTGGATTGTCCAGCATTATTTATTTATTTATTTATTTTAAAACTATCAGGGTTATTAACATAATTTTCACAAAAAAACGGGATATTTACCATGGGAGTTCTCCCGTGATCATGATGCATGTAACTGCGCCGAAATATCGGGAATCAATAAAACTCACAAATCATGGTAAATATCCCGTTTTTACGTTTTTACGTAATTACGTTTCCAACATGCTGCCACTATAATGCATTGAGTCATATATGAACCAGCCCTTTTAACACATTATTTTGACATACTTTCCATCAGCAGTTCTAAAATACTGAGGAGGTTTGTGGTTATGAGTCTGATCTGCTTTGACAACTGTCCCATTAGGATCTAGTTTAACTTTAGCTTTACACCCAACACCATGCTTAGAGCAGTAATAGTTGCCAGTGTACGCTATTTGACAATACGTGTAATTTTTCATCATTAACAAATATTTGCCCTTGCCCGTCGGAATGAAATCATAATCTGCAAAAATTAATGTACTTTAAAAAACGAGAGCACCGGTGGTCTAGTGGTAGTGACCCCGCCTTCCGATCCTAAGGTTGTGGGTTCAAACCCAGTCGTGCACCAATGGATTTTTCTGTTCGAAAAATTTATGTGCGCAATGCCAGTGCTCTCATACGGTGAAGGAAAACATCGTGAGGAAACCGGCATGTCCAAGAACTAAAAATTCGAAAGACATGTGCCATCCACCAATCCGCATTGGGTTCGCGTGGTGGATTAAGACCCAATCACTCTCGCCTGAGAGTAGGCCAGTGTCCTAGCAGTGGGAACATTAGAAGGCTGTCATGATGATGATGATTTAAAATAACAAAAAGAAGAAGGGTGTTTCAATATAGGGAAAAAAAGTATTTTGCTAAAATATTTCGTAGAACTCTTTAAATCAGTTTTTTGGTCTGGGCGGTAAGCATTGTCTATTTAGTTCTCGCTCGAGAACATTGGGCGTTGATTTAGAACATGTATTTTTCCCTGGGCTTTAGGAGGTAAAGGCGCTGACAGTAAACAAACAGTTTGCAGTTGAGCAAGCCGCAAATTTGTGGCAAACTTACGATTACTCGCAGTGCATCGTCGAGTAAAGCCTGCGTAGAGAACATACACAAGTTTAATTCAAATAAATCACAAGGATCACTTTGTGTCACTGCTGTGCTAGATAATCTGCCACCAAGCAGTAGCATGCAAGTACGAGCGCAGTGCAAATGCAATGCTACGAAGAACTTTAAAACTTAAAGATACTTAGAGATATTGCTGACTGAATTAGTCCAGCAAGAGAATCACCATTCATATTATTTACTAGAAGTCCGTCTCAGCTTCGCGTGGGTGCAATGAAACCGCACCCGTGCGAAGCCGGGGCAGGTCGCTAGTAATAAATATAGCCTATGTTACTCAGGGTTAACGTAGCATTCTAATGGTGAAAGAATTTTTAAAATTGGACCAGTAGTTTTTGAGTTTATTCGTAACAAACAAAAATACAAATCTTTCCTCTTTATAATATTAGTATAGATTAACCTTATGGACACTAGCAACTCTTAATAGTGTGACTAATCTATCTTGTTTGTCTAGTTCTAGTTATTTCTCGAGTTTATGTAGTCATCATCATCATCATGGCAGCCTTCTAATGTTCCCACTGCTGGGACACTGGCCTACTCTCAAGCGAGAGTGGTTGGGTCTTAATCCACCACGCGGACCCAATGCGGATTGGTGGATGGCACATGTCTTTCGAATTTTTAGTTCTTGGACATGCCGGTTACCTCACGATGTTTTCTTTCACCGTATGAGAGCACTGGCATTGCGCACATAAATTTTTCGTAGCGAAAAATCCATTGGTGCACGACTGGATTCGAACCCACGACCTTAGGATCGGAAGGCGGGGTCACTACCACTAGACCACCAGTTGTTTATGTAGTATTAGCTATTTATTAATATGAACTCAGAATTATATATAGTATAGTATAGAAGCACGGAATAAGTAGTATAATACTAAGTTGCCTTGACAATTTAACGGATGCTTTGATGCCTTTTATCTACGGGGGAACGTCATACCTGAAACCTTTTGAATCTATATTTTGAATGTGCAGTGTCAATCTGTTGGGTTGGGTGTTCTATTAAATAAAATAAAATAAAATTTTAATTTCTATAATTTATCAGCAATACATCTACATTACATAGGTACAGAAGCCTGAAGGAGGAATCTATCCCGTCGGTATAGTGTGTGGTTTGGTGGTGCGATGGAGGTGTGCGAGATTTTCGGACTCGAAACTGACTCAACCATCCCCGGTGGCCAGCCTAAATGTATGTCAAAAAATATAAAAAGGTCCTACAAGGCAGGCAACGCTTCAGCAGTACCTCTGGTGTTGCTGAGGTCAATAGGCGACGGTAACTGCTTACCATCATGCAAGCCGTCAGCCTGTTTGTCTCAAAATTATATAAAAAAAAATAAAAAAAATGTGGTGTGAACCGAAAAACCGGATAATCACCGGTTAGAGCGAGAACCGGATACTCAGTGACTCAGTGTTTTGTAACTATCGGTTATTTGATTGGCTGCACAAATGTGTCAACATTTCTGATCAAACTATTCCGTAAACAGAGAAAGCTGACTGTTTGACAACTTCTCTTTCTTTCCCACATAAAAGAATATAAAAAAAGTATAATATACCAGCAACAACAAACGATAGACTTACATAATAAAGGTGCGGGTTGATAGATTCCCTCACAATGCTGCGGCAGCACCACGCCACACATCTACCTAAGCCTATCTCAAAATCAAAATTCATTTATAAAATAACAACATGTTACAAAAGTATAAGTATAGTCTTTGTCTTCTGTGTTAAGTATGATTTACATTGAGTCAGTAGCAAAGTCAGTGCTGACTCCAAATTCGAGCTGTCAATGCTTACCCGGTACTGACCAAATGTAAATTGATTTGGAGACAGTGAAACGCTGTCGGGTCAGCTGTACTGACTTGAATATTCTCGCGTACTGACCCTTTGTAAACAGAGCAAGTCAGTATCGAAGTCAGCACTGACCCAATGTAAATCACACTTTAGTTTAAGTATAAACTGTATTACAGAAAAACAGTGTCTTCCCGATAGCTATGATCATACGCAAGTAGTTATTTAAACAAAATGTCGACAGGATACCTTGCGATTGTTATTTAACAATTTAAAAACTTTAAAAAAATCTATAAAATAAAACTTAAAAGTAATAAAAGGCTCAAAAATGTAATAATAACAAGTACTTAATACTAGGCTTAAAAAGGTAATAATAGTTAGTAATACTATGCATATTCTACGGTGTAAGTGTAAGTGTTGGTGTGGTGGGTAGAGTATTAATACCTTAGTAAGTTCAATTATATTACTCTACGTCTTATACAAAATTATCTAACTTAAAGAGCTATGTTTATTTTGATTTTGTGTAGGTCCAAGTGCGCGCATGCCAGCGCGAGCTAAAGTGTTCTATCTCGCTCTTGCTATAATTGTGTGGGACCAACCATGGCACACACATACAACGGCACCGTTTACGTACACAACCCTTGCATGTGGTGATTGCGATGCGTTTGCCTCATACATTTGTAGGTGTGGTGGGTAGAGTATTAATTAATACCTTAGTAAGTTCAATAATATTACTCATACAATATTCAAATCTTAATATACTGTCCAGCTGCAGTTTTGATATACTGTGGCGGCTCATGTGTATGAGATTCATATAATTTTATAATAACTCCTTTACAATCCAGTTTAATCTTGGCTTTGCACCCTTTAGTCCAGTAACTCGAACAATGATACCTCCCACTGCTGTTTATTTGGCGATATGTGTAATTATTCAACATCAGAAGATTTTTTTTCCCTGTTGATGTCGGCATAAAGTCATAACCTGCAAACAGTGCATCAAAGACATTAGGAATAAATTTTTACAAACGGGTGTTTTCACGTACCGGTATATCGGTGAAGAGGTACCGGTAATGTATGATATAGTTCACGATAGTTTTATGAGTAAGACATTAGGAATAATCATTCTCTAAGCAGTGCATGTGTATTATAATGTTTCTTCAAAGCAACCATCTACAATTGAATCACTTTGGTTGAACGGATCAGATATATAAGGATATGCTCATTGAATGATTCATTTTTATGTTAACACTGATTCATTTTATTGCTTCATTATCCAAATTAAAAAATCCTAGATAAATACATCAAGATTTATAAAAAAGTTTTAACAATATCAAAAAAGCTGCAGTTAAAGTAGAATTAGATAAGACCAAAAACAGATCCAAACACATGGAAAATTGTTAATAGACATAGGAACAAAAATAATATAGATATAATTGACAACTTAAAACTTAAAATTAATAATGAAGTGATTGACAACGCCGAAATCATAGCTGACATTTTTGCAAAACAATTTGATTTTGGAACTAATTATAATAATGAATATAACGATACTTCCTTAGCATTGTCATTTTTATTAAATAATTGTAATAGAATGAATACTGACATGAACATTGGACATATACTAATAGGAATGAAATCAAAATTATTATCAAAAAAATCTATTGACGTTCGAAGTGAAGGGGTTAAAATAGACTTTGCAAAAAGTATTAAATTCCTAGGCGTTCATATCGACCAGTTACTAAACTGGAAAAATGAGCTGGAGTCATGTCAGCTCAGCTTGTTATGCACTCA
This sequence comes from Colostygia pectinataria, assembly GCA_951394395.1. Lineage (NCBI taxonomy): Eukaryota > Metazoa > Arthropoda > Insecta > Lepidoptera > Geometridae > Colostygia > Colostygia pectinataria. Next base: position 2,809,804 of record OX596357.1, on the reverse strand, counting down.
GAAGCCTAAGAGATGAGGTTAGTGTATCACAACTAAAAATCGTTTACTACGCTCTCATAGAATCAAAATTAAGATATAGTATTAGGTTTTGGGGGAATAGTTATGAATATAATATGAAAAAAGCTATTGTTATACAAAAAAGGGCCATTCGGACCATAGCATTTTCGGAGCTTAAAAAGCTTTTGTTGAAAGGGTGTTTTTACTCAATCACGGATTTTTTTAAATGTGATGTGAATAATGAATGAATAATATATACATATATATATAATATATACATATATATGTACATATATATATATATATATATATATATATATATATGTACATACTATATATATGTAGTTCTATGTTTTTATTATTTGTATTATTGTTAGCTGTTTAGTTTTAATTTTAATTTCAAACACAATTATAAAAAAATGTTATTGGATTGAATAAATGAAAATGAAATTAAATTGAAAGGCAGATGTAAAGAATTAAGTGTTATTCGTTTATATTGATAATTTTATAGGTATTAACCTATATGTAAACTAATGCAAACAAATTTATTTATTAAGGGTTTATATTTAGGAGAGGTATACACAATGTTAAATAAAGTTAGTAAGAGTATATTTCTCTCGGCGGATCTAGGCTTCCGTGATGTTAGCCGTTACGATGCGCAATTAAGCTTTTTCTAACTAAATTGTCTTTGCCCATCACAAACGGCTAACTTTACGGAAGCCTAGATCCGCCGAGAGAACTATACCATCATCATTCTTTTTGTTGAAATTGGTTCTTTGTGGTGTTAAAGTATCATTATCATCATGACAGCCTTCTAATGTTCACTCTTGGGACAATTGCCTACTCCCGACCGAGAGTGATTTTGTTCTGTGGTTCAAGTATAACTAAAGACAGCAAGAAAAAAAAAACAGAAAACAAAAGGCTGTCATAATTATACTTAAACCTTAATATAAAGTCCACCTGATGTTTTGATATAACGTGGTGGTGTGTGGTTGTGAGTTTCAACTGCTTCCAAGATCCGTCCTTTGGAATCCAGTATGAGTTTTGCTTTGCACCTGCTAGACGACCAGTAACTCTGACAATAATATCTACAACCGTTGCTCATTTGACAATACGTGTATTTATTAAACTCGAGAAGACGTTTGCGTTTGTTCGTAGATATAAACTTATAACCTGCAAAAAAAATACTTTTTAAATAAAATTATAACTAACCTTCTAATAATAATTATTGTAAAGTGGTCTTATTTTTAATTATCGTAATTCTTGTTCTGTTTCTGATACATTATTTCTAATAGATTATGCGGTTTAAGTACGATTATTATTCAAACATTTTATAATCTATAATATATATATTTTTTTTATGTCAGCAAGTGACAAGACAATCAAGGCGCCCGCCTGATGTTAAGCACCACGCCTGACTATTACAGATGCAGTGCCACCCAAAGCTTAAAAGTGTTTGCGTGGCACTGCACTGCGCTTATCACCCCAAGACATTGTTGTTAAGTCTCTTTCGCCCAGTAATTTCACTTGCTACAGTGCCCTTCAAACCTAAACACAGTAATGCTTGCACACTACTGCTTGGAGGTAGAATATCTGACACTGCGGTGGTACCCACCAAGACGGACTCTTGCTGAAGAGTCCCACCACCAGAGTTAAAAATTAGTAGCTATAATGTTACTTTATAGCTACTAATTTTTAATGCAAACAAATCTACTTCATTATTATCATTTATAAGCCAGTAGATGAACTTAGGCCGCCCCCAAAGAGCGCCATGACGATTGATTTTTTTGAGCCTCGCCATTCATTAAAACTACTTATTTAATCCTAAATCTATATTTTTAGATTTCATAAACATTTGCATAACGGTTTCGTTAATATAAAAATCATACAACTTTACAAATATACTCGCACGAATTTATTAATTAAGTTTTTAGATCGCTTTGAAATCTATATTTTAACCCTCACATACTGTTCAGTATTCAAACTTTAACATACTGTTCAGTATCCAAACACTAATATACTGTCTAGTATTCAAACGCTAGCATACTGTCTAGTATTCAATCTCTAACATATTGTCTATTACTCAAACAAAGCCCAGCAATCCAGTATTCTAACAGTATCCAAACCCATACATACTGTCCGGTATTCAAACTCTAGCATACTGTCCAGTGTTCAAAGCTTAACATACTCTCCGGATGCAGTTTGAATGTACCGTGGTGGTTTATGGTTATGAGTTTCATCAGCTTCTGCGATCCGCCCGTCGCGATCCAGTTTCACCTTCCCTTTACACCCATGTGACAAGTTACTCGAACAGTAGAATCTTTTACTGTCATTCTTCTGGCAATATGTGTAGTTATGCAGCATTAGAAGATTTTTTCCTCTGTTTGTCGGAATAAATGTGTAATCTGCAAAAGGTTTTACAATGATATGCTGATAAAAACTACTTGATAACGTTTGGGGGCCTAAAATGGACGATTCGAGTCGTTTTCTACATTCTTATTTGACGATCATTCCTAAAAACGAGCACTGGTCAGTGTTCTAGCAGTGGGAACATCAGATGGCTCGTCATTATCTAATATTAAAAATGTTCTACAATATTAAAGAACATATTGATATCTACAAAAAAAGTCAACGATACCATATATGTCCAACTATTGTAGCTAAGCTACTTAGCTACTTTTTTACATTTCAAAAGTTGATAGAGTTGCCGACCAAATTCAGACCATGTTATCCATATCTTTTTATTAATCCTTATCCAAATAAATTGTTTTTTATTCAAGACTGATTCAATACCTGTAGATTTGTTGTTCAATTATTCAAACCGGACATTCCATTTAATTTACGATTACGGATCAAAAATATCAAACTAAACCAACTAAACTGAAAAACTAACTGTTGCCCGCGTCTTCGTTCGCGTGGAACTCGGGAACCGTCCTTTTTTTCGGGATAAAAAGTAGCCTATGTCCTCACTATCTATTTATGTTTGAAATCGATTGTCGAGTTATAGAGTAACAAACATCCAAACATCCATACATCCAAACATCCAAACTTTCCTTTCGCATTTATAATATATGTGTGATAAACGCGACCGCGCTGTGTGACCCGCACGAAGAGCAGGCCAGCGCCTGTGCCAGCGCAGGCCAGGTTGACGGGCATCGAAGTGCGGGAGAGGGTCGTGCACACTGCACATCAATGATGAAATAGTTAGGTCCACCGGGCAAAGCCGGGACAGGCCGTTAGTGACCAATAAAACTGTCTAACAGTATCTGAAATATGCATTATTCATATTTATTTTTTATCTATACACAAACACTTACTAGCTTTACAGCTCTACGAACTTTATCTTACATCTATGGGAACTAAATATCTAAATTTTTTTACATTGTACATAGAAATATTTGTACAACACACAACAGTATTTATCCAGTCCTAGACCCGAAACAAATACTTGCAGATCATGCAAACATTGATTCCGCAGCGGGGATCGAACTCCAACCTCTAGCTTCCGAACTCTCACCCGCCGCCGCGAGGTCGTCAATATAAAAAAATACATTTAAATCTTAACATAATGTCCTGCTGCAGTTTTGATGTACCGTGGCGGTTCATGGGTGTGAGTTTCATATGCATTCGAGACAAGTCCATTAGTACCCAGTTTCACTCTTCCTTTACACTTAGCCGACATATAACTCGAACAATAATAACTGGTGCTGTTATTCTTCTGCCAATACGTGTAGTTATTCAGCAATAGAAGATGTTTGCCTCTTTTTGTCGGAATAAAATCGTAACCTGCAAATATTAATGACATAATTCTTGTACATAACGAACCTCTTTAGAATAATAATAAGCTTTTGCAAAGAAGATATTATCGCTTATATTATCATTTCTTTAAAGTGTTATTCACTTGGCTTTGGGCTGTCAATTTCATAAATGGGTCATTCTAAGTTAAAAGGTTGTTAGAAGAGGCGGCATGACAAAAATTATGGAAAATCAATGCGATTTCAGTATTTTTTTATCGAAACACTTATTATTTTCATATCCAGTAAACAGCTAGTCAATATCTTTAATTTATCATTTTATAACTGACCAGGGGAGACCCAGATACCTTTTTGTCAAAATATAGCTATAAAGTTGAAGATTTTACGTTATTGTTAATGAAGAATATGATTCTATCTATGCATAAAATACAGTAATTATAAAAATAAACTTAAGTATTTAAGCTTATAATTGCGATAAAATCTAACCAGGGGAGAGAACACACTTACCGAACCAAGACTCAACACACACACAACGAGACCTCAATATTGTATATTAACTGGTGGGTTTCAAAATGAACATGGGCAAGACAAATATCATGTCAAATGCTCATTTCGCACCCATGCCGGTAAAAAACTACTGACTGACTAACATAATCGGTTATAGGACAGACCAGGGAAGAGACATTTTTCATGTTTTAGTTGCTTTTGTGACTAAAATAAACACATATACTTGGTGAATTTTAGTGACCATATAGAAGATGGTATCTTTAAAGATCTCACAGCTTCCAATAAATTAACAATTTTTTTAAATAAATTTTATCATTCCCATTGAAAATACCTCTTAACTTAGAATGACCCAAACACCAAACAAAATTCTCTGTCGTGAAAAAGGGAAAATAAAAATAAAAATAGCTTTATTTCAGACACGAAATGCGCATTACACGTCAAACAAATTACAGTACATTTATTATCGTATTCTTCTTCTTCTTAGTAACATTCATCCTTATGGTTAGGCCTTCTATGAGAAAGGCCATACATTTATCATATATTCA